>CM046966.1:1330285-2660571 GCA_025698475.1 Gossypium anomalum | reverse complement strand
AAATGTACAAAGATACATGTGTACAAATGTGTTAATTATATTGTTATTAAATTAATAATAATATATATTAGTTAAATGATAAAATAAATAAGTAAAATAAATGAAATAATAAAAGAATAAAGAGAAAGACAAAAGAAAAAAAAGAAGAAGCAGAACAGAAGCATTTGAAACAGGAAAGAAAAAGAAAGAAAGAAAGGGAAAGGAAAAACTAGGGTTTTAAGGTTTGAAGCTTTAAAAGGTAAGTCAATTAAGTCCTTTTCTCTTAATTTTGATGTTTTAGGAGCTTTGAAACAAGATTTTGATGAAATTAAGTTAATAGTTCAAGAGTTCATATGTTTCCAAGTAGGGTTCATGTTGGAAAAATTATGGAATTAGGGATTTAATTGAATGAATTCTAAGTTAGAATTGATTAAGGGATTAAATTGTAAACTAGGCTATAAGTTTTGTGTTTTAGGGACTAAATTGAGGAAAATTCGGAATTAAGAAAATATGTTGAAAATTTAATAGTTAAATTTGAGTTTAAATGAAATTTGAATAGGAATAAGGTGTGAATTGGTGTTATAAATTTGGTTATTAACATTTTACATCAAAACAGTTTTTAGGAAGTAGCAATGGTCTGATTTTGAAAATTCACTAAAAATTGTAGGAATTGAATTAGAGGATGAATAAGATATAAAATTAAATCTTATTGGGTCTAGTTTCTTGTAGTGGAAACAATGTAAGCAATGAATTTATGAATCAAGAGATATTTGAAATTTTGTAAGACTGGTTCAGGGTAATTTCGAGACACTCTGTTTTAACTTTGGAAAATCATTAAAAATTGTACAAAAATTATTATGGAGTGTAATTTATATATGTGAACTCCTTAATGAATCTAGTTTCAAAATAAATAAACAAGAACCTTATTCGAGTTCTGTACAATGAGATAATTTATTTTTAGTAGAGAGAGGTCAGAACTGTCAAATGAAATAACAGGGGAGTATTTAGTGAATAAACTGTACTAAATGGCTAGACCAAAAATTCTGGAAATTTTATGGTTAGAAGATATATGAGTCTAGTTTTAAGGAAAATTTACGGATATTAATTTGGAGTTTCGTAGCTCAAGATATAAATAATTTAGTAACAATAACTCAAGTAGACAGCTTAATGGTGAAATTATATATATACATTAAAAATGGTTAAATTTACATGTTTAGGCTCATGAACTAAATTGAATCATGTTGTATTGATGATTATAAATTATTATTTTTGTAGCCAACAAAGAATCGAAGCATCGGCATCGAAAGGAAAGGAGAAAGTCATCGAGGACTAAAGCGGGAGAATTACGGTGTGTATTACTATAATTCGAATTTTTAATTATTCTTGATTGCTGAAATTTTAATTGTTATGTATGGTAAATAAGACTTGAGGTAAGTATGTGAAATTGAAATTAGAAAAAGTAAAATAATACCCTATTAACTCGTCGGACTAGATTCGATACAAATGGCATGCCATTGGATTTGTGATATGATGAAGAGATTGTAGTTCGGCCGAGAAGATATTTCTGTTATTATATACTTCGGTTTATCCGAATAGGCATTTAATGCCTTATTGGTGTGTTGGGAGGATATATTATACCGGTGTGTTATGGAGGATTTACAATATTAGGGTGTGTTTGGGTTGGATATTCGGTGTGTTTGGGTGGAAATCCGTGTATACATCATAGTCAGAGCTTTGTTAATAGGGTAAATAATTGAAATGAAATTTTGAAAATGAGATTATTTGTTTAGCACTATTGAAAAGTACGAGAAAGAATGTATGAACTAAATTATGAATTGAGTTAGTATGAGAAAAATAAATTATGAATTTAAGATTTATGAAGTAAAATAATTTTATATAAAAGTAGTTTAAATAATTATAAAATTATGGTTGATGTTTGTAATTTATTAATGTTAAATAGTCTTGGTTTATAGTAATACCATCGAGTATATCCATACTCAGTGTGCACGGTTGTTTCCGTGCGTGATTAGTAGAAGTCAAGTGTCCGGCCAAACATCAGAACAATCCCGACTCCAACACAAACTTGGTGATGTATATTTTTCTTTTGGGTAAAGGTGGCATGTACATAGGTGTTATTTAGTCACTTGAATATGTATATTACTTTGGGTAGTGAAGGATGAATGATAAAATTTAGATGGTTAAATGAAATGATAAGGAAAGTACATGATATTTTGATATATGAACATTAAGTTGTTAAATGAATGAGGTTTTAATCAATTTGAATGATGCTATGATAGTTATTAAATTAAAATTTTATTAATAATATAAATATTAGTATATGAATGTGAAATATTGGTGTTGGTTGTTTTGGTTTGAAATTTGCAGGAGGTTTAGGTAAAAATAATAAGAAATCTTTTGCGAAATTTTTATAAAAAAAAAAAAAAATTTGGAATACTCGAACAAGTCCCGTTCTACTTTTAATACATGTTTGAACTTCAAGAGTTCAAGATAGGGACTTAATTATTATATTATACTATGAAAGTTATATTAATTGTAAATTATTCGTAAGTTGTCTGATACGTCCGGTAATGCCTCATAACCTCGTTCCGGTAACAGTTTGGGGTTAGGGGGTGTTACATACTGTTATACTATTAATTGCAATTAATGACTCAGTGACTAAAATGTTACAACTCGATAATGTAAGTGGTTAAAACGTAATATTTTAAACATACATAATTAAAATGTAACTTGAAGTAAACAAAATTATCTATTTTAATAGTTTACTATATAAAAAATTGCTGATAATAATACCACATAATAAAATTAACATTTAATGTAAATACATATTACATGTACAGCAAAATAGCTGAGATATGATCAAAATCAACTAATCACATATATTTCTTGTAGCATCATTGATAGCTTAGTAAATAAAGTTAGCATTGATGTAATAGTATTACACAAAAACATTATCTAATGTCTACTTAATTTGAAAGAACCCTTTTTTTCATTTTAAAATACTGGAACCAGAGGAGCTGAAATTCCAAAAATGTCATCCATTTCGTCTTCTTCATTATCACCGTCGTCTTCCTCTGTTTCCCACATGAAGTGTGCGTAAGATCCAAGCACCATGCTGCAAAATAATATACACCAAGAAACTGAGGTTGGGTTTTGCAATTATAAGGATATAAAGTGTGCGAGTGTTTTTTTTTTTTTTTTTTAGTTTACCAGTCATCGGGAGACGCAGTCATGGCTCGGTCGAAGTAAGATCTCGCTCGGCTTTTGTCTCTGTGTCTTTCCCATATTAACTTTGCGTACAATGATAAAACCTCTCCGTCGCCGGGACTCACTAAAATGGCTCTGCCGTAATACTCCTCGGCTCTCTCCGTATCCTTTTCGACCTTCGAAAAACCAAAGAAAATCGGGTTATATGTTTAAACCTGGTAGTCGTAGTGATTAATGTTATTGTTGATGCTAAATCTTTTACCTCGTGCAAGAATCTGCCGTAGTTTCTTAAGAGAAGTGAATCGGCGGGATTCAGATTCAACATTCCTCGATAGTAATCGCTGATCTTGCTCTTATGATCGAACGAATCATCTCCGTGATTGCCACCATGTTTCCCGCCATTTCCTAATCCGTCACCTGAAAAACCGATCTCCTCCTTTGGGATACTGGATTCCGGCCAAACCGGTGCGAAACTCGCCGCCCTATCGCTTCCGTTTCCAGTCACCAACGCTCGGAGTTCCCTATCTACTTCGCCGTCCGACGCACATTCTTCCTCCGGTATCCCCCCCGAGATACATCGAGATCCGACGGGAGACCGAGACACTGACCTTGCAATATCGGAATCGGACAACGCTCGCCTTATATGCGGGTGAGTTCCCTTGGGCTTCCGTTTATCCATTGGGGAAAGCAAAGATATTAAAGGAGAGCTAAGGGTTCTCTGATCGGCGGAGTAAAGACCGGCGAACGAACTTTGACGTGAAAGAGAAACCTTCGGTGAAGAAGCGGTGAGAGCCGGTGACGTGACCGGAATCGAACCCCCTCTCAAAATCACAGCTTTCATAGCTGAAGAGCGTTTGTTTCTCTGAAAAAAAAAAAAGTTTTACAGGTTCAGTTAGTGTTAGGCCTTTAAAATGGGAGAGCTTTACGTCGATATAAATAGTTGCATGTTAGAGAGACCTGTGGAGAGGGTAGTTGACTTTGAAAATGAAGGATATTTCGACACGTGTAAGAAAACACGTCGGTGTCGGCTTCGCCGAAGAGTGATGACCGGTAGAACCCCACTTTTTTTGTGGGGTCACGAGAACTGGCTGATTCGATTGCGTAAGAAGGTGCTGCCACGTGTTTAGGATAGTTCCGGTTGCATGAAATTTGTAGTTTCTCGAAAATAAAAGGCTTAGTAATTTACATCTTTTTTAAAAAATTCGATTTCACCATCAATTTTTTTTTTTAAAAAGTTAAATTATTTTTTAATCAAAATACTATTTAAAAGATTGAGTTTTTAAATATGATACTTAATATAATAATTTACGTGTACTCCATTATAATTATTTTTTAATTTTTATAAACTTCTTTAATTTCATTTTTTAAATATTTTTATAAATTTTAAACCATTTATTAATGTATCATCCAAGATAAATAATTTTATACCAATATAAAATACAAATAAATTATTATATCAACATCGTTAAAAATTAATACTTTAGCGAGTATTCGTTTCTATTTTGATGTGTTAATATGTAAAGGGATGCAACTATAATGTAAGAACATAAATATTTTATGCCATGTTTTAATTAATTAATTAATTTTTATTTATATTATATAATTATATTTTTATAATTTTTAGTTAGTAAAGAACAACATAAAAGTGAAATAATGTTAAAATAACTCAAAAGCGAAATAAAAAAAGTTTAGTTAAATTTATTATTTTATTTAAACTAATAAATAATTATACTTAAAAATAATCATCTTAAAAAACATTTTAATTTTAAATTCTTATTTTAATTTAGAACTTTTATTTCAATAAATATTATAAAACCACGTTGCAAATGAAATGTAATATAAAGTCCAATCTCAGCCCAAATCACAATCCCTTCCTAAAACTGCCACGCCGTGGGCTTAAGCCTACTTGGTTTATTTTATTTATAGGAGTACACATTGAAATTGGAATTTTTCTTAATGAAAAAAAGAAAGAAAGAAAAAGCTGTTTTTTTTTTTAAAAGAATACGAGGGGTTGAGTAAGCAAGTTTTGGGTATCTTTTAGTTGATTTGGATGTAAATGGAAAATTGGGTAATCAAATTCTTTAATTATAGTGTTTGGTGAATGGAGGTTTATAAGAGCTTATTGAGCAAAAACCTCTAAAACAAAAAACTCTGAGATAAACAACTTTTTTCAACAACTGATTGAGAATGAGATGTGAAATGACATATCTGACCATGCTTATTCAAAAAATACTCCTTTTGTCCCGTGCTATTAAACCTATTAGGGGTGTCAAGATACCAGTAGCCTTTATTTTCTTATTTTCACTTTCACCTTTAAAGTCCAAAGTAAATCTAAAAAAAAAAAAAAACTCCATCGCAAATCTACAAAAATCAACATTGTCGCGAGAAATTTTTAATCGAGCCCATTCATCCTTGAATTGAAATACGTTATTTGACAAATTTATTCAGAGTATGACATAATTATCACTAATTTACAAACTAAGAACATGATATAATTTATCACTAACAATATAATTTACAATTATATTGATACACTATTAATATTTATCATTTTCCACAAATCCACAAAGGTTAATATTTGCAATTAAGGAACTTAAGAAATTTATTTATTTAAAATTTCAAAAATATTTACTAATTAATTTCCATAATGGATGTTTTGATTCCTTGGTAATAGTGTTTTGTTTTAATAATTTCACCTAATAATTACTAAAGTATTATAAACAAATAAATACTTAACAATAAAATGTGTCATGCATTTATCTGTCATTTTACACATATTAACTTCCAGCTATCAACTAAGTTTTACTAAACACTTTTAAATAAACAATTAATAGAATCAGTTAATCAAACCAATTCAGTAATAGCCAATTGCTAAACAGGGCCAATTGTCAAATTGTTTGTATGTAAATATTGATTAATATGGATGTTGTAATAAATGATATAATCACAACGAGAATACCAAAATGAGTTATTCATGTTCAAGCAAGTTTCAACAATACCATTATTACTGTTACAGATATATAGGGTCGGGTAATCTCTTGGTCTTTTGCTGGCACTTATGGATTCAAGGGTACAAGAAGGGGGACCCATTTTGCTACTCAAATCGCAGCGGGAAATGCTATTCGAGCAGTAATAGACCAAGGTATGCAACGAGCATAAGTTATGATAAAATGTCCTAGTCTCGGAAGAGATGCAACATTAAGAACTATTCGTATAAGTGGTATACTATTAAGTTTTATACGGGATGTAACCCCTATACCACATAATAGTTGTATACCCATAAAAAAAGACTCATGTAGAAATAAATACTAAAGAAATTTCAAGAGAGATAAAAAATCCAACTTAAATAATGAATACATACTTAAATTTAATAGTCATTAATTTAAAACAAAGAAATTTGTTTTTTGTAAAATACCTAAAAATAATAAAATAATCCATCTCCACTTCAATATATTTAAAAATATTGTGAAATACCTAAAAATAAAGAATTTAATAACTTTTATTTAAGAAATTGAAGGTTTAATTAAATATTTTAAAAATATTGTGAGATGGATAAAAATTTTCAAAAACTTTAAAAATACTTGATTAAAATTTTCAAAAAAAATTAAAAGGCTTAAAGTTCTCAAAATATTTCATCCACTCCAAATTGGATTTATATAAACTCAGTATGAAATCCAAAGGAAATACTTTTGTTATTTTTACTGAACTACGATATAATTCAAGTGATGTACTTTAATTTTCCACGAAAATCGGCACGAGAAAAAAAAAAATCTTTCCTTGAATTGTCTGAGAGAGAAAAATCAATCACTTTAAAGATAAGAAAAGGACAAAAAAAAAAATACACACTCAGGAAAAAAAAAAAAAAAGGTAAGCAACAAGTTTACGCATGGTTTCTTTGGCAGTATCAACACTGTTTATCTCTTCTCCAAACTTGCAGTGAGACAGTACAACAAATTTTCAATCTTTTTTTCCAGAAAAAAATAAGAAAAAGAAATATCTGAAAAAAAATTATTTTGTGTGCTTTATTGATTTTCTTTTGTTTATGATCTTTAAAAGTACAATTTATCTCTAAATTTCATTCCACATATAAAAGATATATCTATTTCTGTATTTTTCCCACTTTCATTATCCTTAACAAATAATATCTTTTTCCAACATGTCTAGACTATTTTTTTTTTTAATTTTAAGGTCGTAGATCTAAATCCAAATCTTTCAACTAAAATTTCCTTTTTCTTCGTTTCTATCTTTGTTTGATCTGCTGCGTTGTTGTCTTAAATATTTTTGAAATTTTTAGTTCAAATTTAGGTTCTTTAGATGTATACTAAAATACCCATTTCTCAAATCTCTAGGAATCTCACTTTTTAACTTAAAATTTTCTTCCATTTTCATGTAATTTTAGTTTCTGGGTAGGTTTCCTCTTCCATGTTTCTTACTTAATTTAGGGTTTTATTGGAAAAAAAATTTCCTTTCTTTTTTCCACTCATGGATTACAGTAGAGAGAACGTAGTTCATGTAATTCCGACAAATGATAATTGGGTCCCGAATTCAAGTGACCCATCAGTTTGGGCAACAGAAGAAGATTATCGTGTTTGGAACAACCAAGAAACCTCCACCGACACGCTTCTTTCCAATTCCGACCAGCCACCGAACAAGAAACCAAGAAATTCGCAGGATTTAAACACTAGGTCCAGAGCCATAGGCAAGATGTTCTTCAAAACCAAGCTTTGTTGCAAGTTCAAGGCCGGGACTTGTCCTTACATTTCGAATTGCAACTTCGCTCACAGCACCGAAGAGCTCCGCCGTCCACCTCCTAACTGGCAAGAAATCGTGGCCGCACACGAAGAAGAGAAAGGGATCCTGTCGGAGCCGAGGGAAGAATTTCAAATCCCATCTTTAGGGTCTACCAGTTTCTCAGGAGAAACACAGAGGTCATATAAAGGAAGGCATTGCAAGAAGTTCTATTCGGAGGAAGGGTGTCCTTACGGTGATAATTGCACCTTTTTGCACGACGAGCAGTCCAAGAATAGAGAGAGTGTAGCTATAAGTTTGGGACCCGGAGGGTACGGTGGTGGTGGCGCCGGCGGAGGAGGAAATGGTGGTGGTGGTGGGAATGGATCAAATGCAAAGCCGTCTAATTGGAAGACAAGGATTTGTAATAAGTGGGAACTTACTGGTTATTGCCCTTTTGGAAATAAATGCCATTTTGCTCATGGAGCTGCAGGTATGGTTTTATTGATTGCTTGGTTTGCCATTTTCATATAGATTATGGAAAGTATTTATGGGTTTCGATTGTTCGTTATTGGTATTAGTTATTCAGTTAAAAGAAACTAGCATTTAGCAAGGAACAGGATTACTTTTGTTCAATTGTTATGAGTATACAGGGTTGTTTGTTTGGTGGGTATGCTATTGTATACCTAAATGATATTTGAAATTACTGTGCTAGTATGCAATAATTTGTTAAAGCAATCCTCATTTGCAGAACTTTGATCTTTTACTTATGATTTAGCTTAAACCGATGTGTGGGGTGATACAAACCAGATAGATGTGTGTGTGTTTTTTCCAGCGTATATAGGGTTATTTTGCTGTGTGTCAAGGATGAATGTATACATGTTTCTCTTATTGCAGAACTGCACCGATACAGAGGGGGCCTTGGTGATGCAGAAACTAAGGATACTAATGCTACCTTGCCCGACTCAAAGCAAGGTGGAGGAATGCCTTTGAGAACTCCTTCAGACCCCGCGGCGGCATCAGTTCCCCAACTTCCGGTTTCAGACGTTTACCACTCACAAAGGACATCGATTGTACTCCAAAGGCCGGGGCAAAGAACTCTTCAGAAATGGAAAGGTCCAGATAAAATCAGTCTTATATATGGTGACTGGATCGATGATATTCAATAAACTCGTTTCTTTCGAGTACCGTGACCCGGGACGGTAAACAGCCTTTCTTCGGTAAACAGCCTTGGGGGGTAATCTTTTTTTCTTTTTTTTTTCTTTTGCTCATTTCATTTCAAAGTCTTTAATGGATCCTTTAGCTTATGTACGAGGGATTTTATTGAATGGCTGTAGACTCTGCCCTTGTTATCAAATACCCTTTTTATTTCATTATTTTTGTTTTTTTCTTTAAAAAATTGGTCTAATTGGTGTGCAACAAATAGTAAAGAGATCAAGGGCTGATATTAAATTAATCACAAAATGGTCCACATCATATTTTCACCGAGGAGGACTCGTTCAATAGCCAAAAATATGATGCAATACCAAGCATTAACTTTCCAAATTAAGGTTACCAATTTTTCATACTCCAAAAACACTTTGACAATGTCGCCTTGCTTTTCTCTTCCCTCTCAACACAACAAAGAAGAAGAATCTATCTCGTTTTTTCTTTCATCAATGCGAAAATACTCGGCCGGAACCATTTATACTCCGGCCACCGATACCCAGTTTATTCAATGTCGACGTCGACGTTTTCTAGTCATGCACAAGGACCCTCGTCAAACGCCAGCCCACCATTGGCGATAATTATATCAGTAATTTTGCTTGTTTTATTTGCCTTTGGTTTTCTCACCATATTCTTTTGTAGGTGCATCCTGCAAAAACTTGTTAGTATGTGGAGTCGACGGCAGAATCCTTCAGGTGCCGTCGATGCCGCCGCAGGTGCAGATATGAGTAATGGCCTCGATCCAGAACTAATACAAGCTTTCCCCACGTTTTATTATTCCACTGTCAAAGAGTTTCGCCGTGAAAAATATGGCCTAGAATGCGCCATTTGCTTAGGAGAGTTCAATGATAACGATATGCTTCGACTTTTGACAATTTGTTGTCATGTTTTCCATAAAGAATGCGTTGATCTATGGCTTGAATCGCATAAAACTTGTCCGTTTTGTCGCGGGGAGCTAGACGAGCCTAGGCAGTCGTTAGACAAATCACCTATGATTGTCCGTAGCAATTCCATGCATGAAATCGGAGCAAGCCAAAGTCCATTACAAGATGCTGTTTGCATCGACATTAGAGAAGATGACGATGACAAAGACACTGTTGGTGAGCGAGAAAATGAAGCACAAACATCTTCTAATACAAGACAAGAACCCCGTAGGATCCAAAAATTTTCAAGATGGAATTCAACCGGCCACTCCATACCTAGGACTAGAGAAGAGGATAGATATACTTTGAGATTGCCTGAACATATCAAAAAACAATTTGTAAGGGGACACAAGATTGCAAAAAGTTGTATTACCTTTGGCGAATTCACAAGCCCTTCTGACTACCGGAATCAAGGCTCCGGTAAACCATCGGAGACACTCCAAGGAGACATCGATAAAGTTTAAGTTTTTAGGAACTTTTTTTTTCTTTTATTCTCACAAAAGCTCAATTTTGATATTATGTTAGGAAAATTCTTAATAGTTTATATTACAAGTAATATGTGACAATATTTTTCAGTTCTCATCGTTTTTTTATTCTCATAAGAATTTTTATTAATTTGAATTGAGAGAACCGAATATACTTTATTTTTCAAATTTAAAGTCTCGGCCCATGATATCCATGCACAGTATATTGAATGTGGAAGAAAATTGTGAACAACTTAAACGAGTTTTTCTTTTTTATGATCTAATCAATGAAGCAGAGGCAAATGACAGATAGATAATAAAAAAAGCATTGAGATATCTTTTGATTTTCACAGGATGACAGTGATACAAAATCTCTCTTTATCTCTAGATGATTATACTGCTATGAATATGATTGGATTATGTAAAAAGGGTTTGCTTTAGATTTATAAGGGAATAGAAGGATCTCTTGATCTTCCTTGGTTAGCAAGAAAGAATCTACCACTCGAAAAGGATCGCTTCATTGCAACAGGGTTCATCACACAGTGCAAGACCCTCGTTTTATTGCTATTCTTACTGGCTTCTGTGAATTGTTTCGATGATCCAGCGATAACCGATGCAAACTGGCACGCTTCGTCTTGATTCATAAGCAAAATATCAGCAACTGAAAGTTGGGTTTGATGTAAATGATCCATGGAAACTGATCTTCTCATATGCTGATGACCTTCGTCTCGAATCTCGATCACGGCGTTCCTTCCTTGAGCGTTGCCTGCATCATTTGCGGCGGCTGCTACGTTTTCGTCCTGCGAAAGTTCGTTGCTGGGAGGGGGTTCCGTCACCGGTGAAGCGCTAACAAAGGTTATACTAGCACGGCACAGAGGGCAATTCGAATGAGAACTAAGCCATGCATCAATGCAATGGACATGGAAAGCATGGCTGCATTTAGGCAAGAGCCTTAAACTTTCGTCTTGTTGGAACTCGTTGAGGCAAACGGAGCAATCCGTTCCTTCGACCGAGTTATCACCCTTTCTGTATTTGCAAACCGTAATGGAGTTGATGAGAGCCTCATCCAAACCGGTAGATGAAGCCTGCCATGGCTCATGAGTAGATGGGTTGTGATTGTCGTCCAACATTTCACCACCACTGCCATGAACCTCTCTCCTCCTTACATTTTTCCCACAATATTTATATATTATGGTATAGTAACTTAGTAGAATAAAAGCACAGGCTAAAATGCCAATGATTGTAATCATAAGAGGGGAGAAATTAGAGGCTGAATCATCATGAGGGAATCCCATAGGAGGTGGCGGAGAGAAGACGATATAACACCATTGTGGACAATACAAGCTACAAAAACCTTGGGAACAGTCTTTGGTGTTCATGTATGGCACCCAGGTTTTTTTTCTAGGGAAACAACAGACCCCTTAACAACAAAGACAAAAGCTGGAAGATAGCCCTTTAGATCGATTAGAGAAACCACAGGAAAATAGGATGGCCTAATAAGGATGAAACTAATGCTTTTCCAATTAGACACTACATGTGCAAAAGAGTGCTAACACAGAACAGAGTGCATGGCAATGAAGGGCTCCTCCTTAAATGCATTTCTTCAAGACATAAAAAAGAGTGCTAAAAGCAGCCAAAGCCCAAAGGGGCTGACATGGAAAGCAACATAAGGACAAGAAAGAAAAACATCAAGAGAGGAATACTAGGAGTGTTCTCTTTTGCTTCGTTATTTTTTATCCTTCTTTTTCCTTTTTCTTTAGCTATCTTGTGTGTGACTTTTCATTCCTTGTATTGCAATAACAATACTAACAAGAGATAGGTGTAGTGTTGGTAGCGTAAGTTTTTATATTACGAGTCTAATTATATTTTGTCTATCTACTAAAAAAAATAACAAATTAGTCTCTATATATTAGATTAAATAGTAAACAGATTGTTTTGTCAAAAAAATTATCCATTTCTATTATTAAAAATTGGTCCCTATATGTCGACACGAGATACATATGGCACACTATATGTAATTGTTTGGATATTCTGTCAACCACACTAGTTTTTAACAACATAAATTAATGAAAATTTTAATTAAAATGACGAATTTACTCTTTGATTTAATATATAAAGATTAATTTGCTCTTTTTTTTAATAAAAGGGGACAAAATACAATCTGACTATTAGTACATAGACTTCCATGGTACTTTTACCGAATTCAAACACTAGAGATAACCTTATTCGAAAAGATATTTATGAACCTCAAAAAATTAAATTTCATAAATTATAGAAGAAAATACCTTAATCATATATTAAGAACAGAATTTAAGATAAATTTATTATCCTTACGATTGAAGCAAAGGACTTTAGAGATTTTCCCTACTAAGAACAAATAAAAGAAAGGCTTAAACACAAGCCAAGCACCTATAGAATGCTTAATCAAGTGACAATTATTTTCTAGGATAATGAAATGACTTACTTTATTGCAGGGCAAAGTTGTTGTCAAAACTTTAAAATATATGCAGTGGATCAATAGATTGGGCAGTTTTTAGTCAAATGAAGAAGCTTTATTGAGTCAAGTGCTATGACCAAGAAACCCTCTTTCTCTCTAACCAAACAGCATAGTTGTGTTACCTTTTCTCTTCTTTTCATTTCTACTTTTTTTTTTTCAGTGCTCTCTATTTCTATCCCCAGAATCAGTCCAATAGTCTAAACCCCTTAGTGACCTATTATCTTTAGTGATCTTTTTTCGCACATTCCAAAGACCCATTTAGATAAAGTATGAGAATGAGATCATGATATGTTTAATCGATTCTGGTAAACATGATCATAACAAGAATAATGCTAACTAATAACAAGGTAATAATTACCCAATTAGAATATAGATATCCTTTAAGCATTGGCACATTCCACCCAGTTATATTATTTGAATTTTAAGTAAATGTAGATTACGAATATATTATGAGAATTTTTTTACTTAATTTTGTTAATTAGATCCATTTTGATACTTGAAAGCCTTGGAATTATATTCGTAGATATAAATTGTCAAACTGAATATTAAGCCTATAACTTTTGGCTTCTCAGCAAGGTAACTAGGTTTGCTTTGATTTTAGTACTTTTTTTATCTACTTCGATACTCGAACTTGACAACTATGTTCATTTTGATATCTGAATTTAACTTCTATCAATGATGTGATTATATCATCAAAGTTCTACATTTTTCCAAATTTAGAGACCAGAATGGACTTGATTGCCAAGTTCAAATACCAAAATGGACATAACTACCAAGTTTAGGACCAAAAGTTTACATTAATCCTTTCAATAATCACCAGAGATATAACATAATTCGCATCCAAATGAATTGAATGCATGTAATATAGATAATAAGTTACACGAAAATTTATCAAGACACAAACAAAAAGAAAATGTAAACATTTAAAGACCACCTGTATAGGCATGTGACAAAACTTTCTAGCTTAAAGTCTCATTTTTGTACACTAATCTCAGAATGATGAAAAGATGAGGTCCAAGTGAACTCAACGATGATCTAAGCCTCTTCATTTTGATCATCAGGCTCATCCTTTTCCTCTTTCTTTTCACCTCCAGATTCATCATCTTTCCTTTCACTGAATTTTAAACGTATTGGTCGGTCCATCAATTCCTGAAAATAGAAAAAGAACAATGAGTTCATGCAAACCGTTTCGTTTTAACAATGATTACAGTCATGCTGACGACGGAGTTACAAAAATCGAGCAAGAATCGTAAAAAGGAGACAATTGAATGAAGGGAACATCAAACTTATGTCCAAGGCAATTTCATCATACAAAAGAGTTCTACACAAATCACCATCATAAGCCTTAAAACCAGTTTATTTAGCCTGGTAATCATCATATTAGCCATGCATTATGGGCTTTATGATAGTGCCTTCCAAACACAAGCAGAAAAGCACAGTGCAAATATATATATACGTGTGTGTATAAATTAAATTTGATTACCTTCCCATCTAGAGTAGAAACAGCAGCTTCAGCTTCCTCCATTGTGGCAAAGGAAACAAAGCCATACCCGGCAGACTGTCCCGACGGGTTAGAAAAAACAACCCTAACTGAAACCGGATTAAAGGCAGAGAAAAATTCTCTGAGGTGACTAGACCTGACTTTCCAAGCAAGATTGGAGACATAAAGCTTATGGCGTGTCTCACGGGAAGGAACAATTGGCTCCGAAGAAGGCGGCAAAGGTTTCTTCAGTCTCCTTGAAAACTCTACCCTAATAATTCTCCCCGACACTTCCTGCACCATGAATCATTACTTAAAATATGCATAGTGAGAGGATTAAATAATGTGTTCTTCCTTTTTGATATATAAATTTCAGCTCCATCATGAGCTCATATACAAGGAGGGTAAGCGATAACCCAAAACATTTCAAACCAACAATGAACAATCCAATGGCACAGGCTCAAACTGAGTTCAAATGTATCTCTCTCAATTAAGAGAACAACAGAAGCTAGCTAATTCACAGGACATAATTGAATATCATTGAAAATGACAATAATTTAGTCCAATCTAACAATCAAAATGTGCAAAAAAAGATAGGAAACAAAATACCCTTTATCCAAACAGACCAAGCAAAAGAGTAAATAAATTTAAAATGAAGTAAAAGAGAAACTTACAAAAGAATCGAGTTTATCGATAGCAGCCTGAGCTTCTTCCCCAGAAGCCATTGTCACAAATGCGAAGTTCCTACTTCTCCCATCTTTTTGCTTTATTATCTAAAATGGAATCCGCATAAAAAAAAAAAAAAAAAAAAAACATAATGTAAATAATTTTAATTTGCTTTGGCAAAAGGAGGAAACTTTAGCTTTATAGAGAAGGGCATATAACCTCAACATCTTTAACAGTCCCACATTGGCCAAAGAGGTCTTTGATATCAGCAACCGTATAAGACCAAGGCAAATTCAACACAAAAAGCTTCCTTTTCACATTTGATTTCTGGGTTTTATCTGTTTCAGCTTCTAAGCTCACCTCTTGCAGTGTAGAGCAGAGTTGAAAACTCAATTTCGTTTGGGTGCTGATTAATGGCGAGATGGAGACATTGTGGGAAAGAAAAGGAGCAGACTTGGAAATGTGGGAAGTTAAGGAAGAGAGTCTACTGGGTTTGGCATATAAGAGGAATTTACAGGAAGAAGAAGAAGAAGAAGAAGGGTAACATGAAAAGGATAGTGCTGCTATTGCTTCAACAGTGGCCATTGTTTTTTGAGCTCTGGTTCACAGCGAAAGCAAAGATTTTGAGGCTTCGTTTATGGTGGAAAATACCTCCACATACAATTAATGTGGACTGTGGATAAGACTCGGAGGAGCCAATGGAGATTTGGGCTTCATTGTTTCATCATAAACTCAATGTAACAGCAATAGGCCCAAATCTCTAAAACTAGACTAACTCATTTTTGTTTGCAATTTTCATCTAAATTAATCTCAAAGCCCAATCTCTACTGTTAAAACTTGGAATCCTTATATCGGTGCAAATTGTTTAAAAAAAAAAAAGAAGGTAAAAGTACCATGGAGGACGTTATATTAAGAGTCTGATTGCATTTTTTTCCCTTTACTTAAAATTGGGTAAACTAATCCCTATACGTCAGATTAAAAAGCAAATTAGTCATTTTTATCAAAAATTCCGTTCACTTGTACTGTTAAAAATTAGCATAGATGATAGAATAATTAAAGAATGACATGTGACATGTCATGTGTACCTCATGCTAACGTACGAGAATCAAATTTTAACAATAGAAATGGATGCTTTTTTTAACATAAGGACTAATTTGCTCTTTGATTTAATTTATAGGGACTAATTTGCCAATTTTTTGAGTAGAGAGGACAACATGCAATTCAACTCCAAGTAAAATAACCTAATAGTACTTTTACTGTGTTAGATGTGGTGGTCATGGTTTTTGAAACCAAATTGATAGTCAAATCCGTTAGATTATCGATTTTCGATACAATTGTCATCCGATTTCAATTAAATATATTATTAAAATTTTATGAAAGTCTTAAAAAAATATATTAATAATTTAACCATCGACTTAATCAATTTTTACCTTGCTTCAATCTATTCATATTGATTTACAGATGAATCGAATGTCCATATTACTTTGAACAAATGAAGTAAATTTCAATAAATATAGCAATGAATTATACCTTTCTGTGCCCTTATGGAATGATGTAAAAGTGAAATAATTTTGTATTAATTAAAATAAAGAAGAAATTGATTTCCAATCCTAGCCACACATTCAACGACAGGCTTTATTTAGAAGCCAATTTTATAATCATAAAATAATCAGGGTTTGAAATGGACATGCACCCAAATTTCACACACACACACAAAAAAAAACAAGTTGGCTTACCTAGATCAAGGTGTTTAACATCAAAAATTAATATTAACAACGTGAAAACATCATGATAGTATTATAATAGCTAATATCACTTACATATATTATAAATTATAGCACCCATAAATTTCTTACTTAACCATAATAAAGAAGAAATATTTCAACATTAATTTTATTATAAGTTCTTTTTATTATTTCGGCATACTCGAATTCATATTTTTTTATATTGATAATAATATCAATACCAATTAAATTAAAACTTAATTGACATAATGAAGGAATTATTAATCTTATACAATATTTTTTAATTAATAACTTATTGATATTTGTACCTTCAATTAAAATCAGGACTATAATTTAATATCATGATAGTATTATAATAATAGTAGCTAATCTCTTGCAGGTTCAGGTAATTGATTAGAGAATTCCAGAAACCCTTGTGCACTGAAGTCCTAAAGTGCCAACACAAAAGCTAAAAAGCCTTGAAAATCCAAATAATGAAGAACAAAGGACTGTTCAGTGTTCCAGAAAATCATATACAATTCCAAAAGGGGTTCCATTTTAATAGGGTTGTGTTCCATATCAACCCTAGCCAGGGTTAAAGATGATGAGGGATTGCATCACAAACAACTTTGGCATTTCTGGCATGTCGATCCGTTCTTATCCACTTAATCAACTTGCATAACATTATTTTAATTGTCTTAGCTACAATCTAATATTTACCCTAATTCATGTCTCTGTCTTCAGCAACTTGGTTTTGGTAATGAATAATTTATACGACTTACTCACGTCAGTATAAAACTATTATTCCCATAATTCAACCCTAATATTTCATGTTATATATACAAACAATATTTTATATCGATATGATAAAAATATTTAATTAATTTAAAATTTTACATATATAACAAATACATAACATATGTATTTTAATTTATTTTCTTTTTTCTCTATCGTAATTAAATATTTAATTGAAATAGGGGTTTCTGGCTTTTACAAAGCAAATCAAGCCATTGATCATCATTGACTTCATTGCATACGATTACATGAGAAAATTAATTAGGTAATATTTTGGTGAATTCATACACGACGAAATTTAATTTAATGCACGAATCAATGTGAAGGAATACGATGCTAAATGGACCTACAATTTGGAAAATTAAAAAGAAAATCATATATAGTGTGCGCATGATAAAAATGATAGATACATTTTTGCTAGCCAATAAGCCTCAAATTAGATAAAGATATTATCGAACTCTAAATGACATCATGGCTTAGACAAATTTGAACAATGGCGGGTCCATCTCCATAATCACTTATAGAAACACCCAATTTCATTATTGCATTAAAAGGGCACTAATAGCATCACACATCATGCATTTCGTGTGTTCAATAGAAAAGCTCGTCAAGTTACTTTATAGTCACTTTTGATCTATTTTTTTGAGATATGGATAAATAATATAAAATAAAAGGAAAATAAGTAATTAGTACTTTTAAAAATTTACAATATGATTATTGAACTATTCGAAAGTTTTTATTTATACTTCAAGTAACGATTCGGCGATCGGTACAGTAGATCAGTACCCATCAATAAGTAGAAAAACATACATTAATAGATTCAAGTTAATCTGATTGTCTATGTTGAAGATCGAAGAAGAAGCTGTTTGAATTTTGGTTCGCAGATTCATGACATTCAAAGATGTTTTATGAAAAAAACTGTATTGTGGAAGAGAAGGAAAAGAAAATCTTTCAATTGGTGCAAGTTACAACAACAATTTTAACAAATTTAATTACTTAATTGAAAACTTTTGAATAATTTAATAATTTTTTAAAATTAAATGACTAATATATTAATTTATTAATAATTTAATGATTTGAGTGCAATTTACCTTAAAATAAAAGAGGTATGGAGATTTCATATCAAAACCAACATGGATCGAATCAAAACTCCAAAAAGAAGTTGGTCAAGTGATATTAACCCCATTCACCACTTGCTTTTAAGCTTTTTTTTTCCTTCTCGTCAATGATGTGATTATCCTACAATGCCTCCACCCACAATCACTAATAAAATATATTTTTTATGTTTATATATTAGAATATACCAGTTGTCTTCTTGTTGAAGACAAGACAATAGCATTGATACATTTGTTCATTAATTGAGTTTTTCGTTTAGAATTTGAGAAGGTTTGAGTAAAAAATTAAGCTTAAAAAATAGGTTTCAACTTAAATATTCAAGATTGAGCCCGGTTTAATTTATTTTTAAGTTTATAATATTTTATATTATGTTATTTATTATGTAATTTATAATAGATTAAAAAATAAACATATACTAAATATATAAAACTACTTTAATGTAAATATTAAAATAATGTTAAGATGATTATATTAAAAAATTTAATAAAAATTATTAATACTAAAATAAAATAATTATTTTAAAAAAATATTTAAAATAATATTAAATGACTTAAAAATAAATTTGAATTAATTTTTTTATAAAAACAAATGAATTTAAATAAAATTTTAGACCCATATTTAAGTCAACTTTAAATAAACTTTAATCCTTAAACTACAAACCATCTCTAAGTTCAAATGTCTAAAACATGAAACTAATGCTTTTTTAAGTTACTTTGATTTATAGATGAATATGTACTGGATATGTATAAATAATATTTGAAAATGTTATTATGCAATTTTCTTTTCTTTTTTTGAAAAATTATGCGATTTTCATTTCATTAATTTTATTTCAAAAAAAAATTTATAAAAGAAATACTAAACCAAACCGCCTTTCAGACACATATCCCTTAAGAAAGACACACTGACACACAACTAGGGACAAGAGGCAGCTGACCCACTTTGCTGATTCCGAGAATCAGGACATCCATTACCCCAAACTACATCCCATTGCGACTTGGACACGTGCGCCTTTTCTTTTTTTTCCTTAAATAAATTTATTGATATTGTGACGGTTCCTCCAACGGCAAAACGTCGTAGAAGTCTTAGGATAACCGTAATGTAAGTTGCCTGAAAAGATTAGAAGAGAGTCTGTTCCCTCTTGCCCTGATGTCTATAGGCTTACAAAAGTACAATCTTAATCATTATCGATGAATCACAGATCATTCATATATTGATTTCAAACTCTTTTAAAATTTAATCAATTTATCTATACCAAGAATTTGATAGAAAATTATGTAAATTTAAGTTGGTTTACATAATTTTGAGCTCAGCCAGCGGCGTTTGACTTAAAAAGTGGGATATGGATAAAACAAAATTAAAAATCTTCAATAAATCAGCAGACAAAATACGGCTTCTTTAGATTAGAACTCAAAATTCATATATAGGCAAAAGATATAAACACCCCCTTGGGAAAGGAGTACAATACATGATATTTTCCCCGTCTTTCACATTGCTCTTAGTCTTCTTGCCCTAAAACCAGAAAGACCCTATTTACAATTTAGCATTTGCCAAAAACTTATGTCTATAGTCACTCACTTAGAAAAGCTGGCTCATTATCATTATTAATATTTCCACTTCTATATTTTGCTTCTCCTATATATATATATATATATATATATATATCATATAATATACATAATAGTAGAGAGAGGTATGTATGGCGTAACACTAATACTAACACTAACACGGTAAATATAAAAGGATATAAGCCCACTATCTTTTGTGGCATTTCTTTGGCTTAATATTCTATGATTAATCCTCCCATTGGTGCTCTGTGGGGAATCCCTTTTCTTCGTTTGGCAGTTCGAGTTGGAGGTGGTGTTGATGGTCTAAAGCTCTGCACTTTGTTGTTAATCTTCTCATGGCAACTGCTACTGTATGAATCCTCAGAGTCTAATGCTGCCATGTTCATACCTGGCTGCCTTTTCTTCTTGTGGAAATTCTTTGATGTTCCAACAATCTGCATACACAACCAACACTTATTTCCCTTATCCTACAATTTTCTCACCTACAAAAAAGAGGAGGGAAAATATATATATACCTTACAGCCAAGAGAGCAGAAACGGAAGGAATCGACAAGGCTGCGATCACAGACCTCACAAGTGTTGGTAACACCTTTTCCAGGTCTGGGTTGTGGCCTTTCATTAAGAAAAACGATCTTAGCACTGTTGATTATATAAGTTTGGACTCCAGATATGTCTAGGTATTTTTGTATCTCAGATACTCTTATCACATCATGGTATGAAGACCTCCTTATCTGTTAACAAAACAGAGAAAGTGCCGAGAAAATTTAGTCAATGCCTGTTTGGATGCTGAGAAAATTAATAAAGATGCTTGTAAAAAGTACAAACTCAAATGAAAAAAAGGGTAAATAGTATTTCGAAAAACTTGAACCATGAAAGCAATTTAAAGGGAAAAATACTGAACCTGGATATAACGATGATCCTTGTGATAAGCTAAGCAGAAAGAACAGAGAGCGCCATTAACGCAATCTAAGCAGAACATATTGCATTCACTCTTGTGAAAATCAACATGATGTTTACACTGAACAAAGAACTGTTCTTTCAGCAAAGGTTTCAACCATGGCGGCCACCTATTATCTTCTTCATCAGGCCCACCAGCTCCCTAAACAAACAATACCATTCCAATTAATCACACATAACAATGAGGGGGGGAAAATGAGTAAAAGCTTAATAGAGAATGTTAAAAAAAAATACCATTATTCTTCTGTTCTTGGGCTTGATTTCACGAACAGTGGTTTCTTTATTTTCGATCGCCAGCTTGAACTAATTTACAAAGGAAACTCAAGAAAAAAAGAGTGGATGCTCTGTTTTTGTTTTTTGGTTTTGAGTGAGAGATTTCGGGAGAGAGCTAAAATGTAAAAACAGAGAAGGGGAGATATGTCGTTCTTATCTAAATAAAAAGAAGTCCACACCGAACCTAAGTCCGAAGCTAAAACCTGGATGTGTTGGGTGCATGGAACCTGCCTTCTTTTTTTTTTTTTTTTTTAAAAGGGAATTTCATTTTCAAACTTGCCCTCGTCATTTTATTTTTCTTTTATTTTTCTATAATTATTTGTGGGTTAATTTTTTTTACTTAAATTTGATAATTAGATCTATTTTGTTCCTTCCACTTAGAAAAATGTAAAAGATTGATGATACAGCATGGACACTCTAGAATCGTTTTATATCATCACTTAAAAAAATAATAAATTAAATGAGGTAGCATAATTTTAGAGTCATATAATTAAATTTTTATATTTTCCCGAATTTAAGAATTTAAATAAATTTATTTTAAAAAAATACAAGTTTTAATGTGAACCTAATTGTAAAGTTGAGGTAAAAATTACACTTTTTTTTTTATGAAAGATTATTTTAATGCCTTGATTGCGTCAATATTAGCAATTTGATTCAAAGTAGTGCTTTGTGATATTGTACTTAGTTTTTTTTGTTTTCTTGTGATGGATTTAATCATCTATATATATAATGTCCATGTTCTTTGTTTCTACCATTTGGCTCATTTTTTTACTAATTTAGTTTGTCTTACTTGGTATTTTCTTTTATTGTAAATAAAATATTTTTTTTTAAATTAAGTAATTCACAGAGGTGGTAAGATAAAAAAATGTTTAAAAAAAATAATATAACAGTAAAATGCACATAATTTCTAGAAAGTGTAATTGGTTATTTATTATATTTGTGTTTTATAAATTACATGTCCTCTCTCAATTGATGGGCTATCACTTAAGGTTTGTAGTTCAAGGGTGACGTTAGAGGCAATAACCTCCTATAATGGAAGATTTCTCCTTTTCAGTCCTTTAAACTTGATATGGTAAATTTGTATTTTGACATTTAAAAATAATAAAATTACATTTTAACATTCATAAAATTTATAATTTAATTTAGCTAAAAATATCTAATTCCATCCCTGTTATTATTATGTCCACGATGTAATTTACAAAAATATGTGAATAATAAATGAAAGTAATTTTATCATATGAAATCTGTGAGCTTGACTTAACGTAGCAATGTCCTTTAACGAGGCGTATCTTGACAAAGCTCAGCTTAGTGAAGAATGTTCAACACTTTCAATAATTATATAATCAATATTTGCACAATTTTTATTTTTATTTACAAAATAAAAGGGGAAGAGTTGTATAAAATAATGGCAAGTGAAGACAAGTTGGATAGAGAATATATATATATATATATATATATATATATATATATATATATGTATGTATATGGGTTAAAAGGCTAGGCTATGTTGAATATAGATGAGACAGGTTGATATTTAATTAAGTTGGCCATAAATAAGGAGTTAGGTTTTTATTTAAAATTTATGCATTTAATAAAGTTGGGGCTCATCCTAAAATATCACCAAAAAAGTAAATTTTATTTTATTTAAAAAAGTTTATTTAATTTTTTTAATATTCTAATTATAAGTTTTAATCATATTCTTTTTTTTATACAATATTAAGAATTACTCATAACCCTTTTTCAATCAGTAAATAAGATGATAATGCGCTTCAACATACTCAAATCTACGTCTTTCTTTATTGACAATAATATCTATACTAATTTAGTTAATACTCAATTAACAACCCCACTTAGAAGAAAATCTGCATTTTTCTTTAGTTTATTTTATTATATATAAATAAATACACATATAATATATAAATTTGATTTGTAGCCCAAAAAACAAAATATCGAATAACTCTTCTCCCAAACAATTTATCTAAATAACTTGCTTGAAAAATGATGTTAAGCATGTGAGTGAAAAATCACCAAAAGCTTAGAAGAAGATCTTTTGGATTAAATTGGGATGCTCATCAAAGATCTTTCATTAGATTTATTTATAACCCTAAAATTGGGAAAGAAGATGGGAATTTTATTTTATTTTCCAAACAAAGTTTCCAAAATTAGTCAATTTTTCTAAATTTGTGAGATCGTTTAATGTGGTTGTCTATATGCATAAAGGTAAGAATTTTGTTTTGATGATTGAATTGTGAGGCAAAAGCAAAAAAAAAAAAAAAAGTGTGTTAAAGATAACTTAAGATGAATTATCCAACATAGAGGACATGACAATGTGATTATTCACTCTGATAGTTTAGAGATAATTAAATCTATTCATGAAAATGTTTCGAAGAATTCAAACTCTGCTCTACTCAGAAGAATACACCGGATTTTGTCCCAAGAAAGACAATGGATTATAAGACATACCCCCAGGGAAGAGAATAAAAGTGCAGACTATCTTACTAAATTGGCTCTTGGAAGAGAAGAGGATTTTCACCTGATTGAGTCTCCTCTAGATGAAATGTTAGTTTACCTTGAGGCAGATAAAGAGAGGATTTTTATATCTCTTGGAATTTCATTGTAGTTTAACTTTGTTTTGTTCTTTTTATCACCAAAAAAAAAAAAAAAGATGAATTATTAATTTTTAAAAAGGGTCAAAAATGTAAAATTTTATTTGATTTAGTAGAAAAAAATTAAATTGATTAGTTAATTTTAAGAATTAATTAAAAGGACAATTATATTATCTAATTAAAGAGGCCATGATCCCTACTTATCCCTTATTCCGCTCTTGATTGTCCATAAGAGTGCTTCAACACTACAAATGGTATTTGGAAATACATACCAAAATGATAATAATAACGATAATAAATCTTACTTTTTCATATTAAAAGATATATCTAATTTGATAGGTATTGTATAGAAAAAAAAGGATAGATTTGATTAAGAAAAAAATTAATTTGTACGAATATATTTTGTTCGTTTGACATTTTAAACAATAAAAAATGAGGTTAATAGAACTTGTGAACACGATGTAAACTATGAGATACCGAAGTTTATGCTACAGGGCATTCTTTGATACTTAAATCAATAAAAGTTATTAAGGCAGGGTTGGGAGCTTAAGGGAAAACAAGAGAGTGATAGAGTCAATGAATGAATCCTATAAGATAACTATACCTCTCTCTTTATATGCTTAGGGTTTGTTTAACAAGATGAAAAAAAGATAAGAAAGAAGAATCGATTTAGCTTAGTGTTTTTCTTTAATGTTTCTTCGTTCCTTTCCTTTTTCATTAATACATCTAAGTTGGGTAAACCGATTTCCATACAAATTATTTGTAGAAGCCCAAATTGCCTGGGCCCAGCATTACAACACCAATTACCCAAAATTAACCTACCCACCCAACTAACAGCCCAAATTTTAGCCCACTAGACCTAACCCTAATCAGCTCCCACTTGTTTCTGCCCCAACAACCCCTGAGCACCTCAGCGCCGCAACGTCCCATCGCCCATGCTTCTGCCCCCACCTGCTCCACCGCTCCACCGGCCACCACACCCTGCACAAACAATCAGACACGCAAGCAGTAGATTAAGATATTGTAAAAGGCTATAAAAGGCCAAGTAAAAACAAATGTAAGCTCTCTCGACAGTCTTAAAAAAGAGGGGAAGAAATATATACAATTTTTGAGCAAAAGTATCACCCCATCAGTTTCCAAGTAACAGACAACATCAAAATCGAATCAATATCAGATATTAAAAAATCGAAAGCCTAAAATAACCTAAGGTAATCTCTTTTCTTTTTTTTTTCGATTTTAGCTTCACTTTTTGGCATATTTCACATATATATATCAAATAAAAGATATAAAAAAAAATAAAAAAAATTAAAATTTCTTACCTCTCGGCTGTGTGTGTATGCACGCGCTTTGCCATGTGACAGTGGTGGTCCGGCGACCGGACCGGTGGTCGGCCCGTGGCCGGAGCTCCCCCCTCTCCTTCCCCTTTCTCTTTTCTCCCTTCTCTTTCCTCTTTTTTTTTCTTGACGGGGACATCCTATACAAAAAGGGAAAGGATCAGATGCTCTTGAGATGTGTGGATGACGTTGAAGCTAGGAAGATACTTGCAGAGGTCCATGAGGGAATTTGCGGAACACATGCCAATGGATTCAATATGGCCAGAAAGATCATGAGACTCGGTTATTATTGGCTGACAATGGAAAGTGACTGCATCAATTTTGCCAGAAAATGTCAAAAATGCCAAATCTACGGCGATAAAATTCATGTGGCCCCTTCGCCCCTGCATGTTATGACTTCTCCGTGGCCTTTTGCTATGTGGGGCATGGACGTTATAGGGCCGATTTCTCCAAAGGCATCAAACGGACATCTATTCATCTTTGTGGTCATCGATTACTTCACAAAATGGATAGAAGCCGCTTCATTCGCCAATGTGACAAGGACTACAGTTTGCAGATTTTTGAAAAAGGAGATCATTTGCCGGTATGGCTTACCTGAAAGAATCATTTCAGATAATGCCACGAATCTGAACAATAAGATGATGAAAGAAGTGCGCGAACAATTCCAAATAAAGCATCATAACTCTTCGCCCTATCGCCCTAAAGATGAAGCGAAATACATTGAAGCAATAACAAGAATATTAAGAGGATCATTGGGAAAATGGTAGAGACGTATAAAGATTGTACACGAAACTTCCATTTGCTTTGTTTGCATATCGCATGCATCATGCGAACATCTACGGAGCAACTCCTTTCTCTCGGTCTATGGAATGGAAGTCGTGCTACCTATCGAGGTTGAGATCCCCTCTCTGCGAGTCTTAATGGAATCAAAGTTAGAAGAAGCAGAATGGGTTCGAGCTCGATATGATCAGTTGAACCTCATCGAAGAAAAACGTCTAAAAGCAATTTGTCACGGGCAGATGTACCAGAAGAGAATGATCGCGGCCCATGACAAGAAAGTACGGCCAAGAGAATTCCATAAAGGAGAACTCGTCTTTGAGAAAGATTCTCCCAATACAAAAAGGACTGCGAGGAAAATGGGCACCAAGCGGGAAGGACCATACGTCGTAAAGAAGGCATTTTCAGGTGGAGCTTTGATCCTTACCGAAATGGATGGCAATGAGCTACCAAATCCAGTGAACTCGGATGCGGTGAAAAAGTACTATGCTTGAAAAAAAGAAAGTCAAGATGAAAACCCGAAAAGGGCATCTTAAAAAAAAAAAAAAAAAAAGAGATCAGAGCGAAAACCCGAAAAGGGCGTTTTGGTTAAACACAAAAGATTAGGATGAAAACCCGAAAGGGCGTTCTAATGAAGCAAGCATTAGAACACAAGGCAAGATGTTTTAAACCATACGGCAAACAGTGAGACTACAGTATTTGAAGCATCTCTGAAAGCTCAAAATCTTCTACGCAAGGAGCCAGACTCGAAAAGATTCTTGATTGAGGAACGTGGAAGAGTTCATGTGTTGAATATCTAGAGCATTTGTATCCGTTGAATACGATCCTTTCTTTCCTTTTGACATTTTTACTCTCATTGGTTAACTTCCTTTGTGTGCTACATTGTCCCTGCTTGACCTTTTTTTCATGCACCTCATTAGGTGTTTATTTGCATGATAAATGGTGAAATAACATGCTCTAAACAAAAGAAATGATTAACATTACTTGGATGGAAATTTGATAAACACAAGAGCCTCAAAGCTAGAATAAAGTTCAACTAGGGGCTAAAGAGTGATATCTGAGAAACGTTGATTACTTGTAAAGCCTGAAGGCGGGTACATGGCTTAAAGAGAAAGTCAAGAGCCGAAGTAATGAATGCAGATCCTCAACAATCGTGGCTAAATGGACATACGACAAACATGCTTAAGGAGCACTGCATAATCATGTAGGCATAAAGGCATTTAAGACAAACATGTGCATATCATGATAACATCATGCATGGCATATACAGGTACTCCAGCAGAGCAAGAAATCTGGAATGAGAGTCGCAGTGAATCAAGTGAAAAGACACCTGAGTTCTACCAAAAGACAGGTTTTGGTATTTTGATGTTTTTAATTCATGCCTTTCAAGGAAAATCAACTTATATTGCGAGAAATGAGTTGAGCCTCAGGACACGCTGAGGTATTTTCAATTTCGGTTTTCAATTGATGTTTCAAAAATCAACTCATATTGCGAGAGGTGAGTTGAGCCTCAAGCCACTGTATTTGAGGTATCTTTAGTTTATGTTTCAAAAAAATTGACTCATCTTGTGAGAGGTGAGTCAAGCCTCGGGGCACGCTGAGGTATTTTTAATTTTTGTGTTTTAAATCAACTCATATTGCGAGAGGTGAGTTGAGCCTCAAGACACGTTGAGGTAATTTCAATTTATGTTTTCAAAAAATCAACTCATAATGCGAGAGGTGAGTTGAGCCTCAAGACATGTTGAGGTAATTTTAATTCATGTTTTTCAAAAAAATCAACTCATATTGCGAGAGGTGAGTTGAGCCTCAAGACACGTTGAGGTAATTTCAATTTATGTTTTCAAAAAAATCAACTCATAATGCGAGAGGTGAGTTGAGCCTCAAGACACGTTGAGGTAATTTTAATTTATGTTTCAAAAATCAACTCATATTGCTAGAGGTGAGTTAAGCCTCGGGGCACGCTGAGGTATTTTCAATTTTTTGTGTTTAAATTTCAACTCATATTGCGAGAGGTGAGTTGAGCCTCGAGAGGCAAGTGAGAGGTATTTTAAATTCATCGTCAATTTATGTTCTAAAGAGTCAATTCATATTGCGAGAGGTGAGTTGAGCCTTTAATTTTTGTTTTTCAAAAATCAACTCATATTGCGAGAGGTGAGTTGAGCCTTTTAATTTCTGCTTTTAATTTCTATGTTCTAAAGAGTCAATTCATATTGCGAGAAATGAGTTGAACTCAAGATCATATGTCGAATAAAGAATAAAGATTGAAGCTGATGGAAGACACTAGATTTGGACTCCCTGAAGTTGCAGTGAAGCAGGTCAAAGTTGCAAGTCTTATTCCCCTGAAGTTGCAGTGGAGCTGATCGAAGATATCAAAGCTCGCCTTTTAGAGTTACAGAAGAGAAAATCACAAATTTCATCTCACTAAAGTGATAGGAGAGCGGATTGAAATTGTAGATTTTATCTTTTTGAAGCTACAAGGGAAGCAGATTGAAGCCACAAACTTCATATCCTCGAAGTTTCATCGAAAAATTGAAGTTACAAGGCATATCTCCAAATTTGCAGGGGATTGAATTAAAGCTACAAGATATGGTGGGTTAGAACGAGACTAATCCAAAGCAAGTCAAGACCCAACAAGACCAGGCAAATTTGGTCTTCCTTGAAAGTCTTTGCTCTATTCCCGTTGCACGACAATGGGCAAAGAGGGGCAGCTGTAGAAGCCCAAATTGCCTGGGCCCAGCATTACAACACCAATTACCCAAAATTAACCTACCCACCCAACTAACAGCCCAAATTTTAGCCCACTAGACCTAACCCTAATCAGCTCCCACTTGTTTTACGCCAACAACAACCCCGAGCACCTCGGTAGCGCAACGCCCCATCGCCCATGCTTGCTCGCCCCACACGCTCCACCGCTCCACCGGCCACCACACCTGCACAAACAATCAGACACGCATAAGCGAGTAGATTAAGATATTGTAAAAGGCTATAAAAGGCCAAGTAAAAACAAATGTAAGCTCTCTCTGACAGTCTTAAAAAAGGGGAAGAAATATATACAATTTTTGAGCAAAAGTATCACCCCATCGGTTTCAAGTAATGAGACAACATCAAAATCGAATCAATATCGAGATATTAAAAATCGAAAGCCTAAAATAACCTAAGGTAATCTCTTTTCTTTTTTTTTTCGATTTTAGCTTCACTTTTTGGCATATTTCACATATATATATCAAATAAAAGATATAAAAAAAAATAAAAAAAAATTAAAATTTCTTACCTCTCTCGCGCTGTAGTATATGGCAGCAAGCGTGATGATGGTGGTCCGGCTGACGGACCGATGATCGACCGTGGCGAACTCCCTCCCTCTCCTTCCCCTTTCTCTTTTCTCCCTTCTCTTTCCTCTTTTTTTTTCTGCTGGTGACCAAATGAGCTTTTTTCAATTTTTTTTAACTTATATAGGGGTCCAAAACGCACCGTTTTGGACCCCCCCTTTATTGACAAAACGACGTCATTTTGACGCGGGTCGGGTCGACCCGACCCGCACCGCCTCAGGATCCGCGTGTTTTTTGAAGGGATGGGTTATTTGCGCAGTTGGCCCCTCCGCTTTTCCAGTGATTTTCAATTGAATATTTTAGTCTTTTTAAATTTCGCCCTAAAATTTTAAATCGTTTTCAATCTGGTCCCCTCGCTGCGCAGCGTTTTTAAAAATTCGCAATATTGCATTTTTAATCCCCTACAGTTTAACGCGTGTTCTAATAGGTCCCTTCTTCTTTATTTTCTTTCAAAATTCGCCCAAAACTTCATTCCCGTTTCAAATTTAGTCCTTTTTTAATTTCAAATTTATTTTCATGTTATCTTTTCTATTTTATTTTTATTTTTATTTTTTATATATTATTTACATTATTCTCATGATTATCATTCTTATTTTTGCTGTTATTTTTATTATTTTTCATTAATAAAGTATTATTATAGTTTCTATCATTATTTTTTAAAATACATATATTTCTTTTCTATTATTATTAGTATTGTAATATTACTTTTGTTATTAATAGTATATATTTTATTATATATATATGTATACTTATATATATACTTTTTATATTTCGTTTCTATTATTACACTTATTACTTTCACTATTATTATATTTGTTATTTTCATTATTATACATGTATATACATATAGATGTTTTCAAGTATTTATTATAAGAATATTATTTTCCTATTATATTATTCGTATATTTCATTGTATTATATATATATATTTTAAAAATAATTGTATTGTGTATATATACCTTTTGATATTGTATTTTTTATATCATGTATATATATATATATATATTTTTTTTTTTAAAAAAAACTCTACTATATGTATATGTTTATTTTTTATATCATACTGTATATATATTTTATTATTACATTTGTTTTATTCTTACCATATTTATCATTAATATTTATACATATATTTTATTCTTGTATATATATATAGTACTATTTTCGTATATTACATTCATTATTATACCTATTATTTTCACTTACCTTTTAGATTATATGTACCCGTCTTTTTATTATTACTATCATTATCACTGCTAATATATGTTCATATACACATATATATATTTGTAATGTTTTAGTTTAATACTATTATCATGTTTGATATAGCATGTACGATTATTGTCATTTTTGAGATTATTGTTACAATTATTATTTGCTTCAATATACTTCTGATTATGTCGGTTACTCATTTTTATTCCAATTTGCTTTACATTATTTCGAGAATCATATTCTTGTTTCGTTAAGTAATTTCGACAATCGAGGCAATGTACCGATTTAACATTAAGTCATCGAGTTCATCGCTATGTTGGGTGAATGTCAATTGACTCGTGTTAAAGCGATATACCCTTCTCAAAAACCGAAATAAACTAAAATTTCTCGTCTTTTTAACTGGATCACAACCAAATTTTAAATTGAACTCGTATTTTTGAAAATTAAGACATCACGTGTTTATAAGATACCAATTTTGGGCGTCGCGAGGGTGCTAATACCTTCCTTGCGCGTAACCGACTCCCGAACCCTAATTTTTCTCTGGATTTTAACGTAAGCCTAAACCTAGCCTTTTATTCGCTTTTAAAGAAAAATTTAATAGGTGTCCGATCACACCTAGAAAAAAAAGAGATCGGTGGCGACTCCCGGTTTATTTTTAAAACCAAACTTCAAATTTTCAAGCTCTCAATAAATCGCCATAATTAGCGACCGAAACCAAAATTTTTACGTCGCTACATTATTGATACACAAAAAGATAAAAAAGAAGAATTAATTTAGCTTGGTGTTTGCATGATGGTGCTAAGAGCCAAATAGAGGAATTCTAATGGTTAAAGAGAAGTATGAAGATTTTCCAAGTAATAAGGTAGAGTTTGGGTATGAAAAGGGTGTTTTAGCCATACAACAAGGAAGGTTAATATGTTTTGACACGAGTTTTTCAACTGGGAAAAATAATCAATTTAAGTCATAATAGGCCTGTAATATATCTATTTGAATATAATTTGGTGGTTCGTTGTCTTAGTAAAGAACCCTCAAATGGGGCTAATATAACTTAACTTTTATCTGTATGTTATACATGTAAGCGATTGATATCTATCAAGAAATTAATATAGACCCGATAAATATAACCACCTTATATTATGCTATTTATCTCTTCCGAATAAGATTAATTGTATATATTTTATCTATATCATGTGATTAAATTAAATTATGCAGTATCCCATATTATTAAGCGTAAGATTGAACTATAAAAGTCAAAAAGTACAAAGGTTTGAAATTGAATCCACGGACACGGCACACCATTCACGACTAAAAGGAAATAAAGGAATAATGCTTGATGCAATGTTTTTTTTTTTTTTTTTTCACACCTTTTAGACCGTGTTTTAGATTGTTTGACTCGTTTAACAAATATAAATAGATATATGAATAATTCTAAATTTAATCCCTAATATTTATCTCTTATGTCATTGTAGTCCTTTTTTTTTCACTTTAGCCCTAAACTTTTAATATTTAGTCAAATCGATTTTTTTAGATGGAAAAAATTACTGGACCATTAAATTTTTAATATTATTGTAATGAAAATTCACGTGATAATCTATATGTACTTCATAAAAATTTTAAAAAAATATTTTTAAAAAGTAGGAAATTTTAAAAAGTTCATAATTTTTTGTTTAAAAAATTATCTACTTTAGTAAGTTACTACACCCATACCATTAAAACTTTAATACTTCAACAATTTTTTTTTAAAAAAAACAACTTTACTAAAATTTAAAGATTACATATCAAAGTGATTAAAAATTAAGACTAAAATATTAATGACTAAATTTATTATTATGCCGTAAATAAATAAATAGAGTAACATATACGGCCTTTTGGCGACAGTCCCCCAAGGCTGTATGGAAGAAAGGGACCCACTTCGGTTTATTGCAAAGCAAAGGTTATGTAATAATGTGAGACAACAATGTGAGACCCCACCATCCTCTTTTGATATTATTTTTTTATTCATCGAACCTACATGTCTTCATATTTCTACATTTAACAACAACAAAGCATTATTACACGCAAATTGTTCTAGCCACTGAAACTATACCACGTCATTACGTGTGGAATTTGACTTTGACTGGTAAGAGTTGACCTTGTCTTTTTTGCTTGAATGAAAATTGCCCAAAATAAGGGAACCATTGAAATAGTATCGAAATTTTCTTTGTTATCTACTTTGCCTTTATTTGTTTAGATTAATATTTGAGAATTCGTCAAGAAATTTTTTTTTTTTTAAAAACTACTCTCAATTTCCATTTCAAAGCAATTTAATCTCTAATAATTTTAAAAGTAAGTATTTAAAGATAATTAATCATAATATTAATATTTTTTATTAAATTTTAAAATTTTATATTATTTTTATATATTTTTTAAAATTAAAATTAAATTGATAGAATATGTAAATGTTGATGATTTAATTTGTTATTATATCAATCAAAATGACAAAAATTGATGGAAAATATTAATTTTCGTGGTTAATACTTCATTTTCTTTAGTTGCTCAGTTTTTTAAATTGTTTCAATTTTTTTAAAGGGATCAATTAGTTCGATATTAAAATTAGAAAGGATTGGAGAGGTGTTTTTTTTTTTTACCAAACTTTAATTTCTTTTTATTTTCTTATAAATTGAGGAGCGTAAGCTTCACCTGTAGAATAGTTTCATAATGAAAGGGAACATTACATGAAATCATGATGACGAAGACTAATTCTAGGGAAAAAAAGAGAGAATCTATAAATGTGGAAGACTTGAAGTGCAATTATCAAATATGTTCAACTATTAGTGGTTTAGAGAAAAACTTTTTTTTTTTTTTAAGTTGAAAATTGTGGATATCTTTCCTAAAACTTTGGCTTAATTCATGTTTATTTTGTATCTAATTGACAACTTTACCTCAAATCTTGTGATTTTAAGGTTTTTTTTAATAATAATTTTTTATACAAATTTTAGATAAACACGATTAAATTTATATTTTTTATACAAATAATAGTACTGATATTGATTGAGTTAACACTAAAAATCAGATTTGATTCCTTTAGATTGAAATACTAATTACTATTATATGATTTGTTGATAAGGTTTGAATTTTAATGGTCAAAATTTAATTCTTAACAAATTTGAAAATAAATTGAAAGTTTATCGTCGAATTTGATTGACCTTTGACAAGAGAAGCGTGGGAGGTTACGTTTTCTTTCTTTTGGAATAAGGTAAGATTACATTATTTATGTTTTGGGTAAATTATACCAAGATCACTAAATTATTAGTGACTTTGTGTTTTAGTTACTTAACTTCAAACAGTTACAAAATAGTCACTGAACTATTCAAAAGTTTTCGTTTAAATTATTGAGTTGTTAAAATCGATGTTGTATGGTATTCTCTGTTAGAACAACCTATACTAATCAAAAGTTCTCATTCCCTTCTTTTTTACAAAATTTTTTTCATGAAACAACTTTAAAAGTCACGAATCTGCAAATCAAAATCCAAACAACTTTCTTCTTCGATCTCCAACACTGGCCATTTGATCGACTTGAATCTACTATACTAGTCGCCGAATCATTGCTTGGAGCTCGCTAGTCAGACTTTAAAAAAAAAAAAACTTAATAGTCCATTGACTTAAATAAAAACTTTTGAATAGTTCAGTCACTTTAATGAAAACTTTCGAATAGTTTAATGACCATTTTGTAACTTTTTAAAGTTTAGTAACTAAAACATAAATTTACAAATAATTTAGTGACCATGGGTGTAATTTACCAATTTGTTTCTTATATATGAAATTGAAGTAGAAATTATGTTTTGAGGAGTCTTGTTTGTTTATAAAGACCTTAGAAAAGGGAAGTCAAGAAAGTAGCCAGCAGTTGGGGCACCTTGGCGTATTTGCTTCTGTATGGGAAGCCAAATTTCCTAGCAATTTCCCATTTCCCACTATAAAATAAATATTATTTTATTATTATTTTGGCTTACAATTTTATAATTTTTGGATTTTGGAGGGATTAAATTAATATTTCACTCTTTTTATTAGGTCAATGCTCTTACTTGCATTATTGATAGAGTCCCTAATAATTATTCACTTTTGATTAGTTTTATATTCATCCACCATTATATTTGATTTTGGTATAAAAATAAATTTAGTCCCTAACGTTGATTCATTTTTATCATTTTGGCTCTTACTCTTTTTTGGAGATCATTTTAACCCTCGGCGTTTAAAATTTAATCAAAATACTTACATTTAAACAGTTAAATTTTTAATGACACTGACGTGATAGCTCACGTGTTATTTGATGTATACTTCACTGCTACCATGAACAAATTTTGCTTAATTTCTCTTTATCTTATTCCCATTAAATTTCATAGAAGTTGCTAATTAGCCCTGAATGGATTTAGGGTTAATTATGAAAACGGGTTTGTTTATTGATCTACTAGCATACAGAAAATAAGCTAGGAATTATTATTGGAAATAATGTGCCTTCGAAGATATATTCTCATAAAATGACTGCAAGAAAGCAAGAACAAAAATAAAAATAAAAACGGGTTTAGATATCAGAAAGGAGCCTTTGTGACAAATGAGCTCACTTATTTTCTTAAAAAATTTGCACTATTATGTAAAGGCCCATGAAGAGACTTAGCCCATAATATTCATCATGGTGCCTTTAGTAGAAAGCATGTCAGGAGATCACCTTCTGCATGAAAGTGCATGGGACTAAGCTGTCCCCTGCATGTCTCCTTAGCCCCATCTTTTTATAGGTCCTATTTCTTGACTTATGTCAAATATTATTGTACTCGTACAATTATTTGTTTTTGGGCTTAAACCCAGGGGGAAGGACCTTTAAATTTTTAAAAAATTATGAATTATTATAATGGTAAATTTTTACTTTTAAGTTTTTAAAATTTTATGATTTATTTTTTACTCTTAAAATAATTTTCGGATTTCGTCCCTACTTAAGCTCCTATTTTCTGGGTCATATTAAGTGAGTAGTAATATGCAAGGTCCAACATTGTCATCATACTCAAATTTTGGAAGGTATTGGGTCAAATGTTTGAAGGACCCCTTAGGCGAAAGGTTGGTGGTGTAGAAACAGTTAGCAGCTGGATTCAGATGTGAGTAATGGGAAAGAGAGAAAAAATTGTATGAAACAGTAATATTATCTATTTTCAATAATTTAATGTCACATCAATAATTTCATGTTAAATTTTAATATTTTTATTTGGAATTAATTTTTTTTAAGATAAAAATACTGATATAACATTAAATATTGAAAAAATGATACAAATAATATGATGTTATTGTTTCACATAATTTTTTTCATGGGAGGATAAAGCAAGGTGGGCTGCTGCTAGCGGTGGGTGAACTTCAACTATCGTCAAAGGTGGTTCGGTCGAATGACGTTAGGAGAAAAGCTGAGGAGACTTGAGAGGACTTGGTGGTTCCAACCATATGCTTTTTATAGGTAGCGGCGAGCTGCACGTTGAAGGTATACCAAATTGTTACTTTTGATATTGTTGACAGCTTACTTAATAAGTTTGAATTGATTTTTATTTACGGTAAAACGGATATAAAAATATGTTTATTTTTACTAAAAATTTCTCTCTCCCTTTTAAATCAATTATTTTTTCATATCTTTATTTAATTGTTGATTTATTGAAATTATTTATTGATTTGGTGAATCATCAAATGTATTCAAATATGGTGCACAATTTTTATATAAAAAAATCTATGTTGTAGATTCTAGTAATAGGGTCGCTTTGTTCGTCATGTGTGAGTTGACAATAGTCTTGTTTGAGTAATTTTTTAGCAAGCATGTGACAAAGGGAGTAATTTTTAAACAAACGTAGTCAAATATGTTATTCTCAATCAGCTGTGAAAAAAGTTGTTCATCCCAACGTTTTTTGTTTTGAAGGTTTTAGCTCAACAAACTATTATAAACCTCCATTCACCAAACACTACAATTAGAGGGCTTGATTATCCAATCCTCCATTTGTGCCCAAGTCATATAAGAAAAAGTCTAAAACTCTATTTACCAAACACCCCAATGATCTATAAATTAATTAAATTATTTTTTTATAAATTCTTATAAATTTTAGGTTTATAGATATCTTAAATATTTAAATATAAAAGAGGGATTCACTTACTCTTTTATTATACAACTAAAAAATGGTGTTTTTTTTTATATTTTTTTTAAAGTTATTTTCAAATTTTATATGTAGCATATTTATTCTTATATATAAAAAAATAATTATAAATTAAATAAAAAACAAAATCCAATGTGAACCAAATATTACTATTCAACCGCGAGTAGACAAATTGGGAAACGAAAGTTGTATTGGATTGTTTAGCTCTTTTTTTTTCTTTTTTTTTTTAATATAAAAAAGTAGCATTGAATTATGAATGATGAAATCATATGTTATCAAGAGCTAAGGTGACCCATGATTGGGTGTTTAAAAGCATTAACTGTTGGGAAATGATCATTTAAAGATACTATTACTTGAGTGAAAGATGACCCAACAAGAAGCTTCTATAAGTGCTATTTTCCTATGCTTCAATCTCTTTTTTAAGTCATTACGATGAAAATAAATGCAGGATTATATATTAAAAGTTGGATTATTTTTTGATTATTTTTAATTAAAAAATAGTAAATTAATTAATATATGTTGGATGAAAGAGTAAACTAGTCATTTTATTAAAAATTTCTTCTATTTTTATTGTTAAATAAAACTTGGTCTCTACACGTTAGCACGAGATACACATGGCATGTCAATGTATGATTGTATGGTTATTTTGTTAGCTACACTAATTTTTAACAGAATTAAACTGTAATATGTCTATAAGAATTTGTAACTCAATTTCATGGTATCAACTTAAAAAATAAAAATAAAAACCAATATAAAAGAACAACTAAATTCAGGAGTTAAAAGTTGTTTTTATCCCTTTTTATGAAATACAAATGTCGATGGTTTTTTTAAGCATAATGCTAAATATAAATCTCGGTATTTATATTTTTAATTATTAATCTTTTAAAAAGTGTCAATTTATTTTTTCTTAACATAAATGCTAATTAAAATATTAATTATTTAATAATATTATCGTGACAACCCGTATACCATGAGAATTATCATGTTTAAAAATTGAACATTTTAATTAATATTTTATTAAAAAGTTGAGGAGGAAAAAGTATCTTGTCTCGAACTATTGTTGCCTCGTCTAATGAGGTCAGTTCTCCACTTATTGGCAATCCTGATATTTCGATACCAACTTCCAATTTCGATGGATGTCTGTTAGACTTGCCCTGTTAAAAGAAGAGACTATGAACACTTCAATTAGAAGTATGAAATTTTTTAAAATTAAAAAAGACCATAAGAAAAGTGGGTGAAACATTGAAATGATGAAGGGGTCTGTAAGGAAATTGATTGCTGTTTAGTCAACAGATTAGATGAAAAGGATAATCAAACTCAACACCCCATTGAGTGGGGCTAAGAACATTAGATTAGATGGCCAACCACGTTCAGTCCCACTCCATTCCACAGATGTGAAACGCGTCTCAACACTCATTAAATCACTTTTTTTAGTTACTTGTAACCCTAATCCAAGCAAAGTACACATGTTTTCTAGTTTCTTCTGCGTGTCGCCCAATCACATGTTTTTCCCCTACACCCCACCTACGAAAAACTCCACTTGCACTTGGCACCCGCGAAATTAGAGATTTTTTTAAGGATAGAAGTTAAATTATAATTTTATCATTTTAATAGTTAATATATTTATAATTTTTAAAAAATTAAATTAAAATTTATTATTTTAGCAATTAAAATATAATTTTTATATTTATTAATTTAAAATTATAAAAAATTTAAAGGGTTTAAATAAGAAATATTATTTTAGGGAGGTTGGGATCCTGCCAACCCTCTAGTTATGCTCTTAATATCTAATAACATTTGAGGTTGGATTCATTTTATGTAAACTTTGTATGGATATTGACTAGATTTATTTTGATAATGTAATAAGGGGTCAAAATAAAATTTGAAAAAATTAGAGGATCCAAATTAAGAACTTAACTTTTAAAAAGATCAAAATTACAAATTTTTTATTTAAAACAAATTAAAAATGACTGAAATTAGATTATTTGCAATTTTTTTAACAGTTTTATTATAAGTTTTGATTATATATATATATTTTTTAATATAATGTCTAAAACTATTTATAATTTCTTTCTAACCATAAATAAGAGGATAATGCGCTTTAACGCACTTAAACTCACATCATTTTATATCGACAATAATGTCCATATTAATTAAACTAAAATTCGATCTGAGATTTACAAACAGTGATTCAGATATAATATGAATGACATTATCAACAGAAATAATTATAATTGTACCAATCTCAAATTCTTAGAAAAAAACATCAAATTCTAGTACCAAAACGTACCGTTCAGTTCCCCTCCCAAGTACCACGGTTAAAATTTTAACCGCCATGGAAGTAACCATAGTTAATTCATCCGCCTCAAATGCACCTCCACCTTTTTAAAAAGCTCACCCTCACAAAAAACCACAAAGAAAACTGCGGGTGATACCTTCAGTCCTTTAACTGAAAAAAAAATGGCGTTTTACGTGGACGAAGAAGAGGTCTGGAAATGTCCAAAGCATCCATCGAAACGTCGCCGTAGTGGAATCTGTCCGTTTTGCCTCGGAGACAAGCTCGCTTCTCTCTGTCCCGACTGCGCCCACTCCCGTCCTTGCGCGTGTAGTGCCACCTCTTCCTCTTCTTCCTCATCTTCTTCTTTCTATCGTTTCTCGATTCCTGCTGCCAAGGATGCCTCCGGTATTGGAAGTTTCGGACGCGGTTCTAATCTTACCGGAGGAGAACCTACGTTCCGACGATCGAGATCCCTAGCGGTTCGTTTCCTCTTATCGAAACCTGAGCGTTTAAGCGAAAAGAACGAGTCGGCGAGTGGTAAGTGCAAGACGCCGTCATTTTGGTCGATGTTTAAAGCCAGCAATAAGAGCAAGCGATACGAGAGTGAAGATGGTCGAAGAGAAGAAGAGAAAGCGAGAACAGCAGAGGAAGAACGGATGAGGATGATGAGGAAGTCGAGGTCTGTTTTGGTGACGTCACATTCCGGTATCGGAATATCGAAATTATCGCCGTCTACGAAAGCAAAGAGCTGGTATTTCCCGAGTCCGATGAAGGTCTTCAGGCAAACAAGGGGATTGGTTTTCCAAGAACGCTCTCCTTTGTATCGAGGGTGATTGTTTCTATTAGTTATTTTTATTCTTAAATCATTTGTATAATAATAACTAAATATATTTTTTAAAATTAACTACAGAATGAACAAAAATATGATTTTTTTTAGATATTGAACATTTTGGAATTTGAGGTTCTTGTTAGTTATTGATTGAATAGGATGTTTGATATGAGTAAGAATTTCTATTTTCTTTTTGTGTTTTAATCTATGAATTTGGGCAAATTTTCTGGAATTAAACTCAAAAATTATTTGAGCTCTTATCTAACCAAAGAAGATATGAATTTGAGTTATATGTATATAACTAATTTGTTGTGAATTAAGAATAAAGTAATTTCTCTTTTATTTATGTATGTAAAAAAAGTATATAACAAAATTATTATATATAAATTTTTTTATTTAGCTTAATATTTATGGACTTTTATTTATATTTCCAGTAATCAACTCTGAATAAAATAATATCTTTTAAATTTGATATTTTCAGACTTTGATAAACAGAAAAGCAATGATGAGTTGGATTTTCCAATCAGTGTAATATGATTTTTTTAATAAAAAAAAGCTATCTATATTTTTATGTTTAATTGTAGGTCCAAAGTACTGAATTCTATAGTCAAACTTATAATGTTTGATTAATTATATCTTTCATTGGAACTTTTTCAAAAGCAATAATATTATTGCAAAATTCCCTACAACCACCTTTTATCAACTTGTTACAATCATTAAGTTCGATTGTTTGTTTTTGAACTTATTCAAGTACAATAATTGTGTTTGGATATAAAATTCTAGTCATTTATTAAACATAATTATGTATCTTCTGCTAGAGATAATATCGAGAATGAAAACCTTCACCTTTGGGGTGTACTGAGTTAAACAGCGAGATCCGGGGTTAGCTTTGGTTGCAATAGTGGCAAGAGATGATGTTGGTAGATAGCTTGAGGGAGTTGGGAGAAACATTGACAGATGCAATGTTGAGCAAGCTGAACTTCGGGCTATTTATAATGGCCTCACTTTAAATTGGGATGCTAAATGAGAAACGGGTTCTGCTCAAGCTAATGAGACAATTTTGGATAAGATTCGTGGACAATTGAATAGGTTTCAAGAGATTGGCGGGTGGTCATACAAAAAGTTTACAGCACATACTTTAGCTAGAATAACGAGAAATCTCTCTTATAGTCTTCAAATCTTTAAAGAGATTCCGATAAAAATTATTGAGCAAATTCGAATAAATGGTCAGCTCAATTGTAATGACACAAATTTATCTTTATGGTTGATATGTATATTTAAAAAATAAAAAATAAACATTGCGATTTTAGAAATATTTTTAATCAGTAACTAAATTTTAAACAATCGTCCATTTGAACATCTGTGAATAAAGAGGGTATAAAAAGTTGAGAAACCGGTGAGTGTGTCTGGATTCAGAATCTGAAACCATGATTTCAATTCCAAAGACAGCAATATTATATACAAATACATAGAACCTTATCACATGCCATGATCTGAAACTCAATGGAATAATATCTGAACCCCAAATTGTGAAGAATAGATCCCCTTTTTGACCACTTTTTAGTTGTGCAGGTGGATCAAAGACTTGAATGAGTGTATCCCTTTGTTGTTAATTATTTTGACAGCAAAGATTGTGAAACCAACTGTTTAAAATCTTCTACCTACCTATTTTTAAAACTCCCTCTTTTTTTTCTTTATAGCAATATATTTTGTGGTCTGTGATCCCTAGTGTTCGCCTGTCACAACCGCTTCCACTAATTTCAGGTTTAGTTGAATCAGACTTTGTTTTGATATAAAAAAATTTCAATGTTATTTTTTCGTCTAGAAAACTTAAACTTAGACAGTACACAATCTTGATCTCTTTCTCATTCGATCCCATGAGTATTATAAATACAACTTAATTGTGTAAAATATGTTATTATTTTATTAAATTAGCTTTTATCTATGATTTAATGTCAATTTGAAATCATGAGATGTATTGTGGGTGACACTCACCTCATTCTTTAATTATATTATTAGGTTTTCGTATTTATTTATGGGGATGAAATACATTTTATAGCCAGCTATTTATCTCCTCGAAAAATATGAAAGAATTAATAACTGTTAGTTACAGTATTTTTTTTTTTCTTGGGCCGGGGTGTTTTAATTATTTGACAGGCACAGCATAGAATCCTTTCTTACAAGACAAGAGCTAAGCCATTTGTTGAGTAACAGTATTTTTCCACGGTGGCCAGAAATAAATTATCCCTTGTCTTTTCTCTTTTGAAATAATTTGCTAAGGCTGGGTTTGACACGTAGGGACAAAGTCCTTCATTCATGGATATTATTAATAATAAATGATTATTCAAATTCAACTAGAAATTAAAAGGGAGTTTGACAGTCTCATATATCCAAATTGGCATGGTGGAGGAGTTACTAAGTCAGTCGGCTGTTTGGGGAGCTAGACTCGAGCCATCTTTTCCTGCACGGGATTTGAACAGCGTACTTTCCATTCATTTCTCCTTATAGGGTATATATGCTGTACTGAAAATCAGAATGATTTACACATTTTTTATTTCACTTACATAAAACCTTAAAGTACAAGTGTTTCTCATTATTTATATTCCTTGCATGTACTATATGGTATTGTTGGAATCCAGGCAAATTGAGAGAAAGAGAAAGAACCCTAGCTATATAATATCATCATCTTCTTCTTCTGTTTTGTGAGGAACAGAACATGGAGCAAGTCATGTGGGGGGAGATGTCCCACGTTGAACATGGATGTGTCGTTTTGGTATTTGGTGCATTGCAATTTGCCTTTGATTGCTTCCTTTTTCATTGGATGTTTCAATTCAGACATCTAAATCGCTTTCTCCCATTTTTGTTCTCTCTTTTTTAACAAATTTTAGCGATGGATATACGCACACGAACGCCATTTTAAAACAACCAAGAGTTGGAAGAGGCGGAGGATAGCTATTAGGTGAAGCCAAAGCAATTATTTAAACATATTAAATGTAAAGTAAAGATGATTTATTTTTATGGTTTGAGTCGGTGATAGTATTTAAATAAAACCCTTCCAATAATGTTTGACTCTCAAATTCAAACTTAAACCAAATACTCTAGAAAGAAAAAGTTCCACTTTTACTTGTTCTAACTACTTTATAATTTTAGTATTGTGTTTTCATTGTTGTTTTTCGGAGTGCAAACAAGAACTGAAGACTTTGGTTATGATTTGAGGAGGAAATGGCAACTTGACCAACCATTCCCTCAAAATGCATGTATTTAATGTGAATATGTCACTTGCCTATATGGGTATATGGCCATCCTGGAGTTTGGTTTTTGTAGATTTATTTGCCATTTGATGTTCCCTTTTGAGGCAAAAATAAATTATAAATGTGTGGGATTAAAATAAAATTTTTATATTAATTTATATTTTTATAATTTTTAAAAGTTATTTAAAGTATTTTTACCAATTTTGGAAGCCAAAGTTACTTATAACCTTCCTCAAGCTCAGTCACTACTTGTCCCCAAGTAAAAGAGTAAAGTTACTGATTTATCGATTGGAACAATTTTTATTAAATTCAACCGATTTTTTATTCTTAAAACCTATGAAACCATAATCCATTAGAAACTGAGCTTGAATGAATAAAGTGGTAGCAGCAGATGATATAATGCAGCTGTTCAGCTATCAAATCAAACAGAAAACATAACAAGCATCCCCCTCGTGCCCTGTTGCTTCATTCGCAAAACTAATAATAATAAGGCGAATCTTTTGGCAGTGAACCAACGAAACTATGTGGGTTTCACCGTGGAGTCCCACCACAAATGCATTGCTGCTTAAAGCTGATTTCGAGTATACGTGTTTCATGTAGGATATATATATATATATAGGATGAATACACACTCTTGCATGATTTCTCAGACACGATAAAGTGAAGTAAATTATTACTAGGAATGTTTTCTATCTTCCACATATCCAGTAGGGACCCCCACCCCTAGTTGTCCAAACTTTCAAAGTTATTTTAGTCTATCACGTACCTTTGATGGCAGCAAGTGTTCCTCGGGAACGAAGCCTTACATGATTTTTGGATAAACAACCGAATAAAACTCATATATAACTTACATAATAAGATTTAAAATTAGATATCCGAAAACACAAAAATTGGGCGCACTTTGCTTATGGTTATGGACCCAATGGGGTTTCTTTTTCTAAAGCTTTAATTGGATTTATGTCTGATTACTTTTTTTTGTTAATTTGAAACCTTGGGCTTTGGTAGTTAATTCTCAAAATTATGTTTCTCTTTATGTTCCTGCTAATGCAAAAAAAAAAAAAAAAAACTTTGAGAAATGAAAGAGATATATATGTTCTGTTTACTCGTTTGTGCTGTTATAATATCATATAGGGCAAGACAAGTACTTCAAAGAAGTATTTAACTTAAAAATTCGATCATATGCTTCACACCGATTACAAGGTTGAAGTCAAAAATTTTATGTTAAATAGTTGAAGTTAAAAAAAGTTACCCTTATCGAGTCATTTTACAAAGGGTTTTATCTACAATATTGGGTTTGAATTGGATCGGGCAAAGGCCAAAGATAGGGCCAATTTAATCAAACTAAAGAAGAACATACAAAAGAAAGAAAGAAAGAAAGAAAAAAATATAGAAAAACATCCTTAAGCTAAGTACAAAGGGATGGATGAACTGTCTGCAAAAAGAAACCAAGTTGTATCCTGTATGTGTTACAGACGTCAGAGATGATGTATTTTTAGAGAATGCATTGGTATCCACTAAGGCAAGCAAATGGAGATGGACAGTGGATCCTCACTTATTGAGGGAATGCCAAGGGGAAGGGACGGTGGGTGTGCTCTTTGCGTTGCATGTGGTTCTTCCACTACTCTCTCTCTTTCGTTCATGCATGCGCTATTGCAATGTTAAAAAGTAAGAAGAGCCTCTATCTTTGAAATCAAGCAAAAGGTTTCAGACCTGAAAATTAATGAGTTAACAATGGGTTCACTTAACATTGATTCTTCGTTTTGGTAATGGAAAATCAATGAATGCTAATCTTTGAAATCTATGTTTTGAAGTGGGATCAAATGTCAATACTATACAAAATCTATTCCCTTATTAAGATTTGCTTAGAATATGGTGTACGATATAACATCATTGTCCACCATGCTAATTTAAGGCACTTTCTTTCTACACCTACTAATTAAATTATTGTACGATGAAATTAGTCTTTAACGTTGATATTTTTTGTCAATTTGACCCTCATTATTTAGAAAAAAAAAAGGGACAAATTTGATCATTAACTTTTCAAAAAGAGTTGAATTATTGTTGTTTTAACAAAAATACTGACTGAAGCGATAGTTTACATGGCAATCTACGTGAACTACCATATGGCTTACTGTACCAACATTATTAAAAAAATAATATTTTAGTCAGTATTTCTATTAAAAAATGATTTGATTCTTTTTCTTTTTGAAAGATCAAAAATCAAATTTGACTAAAATAAATTAAAAATAAATAAATATTAAGGACTAAATTTATCATTATACCTTAAACCATACATACCTCTCTTTCTTTTGAAAGGTCGTAATTGTACTTATTTTTTTAACACTTTTTTTCCAATTGAGATATTTTGGTGGATTTTCAAAAGTGGTGGGTGCCCCTCTAAATAGGATAGGCCAATTTAGAGAAGGTGGTCGATTATCATATAATATGCAATTATTAATCAACTTTAGTAAGATTACAACAGTAAATGCAAACAATTCCTCAAGCTGAAGTCATTGGAATCGGCCTATCATGGTTATGCCACCAACATGAAATAGTTTTATAGCTTATTCAATGATAAATCACATCTGCATTACTTGTAGATATTTATATTACTTATATTTCCAAAACGGGGACTAATATAAAAGTAATTTCTAACAGGCTCATAATTATATATATATATATATATGTATATATATTATCCATTGGTCTGACTCATAGATCCATCATTCTAAAGGATAAAAAGATTATGTTTGGAGGCTTCATTTACTTAAATAAAGTGTGGAAACTCATGTTGTTAGGTTTAAGTTTAAGCAAATGTGGGCGCCAGCAAAAGCACACTAGGGATTCTAGTGTGAGTTTAAACTTGTGTCTTACTTACGACTGAACCATGTTGTGGTGGCATCCCACAACTTTCCTTTTGCATGTGCTAGTTCTTATCCCTTTCCTTGGTTGCAGCATATGCGTATTTGGTTTTCAAGGCTTCAATCCAATCCCTATATATACCCACCTTCACTTGGTTTGTAAACCAAGGTTGTGAGCTTTGAAGTGCTCAAATGGCTATGCATAAGGTGTTTGGTGCGGTTTTATTTGCGTTACTAGGTGTAGGTATTTGTTCTGCAACTAGAGCTCTACTCACTCTAAACGATGTAGGTTCTCACCTACCAGGTATTGGTCATGGTGGTGCCACCATTGGTGTATATGGTGGTGTTGGGCTCGGTGGAGGAGGTGGAGGCGGTTCAGGAGGCGGTGGTGGTTCTGCAGTTGTAGGAGGAGGTGCTAGTGCAGGATATGGAGGTGGTGGTGGTAGCGGAGAAGGTGGTGGTGTTGGAAATGGAGGTGCTGGTGCACATGGAGGTGGTGGTGGTAGTGGTGGAGGCGGAGGTAGTGCAGGTGGAGCTTCTGGATATGGAAGTGGAGTTGGTGAAGGAGGTGGAGCTGGTAGTGGTGCCGGATATGGAGGAGCAGGTGGACATGGAGGAGGAGGAGGTGGTGGTAATGGTGGTGGTGGAGGTAGTGCGGGTGGAGCTTCTGGGTATGGAAGTGGAGGTGGTGAAGGAGGTGGAGCTGGAAATGGAGGAGGTGGTGGAGGTGGAGGTAAGGGTGGTGGCGGAGGCGGCGGTAGTGCCGGTGGAGCTGGAGGATATGGAAGTGGAGAAGGTGGCGGAGCCGGTAGCGGAGCTGGTAATGGTGGTGGTGGACATGGAGGTGGTGGAGGTGGTGGTAGCGGTGGTGGTGGTAGAGGCGGAGCTGGAGGATATGGAAGTGGAAGTGGAAGTGGTGAAGGTGGTGGAGCTGGTACGGGTGGTGGACATGGAGGTGGTGGAGGTGGTGGTAGCGGTGGTGGAGGTGGAGCTGGAGGATATGGAAGTGGAGGAGGAAGTGGCTCTGGGTATGGTTCTGGCAATGGTGGTGGTGGTGGCGGTGGTGGCGGTGGCGGTGGTGGTGGTAGTGGAGGGGCACATGGAGGTGGATATGGTAGTGGGGAAGGTTCTGGTGGTGGCGGCTCACATGAATGAAGATATGGAAGTGGTGGTGAAAGTAGCAAAGATGGTGGCCATACTAGCTATGCCCCTTGAAAGCACCTTACTATCACTAGTACTCTCTTACCGCAAGTAATAACAAAAATAAGGTAAGAAAATCAAAATGCTCAAAAGCATTGCTAGGGATTATGGAAGTCAAATGAATGGCTTTAGAAATTGTATGAAATGAAATTCATATTCTATATACCATATCAATATATATATAAAGTTCATATGGTTTTTAGCAAAGCTTAAACATGTGAATAAAGTTTCGTAACCCATTAATATAATATCGTCATTAAAATGGAAAACCAAATATATTGTAAAATATTTTATTTAATCTTAATTATAAAATTTAAAGGTTAATTTCACAAACATTTCCAAATTATAACTCTTATTTTAAATCAATCCTTAAATTTTAAAACATTTTAATTACTACCACCATCCACGCATCTAATTTGAGATGTCTAAAGAGAAAGTTAGATTATACTTTTTCATTATCCAACTTTGCCTGGATTGATTAGACAATATATATATATTAAATATTTTATTTGTTATCAATATCTCAAAAGATTAAAATTAGTTTAAATATCATAAGTAAAGTCACATGCAATTATATAATGAAAAATATTAATATCAAAATTAAGCTAAATATAAGCCCATTTAATTAATTAAAAAGCCAATAAAATGGAAGAGATTTAAACTAAAAAATATTTTAGTTTCTTAACTAACAAAACCTAAGGGTTTTTTACTGAAATAGGGCAAAAAAAAAAATAATACTAAAATAATACAAAGAAAAAGTTATGTACCAAAATGATACATTTGGGGTGGTGCCGCCTATGGCAGAGGCATGACCACCCCATGTCAGATCAGAAGTTACTGTAGCTGCAGGTCAAATTGCGGCGTAAGACTAAAATGTAATAATATAAAATATTTAGGGACTTGTTATGCAATTGTTCCATTTAGAATGGCTGCTGGAAAAAAAGTGAAACTAAACTAAAATAGGGCTAATTTCTTTGTAAGCCTTTCTTTTTTGTTATTTTCTTTTTATTCCCCCTTCAACTCACTATATTATTTTTAAACAAGCCCTTAACTTAATTTTTTGTTAAATAAGCCCTTAACTTATAGTTTTTACTAAAAAAAGCCCTTTATTTTAATATTAAAGTAAATATATTTTACCCAAAGTAAAGCTATTTAAAAAAATATAAACTAATTCACATTTTAGGTTGATGTGAATAGGTTATTAAATAAAAAATAAAATTTTAAAATTTCTTGAGTGCTTATGAGTAAAAACTATAAATTAATAGCTTATTTAACTAAAAAATAAGTTAAGGGCTTGTTTAAAAATAATATAGTTAGTTGAAGAGGGAATAAAAAGAAAATAACAAAAAAGGAGGGCTTACAAGGAAATTAGCCCTATTTTAGTTTGGTGCCGCCACTCTGTCAGGCAGCACCCTTTCACTTTTTTTCAGCAGCCAATTGTAAATGGAATAATTCCATAACAAGCCCCTAAATATTTTATATTATTATATTTTAGTCCTGCGCTGCAATTTGACCAGCAACTACAGTAATTTCTGATCTGACATGAGATAGTCATGCCTCTGCCATAGGCGGCACCACCCCAAATGTACCATTTTGGTACATAGTTTTTTCTTGGTATTATTTTGGTATTTTTTATTTTTTTTGTCCTATTTCAGTAAAAAACCCAAAACCTAACATATAAAAAGAAAAACACATATCCAATATTTACTTCCCCAAACAATATCCTAGATTTACAATTTCCCTCAAGTTAAAAAAAGTAAACCAGGAATGAGTATATCAACCCTGTTCAGCACAATAGATACGAGCTCAGCCGTTTGTCGTGGCCAAAACCAACCCATTAGATTTCAAGCAAAAGAAGGCACACAAACTGATCAACGCGAGACAGGAACCGGGTGCATAAGGTTCTGGTTATGTTTGGTCCTAGGGCTCACCCGTTTGCAAGGAGACGATCCCATTCTTTTCTTCATTTTACCTGTTTGTGGAGACAGTAGCGCCATAAGTTTGGCGCCTCTTGCACTTGGCATCTTTTTGGCATATCGCATTGCTTCAATTCTTCCTTGATCCATCTCAGGTGTCTTGTTTACTGCTCTTCTACAAACACCACCTCGTTTCTCCTCTTTCAAATGAGTTTGTGGACCGCATCCTGAAACGTATGGCATATAATTGTGTCATGTTATCCTAGAAATGAGCACGTTATGGAACTTAATATTTTAAGGCATTCTTTTACCTGAAATGTTCCTATGACAATTGTCTGGGGATGGAGACCTGGATGGCATTTTAGGGGAACCACAGTCATTTGTAGCTTCCTCAGAACAATTAATTGACCTCAATGGTGGTATAAAAGCATCTGTCATAGGGTCATCATCTATAGGGTCAATGGACTTTGATACATGAAATTCCGATTCATTTGCAGGCACTCCAGAAATTCCATCAGCAACAACACGGGGCTCATCAACCTTAACTTCAAACTGTGTATCGCAAGAGAATTGAGTTGAAGCTCTATCAGCAACATCTTTAGTTTCATTGGCGCTGCAATTTGTACTCTTTTCCACCTCAAGATTGGAGGCAAAGTCTATGTCATCTAGAACAGACTTTGGTGAAGAATCAGAAATTCCAGGGTCTGCACAAGGCTTTTGCACTTCTATTGCAGTTGAAAACCAAGGTATACCCTGTTTAGCATAGAGCAAAATGTAGGCTTCCTGGGACAGCACAGCTTCTTCTTCAACACAAGTAACCTACAAAAGACAGAACATGCCATTATGCACTATTATTCTAAGTACCATCAAAATGTTACCAAGTATATTACAAGTTGACACCTAAATTTCAAACTTAGGATGGAAATTTGCAATATCAGTGAACTTATCAATTCCAAATGCTTGAAGAACAAGCAAAATATTTAAAGCAGTGGGGAAACAGAACCCTCTGTAAGGTATCCTTCATAAGCAAGAAACACATTGTATCCAGTTCAGAAACGTGATATGTTAGTAACTATCCTTAGTAGAAACCAGAATGCACATTAAAATGTGAACAAATTCATCAACGCTTACCCTTGAATCATTCATCTTATGCCACATATTAGGAGAGGATCGAATGTAGCAAACATAGTGTCCAGAAGTAGGTCTGAATCCAGAATGTTTCACAACTGCAAATAGTTGATACCTCAGTTCCTCCTATTGCAAAAAGGATAACAAATGAAACAAGTTCAATAATCATGCATTAAACATAAATTTTGTCTTGTCTAATATGCTCACAAAACCAATATAAGACCATATAAACCCACTACTGAGTATAACATCAAAAATCATTATTGCATTAGTCAAGTGATTTTGTAGATGGTAGCAACGAAGGTGATACTCACATTATTTCTCTCATTGCCAACAGCATAAGGCTGCAAATCCAGCTCCAATGGGAAGTCAACATGCTTGTCAATCTTCTCGATATAGGTCCCTTCAGTCTTAAATCTTTTCAAATGGAATGTTGCAACTGAAGGAGCTTGATCCAGCATGAGCTGTTTCTCTACCGACACCTGTTCTTTACAATTCTCACACCTAAAATTCAATTGCAAATCTTCTATCTTTTCCACTTTGGTGAAAGATTCCAAGGCAGTCGACAAAGAGTCCGCATCTTCAATTTCCAAACTCAAATCATTCAAAGGCTCATAAGTGCTTGAAACATGACCACAATTGCAACAACATAGCTGAAACAATAAAAGTCAAATATGTTCAATAAGAGAGTAAAAACAAATGTTTATATGTAAACGAATAATAAACAAGACCAATTTGTATCATTCATACTCTGCTAACAAGACGACCACCAAAAACCTTCTTAACTAGGCAATCATCAATAGAGGACAAATCATTCTTGAGCTTTGAGCAACAGCTTTCAAGTCTGTCTAACAAGCATTGCAGGAACTCATGAGCATCTTCTTGCTGATATCTTTGGAAAAATGATGAAAAATCTGGTTCCATGTGAGTCAAGAATCACAATTACAAAAACATTACATTTTTTTTCTTAATTATACACCTTTCCAAGCACATCAATAGCAAATATGGCAATCTCATCAAATTAAACTAAAGAAAAATACAACCAAAATTTACTAAAAATTCAATTATGGATCAGAACCCATCAATACAAATTCAATTATAAATTAATCAAAGCTAATAATAACCAAATAAAGGATACAGTTCAAATTGTCAAAAATTTTGGTAGGCGATACGACCCCTCCAGATGAATGTAGTGAAAGCTCAATGTGATCTCGAAGAGCACAAAGCAAACAAAAACTCTCCATATCACCTAATAATTCCAGCAAAAAACAAAAATAGTGAGAAACCCCGAAAAGGAAATCAATAAAAAAAACAGAGGCTGAAAGCAAAGATTCTTACGATCACAAGGCTTCTCATGATGATTCAATGATCGAAGACCCAAAACAAAAGGAACAGTGTGGGTAAAACATTGCAACACGGCATTGATAAAACATGTATTACCCAAATTTTCCAGCCCTGCACCCTACATAACCATTACCGAAAAATTGAATCATTTAGAATTATCATTCCAATTAAAAGTAAAAATAAACTCCAAAATGTTAAAAGTAAAAACTTACCACACCGGTCGGTTTATCTTCTTTTCTAGAAGTCTCTTTAGGAGACCAGTGCTTTGACCATGAATGGGTCCATGACGAATACCCAGATCCAGGGGATTTGAATTCGTTGTCTCTGCGAGAATAGTTGTAGGGAGAATTATAGCCACCGTGAGTCCATCTCTCGTCTTCTTCTTCCTCTTGCGGACAGTTTTCAGGTTCCTTAGACGGCTCGGATTCAGTAGAAGAAGCCGGTGGCAGCGAAGGACCGGCGGCGGTTTCTTCTTCGATGGGATTTTCCATGGCTTCAGTACCAATAGAATCAACGGCCATTGGAGAAACAGATGAAGACCCAGACAAAGAATCGGGAACCAATGGCAAAACTCGACGGAATCCATCAACATGCTCCTGAGAAACGATAGATTCTGGAGGAGGTGGATCGGCTGTCATTAGGGTTTGAGGAAATGATGTTTGGACTTCCATATTTTGGAAGATTGGGAAAAAGAAAGAGTTTGATGGGTTTTGAGAGAAGCAAAAGAAGGGATTGGAGGGCAATGAAATTTATATTCTGGAACACAGGAAGACTCAAAATCTTATTTGTTCTGAGAGGAAAAAATATTTAAAATAGAAGAGGGAAAACTGGGAGGAGGGAAAGTGGGAAAAAGGGATTTTTTATAAAACCATTTTCTAAAGGGGGTTTTGAAATGGGAGGGAAAACTAAGCCGCCATTAATTTGGATTCTTTTCAGAGGTTTTTTTCACACATTGAGTTGACTGCTAATGCTATGAGAGAAATTTGTTTTCTTTTCCCTAAGGAGAAAAGTAAAAGTAATTAGAACTGTTCGGCTTAGGCTACAAGATCCGGTCCAACCTTACTCTTTTGTACGGTTTTTTTTCTTTTAAATTTGGGTAAACTACATCTAAGATCATTGAATGATTAATAAATTTACGTTTCGATCATATAACTTTAAAATGTTACAAAATTGTCAATAAATTATTCAAAAACTTTCATTTAAGTCACTGACTTATTAAAATTATTGTTGTATGGCCTTCTCCGTTCTCACCTCTCACACCAATCAAAATGGTAAACTTTCTCTCCTCTTCTATAATTTACTTTTTTTAATGAAACAACTTTGAATATCGTGAATTTGTAAATTAAAATTCAAACTTTTTTCTATGATGTTTGAAATTGACCATCAGATTAGCTTAGATTTGAGATATGCTCTTCTACTCGTCGATGGATATTATTCCACTATACCAATCATCGAATCGTCGCTCAAATATCATCAACTAGACTTTAAAAAAGGACTTAATAGTCTATTGGCTTAAATGAAAACATTCGAATAGTTCAATGACTATTTTGTAATTTTTTGAAATTGACCAAAATGTAAATTTACTAAAAGTTTAGTGACCTTGGGGGCAGTTTACCCTTTAATTTTTATCTAAATTGTAATCAATTTCTCCTTTCTTTTCTTTAGTGAAAATTGTTGTTTTTTTCTCTAATATTACGCATATTTTTCCTATTTAATTAAATAATATATGGACTAATATGGAGTCGAAACAAAAGTTATAGATTTAATATTAAAATTAATGAAAAACTATTTCTTTTGAGGGAGAAAAACGGTTTTTATGTTTATACGAATTTGATTCACAATTAATTCATAATAATTAAATTTAAAGACCCAATACGTTTTCAATTATATTTCCATTCTTAAATAAAATTAAAATATTTTGAATTTTCCTTCTTTGTCTAGTAATGTCCAACGATAGGATCAAGCAAGAAAAATCAAAACCGACCTGGATCGAAGTATTTAAATGACTTATCAAATATAAGTTTAAAATCTACTATTAACAAAACCACCCTGAATTTAATTTATAATTAATGTTTTATGATGTATATTTAAAATAATTAAAAATTTGTCTTTTAGAAATATTTATGATTTTTTATTTTATTTTCTATCAAATAATATTCAAAATTTATAAAATATCTTGTTTAGTGAAAAAAGAAACAAAATAAAATTAAAATTACATGGAATAATCAAGAGGTGTAAAAATCCTCTCCTTATCTGTCTTAAGGAAATCTAAAACTGCATCTAGGGAAAACTCAACCAGTTATAAATCTTCTTCTCTTTCAAAAGCCAAATTAGCAAGATAGTTTACACATTGATTCTCCTCCCATTTTAAAATCTATTGACTTTTTTGAGATGTATTCTCCTGATCAGAGCAGAGGTCGAACTCTTCAAAGCATCATCATGAATAGCTTTGACTACCTCCAAGCTATTTGAATGAATAATCATATTTCCGTGACCTTTACGTTAAATGAGTTTTAAGCCATCCAGAATACCCCAGAGTTCAAAAGCTTGGAGACTAGAAGTAAAAAGAAAAAGTTATGATTCAAATTCCTTTTGTTGGTTTTCAAAACGAAACCCAAAATCCAATCCCAAATATATCTTAGGTTCAAATACAATTCTGTTTTTCTTTTATGTTTTATGTTTTACGTTCCATATGATATATATATATATATATATTATGTATTGCAGCAAAGTAGCTTCTAGACATCTAATCTTTCGTAACAATGATTTCAAGCAAAGCAATGATAAAAAAACTTTTTTCAAAACAAATCAAACACTTTCTTTTCCAGCATTTTTCAACTTTAATAGTAAAGTGGCCTAATAAATTGGACTGAGTAAATAAAATACAAAAAAAAAAAAAAAAAACCCACAAAACACCACTCGTATAAAATTAAGAAAACCATAAAGAAAGCTTGGAGGTTTTTAAAATATTTATTTGTCCTGTGAAAGAATTGTTATTATAAAATGGGTCTACTACATTTCACTACCAAAAGATATTGGCCGGTGATCTAACATAACAAACTCAGATATATATCATATATATAGTTTTTCAAGGCCAGAACACTCCGTTACAGGATTCTGTCCTGGAAATCGCTCATAAAAGTGGACGCAAAAGAGCTCAGCTTCTTTCCGGTCTCTCCTGCTATGTTCTTAAGGCTCGAGATATCCTGCTGTGCCTGAAAGTCGAATTTCATATAAAGAAGAAATAGATCAACTTAACAAGATAATGAAATCCAGAACAAAAATAGGGATAAGATGAGCTTCCTTGATATCGCACGCAGGAATCAAAGTTCAAGCGATGCATAAAAGAAGCAATTCATGAAGCAAACCTGGAAAGAGAGTCGGTTGATGAGGTCACTAGCAGTAAGGTCAAGAGCATTATCTGCACCTTGACCAAATAGATCAGAGCTGGAGATGGCTGTTGAGCTCTACAAAAACAATTCGGCTATTAATCTCGGAAAAGCCACATTTCATACATAAACTTCACTGTTCTCACATCCCTTGAACTTAGAAAAGACAAACTACTTCCAATAATGCCTATATATTTTCTGTTAAGGATGAAATATTGAGTGCGGATTCCAAAAGTTTGGTGTTTTCTATGGCTACCTCATCATAAGTAAATGATGCCTAATCGCAAATACGAAACAGGAATCTAATTTTGTTGGACTCTTTCAAGCCTTAAAAAAGAAATAGCAATTGCACATACTGAGAATTTCTGCAAAGTAACTTGAGCTTCATTGTCAGCTGCTCTGGTTTGGTCACCAAAAAATTGGGCTGATGAAATAGATTTGGCATTTGAGAATTTTTTCCTAGCTTCATCAGTTTCCTGAATCTGAAATTAAAATGAAACGATAGAGAAAAAGAAAGGTTAAAAAGTCAAAAAAAAAAAAAAGATGCAAGCTGAAATAAGAACTAAGATAGAACATTTCAAAGGGGGTAATTATAAATGTTGAAGATAATCATACAACAGTTCTCTCCCATCAAATTATCGTAAATTAAATTACATGGAAATGTACAATATGGCAATATAGTCTTCTCAAAGAGTCAAACGATTTCGGATGTACAAGCAATACATCTGAGTAGATTCAAGGTGCTCATAATGTCATGTTAGAAGAAAGTAAAGTTGCTATGTTTTGAATTTTGATTTTCAAGGAATAATGCAACTTCACTTAAGCTCGAAGGTCAAAGGATAACCGAAATAAAATATTGTGTTCAATATTGATGCCAGACATCCACTTTAAGAAGTTGAAATCCTCTCCAGCAGTAGAGGTTTTGGAATGAACCTTGAGTGACATAAAGAATCATAAAGAGCAGGATGTTCTAAAAGCAAAAGGAGAGAATTCCATCAACCATTTATAAATAAAATATTAAGGTGGTCATCTACAGATGTCATATTACCTGCACTTTTGAGGAATTTGAGCTTGATTTCTTCTGAAAACCACTGTCCATTCCAAATTCTGCAAAGAAGCTTGACGACTTTGGTGGAGCAACATGATTAAGCACTTGTGGGCCACCATGATTCAACTCAGTAGATTGAACATTTTCCACGTACTCAAAACGAGAACGAGATGGAAAAGATGAGCCAGTGGGTGCAATGTCATTAGTTGAGGAAGCAACTGGGACAACTGGTTCTTCAGGCTTCTGTTCGTAGAGATTTTCACTTGGCTACAATTAAAAAAAGACCATGTTATTGCATGTAAAGGCATATAAAGCAGTCCCCCCTCCCCCCTTATGAGCATTCTGCTGTTATTGCCTGGCTCACAAAATTAAACAATAAATACCTTATTAGTAAGCTTTCTGGCACCAAGCCCCCCGGTCTTCCCGGTAACCTTTCGGGCACCAAGAGGCTTCTTGACAGCGCTGGTAACAACAGTATGGGAAGCTTTTGGGGCAGCAGAAACTTCGGGTTTTTCTCGACTGCCTAAAGAACTTTCTTTAAGAACTTCATCAATCTTGCTGCCAGAAAATCCATTAGGTGCTGCTGACAATTGAGGAGAAACGGGGGATGAAGGCAAACCAGCATCTTCAGCCATACTTTTAGCCACCTCTTTCGATAGCATTTGCCTATATAAATCAGCAGCTCTTGACGTATATTTGGCCTCAATTTTGCCTCCATCAGTCCAACCATGTTGCTTAAAGAAAACTTGTGCACGGTTGTTTCCACCATAGATCATCATTTTCAATTGTTCAGGAGACCAAGAGTCTAAATTTGTAGACCTGCATAAAATATACAAAATCTTCCATAAAAAGAAAAGGCAAATTCAACAACTCGAGAACATAAGCAGCAGCAGCTGCATCAAAATATGACGGTATAGACATTACCAAATCCACACTAATGTGCATGTCAATGTAAACACCAAAATCTAAAAGACTAGCTATTTTTCTCACTTTAATTCCTACAGTTGCATTTCAGCGGATCCAAAACGAAAGAACATAATCTGCTCCATAGAACCTTTCCATATATAAGTTTATAAAATTTGAGAACAGATTTGACATTTCAGTTTTATCCATAAATTTCCTCAGGAAAATAAAAATTGAAAGCACAAAAGAGCCTTTTCTTCCCCTATATATTGAAGATCAAACAAAAATTTCAACAATTTTCAAGCATAATTTGAATAATTTGGATGCATAATAAATAAATAAAACGCATCAATCAATGTTAAACACGAAAAAGTAAAAAGGATTCGAATTAAAACCTAACAAAGCTGATGTGTACACCGAGACTCCGGTGAACGGCTGAGCAATCGATGCAGAGAAAGATCCCATACGTGACCGACGCCCATGTTGGATTTTTCGCATTACAATCGAAACACATCTACAATATTTTTTTTTACAATGCAAATTAGCCGAATTCAAGATGCAGCAACAGAATTTCCAGATCTGAACCAGATCTAAAAACATAATTACAAAAAAAAAAAATCAAAATTCGAAACACAGAATAGAATCAAACCTTGTTTTCTGATTTTGCTTTCAGCTTTCTGAAAACCGCGTTCTTGTCGCTCGGGCTATCGGACGACGCCATTGATTCCTTTTTCTTTTTCTTTTTTAGAATTTTAGAACGAAAATTTTATAATATTTTTCGTTTTTGAAGATGATTTTTTTTCCGAAGAGGTGTGGGATCAAACACCTCCTCCGGCTTTGAGATTATGAGAGAAGAAATCTAGTAGTCTTGAAAAGATGGTACCAACTCTGAATTTACAAAATATAAATAAATAAATTTACCATGAACTCACCAATTTATGAGCTATTGTATTGTATTCTAATACAATTAAATATATGTATTATAAAAATATATATATTAATGTCTCTTCATAATCCTTGCATTGTATCAACAAATTAATACAATTGAAATTAGGACTTATACGAATCAAAAGTTCCTAACCAATCAAATTACACCTATTTTATTGTTGGAAACAAAATGAAGCTTTCTTAAATAAAAAAAAAAAAAAAAAAACCTGGAATCAATCAAATATTACACTTCAAATTTTATTGGGTAAAAATACCTTTTTATCTATTTAAATCCTGTTAATTTTGAAAATTAGTAACTAAGAAAAAGTAATCATAATATTAATATTTTTTATCAATTTTATTAGTATAATAACAAAATTAACCCTTAAGTTTTACACATCTTGTCAGTTTAATTTTAATTTAACAAATTTAGCCCATAACATTCACACGTTCTACCAATTTGGTAATGATTTAAAAAATTGAGCCTACAATACAACATTTACACAATATATAAATATCGAAGGTTAAATTTATTATTATACTAATAATTATATAGAATAGATAGAAAACATCAATGTCGTAATTAATTGTCCAATTTACTCTATATCTAAATTGAAAAAAGATTTAATTTTGTGATTAATTAGACTTAATTCCTCATATTTTACCATTTTATTAATTGTTCTTTAGCCCAACTGAAAGGGGAAGGATGATCCCACGATTGTTGCCGAAGGTTTTTGGGTTCCGGAGTCCGTATTGAGATTATTCAAGGCCCAATTTTAAAGACTTTGCTACATTTTTTTTGGGTTAAAATTGGCACAAATTTATTGCATTATTCATATATTTAGAATTTAGTCTCTCAACTTTTTCAATTTAAACATTTAAGCTTATTGATGAATTTAAAAAATAGTCTCTCATTATTTTTTTCTCTTATATTTCTTTTTTTTATACTATTTATTTCATAACACAAATTCATTTTTTTCTCAAATTTCTTTTAATTTACTCGCTTGAATTTTTACAAGATAGTGTGAACAGTGAATCTTTCGATACTTTCATGTTAGCCTTCCAAATTAGTAACTACCTTTTTTTTTTTCATCATTTATTAATTAATCTCTAGAAAATTAAGATTGTAGCTTTTCTTATGACAAATTAGGATTTTTATGCATGATTTAGTTTTTTTTTATTTGTTGAATGTTATTGAGATTTTTTATTTTTTTATGAAATCCCTCACATTGTGATTGAGTAAATATAATTTTTAGAGGTTGATTAATACAAATCCTTAAAGAAATTAGGACCGATTAATACAAACCCTTGAAGAAATTAGGATTTATTAGAAATTTAACATTTTTATTTAGACATTGTTGTTGCTAGTGTGATTATTGTGAAGGTTGTGTTTGAAAATTTGATATATTGCATTCTCGTGACACCAAAAAAACACTTAAATGATGATTATTTTTGTGAAAGAAAATTACTAGAGGTATGTTGGCTTCAAGAAAATCTTTATGTGTTTAAAGCTTAGATATATTTGTTCCGAATGTTTAAAAAGAATGAAAAATATTTTATAAAAAAAAATGTATTAACTATATGACGTTTATAAATGTTTTAATTTTTAAAAAAATCGACCCCACAATCTAAAATTCTTAGTTTCACCCTTGAATAGAACGAGATAATACGCACTAATACAATCAATGAAAATCAAAATTTTCTCCCTAACAAAAAGTATAATTTCGAAATTTTGATTTATTATCGGAACAAATTATATTAATACGATTGGTATCGGTACAAAATTAACTACTATAAGAGTAAATTACTTGCAAGCAAAAATAAGTTCCTTTTCTTTAGTATTACAGTTAACACGTTCTCTCTTATCAAATCCGACCATGAGTAAGGGCAGCCTCAGGAGAAGCTAAAAGCCTTGGTACTCTCAAAAAATATATACAGTTTAATACCTTCAAAAATAATAAAATTACAAATTAATACAATAATAAACCGAACCTTTTGGGAAAAAATGTCCCATTATTAATCCAGAGCCTTGGTCTGAAATCCATTACAAGAAAATACTTTGAGAAGTCTGTTTTTAAATTCAGAACTAAAATCAATACGATATTGAGAAAAATGATTTGAGGGGTATACTGTGCAAAAAAGGAAATCATATGGGCCTATAAGATTGAAGATAAATGTGCACACGCCCTCCAAATGTGATTGGACTTTTAACTTTCAAGGCCCCCTTTAGTTGAAATTGTGGAGCCACCCCCCATCACTTTGATTTTCCGCACGAAGACAACCAATTAGTAAGCTAAGAAAACGCCTCAAAACTAGGGCAAAGATTCTTTGACAGATGACAATTCACCAAACATGTATTAATTTCTCCTCTCTCTCTCTCTCTCTCTCTCTCTCTAAAGCTGCTCTTTGTATGTAGCTTCTAATCTATTACTACAACAAGCACAAAATCTCTTGCATTGGAATTTGGATAATGTTATTGCCAACTTGGCCACTTGCTTGCTTCCTATACTAAATTGGCCTTTCGCCTAATCAAAAGGAGCCAAGTCGTTTTCCATATACCCTTTGTTTGTCGATTTAGGGTATAGTGAGTGCTCCTTCACATGGTTTTTTTTTTATTATTATTAAAAAAGGTCAACAATTAAATTGTGATTGTTAACTAAAGTTAGATGACCATCAACAAACACATATGTTTTAAACTTCATAATATACATATTCCATTTGGGTATCGCTATTCAACCTCAAGGGTATGCTATCAATTCTCTTTGTCTTTATAATTTAAAGAACAAAAACAATCGTTATACTTATCATATATACGTGTATAATATATGCTTTGTTAATGCATACAAGAGGTTGTGATGTCTTAAGACAATTCATCTGATTGGATGAAGGACCATGTTGTGGTCATAGATAAGTGGAGGAGTAATGATGGAGGCTAAGTTAGGTGGGTTACTTGCCTTCTCTCATCAAGGTCCTAATTTATATACGAGGGCCTTCTCTTGTTTTGAGATGCCACATGTTGCTCTATGATTAAGAGATTGGTAGTAAGGTGGCTTTATGTGTACATGTACTTCTTGAATTAGATAAGGTGATCGGTGAATAAAGCTCGTTGGATGTGATGATAGTTGACGTTGATAGATTACAAGGATTGTTCAGGGTAAGGTGTATACTCACAAGTCAAAAGGTTGACTTCGATGGGTAAAAGTATTATGGAGGCCTTTGTATTAGAAGTCTAATTGCATTTTGCTCCCTCTACTAAAAAAATGGACAAATTAGTCCCTAAACATTATATTAAAGAACAAATTGATCCTTTTGTTAAAAATTTCGTCTATTTGTACTGTTAAAAACTGAGCCTTGTACATCAAAATGAGGTACACATGGCACATTACATGTAACTATTTGGTTATTGTGTTAGCTTAGTTTTAAATAACAAAAATGGATGAAATATTTTAACAAAAAGGACCAATTTACTTTTTAATCTAACATATAATGATTAATTTATCTATTTTTTAGTAAAAGAGACAAAATGCAAATTGTCTCTTAGTATAATACAGAGACGTTCAAGATACTTTTATCGACTTCCACAATACCACCGTTACTTTACCTCTATCTTGATGGAGCAAATATTCACAATTAATGCTATGAAAAATGCATCTAAAAATGGTCTAGGGTTTTTCTCTCAAGCATCAATTTAGCTCCCAAAAACATAAATTCTATTCCTCCTTGCATATACAACCAAAACCCATACCTGAATTTACCATATAGTTTCCAGGTGTAAGTGATAATGGTTACATACATTCATTTCAAGGGATCTATCAGAAAAAAAAGAAAAGAAAAGAAAAGAAAGAAACGAAGGCATTAAAGCAGCAAATCATTGATCATCTCTGCAAGCAATGCTCAAAGTGTATTTGAAACTAAAGAAACTAGCATTAACGAACCTTTATTTCATAAAGAAAATAGCTTTAAAGGAAATGCAGGAACATAAAAGAATGGCTAAACCCTAAGAAAATAGCATAGGAAACCTGATTAGGCATAAATTACTTGGTTCTCGTACAAGATTAGGTGAAATTTCGGTGCCGCCATTGGGGGAAAAAAAAAAGAAGAAAACAACCAGACCTACATGTGAACCCTAACATGTTTACATTGTTATTATTATTGATATTCTGACATTGCACCTCTAACATGTTTTTCTTACAGATAAATCCCATGAATATCCAATCTCAGAAGCTGAAAAGTCTATAACAACATGGAAGGTTAAGTATATCTGATGCAATAGGAACCCTACCTATTACGACACTTAGACAACAACAACATAATGACATTGATGGTAGCTCTATGTTGGCAATGAACTGTGCATGATTTTGAATCAAACGGTCCAATCTCATTTGTAAAAAATAAATATTGTAGGGTCAATGCAGGCACCAAGAAACCCTTACAAAATTTGAAATGGGACAGTCTAGACCTTTTAAAAACTTTTACAGCTTAAAATAGAATATGGGACTGGACAAACTTACCAGGAACTGACTCTCTTTATCTGTAAATTTTAGCTTTCCAAGAAATTCCACCATACATGAACCTAACCCTACTATTAAAGAACATCAATTTTTAGCCATCTCCCCACCAGTTTTAGGGTTAAACACCAACATGTATGGCATTTTACACCATGAAAGAGCATTGTCGACATGCGTTATAATATTATCATACGTTTTCTACAAACTATATATATATGTCTATAAACATGGGATCAAATATTATGAATTTAGTTTCCGAAAGATATGATGATCAACAAGATTCTTGAGGTTATATACATGTAAGTTAATGGTAATGGAAAAACAAATGTTCTCAAATCCAACTATTACTTGCTTCCTTAATCCCCTCTTTATTACAAACATTTAATGCTTACTAAAATTTAATCCTAACAAAATAATAATATTGGTTCAAATGATCAACACATTTATGCACAACTGCATTGAGATTAAAAGTGAAAAGGGAAATAAACATTAACATAAAAAATTATAATCACAGAACAGGGAAATTAAAAAAAAAAATCTAATGTTAAAATTTTAAATTGCCATATATATTTTTTATTTTTAAATATTCTTGAAGAGTGTTAATCCTAACCTAATTTGAGTATTTGTCTCTTTTGTCTTGTTTTTTTTTTTTTCCTCCTTCACATCACCTGTGGTTTATTACCGTCGGCAGCGTTAGCATCACGCGCTAAACCTTCGGTGATGGACGCCAGCTGTTGCAAGTTCAACTTGACGACGGTATCGGCGAACAGCCGTGTGTCTTCCTCCGAGTTCCCTTCTGGGATATCAACGACGTAAGATTCCAAAACGACGGTCCAGATCTTCCCGTCACGCTCGAAACCATGCACCGTCGTCACCGACCTGTAATTACGCAACCGATGCTCACCTCCAAGAACGGTAAACCCGGTGACCTCTCGCTCATCGTCCAGAATATCGAGTCTCTCGGTGCTGGTAGCAGCCGGCAACCCGGATATCACGCTGACGTCACGCGTGGAGCCCACGACCATTTGGAAACCTTCCTTCACGGAGCAGCTCTTGATGAAGTGTTTGTAAGTGTGGGGTTTGTCGAAACGCCGTACAACGGACCAGACGGCGGTGTGAGGGGCGTTGATACGTTGGGCTAATAAGGAAGAACACTGACCTGGACCCACTGAGTAGGTGTGGAACTCGGTTATGGAAGGGATCAACTCGGAGAGCTCGTCGTCGGTTAACCCGGTAGGGACGGTTACGTGGTGTGAACTGGGTTCGGAGCAAGGTGGTGGGTCGGGCATTGAAGAGGAAGGTTCGGGTTTCGGGTCTGCCATTGAACTGAGGAAGGGGAAACGGTAAAGGGGAGTGGAAGACAAGGAGAGGGACTTTACATTACAATACAACTTTAGCAGAAGCTTATAATGGACAGGTATTACGGGGAATGGTGGAGGGTAAAATAGAAAATCAGAAAAGGATATTTTTAAGACAATTTTATGTGGGCAAACGACGGCAAGGTAACTGAGATATTAGTAAATTTATGTTTTAGCTACTTTACTTTAAAAAGTTATTAAATGATCATTGAACTATTTAAAAGTTTTTATTTAACTCGCTAGGTTATTTTTTTTAAAGCCGGCTAGCAAGCTCCAATTTATGATTTGATGATCGGTACGATGGCTCAATATATCTATTAATAAGAAGAAGAATATATCTTAGATTCAAGTTGATCTAACGGCCAGTGTCGAGGATTGAAGAAGAAAGTTATTTCGATTTTGATTCCCAAATTGGTGATGTTTAAAGTTGTTTAACGAAGAGAAGTCGAATAATAACTTCCGATTGATTCAGACAGTGCGAATAGAGAATACCGTATATAAATAGTTTTAATAGTCTAATAACTTAAAAACCTTTTAAAATTAAACTTATTAATAATTTAATGACCTTAAAAGTAATATTCCCATTTTGTTTAAAAAAAAAATTGACCGGATGAGGTGAATTCATTGGAAAGCATGTGAAGTGTCACGGCCCGGCGCGTGAATTAAAATCTCGGCACGTGACAAAGACAAGAGCTTGGCTTTATATTCAGAGTGTTTGATTTATGATTGCCGAAATTAGTATCTATTCCAAGTTCACTCAGCCAATCAATGTTTTTCTAATTTTTAATTTTAATTTAGATAATTTGATTTATTTTATTTATTTAATTAAGACTTTCTTTTTGTTAGCGGAAAACAATAATTAATTTTCTAGACCCTAAATTAGGGAACAACACACTTTCATTAATAACTAATTCAAGGTGAAATTTCCAGATACCATAATTAAAGGATTAATGTTGTTTTCATAGGCTCAGCCGATGATGCTCTTTGTTGGCTGCTTCTTCATCTCTTTTAACTGTCTATGTCCACTTCAAATCACAGTCCGTATTGCTTTTCTAAACCACAATATTAAATTTGTAGTAAATTCTTTTTAACTTAAAAAAGAAAAAAAATCTGTACTAAATTAATTTTGAATTCAATTTTTTAATCCTATCAAATTATTTAAGCTGTTTTTTTAAATATTCTGTGACATATTATTTACACTTTTAAAATATTTTTGCATGTTGAAAAAAGTTTAATTCTACAAAATATTAAAATGTATATGTCGCATCACCGTATGTATATTTAAAATAGATGAATTTCAAAATTGGATATGATTTTTTATTTAATTTGCTATATTATACATGAAGTTTTATTTTTTATAATTTTATAAATAATATTTTGATTTAATTTAATTTTTATAAAACCACTAACACTATTGATGATATTGCAACAATTTTCGTTCACATATTGCATAAAGAAATAATTATACTTATCGATATAAAAATAAATTGACATATTGAACCAAAATCAAAGTTTCATATGTATAATTGTACAAAATCAAAGTCCATGTGCAAAATTACACATTGAGTAAAAATTCATGTATAGTTTTGATATTAATCCCTAAATGATGACATCAAATTATTTAATATAATATTAATATAACAATAATATTTGTTTTCAATAGCTGATGATTCGAATGTTTATATTTATACAAATATAAGTTATATGGAAAAAAAGAGGTAAAATTCAAAACTAGATACAAATTTTAATTTAATGTGTAATTTAATACGTGAAATTTGATTTAGTGTAATAATATACGTGAAAATTTAATCGTGGTTCTGATATATACATAAAAAATTTAATTTTAATTAAACTGCATAAATTTAAAGAAATAATATATTAATTTATTTATATATTAAATAAATATAATTATTTATATATGTAATATGTAAACTCTATACTAAAAATTGTGTTAATGACATTATATTCAAATGAAAAATTCATATATAAAATCGTATAAAATTAAAATTGATATATAACATTACAATCTCATTAAAATTTATGTATAATATTGGCTAAATTTTGCTTTAATATTTATGCCTTGGATTTGACACAATATGAACCCAAAATAATTATTTGATTGATTCCTTCAATTAAAAATAAAAATAATTTGATTGATTGATTTAAGTCACAATTAATTGCCAAAAGTGAGGGAAGAGAGAGAGATTAGAGAAATTAAATAAGGGGTTCACTCCACATCATTCCACGCTAATCCAGCTAAGCAAACCAATTCCTTCATTATTTGCATTATTATATACCTCCATGAATATACTCAACCCCTATATATTATATTTGTTAATTTTATAATACTTTATTTTTCATAATTAAATTTGTTTTGCTTGAAACCACGAGTGTTAAGTGAGATGCTAGGAATCTTTCTTATCTTAACTAATAATCGAGAGTTCGATTTTCGTTTCAAGTATGAAATAATTTTAAAATTCGTAATTAGTAACTATCCCTTAATAAATTTACAAAATACGAAAGATTAAAAATTGAACACATCCCATAAATTCCTTCAAACAAAAAATTCCTTTCCTTGTCAACTCCAAAATTATGAAGCAAAGGCATCAACCACTATTTTCTTCCATTCACTTATTGATTCCTTTTCAATATTCTTTTAATTTAGTCTTTGCTTTTTCTTTGAAAAGATTTATTATTTTTTCTCAAAGTCAAATCTATTAAATATTATATTTAGTGTAAATTTTTTTTTATAAATAAGTAATTACATTATAATGAAAAAAGGAGAATAATTTTACAAATAAAAATCTAAATCTTGAACTTGATGTCGATCAATTTGAAGTCCATAGAATTTAGTGGCATAATCACTTAAATATCTTTTTCTTTTAAATATTATCATAATTTGGTATAATGATTGAATTTTCCATGTCTATTCTGTTGCCTTATTATTGATTTCCGAATACTATTTTATCTTTGTTGTATTATTATTATTTTGTTAAAATTTGTTCCTAAGTTTATGTACCCATTCATATATTTGGAATCCAGTTACTTATTTTTATTTAAAAAATTTAATCATTCTATTTTTTGAATTAAAAAATTTGGATCCAATTATTAATATTGTAAAACTTTTTTTAAAATTTTTCGATGTCATATTTTGAAATAAAAACGTCACTTGCAATTGACTTAAATTTAATAGATGAATTTGTATTTTTAAATCTGTAAATAAAAGGACTGAATTCTAAAGATACAAATAGTACATGAATTGTTAAAAATATTTTAACCTAACTTTTTTAAAGAATTAGATACAAAAATAATTTAGGGGTTGGCATATTGGTTTTTATTCTCGCAATGGCTAAGAATCAATTGAAAAAACAAAAGAGTGGCTAACTACATTTTGAGGGTTGGGATTAATAGATCTAAAATGGTGGGAAAAAGGTATAGAAAAAGTGATGATTCTTCAATGATTTTAATTGTTTATATGAAAAATAGGGTACTTGAATCTAGAATTCAATATATATATATATATATATATACACACACACTTGTTGTCCTCTTGCAATTTAAGTTGCTAATTTGACTTCTAAATCATAGGGCAGCTTCAATTTCCCATGAGAGATGCCTTAGACTACAATTAAAAACTACCTCAAGTCAGGCCTCTTCTTTGTCTGGAATGTAAGATCATAGTCACGATATTTACCGTCTTAAGTATGATTTGAGTTTGAGTTGTGCTAATCGTGTTGCTGTTAGGGCTTTGCTTTCTTTTTGTAATTCACAAAAAGATTACATTTTATTATATTATCATCCTTATAAAATTTGTTTTTTTAATAAGTTTAGTTTCTTTAATAAATTTTAGTTTTAATTTTCATAAATTTATGAACTTTCTTTTTGTTTTTTTCATTTTCAATTTATATACTAATAAGTGAATATATGAGTTGAAATAAATTTATAAATAGTATAATTATATAATTCATTAAATTTGTTGGAAACTCAAAATAACATTTTTAAGCAATACAATAATTAATAATAAACATATCGTTAAAACAATATTTTTAATTAGACTTGTATTTTATTTAAATTAAAAAAAAGAGAGGATGAAATTGATTAAAGATAATAAAAGAAGTGGGTAAAATTATTTAAAATTTAAGATTTCAATAAGAATGCAAGATTACTTAAGGAAGAGATAGTATTAAAATTATCCTTATATTCTAGAATATTAACACAGTTGAGAATGTGTAACTATCATGTGATTGTAATGTTTGAAATCTAAATACGGTAATTACATTTCTGAAAGCTTACATTGATTATTATCAAAAATGTTAGATTCCACGAGCGCAATGCTCCTAACTCGAAGAGAAAGGCAGGTTTAACTACAGCTCAACATTTCTCTAACATGGAGATATACCTTGTTTAATATTCTTCTCACTTGTGTGCACATGTGTTTTTGTTTGCTACACCTTTTGTTCCCAATTTGCTGCTTAAGAGGATTTGAATCTTTTTTTGCAGCATCCATTCAGATTCTTACCATACATACATACATATCAGTGATATACAAGGAAAAATGAGATAAAAGGAGAAAAAATGGGGTCAAAATACAAGTTGATTTTATTAATGGTTATATTAAAGAAAGGCATAAATTAAATACATAATTATTTGGTGGTCCAATAATTAGGTCCAGCCTGTCCACTTGACCTAAACAAAAAGGAGTTTTTTCAAATCATATAATAATATCTCTTTGAATATTGCCCTAATATTCCTTGTAGGGAAATACCTAATCTTCATCATCTCATAAATCAGGTCTAATGGTGTGAACATGATCGATTGACCCAACCCTAACTCAAAGTTAATTAAGGGTAAAAAAAAAAAAAGAAGGGGGTTTATCATTTATCAACCAACAATGGGTAATGATGTTGCACCCATTCATGAAACACAACATCAATATATATATGTATATATCAAAGTTTTGAACACTTATTTTTGGGACCCCAAGTAATATATTATGATGAATTAAATTAGTGGGGGTTGTCTGAAGATTCTCAATGGGGTTGCTTAAGAATGATTAATGTTGATATATAGTTTTGATTTCGGTGCAAAGGGGAATATTTGAAAGACATTAATGTCTTTTATCTTTTTTACTGTCACAAAATCATCACTTTGCTGCAATTTGCCGAGGTATTTGAGAATGAGATGTAGTCAGCCATTGGTGTTTTTGATTGATTGCATTGCCCATTTTCTTTTAACTGCAGGAGAGAGCTGTTAAAAAGGTAGGGTAAGTATTGAAAAGGGCCCCAACCAGATTGACTTTGAATCTATTTTTTGTGTTATATCAACTTACCTAGAGTTGCTTTCAGATGAGGTTAAAAGTATCGGTAAAAGTGGGGTCTAAAGCTTTAGATCAAGTTGAAACTTTTGTATGCATCTTAGCATCAAAGGGCCAATCAAATAATCCAAAATTTCTATCCAACATGCATGTGTCATTAAAAGTAGGCAGGGTGTGAATCAGACGTTTTTTCTCTGAAGAGGATATTGAATTTATAATAAATAGACCCTTGATTGCCTATTGTCACGTCAAGTGCTCTATTGAAATCAACAAACTGTATTAATCTTACATTGACAAGAAAAGGGTAATTCCATATCGAAAAAGATGTTCTTTTTGGAGATGTAAAGTGGGTGTGCAACACATATTTTGGGTAATCGCCATGTGCCCTTCGTCACGCCCATACCCTCCACGACAATTTGTCACACTAAACACTAAGAATTAGGCTATAGACGGGTAATCCAGTTTAACTCTAATATATTAATTCTATTCAAGTTTTACCCAACATTTATTTTTAAATTTTAGCTCAGTTCAATATATAATCGTGTTACTAAAGTTCAAGTTCGATTAACTTCGTTTATCAATTTTTGTACTCGAGCTTGAGCTCAACTCGATAATTAAGCTTAGGGTTAATTATATATATTATAGAAAATAATGTAATTTAATAATATGAAAAGCTCGATAAGGCTCATAAGCTTTTCGAATCAAGTATTACTAAGCTTGAATTTAGCTCAATCTATAGCTCGAACTTGGCTCGATAATTATCGAAAATTAATAGTATACTCAATTTCGATCCAATCCGACCTGAGTTTTTTTTTTATTTTTTTTATAAAATTGTGATTAATTAAAATTTTTTTAACAAATGAAAGGGTTTGGCACTATTTCTTATTAGATTTGCTTAATGATTTATCTCTGAAGTTCTGTGCTAATGTATATTTACACACATGTTGTGATTATAACACAAAAGGAGCAAAGATTGCTTTAATAAATTATTATATTAAGAAGATAGAAAATGGAGGAAATAACCTTACAAGTGAAAGGGGACTAGTATAGAGGCAATAGAATGAGACTAGTAGTGATAAAATTTAAGTTTTATAAATCTAACTAATATTAAGTATGTATAGAGGGTAATGTCATAAATATCTTAGGGTGGGGTGAGCAGTTTTATTCTAAATCTGACCTGATTTAACTTCACTATTTCTAAAAATTAATCTGCCCCGCCTCAACCCCCGACTTCAACAAAAAAACTCGACCCTGTTGGGTTGGATCGGCTCAAAACTCATTGGATTTGGGTTATTTTACCATCTTTACGGCTAACCCATGTGAGGTATTAAAATAAAAAAAAATATCCTCTTTCAAGTCACTTGCAAAAGAACTCTAAAAAATGAGATAAAACACACACACACACAAAAAAAAAATCAAGATCCAATAGAAAATAAAGGCATTTAAAACGTTATCTATTTGGGTAGTAATGCAACCAATTATTCCAAATAAGTTCCAAATCAATTAGCTTGGTCTCGTGTGAAGCCTAAATTATAGTAAAAAAAAAAAAATTATTGCAAGTGACTTGTAAGAAAGTACTATTTTTCTTATTTTAACATCTCACATGTGTTTGCCAATGGGTTATAAAGGGATAAAAATGAATTTTTTAAAAAATATTTTTTAATTTTTTGAGTGATGACTGAATTGATAGATTTTGTAAATTTTGAGGGCCAAATTTATTAATTTTCTAGAATTAGAACTAAAATGGCAAATTTTGTAAACATTGAGGGCTAAATTTGTTGACTTTTTTATATTTAGGATCAAATTGATAAAATATGTAAACATTAGAGAGCTAATATTATTACCAAACTAATAAAAAAAAGGCCACATCAGCTCAAAGGGACTAAAATATTTAATTTTAAAACTTTCAGTGACTAAATAAAAATAATAATAATTGAGTGATCAAAATATAACGAAAACCATAATTAAGTGACCATTTTTATTGTTTACCCATAAAAAATAATTTTCAACATCTTCCAGGCCACTATTTAACAAGAAAAAGATTAATTGACTAATTTCGAAATATATGATAATTAATTTATCCATTTTTCACTAGAGGATTTTCCTAATACTTTAATCATGATTAAGTCCATTTTATGCTACATGTCTGACCCAAAATGAAACTGGGTCAAACATTTTGGATTGGGTCCAGTTTCAAACATTAATGGATTGGAATTAGACCCATTGCTTTTTTATCTAGGCTAGGCTGTGTTGGTCCTTAATTGCAGCAATGAAATCATCCGCAAATGAAGTGCTTTTGAAGAAAAATGTAAAAATGGGTAATTGATGAAAGAATGTGGTTTTCTTCCAGTCAATCAATGGGAGTTTACGGCGATCTCCAAGAATTGGAGTCATCGTATTGCCGAAAATTTGAATCGAACATCATAGTTCACTGTAAATGGCAAACTTGTATGCATACCTTGTGAGAAATTTGGCTGCAATATTTGAGATCTAACCTTATTTCAACTGTAATTTTTCTCATTGACTTGTTAGTATTGGCCATGGATTTAGCCCAAACTCGACCTTGTCACTTCGTAAGCCAAGAAGCATGCTGCATTTGCGGGAACGCTTCGTGCCATGGCAGGGCCGAACCCCTTGTAAAGGCCTTTCAAACCCTCTGAAGCAAATATCCTCCTGAATGCATTTATGGAGCCGGTATATTTGGGGTTTTTGTAATCATCTACTTGGATCACACTCTTGATGACATCGGTTGGGTAGACAGTGAGCCAGAATGCAGCACCAGCCAAGCCTCCGGCCACAATGAAAGAGCTTCTTCCTAGTTTAGAAGTGTCTGGCCCGCCTGCCATGTATTGCTTTAGTGCTTCGTAGACGCCAAATACGACAGCATTCCCGGGAACCTCACGAGCTAAGGTGGGAACCATTCCCTTGAACAGACCCCTTACGCCACCTTCTGACCTCAGAACATGCCTGGCTACATCCATTGGCCCTCCATACTTCACCGCCACACCAGCCGAGGCAGAATCCGCCAATACACTCTGCGCTTGCAATCTGCTTGCACCATAAGAACACTTTGTAAGATGCTATAACTATTATAAACCGATAGGTAAATAGAAAACGAAAAGCCATGATATCGACCTGCATTTGATCAACTCAGTGGGGCAAGCTAAGAATGAAACAGCAACTCCAGCTCCAGCCCCACAAATCACCTGCTGGCCGACTGTAAGAGTGGCACCAGGTTCCGATCTCAACAGCGCTTCCATTTGCCCTCTCACCGTAAACAGAACAGCATTAAAGGCCGCCACAGTAGCAAGTGGTGCCCCCATACCTTTATACAAACCCCTTGGGCCTTCAGCAGCTAAAGTTTGTTTGACAGCATCCATAGCACCAGCATACTTATGTGGTTGCCCCGGGAGTGGAGCAGGCTGACTTTGAAGCTTAACCTTGATGGTATCAAAAGGGTGTCCGACTATCAACTGTGCCGCTCCACCAATCGTTCCGGATGTTAGGTCCTTAGCTACATCTCCCATCTGCACACGGAGTAAAACAATTAATTCACCAAAGTGCCATTAAGTGGAACACGATAACCTTAAGATAGTTTGCAAACACAAGAATCAAAGGCAATAATTTTCGATAAAACCATTTCTCGTTATCAATTCATTTTTAGAGTTGAATGCTTAGTTATGTTAGGGACATCATCTGCAACTAAGATAAACTTACCTTAGGGACCAACACGCAAGCTTTTGAAACATAAAAGATAACATGTTTTGTCATATATGGATATAATATTCAATTACCAACCATGATTTCCACTAATCTCCATATTGGTTTTCTGTACTAAAGAACAACATAAAAGGAACAGATCCAGAAACATATCTAAGGTGGAAAGCACCTACAGCCAATCACTTACTTGCAAACCTTTCCACTGTAATTGTGACCAGTCACTTATAGAACAATACATGTTTTGGTTCTCATTGGCAGATATAAAGACAAAGCAGAACTGGTATTATTTATAGATGAAATTTAAATGAAATGAAAGACAAAAGGCAAATGAATAAATTAGCAGCTGAAGACCAGATTAAGGTAGCAAACTAGCACATATAATCAAATCTCAATTCTTAAAAACTTTAAAGTGAGCCCTTTAAATTTGTTGCAAACACACACACACACACACACACACACACACACACACACACACATTGGAGTTTAGATTTGACAAAGGTTGTAATCATCCTTAAACAGAACAACCTGTTGAAGCAAGATCTTAGGGACTCTGCTGAAATCCCAAAGTTTTAATCCTTTCGCAATAGACGGATACTCAAAATGGGAACTTGAAAAAAATGAAATTTTTGACAGTTTAGAGTTCAGACAAAATACGTACATGAAATATTAGAACATGATCTCAGAAAAACTAAAATGGATGTTATATTCGACGAGAACTAGGAATCTTACCTTGGAAAACGTTGATGAAATGACTAAAGTCACAACCCAAGACTGATCAAATCTAATTTAAAAGAAAAAAAAAAGCATCAATAAGATTCAAAAGATGTTTCTGCAAAAGTTCAACGAACCAAAAAAAGAAGAGAGCAAAATCTTACCAGAAAGTGGCAGAGCAGCCTACAAAAAGCCGCCTACAATTTTGAAGGGTGTTTTAGGGGGTGGGTGAGAGATTGATGAGAGAATATAGGGATCAAAGAAGCTCGTGCAATGAATCTTTGGGTCGGAACTAAAGCCTTAGACAGTAAAATAGTAAAAATGGAAGGTTTGGTTTACAAAATGATATATTTTCTAAAATTTTTATCTTTAATTCAGAATATTACAAAATTTTAATATCGCTAAGATTTAATAATTTATTACCATATTTTTCTTAAATAATATAACAATCTTAATTTTTATTCATATTTAAATTAAGAAAGTACAACTAGTTTTTTTACAAAAATAAATAAAATTTTAAGACATATATGTTCTTTTTCTAATTTTATTGTAAAATATAAAATTTCATGAATGGGGTTTTTTTTTCGGTAATAAAATTTTACATTTTAATCAAATAACTAAATAAATAATATAATGTTTGAAGAATTATATTATAAAAAATAATATAACATTCCGCAAATCAAAGAAAGTGGCCTTTCGATTCATCAGTTCTACACGAAAACCAATTTCCTTTTCTTTTTTTGTGATTTTATCTATTTGTTTATTTCCATTTAAAGGATAACTTTTCTGAACCATTTTGAGTTGGAATTGTCTAACGTTAGCCAATGCCGTGTATTGATGGAACTTGGACCAATTTGTATAAATTATAAAGCAGGGAGATGTATTAGTTGTAATTTCTTTTTTATACTTTTCATGTTCTATATTTGAAGTTTATTATTAATTAACTTTTTTGTCTCCAAAATTTGAATTTTACTTTCTCATTAAAAGTACAATTAAAATATATGATACATATATAATCAAGACGAAATTAGGGAGGACTGACAAGGATCCCGATCTCCTAAAATAAATTTTTTTTTATTTAAACCTTTTAAAATTTTTAAAATTTTAAATTAGTAAAAATAAAATTACACTTTGTCTCCTCTTAAAAATGTAAAAATTTAATTTAATTCTTTAAAAAATATAGAGATATAGACTATTAAAATATTAAAATTATATTTTATTATCGTAAAAACTATAATTTAATTTCGACCCTCCCCACGACATTGCAAATTTCATTATATTATTATTGCAGAAGCTTTTCCTTTTATCAACTTAATCAAATTCATGTGGTAGTTATCATTCACGTATCAAATCTTTATAAAATAATCCAAAAGTCTCCATTCAAAGCGTATTTATCTAATCGTTCTAATTAAGTACTTGTTGTCCTACCATATTTTGTAAAAGTCATTGTAATAAAAGTTAAATTACTAAATTTATTACTAAATTTATTATTATTAAAAATTAATCTTTATATACGTAATACGCTATATGTTATTGTCGAATTATTTAGCCAAACATGTTAATTTTTAATGGTACAAAAAAGTTAAAATTTATAATAGAAATAATCAAATTACTGTTTGATATAATCTAATATAGAAGGAGAATAATATTTGGTAATGTTGGAAGTCACCGGCAAAGCGGAGGCAGCTTTTAACAGCATGTGATGCCTTTGAAGGGAGGCCATGCTGTGGCAGCCCATAAAAGGAGCCCGGCAAAAGAGGATTTCGCTACCAAAAATAGCTACAACCACCAGTCGCAAAGATCTAGTGCAAAGAGATTCGGGTTCCAACGAGCTCCATTCAACGGAGATCCATGGTGAAGGCGGGGCCAAGAAGACAGAGAGTGGGGGCAACCGGATGAGAAACGAGGGACACAAGGCCAAGAGTCGCGAGCGGGAAGAGAACCTCTACAAGATGACCGACAAAAGACTCAGATTGTTAAGGAAAAGGACGAAGAATGAGAGGGAAAAAAGGCTGGACATTATTCTGCGAAAAAAAAAAACGAAATGGGAAAAGGTAGAGTACAAGAAGGCCGAATGACAACCGACATGAGGACGGCCACGGCGAAAAAAGAGAGGTGCTGCTTATGAGTTATCATCTAATTATCGAATACTTTATATATATATAAAACATTATTTTAAAGATATTTTTATTTTCATTTTGATAAATCTAAAAAAAATATAAATATGCGGAGATTTTTTGAAATTTGGGTATGAAAGAGATTAATTAACCGCTAGCAAGTAAATATCAAATATATAATACATAAGCCAAATGAAGCTTAAATCCAAACTGTATATGGAAGTGGGACAAAGAAAAACATATTAAAAGTTTAAATAAAACATAAAATAGCAAAGAAATAGCAAAAACAAACTTAGAAACCCCAAGAAAGTCATTTTAGTTTGGGTAAATAGAATACTTACCAAATTAACCAAAATTAGTTTGGTGAGCTCAATTATTTTTGCAAAAAGTTAAATTCTATTTAATTAACAATTAAGTATTTTAAAATTTTGATCAATGTTTCTATTTGGTTAACAATTGAGTATTTTAATTTTTTTATTAACTTGATTAATGGTTGTTGGGTTTGATGAATATCTGAATTGATCATTCGAGCATCAAAATAAAATTTTATCACAAGAATTCATATGTATCAATAGTAAATTTATCAATTTTGATCTAAACCCAAAACCCAAAAATTTGACAAAAGAGGGTTAAAAACCCAAATCAAACTAAAATTATTGAAAAAACAACCCATCCAATATTTATCTTTTAACAAGTGAATGATGCCATGAAAAGGTTGTTCAAGAAAATACAAGTTTTTCCTTATTCGATAGACTTTCTTTAGTCATATAATCCGCAACAAAATTTGTCAAATTCATATCTCTATTCAACTTAACAAGTCAAGAACCTAAAATATATTAACAAAATAAAAATTGTTTATAAAAAACTAAAAATTAAACCAGAATTTCTTAAAAAGAATCTATATAAACTCGTAATAGTGCACAAAAAATCGTTCATATTGATATCAATATGTATTAATTCTTTGGTGAATTGGAGAATCTGAAATCAAGTTAGAAACACGGTGTAATTCACTACATACATACATACAGCATCAAAGGGATTCATCATTTAAGCATAAACTAGTGATTGAAAACAATGTACCTTAAAGCTAACTCTTTTGCACTCTTAGTCATCTTCAACATAGAAATCGATAATGTCCTTGAAATTATTAAGCTGAAGCAATGTATAACAACAATCTTTGTTCATCAACCAAAGCATGTGTTCAAACAAGATAACATCCAGTTCCACCAAATTCACCCTTTTCTTCTCTCCTTTTGCATCCATTATTACTTCGCTACCGTATTCTTCCTTCATTACGTCGATCAAAACCCGGAATGGACTCTCCTCTAACATGAAAGGGTCGATCAGGAACTCGTTCTTCTCTTTCCCTACCACCACTGTCACTTTCTGGTCCAACACGTCACGTCTGTCCTCCGGTAGACGCCGGTAACCTTGCTGTGACGCGGTGCCGCATTTTCGCAATAAGGAGATAGGCAACACTAAGCAATCCATGAAATAACAAGTCAGAATTTTGAAGATGAATGTGTAGGAAAATTATGGAATTGAGAGATGGAAAGATGGAAGGCATATTTATAAGCAAAGCAAAGGAAAAGGTAGATAAATCTATTTTATTTGTGTTTTTTTTAGGTATTAATAATGTTTGGTCGGGAAATTAAGGTAATGGAATGGTCAATTATTAATTAATTAAATGTGGTAGTTCATCATCCATCATATAGCCAGGCCTCAATAAGGTTCATGGCTACAAGTAAAATTAACAAAAAATTTAGGTGAAATTCTATTTACTATAATCGTAATTTGTTAGATTATCTTGGTATAAAAACACAAATGACATAAACTATTAAGATTGAAAACTAAAAATTACATCATATCCGATTCAGCTTTGCTTCATTACGTGATATTTAATAAACATAATATTGAATCTTGCAAATCAAAATTATATTGAGATAAGCTTGAAACATGCGTTAGGAGCCGGCCAAGTATATTTTGGTGGAATAAGATTGTGTTTCAGACGCGGTTTCCATATTGTGTTTTGCGTGTGGCGATTGAATTGGGGGGGGGGGGGGGGGACACTCCATTGGTTTTATGACTCTGCAAGTTACATTCTCGACATGCGAGCAAGCACTCTCTTGTTTGGTGGACCATAATAAGGTACTTGGAACCTCCACCTAATTTTTAATAGATTGTGCCGGCGTGCGTTTGGCTGCCTGTTCTATTTTTTAACAGATTGCAAGCTTGTAAAGGATAGAAACTAGCACCCAAGTAAGGTTAAACCTTGTTCTAGCAAGTTTAGCAATCCAGTTCGCTACTCTATCACCTTAAATCACCTTAAATAAGACAAAGAAATAATGTTCTCTTCAATGGTGAAAGTACTGTAAGACCCAAACCAACCTGCCGAGATGCCATCGAGATAAAGGCATTAAACTAGATGACTTGATAATCAATATGAACAGGTTGAACAAGATAGTTAAACTGTATTTCTGATATTTTTATAAACCTTTTAATGATTTATTTAATCAAACCGACAAATTGATAACCTGACCGGTTCACCCAACCCAATTCCATATCAGAATCAGATCAACCCAACTCATTCCAAAATGCAAACTTCCAGATTTCAGCTGTCCCATTCATACTTGTTTTAAAACCGACCATGTAACCGTTACAACAAAACGTGCGACAATATGCAATTTGCAAACAAATAATACAGCTTTGTGAAAAAAGGGCTAGCCTTTACAATAGAAAATAACCCACCAAATACTCACGTAATCATATTAACAAAAACTCCACTATGAAGGGGAAAACAAAATGCCTAATAATTCATGAAAGTATAACGGTGGCTGCATCCTTAAGGAAGGAAATCCAAACTCGTGCTAGTTAATATTCTCATTCTCTCATACAATCTCGGAGTAGCGATCCCATGTTTTCTAGCACCTGATCTCATATGAACCAGCCTTTGTAATATAGCGAACCCATTCAACTGTGTTATACCCACTCTTTTCCCAGACCTGCAAAATAATTATTAAGTCAATACGGCAACTTTCACCTGAAGGAATCACTTGTCAGAATATATAAATATGCTTACCTTAAGAAACCGGACACGTAAACCAGAGGCTGTAAACATTGGAACCTGAGATGAAATTGCAAATAAGTTACATATATGTATTTCACTTGTCTGAAAATGCAAATATATCCCCTGTTTTAGTCACCCAAAACTGATGTTGTTTCTCATTTTCATGAAATGTAATTAACAAAATAGGACCATGACTCTTCCTTTTATATCCATTGATCATCCAGTTATTCCAAGTCCCCCCCACCCCCATCAAATTTCAAATTTTCTGTTCATCTAGCATACACGGCAGTTCAACAATCCTTAAGAGGGCAAGTACGGAAATCTAAAGTAATATAATGAAACTTGAAGAATAATTCAAGAATAGCAATACGTTTTCTATACCTTAGAAAAGATAAACAGAGCAAAATAATTCAACATATTTAAGCAGTAAAATGGAAATCAATTTGGGCACCTGAAATTCCATCTGAATTGGAGGCCTTGTCCATGACTTCTTTTCTGCCATCGTGGAAATTAACTCCACTTCTGCGCTCAAGGTTGGTTCTGTTTGTCCAGGGAATTTTCTTATCCTAAAACATTAGATAAATATAACACTGAGCAATTGCAGAAGTCAACCTAGAGATAAAGCATAAGTAGAGTGAAAACTACCGACAACCAGATGGATGCAGTTAGGGCTGCACCACAAAGGAACCATTTTGGCTGGTCCACTTTATGTGAGAAGAAAAGCAGGCAGCCAGAGTTTCAACATAAAAATGGAATAAAGAAGATACATATATATTAACAAATAAATACACTTACTTCCAAACCAAGCAATCAATAGCAGCTTGGTACTTTGCACGACCTGATGTTACTTGGAAACTTGTTTTCGCTGTCTGTTTTGGAACAGGAATTTTGATGACAACTCCAAGAGCAAACATCTTTGCTCCAAAGACACTTTTAACCTGAAATATTAATATAAATAAGCCAATTTCAGATCCATCAGCTTTCAAATATGGCCAATTCCAGAATATATGATTACAAACCTTAACATTTACTTCCATTCGTGTTCGACCAAGCTCCTTGATTGTTGGCAACACCCGGAAAGGAAGATTAACTCCCTCAGTGATTCGGTACCTATGCAATCATCAAACATCAAGTCAAGAAGAACATTAATCAAGCATTTATAAAAGAATTATGTACTGTCGAAACATAAAAAACTGAGACCACTATCAACATTAGGAATTCACTTTCAAAATATATATCCAGATTTCTAGGTTCAAGGCATCTACCATGAACTTGAAACACAATAAATAAGGGAGAAGATTTCTAAGCTTACTTCATTAGTTCAAATTCACCATCAGGTGGCACAAAACTAACAGTCTTTTCTGAGTTGAATCTTGTAAGATTTACACACTGATGGAAAGTAACATCGTCCAGCTCAATTGTCTTGCCACTGCAATAAGTAGCCTTGTAAGAGATAGGAATTATAGAGCTCAACTTGCATGCTAGAGTCAAAAGTTGACTTCATGGCAATGAGAGCAGTACATATAACCAGAGTGTATAAAAGTTTGCAAATTAGGCAGTTTAATATGAAACCCTTTAGAAAGTTACGTGAAGAATCAAACTTCAATCATAAAAACTGCACCAATGACAAGAAAGTAACCAAGAGGATGATATATGAAGAAGGCAGAGAATAATAGAGTGCAGGAAATTAGAAGCCACCTTTTAGGAGGACGGGATTTAAGCTGTGATTCTTTCTCAAGCCCAATTTTATCATTCAAGCCCAATTTCAGATCAGGCATTCCAGAAAGGAAGCACTTCATAAGAATCTTTCCCGTAACATCACAACGCAAAACACTGCCTGCAATCACCAAATGGTTTATGTTATACAAAGCATACATCAACAGAAACAATTTCCACAACCAGCACCAACCTTTTGAAGACATTAGTAGGTTTACACTTTCCACAATGTCCAGAAACACCTGAAACAAACAAATTTTAATACCATCGAACAGCAACATTCAATAGAGAAAGGTATTTGACAGAACCCAGAAGAAAGATAACCTCATTCTTTTTATAAACAAGTCCCTCTCTTCGCCAGCCAACAGCACCAGTGACTTGTAAAGTTGCATTTGGAACAGGCTTATCTGAAGGCTAATGATTTATTCCAAATGGTAATTGAAAATGGTTAATTACAATGCAACTTTACATAAAAATAAAAGCACAAATTAAACCTACATATGCTGTTTGAGCATTGCCTACACACATCAATCCTCAAATAAAATAATTTGTAATAGGCAACTGCAACTTGCCTTGGATGAAAATGGGGACCGAACTCCTTCCTGAGTAATGTAAAGCTTTAAAATTTCAGGAGAAAGATTTTGTGGGTAGCCAAAGTCCATGATCTCTGCAATGATAATGGAGGAATCAAATGCCTATGTTTTTTAATTTTCTGTTGTTTTTTTTTTACCGGCAAGAGTCTAAAAGCAATATTCATAATTTCTGCAGCTACAACTAATAATAATATTCTGATAACAATCCATGACACCAAGAGTCGAGAATAATAGCTAACCAGCAAATGCAAAATAAAGCACTACAATAGAACATCATCATTCAAGCCAAAAGAAACAGCGTCTAAACATGCTACAAACCAAGTAAGAAAATGCACATTGAAGGATAAATATTCAACTGTCACTGAAGACATACCATCCAACAATTCATAAATCAGAACAAAATTATTACGAATAGCATCTTCATCAAAAGCGCCACCAAAATATGATTTAAACAAAGCAACAGCCTGCAAAAAAGGAGCAGAAACGCAAGCATCAATTATGACAGAAAAAGAATTGCACATATTTCTTTTTCTAGTGGAATATGAGGCAAACCTCAGTATATTAAACATAAAGAACTAGAAATGACTACCTCAACGACAAACTTGAAAGCACAAGCTACATTAGCATTACTGCTGACAACAATTACGATGTATACGTTGCTGATTCTCATGTAAAAGAAAGAGCAACCTCCAATCTGTCTCACGGGACAAGTTCCGAGTTCTTTTGTTTGCATAATGTGCATCCGGAAGGCATCCACCATGTTTCCCCTAAATGAAAAAAATTATACAAATAAAAAATTTCAGCGAAGCTTCATTATTTCACGAAGGGGGAATAAAAAAAACCTAGCTATTCGGAGAAACCTGGATTCACCCTCAGCGAAACTAATTGCATTTATAAAAATTAATAGTAGCTGGCCTTGAACTGAAAAGAAGAACGTAGATAATTACCCGACATCGTCTCGGTAGAGACGATTGATGAGGACATCGCCGCGAAGATTCAAGAAGTAGATGGCAGAAGCGGCCACCGGCATCTTCGATCCAGTGGGTCGCGTCACACGATTAATGAATTGAAATCAATAGGTAAAATGATTGGATCGGAGGTTGCTAAGACCGGCGACGGGTCCAGATCTGGGAAAAAAGAGGAATTTCGTGTTCGATTTTTGGTTTGGTGATCAAAGTCTCGGTGAAGAAGATAATTTTCAAAAAGGAAAAAAAATTAAAAGAACTTTAGTATTGTTCGCTGTTGGACTTGGAAGGAAACAAGGGTCAGGTCAGAGGGACATTTCTGTCTTTTCAAATATTTAGAAAAATAGCTAGATTACTGGAAAAAATAATAATACGAGTAATTTTTCAATAGTCACCGGTAAAAAATGAATTTTACTTTGATTTAAAATATGCCATAATTCAACTCTTTATAAATTTAGAATTTAGTTTATATATTTTTATTTTGGTCTAATTATTAGTGTTACATTTTAAAATAAAAAAAGTTTACTTTGTAGTCATATAATTAAAAATATGATGTTATAATAAATTTAATGATATTAATAGTTGAACTTAAATTTTAGAATTTAAAAAATAGAGAGATTAAATTCTAAAAAATAACAATACAAAGACTAATTTTCAAATTTTCAAAAAGTATAAACACTTATAACACATTTTAACCTTTTACTTGTCTTGCATAACTTAGTAAGGAAAATCGAAAATTTATTCATGGAACTTGTTATACTAAAATAGTAGATAATATTTGGTTAGTTATCTTCATGTTACGTTTGTAGTCATTAGTAGAATGAAAAATTTGTTAGTCAATTATAAAAGGTTTTAGACTTTAGGGTTATTTTAGACTGGCGTTTATCTTTAGTACAATGCATTTAATTTTTTTTATCTTACACTATAATATCACTATAATATTTAATTTTACCAACACCGTTACTTTTACACTAATAATAGCTAAGAGAAAATGATGTAATTGAAAATAAAGTGTTGGAATTTCCATGATTATTCTTTTGCATTCTTTTTTACCTAGAAATATCGTACTTTCATTAAAGAATCCTAACTAATTTAGGCATAACACCCTTTTATTCATTGTTTCCTTGCACGGCGAATAACCTAACAATTATTTCATAAGTAATCTCAATTAATTTCGATAAAACAGAAACAACATTACAAGTAGGGTCCAATTGAAAAGATACAAATAAATATCATGTGTGTACAAGAACGAGAGATTATCAAATTTATAAATGATAAAATATATTTTAATATTTATCCTAATAAAAAAATCACCCCCACCCAAAATCATTACCCAACTGCTTTAGGTTTTACTTGGTGGCTATTTTGCTATTTTAATTTGACAAAAATTGTTGTGAAATGATTTTGTTGGTATAAATGTGACTCAATTGAGCTTCGGCTTAGAAGCTCCAATCTGATTGGAAATTTTATACTACATGTCTTATAAAATAGAAATAATGGTAGATAGTTTTAGTCCAGTGGGCTTCGTGATCCATGGCCCCAAAATTGAAAAACAAAAACCCAGAAGAGCAGGGCCCAACCGGATTCGAACCGGTGACCACTTGATCTGCAGTCAAATGCTCTACCACTGAGCTATGGACCCTGTCATCTTTTAAGATGTTCATTTCCAAGTCTATTTGAACCAAACACAAACCAAAAACCACCATTAAGAAAAAGAATCGTCTTAGAGATCCCTCCTAATAAAATTAAACAAACTAGGTATTTTTATCCATTAATGGTATATACCAGTGAGTTGAATGAACCAGTCTGTCCATAATATATAGCCTTCATTGCCATAGAATGTCATTTGCATGTCCCGAATAAGGCGACATGCATCCTATGCGACCGAGATCATCAAAATGCTCGCTTTCCCCGAAATTCGTGCACGGACTTTGGTTTAAGCTTGGGAACCCATACTGTGGGAAGTACTGAGCTGCTGTTTCACATATTTGTGGATAATCCTGCAATTAAGTCCATGTACAAATGGTTAGGCAAAACATAAAGAAACTTGAATCTTCAAGTTCCATTTTTCTTCAGGACAAGTTATATGTACACCTTTGAAGAATCAAAAACTACATCAGGTGAGGCCCAAAAGCTGGCAGGATCGGTATCGACGGAATAACGGGTCTCGTTGTTAGGGTAACTTGTTTGGCACGAAATGGTGCTTAAAGGCTCGTTACAGTTCCTTGTGATGGAAGTAAGCTCCACATTTGTTGAACTGCTTCCTATACTCATTTCCTTTGGCTTTCCATCATTCCTTTTCACAACACGGCACAAGGCGAAAGCGCTTGATCCAAGAGAAGGCTCATCGGACAGCCGGTACTCGTGCATAGCCCAATCGGTTCGATCACCTAAAGGTGCACGCCCTCGGTAGAAAACCAGGGTCTTACGATAGCCGGTCACGGCAGGTTGACACACCACTTTCCTGTCTTTCCCTGTTGCTTTCCAATAGCCAGCTTTGGTGGCTCGATTCGTTCTCGAGCCATTCGGGTACTTTCGATCCCTTGGACAGAAAAAGAACCACTCCATATCTCGTTTCGGAAGGAAAGACTTCTCTGCAAACGCAATTCATTTTTTTTAGATTTTCCATCAAACTTGTGAAAATGAAAGTGAAACACGAGAAGACAAATCAGAGGATTCAATTGGTCGACGCAGTGCTATTTTTCTTTATTTGCAAAATTTGTTTCATTGGAAAATAAAGGACACGTGATTGAAGTTTGAATAGGTTCTTCGCAGTAGGGTCCTAATGTCCCATGCGAATAAAGAACTGTTCTGATAAAAAAAGAGGTTAATATAACTTTTAGTCCCTGAAGTTGACAATTATATTCACTTTGGTACCTGAATTTGGCAACTAAGTCCATTTTTATCGCTGAACTTGGGAAATGTAAAAGTTTGATGGAATCCAAGTTTAGGGACTAAAATAGACTTATTTCAAAGTTTATATACCAAAGTGAACATAATTTTCAAGTTCAGGGACTAAAAGTTATATTAACCAAAAAAGCCAAAACTACCCAAAACAAACACAAACATGAACATGAAACTTAATAATCTTCAAGAGAACCAACTTTTTTAATGCTATATTTCTTCAAATTTCGATTACGAAGGTTTAAAAAAGAACAAAAAAACATAAAGAAAAAGTACCTGGCAACTCCCAAGGATCAAACTTGTACAAATCGAGGACGGGGATGACTTCAAGTTCAATTTCAAGCCCTTCATTTTTTCTTTTCAGGTAATACCCTACCAACTCTTCATCTGTGGGATGGAACCGAAAACCTGGTGGCAATAATGCTCCTTCCATTTTATCTGCTACCAGAGGTTTTAGAATTTAAAGGAAATAAATTAATTGATTCAAAAAAAAAAAAAAAAACTAGCAATTAGAGCAGAAAGTTATGGACTTTGCTGCTAAATGCCATGGCTGTATCAGTTGATGAAAATCTGGGAAAACCCAAAAGGAAAAGCTTAATGGAAGAACCATTGATGGAAAATTAATTGTACACTAAAAGCAAATTTATGTCTTACAATGAAATTAAGCAAAGTTTTTGAGAATGAACTAAGCTAGGCAGCAGAGAATTTGAGTAGACTAATAGTAGTGGAGGGGGTGTCCGTGTCTGAAATATAGTGCTTAAATTAGTTAGACAAGTCATTGAGTGCAGAGAGATTTGCTTGTCTGAAAATTTCACGGGCTTGGCCCCACTCACTTGACTTAGCTTTCCCGAAAATTACTATTATGCACGCACACTAATCGATAAGTTTTGTGATTCGAATTCATGTGGTGAACATGAAAATAAATAATTTTACCCAATAAACTAAACGTCCGGATGATAAAAGAATCCTCTATAATAGTAATATTTTGTACATTTTATTAAAAAATTAAATAAATTAATTCATATACATTAGATTAAAAAGTAAATTGATCATTTTGTTAAATATCTTATTCATTTCTACTGTTAAAATTTAATTTTTATATATCAACATGACATACAAGTGATAAGTCATGTGTCATTACCTAATTATCTCGTTAGATAAATAAATATTTAATAATACAAATAAATAAATTTTTAGCATAAATAACTAAATTACTTTTTATCTAATGTAAAAAAAATTTATTTATTTATTTATTTATTGAATAGAGGAGACATATTACAATATGTCTCTTATTATTTTTAGGGTTTGTGATTTGATTGGGCAAAATAAATTTGTAGGGTACATGATTCAACAACACGTACAAATCTCTTAATTTTATAGCTAGAAAAGAAATGCAAATAGCTTGTTATAAACGATAATAAACGTTACAATGATGTAAGCTTTATATGGAAACGGTGGAATTATGGAAGATTTTATTGTAATCTTTTGTTGACATCCAATTTAATTTCCAAACCACCTTTATCTCTAACACTATATCGAAAAAGGTGTAGTTTTTCCGATGATTATTTAACGAATTTAGGTTTTTTCTTGGTCACGTCATTTTAGGGCATGATATATATTATTTTTATTGATTGAGTTTTAATTCAGTTGGTATTTGTATTGTTATTAATGCAGGAGAACGTGAGTTTAAGTGCGTTGAAACATATTATACTCTTATTTAAGAGATAAAGAAAGGCTATGAATAATTCTAGACATTGTATTAATTTTTTTAAACAATAACCGACCATCTATCCAAATTCCTTTGTCAAATATTCATTTAATTTTACAATATATATATATATATATTATTTTCTATTATTATGTGAGTTGAAACAAGAAAAATAATTACCCTAAACAGATGATGATGTAGATAATAATTGTATGAATAATATTATATGTGCATCATTATTGATTAATAACATAATATCTCATAATGGAAGAAAAAATAAATACTTATAATTAAATATTAAATTATAATTATTTTTAGAGTTTAAAGTTTGACATATAAATTTAAAAATTTTCTATGTTTAATAATTATATTTAAATAAACTTTTTAATATTTATTTATATATTTATATATTTTGAGATGAAATGATAGAGTATTGTTATTCATTGATATTGCATGGCATTAAAAGTGCACCAAATATTATACTATAATTGTGAAGTGAGAATTTACTTTTTATGGTATCATTTTATGTATCTTTTTAGGAATTACAAATTTATATATTTGTTAGTTCTAAAGGATTTATACAAAAGAGATTTATCATATTATAGTTATTATAGTCATTAAACTCCATGTGATAGTCTAATGATTAAGAATGTTCACTATTTTAAGTGTGGCCTAGGTTTGAGTCACGCTAGTCGCGTGGTGGCGAGAGACATGGACAGAATGGCCCATTTATCTATTGTAAAAAATAGAACCTTTTGCACTAGTTCTTTAAAAACAACATGATCAATCATATTACATGTACACACATTTGGGAAATTTCTACGTACCAAAACAAGAAAGAATATTATTTCTGGTAAATATACATATTAATGGATCTCCCATTATTTGTACGATTTAAAATGCGTCTCCCCTTTTGAAGAAAAACGTCGATAATTAAAATAAAAGGAAAAAGTTTTGCGCTAATCAAATTTATCTTACAATTTTTGTAAAATGAGGAAGTTTGGTCAATTGAATATGTTCTTAGAGATGAAGACATGGAAGTTGATAGTATTACCAAGTTGGCTTTTAATAGGGAGGATGACTTACAGTTACATGAAACCTCCAGTCTTATGTCTTTCTAATATTTTGTAATGTTCTTCTTTATTTTCAACAAAAAAAGAGAAAAAAATATGTTTTCTTTTAATTTATTTAAAATTATATGTTTTAATATCTAATATATATATATATATATATATATATATATATATATTCTCAAAGTAGAAGGCATGTTTGATAAATTGAAAAAAAAAATGAATTTTTGGTATTGAATTTTATATTATAAAATTGTTTGATATATTAGTAAAATTAAGCATGGAATATAATTATTTTGTTGATAATAGTAAGTCATAATTTCTAAAAATTTATTATTTTATAATTTTAATCTTATTATTGACATTTGTTAATATATATATATCTATGTTCGAGGCTCGTGATTGTCTCTCTCAATAGTTATCTCCAAAATTTGAACTTGGGTCTTCTCCTTAAGAGTGCAATATACCTTATCATTACATCTAACCACTTGTTGTTATATATAAGTATAGTGTTAGGTGTTATTAACATATAATATTGTAAATTTGCCATACATTAACAAGGAACCTAAATTACATTTATATCATACTTTATATCCAAAATAACTTCAAGGTTACATGTGTGTGTTAATAATCCTATTAATTAATTGGTATTGTTCCATCAAAATTTTATATATTATTCTAAACATTGCGTTTAAAGTTTTATTAAAAAAATCATGGGAAAAAAAAGAGCATGAAAAAGGAAATAACTTGCGGAAAATAAATTACCAGTTCGTCTAACTTGGTCGACTTTGCTGCTTAGCCCTTAATTTACCTCAAAAGTAAAAAATCAACCTCTCATGCATGCTGCCATTATCTTCGTCTTTGAAACCCTAATATTATTGTTGAATGATGACTAAAAGAAAACGAATAATCCCAATATGTTGTGGTTTATCATAAGGCCTTCCATTAATATCTATATATAGGGAGAGAGAGGTCGAAAATTCATAAAGTTGATTATGATTTGACGACTCAAAATGATTTTAAAACATGAAAAGACTAAGCACATTGACGCACAACTAATCGAGGTTTGATTTGTGATCCAGCCAGTGTTTTAAAAAATTCTACCTAAAAAAAGAAAAAAAAAACTTTCAAAATCACCTATGCTGTTTTTATGTCTTACTTTCATTTTAGGGTTAATATGGACAAAATAAGTGACTCATCAAAGCTTTGCAACTTTTTGAGTATAATATTGAGGTGGTGTTTACGTTGGTGTTGTTGATTCTGTTACGATTATGATTGTATTAATCTGTACATTTCGTTCTAGTCATAAATCATAATTATAAGTCTTTTTTGTTTTGTTTCAATTAAAATGTTAACATGTGTTAATTGTTTTCATACGTTTCAATCTATTTTAATTGAGTAATAAGAGATGTTGATGTTTTAAGCCGATATTGTTTTTTTTTGGTTATCTTTTTTATAATTATATTAAAAGTAAAATATTTACACATAAATATATTTAAATTAGAACAAATATTTGGTACACTGTGAGTGAGTGGAGTTTTTAAACTTTACGAACAGGGTTAGGGGTTGACAAATGCCATGTAAGAGTATAATAAAATATTAAAAAAAGACATGTGACAATTTTTTGAAATTACTTGTGAAATAAAAAAAATAATACTAATGCACCAAATACTAACCCTTTAAATTATATAACTGAGATGGTGTTTACGTTGGTATTATTAATTCCGTTACCTTTATAATTGTATCAAATTGCACGTTTCGTTCTAGTCATAAATCAAAATTATTAAGTATTTTTTTGTTTTGTTTCAATTAGAATTTTAACATGTTTTAATTGTTTCCATGTGTTTTAATCTATTTTAATTTGAGTAATACGAGATGTTGATGTTTTCTTGTTTTGGTTATTTTTTATAATTATATTAAAAGTAAAATATAATATTTAATTTATTGAAATTAATTAATAATTAATAATTTTATATTTACGCATAAATATATTTAAAATAAAAAATGTATCTGATACATTGTGAATGAAGTTTTTAAACTCTACAAATAAGTTAAGGGTTGAAAAATATCCTACTAAATCAAAATTGAATTAAATATTTTTAATTTTTTATTAAATTTAATTATAAAAATATATAAATATTAACGTAAATTATATATTATTAAATTTAAAAAGGTAAAATAGACTATTTGATGGGCCAGGAGTTATGCTAAGCTCAATAAAAGGTCTAAATTTTGACTCAAAACTTAACCAATTTAAATTTGAGATAAAATTAAGTTATTTTAATTTCGCTATTAAAATAACTGAATTTTCATGTTGGCTTGATATTCATTCAATTTTGTGTTCAAATTTATTTTTACTATTAATTATTAAAAATAAGAATAACATTAAAATTTTGAAGATTAATGAATTTCTTCAATTATTGAGAATTGAGTATCTTAATACTCAAATTCTGACCATCATTTGATAAATCGAGATACTCGATTTAAAGATTAATTTGATAATATGACAAGCGATTGGAATCAATCAAAAATACATGTTGTCTTGCCTTGTACTTATCTGGGGGCATTTAGGAAAATAAATGAAAGAGACTGCATCTCCAATTTATGCAAATAAGACGATTAACACGTCAAATGTTTTTTCTTAACAAATATAATAATATACTATTAAGTGATATTAGCCAAACGGTTAATATTTGTCTTGAATAATTTTTTTTACTGACATTGGAATTTCTTTAAAAATCTGCACTTCGTTGCAATATAAACTTAAAAATTTAGTCATATTGTTAATAACTTTGTTGTGATCCCTCGGAATATCTCCAATCACGACCCAAGAATTGATGAATCAGATGCAACTTCGACGTCTTACTATTTGTACCACCACCTGTTAGAATAACTTCAACTATGAAAGCATTATCACACTCCACCTCTATTTGTCTAAAATCAGAATCCCAAGTTATCTTTTGACTTTCAAAAATAGCTTTAGTCTCAATCTTAAACACCGATTCCTCCCTAGTCTGCATAGTGAATCCACTAATCCATCTAGCATAATGATCTCGAAACACCCCTCCAATCGAAGTAGAGCCATTAGGAACTAAAACTACACCATCAGTGTTGAGTTTTATCCACCCTCGTTCCGGTGCCATCCAAGAAGCGCCTACTATTCTCTTAAATTTAATGGTGCTTCGATTGTATTAATATGGTTGAGCTTTTATGATTTTAATGGTTAAAGCTGGAATTTTATGGTAGATTTATTTCAACTTGAATCTCATTATAGATGGATTTTATCTAGATCTATTTTGATAGTTATTAATTTGTTACACATTTTTTTTAAGGAAATAATTTTTACAAGTGCAATCATAATGTAAATACAAGTACACATTTGAACATTTACAAAGTAAAATCAGGCTATTACTACGCACAGACGGACGAAGAACTAAAAATGATCCGAGCTAAAACCTGTAGATGCACAATTGTGCATAATGAGACTAGAGACTCACTCATGCACGCAATTATATATGGTGAGACTCAAACATCGATACTCAAACCCCAACGTCTTAATCTTTGTCAACAGTGTCAAAGTTTCATTCGCGTTGATCCGTTGTGCTTTATATTATTTGATTTTGTGTATTATTTATATTTAAAAATCAGACTTTTAACAATCCTTCAAATTAAGATATACAAGAAAATAACTAAATAAGATGTTATTTTATTTTTATATAAAATTTATAAAAAAATGGACTGAATTTTTTTAAGGGAACTCATACTGTACATAAATATTTTATAAATATAATTTTACATAATATATTCAGCTGTGATAATTTAATTAATTAATTAATATCTGAATGTAGAAAAAGAAAGATATGAACTGATTAAATTAGTCATTCGAAAAAAAGGGAGAAATGACAAGTCATGGATGGAAAACCGAAAGAAAAGAAGTGATAATGTTAACACTACACCAAACCTAATAAGGAGTGATTAAATTTGAGTGAGCCAACCAAAAAGTGACGTGGGATGGATTCAGTTTGAGTGCACCTTTCAAATTTAATATTTAAATCCAATGACGGCGTCTTGCTGCCTTTTTCTTATTTCGTTTGAAGTAAGTTAATATATACTATAAATTATTTTCATTTCAAAAAAAAATTTAATTGAATCGAAATTTATTTTGATTAATTCGGTTGATTAATTGAGTTAATCAAAATTTATATATTTTTATCTTTTAGTTAAAATAAATATAAAACATATAAAAAATACGTTGATAATAATAATTATTTTAATTTAAAACCTTTTAACCTCAAAATTATAAGTGTATGGATAGCATTAATTCTGTAGGAGATAAACTTGATCAAACAACAAATAAAATGAATAAAATAAGAAGCAAAAAGATCGAACATAAAAAATTTTACGTGGAAAAACTCCTTAAGAGAGGATAAAAAACCATGGGCAAAAAGAGATTTCCCTATAATAAAGAATAGTATAAAAGATGGAGAGAATTAAAAGAAAAATCCGAAGCCCCATAAGAAAAATCATTCGAAACAAAAAACAGAATTCTCTCGATCTAAATAATTTTTTGTTGTGTGAAACCTAGAATAACTAAAGCTTATTTATAAATTGAAATTCGTAGCATATATTACTACAATAACTCTAAATTTGTCAGAATTTAAGTAAAAAACTAAAAACATAATTTAATTAGGAGAAGAAAAAGCAAAATAAACTTCAATCAAAATAAAAGATATTCTCCTACAAATTCCAAGAATTGCCATTTTTTACCCAAATTAACTTATAAGCAATTATACAAAATAGCACCAATTATTAATAGCTACGAAAGTTGTCCCTAAAACAATCACTTTCAATTATAATTTGTGCAACATTGCTTTTATTAATTTAGTGATAAGTTATAGACTTGGCCCCTTGGAAAAGTAATGGTTTAAATATAGTAATAGTCCTTGTACTCTAAATTTTACATTGAAAGAGTAAAGGGAATTTTGATAAATTTAAAAAAAAATCCCAATTTAGGCAAATACTAATAGACAGTTAGACACAAGTGAAGTTTTTTTAGGTATCTAATAAAATGTGTCATTATTTTTTTTTAAGAAATTTTAATTACAATATCATACACTTTCTAGATTAATTCTTTTTAATAATTTTTTAATTCTATTTAGTGTTGATTGATTAAATAAAATTAATGTCAAAAAAATTAAATAAATTAACAAATAATAATACTAACACAAGGTTCATGGTTTTTTTTTTTTTTTAATTCTTTCAACTAGATTTATGATTTATAGTGCAGTGAGCAAGGGCGAAACTAAAGGCTAATCTAGGGGGGGTTGGCAGGGCCCTGGCCCCCTAAATGTAAAATTGTTATTTAGGTCCTTAAAATTTTAAATTAGTAAGGATAAAATTACGCTTAAAATTATAAAAATTTTATTTAATCATTTAAAAATTATAAAGATATAGACTATAAAAAATTAAAATTTCATCCGGCCCCTCTAAAAAATTGTTCTGGCTTCGTCCCTGGGTGAAACCATGTGGGCTAGGAAGGGCCTTGACCCCCTTAAAATATAAAATTTCATTTTTGGCCCCTTAAGGTTTACAATTTTTAATTTAGTAAAAGATGAAATTGCACTTTACTTCCCAAAAAATGATAAAATTTTGATTTAATCCTTTAAAAATTATAAAAATATAAGCTATTAAATTTGTAAAATTACATTTTAACTCTCATAAAAATATACAACTTAATTCTGCCCCCTCAAAAAAAAATTTCTTACTTCAGCCCTGATGGTGGGTTAGAATTTAAAATTTTAAGGGAAAAGTTAGATTAAGATCTAAGGTCTAAGATTTTAGGATTTCAAAATTTTATAAAAAAATCAAATTTATTAATTTTAGAGTTAAAAATAGTAATACAATTTAATTTGATTTTTCTAGATGCATGCATTCTAAAAAATATGATGTGGCATGTTATTATTGGGTGCCTTAAAAATGACTTTTTAGGATGATCCTAATATAAGCTAAACTCCTTTTCACAAACTATGAGATATAATGTGGGGGTTGCTCACCACATCCATTAATCACGAAGTTGAGAGTTTGATCTCACTTATGAAAATGGAGTCCATTTTATGGTCAGTTGTTTACTTTTTTTAAGAGCACTCGCCGCAAGGAGATTAGTGACTACTATTGGTTGTGGATATCTTATTTTCGACCCAAAAAAACTTTTTTCATGGAACTTTTTATTAAAGTTTTTAAATTTTGAAAACAACATTGTTAAGAGGAATAGCTCAAACCTCGAACATAAACGAATATAAAGGATAAAAAAAAAAAAACCAATTAGTTGGATAATTTTTTCTTTCAAAATATTGAATCCGTTAAATATTCTTCCGGTGTATGTAAAATATTGAATTTAAACATAAAATTGCAAGTTATATTCGGGGACATTATTCTTATAAATTAAACCTAATGAGGCAGCTTGGTGGAGACAAGAACTAATGGTGGACAATTGTGCATGTTGCATTCAACAAGTTGCAGCAGCCCCTCTCATGCATCTTCATGACTTAATGTGGACATTTCATCTGTCTGTTGATCCTATTCCACAATGTGAATGCTTGTACATATAGACTGAAATCGTAGAACTAACGGTATTTTTTATATTCGTTGTACGATTCACAGAGACTAATTTCATTAAAACTCATCATTCAATAACATTATCTTTAAAAGATAAAATCCAAAGGACTGCACTAAACTCTTGTTCATATATTTAATTACGATAAAGTAACCATAAATTACGGACCATGCATGCACATATTGCATGTCCATAAAGAGTCGAGCATTGTTCATTTGCCTCACCAGAGCAGCTATTACAATGATATATACATACATACATACATACATACATAGCACTGCTAATTAAGCTTTAGTGATGGGAAAAAGTGGGTAGGCAATGGCAAACTGGAAATGTCAAATCCAAGGTCTCCCAAATTATTTGCCTGCTTTTCATGCCCTAGGAAAATAGCCGACTGTTCTTACTTTCTAGCACGTGTGATTATGAACGTAGAGTTGGGACTGCTGGAAAATAAAATGGTTCGTCTTTTCATTTGAAGCTGAGATTATATCGACAGCTACCATCCTATAAAAAGAAAATCGCTTCAATCCACAAGAAAATGACTCTTCAGAAAAACAACCATAACGGATGCTTTCATTTATATTTTCATGTCAACTTCACCTACATTCAAACAAAATTTGTTCTTATTTGGGAAAGTAGAAAATAGATTTTACATTCTTGACGTAAGTGAAATATTTATATTTATAAGTTCGGAAAAAAAATAGAGAGAATCTATTAATCTCAATTATTGTTAAACTTTATTTGAATTTAGAGTTAAAAATAAGTTCGGGTTTATATTTTATTAGATAAATGAATCTAATCAAAGCTTTAATTTATATTATTTATCGACTTGTCATTTTTGAAGCAGATTTTGTTTAGAACTTGAACTTTGTGAGTTTGATCGAGCTTTTTTTGTTTTAATTAATATTAATCAATTTTGATTTAAACTTGAATTCAAACACAAATAATTAAGTTTAGAGTTAAGAATTAATTTCACGCTTGTATTTTACTAAATAAATAATTAAACAAGCTTAAGTAATTTAATTAAACTTGTGCTTTTCAAGTGAAACATAGTTGAACTCGAATTAAGCATCAAATTTCATGTTGAGCTTAAGCTCGACTTGCTCGATTATTGTGTATTAAATATCTGTATTCCATACATATTTAGCCATAAATATAAGAATAAATCTATTTTAATATATGATTTTAAAGGTACTAATATCAAACATTTATTCCATATTCTATATTCAACTCAATTCCAAATATCAAACAAAACATAATTGGAAAACTTCATTGTCGTCTAATTGCTTGTTTTATTGACAAAAATTTCAAAGTTTGATTAGATGCAATTGTACTTATTAGTTGTAAAGCAATTAAAATAATAATTGAAAGAGGAAAATAACCGTGATGCTTGGTTACGCAGTTTGAATTTTTTTTTTTTTAGAGTTTAACTTATGCTAATTTTGTTACGTTATGTGTTGAAATCACAAGTTACGATTTTAAGTTTCCAGTCGTTACTCTCTCAAAGTATGGTGGAAAATTCAAATGAAAATAAAACAAATGGATAATTTGTGATATAACTTATGAACTTAAAATAAACCAGAAATGAACCAATGTTATAAAGCAGTGTGATCCGATTTCTATAAGAAAGAAGAACCTTGACCTGTTATCTATACGTATAAGGTTGATCACCAAGTGATAAGATAAAAAATGTGTCAACGCCACAAAAACAAATTTTTGATTAATAAAAAATAATAAACAACAAAGAGTTATCACTCAAAAAAGTATATTTATCAAAATAGTCTAACCTTTTACAAAACATATGACTAACTATATATAGGAAAGCATCTAGGTAAATAAATGGCCACAAATACTACCATCAATTACATGTATAAACCTATCCATGAACCAATTTAATGATGCAAGTTCATTCATAAAGTCACATTCTTCCTCCATGCCGTCCATACATTCATCTTAAGGTTCAATGTATATGCGAATGGATACATTCCTACCTTTTGACGTGCATGCATGTTGACATTCATTCCCTTTGTCAAATGCATCTCCCTTGCATGTTTCATGCATCCACACAAGTTCATTGTTCAGCATTTAATTTGTACAACACCCCCTTGGACGTAGATGCATGTGGATGTGCATGTATCAGCCGAATAGTCACTTTAATCCCCTTGTACGTAATGATATTCATTCATGGCAAGTTCATACATTAAATTCGGCCATGCCTTCATGTGCAGAAACCTTGAATCTATGGTGGAATATGAAGAGACGTATGGACTTGGTTGAGTACATGAATCCATGGATGCATTGTATATTTTGGTGCATGTGTTTGTCATGGAAAACGATCAACCACTTGAGTAAATATGGTCACGCGAATGAACCTGAAAACAATATAAAAAGGGTTCACAAGATCACAACCAAAACACTCAAACAAAGATAACACATAAGACTTGAAAAAAAGGAAGTACATAGCTATATTACTAATGAAATTAAACATGTTAGTGATCACGTACAAAATAAACGTGAAAATTTTTAATCTTACCGTGGAATTTAAATAAAAGTAAAACGGATGATTTAAACTTCAAAAGTCCACATGTAAAATGTTGCATTAGGCTTGTTCGTTTTCATCTTGTATTTGGACTCTATTCTTAAGTTTATTTAGTCGATTTACATGATGTGACTGGGATTACATCACTTATTTAGATACGTTTTCTTAAATAATTTTTTTTAAATAATATCTCTCGAATATCTTCACCAATCATAACCTCGTATATTGTTTCTCAAAATTCTCAAAAAAGATAAAAGTGAATAATCAAAATATTTAAGTTAAAATATTGGCAAGTTACACAACGTTTTGTGAGTTGCGATTGATGGTGCAACTAACCATTTTAATACAATTAAATAAGATTTAAGATATATTTTTAATAATTATAAAAAAATATGTTTTTAATAATGACTTAATCTAACTTGAATTGTTCTATAAAGTTAATTATAACAATATTTTTTGAAATATGTTTTTTTAAAAATATTTTAACAATTTGCAAATAAAAGAATATATTCTTAAAATAAAATAAAATAAAATAAAATGTTGCAATATTATATAATACATCATTGTTTAATGGATAAACTATATAGATAGTCATCCAACTATAAAAAATTATAAATGACAAGTTGATTTTGCAGTTAAAAAAATTGATATAATAACAAAATTAGCCCTCAACTTCTACATATTATATCGATTTTGTTATAATTTTCAAAAAATAACCATCAAAATTTATAAATATTCTCAATTTGATCATTATTCTAAAAAAAATCAAATAAATATATAAAAATACATAAATATTTTTTAAAATATATAATAATAAAATTTAAAAATATATAAAAACAAATAAATAAATTCAAAAAATATAATAATAAACATAAATATAATAAATAGTAATAGTAAATATTTAAAATTATTAATATATATTTTCGAAAATATATATTTTTATGTTTTTAAAAATTATTATATATATATATTTATATATTTCTTAGAATTTTTTAGAATAATGATCAAATTGAGAACATCTGTAAACTTGGGGGTGAATTTTTTTTAAAATTATGACTAAATTGATATAATATGTAAAAGTTGAGGGCTAAATTTGTTATTATACTAATTTTTTAATTGTTACGTTAACTTGCCATTTGTGATTTTAATGAGAGTGACTAAAATGAACGAACTATGTAATGTGAGTGCTTAAATTATAATTTTTTTTATTTTAGGTGCGTAAAATGATTTTTTTATAATTGAATGATTATCATTATAATTTACTCTTATTTAATTTACATGTGATATAAATTGTCTAATATGTAAATAAGTTAGATTTATACATTAAGTATTGATGTTGAAATCCGACTAATATTTTAAAAGAAACTTTGAACTTGAACAAATAATCCTATTCTAAGTAAAAACTTCAAACCAACTTTTGGAACTTGAGCTTAAATAATATTCTTTTTCTCGACTTGAGCATATTAAAAAATTATTAGAGGTGTTCATAAGTCAAGCAATTTGTTCGATTTGTTTTGAATCGAGTTTAGGCTTATTTTTTTAATTTTGGATTGACTCGTTTTATTATTTATTAATAAAATTTAATTTTATATTGATATATATTTTATAATTAAATTTATATAAAAAAATACTATTTTCAAATAGTGAAATAGACTAATTGGAAAGACTTGAGTGGACCAAGCTTAGATCCAAACTTGAAATTTCTTTAGAATTGGACAACTCGCCTGGCTCAATAAGCCCAATTCAACTTGGGTCGAGCTTGGGCACGATCTTTTATGCCAAAATTCAAATTACTTAATAAAAAAGGTTTTTAAAAGTAAATTAAATTATAAGTATTTTTAAATATTAATATAAAAATATATTTGTAATATTTTATTAATTTTAAAGAGTAAATGGGCTTTTTGGGTAGTCTGGCCCAAAAACAGGTATAGGCTTGAAATTTTTTTGGGACTGGGCCAAGATTTAGGGCCCTTTATGCGCTTCAATGCCGTTTAAGAATTTACAATTCAGATAAGGCAATCAAAACCATCCACTGTGAGGCACAGACAGGAGGAAACCTGTTGTAATGGCTGCTACTTTCTCCACTGCTCTAGATGTTCATTTTGCTGTCTCTCAATCTGATCCAAAAAGACCCATTTTCTTCACCAAGAGACTGAAACATCAAAACCCTAGTCAAAGATTTCGCATTTCTTGTAAGACCTCCGAGTCTTCTTCTTCTTCTTCAAAACCTCAGCAGAACCCACTAGAAGAACAATCACCCAAAAAAACCCAGTCTTTATCGCAACAACTTCAGCCACTTTCCACCACCACACTGCCCAAAAAAGACCAAGCTGCTCGTCTCTCTTCGAACCCAAAGTCCACTTGGGTCAATCCTTCCAAGCCTAAAAGATCCGTGCTTTCACTACAAAGACAAAAGCGGTCACCTCATGCATACAATCCACAACTCAGTGAGCTAAAACTCTTTGCAAAGAAGCTTAACGGTTGTGAAAACAATGAAGGTGCTTTATTAAGTGTTTTGGAACAATTCTCACATCAACCCAACAGAGAAAATTCACTTTTGATGCTCAACAGCTTGAAACCATGGCAAAAGGCTTATTTATTCTTCAATTGGTTAAAGACCAATAACTTTTTCCCCATGGAAACTATATTCTACAATGTCATGATGAAGTGTTTGAGGCTTGGGGGACAATTTGAGGTCATAGAAGAACTTGCTAATGAAATGGTAAGCAATGAGATTCCACTTGATAACATTACGTATTCAACTATTATTAGTTGTGCTAGAAGATGCTATCATTTTGATAAGGCTGTTGAGTGGTTTGAAAGAATGTATAGAACTGGTTTAATGCCTGATGAAGTTACTTATTCTGCAATTCTTGATGTTTATGCGAAATTGGGTAAAGTTGAGGAAGTGATTAGCTTGTATGAAAGAGGGGTAGCTAGTGGTTGGAAACCAGACATGGTTACATTCTCTGTGTTAGCAAAGATGTTCGGTGTTGCAGGAGATTATGAAGGGATTAAGTATGTTTTGCAAGAAATGAAATCTGTTGAGGTTAGGCCTAATTTGGTTGTTTACAATACTTTGATAGAGGCAATGGGGAGGGCAGGGAAACCTGGGTTTGCAAGGAACCTTTTCGAGGACTTGATTGAGTCTGGTTTAACTCCGAACGAGAAGACTTTAACTGCCATTGCAAAGATATACGGCAAGGCGAGGTGGGAGAAAGATGCACTAAAATTATGGGAGGAAATGAAGTCGAAAAACTGGCCTGTTGATTTTATTTTGTGTAATACTTTGTTAACTATGTTTGCAGATATCGGTTTAGTTGAGGAGGCAGAGCAGCTTTTTATTGACATGAAGCGATCAGAGAATTTTAAGCCGGATAGTTGGAGTTACACGGCAATGCTAAACATATATGCAAGTGGAGGAAATGTCGATAAGGCGATGGAGTTGTTCGAAGAGATGTTTGAAGTAGGTGTTGAGCTTAATGTAATGGGAACCACTTGTTTGATTCAATGCTTGGGGAAGACCCGAAGAATCGACGAGTTGGTGAGGGTCTTTACTGTCTCAATTCAACAAGAGATCGAACCGGATGATAGGCTTTGTGGGTGCTTGTTGTCTGTTGTGTCCCTATGTGATAACAGGGAGGATATTGATAAAGTTCTCGCTTGCTTGCACCAAGCTAATCCTCGGTTAGTTGAATTCGTGGAATTGATCGAAGACGAGAAAAGTAGTCTTAACACTGTTAAAGAAGAGTTCAGACGTGTCCTCAGTGACACTAAAGATGACGCTAGAAGACCGTTCTGTAATTGCTTGATTGATATATGTCGAAGCAAGAATCTCCACGAGAGAGCACACGATTTGCTTTATCTAGGAACTCTATATGGGTTGTACCCGCGCTTACACAACAGAACAGCAGACGAGTGGAGTCTGAACGTTCGAACATTATCTGTTGGTGCAGCCAAGACCGCACTTGAAGAGTGGATGGGTACTTTGGCCAAAATTGTTAAGCGCGGAGAGGCATTACCGGAGCTGTTCTCAGCTCAAACCGGGACTGGAACTCATAAATTTGCTCAGGGACTGTCGAAGTCCTTTGGTTCTCACTTGAAGGAACTTGGAGCACCATTCAAGAACAGTGAAGATAAAGTTGGTTGCTTTGTAGCAACAAGGGGGGATTTACTGTTGTGGTTACAATCAAAGATTCCATCATCATCCACTGTTATATCTTAAATAGCTTTCAAATAATGGGAATTCCACACCGTTAAATTTTTTTTAAAAAGAAAACACTGATCTTTGTGGAGTTACGGTACATAGTTCGAATTCATATTGAGGAATTGTGTTTTAAAGTTTGAAACTTTGAATCCAGCTGAAAGCTTGAAACTTTCCCAAACATTGGAGCAGATCATGAGAGTTGAAAGCTAGAAACATTTTTTTGTTTAATAAATTAATTAGTTAAATTTATTTTAACAGTATAATTATTTTTCTTTTGCAGGTACAATTAGTCAAATTTATTCAGTTGTCTATAAAAATTTTTAGTAAAAATACAGTTGTTTCATATGGACAAACCTATAATTACCGTTTATTAAATCAAAATGATTTTAGATAAAATATTATGTCATTGAATTTCACTTGAAAAAATATATTAATTATATTTTATTAACTGAAAATAATCTTGAATAACTGGAATTAATTTAAGAAAGTATTAAGTTTGTTAATTATGAATTTGGAAAATCATATGCTTATAAATTGATTACTTGAATTTAGTGTTATTAATTAATTAATTAATTTAATTTGATAATTCATATTGATTAATTGAACTTGTTAGATTTATGAAGTTTATAATTAATGATGTGAAAGAACATGTTGGATAAAAGATGCATAAAAGCAATAATACATTCACTCGTTATATGTCTTTTAGTTTTGTTAATTTAATTTTCACTTTCTTTCTTTTTTGAACAAAATTCTCACTGATTTATTTGCACAATATGAATTCTAAAGTAAGTTTACAATAATTATCTCTCTGTAACAAAATATTATAAGTGTATAATAATACCCTCTCTATAACAAACAAACAAACGTAAGTGTTATAGAAAGGGTAAACTATATATATATATATATTTTAAATTTTTTTAGTGGGTTAAAACTCATTTGTCCAATTAATTCGATTAAATCTATTTCGATTTAAATGGTTTTTGATAATTAAATTATTTATTATTAAATTTCATAACTTTAACTTAATTTTTAAATTTTAAATATATTTTAAATAAGTCCATCGATTAAAATATCGATTAAACCGGTCGAATTAACCGTTTGTTGGGCGAAGAGGACAAGAAAATGCTCACGTGAAAAGTAAAAACAGGATGGTGTGTGTCATTGTAAATCTGGTCTTCTTAATAAGGATGAGGCTTTCGTTGCCTACCATTCATACAAGATAAAAAAGAACCAGGCTCACACCAATCAAAATAAACCCATCTTCTTCCTTTGCAGGCAATCAAAAAGCCAAAAATCATGGCACTGAGAATGTGGGCTTCTACCACTGCCAATGCCCTCAAAATTTCTTGTGCTACCACCAAAGCCCCTGTTTTCTCCCTCTCTAGATGCTTTTCCACTGGTATTTCTCCTTTCTATTCCATGTTTGTTTCTTTTAAAAATGTTGAATTCATTATTGTTTTTTTACAGTCTTGGATGGGTTGAAATATGCTGAATCACATGAATGGGTGAAGCATGAAGGTCCAGTAGCTACCATTGGCATCACCGACCATGCTCAGGTTTGTTTATATGAAAATCAAAGCATTTTTTATGTCTGTTTTACGGGGCATAGAGATTTACAATTTACGTAAATTGCAGGACCATTTAGGAGAAGTAGTGTTTGTAGAGCTGCCAGAACCAGGTGGTTCAGTGAGCAAAGGAAAAGGGTTTGGAGCTGTTGAAAGTGTTAAAGCAACCAGTGATGTCAATTCCCCTATCTCTGGTGAAATCGTTGAGGTTAACTCCAAGCTTACTGAAACTCCTGGCCTGGTAAATCAAAACTTATCATTTTTATTTTCTTTTTATTCTTCTGCTTAGCAACTTATGTTAAAAATTTTGGGTATTTGAAGATCAATTCAAGCCCATATGAAGGAGGATGGATGATAAAGGTGAAACCCGGCAGTCCTTCAGAATTAGAATCCTTGATGGGTCCAAAGGAATACACCAAATTCTGTGAGGAAGAAGATGCTTCCCACTAATAACTTTGTATCACCCAACTAAGCTTTGTTTTTTAACACATGTTCTATGTTATTAATAATAATCCACATTCTTCACTTTCTTTAATCCTTATATCTTAATATTTTTCTTATTTAAGTAGGTTTTTAGTTTACTAGATTCTTACATGGCAATGACGCGAGACAAAAAAGTTGTTAAATCCACCATAGCATCACAGTAGTTTGAAATTCAGTTTTGAGAAAAACGACCAACGAGGAAAAATGTAAAATCTTTTAGGGTTTTAAGATATTTTTAGCATATGGTTATGCAATTACTATAATCGTTTTATGCTTATTATTCAACAAAAATCCACCCCTCGCCTTGCATCCACTTTTCAAAAGAACCAATTCAAAATTCATAAGACAATTCGGGTTTTGCTATCTCTCATGCATGAAGCTGCTGAAATTGCCTCTATCTGTCTATGTTTACAAGACTAGTATTTTATTTTTGTTTTTCAATTTTCTTTACTCAAAAAAAAGAAGAGGAAATTACAAACATTGTAATAAAAAAGTTAAAAACCTGAAAACATGTCTATCATTTGCCTACCATTTAGTAACTTCTATGACAAGAAAGAAAAAAAAGTGTCTTTTCTCTTACATCATAGGCTATCATAGTTCAACTTTTCGAACTTGAATGTGATGGGTGGATTCTCGACGCCAGATCGGTTGCGCTCCGCTTTGGACAAGAGTAATGAATTCTCCCTCCTCCACCAAGTTCTTGCCCTAAATCATAAAAAAATTGTATCAGATAACTGTTAGTTGATCTAATAAAAAAACATTGATATCCTGAAGGAGGGCGAGCTCACTGATGTCATGCGTTGTTTTACTGTTAACATCTCGAATTAAAGAAACTAGATGGTGTATTTTACCGTTAACAGCTTTAGTGCTCGGGAAAAAGTCTCCTCCGCATCATCTGAAAACTGCATAAATATCGGTATCACACCTTGATAAAGTGCCAGCCTCTGCTTAATTCTTTCCCTGGCAAGAAATGATAATTACAGCACAAAAGTGAGAATAAGGAACAGAAACAAGTTTTAATTCAAATTAAGGGCGAAAAAAATTGTTTATGTAGTATGGCTACTAAAACTCACTCGTTCGTGAAGGCAAAGATCGAAGAGGAAGGACGGTAATGACTCAATAGTATAGCCATGGATCCAGTTCTTGTAAAGACCACGATTGGTGTATTGAGAGTATTAGCCATGGTCGTGGAATGGAAAGCAAACATTTCACCCATATGACTCTGGGAAACAATGCCGTAACACAGTCAGATTATGAATTGCAAAACTACAAAGAGGACACAACCTTGAATGATAATATAGCAAATTCCGAAAACCGATTACCTTGTAAGCATTAAAACGAACAGGAGGCATAACATTGAGTGGAAGACTTGACTCAGTCCTCAATGCTACAGTGTGCATGACTTTAACGGCTTTAATCGGATACCTGTGGTTATTGTCATCAACGGAAAATTAGCCACTAATATTTAAAACGAACAAGCATCCACGATTATTCCGGAAAGCAAGTATTTCTGATAGCATCTAACAATAATTACTCACTTCCCGTGTGCAGTTTCTCCAGAAAGCATAATTGCATCAGCGCCTTCTCGAACAGCAATTGCAATATCAGAAACTTCAGCTCTTGTTGGTGTAGGATGATTAATCATACTTTCGAGCATGTTTGTTGCCACGATTACCGGTTTATGCATATCACGACACCTTCTGATGATGTCTTCCTATTAGAACATGATAACAAGTTGTTATATTTGGAATTGGAAAATGATATTTAATACTACAATCAAAACTTCATTGGTTCAGGTAGGACACAACAATTGCGTATGTCTATAAGTTCTCAAATACAAAAAATGCATACGGTTTTAAAACCATTTCACAGCTTATAAATTTACCTCATTGTGTGATCCTTGATTCTTTCTTTAATAGATCTATATTAAATCGAGATATGTTGAGATTTAAAATTACCTGCAATAAAGGGACTTCCTCGATTGGAAGTTCAGCTCCAAGGTCTCCTCGAGCAACCATTGCCTATAATAATGTCCATGGCAGCAATTAAATCTACATTTTCTTTTAAAGCTTTTCGAGATTATAAACAAATTATTCGAGAATATAAAAACAAACCCCATCAGAAGCGGAAATTATAGAGTGAAGGTTCGGTATAGAATCAGCACTTTCAATTTTCACAATCACGTGAATGTCTGCATTGCAACCTGCAAAAGAATTTGGTAACGAAACAATCACAAGTGTGGAAAACCATAAAATATACTACACACCATGACTAAACTAGAATTAAATTTACCTTTAAGATAATCTTTCAACTCGTGGACTACCTTAGCATCCTTCACGAAAGAAACGGCATAAAAATCAACTTGGTTGTCCACCCCAAATTTGATATCTTCCCAATCTTTGTCTGTAAACACAACGTGTACCATTCAAAATTTTCTATCAGCAATCAAAGTTGAACAAATTAGACCGTGTTTTTAGAAAAACTTCAAAACAACTGCATGAATAACCTGTTATCGATGGCAGAGTTGCACTTTTTCCACGCACGTTTAAATGGCGCCTCGATTTGAGCTCTCCGCCATCAACTACTACACACGTAACCAAATCCTTTGTCTTTGACTTCACAGCTAGCGACATCATTCCACCTGCCATACAGAGACATGGAACAACTCGTTAAGTTACATATACAAGTAAAAACTCAACAAAAACGTGTTTTTGATTAGCGAATAGTTCACAAAAACGTGTTTTTGATTAGCGAATAGTTCCCGGAAATTGTTGTGTTTTTCAAAATTACAGATCAAATACATTAAATGCAGAACCAGAAAACAGGATGAGGATTAAAGACAAAAGGATTTTGTTCTATTCCAAGAGGAAACGACATAGGAATGATTCGTTAAAACTTATTTGATCAGTTCTACTTCTAATTATAGCATCATAAATTCTAAAACAAAAGACAACACGGCTAACAAAGACATCAAAATGAAATCTGTTCTCACCATCAACTAATAGTATGTCTCCAACTTCGACATCATTCACAAAGTCGTCATAGTTTACGCTAACGGTATCTTCAGTGCTAACTCCTCTCCCGATAGTGAATTTAAATTCTTGGCCCTCTTTAAGCTGTATTGGTCGAGGAACATCACCGCTTCGAACCTCGGGACCCTAAACAAAAGAACATCACATCACATCACAACTAAGGCTAAAAAAGTTTAATTCCTAATCTATGCATGCTATTAAAATCTGGGTTTTGCTATGTAGTGCCTAATCAGTTAAAAAATTTGCACTTGTGATGAACACGCATATGTATATATGAAACTGGATATACCTTAGTGTCCAACATTATAGCAATAACTTTGTCTTCAAATTGGGCATTGTATTCCTTAACAAGATCAATGGTTTTTTGATGAGAAGCATGGTCACCATGGGACATATTCAGGCGAGCCACATTCATTCCAGCTTCAGCCAGTTTCCATATCATCTCACGTGAGCTCGTCGAAGGACCGATGGTGCAAACGATCTTGGTTTTTCTCCGGTGACTCGAGTTCATTTTCACTTGTCCTAATGCCCCGCCGTTTAAAAGCTCGACTGTGGATTTCAGCTTGTCCTAGAAAAGGGAACAATCAAAATAAACAACATGGAAAAGAAAGGGAAAAGAAATTGGGTCGAGAATATTGAAACCGACAGCGTTGAAATGGCCGTTGGTGGAAGAAGCGACGCCGGTTTGAGTGTTGTGCATGGATCTGATTGGAAAAGATGAATCTCCTTTAGAGGAAAAGAGACGTCGTTTAGTCCAATTGGTTACGGAATCGAACAGTGAATGGTCGGAGGTGGTACGGAAAGACGACAAATCAGCGGTGGAGACGGCGGAAGCGTCGGTTAAGATGGTAGTAATCGCCGCCATTTCCAACACTCCTGAATAGAACAGAGGCAGATATTTTATTTATTTGTGTTTAGAGGAAAACAGAGATGGGGTCTCCTTAGATAGTATTAGGACAGTTAGGAGTTTCTGTGCGCCGTCGCTGTTGCTGGTCCCTGTTAGTGAAGGGTGTAGGGTACAATAAATGGAAGCACACAGCCAGTTAAAGTTAGATCCAGTCGCAGCGCGTCATGCAAAATATCATACATTCTTACACTTGGCAATTCATGCTTTTTTTTATTATCAAAAGTTACCCCATTTTCAGTCTTTTGAGAATTGAGCTGCCATCAAAACAAAAAATAATTTTGTTTCCATTTTCTGCTTCCAAGCATTGATTTTCAATAAAACCAAACAGACTGTATTTTTCTTTTTTGTTCAAGGCTGTTCCAAGGGGATAGTCATTATCATTTATTTTCCTTCCTATCTTTATAAAAAATTATTTTAATTTTCATTTAATTCTACTTCTTTTCAATCTTTAAATTTAGATTTTTTATTACATCGCTCCAAAATAAATAAATAAAAATTACTTTTTTTTAATTTTACTGATATTACATATACGTGGATGATATACTATTATTTAATTAATTTTTTAATTTAAAAATTCAGAAAAACACATACAAATTATTTTTAAAAACTAAAAATCACTAAATTATTTAAAATATATATTTTTAAATATTTAAAAAAATATAATTAAATGTTAACATGTCATCTATACGATAATTCACGTTTTTGTCGCGTCAACAAAGTTAACAAATGTTTAAGGCTTAAAAGAGATAAAAAATTAAATAGAGAACTAAAATAATATTTTAATAAAGTTGAAGAGCTAAATAAATCATCATATCATAAAAATATTAGTTGAAGTGAGTTTGAAAAAAAAAAATTCTCATAATCCATTCTTGTGTACATATATCTTACGTGGGCTTTGGATTCCTTCTGAATTAATCAGGTTTTAGTTTAATTTTTTGTTTGTTGTGTATTGTATTGGTCGGATTTTCAATTGTAATTAGTCGAATGTATAATTTTATTTATCTTATACTTGTAATTTGTACGTGTCTTGTAATTATAATTATATTGCTTTTGTATTAATAAAACTTTAAAAAGAAAATTCAACTCCATTGCATTGGTAATGAAAATTTGATATTATGGGTAAAAGTTGAGTTAATAAGTATTTGATTTTCATCTATTTGTAATTGTATTATACTTATGATTAGGGGTGAAGTCGAATTTTTTGGGGATGGAATTAAATTATATAAATTTATAAGAGTTAAAATATAATTTTACTATCTTAATAACTTATCTCTTTATAATTTTTAAAAGATTAAATCAAAATTTTATCATTTTAAAATATTAAAATATAATTTTATTATGTATTAATTTAAAATTTTATAAATTTTTAAAGATTGAAATTTAAATCTTCTATTTTGGAGGCGGAGCCCCTGCCTCACCTGCTTCTATGCTTAAAATTTTAATAAACTTACTGATAATAATAATAATAATATTATTATTATCATGGTTGTATAATGCACGGATTTAAATGTATATAATAATAAATTATTATATTATATAATCTGTTAATTTTTGCATTAATTAATTTAAGATTTCATTAATAAAATAATTACAAAATTAATACATAAAACAGATAAAAACTGATTTTTAAATCTAAATAAGTAAAAAAAAATCATAAAACATATCATTTGAATCTAAACAAAATATTTATTGGAAATATGAACATATTGCTGAATTGGATAAAGTTATGCACATCATCTCTCATGATTCTTTGCAGTTTAAACTTTAAACCGGAGGATATGGTGAAGCTATTAGTAGTTCATTTTAGTGCAACCAACATGTCTTCCTGCAAGTGAGAATCTCATAGAGCAGTATGTATTATTGCCCTGGTAGTACATTTGGCAGCTATGATAAGTACAATCAGTTAGGAAAATGGTTGCACTTTTTTCGATAATAGCTGAAGTACGTAACTGATATTAATTTGTCTTAGTAACGCTCAGTTTGGGGTATTCATACGCTCAGTTTTGGGATAGAAGTTTTATGGGATGTAAATACTAAAAGTTAGATTCTATTATAAATAGATAAATTAATCATTGTACTTTAGATTAAAGATTAAATTGATATTTTTGTTAAAAATTTCACCTATTTGTTAAAAAGGCCTTATGTAGATGGTGGAATAACCAAACAATAACATGTGTGTTGATGTATAAAGATAAAATTTTAATAATATAAATGGATAAAATTTTTAACAAAATGGTCAATTTCAAATGTGGATCCTCAGGGACTTTTCATTTGTTTTTCTTTTTTTGTAAATTTTCATAAAACCTATAAATTTTTTAAAAGTTTCAATTAGACCTTGCAAAACTTTTAAAAGTTCTCATTAAAACCCTCAGTTTTAAAAACTTTAGTTAGGCCCTCCAAAACTTAATGCCAAGATCTGTTGTTAACCAATTTGCCATTTGATCTAGCATATAAAGACTAATTTGTTCATTTTTTTTAATAGAAAGGGCAGAATGCACACGATTCTTATTACATGGACCTCCATAATACTTTTACCTTAGTTTGTGTTGTATTCTTCAGTTCTGTAATTATTACATTAATGTCTCCAATTCCATGCCTAATTTTTATTGTTCAGGTGATGAACCTAATCGGTAACGTAAAAGGAAAACTTGCAGTCAAGGCGGATGATATGATTGACACTGCTGGTGAGTGAAAGCAGTGTGCAGACGAAAAACATAAAATTATGTTCTTAGTCACAAAGACATGCATTGGTTTTGTTTTAGATTCAAATATCTTTATGAGTGAGTTTATACAAGAAATGCTGACATTTGATCATTCATGTAAAGATAAGTCAAATCCATTGTACACATTTGATACTTTCTCATCAGAATTTCGTAATTGAATTCTTAATTGAGAGTTAAATATACTTTGCGTGGCTACAAATTGTACATATATTAGAAAGAAAACACAAAAGAAGAAGAAGAAGAAGAAGGAATAGGATACCTTGCCTCAGAAGTAAATGCATACGGCAATCAGTGATTTTCCGCTGCTGGGAAACTTGTAAACACACACCTATATAAGAAGGCCCCATTTGCAAATGGGTTAAATTCTCTTTGCTGGACCAGAAGAGCTAACCTCATTTACATGTTCCCAAAGGCAACATGTTAGATTAGAGTCACCTGTCGCGGGAGACATGTTAGATAGATCAATGCCTTTGAGTTCAAGAGCTTTGTCATAATTTTGAGTGTTGGTGCTGTCTCCAGGGACATCCCCCATCAAATGCATGCTCCAACACGTCTTCCATTCGCTTTGCCACCAGAACCTGGCAATACAATAAATTATACACGATAAGCAAAAAGAGGCGTATTCTGATCAAAGATTCGATTCTTGTCCCCTTAACAAAATGCCTAAAGAACTCATTGTAATGGCAAAACCTTATGTGCGGGAAACAGAACCAACTTTTTGTTGCATGCTGATTGAAGATTAGATAAATAGGAGCTTATAACAGTTTATAGTTTCAGTGTCTCAGCTCGAGAAACATTTTTGCTTCAAATAAAGGGGAAAAGTTACCTCTAGACTGGAAAGCACAGCTGCAGGTACTTCAACTAAATCCTTCAGATTTCTCTCTGGCAAAATAACCCTCTTGATACCGTAACGGTGTGCTGCTAGTACCTGCATATTTCATTTACAAAAGCAAGATGTATCGAAAATGATGAGAACCAAAAGCATTTACAGTCTCTCTGTTTGTTGCTGAGTACTGTCTGATGTAAGTATGTAACCAAAATGTATCAAAATGCATATTTTTCGCCGGCAACAAAGAAAAGTAGTAGGAATAGCTCACAAAACACACCTTATCCTTGACACCACCAACAGGTAACACGAGACCCCTCAGCGTCATTTCTCCAGTCATTGCTGTATCTGCTCTTACATTTTTCTGACTAAACAGTGAAACCAACGCTGTTACAAGGGTCACACCAGCTGAAGGTCCATCTTTGGGAACAGCCCCAGCAGGAAAATGTATATGAATATCTTTGCCCTGCAGCAGATCGGTTTCCTCAGCAGCTGCTAACTCAAGATCCGCCACCCTGGCTCTTACCTGAAATATAGGGAACTCTTTCATATCAAACCATAAAGGAATATACATTTTGAATCACTACCATATGAAGTCATCAAAATAAAGTTGAGAGGAAGTACTCTATACAACTTTTGAATAATTCAGATTGTCAATTGGTAAAGTTGATAGATTTATGTGATTTAAGAGAGGATACCCATGTCAGTGCTATTTGTGCTGATTCTTTAATAACATCACCAAGTTGTCCTGTAAGATGCAATTCACCATTTCCAACCACTGACGTAGCCTCCACAAACTGAACCTCTCCTCCAAAAGTTGTCCAAACAAGCCCAACAGATACTCCAGGAGTGGCAACACGATCTGCAGCTTCTCGATCATCAAATCTAGGAGGCTGCATTAGAGAGTAAATAAGTGTCCTAGGGCATGTTCAGAAAGAATATGAACTCAACCTACAGTAAGCATAAACATATCAAGTATGCCCCCTCCCCAGAATTTAAGTTTTTTAATATGAAACCAAATGAGGGACGCTGGTTGTGAAGATTTACAAAAGTGAATCATAAGGCTGCTCCAAAAAAATAAAAAGAAATAAAGGTGATTATCCTGATAAAAGGAGTAAAATGAGGAATTATTACCCCCAATATTTTTTCCAGCATAGCCTCATCAACAACCAAAGGTGAGGCAATTCTGAATGCATTTGATATCTCATGATTATTTACACCAATTGGAATGACTTCCATTTCCATTTCTGCTCCCTCAGCAAGCCTGCTATCCAGCAGTGGTGAAGTTATCTTATGAACATCTTTGCTAACTGAGACAGCCTGTTCTCGCTCAGCAACTCTTACTGCAGCAGCACGAGCTAAGGCAGCCAAGTTCCTTTCCAGATTACGGACACCAGCTTCCCTGGTGTACCTCTGAATGACAAGTTTAACCATGTCCTACCACCAAAAACAAAAGCACTAAGAGAAGATTACACAATAAAATACAATTCTTATATTCTGATCAAAGTAGCTTCTTTCATCTTGCATCTTACTCTGAAATCTCAAGCTAAATTCTAAACAGAAGAGTTCAAGTAATGAAAGTAGCTTCATTTTGTTATATGTTGAAAGTGAAACAGTCTAGAGATCTTCCATGAGGATAATCAATAAAGGCAATACTGTGTAGACTTCAATACATTAGTCCTATAATTGCTTATTCAACCATGGAGGTGATGAGGGAGCAAAAACACCAGTTAGCAAATTTCTCAAAACATCTCAGGTATCAGGAAGCAACAGATGTTAATGAACTTAGAGTGACAAGACCCCATTATCATCATGTATGGAAAAGTAAGCTTCAAAATGCAGAAAAGATGAATACATGACAAATACCTCTGGAATTTGAAGGAACGCAGAGCTCAATCCATGCTGATCCAAGACTCTTGGGATCAAATGTTGCATGGCTATTCTGAGCTTTTCTTCAGCTGTATATCCAGGCAGCTCAATGACTTCCATCCTGTCCAAGAGTGGGGGAGGAATAGGCTGCATCCTATTTGCGGTAGCCACAAAAATCACCTTTGATAGGTCAAATGGAACATTCAAATAGCTATAAAGCCTCAGTTAAAGAACCACAAGGAATCTACTCACATTCATCACATTGTTAATGATAAAGAAGATAAATGCAAATAAACATGTAAAATCTGCAAAAATATTATATACAGTTTCAAAAAGAAAAGGGCTAATTGAATAAATCTAAAATAAAAGCCATATAGTAAAACTATAATGCAATTTTCTTAAGGATTTACTAATAACAGATCAATAAAGTAAATGAGGTTTATCAAAAACCAAGGCTCAGTATGTTAATCTAGACTCAGAAGAAAGTAGGATACTGATCATTAAAAGATTTATTCTGCTCAGGATCAAGAACCTCCAGTAGAGCTGAAGCTGGATCACCACGCACGTCAGAACCTGTCTTGTCAATCTCATCCAATAGCATGACTGGGTTGCAAACACCTACTCTCTAGAAGCCAAAAGTTAAAATGACAATTACAGTAAGACCAATACTCATTGACGTAATATGAATTCTCCCATGAGGATATGGATAATCTTAATTTATGGGGATTCAGTTCTCCAAACTTCAGATTCTATGTGCTCTCAACAGAAGATAATTCAACTTATGATAAATTTGGTATTTACAATCTACAAACAAAATTTTCATTCAGTTCTAAGCTAGAACAAATTGATGGGGCAAAATGCACCATCACTTCTCAGAATAACATATATTTGTGCAGAAACACACAGAATCACATATAAATAGCAAGCACAGAAAGATACTATGCAGTACAACCACAAAATGAAATGGTGTGTAAGTTAACAGCTGAATAGATCGAACTCGAGCCTATTTAAGACCGGAAATTGACTACACAGATCAAAATTAAGACTGCTCATGAAGTTGCAGATGCTAGTAATGTCCCTAGAGACTAATAAATCAGTTACTGAGAAAGCAGACTGAGAGAAAATCACAAAGAAGAATGAGGACAAACAGGTAGCTAAATCACAGTCTGTTAAAACAATCTAGACCTCTAACGATTATAAATATTGTTAACCAGTTGGGACAAGCATCATTTGGAAAACAGTATGCCATAAGATGAAAAAAGAAGTACAGAATAACATCTAATTCATGAAACTATTTATACCTTTAACCCATCAATAAGACGTCCTGGCATACTTCCAATGTATGTTCTCCTATGTCCTCGGATATCAGCCTCATCCTTGACACCTCCGAGGGATATACGTATAAATTTTCTACCCAAAGCAGCAGCAATTGATGACGCTAATGATGTTTTCCCCACACCTGGTGGGCCAACAAAGCACAGCACTGGACCTCTTGCATCTGGCTTAAGCTGAGTGCAAATAATTCAAATCAAATTAACTTCAAACCAAAAGTACAAGAATTAGCCTTCAAGGCAACAAGATATAGACAGTTTGGTCAACCTTGTGAACAGCCAGATATTCAATTATCCGTTGTTTGATCTTCACTAAACCATAGTGGTCACAATCAAGATGATCTTTTGCAGCCTTTAGGTCCATTTCCTGTTCTTCACTGGCCTTCTGCCAAGGCAGATCAGCAAGAAGGTCCAAGTAAACACGTGAACTATTATATCCAGGTTGCTGTGGTTGCATTTTCTTAAGCCTCCTGAAATAAAAGAATAAAAATAACAAACAAATGAACTTTGCTAGAAATCGTATCCAATTAAAATATAGAATAGTAACAAGTTAGGATCACATAACTTTTTCGAAAATGCAACAGAAACAAGAGTGGCAAGTGATACCATCAACAAAAATTAAATGCTGTAAGATAATTTGCTTATAGCTTCTATTAATATCCCCAGGACTTAGATTGCTATCAGCAACTACATTTTAGCCACTGATAACAAAATTGTGCCATTTTTACTGCTATCTCAAATAATACCTCAACTCCCTCTGTGCATGCTTCCAGATATTTGAAGGCATCCCTGCATTCTGCATCTTTCTTTCCAGGGAAGCCAAATCATCCTCATCATCATCATTGTCTCCTAGCTCCTCTTTTATTGCTCTCATCTGGAATGCATTTGAATATCCAAATGACGATTAATTAGGCAATAAAACTTACAAAAATAATAATCAAATAATGGTTTTTCCAGAAGCCAACTCAGCACTGGAAATTAGACATGAGAAGCCACCAAGAAAGATTATTACATATGTGGACTATATCCACCTTGACTGGTGCTATACAAACAGCTGGACAACAACAAATCATATAGTATTAATTAGTTCAATAACCACCAAAATCTGTAGTGCCTTCTACTTTCCACTCCCTCTAGCAATGCCTGCAGCAGAAGTAAGAAAGCTAACCTGCTGTCGCAAAAGATATTCCTTCTGTGATTTTGACAATTGCCCTTCAACCTTTTGTGTAATCTTCTCTGCTACACGTATTGACTGCACAAGTAATACATTAAAAGACTGGATTCCAGAAGAAGAATTAAATTAACGATATTAACCATAAGTAAATAATGCACCTGCAAATGCCTGTCAACTAACTCAGTAGCTTTCGAAAGCCTTACTTTAGGATCGACAGAGTCCAACATACAGAGCTGCTCTTCAAAACTGATCTCAAAGCTAGCAACAAATATATCGGCTAATTTGTGAAATGGAAGCGTCTCCAAAAGAACTTTTATCCTTCCACCAGTTTTTTGTTTCTACAAGTAGCAAAGAAACATTAAGTATCAAGAATGACAACATAAAACCTAGCCGAAATTTACAAGCAACAGTAGAACTAACAATCTTAATTGGCTTAATGCATATGTCATAGTTACTAATAAGAAAAACAAATAAGTTAACTATTTTACCTGTTCAAGAATAGAAATTAGCTCCATGGCTATTGCTTTGAACTGGCGAGACAGTGTTACAAAATCTGGATCTTGTTCCACTTGTTCCATCTCTAAACAAGTTAAAAGGTAGAAGATACTGATCAGGAAATAGCCTAAAAACAATGCATGTTAGAACCATAAACAACGTTCCTTCCAATGTTTTTGAAAAGAACACTCGCAACTAAAATAAAATAAAAAACAGAACTATGCATATGCAAGAAAGACTGTGATACCAACTTACCGGACTTAGTCATCTCAAGTGGAGATATCTTTGCAGTGCAGTAAGGTCCTCGTGTGTTAAGTTCCTCTATATTGAATCTGCATAAACCCTCAAGGACGACAATGTATGTGACCCTCCCACTTGGTTTCTCCACTCCTCTTGATAGATGCAAAGCTCGTGCTGCCACTCCCCTGAAACAATATAAAAGCAGAATTCAGCACCATAAGTAGAGAAGTACGTCATAACAAGAGCTAAATCAGTAAATTACAAGATTTTGAATCCTGATACTCTCCAAAATGATGCAAGCTTGATGCAGCAATAATCTGAAAGCACGAAATAATAGCAGAAGATGAATTGAAAAGTACCTGTTATGCCAGTGAATGACTTCTGAAGGGTTTTTCCCATCAACCTTGTGAGCATCAGATGTGCTAACCTGAGCGATTGAGCTTCGCTCAACTGATTCACTTCCTACACCTGAAAAACCGTTAAAAGAACACTCACGTACTAATTATAGACGTTCTTTTTAAACAATTAAAACTGGACTTTTGATAGGCAAAACACCTTGAGATAACATGGAATCCATGGAGGTCGTCTCAGCAGCATCTTGAACCGGAAGAATTCCTATTAATCCTTTCTCCTCTCGCTGCCATAACTCTTGCTCCACCAATTTTACACTGCATAGTCAAACCACGTTATTCTCTAATATTCAAAGCTTCCACGCAGAACAAATAACGAACCAATTCCTGATTCTACTAGGCTTTTATGTTTATCATCCAGCTAAAACAAACAGAAAATTAAATAAACTTAGAAAACTCAACGAACACGTAAGAAGAGCTCAATTCTTTGATGTTTTGAAAAGAGAGAATCATATAAACGATCCTAATTCAAAAATTTTAAGCTTTCTTGAACTGCGATTTTCTGAGGAAACAAACGAGAGAGAAGAATTTAAAACTCGTTAATAAAGTTCAGTCAAAAGAAAATTTGAATAAAAAAAAAAAAAAGGAGACCTGCTCTGTGAAGTGCAGCGAATTCGAATAAAGGCGCCAGGCAATAAAACTTTGTTTCTGAATGGAAGAATTGCTAAACGACCTGGCAACTCCACCGATTCCGCCATTTTTCAGCTTCTCAGAGAAAATAAAATGGAAACCAGAACCAGAAAGGGAGATTACTACTTTGTTTAGCTGAGGTTTAAATAGAAGGAAAAAAGAAACGAAAAATCAAGAGATGAAAAAGCGCGTGGGGAGCCTACCAGTGCCCACTGCCAGTGCCTGCTCTGCTCTGCTCGGGTGTGGGATGCGGGTGGGGCTTTGTTTTTGGTATTTTAACTGAACCCACGCCGACGCTCTTTTTTTTTTCTCTGGCACTTATTTTTTATTTTATTTTGCCATTATTGAGTTTCTTTCTTTCTTTTTATATTTATTTTTAAATGCTTGTTAGTTATAACTCAGGAACCTTAAAATATGCTTTAATTCCATGTATTTTTAGTTTTCCTTTTTTTTCCAAAATTTAAATTTAGGTTCAATTCTGAATATTAAATTCTTTTTGTTTAATTTAAATTCATTATAATGTTTAGATGCATTATAATGTCAATTTTTTTTGTTACAAGGTTACTTAAAAATTTTTTTTTTATTTCAAAAAGTCATATATCATTAAATTTAATAGAAAATTTTTAATGGCATTACTAATTGCATCTTAAATATAAAATCTAACAAGTAGAATTCTAAATTCCTAAAAATGAATCTAGATCAAGATTGAATTCTAAATGTACGAAGAATACAACAACTTATATCATGTTTTAATTGAATAGGAATGTTTTGTATGGTTGTTTCTTTGCTTACTATTTGAAGAAATTCTTCAAATAGAATTTTATTTTATTTTCATTTATTTTTATATAAACATTTATCTATACTATTAATAAATCAATGATTGAGTTGGTGTCACTTTCAATCGAGTTACTAACTCAGGAAGTTACGAGAATATTTTTTTGTAATTAAAATAATTAATATTATTTGAGTGTATTTTAATCTTTTCATTTAAAACAAAAAAAATGCATAGCGTGGGATTTAAATCCACACCAATTACATTAGTAAAACATTTAATTTACCACTTAATTAAAACTTTATTTTTATATTTTTATACATTTTAATTTTATTACGCACACTTTGTTACCTCCATCAGTTGTATTTATTAATAATGTATTTGTTTAAGTAGATGCTACAAGTTAACTCGACAATAATTCAAGATTAATGACGACACCATAATAAATAATTTAATATATTTTTTTCATTTTAATAATATATACATTTCATGTGTTATTATTAAATAGTTTTAAACAATACATTCCATTATTTATTATATGTGATTTTTAAACATACATTTATATTTTAAATTTATAATTTTCACGCATAATAAAATTTTAATTTTAATAAGATGTCGTAAATTCAAATAATAATAAAGTGAGATATGGTCTCTTATATTTCTTTTTCTTCCGACCATTACCCCACGTGGTTTGTTTTAATATTTTAATTTGATAAAAATAATACATTAAATATAAAACTATTTTAAAATAATATACTTCATTATCCAAATTTATATTTATCAATTTTATTTCATAAATCACAGCGAATGATAATGAGAGATCAGCTAAATAATAAATTAAATTAAATTAAATTAAAAAGGTCCAATTAAAATAGCCTTTAAGATATTCTATAAAATTTATTGAAGCAAACAACCAATGCTTGATTATTGAGTATGGACTTGATTTTATTTTGTTTGTTATCTTATTTAAGATATTTACATTTTATATTATGAATAAATTAATAAAATAAAATACAATAATAAGAAGGATTGTAATCACTTAACATTACTTGTTGAATTAAAAGAGTGAATTATTTGAGTGGACTGAAAAAATTATTTATTTATCATTTTAGTCAATACATTTTTGGTAAACAACACAAAAAAAAAATCAAATAAAATTGGAAGTCCTTTGTAAGCAACAAAAAATACAAAAAAAAATGAATTGACAAATTTATCATTATTTCAAATTTATTTTTCTCTTTGTATTTTTCCAACTAAAACGTGAAGCATTTTCCACCCTCCGATGAGGAACGTTGCTCTCTAGGGGAGTTCTGAACCGTTCGATGTTTCGGATAAGAAGAGGAGGTTACGCGTCAGCATGCTGATGGATAGGATGATGAAGTAATGGCGGGGCTGCTTTTAGAATTTGCGGGGTTACGCCGAGTTGTATTCCACGTGGCATGTTGTGATAGGACAAACAGGACTCGTGTCTGGATATTATTGGATTGTTAGATAATGATTAATTAAAGTTCCACGTTTCAAGGATGGCTAAATTTCGATTGGCCACACATCAGGATTCAATATCTGTTTGGTTATTTTTCAAGTTTTTAGTGATTTCAGAAATTTCTTCTTCGATACCATAATTTATTGCGAAAATAATAAGACAATGATCTTGGAAAAACAAAAAAGACTCGTGAAACGTTCGAGTGTCTAATGATTAAGAAATTATGCTCGCATTTCATCCTGGATTCAAAGAAGTATCATGAATTAATTTAGATAAAATTTTATTTTTAAATTTATGGTCTAACTTAAATAATAGTGAAAATAATTATCAAGTCCATAGTTTAAATTTGATAAAAAAAATTCTAATCTCGATGTGAGAATGGTTGTCAAATTTAGGCCTTAAAATGTGATTTAACATTTTTATTGTCTAAATTAATCATTAAGCTTGACCATTGTTCTTACATTGGGATTTAAATTTTTAGTTCAATATAGTTTCTAATATTTCATTAGAAACCTTCAAATTTAGGATCTAATGAAAATAATTATCAAGTTCAAGCCCCAATATAAAAATAATTGTTTGGTTCAGGTCCCGCTGTGGGAAAATTTATCAGGAATTAGCTTAGACAAAAAAAAAAAAGTTTAAGCCTCAACGTGAAAACAAAAATTTAGTTCAGATCCCAACTAATGAATTAACCCTTATTTTTCAATAGAATGAGTTTTGTTGTCATTTTCTAATTGAGTTATTATTCAATTAATTCATGACGCTAACTTAATCATATATTTTAAGTTAATAAAGATATCAGAGTAACTTGAATTTTTAATTCACCTATTTATATAGTATTGCGTTGTCAATGAAGTTTTATTAATATTGGCAAAAGTTAAAGTTTTCGAACCTTGTTTTATAGGTTCGACTCTAACCTTGTGTAAATTATGTGTGGTGCTTTCTGAAACTATTATGGTTTAACTTTGTATATATTTCAGTTATAAATCTAAACTATTTTAGTTTGACTCTAAATTTATTCGGATTATTAATTTAATTGTGGTTTGTAATGATTATTTGATTGGAACGTGTATTTCTTTTTATTGTAATACGGTTTTTTTTCCTGAAAAACAAGTAACACGAGAAAATATATTTTTCTTTTTTAAACTAAACAGAAAATAAAAGAAAGAACTAACTCGATATAAACGGTCCATTAATTATTTATTAATTAAAAGTAAATATTACTACAAATAGTAGTTGATATTATTATAAAGTGCCTTTTAAAAGGGGTATTATTATAAAGTTTATTATTAATAAATTAAGAGAAAGAGAAGATGATACAAAGTTTAATATTGTATAAACTTAGGTTTGGATTTTTTTTATCATAATTTTTCCAGCATTTACCTATATCTATATTATATATGGTATTAATAAAACCCTTGAATTGATGTCGGATTCAATCAAGTCACCAACTCGATTATGAAGTTATCGGAATATTTTTCCGTTATTAAAATAAGTAAAATTGTTCAAGAGTATTTTGATATTTTCACTTAAAAAATTAATATATATATATATATACACACACATGGTAAGAATTGAACCCACACAAATTATATTAGTAAAACCTTTAATTTACTATTAAGCTAAAGCTTCTTTTTTATATATATATATATATTTATACATTTTAATTTTATTATCTGCACTTTATTACCTCCTCCGGTTGTATATCTATGCTATTAATAAAACCCCTGACTGAGTTGATGTCACCTTCAATTGTGTCACAACTCGGTTACGAAATAACGAGAATGTCCTCCTGTGATTAAAATAAGTAATATTATTCGATGGTATTTTAATCTTTTCACTTTAAAAAAACCCAAAAAAAAATGCATATGGTAGTACTTGAACCCATGCCAATAGCATTAGTATAGCTTTATTTTTATTTTTTATACATTTTAATTTTATTATGCATATTGTATTACCTCAATCAGTTGTATATATTAATAATTTATTTGATTGAGTTGATGTCACAAGTTAACTCGACGCTGATTCAAGATTGATGACAACACCATGATAAACAATTTAATCTATTCTTCATTTCATTTTAATAACGTAAATATTTCATATGTTATTACTAATTCTTTTTAAATCATACGTTTAATTATTTATTTTATGTTATTTTTAAACAAACATTTGTGTTCTAAATTTATGGTTTCTACACACATACACGTGTGATAGAAATTTTAATATATATTAAATAGTTGATTGAGTTGGTGTCACTCATCAACTCGGTCCAACTCGATTAATAAATTTATCAAAAGCTCATTTCTTTTAGGAAAATTTTTTGGTACATTGTCATTAGAGTTTTGTAGACTCCACAGGCATATTAAGAGTATGACAACTGTCACATCTATTTATATAATTATTATTATTTTTTATTTTTTACTTCAACCTATAATACACTTATTAATCCCTTAATCCGTTTATGGAGTTTAAAAAATTTCATTAGTAGTGTATCAAATATATTATTTCTTTCTTTTATAAAACCACAAATATTATTTATATATTTTAATAAAATCTAAAAAATAAATACATACAATTGAGAATCATGATATTTGAACCCAATACAACATGCACTTTATCGTTTCAATTTTGCTATTTCAACTAGTGTCATATTTAGCTCTTATATCCTTTTTTTTTTTTTATGTTATTGCCATACGAATGTTTTCATCCATATTGTGAAAGTGTCATAAATTTGTTATTTGTTTTATACTCTTTAACTTCTTTAAATACGCGCTGATTGAACTTTGGCTTAGTTGATATTATTACTTAAAACTAATAGAACATATATTCGAGTGCACTTTAATGCATTATTTCTCCAATTTGAAGTTTTGAAAGATTATGAATTGATTTAAATATCATATAATATGTATAAAAATATCTTACATAAAATGTATTAAAAAGTTATCAGATTTTAAATATTTGCTTTCATAAAACAACAAGGTTGGATTTGTTGTAGTCTGAAATATTGGATCATTCATATAAATTCAAAATTTTCAACCAACAAAAATCAAACTTTTGAAAAGAATCACCAATTTATAACATAAACTAAAAAAATCTACTAATAATTTTCCATGTGGATTAGTTTTTTTAGTATTTTTAATTTTATTGTTAACGTCTAAATTATTAATTAAGATTAGGAGTGTCTTTCGACATCATAAGACGAAATTGTAATTGTCAAGGTAGTAATTACACGTGCCTTGTAAATTTGTTTATTTGATAGAGTGTAATTACATAATAATTTATTATATAATGTTTGATGGTATAAATTTAATTTTTAAAAAAGAATATTAATTATTATACAATTTTATCAATAATACTTAAGAATTTTTTTTTCTAAATAAGTAACAAAACTTAAAATCAAATCATTGTATGTAAGATATTAGTCAAAAAAATATTCGACAATACGATTACTAATGAAACAAACAAATAAACATCCAATACAATTTAATCTAATTACTTTAGTATTCTATATTCGTTAGGTTCTACATATAGTATTCCTTGTCATATTGGTTTGGTTATTCGAGAGTATGATAATTAATAATAAATACTAAGTAGTTTATTTAAATATTTAGTAAGTCAAAATGTATGAAAATTTATCTTTCGTCAATAAAATTTTGAAATTATTTAAACAAGTTTAATAAAATAACATTTTATTTTATTTTAAAAATAAAATATAGGAGTTAAAATTAAAATATTATTGTTGTATAAAAATAATCTCGAACTTAAATCATATACGGTTGCATTTGAAAAATCGTAAGATAATTTAATTTATCCGTATTTATCTATAAATATTCCAATTTTCATCCTTCTCTAACTCTTTTTTTTTTGTGAATAATAACATGAGATAATTATATTAAATTAAAACGAACAAAAGCATCAAAAGGCTTATCTTCAACTACCTACATACCCTCCTTTCAATCCGGAGACATTTTAGCTATAAGATTAGCAACTTCATTACTCTTTCTGGGCACATGCTTTATAACTCAATAATCTTTACTCTGTAACACTTGTTGAATTCGCCGAAATAAAACTAAATTTGAAGACACATAGAACCTTCTTAAATAGTTTAATTACACCTAATTTAATAAAATTCGTTAATTATAATAAAAATCTCAAATATAAAAAAAAAAAAAAAAAAAAAACCAAGATTTAATAGCAAGTCAATGGAAACAGTTCGGGAGTCAATGGAGTGGGACAACATTTGTGGTTGGTTCACAATTGCAAATTTGCAACTTGGAAATAAACCCACCTTAATATATATATATATAATCTTCTAGTAGTTCGTACACATGGGCATTATTATTCTCTACTTCAATTATTAGTCTCTTACTATTTACTTAGTGGGTAGCTTAAAGTTAAATATCGAAAAAAATTAGGCTGCTTTGACCAATTAGCTACTTTGCCGGAATTCATTCTTGTTTTATATGTGTTATTTGTAAAATGATTTTATTATTATTTTTTAAAAGAGGTCGATTGAGATTTAGCTCGATTAGTATTAACGTTATTGTTAGTGAAGAAGGATGTGGATTCCAGTGTGCTAAAATGTATTATCTTACTATTTAATAATTGGAGAGGGGTAATTATGGGTAGTTCTAAGTATTGTATCAAAAAGAGTATATATGATAAAAATCTATAATGAAATTAATGTTAAAAATAATAATATTTTTTTAAAAGAAAGAAAAATAATAAATAAATAACATTTATACTTTTGCTAAACAATATTTTCATGCACTTTTAGTTGTTACTACGGTGAAAGTATCAATGGATTTATTAAAGAAAAATGATTCTGTATTTTTTATTTTTATAATATAATAATTTAAAATTAATCACTCTTCTTTAATATAAATTTCTCTCAATGCAGATGATTATTTAGTAAAGATAAAAAGTAACATTCAAAGTAATATCAAAATTAATTTTTCTAAACATAGATAAATTTATTAACGAAAATTATTTGATATATTGTCTCTATGAACGATAAAGAATAATTAATCATAATTAATTATTATTATAATAATAAATTTAGTTCATAAATTTACCAATTGATTTCAATTTTAAAATATTGCATTCACTTTTTAACTATAAAAATAAGACTTGGTTAAGCCCACTTAAAAGTGGCCATGGTGAAACCAAAACCTAATTTTTCCAGGACCATGGGCTACGGCCGAATTGTTGGATTATCACAATTTCCAAGTCCAAAGCAGCCTATTCTTTACATCTCATCTTATATTTGTGGATCAATGGGTTAACTCTTATATGTTGGCAGCATATAATTTAAGTAAAAAGGCATGAACGTTGTTTCAGTCGATGATAATGGGTTGAAGAATGATTGGGTTTGAACGGACGATGTGTTTATTTGCGATTAGTGTAAAATTAGTGGTGGCGGTGAGATTAGTTACTGTAGTGTGAGACAAAAAGCAAGCTAAACGCACAACGTCGCATCTCACCATCCATCTAAACCCACCCTAAATCTCCAAGCGTTAGAGTTTGTGTTTTAGGACTTGAGGAGAAATTATAAACTCAATAGGGTATTTGGATAGAATTTAGGTATTATGTGAATTCATATTTGAGATTGAATCTTTTATTTTCTTTATATTCTAAGCTGATCAGAGACGAAGTTAAAAAATTACTTTAGAGGGAGTTAGAGATGAATCATAAATTATTTAGAGTCAAAATGCAATTTTATCATCATATTAACATATAATTTCATAAAAATTTAAAGGATTAAATAATAAATTCACCATTTTTAGGAGGCCAAGACCAATGGATTTTGAACCGTGCTATTCCAAATGATGTATGTGGTTTTTTTTTTTTTTTGAATTAGTAATCAATTGTCCGGCCTCGTTCCAATAGATAAAATTACCATTTTAACTTTATATATAATTTTAAAATGATAAAAGCATAAAACTACACCATAAAATAAACCTTAAATTCTTCTAACTTTATATATAATTATTCAAAAGAATAAAATTACCATTTTACCCATGTATAATGTATTTATTGTATAATAAAAATGATTATTCTACATTTTTTTTATAATAAAAAAAATTTAAAATTGGACTAGGGTGTGAATGTGTGTACCCAACATGTATAGAAGTAATAATAATTTTCAAGATCATATATTTTATAGCGGAATGAGATGAGCAATAGAACAAAACATAGCAGTTGTGAAACAGTGATGGATTTAGTAATGTATATCCCACTTCACACTGTTACCATCCTTAACTGCACTTCTCTTATTATTTGATATTTGCCAAAAACAATTGCATAAGCTTAATAGCTTCATGCTGTCCCATTATTTCGTGTCATTTATCAATTCGCCAAATCTCGGGGGACTAGTATGATAAAAGTTAAGACAAAATTATACATTCTCAAACTTAAAGTCACATATTGAAATTTATAATTTTTAAATCATATAAAGTGTTTTTAATCAATCTGAAACACTTGAAAATCCATGCCTTAGCAATAAATCCAAAAAAGCAAAAGATAAAGGGGTCATCTAGAGGTGTGTATGGGTCGGACCCAGATAAAATTTTAGGCCCATTTTCTAGGCCCGAGCCCAGCCCGGCCTAAAATATTGGTTTAAAAATTTGTCCATGCCTGGCCCGAAATAAAATTTTTAAGCCCGAGTCCGGCCCGGCCCATATTAAATTTTTTTTAAACTTATTTCATTAAATAAAAATTTTTAAAATATAATAAATCATCAAATATATTTAAAACAAATATTAAAATAAAAAACAAATAAAAAATGATATTAAAACAATTCTTAAAACAATACACAAATTGAAAATATAATAAAAAGTGATTATATTAAAATTAAAAATAAAATGTAAATATGATTAAAAATAAAAAAAACATATATATTTAGTATATAATTCGGGCAGGACCGGGCCGGGCCTAGGCCAAAAAAAGTTTTACCCGAGCCCGGCCCATTTTTTAAACGGGCCTTTTTTGCCCAAACCCATATTTTGGGCGGGCCGAGTAAGCCAGCCCATGAACACCTCTAGGCCCATCGGTATTCAATAAAATGGGGTCGAGTAAAGAGAAGGAAAATGTTATCTAAATACTATCCGATCTCAATAAAATAAAATTTAGCTTAAAATAAATAAATAAAATTATCAAATAAATCTTATTTCGATTGACATTGTATTGTTACCGGTGTAAAAAGACATAGGTTCGAGTGCGCTGAAACACATTATCCTCTTATTTAAGGTTGGAGAGGGACTATGAGTAGTTTTAAATATTGTATAAAAAAGAACAAATATTATAAAAACTTATAATGAGATTAATATTAAAAAAAAATAAAAATATCTATAATTATAAATAAATAAAAAAACAATCACGAGACAAACAATCAAACATGCTCTTATTCTTTATTTATCTTTGAATCAAAGTCAGATTGGTTGGTTAGACAGTCAGCTGCCTGTGAGAGAACCTTCGAAGTTAGAAAATTCTAAATGAGGTTTCAAAGCCACATCCTTATTCCATTATGACAAAGAAATTCCATCTTTTTTTTTTTGTGTGTTTGTTTCTGCTTTTTTTTTTCTTTGCTTTATTCTCTTTCATATATATATATATTTGTACACACACATCTCAAATATATATATATATATATCAATCTTTTTTATAGGCCATTTTTCCATAAAACAAGGCTGTCACATGCTTTCAATTTCAATGGCTATACATACTCTCATCATCTCAACATCAACTTTTTTTTTTTTTTCCTCTCAAAAGCCCTTTTGTATGATTTATCAATGGGGGCTTCATTATCATGGTCATTGTGCCTCAAGTGTATTCTCCACCATCCACTTCATCTTAATCATGTTTCCTCTTCCTAATTGATTTTCTAGTAAACTACATCATTAGTCATTAAACTATGGTTAAGTTTTTATTTTAGTCACTTAATTAAAAAAATTATAATTTGGTCACTAAACTATTTAAAAGTTTTCATTTAAGTTACTGGGCCATTAAAATCGATGCTATATGGTTTTTTCTGTTCGCACTGTCTACATCAATAAAAAGCTTTCTTTCCCCTTCTTTTTTACAATTTGTTTTTTTTTTATTAAACAACTTTGGACGTCACGAATTTATGAACCAAAATTTAAACTGTTTTTTCTCTAATCTCTGACACTGACTGTCAAATTGACTTGGATTTAATGATATTTTTCTACTCGTTAATGGGTATTGATCCATAGTATCGATCGTCAAATCGTCGCTTGGAGCTCGTTGGCAAAACTTAAAAAATAAATAAATAAAACCTTAACAACTCAAAGACTTAAATAAAATTTTTTTAAATAGTTCAATGGCTTTAATGAAAACTTTTAAATAGTTTAGTGACCAAATTGCAACATTTTTAGATAAGTGACCAAAATAAAAACTTATCAATAATTTAGTGACTAATGGTATAGTTTACCTTAATTATTTTTCCATTCTTTTACATACTAAATTATTAGCCACCTAAAAGAAACTCAAATTTCCCTTTTAATGGGTTATTTCCCTCTCAAAGTCGAAGGCTTTCCATTAATCGCACATGCTTTTTGGTTTAACCAATGGCTAACCATAATTATGTTGGTGATACGGATTTTAAATGAGAATTAGGACAAAACAAAGGAAGCTGATATTGGAGAGAAAGCATCACTGTCTGGTGATGTTTGGTTGGATTATACTTTTTATACTTAATATATATATATATATATATATACACCTTTTCAAAAAGTCTTCACATGTGTATGTGCAGCCAAGAATCATGGCTTCTCTATAATTGTGTGTTGGAGGGGGTACTATTAAGAGCTGTGATTGATGCCATTTCAATGCCTGTGGCTTTCATGGTTGAGACATATATATATAGAATAGTCACCCAAATTTTAGGTCACTAATCCCTATCTGCCTTCCAATTGATATTGCATATCTATTATAAAATATAATTCCAGTCAAACAATCATGCATTGCTTGAATCTTTGTGCTAAAAACGTGTGTATTAAGCCAACTAAATGTATCGAATTTCTTGGTCTAGTCTAATATGATTACTTTAAAAAAAATGAAAAATAGTTGGAATTTTATGGCTAACCCTAACCTTCAAACTTCTTTTTTTTACCCTATAGGAATGAAAATTGGAAGGTTTGGTTAGTTAGGAAAACATGATGAGCTAAGCCATAAGAAAACCAATAATAATATTCAAGATTGGTGCCTCCCCATGGTCCCCCTATGGTTTCAAATTGCCAGCCCCATATCATTATGTATGAACCCAAGGAGATATTTCAATGTAGAGATAGCCCAATTTGGATTTTGTAGATAATATATGTAGTCAATTGAGGCGGGTGAATGTAATTGTCTTTAAGGTTGAGTTAGAATTTCGTCTCTCAACTTTGTTGAGAGCTCAAGTTAAAAGACAAGATTTATAGAATGAGGATTTATTGTCTAAGTGAATTGTACACAATCTATTAAGGAAATGGTGCCCAAGCCCTAAATGGAATCAATGGACTGTTATCACTTGATAATGTGTCACATATGACCTGATCACGAGATGCTCTTATTCTGTGAACTTAACTCTCGATAAGGTTAGTAAACAAAATCCTAGCTCAACCCAAAAACAATAATAATCCTTTAATTAATCATTCAACTTCATACAAATGACATTTTAAAGAATTATCTAGAAAGAATCTATCCAATTTTGTACCGAAAAATTTTAGAATTTTTAGTGCACATGCGGAGCACATGATATTCTTGATTTCAACTGCACAAGATATGGTACGTGTTAATTCACATTTGGAAACATTTTGAAATAGATAGGGGCATAGAGGATGAGGACAATTTAGCCCTAATTAATGATCAACAAGGGGACTACAATGGGTAGAGTACTGGTGTACTTGCCTTTCATACTATTAGTTTTGCCAAACATATATTTATATTTTGGGTCCAAAATAATATTTATTATTTATTTAAAAAATTAAGATTGGACCCAAGATTAATTATCAATATTTAACCACCAAAGAGAGTATTACATGACAAATTGTCCATTTTTTTTCTCTCACAACTAAACAGTTTCTTAATATTGAAACCCAAGTTTTCAATGTCTGCCACTGCCCACCTTTGCTATACAATAAAGCAAGAAAAGGTTTTGAGGGCCATGAAAGCAAATTCAATTAATCATTAAAAAAACCCAAGTTTTTTCATGTTTTAAATCTTACACTTGCTTAATTGCTTAGCATTGGCAGTTGAAGCATAGTATTCTTATTCTTTTTATTTTGTGTGCGGGAGTGGGACATAGGCAATCTTCTTTATAATTAATAAATATCCATTTATGTGTTGATCAATCAAATTAGAAAGATGAGAAAAGAAGGAATCCATATTGGTGCATGTGAAATGGAGTTGGAACTACCTTGGGGACCAAAAAAAAACTATAAAAATTACCAAATATGAGAAGCCCCATTTAATTAATAACCCACCATGAGCCATGAACTACAAGATTTAGGGGGGAAAAAGAAAAAAAGAAAAAAAAAGATTCTAGTAAAGTAATTAGGTAGATGAAGAAGATAAGAAACAAGAGCATATGTAGCTAGCTAGCTAAGAGTGATTTGAAATGGGGATATGTGCCCCCCCAAAAATGACTAAAGTGTGATAGATGAGAAGTAAAACATGAATTATTGAAAGAAAAAACAAAGGGGGAAAGGATTGGTCAATGAGAGATGAGGCAAAGATGCAAGGCAACATGATGATCATGGAGGTAAACAAAAGAAACACTAACAATGTGCATTCATGTATGTATGCCCATCCCATGCAGGGAGAAAATTTGTTTATAAGGGTTGAAATTAATTTGTGACTTTTACGATAATAAAAATATAATTTCATAATTTTAATAGTCTATATATTTATAATTTTTAAAGATTAAATTAAATTTTTATCATTTTTATCACTAATTTATAAGGGACCAAAGTATAATTTTATTTTTATTGATTTAAAATTTTAAAAATTTTAAAAAATCTAAATAGAAAAATTTTTATTTTAAGGAAAATCAAGCCCCTGCCAGCACCCTTAACTGTACCCCTGGTCCCATGAGAGGTGGCATGGGAAGTATGGTGTTGAAGTGAGGGACTTAATAATGTATTTTTATGGAGATGAGCAATTTTGACCAACGCCCTCCCCAAATGACTTAATATTTTTATACTATACTTAAATTATTACTTTAATTTTTTTAACCGTGTCTGCATGTTATTGATTATAAAATTATATTAATAAAAAAATTTAACAAATTTTGCAATGCAAATTTAGATTAGGGTAATAGGGTATACAACACTATAGTACATGGGCCAAACTATTAAAAATATTGCATAGGGTACCAAAGTGATAATATAATATATGAGCTAAAAGAGGTATAAGCCAAAAAAAAAAAAAAAAAAAGCAAAGTGAAATAAATAAAAGAAAAAAATGTCCCCAAATGTTGATTAATTTCATACCCTTTATAGTTTTTAACGTGAGAAATTAAAAATCTTCCAACTCTTCAATTCAACATTTTTAGAATAAATTCAATTTTTATTTTTATTTTTTCAAGATAAAAATATTTATTATTATTTAATTTGAGATTACTACTTGAATTTAGGTGTTGTTAGATAAACTGAAAAAAAAAAAAATAAGTGTTGAAAATTTAAGTTATAAAATTGTTTGTTATATTACTTAAAATATTGTTTGATAAGTATAGATTTTAAATTATAAGAAATATATATTCCACAATTTATCCTTAATTTTTAAATATTTTATCTTATTCTAAACAAAATATTAAAATAAATAAAAGAAAATAGAATTAATTGAAAATATTGATAAGTAGTTCTTATTTATTTATACTTTTTTATAGAAAAATTCTAACAAATTGTTTTATTTTAAATTATTAAATATGTGTAAAAAATTAAATTATTAAAAATATTAATTTTCAATTGATTTAACTTTTTCAATAGTCTTTCAAACAAACCCTTGGAACATTGGGTATATTTCTTACTAGTACATTATCATTATTCGTGTACAGATTTAAAATAATAAAAACGCACCAAAATTAATTTATCCAAAACTCTCAAATCTAAGCTAAGTTTTTTCACTAGTAACTCTTTTACTTACTATACTTGCCTTGATTGGTTTGTTATGTATTTTCTTCTCAAATTTATATAATGTCTTTCTATTGCTAAAACCATTAAATGACATATCAAATCTTATCTGGCATAGTTTAAAATAAAAAATTTATAAAAAATTTGTAAAAATGGATGTTATATAAGTTTTCAAGTTTCTGAAGTTTTTACAAAAGCTTTATCGCTCTCTCTTTTTTTTTCTTTTCGATTTTACTTCGTTTTTAAATTTTATTTAAAATTTATGTGATAGTATTGTACTTTTCTTTAAAAAAAATTCATTTAAATTATACAATGTTTGATTTGACATGTTATTTAACAAGTTTAATAATTGAAAGACTTGATTGACATAACATTAATTAATTGAGGATGTAATTAGAACACTTAGAAATTTGGGGGTAAATTTAGAATGAAAGTAATAGTTTTAGGAATATTTGTGCAATTATCTCATATTTTAAACAATAAAATCAATTTTCAAAAAGGGTTTAATTCACCGATTGAGTTTTAGCTTAGTTGGCATCGACATTTGTATTGAAGTGTATTATCCTCTTATTTAATAGCGAGGGAGGAACTATAGGTAGTTCTGAGCATTGTATCAAAAAGACAAAGACTAGGAATCGTAATGCTGAAGTAAAATGTTTAATCCAAACCTAACTCCGATCATTTAAATCCGTAAAACAAATCTAGATATTTGAAAAAAAGAAAAATATAGTTTCCCCGTCCATGTTGCCTTAGCTTAAGGGAATTAATTTGATTTGATCAAAAATTAGGAACACCGTACACGGGTGACAATGAAATATGGGTAATAAAAACCATAATTACACATACCTTTAGTTGAACTAATCTCCATCTCAAAAACAAAACAATAAAATAGAAGTTGGGTCAATAGCTTTTTTGCTTTTGCATGCCAACTTTGAAAGAATTTTAAAGAGGAAATTGCCCCCCACTTGGCATTGCTTCTATTTGTTTAGTTCTTACAACTTGAGGATTTCATGTTTAATCTCTCAAGAACACATAGGTATACCATTTAAAAAAAAAAGAAAAGAAAATGACCTAAACCAAACATTTCACTATTATAGAGTTACCCCATATTGAAAATGACTTGAACGATATGAAAATAAAACCTTTTCAAATCAAGCCAAAATTCTTGGGAACAACCGAACAAAACCCTATCTCCACTTTCAAGACCAACTCTACATGAAAGAAGAATCAAAGCAATGAAAAAAAGAAGATATGCTTTCACTTATTCCACCCAAACTCAATGGGATATCTAACCAAATTTTATTTAATCCTTCTACTTTTGCAATTTTTAAATTTTAATCCTAATAATTAAAGTAATGTTGATAACATTATTGATGGTCGTGCCATTTTAATATTCTATTTTTTCATTTAAGAAATTAAATTTAAAACAACTCACTTTTAATATTAACGTCTAGTTGCTATTAAAGTCTTTGATAATATTATTCATGGCTTTTTTTAATTTAATTTAATTATTAATTTCTATAAAAAAAAAGTCGGAATCTCTTTTTTCTAAATAGAAATATTGACTAAAATATTACATTTTAGTGATGTCGACGTGACAATCCATGTATATTTCATGCTAGACCTGTCCAAGAGTTGGGCTTGAACTAGGATTTTTACACTTCGAGGTTCAATTTAAATAATAAAAAAGTACTTTTAAATTAAAATTTGATTATAAAATATATAAAATAGGAACTACAAAATATGTTGTTAATATTTTATTAATTTTTAATTGTAAAATGATATTTTTAGGTGGGCTGGGCTGATTCAAAAATAGGCGAAAAAACATTTTGGAATTATGCCTTGGTCCAACCTGACCTAATCCAACATGATCCATGGAAACATCTACTTCATGCTGATATTGCATTATTTATCTTATATGTCATATTAACAAATAATTTAAAATTTCTAAAAATATTAAAAAAAATTAAAGTTTTTAAAAATATATAAAAAGTTCATAAAAATCTAGGAACAATAGCCTGAATTACACATGGATTGCCATGCGGATTGCTATATTTAAAAATTTAACGTTTTAGCCAGTATTACTGTTAAAAAAAATAATTTGATTCTTTTAAAAAGTTTGATGGTCAAATTCAACTCTTTTTAAAAGGTTAAAGGCTAAATTGACAAAAGATGTAAACATTCAGGGCTAAATCTATAATTATGACAAAATTAAAATTCGATTGATAACGTATATTCAAATTTAACAGAAACTAATCAAAAATGTTATCCAATCTATTAATTTTTAATTCATACAAATAAATTGACTAAATCTATATATATATATATATATATAAATAAATAAAAATCTAGAATGGTATCTTCAAAAGTTGTTTTTCCCCACTCTTCACATTTTCAAATGCATGCTTGTAACTACCTAAAAAAACCAAGGTGTGGTTTTTCTTCTTTCTCTAGATGTGCATAATTGGAAACCATTACGAATTGATGCTTTGAAAATTTGAAGATTTTGGCCTTTTAACCCTCTATTGTCAATTTTAGAATATTTGAATTATAGTTATTATTTTTCATCAATTTCAATCCATAGAATCAACAACTAGTGAAAATAATATCAATCCTCTTTCATAAAGTAGAATCTCTCATACATCAAGATTGCAGGGATCCAATCTCACTTTTTTTTTTTTTTTTAAATGGTATAATATATGAATAATCATATGGTATATATTATACAAGTGGAATTGAGAGGGTATAATAAAAAAAATAAAAAAAATAATTAAATATATAAAAACAAGACACATAATCATTTTTTAAATCCGTAATTGGAATTACCAATATACTAAAAATTGACAAAAATATTTAAATTATGTGTTTTTTTCTTTCTTTCTTTTGATATCTTTCTAAAAAAAATGCAAATTTTAGAATTAAATAGAAAGATGCTAACAATAAGTGAAATAATTAAATCTAAAATAATAATAAGATTATGCAAGATAATTAATTATCTTAGTTTGCATCAAAGTCAATAATTTAAAATATGAAATGATTCCAATTCACCATCATTTCCAAAGGGAAAAATGCCAACTTAAAAAGGGGTTTGATCCCTTCCCACCATATGAATCCTTTGGTCCCATGACAATGAATTTTGTCTTTGGTTTATGCACACAAAAGCTAATTACAATGGTAGATCACCCATTATTTTCTTCATTATGTTTCATCTAATAATTTTACGGGAAAAAGTCGCAACTTATTATTTTTCACATAAAATATATTAAAATATTAATTTTCTCGACCGCCTTCATGTTTTCCCTATGCTTAAATTTAATATTTTGTGTAGGGACAACTTGGAAAACATATATTCTTATTCAACCTGAATGCTTGTCTTCTTTTTTCTTTTTCTTTTTTTGGTACTATTTATCAACAACATGCTTAAGAAAATCTAGAAGAATAAAATATTTTCAACCATTTTTTTGTAAATAAAAAAGAGAGAAAATCAATCATTTTACCGTTTTAACTATTAAACAGAAATGTTTTTATGAGATTATAAATTAAAAATAGTATGCTACACGAAAACCTGACTGACTGGAAGAGATAATGTAGGGTTCGATTGAAAATTTAAAACCACTAATTTTATCAACAGGATAGCAGAAATTGGAAAGGAAAAAACAAAATGTATGGGATATTAACAACACCTTCACCTTGTTTTTTAGATAAGATTTTGTAATCATAAACCTTTATTTTTTGTTTTCTCTTTTAATTTCGAAATATATCAAACAACTTTTTAACTTTAAATTTTACATACCCATATATATTAAAAAGATTAAGACAAAAATGAGTTTTCAACAACTTACACACATGTATATATTTTAGGTAGGGGGAATCCAATTTTTTTTTTAAAAGGAGTTTGGTGATTATAGGTCGGTTCGGATTAATAGGATTTTAGGTTTGTTTTTCGACTCGAGAAATGAGTATAAAATTCTGGCCAAATCCGATTCGGCTCGGTTGAATTATTATTTTTATATATATATATTTTTAAAAAAATACAATACATCAAATATACTAAAAGTATTAAAAATAAATATTTCCCAACAAATTAAAAATTTGTTTATACTTAAATAACACTGAGATATGTGCAACTTAGCAAGCAAATAGCTCTAAAATAATAACAAAATTGATAATAAAACAAGAGTTATACGATATTCAAATAATAACAACAAAATAGTAGCAATATAATAGCGAAACCACACCAAAATAGCAGCAAAAAGCAACTTCCTTTTTGTAAATTCGGGCCGGGTCGGGACAAAAAAAACTTACTTGAGGCCCAGATTGTTTAGAAAATGGGCCTCATTTTTTGCCTAACCCCATTTTTAAGGTCTATATTTTTGCCCAAATCCTCTCACTTTTCAAGCGAGCCTCCAGGCAGAGCTGATTGGCCCAACCCATGATCAGGTTTATTCGAGATTGAATTATAGTTTTTTTACAAGGCTAAAGTGTAATTTTATTTTGTATTCACTTATGATCTCATCACTTCTTAAAGGACTAGAAAAAAAATTTTCATTGTTTAGGGTCAAAAGTCAATTTTATCACATCATAACTTTTATTTCTATCATTTATTAGGGAATTAAAAATTAATTTTTTTTTCATTTAAGGGGGCCAAGACCCTTGCTTGCCCCCTCTAAATTCACCCCTAATTTATGTTCAAGCTAATAATAATACCACCATTAACCCTTTCTATAATAATCTCGTTTCTCTATCACAATTTTGGATGTTACACAAAAGTGTATGTTATACACTTATAACAACATTTGAGATTTAGGTTATATTTGAATTTTTTTAAAATTTTAAAACTAAACTGTAATATCTTAATAATATTAATTAGTGAGATCCATATCAATGAAAGTTACAATTACTATTTACTAAACATTATTTAGATTTAATGAAATATGATTAATAAATTTTTAGGTAAAATTTAAATCTTGAAATAATATCTTAACTAAATTTTGTAATTTTATTTCACTTTGAAAATAAAAAAATTTACTAAAATTTGAGATAAAATGATGTTATAAATAACTAGATTAGTAAAAAAAGTGTGTCTTGAATATTTGTTGTTGTTATAATTAAGATGTTGTTATATAAGAAAAAAAATAAAATATCTAAAATGATTTTACAGCAGATTTAATTATTATAATAAAATGTGATTATAAAGATTACTATTACAGAGAGGCTGGTTGTAATAACAACAATAATAATCAACGAGTGCCATGTAATATATATGAGAAAATATTTGGTACATTGCTAATAGAATTTTTAGACTCCATGAGTAAGATCAAGAGGTTGACAAGTGTCCTATAGAGGTATAATAAAATATTTAAAAAAAACACATTACAATTTTTTAAGTTTAAAGTAATAAAAAAATGTGCATTGCCAATGTATCAAATACTAACCATTTATATATATATATATATGCATAGAGTAAACTACACCTAAAGTCACTAAATTATTAGTAAGTTTACATTTCGATCATTTAATTTTAAAAAATTACAAAATGGTCACTAAACAATTCAAAAGTTTTCATTTAAGTTATCGAGTTGTTAAAATTGTTGTTGTATAGCCTTCTATATTTGCAGTACCTACACCAAATCGAAAGCTCCTCATCTCCTTCTCTTTTACAGTTGAAATTTTTTTCATGAAACAACTTCGAACGTTATGGATCTGCGAACCAAAATCCAAACAGCTTTCTTTCTTCGACATTAACTATTGGATTGACTTTGATCTAAGGTATCGTCAACCTGTCGCTTGGAGCTCGCTAGACGAACTTTAGAGAAAAACTTAATAGCCAGATGACTTAAATAAAAATATTCAAATAGTTCAGTAATTATTTTGTAATTTTTTTAAAATTAAATAATTAAAATATAAACTTACTAATAATTTAATGATCTTGGATGAAATTTGCCCAAACAAAGATAAGCACGATCCCATAAGTGTGCCCAGAATGAAGAGAGAGAGATGGAAGGTTGGTTTTTGCAGTGAAATGCTTTTGATTCCTCGCAATAAACGCAAAGCCCCACACTCCTACAAAATTGCTTCCCAATTGCCCCTTTCAGACTCCTTTGCTTCATTCCCAATACCTTTTGTTTTTTCCCACCTTATATGCTACAGTGGTTGTCCCTTCTCTTGTGACTGCCATTATCACTACCAGCAGCCAAACAGATGCTTAAACTACTTTCAAGACCATCATAAATTATACCACCACCCTCCCTCCTACTCAAATTATTACCATAAATTATTGACCTCCTAGGTCTTGTAGAAGGTTTTTGTATATTTAAAATTTATTTATTTTATTTTATTTTAAGAAATTAAGTTTTATTTTTTAAAATTTGAAAATATAAATTATTTTGTTAATACTGTTAAAATTATCTTGTTTGATTTGGGTTCAGCACTATACCATTTCTTTTGTTATATGGTTATTGAGTGATATTTTTAAATTTTAAAATGTCACACTAGCGAATTCAATTAAAAAAATTTAAGGGGTTAATAATTAAACTTGAATTTTGAAATATAAAAAGTATGAGATCTTTGTTAAATCACCTCAAAATGGATGAAAAAGTTTACAATTTTTAATTTTGTTGGCGTGGCATTCACGTGGATGACACAATAACATTTAATTATTTTTTAAAATTTTGAAAATTCAAATATATATATAAATTATTTTTTTAAAATTAAAAATTATTAAAATTAATTAAATGTTGACATGCCATCCACTTGGCAACCCATGTGTATGCTACGTTAGTGAAGTTCACAAACGTTAACTTTTCGATCCATTTTAGAGTAATTTGATAAAAAAATACAAGTTGAAGGGATAAAAAAGACGAAAAATTAAATGGAGAGCTAAAATAACTTTTTCTTTTTGTAAAGTTTGACAACCAAATAAGTCATTATGTCAAAATTTAAAGAATAGAATTAGGTATTTCAACTAGAAGTGTCCATGGGTCAGGTTGATTAGACCTATGCATAATATTAACACACTTCATGCTTGCCTAATCTCAGCCCAACTTGAAATATGGACTTATAATTTTATCCAATTCCATTTTAAGCTTGTCCATATTATTTTTAAAAAAAATTAAAAATAAATATTTATATTATTTTAAATTTAATATTTAATAATTTTATATATTAAAATTTTATATATAGTCACTTTAACAATTTTTAATATTTACATTATAGTAGTAGTATTATATACTACTATATATTTAATTTTTATGTGTTATAAATTACATAATATATAAAAAATTATATAAAATAAAACACTACTAACTTAAAAATGGGTCGAGCCGAGCTTGGGCCGTAAATGTTTAAGCCTAAACCCGACCTATATTTTAAACATACCTAAATTTTTTTGTTCAAACTTATTTTTCGAACCTAATATTTTTATCTAAATAGTCTCAAATTTTAAATTATTGTTAGAAGTTGGACAGATAACCCCATCATCTAACAAGTCTAATTCCGACACATCTCTCATCCCTTTTTGGTGGGTTTTAAAAATTGGGTTTTGCTAAGAAATTAAATTTATTGATTATTTATATTCTAATGATCATGTTAATCATCAATCACTAACCTCTCTCCATCCTTTACTTTGTTTGAAAGAAAGTTCATCAACCAATTAAAGAATGGCAAAATCTATGAGGTAATAGTTGAGTGATCCAATTAAGCTTGAATTAGTTGCCAATTCATGACTATATTGGCGACAACTAACAAATGTACATCACTAATTATCCTCCATTTCCTCTCATTTGTTAGATCATAAAATACCCATGAACAATTTCTAAATAAAAAATAAAAAAGATAATATATTATATTGTAATTATTGTTCTTGACTATGGATTAATGGCACTTATATTATTCCTTTCTTTTCATCTTCCAACAAAACAAAAAATTTGAAAAAAAGTGCAATTATTTTGTGTTAATTTGATAGTATGAGAAAAATGCCTTTTGCTTTTGGTGATGCCATTAGGCTTTTAGCACTTATGAAAGCAAGCTTAAAGGAGTTGTTCATTGCATATATATACATGGAAAGTGATAAATAATAAATTAATTAATTAAATGAAAAATAAAAATAAAATAGTTTCCTTAAAAAAGAATGTGGGTTGGAATTGGGGATGGTTGGCAGTGATTTTGGTGTGAAGAAAGCCATGAGTAGTGGGTAGAGAATACTTATAACTACCCACAATTCCTCACCAACTCATAAATAAAAGGATAATACGTTTCAGCACACTCGAATTCACGTCTTCCTGCATTGCCGATAATACCCATGTTAATTGAATTAATACTCAATAGACTATATTTTCACATTTTTAAAATTATGTTTTAAATATTTAATTATATTATATGAATATGTTTATTAAAAAATTAATATAAAATTTAATTTTATTGACATTATTATTGTTACAAGTGATTTTAAATAAACAAGCAATATAATTTAGATATTATATAAAAAAGTCTTAAATATAATTAATAATTTAAATATTATTTCATGTCATTGTAAGATTGATCGCTTGATCAAAGCTATTATTTATCGCATTGATATTTGAGATAAACTTTAAAAAATGCGAAATAAACATTATTTCAAAACTTTAAAGTAACTTTCTCTTTTCCAAACTCTAATAATTCATAATATCATTTACTTTAAGAAATAATATTATAATATTAATATAATTGAGGGATCAATTCGCTTCGTCTTAATCAGGTGATTGTATACATACTCTTATATGCCATTTAAAAATTGGGTTAAAATAATTTATACAATAAAAAATTATCACCATTTCTCTGGTTCTTGATAGAATTGAAAGATACAATCCACACACAACTCTGAACAAGTTGCACTTTAAAAACATCATTTGTAAGAGAGGGCGCATCCTCTTGTATTAAGAACAATGATCATGCCAATCGAGTTAAGATTCAATCGATAATAATAGGTCTTAATCATGATGGTTTTTTTTTAAAAAAAAAATTGAAGAAATCGATTAATGAAGTTTCCACGTTGGTCACTTTGTTATTTGTAATTAACTACTTTTTATCTTTATTCCCATGCAAAAAAAAAAAAAAATTACTATTAGCAGATTCTTCTTGAAGAACGAACATTAAAAAAGAAAGAAAGAAAAACAGTAGAATTGATTTTGATCCCAAAACGTGTTGACTCACCATTGTTTTTGTTGTTTGTAAATTGAGTCGACAGCATTTTTATCATTGTTTTTATCAGTCAAGTTATACATTAATCTAGAACATTATGATCAACTCCAATTTCAAATGCTTTGATTAACATAATTAATTGCTGTCCACATTATGATAACCTCAATTCTTGGTAGTAATTATCGATGGTTCTACATAAAAACTTTTAAAATTTTCTACCTACTACAAATTGAATTTTCTTTTAATAATAAATAAAACAATTTAAGATGGGAAGATATTGCAAATGTTAAAAATTCAAATATCAAATTTATTAATTGTTATATTTTTAATTTGATTTTCATGAAAAACATTGGTTTGGTTTGGTAGAAATCAACTTCAATTTTCTCCTCAAATATTTATTAAACCAAAATTCAAAATCTTGTAATATAAAAAATTCACATTCGTAATTCTATTGGCTGCATGTAAATTGTAAAGCAAACATAAAAGTTTTTCATGTAATGTAAAAGCAAATTACCAAGCAAAAACGACAGAATTGATGCCGTTTTCATTCATTTCCAAGTACGAATAAATTTTAAAAAAAGAAGGGAAAAGGAAATGCCGTGTTTGAGAGAAGGAGAAGAAAACAATGAGAGTGATGAAAGTGAGTGAATGGAAGAAGCAATTGCCGTGCAGCTTTGTAATTACTCTTTATATTTATGATTAAATAAAAGGAATAATGCAATATTTAGTCTTCGAATTTGGTAATTATCTAATTTAGTCCCTTTTTTTTTTTTTTTTGATCTCTACAATTTTTTGATTTTAGTCTTTGTGATGACATGGCACTTTGAGATTGCAACACAATATCATAGTGCCATGTTATCACAGTAACCAAAATTGAAAAAAATTGATAAGCTTCAAGATTAATGTGAAGCAAAAATAAATTTAGGGACTAAGTTAAAAAATTTTGTCAAGTTCAAAGGTTAAATATTGCTTTATAACTAAAAATACAAAATGTCATGGTTTTGGAAACTAGACCGATGGTCATACTTATCATGCCATCATTTCTCGATCTGACTAGTTTTAATTAAATAAATTATTAAAAAATTATAAATATATATATATTTTAAAAACATAAAACACAATTTAACTTAATCGAATTACATCAATTCGCGGGTCAATCAGTTCTCTCTTTTACTTTGGACTTACGATCGATTCTTGATATAGTTTCAAAAAGTGTGCAAAATGCTAAAATGGGTAAGAATGAGGCATAATTATAAAAAGGTTGAAATATACTATAGGTCTCCATAATCTTCACAGATTTGAAATTTAGTCCTTATATTTTTATTTTTAATAATTTAGTCCCTTTACTTTTCAAAATTTAGGTCCAATTGTTAACATTTTTTTTTTTTGCTAAATTGGTTGGCAAGACATTTTGAAAAAAAAAATCTCACTTAGTAGCAATGTAACTAAAAATTTAAGGTTGTAATAAACTTGAATTTAATAAAATAATTTTAATAGTATTAATAGTTGGACCTAAATTTTAAAATTTAAAAAGTACATAGATTAAGTTACTAGAAATAAAAATATAAGGATTAAACTTTAAATTTATGAAAAGTACAAACTTAAAAAAAAATGGTGAAATTAGAATTACAAAAATAGATAAAAAAATAAATTCTATTTAATAGTAAATAATTGAAAATTTAAAAAGAGAGAGAGAGTCCTCGTGAAGAAAAGCCAAGCCACCCACGCGAAGAACAAAGAGGAAGCAAAGGTTAAGGCACCCCCCTCAAAAAAACAAACAAACAAAAGAAAGAAAGAGCAGAATAAGGCGTCTCTCTCTTGGACTGATTCTTTCCCATCGCATCTCTTTTTCTCTCTTTTCCCCTTCTGCTACCTATATATGGAAATCAACGTCCTAACATGCCCATGCCATGGGGCAAAAAAAGTAGGTCAAAAACCATCTCCACCAACAAAATGAAGCCATGAGAGAATTTTGGGTGATTTTGGGTTATCTTTCACCTACTTGTTCTTTCAGTTTATTTATCCCTTCCTTCTTTTGATTGAATCCTAATCTTCTCCTAAGTTTGGTATCTGCTACAATGGCCGTTCAAGCTCAATACCCTTCTAATGTTCTTCTTTTAAACAGGTTCGTCTTGGCCTCTCCCTAGTTCTCTGTTTCTTTCTTTGCTTGCTTATTATTTCTGGTCCAATTTTGTTTTGGGGGGTTATGTATTTGCAGAAATGGACAAGAGGGGAATGAGTTCTCATTGCAGCAACAAGCGGGAGGAGTTTTTCTCGATCAATCCCATTCTCATATGTTGTTCAACAATAATAATAATAATAATCCACGCAAAAGAGGAAGAGAAGTTGCAGGGGCGGCAATAACAGCGCCGATCAATTCATATTCCATGCAGACTCAACCGCCTCAGCTGATTGAGCTTTCTCAACTCCACCATCCAAATGTAGTCTCCACCGGCCTCCGCTTATCTTTTGGCGATCAACAACAAAAGTTACCGCAACATCAAAATCAGAACCAAAATCAAAGCTATCGGCAACAGCAACAACAGCAACAAAATCTTGTTTCAAATTCCTCTGTTTTTGCATCCGATGATCTGGTCACTCAAATCAAACGCCAGAGAGACGAATTAGACCATTTTCTTCAAGCCCAGGTACTGGGTTTTCTCTTTTTCTAAATCGGGTTTTGGTAATTTTTTTTAGTTTTGGGGAAAATGTTGATGTTTATTTGGGTTGTTTTTTGTTATTTACTGAAGGGCGAGGAATTACGACGTACTCTAGTCGAGAAAAGGCATAGGCATTACCGTGCGCTACTAGAGGCAGCGGAGGAATCGGTAGCGAGGAGGTTTAGAGAAAAAGAAGCGGAAGTGGAGAAAGCAAAGCGCCGGAACGTGGAGTTAGAGGCACGTGCGGCGCAACTTGGCGCGGAGGTACAGGTTTGGCAGGCGAAAGCCAAGGCACAAGAGGTGACGGCGGCTTCGTTACAAGCGCAGCTCCAACAGGCTATAATGAACGGAGGAGCTGGTTTGACGCAGCAAGATAGCAGGAGAGGTGGGGAAGAATGGCGGAAGTGCGCCGGCGGGGAATCAGAGGCGCAGGCGGAGGACGCGGAGTCGGCATACGTGGACCCGGAACGTGTCGTAGCAGCTGCTTCTGGCCCATGTTGCAAAGCGTGTAGGACACGTGCCGCGGCGGTGGTGCTGCTGCCTTGTCGGCATCTTTGCTTGTGTACGGAGTGTGACCGAGTGGCTCAAGCTTGCCCGCTTTGCCTCACCTTCAGGAATTCTAGCGTCGAGGTTTTTCTTTCTTGAAAATTAAACAAAAAAAAAGAAAGAAAATCTTAAAAAAGGTTAAAAAAATTAAAAAAATTAACCTTTTAAGTAAAATAATAAAATTTACGTTTCACTCTTTTTATTTTTGGTCTAATATTATGGTAGTTCACTTAAGAGCCGAAGATTTTACCTTTTTATTTTTTATTTTTTATTTTTTACTCGGTTCCCCCTCTTGGAGGTAATGTACATGGCCACTTAGGCAGTGGCATAGTTTTTTTTTCCTTGCCCTTTATTTTATATTTAGATTTTAATTAATAAATAAAATTCTTTTATTTATTTTACATTTGCATGGTAAATAATTATTCAATTGCCCCTCTTTAATGTGAGATAAATTGCAAAAAATGCGATAGGTATATTAAAAATTAAGTTATCGTATTAAATTCTTTTGTGATTAATTAAAATAATCAATTAATTTTTTTTATTAATATTTTTCATCATTGTCATTGATCTTGACCATTAACATAAATTTATTGACCAATTAAATATGATGCATGATAATTTCTAATTTAATATAATTTTTTTCATAAAAATATTAAAAATTGTAAAAAAATTATAAAAATAAGCAAATTACCAAATTATCAAATATTAAATACATATTAAAAAACATAAAAATTGATATCAACTTATAAAAATTATAAATTATAAAAATCTAGTAAAATTATAGTTTTTTCTATAAAAGTAATAAAGCATATTTAAATTTTTATAAAAAAGTATTAAAATTCTATAAAAATAATAAAAAATAAAAAGTTAATAAAATTTATTAAAATCATTAAAATTTATATAAACTTATAAAAAAATATAAAAAAAATCGTAAAAACTTGAACTGGACCGGATCAGATCAGTTAGTTGGGCTAATTAGATCGAAATTGACAAGGGTATCAATCCGAAGAAAGTCATTAGACCGATTGGCTTGGGAACTAGATGGCTGAACCGGTTTTTTTATTTTGATCTTTTATTTAATTGATCTGGATGGATCAATCGGGCTAGCAGTTCAGCCATCGATCCGATTCTAAAAACTTTGGTCAATACATTTCAGTCTGACATATGCAAATAGTTGCATAATGAAATTTTGGTTTGATAAAAAATATTAAAAAATAAAAAACCGGTTCAACTGCCTGGTTCCTAGGTTAACCGGTCTAATGATTTTTCCTAGACCGATACCCTTGCTGGTTTCAAGCTAACAGATCCAATTCAATTTTTTATGTTTTTTTAATAACTTTTACAAGTTTATATCAATTTTAATAAAATATTAATAATTTTTATTGTTTTTTAAGAATACTAATACGTTTTTTTAATTTTATATTTTTTAATTTATTAGATTTATTATATTTTTGATAATTTTTATAAGTTTATATGAATTTTCATATTTTTTAATATTTAATAATTTTTTTGTATATTTATAATTTTTTATGATTTTAATAATTTTTATGGTAAAAATATTAGATTAAACTAGAAGTTGCCATGTGTCACCAGTTGATTGGTCCAATTTATTTTAAGGTCAATGTGGTCAATATCGAAAACTGTTAACGGAGGGACTTGATTGATTATTTTCATTAACGACAATGACTTAATTGATGCAATTCTAATAAAGACACTTAATTAATTTTTTTTTTTTGCATTTTTTTAAGAGTTTTTAAACATATAAGCCTAAAAGAAATGAGATATCTTAAGCTCATTACATTTGTTTGGATATTCTATGATAGAGTGATATGTAATATATATATATATATATATATATATATATATATGGAAAATGATAAATTTAGTCTCTAAAGTTTATTTATTTGGTCACTTTAGTATTAATTTTTGGATTAATTTAGCTTTCAACATTTAACATTTAGTGGAATTATTTTTTGGATAAGTTAATTGAATGGTGAAATTTTTAACGGAATTGACGTGACAACTTACATTGCAACCTCTTTATATTTTATAAAAATTCAAAAAACGAAAAAATTAAAAAAATTAACAAATTTATAAAATGTTCACATTAAAAAAATACTATATATATCAACAATGAAATACACATAAACTGTCATGTAAGATACCATGTCAGTGCTATTAAAATTTAAACAATTGAGTAAACTTTTTTGCCTAAAACAAAACAATTTGACTAATTTTTGAAGATCGAGGACTAAAGTGATCTAAAAAACAAAGAAGTCGGACTAAAATAAAAATAAGTAAATATTAGAGTACATTAAAATAACAATTTATCGAGTTTTAGATTTTTAGCCATATAGTTTGTTTAGGGTTGGATAAAAGGGAAACATGGCATTGAAAACTTCATGGATTTGTATACCTTATGTATGATATATAATCTGTTGAAAGAGTTAGTGAAAGAAGAAATAAATACCCCAAACTTTTATCTTCGAGTTTTATTTCTTGTTTATGCCAGAGTTTACAAAATGGGAGTATCTTTAACACTAAGAAAATCTCAACATTCACTTTTGGTAAGCCTTGATGTTCATTATAGCATATAAGACTTGAATTGGCAACTTGGGCACCACTTCTTTGTGGTAACATGCTCCCCCAGCAATGACCTATAAATTATAGAATAGGAAATCAAACCTTTATCAACAAGACACTCCTGTGAACCTATTGTTTCGTTAGGTAATCTTAAACATTCAAGAGAGACAAAACTTCGACTAGAGACAATACCAACCCATTAAAGTATCTATCGTTTTCAAGCAACCGAACTTCTTTAATATTGAAAGACACAAATCGATAAATGTGAAATGTCATTAGTTAGCCCAAGCGGCGCAACTAGAAACTCGTAATGCGTGCACAGTTACAAAAAACATGGCTTCGACTCCTTTGCCGTAGGCGATAACCCGATCGAAGAAGATCCGTTTTTGAAATATAGCACCTTTTGTTGATCAAATAAATCCATCGTCAGGAATTGCTTAGTGCTATTCTTTATAGTTGCTTTATTAAAGGCATCATTAGTCGATACACGATCTCGAACTTATTATCAATCATTAATATAGGTGTCAAGTAAGAAAATATACCCATTAATAACGCTCGGTCTTTGAGAGCACGAATGGCATATGTCCTAGTACCTCGGGCCTACTGCGGTATGCATGGCTCATTTCTGGCCGGCATTCTTAGGATGGTGAGGCGGTCTACCTGCGCGGATTGCCGGCGATATACGTTCGGCTTCTTTTGACCTTTTACGGACAATGCGAGGAAATGGCAAAGAACCACAGTAACAACCCCACTCTTCGTCGGCATTCACGAAATGAGAGATCACGGCATCTCGGTTAGAGTTAAAACCGCGCCAACACGATGGATAGAAAGCCTTGGATTAGTCGTTGAGAACCTCGCTCTTTGCGAATACTGATAGGTACGAAGTAGAAACGATCCCGATATCCAATTTCTTTGAAATGAGAAAAAGCGGATTTCCGTGAGGTCTTTTACTAAAAAATTGGGCTTCCCTCTCGGCTGTTTCTTTTCTTTGCTCAATTCTTACTTTATAAGCTCTCTGCGATATAGCAAACTCGAATTTCAAATTAGATCGATAGCAATATGTATTCAACCATAACGAATGCACATTTCATTCTCGAACATATTTGCTCAATGGAATCTTGATCTATTGCTACTGTTTGACTCAAGAAATTCTTTTCTTTTAAGTCCAAGAACCTCTGGCGATATATTTTTACGAACTTTCGGTCTGAAAGGTGAACAATGACTCCACCAATGGTAGCTGTGTCTTTTAAGCGTTGAGGCCACATCGGACATTCTTACGGTGTACAGATAATTCCTCCGGAGCAGAGTAGTGTTTTCTAACGAGTGTTGATTAGAATCATCATTGCTTATATTGCTCGAAGTGTGTTATATTTTTAGATTTATTCTCAGGAGCTTCCTTTTAGCGGTTCGAAGATCTCGGGGAGCGGTGGAGGAAGCGGGGAAGGGAAGCAGGCTTGTTGCAACGAGTTGGATTTCTTAAATGTTAGCTAAACCATTTCATTCATCATGAAAGAAAGGCTCGCTTGCCTCCTCCTTGGCCTCGAGATACGGGCCTTGTACTACTAGTTAGCGACTTCCTTGTGCGGATTACGGATGAGACAACGACTTTCGAGATTAATGATCGGTGGAGCATTTACTATAAAAAAACACATTTAAATGGTGGAGATATCACTATCAATTAATTCGTGTATAACTAATTCGTGTTTGCTACATCGGTCCTAGAGCAAATAAGCCGTGTTTTGATGCCAATAAATTAATACCCTACGGTATTCATTACCCGGGAATAGAGTGCGAGCATTGGGTTCTGAGAATTAAATTTTTTTTTTTATTCAATAGGTTAGGGTTGGATAAAAGGGAAACATGGCATTGAAAACTTCATGGATTTGTATACCTTATGTATGATATATAATCTGTTGAAAGAGTTAGTGAAAGAAGAAATAAATACCCCAAACTTTTATCTTCGAGTTTTATTTCTTGTTTATGCCAGAGTTTACAAAATGGGAGTATCTTTAACACTAAGAAAATCTCAACATTCACTTTTGGTAAGCCTTGATGTTCATTATAGCATATAAGACTTGAATTGGCAACTTGGGCACCACTTCTTTGTGGTAACATGCTCCCCCAGCAATGACCTATAAATTATAGAATAGGAAATCAAACCTTTATCAACAAGACACTCCTGTGAACCTATTGTTTCGTTAGGTAATCTTAAACATTCAAGAGAGACAAAACTTCGACTAGAGACAATACCAACCCATTAAAGTATCTATGTTTTCACACAAATCGATAAATGTGAAATGTCATTCATTTGGACTGAATTCAAAATCTGCGGAACAAAACTGATAAGAACAGTGAGAGTCAATAATTTGGTTTGTGTAGAAAAGTAAACCTAAGACTTTGTTGGTTTGAATATAATAAGGGTGCTTTGTTATAGATTAGATCACAATTCACACTTCAAATTATTCTGCAACCTTTTAACAGTTCCTTAAGCTTATACTTTAAGCTGGAATCTGATAATCATCACATGCCCATCACGTTGCATTGTCCTTCCCACTTCCCTCGATTATCATGGATTGTTTCTACTTTGGTTCATGAAACTGGTTCATATTTTACTTTTCATCACACATGTTTATCACCATAAATATGATGCGAATAAAAATTATATTTGTTACCCTCATTTTAGTGAGATTCTGTATCGATTAAAGCTATAATTAGCTCTCATATAGGTCAAGCTTGTAAATGGCAAACTAAAACAAATATGGGTAAATTAAACCTAGGGTCATTAAACTATTAGTAACTTTATGTTTTGGTCACTCAACTTCACAAAGTTATAAAATGATCACGGAATTATTTGAAAGTTTTCATTAAGTCATCGAACTATTCAAAAGTTTTTATTTAAGTCATTGGGCTATTAAGTTTTTCTTTTCTTTTCTTAAGGTCCGATTAGCGAGCTCCAAGAGACAATTCAACAATTGGTACAGTGAATCGGTACCCATCAACAAGTAGAAGAATATATCTTAGATCCAAGCCAATCTGACGGTCATTGTCAAGATTGGAGAAAAAAGATGTTTGGATTTTGATTCGCAGATTCATGAAATTCAAAGTTGTTTTATGAAAAAACTAAATTGTAGAAAAGAAAGGGAAGAAGAGTTTTCGATTGGTGTAGGCAGTGCGAACAAAGAAAACCATTAAATGAATTTTTTTTGAATAATTTAGTGACCATTTTGTAACTTTTTGAAATTAAGTGATCAAAACGTAAACTTACTAATATTTTAGCGACCTTAGGTGGAATTTACCCTTTTTATAACCAGTAGATGGTTTTTAAGTGTAATGAGATCAAACAGACAACATCTGAGAAGCCAAGGCTGTCAAAATGGGGAGCAACGGAAGAGGACAAGAAAGTACATATATTTATAAGAGCAGTGCCCCATGTTCCCATCCCATGAATTGCTCTCCATTGCCTCCCATTAAAAGACCTCGAACTACCCGGACAATGAACCGACAGATGGTCTTCTTACAAATTTTCACAAGGACCAAAAAATTAAAATACCATAAAAAAAACAGTGTGAGATTCATGGTTATGATGGATTGGAACAGCCATAACCCTACAAAATGACTTGAAACATATCGAGAGAGGGAAATGGAACAGCCTATCTTGATCCTTGGCCATTAAAATCCAATGTTATACGAAGCCAAGTTGCCACAGCTAATACAGGGACATGAAAGATCAATCCGATCCATATATCCTTTTTTGTCCACATTTTATGGCTAAGATGCATGCATTGCTTTGAGTACAGACTTTGGCATTTTGTTTCATTTTTCGATGAGTTTTTGAGTAAGATTCATGGGTTCAAGTGCATGAACTTTCTCTGGTATCTCACAAGTAAGTAAAAAACCATTTTTGGGGGGGGGGGGGGTTAGTGGGTCATTGCTTCTTCGTGTTTGGATGTATTTGGATGTATGGGGTGATGGTGTATGGCCTAGTTTATGGTTGCATTGGGTGCCCCATTCATAGCTTTTTTCTAGTAGAGTCCGCCTCTTTCTTTTTGGGTAAATTATATCTAATGTCACTAAATTATTAGTAAATTTATATTTTGATCACTTAATTTCAAAAAATTATAAAATGGTCACTGACTTATTCAAAAGTTTTTATTTAAGTTACAAGGTTGCTAAAATCATTGTTGTATGGCTTTCTATGTTTGCATCACCTGCACTAATTAAAAGCTCTTCTTCCCCTTCTCTTATTCATTTAAGTTTTTTTCATGAACCAATTTTAGACGTCATGAATTTGTGAACTAAAATTCAAACAACTTTATTCTTCAATATCTGACATTGACTACCAAATTAACTTGGATATACATTTTTCTACTTGTTGATGGGTGCTAATTTACTGTACTGATCATCAAATCGTTACTTGAAACTCGCTAGCCAAATTTTTAAAAAAATTTAACAATCTAATGACTTAATCAAATCGTTACTGTACCTTTCTTTTCCTTGATTTCAGGTTAAAGGCATCAAATCACCCTTGTGCTTCCGTAAAGACCATACAAGTGTTGGCTTGATCAATGATTTTAGGGTTTAGATTTTAAAGCCCAATCTTTAAAGCCACCTATGGAATTTATTGGGTTTCTTTGAACAACTCAATTACAATAATTGTGGAATTGGGTAAATATCAAAATTATACTATGATTAAATATTTTTAACTTTACTTTTATTTAATATTTCATAACAGTAAAAGTGTATCGTTAAAGTGAATGCCATTATACCATATGATATGGTATGGGAGGGCCTAATTAATGTTGCAAAAGGTTGTAGCATGTCATTAAAGTTAATCAACAGAAATGATTCCACTTTCTTCTTCTTCTTCTTCTTTTAAATAAAAATGGAGATTGTCAGTCCAAATCAAAGTTGTGTCATCAGAATCAAATTCCACTTTAAATGTGCTCAAAACAAGGTTTAATTTTAACAGTTTCCATCTTGCACTATTTTTTTTTCATTCCATGTGTTAGGTTTGCTCATCAATCTTATTGTTTGATAACAATGTGATCTTAGTATAGTTAATAATTAATCTGATAAAATCTAATATATTAAATCATAATTTATAATGTTTATATGTATTCATTTAATCACTATGTATCTTTGGATATTTTTTTATTAGATGAGTGATGCACAAATTTTAAATGATTTGTTTGAGAATAAATTGATTATTAATATTACTATCATTATATTAGATCTATACCTGATCAGGTCTGAAGGCACGCCTAAAAAGTGAGAGGATTTGGACAAAAATATATGCCGAAAAATAGACCTGGACACAAAAATAATTGGCTCGAGCCCGGCTCGAAACACATGCCTGTACTTTTTTTTTTTTGTAATTTTAATTTCTTTGAAAACAATAATTTTAATATTTTTAGTCTATTTAATGTACTATATTTTTAAAATTTATTTTTATATAAAAACAATAATCAAAAAATTATTACGATTGGATTGGATCAAACTCAGATTTATCATTTTTAATATAACATGAGTTTAAACAAAATTTAAGGCTAATTTTTCAGGCTAAACCCGAATCTAAAAGGCTTGCTTAAAATTCTACATTGACTTGATCCAGACTATGATAAGGTTTAACCATATCTTGTCACATGTAAAAATCCAAATACAATCCAAATAAAATAAATGTTAAAAAAAATAATATGAGTGGTCTAAAATGAGTTTGGGTTAATCTTTTGTAAATATAGACTTAAAATTTTACCTAAATCCATCCATATTTCAAGCCGGCTAGACTTAAAAAAACATAAATTATGTTAATATTATGTTTAGACCCAACCCATAAACACCACCGATTGAAACTTATTGTTGCCGAAAGTTTATTAACATTCCAATAAAGTGGGACTTTGTGGACATCAGACATTAATTGTTAAAGAAGAATTAAAGGGTAGAACTAGAAAGATTATAGAACAAACATCAAAGGGAGCAAAATGATGCTAATTCTCAATTAACTCCAGTTTAACTAAACGGTGTTTGGTGCCATTGTTCTTAATGAAAGAACATATGTTTAACCCTAAAACCTATTAGGGTTGGGCTTACCATTTGTGAGGTCCAGTATGTGTAAGAGCTAGATCGGCAGAGTCTTATTTTTAGCAAGTTATTGGGCCTGACCTTTTGGAACACATGGTGTGGATGCCTACAAACTTCACAGTTCTCACACCATCTACGTTACCTTTTGTTTTCTAGTTTACTTTCACCGTAAAATCAAACTATTAGAATGTTTCTTTCTTCACCAAATCAACAAAACATTAATAATTTTATTTATCAAAAATTTGATAAAGCTTAACGTCAAGGTTATATATAAGTTTAGAAAAGAAACTTTGAGGAGACAATAAAGAGATAATAGTAAGAGTTTAGAACAGTTCATTCTTACAGGGTAGAGAGACATAAATGGAGGAGATGAGGGAAAAAAAGTAACAGAGAGTTTCTATGGTAAGAGAAGGTGCTAAGATAAAGAATCCCAAAAAGATCCCTTGCCCTAATCCAAGAAATATATATAGGTATTTTTGGTGGGACTAACACTGTGACTAAAATATTCGTGTATAACAATATATATATATATTGAGTTTGAAGGATATCATTTTATTTCCTTTCATGCATGTTTATTATAATCTCGAAATAGTTTGTATTGAATTCAAGTTCGAATTTTGATATTAAGTCCACTATTTAAATCTTTGATTCTCTCATTTTTATGTTAAAAACGGGTAAAAAAAAAAAAAAAAGAGAAATTACTTTGTGCCTCTCCATCAAGAATATATACATAAAGCAATGATGTTAATTTTTAATCTGTAAAAGACAAAACTAATGATACTTCATAAGTTAGAAACACATGAATTTTTTAGTCTATGCAAATGACTTATTGTTATACCAACACACGACATAAGCTCAATATATTGACAAATAATAACTGGCAGCAAGTCGAGCCCCAAGCAATAGCTCTCATTATCTTCCCCATGCTTCCTTGAACCCCAAGTTAACCCCCAAAAGTATCCCTTTTCCCTCTCTCTCACTATTTCTTCTGTTGTTATTATCTTCTCCATTTAATCGTTACTTTGCTCAACTATTTTTAAATTTTATTGAGTATCTTTCAAATTTTGGATAATAAATTATTAACAATTTTAGATTTGGATAATAAATAATATAATCCAAAAAAAAATCCCAATAAATATAGTAAATCCAATTATGTTAATCACGAATCTAACCCTTGTTAATTGCACAAATATTACATGGTGTAAAATCTTAAACCCATGGATTTGGTGTCACGAAAACCTGCCGTTACTTCAGTCTTTTTATTTTTCCCTATGAAATCTACCCCTGATTTCATTAAATCCCCATCTTCTTCTCTTCACTGTTGTCTATCTCACCAGATATGGAAGCTGGAGATTTAAGAAACCATTTCCAAAGCAATAAACAAAATGGGTTTTTCTCTAGGTTTCTTTGTTACACAAGGAATAGTTCTAGTTTATGCTACTAGAATCGAAGAACGTCAATCCCATTTCTTGCATGCTTGCTTTCTTTGCAAGAAACCTCTTACGAGTAACACAGACCATCTTCATTTATAGGTTAGAATGATGTTTTTTTTTAATGTTTATATCGACAAGGAAACCTGCATTTGGTTGTTGATTGTACGATATAAGTATGTGCAGAAGGGACACCCCATTCTGTAGTGAAGTGTGCAGATATAAACAAATAGTGATACATGAACTTAATGGAAAGTTGAAACTTCCAGTCACTGTAAAAGCTTTGAGAAACAAGAATCAAATGGAATCTAAATCTAATAAGGCCAAATCTCATGGTTACCCTTTCCATAAAAGCACTACTGCAGCTGCCTAAATGTCAAAGGGAGGAAGAAGAAGAAGATGATGTCCATTTTTGGTTTAAGAAACATATGTGTTATAGATTTTTTTTTAACTGTAAATGTGTTGTATATAGCATATATGAGAATGTGGCAAAGCCTGTATCTATTTTATCATGCAATTTGATGTGGATCTTAGATTAGATTATTATTATTTTATTTTCTTAACCATTCCTTTTTATTTTTATACTGTTCTTTGTTTATTTCTGCATTGGATTCTTTTGTTCTATTTTCAGTATCAGTAATGTTAAATGAGAAAATGACATAATTGAATTTTACATAAAAAAGTTGTTCTCTTCTGTTTGATTTACATTTCATTGTTGGAACTTTTTCCTGCCATTTATGCTTGTTTTAATTAAAGGGCAGAACTAGAAAGATTATACAACAAACTTCAAATTGAGCTATAAAGGATGTTGATCTTCAATCAACTCCAGTTTAACTAAACAGTGTTTGGTTATATTGTTTTTAATTGATAAGGACCATGAATGATATGATAAGGAGGTTCATAAAATATTTCTCGGATTTACGTTACCATTTATTATTATTATTATTATTTACTTTTTTAATTATATAAATATTTTTTTATCACCCAATCAGTGATAATTATAGTGAGAATTTTTAAAATGAGAACCATGAGATCTAAAATGATCTTAACCATTAAATGTAAATAAATGGTACTAAGCTTTAAATTTTGTATTTATCATACTAATCTTATATTATTAAAATAAAATCAACAACACTCAATCTTTCTCTTTTCACAATGTAATTAAAGTATTGGGTGAAAAAAATTGGATAATCTTTAATTTCAGATTTAATTTCTTTTTTTTTTGAGAAAAATTGAAATAGAAAGCAAGATATTAATTGTTTTTAAGATCAATCAATTTGTGTATTAGGTATTTATTTATTTTATTAAAAAAATTGATTGACCATTTTATTTCATTCTAAAAAAAATGAAAATTTTTCCTTGATTGAGTAAAAAGTGACAAAAACGAATACCTAATACCTAAATCGATTAATCTTAATAACTCTAATCTCTTGTTTTCCATTCTATTCTAATTTTTTTCTTCAAAAAATTTTTATATTTGAAAGTAAAGATTATCCAAACTTTTTTTTACTTTAAAACTTCAATTACAGGGTAAAAAGAAAAAAAGAGAGGAAAGATTAAGTGTTGCTGGTTTTATTTTAATAAGATAAGATAAATAAAAAATCTAAGGCTTAAAACCATATATTTTAATCTAATCGCTAAAATTATTTTAATCCTTGTTTTTCTCATTTTAAAAGTTTTCATTATAGTTATGACCCACCAAATCACCATTAATATTTTTCTTTATCAATAAAAGAAAGTTAATGTCCTATTATCATTGAAGATAATTTTTGTATATATCAGGCTTAAGTTTAAAGTCATACACGTTATTATAATTTTGAAACGATCTAAATTTGTTATAGAATATTTGACAACCGAAATTCGATCCATTCTTATGCCCCTAAAGCCTAACCCATTCCGCGAGATGGTATGCTTGCGACCTCGCGAGCCACACATCACTAGTGTCCTGCCTCACCATTTCGCAAGTTCACAAGCCTCGCATCACCGATATCACGCAGGGTATAATCTTCTCTATGCTTCCTTGGACCCCAAGTCGGCCCCCAAAAGTTGGTATAATCTTAAGTATTTATCCTATCCTCTTTATTGTCTCTTACTTTGCTCAATTCTCTTTAAATATATTTTATTTTCTTTAAATTTCTAATCCACTTAAGCATCGAAAACACTCTTACAGTGCCAACTCCAATACCTCCATAATTCACTGTCTGCTCGTAAATTTTTCAAAAATCCAAGCCAAACTTCAAAATACAAACATCTTTGAATTAACAAGTTTTACAATAACTGGTTCGGAAACTGACTTGCGAAAATAACAGGTACAGAAAACTTTGAATTAAGATTCTGTATCATATTTAAAAAAAAAAAAACCCAATTCAGGGCCCTCTATTGTGAAGGAAAAGTGTCCCCCAAGCAGCCATTATCAATGTTAGTGGAAAATATCTTATCAAGGGTTGAATCAAATATTTGTAAAAGAAAATGATTCTTCACTCTAATCCAATTCCTTTAATCGAAGGGAAAAAAATATTAAAACCCAAATATTTTATTTGTTCTTTTTAAAATAATATTTAAAAATTATTCATAACCCTTTTTTAATTCAAAAATAAAAAAAATAATGCGCTTCAGTGCACTCAACCCTACATCCTCCTATATTCAAAACAATACTTATATCAATTGAGTTAACACTCAATCGACATTTTATGTATTTACCTTATTATAAATTTTTGAAACCCAAAACTTTTTGTTTTGTTTTGGAAAATCTGTTTATGACAGCAACTCTGTTCTTATCAGAAATAATATAATATGTTTCTACTTTTCCATTATGATAATATTGTCTGCTTACCATATTTTCACAGCAAACTTATCCAATATCCACCATGGATAAATTTGTTTATTTAATTTAATCATTTGCACTTCTTTTTCTGCATTCAATATTACTAGGTTGGCCATGGAAATGAAAGGGCGGTGAGGGGTTTTACTTTTCTTATTTATTTATTTATTTTTGTGGGGATTGGAAATGGAAACCTTTTAGCAATGGAGAACCACAAGCAAATGGTAATGGGAAATATGTGAGAGGGGACCTTGTTTGCATTGATTGTGACAAATTGGGCTGCTTGAAATTTGGAAGTGTTGAAATATGAAAACATTAGGCAAATTGGGGTCGTCTTGTTGCGAAACACCGCGAGTATAGGAAATTGAAAACTAGATTGAGTTATATATCTACCAATGAAAATTAATCCCTTTCAACTAATAAATGTGTGGGTTTTAATGGGGAGAGATTGAAGACTAGTATCATCCACCAATAGAACTTGGATAATTTTTCTTCTCTAGGGAGTTGAATTATTTTTAGAGAAATTTTTAAAGTGTTATTTGTTTAAAATTAACAAATTTCTTAATAGATCGAATATTATCTTCAATTAAGATTTTAACTTTTAATTTTGTTGAGAGTTTAAATGTCTTTAGTTGTGGGTTTGACAAAACAAGGGTAACTTAGTCAGATTCAACTATGTATGGTGCGTAACCATCTATCTAAGGGAAGTGAACATTTATGCTTGATAGGGTTTGGACATATGCTCTTAAATGGTAACATAGTTGAACCCACCAAGTACCAAGGCATGAGCCTAGACTCTATCAAGTTTAAATACTCACATTACTTCAGTGTACCATGCACTTTTTTTTCTAATGAGGAGTTTTCATTCTGTTAAACTTACCTTCCCTCTAAATTAATTTAGACATTAAAGCTCTTTGTAAAATAAAAAGATAAAATTTAAACCGGAGACAATATTAATTTATTAAAAGATCTGTCGGCTCCAAATGAATAATACTTTGAACACTTTAAACAAAGTCAACCTCCTCTCAACAAAAAAATGTCTAATTTCTATTCGTGAATGCAGTCTTTGATCTCTCCATTGAAACTAACATAATTTGAATTAGAAAAAATCAATGTCATTACTTAAAAAATGTTTTGTAGGGGAGAGATGGTCACTGTGTAAACTCAAAAATTATATGCATATGGATTAATACTAGCTCGATGTACCCTGAAATATTTTCCTTAAATTTACAGAAAGATAGTATTTTCCATTCCCCAGTTGATAATTGTTTGTTGGTAAGAGAAAGATCTAATTTAGTCCACAAAAAAATATAGTATATGTAGAGGTGAAAAGGAAAAATGAGAAAAAGTGAATGGCTAAGCTCTGCAATCCTCACCTGAATATAAGCACCAGGCGATCCATGTCATGGGGTACATCAGAGTCTGAATGTATTATTCCCATTTAGATAATGACACCTTTGTCACCTCAATTTCCTGTATCCAATTTCATTATTTCTTCTTTACCACCGACAACTAATTGCCTGCATTGCTTTTTCCCCTTCTAATTTCTAACCCAAATCAATTAACATCTGCTTCTAAATCTGATGCAACTACAGCATATGATCAAGTTCCAAGTCCAGTTTTTATTGAGATTAAAAAAAAACTTAATACATAAGGTATTTTGACATTTTTCTTAAACATATTACTTGTATTATTTTTTAGTTTAATATGATATTTATATTTGCTAAAAGTTATACGTTTTGGTACTTGAAAGTAATGGTATTATTTTTTTTTTTGTGCTTAATTCGGGTTTTTGAGTTTTTTTTTTTTAAATCATAACTAACTAATTGTTCATACAATGAATTAACAAGAAGGAGAAAGTGATGGTGGCTATTGAGTCGGTTCACCTATGATAGGTTGAGAGCTAAAGGCAAGAAATAAAGAAGAGGGGAAAGAGGAATAGAAAGGAGAAGAGAAAACTAGAGAATGCTCGATTATCAAGTAGAATGCTTGGGAAAAAGAATGATCCCTGTTATTCCGCATGTCGGGGTATATATAGGGGAGAACCCCTTATCTAATAATGCCATGCCATTGATGATACAGATGGTAGGCTGCTTTTGTGGTCGACTAAGTGGCAAGTCCATTACATGTTACTTGTGGTCTTGCTCTGAGATTCTCCTTATTGAGATTGTACGAGGTTGTTTTGCATTAGTGGTCCTTCAGTGATCTCCTGTAAGAAGATAAAAGCGAGTGGTGTGTAGTAAGTGGGTAGTTGATCACAGAAAAACCAATTGAATGGTCACCAACAAGGATACATGGTGGAGGGCCATCCGCAAGTGTTTGCTAAGCCACTCTTTGTGTTGCCACATGTCCAAGCTAGAATAGGGGTATAACACTAATAATATTAGCAATTAACTTTTGTTAAATTAACCTTAAAACTTAAATTAAATCACAACTATTGGACTGCATTTATTATATTTAAATTAAATGTAAAATTAAATAAATTTACAATTAACACTATATTTATTATATTAATAAAATCACGAAAAATTTAAATCTAATAATATTAACAATTAATTTTAGTAAAATCTAACCCAAAATCTAGAAAGTGTGAGATATAGGTATAGAAATTGTTGATAAATAAAATTATGGTACACCATAAATAATGTAAAATTCACTGAAAGATTGGCGTCTGAAACGACTTGTTTTGAGAAAAATAAGAGAGCAAATCCAACGCATGAATGACATGGACAAATTGTTGATCCTATCCTTTTGCAAGAAAATAAGAGGTTAACATTTGTGATGGAGCCAACCAATTTGATTAATCATTTCATAATAAATCAGTGTCAAACTTTGAATAAATCAATGCAAAAAAACATAAATCCAACCAATAAGCATAGACTTAATCGTATCCACATGTTTTGGGGCAATTCAAAATAGGCTCCAATTTTGTTCTCTCTCTCGTCTCTTTCTCTCCCAATTTTCTTCTGTTTTGGGTTCTAATTTTTTTCACTTAGTTCTCAACCGTTGTCATGGTAATCTTTTGGTGTAAGTTTTCGACTATTAGGGTGTGCAAGTGCATGGTTTCATGCACGCAGCTATACCCTAATAGGTATGGTGGTGTTAATCTAGTTTTGTAATTACTTTGTTGTAAAATTATTTTAATGCCATTGCTATTTTATAATAAGAAAAAAATCTTATCCAAAACCTAGCAAAGCCAAGAAATATTGGAAAATCCTAGTAACTTGTCAGCCACAGAAATCGAATATGCAGCACACTACATAAAAAGCTATCTCACTTTACTTTATTTCGAAACTCTCCATATATAATTCTTATTATATGTTTATGTTATATATATATATATATTGATTTAGTTTTAATTTAATTACAAAATTAATAATAAAAACTAAAGTTTACGTATGGTATTTAAAAGTTAAAAAATTATAAAGAATTAACATAAATATTGATTTAAACAATGGGTGACTATGACTTTGTGCAATTAACATGTGAGTTGAAAATAAATATCCCTACTGGAAGATATTTCACAACTCTGACCGAGAGCTTGAGCTTCAATGGTGACTGAAATACCCAAATAAGTAATAAAATCGAGAGCTTAAAAAAACCTGTAAATAGATAAAATATTATAATATGACCTTGAAATGTTGAGCTGACTAGTTTTCAACTATTGCACTTTTTTTGAGTTCTTTTTGCCCTTTTAAATCTGAGCCCACCGTTTTTGTCTCCTTCAAAATCTAAACCTAAGGTTTCATTTATTTTCTATAAATGAAACCTAACCCATCTTCATTTATTCTCACATCTTCTCCTCCATTCCTCTGCAAACAAAAAAAAAAAAAAAAAAAAAACATGGCCTTAACATTACGGTCTTCTACTTCATTCATCAATCTAAAAGAAACCAAAAGCTTTAAAACCTCCGATGATCATTTCTTAGCCACCGTTTCCTTTGCTCAAATAAAGCCCTCGTGCCGTTTGCGAACAAAATATTCAATGTCGATGCAACAAGTTTCACATGAGAAAATCTCCGAGAAAAAAGAGAAACTACACAGTTTAACGATTTCCCACACTGAAAACAACAGCAAGGTGCCTGTTTACGTGATGTTACCGCTCGACACGGTGACACACGCTGGTAACTTAAACAAGCCGAAAGCGATGAATGCTAGTTTAATGGCGTTAAAGAGTGCCGGCGTGGAAGGAGTTATGGTGGATGCTTGGTGGGGCTTGGTGGAAAAAGATGGACCTTTGAAGTATAATTGGGAAGGGTATTTTGAGCTTGTACAAATGGTTGAAAAACATGGTTTGAAACTTCAAGTTGTCATGTCTTTTCACCAGTGTGGTGGCAATGTCGGTGACTCTTGCAGGTACTGTATATACAAATATGATTCTGTTATGATTTTGGAAAACATTAAACTAACGTTTCTTAATGTTTTGAATATGTTTAGTATCCCATTACCGCCATGGGTGCTTGAAGAAATAAGTAAGAACCCGGACCTTGTGTACACTGATCGGTCAGGGCGGAGGAACCCTGAGTACATTTCATTGGGATGTGATTCCATGCCGGTTCTTAGAGGACGAACACCTATTCAGGCTTACACCGATTACATGAGGAGCTTCCGTGAGAGGTTCAGAGATCACTTGGGACGAGTTATTGTGGTAAGTCATTTACTCTCGCGGTATTTGTTACATCTTTAATCACGATAAATATTGAAATGGATAAGAATAGAAGGATACCACTCAATGGTGGACCACAGGCGTCTCATGTTTTATGCACTTTTCTTACAGGAAATTCAAGTGGGGATGGGACCTTGTGGGGAACTGAGATATCCATCTTATCCGGAAAGCAATGGAACATGGAAATTTCCTGGAATTGGGGAGTTTCAGTGTTATGACAAGGTAATTAAACTTAAGAATTTTATTGAAATACTTAGAAATATGGTCTATAATTCAAATGATCAAACTTGGACTGTTGTTAAATGTTGAAACAGTTCATGAGAGCTTCACTTGAAGCAGCAGCAGCAGCTATGGGGAAGAAAGACTGGGGAAAAAGTGGACCACATGATTCAGGTCATTACAAGCAATTCCCTGAAGAAACCGGGTTTTTCCGAAAGGACGGCACATGGAACACCGAGTACGGACAGTTCTTCCTAGAGTGGTACTCTGGTATGCTATTGGATCATGGAGATAGACTACTTTCAGCAGCAAAAGGAACATTTCAAGGAACTGGAGCCAAACTATCAGGAAAGGTTGCTGGAATTCACTGGCATTACAACACAAGGTCCCATGCTGCTGAACTAACAGCAGGATACTACAATACTCGACACAGAGATGGGTACCTCCCGATAGCTCGAATGTTTAGCAAGCACGGAGTTGTTTTCAATTTCACCTGCATGGAGATGAGAGACTCGCAACAACCCGAACACGCAAATTGTTCGCCGGAAGGATTGGTTCGGCAAGTGAAGATGGTGACAAAGACTGCACGAGTCGAACTCGCGGGAGAAAATGCATTAGAGAGGTACGATAGTGGTGCGTATGCACAAGTTTTGGCAACGAGTAGATCAGATCCGGGTAGCGGATTGAGTGCTTTCACTTATTTAAGAATGAACAAAAGGTTGTTTGAAGGGGACAATTGGAGGAACTTAGTGGAGTTCGTGAAAAACATGTCCGAAGGAGGTCGGAAAATTCCGGACAGCGACTCCCGAGGAACAAATCTTTACATTGGGTTTATCAGAAACGAGAATGTGGAGAAAACAAAGGAGGCTGCTCTTGCATAGAAAATTTGTATATATAATTTTCATGTATAATATATAAGCTAGAAAACCAGAAAAGAGAATGTATATGTAAACAGAGCAAAGACTATACAGTCCGTATGTTATACACTCATATGCCAAAATGATAGAATCTCCACAAATACATGGAGATTTCATTAACAGTGGAGTTTATATAAGCATAATGCTTATATCGAACCTTATTTCGATCTTCGCCTACTTGATCTAGACGACGATGTAACAAGAGATTTTTTGACTCCATTGCTTCCCTCTTGTGATTCTTGTATTGCTTGTTTCAAGCTTTCCGCAACTTGACTCATTGTTGGTCTTTCCTTGGCATTTTTGTTTAGGCAGCTTTTGGCTAACTGTCCAACCTTTTGAGCTGCACTGAAAGAATAATCGTTCTGAAGTCGAGGATCGATGATCATGCTGAACCGTTTACTATCAGGAGGGAAATTTTTCACCCATTCAAGAAGCTTTTGCTCGGATGTCGGTCGGTTACGTTCCACCGTTCGTCTCCCTGTGATGATCTCGTAAAGTACGACCCCGAAAGTCCATATATCACTTTGGATTGTGAGATGACCTGTATCGATATATTCTGGGGCTGCATATCCATACGTTCCAACCACCTTGAACAAAAACCAGTCATAAATCAAAACAAAACACACCAAAGTTCTAACTGTTTTTGAATAGCTGATAAATCTACTTACAGTTGTAGATACATGAGTACGATCCCCGGTCGGTCCTTCCCTCGCAAGTCCAAAATCCGATAGCTTCGGTTTAAAACTCTCGTCCAAGAGCACGTTCGAAGATTTGAAATCTCGATATATAACCTATACAATTAACCCAGAGGATGCATTCAATGAAGCATTTTTTCTCTATTTTCACACACACACACACACACATTGCAAATAAAAGAAAAGATTGTGAGTACCTTAACTTCCAATCCTTCATGCAAATAAGCCAGTCCTTGAGCAGCTCCAAGCATAATCTCCAACCTTGTTTTCCATAGCAATGTGGATGTTTTATTGAAAAGATGATCTTCTAAGCTACGGTTCGGCATGAATTCGTAGACCAGCAGCCTTTGAATCCCTCTTTCACCATCTGCACAACAGTACCCTAAAAGTTTCACCAGGTTTGCATGGTTGACGACACCCAGAAATTGAACTTCCGCTAGCCATTCCTTATGACCCTGTATCAGATTATAGCAAAAATATCATAAGAATCTGAAAATATAATGCAGCTATGTACCATGAAAATGTATCATAAAAGCCAAAAACTCATGTATGTCTACTAAAAACAAGGCCATTCAGCAGAGAATCTTAAATGGCAGCTATGTTACTCAGATTTAGGTGTATATCCGACACAGTTATGTTATTCATTTCTACAATTAAAAACTGACATAACTGACCAAATTGACAAAATTTTTAACTAAATTGCTCATTTTTAATTAAAGGGCAAAATGCAATCTGACGCGTAGAACAGGGGCTCCACAGTAATTTTACCTATTGAAACCATAAACAACCCTTTTTCAAGTTTCAATCTTAGAAACAGAGCATGATTTTAGAAAGACCAGAGAATAAAAAATAAAAAAAATTAGCAGCAAAAATACCTGTAAACCGTGCGTGTTGAGTTTCTTGATAGCCACAACTAAAGGATGTCCTCGACCACCGAGTGGTTTAATCGTGCCTTTATAAACACTCCCAAATCCACCTTCACCGATCTTCAACGTCCTATTGAAACCATTGGTCGCATCGCTCAATTCTTCCAACGAGAAAACCCTTAAATTTTGCTGTTTCTCTTTGTACAATTCTGGGATACTCTTCGAAGATTGGAATGATTTCGATGTTTGACTGGAATCTGAATAGTCTTGTGATTTGGCTAGGTTCTTTCTTTCAAAAACAGAGCCTGTTCCTCTGTTTTTGTTCTTTGGCTCGTCTTTGATGAAGATGGGAAAACACTTCATTTTCTAAGACCCAAACAGAATAACTCTTGAAGTTGCCTTCAAAACCGTTTGCTTATATATAATAAAGGATGAAATTAAGATAATGAAAAAACAGAGACTGAATTTTGACTATAGAAAAACAGGGAGAAAATTTTCCAAGGCATTGCTAATTACTACTTCTCTCCCTTCAAATTAAAATAGACTCAGGATATATTAATAATTAAAAACAAAATAACCCCAGTTCAATGACTCCAAAATTGTAAATTATAAAATTGATCCAATTTAATTTGACTCGATTGTAGATCAATACCAATTTTTCAAACGGGTTGCTATACTTCTAGACCTTTTGATATATTGGAATAAATGTATGAAATATTGATAGGTAGAAAGACTTTTGCAGTCCCTTTCAATTTCATAATTGAGCAAATTGGTCCTTTTTTAAAAAAATCCAAGAGTAAACAACTAAGGGCAATTAATCATAGTGCTAATGTATTACATTAATTGTACATAATTTTTATTAGTTTAATAACAAATTTAGCTCTCAATGTTCACATATTTTATCAAATTGGCCTCAATTCTATAAAAAATCAACAAATTTTGCCTTAACTTGTACACATTTACACAAATGTTACGGGTTGAATTTGTTAAATCAAGCCAATTTAATAGAATGTGTAAAATTTGATGGCTAAATTTATTATTATATCAATCAAAATTATGTATAATTAAAATTAATAAGGATTAAATTGTTCTATTTTTTTTGAAAAGGACTAATTTGCTCAATGTCAAAACTGAAAGGGAGTGGATAGCTTTTTTACCAATATAGTATTGGTCGTTAGCAGGTAGCATAAGACAACGGCAATTTAACCCTTAGAAAGAGGGAAATGGTTTGAATTGAATGGAACTGGAAAAACAGAACAGCACTTTGATGGAAAGTTCTCGTTTGACTTTCTTCCTAGGAACCGAACAGAACAGAAGAGAAGGATAAGCAATGTTTTCAGCAACACGTCGTTTCAACTCGACTGACTCAATGGGAGAATCAAGAATTTGGATTGAATCAATTAATTCAACTGATTTTATTTGATTCAGTCAAATTAATTTGGCTTTTCTTTTATAAGCGTTTTAATTGGTTGATGTTATAATTACAAAATCAAATTAATTACGTACAATATTAAAATTAAAATAACAGTTTTTATATTTCATTATTAAAGTGTATTCCAGCCCCAAAAAGAATAAATAAATCCTTTTGGGATTTAGGAGTTGAATTAATTTCCTCAAGTCATTGGCTTTATGTCATTTGTGTATAATAAAATGTAATCATGGTCATGGACCTCGTCTCACTGCTATGAAGAGTACATAATTTGATGTTTGATATTGATCCCCAACAATAAGGACAAATACAAGTAATACTGCCTATGATACGTCGGTCCATCATTAAAAAAACAGATCATCTATAATTTAAAAGATATGCGACTTGGTTTCCTAATCAGGAAAGCAATCCACTGAATCTACTCACATTTTTTTTTTAGTTATAAATTATTATATGGATCTTTCTCACCGCATCACTCATGTTTGTTTAAGAAAAATTGCCACTACCTTTTTATTTGGAATAATTAATGGTTTGGATAGAAATCAAATTCCAAAATAGATGAACTGAATACACAATTTACGAACAGTAAAAGAAATTTGACCTTTCATTGATGGGATTGTTAGGTAAATGGCAAAAGTTGGTGAGATGGGAACCAAGCAAGTACCTTCCTCTGTTAGTGAATTACCAATTTAGCATCTGAAAGGCCAAATTAAAGTAAAGAAAGAGTTTTGTCCGCATAGTTCATAAAGATGGAGGATTTAAGTTTTAAATATTTAGGTTGAAATTTAAAATGTGAAATTAAAATGCGTGAATCTTTCGATTTTATTATAAGTTATTGTCATATTTAAATTTAAATTTGATTAATTAATTCATAGTCTGAATTATTTTACTACGTGGTTTATGTTATAATAGTTTAATTATACATCAGGTGATTATTCAAATATATATATATATATATGTATTTTTCTTTTATGAATTATAAGAGGACAAAATCCTAACAACAATGTGACTCGAACCCAGGTCATGAACACCATAATTATCAAGCCAACACACGGGTTCATATGAATAGTTTAAACGTTATAAAAAATATTGTATTATATATTAGAAAAAAGTCAAGAAAGAGTTCCATTCTAACACATTTGCTTGACTTTTTTTTTTTTCCCCTTTCCTTGTCAATTTAATCTATAAATATGAAGCGAATAGTAAAAGCAACAAAAATCAAAGTCAACAAAAAGCAAAATCGTATTGATTGTACCGCCGGGTCTACCAATTAATGGTGTTGATTTAGTAGCAAAAGCATCTTGACTTTGCCAATGCCCCTTTTATTTAAGACACTACACCTTAATTAGACTAAACCGATTGGTTATCATAATTCATATGATTAAAATTTTTATCAAATGCTCGTTTTACCTTTTATGTTGTGTAAAAAACCAAACAAACGATTCAGTCAAGTTAAATTTGACTAAACCCTAATGTTTAATTGGCTACCTAATCACCATTTTGACAAAAGGGACAAAACGTTGATGAGAGCCTCTCTACTTATGAAAAGGATGGGTTTCCTAATTTTCATTACATTGTTTGAGCCTTATTTTCCTTTTGGATCAAGTATTTATCAAGTCCGTACTAAATTAAGTTAATCCTTATCAATTTAATCCATATATTATTAAAAAGAATCAAATAAAGCAAATTACAATTTTTTCTCTTAAAAATAACATGAAATTTATTATTTTTCATTTGCAAAACCATATAAAGTTTCAAAATATCGACCCTATTATTAACAACAAATAACATTTTTTCAAACAGTTTACTTATTAAATTGATTCATTTGATCAGATCAAGAACTTGCCAGATACATTCACTGCTTGCACCATGGTCCATGGAATAGTCGCAAAGAACTCATTACAACACGTTGATTTGGGGACCATTGAGACCATATCAAAGAAAAAGCAGAACAAAGACAATAACCAAAAAAGAAACGTTTATCATCAATTTACAGGGGAAATCTTTAAAAAAACCAAAGGCAAGCAAATTGATACAAAAAGCAACAATCTGTGAAATATATATATATGGGACAATTGATCAACTAGTGAATGCTTAAAGGTATAATATACCGCGTGTTCGAGGCAATACACAGAGCAGACACTGAATCGATAAAAGTACAATGGAAGGTAAAAGCTAAAAGGCAATTCAATAGTTACTCTAACAAGAAAATTTTTGGATGAAGAAGCCGAGTGGATGAAGAAGCCGAGTGGGAAGGCTGATAAAATTGAAAATTAATACTTGCTGGTTGCACATATGCTTTATGGTAACTCCATTTAGAACATATGAAAAACGACCTAAAACATGATTACTTGAAAGGCTATCGAACTATACCTGATTTTTCGAGAGCGGTAATTCCAAAATAGAAGCTAGGGAACACAAACTCATGAGGAAGCTTTTTTAATCCCAGTATTATGGGTTGTGGAGCTTGAACCCGAATACTCTTGGAACATAGATTTGTGATGCCTTTAGTGGCTTCAGGTGCGAGTATGTCATCAGGAACAGGTGAGGGAAAGTGGTCCCGAAGTAGGCTCCGTCAATGTCTAGATAGAATTAAGGTAAACTTATTACATGCTCGAGGCATAAATGTTGGAAATATAAACATTGACATGCAAGCATGCAACAATAAATAGTAAATAATTTCAGAGGCTAAAAGGATACTGCCTTGATACTTAGACCGAGGGTAGTAGATATCTTCGCATCTAGCGCAGAATATTTTTACAGTGCTTGACCGAGGGAAATCTGATTGACCAACTGGAAGGCACGGTTGGCCACAGCAGTAAACTCTTGGGCATCTACCAAAATCGTAGTTCTTGTACTTGTCTAGCTGTAAAAGTTTCAAAAATATCGTTGTAATATTTTGTATATTAATATGTGAAAAATGAAATCATCACATTGAATACGACAGCGAGCTGCTCACCATAGCAGCCATTCCTTTGCTTGTCAATATGAACCGAGCATGGATCAGACCATAAAGCATTTCAGCTGCAGATTCAACTAATTCATTTTGCTCCTCTGTAAACATATCTCCTATCAATGTCAGCCCAACAGAAATTACTCATTACAAAAATACATGAAATAGACACTTACCATGTTGGTAGATGACAAATTTTGAAAAACTTGTCATCTTCGATATTTAAATGCAATTAGAAAAATGCCGATCATGGAACTAGATACATCATGCATCGAAGAACACATACAACACTAATGCTTAACATTCTCAGAAACTTATAACAGAACGACACTCAAATATCCAATCAAACCGTAAGCTTACCATGAGAAGATTCAATATCCAAAATCAAATCAAGCGCATAATCGTAATAAGGAACTTGGCTGCTTAGACCACAAAGGTTAAAATCATCTTGTATATAGTCATCATCAACTTCACAAAAGAATTCGTTTCCTCGTAGGTTGCAGAACCATGAGATCCAGGACGTGTCATCCCCATCAGAACCACTAACATCTGACTCTTCGGTGTCGGTTTCGGATTCATCTGCGACTAACACCATCAAAATTTGCACCAGCATATGTCAAACAAGAAGTGAAATAGGAAAGTGATGCCACCAAAAAAAAGTAAAAGGAAATGACCCTCACTTTGAAAACATGGTTCACAAAAACAAAGAATCTACCGCATGGATAATCACGAAACAATAAAAAGTACAATCTTAAAAACTTAAACATGGAGGTTTATATGGCTAAAACCAACCTACCTTCAATGCAGACACCTCTTTAGAGCTATAAACACACATGTTGAGGAAATCTTATTCATATAAATATAAGGTTTGGCAAATATTCATATAATCTCATCAAAGCAAACACTTTGACAACCTAAATTAAGAATGTTAGCGTAAAAAAAACGCATGCCAAGAACAATCTTTGAGCTTTCTCATATTTTTTCACTCAAACATTAATAATATTAATAACAATAAAATTCACAATTTGATTTATAATAGCTCACATTACATACATTTCAAACCTTTGGGCAAACTTAATTTCATTAGAATCAAATAAACGTAAAAACATAAAAAAAAGACAACTTCAAAATATTCAGACCTGAGACTAGATATGAATTTAAATAAAGACGAACAGAAAACACAATTCTTCATATTGAAACGAAAAAATATTCTAAAAATATGTTCTAATTTAATAATTGAAAGAGGGAGATGTGATTAATAACTATACCATGTGAGGCGTTTGCTTTGGGTAGAGAAGTGGAGCGAGAGTCGCGATGATGATCAGGTGGATGTTTCCCCACGAGAAGGGAATGTGCGGACTTATCCTTGCCGTTGGTCGCCCTCGAAGTCGACGGTGACGATCGTTCCAACTGCTTATCAAGCGCCTCGTTGATTCGTTTCCGATCTACAGACCCCAACTCTCCCTTGGAGCCACCGGCCGCTCTCTCTCCTCTGTACATCTTATTAATATCTCTTCTTCTTCTTCTTCTTCTTCTTCTTCTTATTTGCTGGTGATATTAATCGCCACCGTTATCGCCGATTCATCGCGTGAAATGACGCAAATGGCCCCTATGTCCCTCAAAAATCTAGGGTTTTCTCTTCTTCTTCTTCTTCTTTTTGTTTTTTTTGTTTCGGTTATAAATTTTAATCTTTCTATTTCAGAAATGGAGCTAAGCGCTATAGCTAGCTAACCCTTTTTTATTTTTTATTTTTATAATTTTTCCTTTTTATCTCTCTGGATTTTATTGCTTTTTTTTTTTTAATTATTTAGCGAAATGAAAAGAGAGAGAGAGAGAGAGAATAAGCAAGGATGATGGAGGGAAATTTCTAGAGAGAGGCAAGGTTAAAATGGGAAAAGAATATTTTAGGTTCCGGCGATATGTACGACAAATCGGCGAGGATAGCTTTTGGCCTATAAAGAGGTTGGGGGCATGCATTGGATGTGTGATTTACTTACATATTATTTAAACGTGGCATATGATCTGATCAGCTTGTCACATGTTGGTTACTATAGGAAAAAAAAAAAATTTATTGAGAGGTATAATATTTTTATTATTGGTTTACAAAAAACTTTATTCAATTTTTTTAATAAAATTAGTGCTAATGACGACAATGTTGAAGTTTTAATTTTTAAATTATGTGCATTATAATTGTGATTATAATTTCAAATTATATATATGTAATTTGTCGAGGAGAGAGGCCAATATTGTCGGAAAAAAAGCTGTGAAGTGTGAAGTGCATTTCTTGAGAGTCAATATTATTTATGATGAAGAATTTAGTTTTCCACCGAGGCGGCAGAGCATATTGGATGAGAATGCTGTCATTTAGACTAACCCACCCTAACCATTTCAACCAAAGTTAGAATTTAAAAAATAATAACTTTGAAAGTTGAAAGAGAAGGAGAGAATCTAATGAAGTGTGAAGTGGGGACAGTAGCTAGTTGAAGCCGTGAAAAAGTCAAAATCCATTAAAACTATCTATTTGTTGAGTTAAGACCCGAATAATAGTTAAAATTTCATAACTATTTTAAAATTGAGTTAAATTATTTTTTTAATTACTTCTATAGTTGTCATTATATATAAAACCAAAAAATATATACATTATAAAAAGATATATTCTACAAATTTTAAATCTATTTTTTATCAAATTTTCATTGTTATTGATAAATTTTATCTAAATTTATTACCAAGTTGTTTCCTCTAGCCATGTAAATTGTAATACCTGAACAGATATTAACTCTAATTATAGGAGCAATCAACCCTAATTAACACAAATTTAAACCTGAACAGATATTAACTCCCTACAAATTAATCGATTAAAAATGAAAGAAAACCTGAAAAAGGTTTCAGCTCCTATACAATCAACTAACAATGCTAATCCATATTTAGCTGTGCTATCCCTTTCGCATTCTTTGATAGCTTGAGCCTCAACAAAATCTTACCCTATTTTTATTCACATAAATCTTATAACCAATGTATCTCAACCTAATGCATACGTCAACATGCTAAAGTCCATCACATACTTCCCCCAATCATGTGGCAACCTCATCAACCTCAGAATGGAAAACAAAGCTAGGAAATGTTGTTGTTATATCCCTGCATGATTCGTATTATATAATGGATGAGTTCCCAAGAGGAGTTGAGGGTTTCTACATAAACCGAGTAAATTGTTGGTAAAGCATACCTGAGGTATGGAAGGGTCATGATTTTCAACAGTGATGGGTTACGGGAAACAAAGTTTTTCCATTCAGATATATCGATCTTCCCGTCCTGATTAATGTCCGCATCCAAGAATGTCTGATCACAAATTGCCATGGGTCACTAAAAAGTTGCATGGTAAGATCCCACCAAAGACAACATGGTGTATAAAGAGTAGGAGGAATCTTTCATTTATTCTTATTGTAAACCAGATACCTCAAATGAACAGCCACATGAAATCCACTAACTTTAGAGGTATCCATTTCGAGAAATAGTATACGGTTCCAAGTAATTAGGAACCTAGGTAACTTTATGCAACTAAACCACAACAAGCACTCACCTTATCAAGAATTGCCTCAATGGTTTCATCAGCTAACTTCATTTCAGATTCACATAACAGTGCAATCACCATTTGCTTGACCTGCCAAAATCACAGAAGATAAAATTGCCTGCAAGAGGTTTATGTACAAATGTAACTGAATCAAAATATGAATCTGGGGGGGCATGCAGCAATTTGTAATCTTTAAGACCAGTTCTGCTAGGCATTATATATAAATAACAAACATGCAAGTGCACACATACCTCGTTACGCTCAATAAAACCCGTTCCATCCATGTCATAAAGTCTAAACGCAACTGCAATGTAAAACAATCAACTTAAAAATGAGATGGAAAATTAACCCGATTCCAGCATTCAAGATCATTATATCAACTATTTACTTACAATTCATCTTGTCCTCTTGTGAGACATTTGGATGGAAGACATTGAGTGCTCGAACAAAGTCACCAAAATCAATGACTCCCTTCTTCTTTGCGTCAAATAAATCAAAGATCTGCATGTATTAGAAAGTTGCATAAATTAACCAATTCATATCTTTAAACTGTTAGCCAGAATACCCAATTCCTAACTTTCATATTGATTGTTAAAAATTCATGTTTACGGAAGGAAACTGAGATGAGCAAAGAAATCTGCAGCCTATAGATGATCATGCCCTCAAAACCGATGTAAATGTGATAAACATGCAACCTAGTCACCCATTGCTAGCACATCACATGCCCATCCAACATAATTTAGACAAAAGCAAGTCGAAACTCGAAGTAAAATAGACGTTCCCACAACAATATCAAGCGACAAAATATATTACCCGATTTGCGAAAATGTTCTCCTTCTTCCTATTCTGAAACAGTGCTAATTGAAACTCTTCCTGCAAATACAGCAGAAGAGATAGAAGGGCATCAAACTTTGCATTTAAAAAAGAACAAAGAGAACCATGACCACATGAAAACCATATAGACAGTACTGTACCTTGTTGATCAGCCCATCATCAATCACAGAACTGCTTATGCTCTTGAATAGCTCAAAGAGTGCTTCAACTTCACTAACACTAACTGCAAAAAAAAAAAACCAATCAAGTAGTCAAATTTTAGCAAAGTTAGCAAACTTTATAAACCATTCCAAGCTGACCCAAATAATCCAAATCTTTCAGGAAACTAAAACCAATAATAAGTTTGGAAATTTTCCTTCTTAATGGAATGCAAAGCCATGTTTCTTGACTAAAATAGTCTCTAAAAACTGATGTTTCACCTCATAAAATCAACCAGAGAATTGGGTAAATGCAATGAACCAAAAAAAAGATGTGATGATTTGTAAACTCACAAGCAGTTTGAGAAGCTAGAATAATAGGATCTTCGTGTCCAGGGTATTGTCTTGTTACTTTAGATTGAAAGCAGCCCATTTACTGGAAAAAGAGAAAAGAAACCAAAAAAAAGGCAGTTGCTAGACTAAAGCGCCAAGGCTTTACTATGTTCTCTCAGCAAAACCATTTTTAAACCCTGCATATTCATTCACAGCATGAAATTAGAAATAAAAAAAAGGAACGAAAAATATACTAAAATTTCACCAAAAAAATCGAAATTATACTTGAAAAAATACAAATTTAATTTACGTCATTACAATCGAATCATAGATCTTTCAACAATGCGAATCAATTTAAAGCGAGGCTAAAAGAAAATTCATGTCTATCCTTCTACAAAAAAAAAAAAAAAAAAAAAAAACGATTTTAGAGACTTACCTAACGGAAAAATTCAAAATCCGCCGCTAAAAAATGAAAAGAAAAAAAATCCGTAATGAAAATAATCAGTGAAGAAAATGAGGGAAAAGCCGAGAGCGGATTATAAAGGAAGACAAGGGTTTTTTTTTTTTTTTTTGACTGATTAATCAGACGGTAGAGACTGATTTGATCTGATCAGAAGAGAAAAGCCCATTTTCCCCCTAATAATTTTGCAGCTTTTTTTTTTTTTTAATTTTCGTTTGCCTAAAAGGAACAACAGTGAAACGCCAGAAACGACCAGACTTTCGACGATAGAGAAAAAGCGATTAACACTGAAAAGAAAAAGAGTTGGAGAGGCCAACTAATAAGACTAAAAAGATGCGAGTGACTGCACGTGACTTTGACGCCAGTGGTTGAATTCTATTTAACGCGTCGTGATGGAATTTGGAATATTCTTTCCTCCGTGTGTATCAAGTAAGAACCGTCCATGATTCCTTTCGGTTTTCAGAAACAAATCTCCACCGTTGTTTTCTTTTTATTGTTATTATCTTTAGGCCTAATTCACGGATTTGACCCTTAAAATATACCCATTCTCTCACTTTAATACTTAAACTTATTTTCTCCCAATTTGATACCTAAAGTATCAATCACTTCTCAATTTGGTACTTAAAGTATGCTTCAGTTATATTTTTTTAGTCCATTTTTATGTTAAACTTTTTTATAATTAATCGCAAAGCATCACATCACGTCTTTATGTAAAAAAACAATTATTTTATTTTATTAAATGTAAAAAATATATAATATATAAATATATAAATATAAAAAATCATAAAAATATATAATCTAAAAAATATAATTTAAAAAATGTAAAATATTTTTCTATATTTTATAATTTATATTTTTTATGTGTATATACATTTAATAAAAGAATATGTTTGTTTTTTTATATAAAGATGCCACGTGGCACTTTGTGATTGGCTATTAAATTCTTTTCAATTCCCGTAGAAAATGAACTAAAAAATATAACAAATGCATACTTTAGATACCAAATTGGAAAGTTATCGATATTTTAAGTATCAAATTGAGACAAAAAGAAATAGATACTAATGTAAGAAATAATATACTTCAGGGACCAAATCATAAATTAAGCGTTTAAAAATTATGTTTTCATATATCAAGAAATATTTCCAAAATTGTAATTCCGTAGTCTCTCAAAATTCAATTTAGCTTTTGTTAAAGTCAAACCCTAAACCATCAACACCTCAACGAAAATTCTATTTACCTTTTAATTTGGGTGCACGTGTTTGGGAATTAGAACATGGTTTTCATAATTCCTATTCGAATTACAACAATAAATCACATGAAGTGTTCGGTTTTGGTACGTATGATTCACGTGTTATCTGTTATCTTATGAAATATAGTAGGAAAAAAAGAAGCCAATTATCACATTAATTACTATCTTTGTTTCATACTATTGTTTAATTTAGTACAACACTATATTTGAGGATTTTGTTCTCTCCTTTTCATGCTATTTCATTCCTCTAAATAGAAGCATTATTTTGATTTTAAATATTTTTTGAATTAAGTTTAAGTAACTCAAATTATCAAATGAATTAAAAATTATTTTTTTAATATTTAATTTAAATAACAGGAATACCTAATTCAAATTGATAAATCAAATTTAAAATTAATGTTAGAATAGAATTTTTTTATTATTAGATAACCGAGTACAATTAAATCAACTCAATTAATCAATCATTATCTCGAATCAAAATCGATATTTAAAAAATCATAACTCAATCCAATTTCAAATGTCATTTCGGACTTGATCTCAAACTCTTTTAACATACTCTTAATTAGAGGATTAATGTCGGAGAGGAAAAATAATCTCATATTTAATGGAAAAAAAAATGAACCTAAAAACAACAATCATCCTTTCTTTTATCAAACGTAGTTTTATTTTAAAATAAATTTATTACAACTTTAATACATTAGTATCTAAGTTTGATATTTTTCTTAGCATTTATAAAAGTTATATCGATAAATACCTATATTTATTTTATATCTTACGATTTATTTGGTGAAAAATTATAATTAATTAATAATATTAGTATAATTAATAAATAAAATTATAAAATTTATTCTATTTTGTGTTTAATTTGTTAGAAATGTGTAAAAACTTTTAAGGTTTTTTATTATAAAATTTCATCGAACTAATGATAAAATATGAATTAAACATTAAAAATGGTATAACTTTTACCAAAAACAAATATTATGTTGGATAAAGAAAAACATATTTCGTGCTGGAATAATTATCTATTTGTGTTAAATTATTAGGATTGATTATTTATATATGTTATTTTGTAGAGTTAAATTTTGAAGATTAAAATATGCTCTAAGTTTTCAGAATTGGATTATTGGTCGAAATGGTTATGCCACTGGTTTGTACGATTCAATTAAACAAATCATTAAAAAAACCAACTCAATCCATTTTTATCTTGGTTCAGTTAGTTCGTACGGCTCAACTAATCTGATTCCTCTCTCCAAATCAATACCCCAAACAATCCATGCTGGTTCAAACGACTATGGCTCTAAATCTCTACATCTTATACAATTGAAATTTAGTCCTCCTACTTTTATATTCAATAATTTAATCCATTTACTTTTTAGATTTAAAAATCCGCTTTTAAATTATATATAACCACATAACATCTTAATTGAAAATTTAATTATGTTAACTATTTGAATTAATCAATAACATTATAAAAATGTAAACATCAAATTATGTTAAAATTTAAAGTATAAGGATGAAATCTCAATTTTAAATATATTAGAAGGACCAAAAATGAAAATCTTATAAAATAAATAAATATTGCATGTAACAATGAGATTGTTTTTAAGACTTATTTTCTATAAAAAGAAAAAAAGAGAGAGAGAGACTTCTCCTTTTTGTCCCGCTTGTCAACGGCCTAGTAATGAATATTTATTTTTATTTTAAAAAAGAAGTTGTTGTTATTAAATTTAGCCAACAAATCTTTATCCAAATAAGCGAAAATATTCTATTTTGGAATTTAAGAATATTATAATATATTATATTATTTATTATATAAAAGTTTCAAAGTTGAAGACATATGTCAAGTATATTGTCCACACATTTAAAAAAAATTATAATCTATACTACTTTTTAATTTCCTACTGTCACATTTAATCCGACTATTAATTTAGTTAAAAAATTAGAGAAATATTTTTCGTAATTAAAGAAAATTACAGATTTAAGGGTATAAAAAATCTTTAAAATTAAAAAAAAAAATTAAGCTCCTCCTTTTCTTGCAGTCAATTGTGCACTTAAAATTTTAAAATGCATCAAAAAGACTCTTAAATTTCTTCAAAAAAAAGCAATTAAGTCCTTACTTTTTTTCACTCATTTGGGTACTTGAACTTTTAAAATGCATCAAAAAGACCCTAAATTAGTTTAGGCTTAATTACTTTTTTTGAAAAAGCTTGAGTCTTTTTGATGCATTCTGAAAGTTCAAGTACCCAATTGAGTGTAAAAAAAAGGGGGGGGCTTAATTGTTTTTTTTTTGAAAAATTTTGAGGGTTTTTTGTACCTTTAAACCAAAATTATATTATTCGAAAGTATTTTAGTCTTTTAATTTTAACAAAAACCAATTAAAATATGAATATAGTGGGACTTCTTTTAGATAATACTTAGAACTACCTATAGCCTATCTCTAACCCATAAATAGGATGATAATGCACATTAGTGCACTCGAAACCACGTCCTCTTATATAGTGAGATTTGAACCTGCAACAATTAGATTACTAAAATCTTAAATTTATCATTCAATCAAAACCTTATTTTAATGTATTTTATATATAGTTATTTTAATATACACAATTTATTATCTTCACCAGTAAAATAATTAGTTTCAAATCATATATTTCATTGTTTATTATATATTACTTTTAAACAAAATCTATATTTTAAATCTGTAATTTTCACACACATATCATATAGAATTTCTAGTAATTTTTAAACCTTTGAAAATGTCTTAGCTTGCTATAATGTTTTTCCTTTTTACATAATATATAGTCCCTTGCATGCGCATCACCAATCAAATTTTCTTTGCTTTGACTTTATCCGAATAATTCAAACATACGACTCTTTAAAAGAAATACTAATTTATCTTGATTTTATTATATATTTCCTGCAGTTAGTTTTATAACAAGTGGGTATTTATATATCGGTAATGTATTTTTAGTTTTAAAAATTGATGTATTTTTTTAATATTTTATAATATTCCTATAAAACATTTATCAATCTCATGAAATTTATTAATAAATTTTCTAAAATTATTTTTATCAATTTATTATAGACAATGGATTAGCTTTCAAGAGGGCTATTTTTTAATATATATAATACATTCAAGAAACTAGACATCAGTGGATCCGTGGCGCAATGGTAGCGCGTCTGACTCCAGATCAGAAGGTTGCGTGTTCGATTCACGTCGGGTTCAAAATCCCGATCTTAATCGGATCTAAACTATTTTGGGTTTTTTCTTTCACGTTCGGGTCCATAAACCTCCGATCCGGACAAAATATGGATCTTAAAATAAGCTCGTAGGCCCAATTTCAGTTCATTTCCATTTCCTGTACTAAAAAGCCTAATATATTTATGCCGACATCCTATAAAATAGGGTTAATATGATTTTTTACCTCCTCAACTTAATAATTATATTCATTTTGTTATTTGTATTTTTTTATCACTTGAATTTAGTAATTAAGTTAATTTTGGTCTCTAAATTAAAAATAAATAAACATTTAACGTTATGGCATTATGAGATTCTATCATGCCATCACTTGAAAAAATGAATTTATTGACATGACATAATCTCAAAATATTATATCACTAAATTTTTACATTTTTTCTATTTCAAGGATAAAAATGAACATAGTTGCCATGTTGTGGTATCAAAGTGGACTAGAAAAAATTACAAATACCAAAGTAAGCCTAATTGCTAAGTTCAAATGTTAAAAATTGCATTAACCCTATAATATATATGTATATGTATACAATTCCTTTTTTTTTTTAATTAAGGAGCTACATAGCAATCAATTTACGAAAAATTAAACTATTACCGTTCTCATGCAACACATTCAAAGTAAAATCAGGAGGTTGGGACCAAGAGTAAAAGTCAATAACCATTGCTTCTGCGACTTTTGCTAAGCAATAAACCATCCTATTGTATTCTCGATATATATGTCTAACACCAATATTTCAATCTCGACGTAACAAATCTTGGATGGTATGAATAACATTGGGATGATAAAAAAAGAAAAGAAAAGAGAGACATCGGGATGATGTTTTGAGTTTCATAGAGGTAATACAAGGATGCCCACGAAGACGTTAGAGTAGAATCAACTTCGTGTTCTTCATGTAAATGAGAGCTAAGGCGAAATGAAAAACAACAAAGGGTCAAAAAGTTGTGTGGATAAACACCTATACGAACAGGCCACCAAAAGGCTAGGGGAAGACCCAATTTCATGAAAATGATGTTCATTTTACATCACACCCCACTCAAATGGTATAAACTCCTCGCTATTACTCAAATTATCAGTCTATATATTGAGTACAATTTGAAGATATTCCGACTTTATATGAATATAGTTTTTGTATCATTATTGAAAGTTGTTTAATTTTGTACGAAAGATGTAAATTTATAAGTGTTAAATACGAGTATTGTAATATTTCAATTTCACATTAATATTTTTTATGATTCTCTATTATGTATAGTTGAAGAATAGAAACGAAAATTATCATGTAAAAATAGATAATAACTCATAAATTAAGCTTGGGTTTTTTTAAATAGTGAAGGGTTGTATTAGAAGTGTGAACATTTTTACCTTAGTATTTGGTGTGGGTGGGTAGATAAGTTGTATAAATCGATCATGTCATTTCCTATTTTCAACCTTTTTTTGGTTCTATTCTTCGAGATAATGATACCTTTATAATAAAAATGGAAAAAAATTTCTTACATTAGCCGAAAACATGCCCCCCAATATCAACAAGAGGTTGAACGTAGGTTAAATTTTGTTATTAGCACTTGTACTTTACGAAGGTTATAGATTTAGTCCCTATGCTTTTAAAAATTTAAAAGTTCAGCCATTCCCAAATGATAATTGTTAAATTCATTAAGTTTAGTTATGCTATTTCTAAAATTTGATGTGGCAGATATATTATCATATGTATAATATTATGTCAGCTTGTTATTTCTACATATTACTCACTAAAAATTTAGTTAATAAAGTAACGGTTGTCATTCGATTGCATGCTTAGTACAATACTAGTAGTTGAACTTAGTCAAATGGATTTAATTGCTACTGGTTGGTCAAGATTAAAAATTCAAAATAATACAAGGACCGAAATTGAACAAATTAAAAAGTACATGGAATAAAATTGATCAACTTAAAATACAGAGATTAAACCTACAATTTTTATAAAGTAGAGAGACTAATAGCATTTAACCTTTAATAGATTGTGTTCATATCATTGTAGGGTACATAGGGTCCAATTAATCATTCTTTGCACTCCAAAGAAGTGTGTGCCATTGACCTCTCTCTCAAATGAAAAGGAAATAGTAAAATGTACCCTTCTCTCTCAGTTGTTCTTTTCTTCTCCTCCTCCTTCTTCTTGCATAATTTGATGATTATTGATAAAGGACTGAATTGGAAAAAAAAAAGACTTGATTTTTGCAGCTTTGATTGAGATTAATAAATTGTTATTAAACATCTAGTTTTGTTAATTGGAGAGATGGGTTTGGAACTTCATTAACATCCATGGTTTCTTTCTCCATCTCTTCTGCTTCAAATGTTGAGTGTACCCCATACAACACATAGAACACAGTTATTAAACATCCCCATATTGCAAACCTTTTGAACGACATCGTTTTCAATGTTGTCATAAGGAAGACATTAAGGAAAATGGATATAGCAGCCGGCCATGGCATCAACGGCACTGACCATTCACTAGGTTGACCAAACCTTGGGACCATGTAATGAAACAAAGCTGTAGTAATAACCATGATCCCACCGAATAGAGGCAAACCCCACCATTGATGTTCCATTTTCCATGAAATGGAGAAACCTATTGCAGTTAAGGTCAAGAAACAAAGGAAAGACAGTGTAGGGAATGGTGGGTTTTTAGCTATGATCACATATTTTCTATAAATGAGAGCATTGGCTACTAGGTAGAACACTAACAAGGTGCCGATGGATATCATTTCGATCACTATTTCAAGGTCGGTGAAGAGTGATATTGATGCCGTACAAAGCCCTACAATATCATGGATGTTAATGGATCAATTTCTCTTTTTCAATACATGCAAGGGTTTTTAAAAAAATAAAATGAAACGTACCCAAAAAGAGTGTGGCATTCAATGGGGTGCCTGTTGAAGGGTGAACCTTAGATAGCCATAATGGAACTAGCCTTGCCCTTCCTATAACACAAAGGTACCTAGCTTGGCCTAACATGGCAACCAAAAGAGACGCTATGATCCCTAAGCTTGCTCCTGCCCCAACAACATTCCCTGCCCATTTCCAGCCAATTCTTTGGAAAGCCATTGAATATGATGCTGTTTCAGCTATCTATACGTATCATATAACAAAACAATGTCATATAACCATATATATGCATGTGTACATATATCAAAGTTTATTTCAGGGTTTTGTTTGACCTGTTGGTAAGGGACCATCATGCATAGTGCCAAGGCCATAAGACAGTAAAGTCCCGAGACAATGAGGACTGAACCGACTATACCAACTGGAAGGCTTAGACGAGGGTTTTGAATCTCTTCAGCCAAGGTTGAGACTGAGTCATAGCCTATGTAACTGAAGTAAACTATGGCTGCACCATCAAGTACGCCTCTAACACCATATGGAGCTAACCCTTTTGGCTTCACCAAGTTATTAACATTCCCATTGTAGAAACAGGCGATTATGATGAACCCAAAGAAAACAGTATGAAAGATTGTCATAATAAGGTTCAACATGGAGCTTTCCTTTGTACTGCAAATCCCCCAAGAAAGGAACATCCATCACTTTCAAAAACCAAATAAAACAAAAAACTCCAATTATCCAAAAGCCAGTAAGGGCAGTTTAAGAGTTCAAACCTATGGCTTAGGCAAAGAGTTAAAAGAAGAACAACAGCAACAGCAATGAAATCCAGCTTGTTATAGCCTTGTAGCAGTCCATGAACTTCAACTCTCCATGAATTTGGATCACTTACTCCAAAAGCTGAGCATAAATACTCTGTAAAACTTCTTGCCACAGCAGCATTTGATAATACATACTCCATTAATATGTTTGCTCCAGCAAAATACCCCACAAATTCACCTACAAAGAACGGGAAAATGGAGAAGTGTTATAAAACGTAATGGTGTTATTGGTGTGTGTATATGTATGTGTGTGTATGTACCGAAAGTCACTCTCAGGTAACTGAAGGCACCACCAGCAACTGGGACCTGGACTGAAAATTCAGTGTAACACAAAGAAGAGAGGAGTGCTGAAATTCCAGCAACAATATATGAAATGAATACAGATGGGCCGGTGGTGTTGCGAGCAACATTGCCAGTGGTGACGAAGACGCCGACACCGAGCATTCCACCAACACCGAGAGCTACTAAATCGAACCACTTGAGTTTCCTTTTCATATCAGCACCAGACCTTAGCCTGATTCGATTAAGCTCTTGGTCTGGGGTCCACGTCGCTAGCATTCTCTTTCTGAGCCTATGAGGGGTTTGGGAAAGTGATTGGAAGTAGTTGAAGAAGAAAGGTTTGTTGTGTGAGGATTGATTTGTTGCCATGTTTGTGAAGGAAAATGGGGGTGTTGGTATCTCTTTGTAGCTTTAATTCCCATGAGAAAAAGCTTGAGGTGAGTGTTTTAAATATGCACTTAGGGGAGGAGAGAGAAAGAGTACATGTTGGCTACTTGCTAGATAAACTATCTACCCTGTTTCCAACCCTAATTGAAAATAACCAGTTGACCTTGGGTTATATTCATGCCGACAATTTTACCCATTTCTTTTTTTACATCCGGGATTCACATTGAATATAAGTTAAATCTTGTATCAAATAATATTTTAACATTAAACGAGGCTCAAATACATATGATATACTTGCATCATAGACTCATAAAATGGAAATAATTAAAAGTGAATAAAAAAGACAACCCATTATTTGCCCAAGGAAAGAAACAGTAGTAAGAAGAGACTTTGACCTAATCTTTTGGCATTTCGTTATCAAAAAACCTAGAAAAAGACGTGGCTATCAGAACACTTTGTTAAAAGCAACCAAAGATTGCTTCACCATCAATATATGGTCTCCGAGAATAAATAGACTTTATTCCTCAACAAAAAATGTAAAGTTTTTACTTCCTTTTTTTTCCCTCTAATCATTTTACCATAACTGTCATGAAAAAAAAAACCAGTATATTTATATATATATATATAATATGGCAGGTGTGTTGAGTATAATTGGATCATATATGTGGCCTGGAATGCATGCAATACAGTTTGTAAAAAGCTTCCTCCGCCGCTCTGAAGATGCGCCACCAGTTTTCTTTTTCAGAAATAAAAAAGCTTTCGGCGCTTCACGTTATGCTAAAAATGCAAATCCTTTTCCTTTTGCTTCTAAGATCTGGTCACGTTTGATATCTTTAATTTGTCTTTACAGATTATCTTTAAACCTTTACCTCACAATATAACCCCCAGAGAGCACATTTTAACAATTTCAATCATTAGCGTATTTAGCAACTGATTCAATCACATGGACATGCATGAAACCTCAACATAGAGAAGGAAAAGGAAAAAAAAAAGTACCCAAAGGAGCTATCAGTTAACTGCATGCGAAAGAAGTTTTAGGGGTAAATCACATCCTAGGTCACTAAACTATTAGTAAGTTTATATTTCAGTCACTCAATTTCAAAAAGTTATGAAATAGTCACTGAACTATTCAAAATTTTTCATTTAAGTCTCTGGGCTATTAAGATAATTATTGTATGACATTGTTTGTTCTCACCGCCTACACCAATTGAAAGTTCTCCTAACTTTTCTCTTCTACGGTTTAGTTTTTTTTCATCAAATAGCTTTAAACATCGTAAATTTATAAATCAAAATCTAAACAACTTTTTTCTCCAATCTTGACACTAACTGTTAGATCAACTTGGATATTTTACTCATTGATGGATACTAATCCACCATACCGATCGTCAAATTGTTACTTGAAACTCACTAGTCAAACTTTGAAAAAGAAACTTAACAACTTAGTAACTTCATAAATAAAAACTTTCGAATAGTCTAGTGACCATTTTATAACTTTTTGAAGTTGAGTGACTAAAACGTACGTTTATTGTTAATTTAGTGACCTTGGATCTAATTTACCATTCTTTTTCATAAAAAAAATATTGTAAGTTTTGATGATTCTCTGTAGCTATCTCCTTTTGGTAAAGTGCATGGTTTTGACATATTGGCTACAGAATCAAATCAATGGTACAAATCTAATAATTAATTAAGTACTTAATTATAATTACTTTAATCATCTCAGAATATATCATTTATCCAATCTTCCCTTTTCGTAAAATTCATAGCTTGGAGGCTAAATCAGCATATACCCCATTTTGTCCTTCCTATACAAATTAAATACGGCCTTTAGCATCCTATAGATAAGACTCAATTGCATAAAAACATCATTAGGTCACACATTGGTGAAGAAACTTCATGTTCCTCGACGTGTCACGATGAGACACACACACACACAAATATATTTGCTTGTCATATTGTTGGACTATTTATATGTCAATAGCTACATGGATTTTGGATACTCGTGGCAGCAAAACGAAAAAGGCCATGGGAGAACCCCTTTTGGAAGTGTCCAGAGTGTCCACAGTTTAGGTAGGATATTTAGTGGTTTATGTGTAAATACTAATTAGGATTCAAAAGTGAAATTATTAGTGAGGTGGGTATATGGGTTTTCATTGAAATATGCATTTAGGAACCAATTAAACCCTACTTGACCTTCATGTCATGAATTTGCTTCACAAATCAAAGCAATTCTTCACCAAAAGACTTGTAATTGAAATTGATTTCATACCTCAATCTCCAATATCAGAAACCCTAGTGGAGGAATTTATTTTCTTGATTATTCTTAGTCGAAAGTGCAAGTCGAAAGTGCAAGGAGAATTTGGTTTTGAAGTTATCATTTTCGAGTCGATCTTGACATTAAATTTTGAGAGACCTAATTAAATTTTTTTTTTATTTTTTATTTAGTTTTAAAGGTCTAATGAGAATTTTTAAAAATTTTAAGGGAACTAATTAAATTTTTAAAAACTCTAGGGCCAAGCCCCAGGCTTCAATGGCTGTCCATTTCCGATTTTATTTGAATACCATCACGATCCAAATAAAATTAATCTCAAACTATAAAAAGCAGAGTTATAGTTATATATAAAAAAAAAAATTCAAAGATGTCCTCTCCACCCAATTTGAGATAAATTGAGCCCTAACCCTCTCATTTTTTTAAGTCCTTATAAATGTCAAAATTTGATAAACTGAGCCCCATCTCCCAATTTTCTCTACTTTATATTTGCCCTTGATAATTTATTCCGGTTCCATTAATGAACACTTTGCTCCAAAAAAAAAGTGAAAAGAAAAGTTGACTTCACTATGTATATATATCTGAGTGTTCGTGGTTAAGATTTGAAGAAAGATAAGATATTTAAAAAAAAAAAAAATTGCGACTGTGTCCTTTATTTTGATCTGAATTGAGAACATAATGAACACATTGGTTGACTTCAATTTCAGACATAACAAGATCATGTCTCTGCAACTTGCTTGATTAATCTTGATTTTATGACAAATATATACATTTAATGACGACATAAAATAAAGTCTTAGCCTTAAACAAAATCATTTCTATCCTTCTTGACGTCCAATTACAGTTAAACATTTAGAATATTTAGCTTTAAACTTAAGCATTTAGCTTCTTCTCCTCCTTCTTCTTCTTCTTTTGTATATAAAATATATACCACACAAAGTAATGAAATAATTAAGATATAGACATAGTGGATTTTTTTTAAAAGAAGCCCCTTTAAAACAGTAATTAAGCATATTCAGACAACTAAAATAAGTAGAGCATTAGGGGGAGTGGAATTTATTCAAAGTGCACTCATAAATTATATTAAGTTTAAAGTTGAACAAAGGATGCTAGTAGGAAACGTATTGGATTATATCTATTTAAGTCTTTTATTCACTCTGATTTGGATGTAATTGTAAAATATATATATATATATATATATATATATATATATGTAATTTTTAGGGTAAAGTAATTATAAAAAACAATAATTTTCTAAACATGTTTGATTGATGATATAAAAGATTTAAAAGTCAATTAACGTAATTTTATCAATTCTCAACTTCTTAATAAGAATGTAATTAGGAATGTTCCGATTACATCAATAGAATCACTGATTATAATAGTTACAATATATGTAATTATAAAGAATTATATCCAAATTTAATAAATGGATAAGTTTTCAATAATGGGGATAGCATAAATCAACTTGGATAAACCCATTTTACAAACAAATCAAAAGTGTGCTTTTCTTTTTATTTTATTTTTCAATTAAGTTTTAATTTAATTTGTATCATTATTATTGTAATAATTAAAAGAATGTAAATTTAAACACATTTTTTTTCTATTTGGCATAGTTAATTTTAAAATTTGATGGTGCTTTATTTTTTTTTAACTTTTCCTTTGGGATTTAAAAGCTTGGTCTAAAACAAGATTGCTCTATTATTAAAACAATTAATATTTTATAGGTTTTTTTTATAAAAAATCTAAAAATATTAATTAATTACAAAAATTGCGTAGAAAAAAAAGTTTATATAAAATTCTTATTTAAAGTTTATCTAAATTCAATATTTGAATTTAAATAAGAATTTTATATAATTTTATTGTTTTTAAGAAAATAAAAAAAATGAGAAGGGTCTATTTTTGTTATTCTTATATTTTTTAAGGGTTATTTAAATTTAATTTCAAAATAGGATGGACCTAACATGTAAATAGAATAAAAGTTGAAAACCATTTAATTTAACGTGCTCGTGCTCGTAATAGCACCCTTTTTTTCGGCCAATCTAAAAAGGATAATTGCTTCATCAGGTCATTGAACGTTTTATATAATCAGGTGGCACAAAAAAAAATTAAACACTGATGATTGGGTAATGGTTAGGGAAAAAAGAGGTGGTGTCACCGGTTGATCAGACGACACCAATCGATACTGTAACAAATAAATCATTTTTCTATATAATTTTTCCTTTAAATTATTTTCGTAATTAATTAATATTTTTAAGTTATTTATATATATATATAAAAAAGTCATATTTTATATATTATAGCATTGCAAGAAAAATGGCTTTTTGGTTAACAAGGATAAAAGTCCTTGTTGTCGCAAAAGGAGAAAAATCCGTTAATGTAGGTATGTGGACTTCATTCTTCATAATCATGGGCAAATATTTTATTTTTTTATGGGTTCTGGAATTAGTTCTTTGACTGTGAGAACCTTTGGTTTTTCAACTCTCCATTCCCACTCTTTGAATTTTATTTATTCCCCTAATAAATTGCAGTCATTTTTGCTTTATATTATGTTTAACAATAAATACCGATAGAGTCTTAACTCGATTGGTATAGGTATTGTTTTCAATATAGGAGTACTAAATTTGAGCGCGCTGAAGTGCATTATCCTCCCATTTATGGGTTAGTGAGGGGCTATAGATAGTTTTAGGCATTATATTAAAAAGAACAAATACGATCAAAACCTATAATGAAATTGTTAAAAAAAAAAATAAACATATTACTTCAAAAGATCAAATCCTATGTTATTAGTGCTTATACTTTGCGTTATTTTTATTTTGGTTATATTTAATCTTTATATATATATTAATTTAAAATTTTAGTTATAACTAATCTAATTTTGTTATTATTCCTTTACATCTATATTATATTTAAAGGATTTCTTGAGTTGGTGTCACACTTCAACCGGATTCAAATTCTTCTTTTTATAAAATAATTAATATTATTATGAAGATATTTTGTCATTTCAAATTATATAAAATCTTTAAAAAAAAACACACACACACGCAATTGATGGGATTCAAACCTAAAACACTATATATAAGTTTCAATATTTAAATTATTTTTTATAAAATTATTTTTCACATATATTTTTCACCTAATATTACTTTTCAACCATTTGTTATTACCTTTCCTATAATATATTGAATTTATAAAAATAATATAGTTTATATTAAGCCATAAAAAGTAGAAAGAAAAAATTCGAGATTGAAAACTGGACAAATATAAGATATTGTATAAAAAAAAGAGAATATAAAGATGGAAAAGATGTGTTGATATACGGTATCAACAGAGATCAAAGTCGGAGGTCAAGGTGGAGGTGAATGTTGCTTTGGTCCATAGAAAAATTGAGAAGCAGAAGATGAAGCGCCCCCTCTCTTTAGATGTCTGTTGCCTCTTATTACCGGGTCAGATTTCAATCAGACCCCTGGTCGAATTTTGGGTCGAATCCCCAAATCAAATTATAATTATATAACAAGATGTAAAAAGAATTGAGTTTCCAATACTCTTAGTTGAACTCTTATAAATAAATTTAATACTTTAAAAATTAGTTTAAACTCACATGATTATGATTTGATATTTATTAAAAAATCAAATTAATCTGAAGAAACTTAAAATTAATTATTAATCAGAAAATTGAAAAATAAAGAACAGCAAAGTTTTAAATTTTTAAATTTTATAACACATAAAATTAAATTTTTTTTGGAGAGGTCAACTTTATTTAATATGGAATTGTGAAATATGTAGGGACCTGGGCTCTCCTTAAGAGGCTCATGGAAGTGGCACTTTAACTAATTCCACCGATGTGGGCCCAAATCTCATTTGACGTGCGCGCATCGCATGCGTCCCTTCCATGGACACCATTCCAAGGTTCCAACACACAATCTAAGGCAATCTAATTTCAGACATCGTCTACCTATGATTTTAACCAACAAACTTGTATAGGGCTTAGGGTTTTCTGTTTTTAGAAAACTCCAGCGTAGCCTATATGGTTTCATAGATTTTTTTTTTTTTATATCTAAATCATTGTAGATTAGAAATATGTATTAAAGAAATATCTAAGTTATACTGAGAAAAACAAGCACCACCAAATGGATATACACATACGTGAATTAGGGTTCAATTTCCACTAATGTCAAGGAAAAAAGGGTTGAAGATAACTATGGAACCAACCATTCAAATTCGGGGAGCAATTGTTTTAAGTGAATGCAGCTGTCAAGAATTGACATTTATTTATCATAGTTTACAACAAAAATGAATTGGTTAAAAATATAGGCTCCAAAAATAGATTTTGGTGGAAAAAAAAAAGGCCCGTTTAAAAAATAAGTCAGGCCTCGAGTAAAATTTTTGCCTCAGGCTCAGCCTGATTTTTCAATTAAAAAATATTGTTGTTTTTGCTGTTATTTTCTCATTATTTTGTTGTTAATATTTAGATATTGTATAAAACTTATTTTATTATTAACTTTGCTACTTTTAGAGGCATTTGATTGTTAAGTTACACTTAATGTTAGTTTTATTTAAGTATAAACACTTTTTTAATTTATTTGAATATTTTTAGTATGTTTGGTGTATTATATTTTTTAATTTTTATATAAAAATAAAATCATAAAAAATTAATACAGGTCAAATTCGAATTTTAGTATTTTTAACCGAACTGATCTTAGACAAAAATTTAAGCCTAATTTTCAAACCAAACTCAGCCTGGCCCATAGGTAACTTTAGTTCATACCCAAAAGTAATTCATCCCAATATATCCATATCCAACTTACAAAACACTCATATCTTGCTTTTTCTAGGTGTTATTTTTTTCCATAATTGTTGGAATTAAATTGGATTGATTAGTTGAATCAGTTGGATCGAAAATAGATTAAAAAATCAATTTAAAAAGAAGTATCAAATTAATTGACTCACAAATCTGACGAATTAATTGAATCAATTTTTTTTTTATTACAGAATTTGAATTTCCTAATTTCACTCCTCTAACTGTGACAAGGATACAACAACTTTGAAAAAAAAAACTCATAGTTGTAGTATATAAAATGTAAATTTTAATATTTTTTTATAAAACATTGCATTAATATTATTTTTCATAACATATTTTTCTTGGACTCATTGTATCAATAGTTATAAGTCCATTTAGCTTATATATATATATAGGGCTTATAGGTAAATAATATATATTGGAGTTATATATAATATTTTAATATATATTATTAATTTCAGTTAATCAACTAATTTGTTTAATTATTTGCTTTTGAACTAAATTAAATAAATAATAAAAATTTCAAAAAATCTTTATTCATCCCTGGTCAAATTAATGTTGGTAGCGAATTGATTATCTAAATTAATTCGACTTAATTGATTAATTTGATTTTTAATTGAATATGAAAATTTTACTTTTAGCCTTGATTTAGTAGTTATTGCGTAAAAACGAATGAAGTCTTAACACTATTAGCAAAAGTCGAGGCTTTGGATAAAAAATATATTATATATGGAATAATATTTGATATATTACTAGTAGAGTTTTTAGATTCCAAGCAGGGTTAAGGGGTTGGCAAGTGTCTTATAGGGATATAATAAAATATTAGTATTTAGACATTTGCCAACCCCTAGAATACTTATGGAGTTTAAAAACTCCACTGGTAGTGTATCAGTATTTTTTCTTAGTAAAAAGGTTAATATTTGGTACATTTACAATACATTTTTTTATTCCACAAACAACCTTAAAATATTGTCATGTGCTCATTTTTTAAAAATATTTATTTTCTAATATTTTGTTGTACCCTTATGGGATACTTGTTATCCCCTCTGACATTATTTGTGAAGTTTAAAAACCAATACTCCATTTTTCTATCGGAACTAGTACGTAATGGTACTGTTCTGTTTTGGTGTACTGTTTTGAATTTACCAAATTATTGAAAAATATTTAATATGTAAAATATTAAATATATCAAATGAATTAGATTAAATAATTTCAAATATAAAATTATTCATTGGTTATATAAAATACTCATTGATAAACTTCGCACATAAAATTTTATCTTTTAACAAATCTAAAACAAATAAGAGAAAAAAATCTCACACATTAAACAATAAAATTAGCCCCAACAATATCTTTAAAAAATCCATAATAAGATAATCTCATACTAAATATATAAAATAAAAGTTTATCTTATTGTATAATACCAACCCATTATATATTAGTATATATTTATCTAAAAAAAAATGAGCTTATCAATTGTAGGTTTCATCCTTGTCCGTAAATTTAAATTTCATAACCAACGTCTCCTTTTTTCTTTCTTTTTTTTTGGAAACCAACGTCTCCTCTTTAATCGATTTATAAATGGCAGAGAATTAATTATCGGACTTGTTCCAAGGAATACAGTAATGGAAAAAAATAAATTTAATATATAAAAGGTTGAAAAAATAATAATTTATAAAATAATTAAACTTATTTTTTAAAAATAAACATGGCTTAACGAATGTAATTAAAGCAGACAGCACATCAAGCGTTTTCAACTTCCAAGGTCTTTTAGAACTTCGAGATTCAAAATCAAGATCGTTGATGGAATCACACGACTCTTTTGGGCAGTCGGATTCTGATGTCAACGATTCCGGCGGGGACTGGAAATTCCCCTTCGGTATCCCCGACGCTTCCACCGGCATCACAATGGTGTCTCCGCCGGAATCACCCCTGGACAAGCTGCCAGATGATCTTTGTGCCGCGCTTCATGACGGCCGGGATATATTTCACTCTCCTAGATACAAATCCACCTCCACCTCTGCCGCTTTCTATGATTGCAATGATGATGAAATGATCGACAATCACGGCGGAAAAACTGCTAGTGCTGACACTAGGAGGGCAGTTGATTTGGGAAAGGATACAGATTTAGGGTTTTCTGAGGAGGAAGTTGATTCGGCGAGGAAGATTAAAAGCACTTCGAATTCAGATGGCACTAAGAAGAAACGGGTATTGCCTTCACAGCCGTTGGATTTTGAAACAGAGTTGCCTTCATTGTCTTACGGCAAAGCGGAGGATGGTGAGAAAGCTGATGAAGAACCGAATGTTAATGAAACCGGGACGGTCCATTCGGATACAAATGCAAGCAGATTGAATGATAATTTTAGGAAAATTAAGCTTCTGGATGTGCTGTTGAAATTGGCAAAGGATTGTGAGGAGGATGAGAGTTTAGTATGTCTAAGTCTTTTGGAGGTTGCAGAGAGAAAATGGGGTAAATTCTAGGAAGTGATAAACTGAAAGAGTAATGGCCAACGAGTTCTTTTGGGGTTGCATTTGGGTATGCTAGATGATGAACATTTTGGGTTTCTGATATTTTCTACTAGGAAATGAACGGAAGGAAAAGCCTCAAAGATCAAGAAGTGTTTTTTGTACTTTAGATTGCAGGTATGCTGGAATATATATGAACCTGTAAAGCTCTAGGCTAGTATTTTGTTGTTCAAGTCCATGCCTTGGTATTAATGCATAGTTGTAAATGTTAATGAATGGAAAAACCTTTTGGTATGTATTATAAAGAACCTCCGGTTTCCGACTTTGATTCCAAGTTTCGGCTATGATTGTTCTGCTTGTGTAGCTCGTATGTGCGTGGACACGCGCGGGTCTTTGCATTAATTCCCCATTCTTCATAGGCATGCTTGGGCACATATGTGTTTATGTCTTAATAGGTTGGTTGGGTTATGGACCATTAAGTTTTGGCAATATCTAGAAATTATTGGTGGTTTGGATTGAAGCTTTAACTTGTGGATTGATATTCAGGACCTGATAAGTAGAGCTGAGTTATGATGATATTTGTCAAAGTAGGAAACAAGTGAAAGGTGCTTTTTCTCCCCAGTAATGAAGGGATATGTAAAGCTAAAGTGCTTGCATTTGCATCAAAGCATAGTCTAGTACGCTCCATTTTTTCATTTTTGTTTAGCTCACAAGTCATATGAAAACCGTAGGTACCCACCTTAGTAGGTCATTGTCCGCTACATTGCTCATGCAGTAGTGCAGTTTTGGTGTGAGCAGAGGTGGATTAGTTACCCTGTCTGATTTTTGTCTTTTGCCTTCCATAGCCTACTTTATTGATTTCTCCAAATCTGCTGTCCCATACTTTGAGAAGTTTCCGAACCTGACTTCTGTCAATTGCCATTTCCACCTTTCAGAGGGCACAGAATGGTGATTTGGAATCGGGTTTGATTATGTTTTGAATTCTGAAAGAAAGAAAGATTGTGCATGTTTTTTAGGGATAATATTTCCACATATTGTTAACAAGATTGGTAGGTCTCTAAAATCAGGTTATTAGCATCTCTATTATTATCAACTCTTGTGCATCCTTTTTATCAACTCTTGTGCATCCTTTTTAGCTATGTATTTAGGTATATACAGGATTACATAAGATTAGAAAAAACAAAAAGTAAAATCTAAAGAACCAGCACTCTAGTAGCTTCTTAGCTCCTCCAAAGCTAAAAACCAAACACCACAACCACAACCGCACCCGAGTACCAGTCCAGCCGCGGTCAAACTTTGGTCAAGGGTAAAAAAGGAGCAACCATCAAACCTCATTCAGACTTTGGTGTTCAGCATGCAAAAGATGTCGACTGAATAGTCCAGGTAAAAAAAAACCAGTGTTAGAGTGGACAAAATGTGGTTTACTGAGCTACAACAAGCCCTTGCCTGTTGCCAAAAACTTCAAAGTAGGATGAAGCAGTTCTGCCTGCAGGAATGAATGAACCTTTTGATGGCACATCAAGCAGCAAATCTCGGTCACAACTTCCGTTGGCAAAATGGAGAGAATCCAGACCAGCACAAGAGAGATACCATCTGGAGGCAAGGCAAATAGGCTTCTCGGACTAAAGCGAGCACCATTGTTGTCTAAGAATGAACATTTTTGCTGTGATGTGAATAGTTTCATGGAGGATAATGGTCTAGAACAATGCTAGTTTATAACTGGCAGGTCAATGCATCCCTTGTCTAGCAGGGTTCTTATCCCTTTCAATTCCATGTCCTGAAAATTTTGATGCGCTCTTGCTATCACTATATGCAGGGAAGCTTGACGACACTGAATTTTTAGGATATTTTAATAATTTTTATAATATTTTGAACCGCGACTAAAATCTTAGATTCAAATGAATGTAAACTTTTATTTAGTTAAATCAATGTTGTTCAACATCCAGTCAACAATGGTGAACAATTAATGATGCATCGGTTCGTTAATTGAGTGTGACGTTTATTTTTTAATCACAATTAACTTTTTAAATCAAAGAAGAGTAATTTAGGTATTAAAATGAAAAAAGTAATATAGATATTAAAGTGTGAAAATGAGTATAATTCAGTTAAATTGTAATATAAGTTAAATTTTATTAAAAATTTTGATTTATTTCGTTCAAAATTTAAACTTCCTCTAAATATCTTTATAAAATAATTTGAGTTTATTACAAATTTATAAAAAAAATTAAATAATACTTTTGTTAAAATGGTAAAGAATAAATCTTCACCGGTTTATAAAAATAAAAATAAAAATTTAAGCGACAACTAGTCAAGCAGGAGTTTTATTATAATAGATACGCTAAACAACCCCCGACTTTTCGGGAAAAATATATGAATCGAATTATTCTTTCTCCATGAAAATGGAGAAGTCCAACGAGTCTTAGCTTCTTAATCACGCTACTTTCTTCGTCGTATTTTCTCTCATCGTCGCTACCTCTTCCGTTATTAGATCTTCGAAGCGTGTTTCTCCCTTCATTTTGTTTGTTTCGCTTTTCTTTTTCTTTAAATTTTCAGTTATGTTCTTATGAGCAAATGAAGGGCCCCCAAAAGTAACACTTTTTCTTTTTTGGCTTTTGTTGTGCTTCCTATTTAATGATTGCTGTGATGTATGTTTTATTGGTATTTTATTTGTTTTATGATTTATTAAGCCTAGGGTTTGATTATAAATGCGAGTTATTTGGTTAGGATTTTGTTAGAAAAGAAAAAATAAACACCAGTTTGAATCTATGTTACTTGGATTCGAGTGCTAAGGTGGAATATTTGAGTATTTTTATATTTTTAAAATTTTATGTGTTTGAAAAATGTTTAGAAAATCATATTTTCATACTCATATCAATTAATAATTAAAAAACAAGGTCGGGGCAATCTTGTTTCAATATATTTTCAATCTAGTTTAATTGATGTTCTTCATGTTTTGTTCCCCAGATGGAGAGAGTGCCTACATTTACCCAACTGTTAAAGAAAGGAGAGCTTATATAGATTAACCATTTGTTACTGCCTTATTGATCAGCTCATATTTAGGTAAGTTTGCTCCCTCCAAGAGTTTAGAGTGTATAACTTGGTGAATTGTAGTACATTTGTTAAAGCCTTTTAATATTTATTTTACTTGGATTTTGGGTGATTCACGATTGTGGAGATAATGGAATGTGTATGCCTTTTTAAAAAAAATCGTATCTTATATTAATTCTTGAATATGTGTCGGATACGTTGAGAAAAAATTGAAGTCCGGGTAACATAGTGGAAGGCTAAATAAACCATTGAAACCTACTGCAGTAGAACTATGGTAATCATCAGTTACTTGCAATAGTAGGACTAACTTGTCTGAAACTTGGAGAAATCAGCTCTTTAGCACAAAGATAGAAGGCTATGCAATGGAGTCTACCTCTCAGGAAATGAATACGACTAACCAACCCGGTCACAAACCTTCGTTCTCGGCTTTGATCGATGCTATAGCATTGCAAGAACAATGTTTTGAACAGTCGCTAGCGAGTCAACAGCTTTGGGCCAAACAGCTTGCTGATGAACAGGAGGCAAAGATAAAAGCAACTGTTCAGAAAATCACAGTGGATGCTGCTGAAGTTGATGAAATTCTTAAAGGGAAAAACATTGTTACATCAGATGTGAGACCAGAAGGGTTTAACTCCAAAAGGTATGATCCGATGGCTTTAATGTATTAAGCCTTTTTCCTAATCATATAGGATAGATTTGCTTCATCATCACTGCATGTTATGGTGATTAGAGTGTCTTTCTGTGCATAGATTTTCTGTCTTTTTAACATACAAGCTGGAATGTATTGATGTCTCAGTTTTCGGTATCTTTAGCTCTATGGTGAAACTGATGATTCTGATGTTGAATTTCACTCAACAAACTTGCTGCTGTCTATTTCAAACATGCTAACAATGTTTAGAGATGTGTTTCTATTTCTTATTCATCAATATGTGCACCTTTTTTGGTTCATCGAGTGTTTTTATCTTGTCTACGGGCAGTGAGGAAGGGGAGCTTCAATCACAGCCTCCATGTGGGCAATTTTCAACATCAAGATCCCGATCTACCTCTCTCGTCCGGTATCCAGAACCAGATGTTTACAAGGAAAATAGAAAGTATTCCCCAAGAGATCATGTCAGCAAGATGGATCTTGGCTATTTCAACTCTGACATCCGATATAATCGTTACGAGGACCAACAGAGACCAAATTCCCAGAGTTTCAAATACCAACCAGGGGATAGTAGAGGCAGAGCTTATCGTAGGGCATCGAGAAGTCCTGAGGCTGACACTAACCCTCACTATGGAAGGTCTATTGATAGCAGAAAGCATAGAGAAAGAAGAGGTGCATCACCCTTGGAAAGAAGCTGGAAAAGGGAAAGATCTCCATCTAAATCAACGTCTCAGAGATATTGCCATGAGGATTCTAATTCCGCAAGGTCGGGGTGTTTCAGATGCCAGTCGGGTGATGATACTGGCAGAAACTATCATACGGTGTACCAAAGACCCACTGATGTCGGTATCCCTCACGATAGTAGGTTTATTGATAGCAGAAAACATAGAGAAAGGAGTGGTTCATCGCATATGGAAAGAAACTGGAAAATGGAAAGGAGATCTCCATCTAAACCTAAGCATCAGAGTTATTTCGACAAGGACTCCCATAGTTTCAGATGCCAGCGAGGTGATAGTAGAACCAAAAGTTATGACAGTAACCCTCACCATGGAAGGTCTATTGCTAGCAAAAAGCATAGAGAAAAGAGAGGTGCGTCACCCTTGGAGATTGGTAGGAGTCACAAGAGTAGACATCTTTCAGCGGAAGACCGAAAAGATGGTTACAGAGACAACGGTGATGAGAAGATTAGTGATCCTACAGGTGGCAGGAGTGGATGTCAGAGTAAGCCAACCGTGGATGAAACTGGGGAGAAAATACTATATTAGGACGAGGAAGATCAAGAGGCATATATGTGCTAGCTTGTGTCGTTTTAAAGCAACTTTTCGTCCCTAGTAGAACATTGTTTAGTCTTCCTGTTGGGTTATGTTTCTTTGGTAGTACTCAGTAATGTGGTACTTGCTAAAAACATTTTCTTATTTTGGTTTTATGTACTATTCGGTCAATGGATTAACATTAGAGCAATAGAAAAGCAAACCCTTTTGAGCCACCATCGGTTCCCAGCAACGAGTTCTATTGAAGAAATTGGTGCAACAATGGCTCATAGAATGGAACTGAATGTTGGTAGATGGTGTGTGGTGGGCAAAACCCATCATATATGCAAAAGGCGAAAGACGTTAATATATGGCAAAAGTTGAAATAAAATAATATGGTTATTAACTTATTATATTAACATGATGCTTTAGTACAAAAAGCAACAAACTTTCATGTCTCCAAGGCAAGGTTAGATGGGTAAAGTTCCTCAGCTATTGCTTTGTCATTTAGTCTCTCTCCTTTTCTTCTTTTTCTCGCTCTTCTCAGCTGAATTTTTCAACTGAAAACACAAGAATGTTCAGTGTTAGTTCGTGTATACCAAAATGAAAAATTAATATAAAGTCGGCCATTAAAGATAGCTTTATCAGGTATTCCAGCTTGACTCACCATAATTATCAGAATGCGGACAAATACAGCAACAAAATCAGTGAAAAGAGTCAGGGAATGCTTCACGTAGTCCAGGTCACCCAAGTGTGCTTTCTCGATTATGTCCTGCGTGTCGACTATCATATATCCCACAAACACCAAAAGCCCTAAGTAGATCTGTGAGGACGATCAAAGGCAAAGAGGGAAGGTCAATAGCAGCTTTTCAAGTACAACGAGACAGAAAGTTTCTGGCTAATATTCGCTTGCCTCAGTCATAAAGAGGGCTGTGGAACCACCAAAGATGGAGGAAGCAAAATGCAACCAGAGAAGCACGGACACACCAGATGAGAGCAAGCCACCAAGGTAAAGGTACTCTCGTCGCCTTGCTAACATAGCAGCTCCTGAAAAACATGCAAAGGCCAATGCTGTTCCCACAAATGATGCTACCAATACACTGTCATTGTGGATAAATACACCATTAGTACAAGCCACTTTTTTTAGTATTATTATTAATCATTTGCAAAGGAAGAAAAGACATACAAAGTCACCCACCCAAATGAGATTCACAGGTCCAGATAATAGTAATAGTAAAATAGAAATTAAGCATAGTATTATCTTCCAAATGTAACACAAATTAATATAATTCTTGAAACAAAATCCAAGTATTTTCACCGCATGGGTGTATCATTAATATCACAAAATTACCAATTTAGCTTTTATAGGAAAGATACCTCGGGTCGATTTGAATAGCCAAGTCAATTAGAGGACCGATTGAAGCTCCTTCAAACACTGCCGATGCCATTAGAAGAGAAACCCTCTTTTGCTGCAAAATTAATAAAACCAAAGCAAAAGATGAGTACATGCAAAAAGAAATATCATCATCTTATACAAATGAAGAAAGATTATTACCTCTTCACAAGGAGGGATGGAAAGGAGCCAAATAATGGTTCCTAAGCATGAAAATGTGGTGAGGTAACCCCCAATGTTCCAAAGAATATGGAGATAAGCTCCAACAGCAGAGGCAATCAGTGCACAACATAAGGTCAAATAAACCTGCAAATTAGAAACGCTATGCTCAGATAATCGAAATCCTTTTTCTTATAAGCAGAAAAATAATTAAATAGATGGATAAAATCATAACAAGCTTTTATAATCACATAAAAGATGAGAACTGCAATACGTTTTAACTCTCAGAAGAAGCCAAGAAAGATTCAATCCAACGTTCAAAATCTTAAATAGCAAATTAGATTTACCTGCTTGAGATGAGCTTGGACGATGGGAGAGATCTGACGGAAATTCTTGAGAGTATCGTAACTCCAGTTGTTCCTCGATTGGGAATCGAAGAAGGAAGTGAAGGCATCCATTTGTTTGCTGAGAAATAGCAAGAAAATTCACAGAGAAAACCAAAGAAAAACTGTCGGGGTTCTTTCCTGTTTTGATTATTTTAGTTACGAGGTGGAATGGTATTTATCGATAGAGCAGGATGCCTTGATTTCACGATATTTTTATTTTTTCAGGGATTAAGTTGCTTAAAGCAATTTTAAAATATTGAGTTATTGTAATTTTTTATCCTGAATTTAATAATTAAGTTCATCTGAATGCTTGTATTTTTTTCATTTTTATACATAAATTTGACAAATAAACTCATTTTTGTCTTGAACTTAAAATATAAAATTATAAAAATATATCACATGTATTTTTTAAAATTTTACGTGATATCATGACAATCTGAACATATTGAAGTTATTAAATTTTGATGATGAGATCTCAATTTAAGCATCAAAATAAGTCTAATTCCCAATTGAATATTGAATTCAATAATTTGAATTTATATTAACCCAAATATTTTAAGACCAGGCACCAGATAATTTCTCAACATTAAAAAGAATTATTAAATACTGCAAATATTGGAATTTTGCACTTATGTAATATTTTGAGAAACCGAGGAAAAGAAAAAGCGCAAGTGCTCTGGAAATTTCGAGGTGTAATGGGTTGAAAACCAAAAGCATCAATCTTCGCTTCGGCTGCTGACGCGTCACGTAGACCAATAGAATATCGCCATGTCAACACACTACTTCCATTGCCAACATCATAATTTTTATTCTTTCAAGGAATATAAAGGATATATTGCTAACATACTTCTAGAACTCAGAATATCATTCTAGAAACTTATAGGGTTTAACTTGAAAGTAAATTTCTTGAGAATTTAAAATTCTCAAGTTTAATTTTAACTCAAAAGAATAGGTTTTAAAGCATATAAGATTTTTTCCTCTTAGTCCCTGATAAACCATAGACCCTTGCGTCACCAAAAGGGTGAACCTTACATTTAGCATTAGATTAGGAGCATTTTTTTATACAACTTGAACATGTAAGAGGAAAGTCCATGCATGTAGAGCATTTAAGAAGTGCAGAAAAGATTTCAAACCTTCAAAAATGGAGTTACAGAGTTAGTGTCCTTTGCTTTCCCAGATTTTCATGTATTGAAGCCAAAAATTCATGCTTAAGAGCATCCTCTGCTGTAATCCTTAATCTTGGGTTCACTGTTAAGCAGTTGTCCACAAGATCGTAAAGCGAGCTTGGTATCTCTGTAAGGAAGTCACGTCTCTTCGTATTAATTCGGCACCACTGCCGTAGGTTCATAGATGTTAAAGACTGCTTACCATAGAGCTCCTGTAACAAAAGTATTGGCAATTTACTTTTAAATAAGTTATAGTTGCAGATCATGCATTATTATACTTGCATTTATTATACCTCAGGAAATGAGGATTCACGATTATGTAACTTGGCAACTTCCCAAAGATCTTCACTGCCTCTCAGCTTTGCAATATCATTTATATTCCTGAAAGTGCCAAAAGATGTTGGGAACATAAGCCATCAAACAAGAAACTGGATCGAGCGGTTTCGGTTAAGAAAACTTACTGTTCGGGATCACTAATAAAGGGTGATTTCCCTATCATTAGGTAGAGTAGAGTGACCCCAGCAGACCAGATATCAATTTTTGGACCTTGATGTTGAGATCTGAATAAGACCTGAAGAAAATAACAATACTAATTATCAAGGAAATCTGGCATAGACTGTTAATATTTTTCTTTTGGACATGTTGTTTTGGTTATCTAATGAATTCAAAGCATAAGAGCGCCAGGTATTTTCTTTTATTATTGAAAATCAAAACATGAATTGAAGTTTATCGGTTATTACCTCTGGAGCTCGGAAGCCTTTTGTTCCAGCACAAGGACCTTTTGTCTTATGCTTCCCATCCCCTGCAAGTGAATAAAATTTGATGAGTTTTACTAAGGAAAATAATTCTTTCAAACCAAAGTTCCAAAATTTACCCAAAAGATGCTTGCCTTTGTTCTTGACAAAGCCAACCCCAGATAAAGCTAAGCTAGTTGAGCTCAAAGGCATTGGAGTAGGATGAAGAATCTGTCTATCCCATTTTCCTGGAGAAGCAGCAACTCGCTTTCTCATGGGAGCAGAAACATGTGACACTCCAGGTTTTGGACTCTGCATTGCTTCCTGTGCCAGACTGATGAGCTCTTTCCTGCCTTGGCATGGCAAAGGCTCTCTGAGCCTTTCTGCTGAGGGAGTCCTTGCACTTAAATCCTTTGTTGAGGTAATGCCTGAACCATCTACACCCTGACTATTTATATTATTCCAACTACTCAAGTCATTATGAGGAGCCTTCCTTTGAATTGTTGTCTTCCCCATGTTCTTAGTCTCTAAAGTTAACATGGAGCCTTTGGTTGCCTCTATATTGATTCCCTCTCTTGATTTGATATTTAAAAACTTGCTGCTATTTGTCAGATGACTGGCTTTGGCAGGAACGATATTATGATGAAAAGTTACATCATATCCCGACTTGTATTTGTCTGTGAAATGCATAAGAATGCCACATCAATCATAAATAGATGGTCCTCTTCATTGCCTACAGTAAAAAGTACTAGGATTCTTAATTTCAAGCTCCAGAAAAAAGGAACTAACCCATACTCTTGTACTTTTGATGCATTTCCTGTCAAAACAAGAGAAGAAACAAAACTAATAGTCCTCAAATTAGAGCACAAAAATATTGCCCCGGGAGAGGGAGGGGGGGGGGGGATATGCAAACGGCCAACCACAGGATCATGTAAGGTTGGCATTTAGCTACTTACCATGGCAAGATTGAAATCAATAAGATAACCTTTGTTGGTCTTACGAGAGAAAAGAAAGTTTCCTGGTTTAACATCTCTATGAACTATTCCCTGCATGTGTATAAAGAGTTATTAAGAACTTGTAATTTTGTAGAATAGATGCACTGCATCCAGAAAATCACATACCTGCTTATGAAGATTTGCAAGAGCTTTGAACAAGCAAAAAGCATACCACTTTAACTGAAAAACATCTATTTCTCTTTTCAACACCTGCTCAATGAAACAAACTCACCATCAAGCAGAAGAACAAACAAAATATGGCTTCCAAAATTCTAATAATTACCTCAGGCCTATCATGCTCAACATACTGCAGAACAAAGCAATCAGAATTCTCACTCTTAATGCATCCTTCATATCGTATTATAAAGTTCTTTCCCCTGGCATTGACAAATAGAAAATATGAAAGATTGGAGGAGGGAAGAAGAGCTTAATATAAACTGCTTTGCTTTTGTAAACAAACAGGTTTTCTTTAAAGTGAAACAAACTTCTTACCCAAAACGCTCCAGCATTTTCTGCTCATTGTTAACGTAGTTCTTATGAGCATTGGCATGAGGACCTGCGATGAGATAAACAAATAATATAACAACAGGGGAATGACCCATACATGTAACTCAATAAGAGTCCTCATCGCAGCACAGCAATGCAACTGCATGTTATATCAATTTTCCTCTTACATTTAATGGCAACCAAAGCCCCGTCATTCTTCCTTTGAGCCCTGTACACAGTGCCATAACCACCTGCCAATTAAAGTTTCACCTCAGCCGATTAATAAATCATCTTAGTTATAAGCAGAACTGTGATGTGAAATGCAAGCAAGAAAAATTGAAGCTATGGTACCTGAACCTTCTTCCTCTTCTACAATATAAGATTCAAAGTCAGGTAATACTTTTGGCTTTGCCTGGTCCTAAAGCAAGCATACATCGATATTTATGTTACAATTAAAATAAAGCACAGCAGCCAACTCAGGCTTATTAAATAGACTCCACTTACAAAAATGGAAGTAATAGAACATTATACAAGAGACAGCAAGCTACAAATGCAGCGGTGAGCTTACCTGAAGAGAAATAGAGGTAGAGTTTGCCCTTCTTTCATTAACATATATATCCTTACGGTTCTGAGTTGATTTCTGCACAGTGCGAGCTGATAAATTATCTTTTACACGATACCTCTTTCTTTTGTAAGTACTGACAACATTGGTATCCCCTAAAGACTTGTTGGGGGCTTGGAATACTGGAGGCATAACACTAGATGCTGCTGGTACGATTTCGAGTTCTTCACCTAGAGATGGCATCTTATGATTGAAGTTACCCTCATCAAGGCTTTTCAAATCTCGTTCAGGTGGTTTATCAGAAAGACTAATGTTAAATGGAGGAGACAGATCTTCCACTCCTTGTCTTCTTACTAAATCAAGTTTCTCTTTCTTATTGTCCTCCACAGCCACTTCATTGTCTACTTGTCTAAAACTTCTTTTGCTAAAATCCACATAAAATTTTCCACCCAACGCCACTACTATATTGCTCTTCTCAGCACACTCGGGAAAGTTTATACCATTGAGGATAACAGCTTTGGTTTCTACTTCAGCTTTACTACCAACCAATTCTTTGCTGACATTTCCCAACATATAGCCTTCCACATTTACCTTGCTTTCTACATTTTCAATGCCCTCTTCTCTATAGCTTAATTCTCTAGCACTACTCATTCTGCTCATATCATTAGTTAAATGGTACTGCACCTGAATTTTTTTTTCATCAATTAGCGTTTGGAGACTATAACACTGAAATGAATGAATTACTAACGATAGATTTGCTTGATGGCATTTCCAACTCGAAGATCTAAAATTATCATCATAAACTAAAAGTATAGTCAAATCAATCTAAAAACAACTACAAATTCGCAATGTCAAGAAGTTAATTGGCAGATCTATTGTGTAAAATAAGCTCAAAAAATACCTTCCTACAATAATTTCGAATTCTCTTCACCGAAGGAATCAACTCCCTTTCGTTCTCATCCTCAGAAAAATCAGAAGCTGAAAATTTAACTTAAAGGTCAACCAAAAAAAAACACGAAATTAAACAAAAAAAAGTGAAAAAATGGCTCGTTTTGGAAATTACCATATCGATCCCTCTTGCAAAGCCATATCTTCGGGAAATTGCGGAACGGAACCGGCAGCGAAGTGAAAGCATCGGCGACAGTGAAATTTCGAGCTATATAAGCGGCGAAAACAGAAAGGCCAATTGAAGAGATAGCGACGAGATGCTTGTCGTCTGAGAGAGTGATGGGAGAATTCGGGATGGAACAGAGCGAGAATATGATATCGGGGCTTGCCGGAAAGAGTGTGCATTGGGAAGCGAGGTCCGAGATAGGGGCGGGCTTGCCGATGAAGATTATAAGAGAAAAAACATGCCAGGCCTTTTGAGACTCGGTGGCTGAGAGGCTTAGTGACTCAGTGAGTTGATCCAAGTTACTTTTCATTTCGATTATGGGTGTGGAGAGAGGAGAAATGTTGAGGTTTGAAAAATGGAGGTAATTTACTAATTTGCTGGAATTTTGAGACCATAGTGAAATGGGCGGGAATCAGGCACCTGATCTGGATTTTTAAGATTTAACTTGTGCGAGTTTTCCTGCTATTGTTTTAGTAATGCTTAAACTTTGATATTAGTCCCTGTACTTTATAAAAGTTATGAATTTAATCCTTATACTTTAATTTGGTCATTTTCAGTCCTTTTATTTTTCAAATTTTAAAATTTCAGCCTTCACCGAGTAATAACTGTTAAGTTTATTAAGTTAAATTCTGCTATTTCCAAAATCTAATGCTACAAACATATTATTATATGTATAATAACATGTCAACTTATCATAAGTATTAGAAATAAAGATTAGAATCTAAACTCAACTAAATACATGGTTTTGTCCATGACTTTCATAGCTATCATGCCTCTGGGAAAACTAGTAGCATAGTTAAGGTTGAGTTAAAAGTATTATAAAAATCCCAATACTAGTAGCCAAATTATGTTTTGACCATTTATTCAAAAATGGATAAATTAGTCATTTTATGTTAGATTAAAGAGTAAATTAATCATTTTTGTTAAAAGCTATACTAGCATGTTACGTGTACAGGGGCCAGTTTTTAAGGGTAAAAGTGGATGAATTTTAAAAAAAGAATTAAGTATTTACTTTTTAATCTAATGTATTCTAGTTTACTCATTTTTTAAGTATATGGAATAAATTTAAATATGAGACTCCTAATACAATAGCATCATTGATTGTTTTGTACGTGAAACCTTTTGCCCGTGGGAAAATAAAGGCCCCAGGCCAAAACAAGGATCGACTATCCCCCTACTGGAACAGATGGGAGTGGGACAGCGAAAATTGGGTATCCATTGATGTTGCTTTTCTGGCTTGTTGCTCTTTGGTAATGCGTGTTGCAGGTCAATTAGGTGATACTTCCCATCAACATTTCACTTATGGAACTATGGTGATAGCTGGCTTGTTCGTAAACGGCCTATATTCATTTTAACGACCGCAGTTGCAAAGTTAGGGGATTCTCGTGCTTTGGCAACAGTGACTCCATAAATCCATGGCACTGGATCAGTTGGCACTGCTCTTGGCCCTCCACGAAAGACTGGGATGCGATTTTCATAATGCTAATGGCCTGAGCTCTTATTCGCAGCACTTCTCTTGAAGGTAATCTGATATCAATTTTATTGCAGCAATCATACAAGAAGATGGCCACTGGATACTACAATTTTTAGGTTTCTCTAAAATTAAAGCTAGAAATTATATCCAAAGACTCGCACTCGAAATATAAAATACTGTTAATACAATTATGATATGAATACACACATATGCTCATGATATCTCTCTCAGAACTTTTCATTAGGAACCGTGACAAAGATATTCACTGTGTATGCACCCTGCTCCTCCTCTGGTGAAGGAATTACGACGACAACTCCACCCAAAATCGATCGAAACCAATGGGAAACATGAACGGGTTTATTTCCTAGTCGGAAACTAACATCGTTTGTCCCTAAATCATCCCAATTTGCATAAATGTCCTCCATGTTAGCCTTCAGCTTCGGCTTCAACATCCCATGTTTTGAGCAGCTTTCTACCTTGATGACCTCAAACGATTCATTCACAAACAAACAAAACTCAGCACCCATTTCACTTCCAAGACCGTTCTCCGCATCCTCAACACAAGCTAACGCATTTTATCGGCACCATTTAATCTCCATATTCTTACTTTCAGCATTGATCTTGAACACCATGGTTTTGCTTTCGTTTTTGTTTAGAGTACTTGAGCTGATTAAATTAGGGGAGGAGTCGGTGGTACCATTGACACCCGGCAAGTAAAATAAGGGTAGCTTTCGTTCATTGTTGTGGTCGACAATGTTATTGTGAATGCTCGCCCATGTCTTTGAGGAACTCAGTTCTTAAGAAAAAGTCTACCAGAAGAATGCTGCAGCTGATTCCGATCGAGTATCCTCCCCATTGGAAATTGGTCACCTGTTAAAACATTGTTAGCTCCATTTGAAAGTGATTGTTAAATGACAGACTGTTAGATTACCTGAACATAGAATAGTGGGGAGAACTGTGGATTATGTTCATCGATATTGTTCCAAAAAACAAGCTGAGCTTGAGCCTCTTCCCTTTGCTTCAAATCGAGAAACTCTGAATCGTTGCCTCGATTATTCGAATGCCCGGAGATCGTCGGTTGTTCCAACAAAGCTCACCCAAGTGACTCTTTAATCCACCCTGCAACTACCCAACCTGAATCTTCTCCCTTCATGTAGCATTGGACCATGTTGAAACACCTCTGGAACATCCCCGGACCAACAAGATCCCGTGACAGATTCGGTTATCCTCGTCGTAGTAACCGACTGAAAACCTTTAATGGATACCTTAAGGACTAAGCTATTGCCATGGCTTGCCATCTTCGGAAAAGCTTGTGAACCAAACAAGTTACTTCTTTGCTAATTGTGATGGTATTTATGGCCTAATTAGTTCATGAAATTGGAATCACGTGAAAGTTAAATTTTGAGCAGGGGGTAGTTTGCTTTGATTTCCCTTTGGTTACCAGCTCCCGAACCTTGACAAGACTATGTGACAAAGCATCTAACCATCGAGGACAAGAGGAAAGCCAGTGAGCAGGGGGTAGTTTACTGGTATACCTAATGTGTTATGAAAATTAATAAACAAAATTTGCTAATCTAATCTAAATAAAGCTTTCCCTAACTCTGTAATTAAAAGTTAGTGGCACATTGCAAGCGTCTTTTTCCATGTGTTTTGTCTTGTCTTGTTTCCCCAACTAAAGCCCAAACAACAAGCATATTAAAACCCAAATTAGTAAGTTCATTAATTCAGGCAAAAAAAATCAGTTGAACAAATTATTTGTGGTTCAATCCTGCCCTCATCAGGGACGAAACTAGAGGTCGCAGGGGATGGAGTCTAAAATGAAAAATTTTTATTTGGATTATTTAAAATTTTTAAAATTTTAAATTAATAAAGATAAAATTATATTTTGACCCTTCAAAATAATAATAATTTAATTTAATCTTTTAAAAATGACAAAGATATAGATTATTAAAATTGTGAAATTATATTTTTACTATTATAAAATTACAATTTAATTTCGACCTAAAAATTGTCTGACGGTCAACCTGATCTGACAAATGTTGTTTCAGTATTAATCATCAGACAACGAATTAACGATGGGTTGGTGGTTTGCATTTACTGTAAGCTTTGGAAACTCTTAAAAATGGAAATCGCCTTGAAATTGAGCAGCATGGGACATTATATACTGATACACATCACTAAATTTAAAGTTCCCGGTAACAGAAAGTTTTGGTGAGGCTTTATACTTCTTTTAGCCCACTTATTTTAGTTAAATTATTACTTTAGTACATGTATTATCTTTTTATTAATTTGTCGTTTGTATTTTATTTTATTTATCAGTTTCACTCTTATACTTTTATTCTGTAATCTTGTTATCTCAATCCAAATATCTGTTAAAAAAAATTAAACCAATCAATGAGATGTTGTCAGTTATAATTTTTTTTTTAAATTCACTTAAAAACTTTAAAATATATAAAAAATTGAAAATAATTAAAAATCATAAATAAAAAAAACCAAAAGAATCTTAAAATTCAGGCAATTATAAATAAAATTAAAAATCATAATTTATTTTTGATTTTATAAGTTTTTTCTTTACTTTCCTTGACACGTGGTAGCACTTCACCGTTTTTAACAAAAATTTGGATTGAGGTAATGAATAATATATAATAAAAGTAGGGTCAATTTAGTCAAATATTAATGTGATAATTTAATTGTAGTACATCAACCAAAAGAAGTATCAAGCCTTTTAGAAATCATGAAGGTTGTCCAAGTTCATCACGTGGTTTTTCAAATAATTATTTTAAATTTATCTATTTTTAAGATTTTTTTTTTTTAAATTTTAAATAATCATTGACATGATAAAATGTCACTTCAATATAAGGTACACGTAGCATGTCATATGTTATTATTTGATTACTCTATCAGCCATGTTATCACTTAATTTATCACTTAATGGTATTAATGGATTAAACATTCAATGAAAAAGACAATTTTTCTCTTTGATCTAATATATAATGATTAATTTACTCTTTTTTTAGTAGAGAGTGTAAAATATTAATACAATGAGTTATAGTTTGTGGACTTCCATAGTATTTTTACCAAAACATTCTTTTTTTTCAAATTTAAGTCCTCGCTAGTATCACGGGACTAGAACATTATTCTAGCAAACCACACAGTCTAGGTGAGAACTTATCTTCTAATCCACCTAAGTCAGCCTTATTCTCAAAAAATAAAAATTTACAAAGAAATTTCTATAAGCCATTGAACTTAAAAGGAAGTAAATTCAAAGGCAAAAAACCAACGAATGAACAAAAAAATCACAAAAAACAATGTACACAAGGTGCTTGAATAAATGCTTTCAAAAGTATTTGATTATTTAATAATGAGATTGTTACAAATAAGGAGGATTGACTCTATTTATAGTTGAGCTCTCTTAGATCTAACGATACAATTTAAATTACATCAACAGTCGAGATCAAAGTCTATCTACAATATGAAAGTCCTAAGAACTTAAACACTATATAATCTTATTCCTTAGGACTACAATATATTAACCCTAATAACTCTAGTTTTACTGGATGCTTTCATTGAGCCACCAAGGCTTCAAGTAGTTGAGTTTCTCCATAAGTTTTACGAATCAAGCTGATTAAAGTGTATCAAATGAGACTCACTTAATCAATTGATCTCAATGAAACGTTCTGTGTACATTTATCACGGGTTTCAATCCACAACTCATGATATTAGGCTCTAGTTGATCATTAAACCGCCATCAATATGGAATTAATATGGGGTACGGTAAGTAGAGTGTCCATGTCAATTTGATTTTTATATATCAAGATCTAAATAAACCAACTAAATTATTAAAATAGAATAAAATTAAATAGAAATTTTTTGGTTGGGTTGATTTTTTTTTATTTTTAGTTATTTTTCCAGATTTATATATAAAAGAAAATAAAAAAAAATATTATCCTAAAACATTTAAGGAATAATATATTTTCATTATATTTAGATTTAATTAATTGGGTTGAACTAAGAAGTTTCTAGAAGCCACCTTGTTTGAACATTAATTCCAATGGAAGCTAAACCACGAGCCGTAACTGAGCTTTGGTCAAAGACTTCATCAACGTGAAAAAAAGAGCTTAAATCAAAAGGGGAAATCGCCCACCACGTGTTTGTTGTTTTGTCTCATTCTAACATTTAGCTGTTTGGGTAATTGGCAATGGTGTTTTGCAGGCACCGCCTGGTTTCCGGCTACCATCCTCGTAGCTGAACCGCTTGAATCGTCAAAAGGGTTGCATTCATTTCATGCAACAAAACAATACATACACACGTAGACGAAGCAGCAAGGAAATATCGCCTGGCTTTCCCGTTTTATTGAATTGAAAATATTTTCTTCTATGAAATAACTAAATCATATGTTTTGAAAATGACTTAAATGTCCTTTGAAAATCTTGTGGTCAGTAATTTCTTATTAATTCATTTTTTAAGAAAAAAAATATAGATACATATAAAATTTTAAATTTCATAGTCGACATTTTAATATGTATAAACATGGTCTAATGTTTTTATTAACAATATATCATATAATTGTTTTATAATTTGGATATTTATATCTTACCAATTTTGTACATCTCTTGTAATACTTGGTTCTTTATAACTAAATATATTTTTTTATATTATTTCAAAACTATTCATATTACATTTGAACTCGTGATTTTTTAAATATTTTAACACTATAAATATTAATCGAATTAATACTTAATCTATGTATTGGTGTATTTAATTAAATGATACCATCAATAAATTTTATGAAGTAATGCTAAAAGATTTCAGTTGAAATTGCATTTTGATTAAATTTAAAATTTTAATTGAATCTTTGAACAATTCTTATCGCCTCTTATTGTAAAAAAAGTGATATAAAAATAAAAGATTTATGGATATATATAATTAATTAAATTGCTAAATTAATTTTAGTGCTTATTTCATTATCACCTTTTTATTTCAACTTGTAAGCAAGGAATATACTCTTATTTTTTATTCATTAATTGGGTTGGATGACCTAAAAATAAATTATGCCATAAATTATTTTTATCTTTAGTCTTCTTGGGATCGACTCGTATAAACAATGAAATAGAAAAGATTAAGAATATCAAATATACGAATTTTAAGTAAAAAATTCTTACGAAAATAATAAAAACCACGGATAAATAATGTTTTGACTTTTCACTAAATAAGTAAATAAAATATAGAGAAAATAAACTTAAATGTACAAAATATATATTACCAAAACTCCGAATACAAAGCCTTAATTTTCATAGAGCAAACCTGAAAATGGTACTAAATTCTCTCCATAGTTATCACAAAAATTCATCTACAACTATATTTTATCGCTCTTAAAAGAAAAACTCTATAATACTATATATTTAATTACCTTCTCAAAACAAGGATACAATATTTCTTTAAATAACATAGTTTAACAAAAAATTAGGGAGTCACGTCCCACGTAAAATTAAATATGGCATAAAAAAAAAACTTTTAAATAATTATAGAATAGAAAATTTTCCATGAAAATGCAATTTCGGAGAAAAGAAAAAGCAAAAAATGCCCAAAATTGTAATTTAACAATAGACGAGTGCATGACACGTGGCATTCCACTGATTCCCATTGCTAAGTCACAGCTCACATCCTGCAATTCTCATTAAATTTAAATTTAATCAAAAGTAATAAATAACAAAAATAAAATAAAAATTCCAACAATTCTGGCTCTTTATTATTTATGACAACAATACACAAACACGTAGCTTTTGCTTCTTCGAATTCTCCTCCATCTCACGGTAACAAGATCTCCCTTCCCCTCTCTTTCTCTCCGGCGGCGATCTCAAATCACCGGTAAATCGCACCGTAACGCCCGATTACTCGTCACCTCTGTGATCTCCGCTGACACCTCGTGGTTTCAGTTTATTCTAACTCTTCGCCATCATGAATCCCGAATAGTAAGCTCTTAATTTTTTTTCGAATCTGAGGAAAAAAACCTTTAATTTTCTAGTTTCCTTTTGATTTCATGTTAAATTAATCATTTCCAATTTATATTTATATGGATCTGCTTGTTTTCCCTATAATTTATTTGTTTTTTTCTTTATCTTGATTATTGATTTGCTTTGCGAATCGGATCCGATTGATTTTTGTTTCAGATCTGTTTATTGATTTTCTAGCTCTGTAAGTTTGATAAGAAATAATAATTTTAGCCAAAAAATTGTGATTTTTTGGAAGTAGTTTCTTAAGTTAGTTAAAAGTTTCTGGAGAATTTTAATATGTTTCGAAGAAATTTAAGCTTAAAGATTGAAATAATCGTGCATCGATTGATCGTTTATATTCTGAAGTCGTATCAAGGAGCTTGGTTGCTTTATAAGATTTCAATTGATCTATGTTTATATGTTGAGATTTTATATGTATACACACACATATACTGTGTATAAATATCCTGAATTTGGTCTGTTTGTTTTAATGACAGTGATTATCTGTTTAAGCTTTTGCTTATTGGTGATTCTGGTGTTGGGAAATCATGTCTACTTTTGAGGTTTGCTGTAAGTTCTTGGTCCTTTGATTTTTATCTTTTGGATCTTAGCTTCATGATTTGTTATCTTCTCTATCCGTTCACCAAATGTTAATGCTTTGAAAATCATTTTTCTTTAATTTTGGTCAACCAGGATGATTCATATCTGGATAGCTACATCAGTACCATTGGTGTTGACTTTGTGAGTATCGTCTTAATACTTTTTTAAACTACTGGTTTGTTTATTTCAAACATATTAGTAGCAACTTAAATCTGATTTGTGTTCCCAAATGCAGAAAATCCGTACTGTGGAACAGGATGGAAAAACCATCAAACTCCAAATTGTAAGTCACAAATATTTTCTTTTGTTAATCCGGTTTTGACTCTCGAAAGTTATCAATTCGGAATGCATGCCATGATCTGGTACATGCATAATTTGGTCTACTTTAACCAGTTGCATTCATATTCTTAGTTCTAGTCAATTCTAATTTTACAAAATTCTTTGTTTAGAAGTTAAATCCTTTTAGTTCTTTCCCGTAGAATATATGATACAATTTATACACTTAAAAAGCTGTATCTTTTCTGATCATTCTCGATTGCTGATTGCTTTTCATGTTTGTCTCCGGATATGCAGTGGGACACTGCTGGCCAAGAACGCTTTAGGACAATCACTAGTAGCTATTATCGTGGGGCTCACGGTATCATAGTAAGCCCATATCTACCTTTTTATCTATGTTTTTTCTCCCTTAATTTTCTTTCTGCAGGACTAAACTCATGCTTCTTTCAATCTTGGCAGGTTGTTTATGACGTGACAGACCAAGAGAGTTTCAACAATGTCAAGCAATGGCTAAACGAAATTGACCGCTATGCCAGTGACAATGTGAACAAACTTTTGGTTGGGAACAAGTGTGATCTAACAGCAAACAAAGTTGTGTCATATGAGACAGCTAAAGTAATAAAACCGATTGCACATACAAACCCGTCCCAAATTTATACAGTTTTAGATATCGAAAAAAAGTCCTCAACTCCTCATCACTTATGTCTTGTTTTCCTTTTGTACAGGCTTTTGCTGATGAAATTGGGATTCCTTTCTTGGAAACAAGTGCAAAGGATGCCACTAATGTTGAAGAGGCTTTCATGGCCATGGCTGCTTCAATCAAGAATAGGTATGTATAACATATATGTGTGTATATATGCATACGAGTTATGATATACTAGTGTATAACTAAATTAGATTTACATATTGTTATAACTTGTTAAAAATATCATGGAGGTCCCTATGTTAGGAGTCAGATTGCATTTTGCCCCTTTTACTTAAAAAATAGGCAAATTAGTCCCTGTACGTTAGTTCAAAGAGCATATTGGTTCTATTTGTTAAAATTTTCATCTATTTGTACAGTTAAAAACTAATATGGTTTGATGGAATAATCAAATAGTGGTACGTGGCATGCCACATGTACATCATGTTAGCGTACACAGACCAATTTTTAACAATAGAAATGGATGGAATTTTTAACAAAAGGATTAATTTGAGCTTTTATTTAACTTATGAGAAATAATTTACCCATTTTTTGAGTAAAGCAAAATGCAATCCCACTCCTAGTATAGGGTATTTAACTTATGAGAATTAATTTACCCATTTTTTGAATAAAGCAAAATGCAATCTCACTCCTAGTATAGGGTCTCCATAGTACTTTTACCGTTATAACTTTTTTTACTATTAATATTTGTTTAGTTCAATTATTGTATTTTATTTTTCAATTCATGGAATGATTGTGTACAGGATGGCTAGCCAACCAGGCATGAACAATGCGAGACCTCCAACGGTGAATATCAAAGGACAGCCTGTTAACCAGAACTCTGGTTGCTGCTCTTCTTAAATGAAAATTTAGTTTTAGTTGGTCATGTGATGATATTTGTCCTTTGGTGTTATTTGTTGCATGTAGTTGGGGAAAAAAAAACTAGTCTTATTTTTATTTCATTTGATAGTAAAAGATGGTTCTACATGATTTTTATATTCTTATCTTTGTTTGTTATATTAAATACTCAATTCTAAATTTCTATTCTTTTAATTTGATTTGATTTAATGACTACACTTTGTACAAAATATGGATATTTGTGAAAATCACTTCCTACCATCACCAATCGGCCTAATCTGAATGAACAAAACCTTTTCTAAAATTTATGCTAAAGAAAGTTTAAATAATTTCTAATAGTTTACCATTTTCGTCGAAAACCTTTTTTTTTTTTTATCAAGTGGAATATTATTACACAAATTAGTTTAACCTAACAACAGGTGGAAGGAATTTTATTTACACAAATCAAGCATAAAATAATTATGAAAGAATTAAGCTCATGGAAGAAGCATATTCTACTAAAAAAAGTCACAAGGGCTAGACCGGTGGACTATTAAACCGAAAACCTGAGGTATAGGTATGAATAATTCGATCCCTGATACAGGAAACTGTAAATAAGTCAAACATGCGAGGAATTTTGGTTTCATGCAAATCACAACTAAGTAAGAAAACCACCTTTCTGCTTGTTGGGTTGGTGGATTGTTTTGCCGGTCTTGATTGCTGCCTACTGGAAGGAACTGGGTAGATATTGAAAGGGCTCTTGTTCTTGTTTGGTTCTACTGATTCTTCGAAGGAAGTGATTGACGGCCGAATATTTTATCTTTTTGTTTAGATGGAAGATGTGCTTATTTATCGAGGACTGCACTTGTTGTCCCTCGTCCTTTCCCTTTTTTCAATAAAAATATAATATCCAGCTATTATCAAAAAAAAGAAAAAAAACAATACTTCAATTCATTAAATTGAAAATTAGAGGTATGAATAATTGGACCTAATTGGGATACTTTTATTACTCAAAACAAACTGCAATAAGTCAAACTTGCAAGGAATCCTGGTTCCATTTGCATAGAGCACAGCAATAAAAATAAAAACACTCATAGAATATTTAAAAATAATATGAAATATATATGAATCGCCATGATGTTATGTAACATCCTCATATCCGACTCGATCATCGAGTTAAGGCATCAAGATGTCACATTTATTGCCGAAATAACTATTGAAAATTCATATCAATTTATCATATTATTTAATTAACGTAGATCATGAACCCAATTTAATAATAATCGAATTTACGATAAAATTAATAATAAGTTAAAAGGAGCTCATTAAAACATCCATAATTGATCAAAGGCCAAACTGTAAAGTTCATAAAAAATTTTGAACTTGTCGTCGTGACGTTGGGGCTTCCACGTCGTGACATGGTGAACTTGTCATCGTGACGTCGTCTTCATTTTCTTATAAGTTCCATACTTTATTTTTATTTATTTATTTTTATATATCATTACCTGAATATATATTCAGATGTCATAACCGCCACTTCATTTAGCATATCATCCACTTACACCTATTTCTAATATTAAATCCTCATAAAAACATGATATTCAATTAAAGATAACAAAGTATATAAAATTAACACAAATATTAAAGTTTTACAAATTAGACCATCGGAGAACTTGCACTTTCAAAAGTAGTTTACCCACTTTATGTATATTTCATATTTATTTCTAAATTGTGCCAATCAATTTAATTCTTCATAAAATTTTAACAAAGAATTCAATATCACATCAATTAACAATTATTCACTTATTATTTTATCAATTTGTTTAAACATATTAACATGTATTAATCATTCAATCACTTACAACCATTTCGAAACATTTCAAATTCATCTACTATATATATATATATATATATATATATATATATATATATATATTTTTTTTTTTTTCCTCATCCTCCTCTCCATTCCACATCCTTTATGTATATATTTATTAGAATCTCTAACTTTTAGTATATAACATGCTTATATGTAACATTATCTATAATTTCAATATTTACTTACGTGTTCATATTAATGCTGTCCATTTGAGTCATAGTCATTAAATTATTTATATCTTGAGCTATAAAATTCTGTTTCTTTCACGTTCATTCCATATGAAACTAGACTTAATAAGCTTTAATCACATATTTAATTCAATCGCTAACTAAATTTATATAATTTTTGGGGAATTTTCAAAGTTACTGCTGCTGTCCAAACTGTTTTAATAAAAAAATATTTTTTTTCTATGGTTCTTTGCACTATCTTTCATTCATTCACATATAATTGCCATACTTTTGATTACTATACAATTTAGTCACTTATATTTATGTGTAGATTACATATTCATTTCTTAATGGTAGTACTTTTCACCATACAAATTACATTCTCTCTTACCAATTTAGTGTTTTAAGTCTCTATTATTCATCAAATACTTTCTATTTCTAGTATTTAGATTAAATACATGTTCCATACATCTTACTCAAAACATCTTTAACTCAATCTATTGAAATACAAGTAAGTTTAGTATGAAACTTACCTCCTTTGTCAACAATTTCTTCATTTCTTCTTCATTTCCATGCATTTCTCATATTCACCAATTTCCTTCCTTTTTCTTCTCATTTTCTCCACTTTCATCTACTAATTTCTTACTTCTAAATTGATGAACATATTCTCTAGAATCTCTACTTCATATTCTCTCTTTAATATCTAAGAAAATTTTCAAAAATTTTGGATAAAAAGATAAGTTTTCATAGCAAATGACTAAATTGTAAAGAAAAAAGAACTTCTTTTCTCATCCTTTCACTCACATTGGAAGGATGATAAATTTCCTTCATCATTCCTTTCTTTTTATACTACCATTTTCTAAATAAAATAATGATAAATATCTAAGTAAAATATTAATAAAATAATTTAAAAAATCACCAAAATATCATCAACATCATCATTACATTCTAGAATTCTCCCTCTTTCTAATTAACCATTTTACCCTTCATGATCTTTCAAAATTCCATCATTGAATTATTACTTAATTTGGTAAAATTACGATTTAGTCCCTCACAATTCTTCACATATTCAATTTGGTCTCTGCATGCCAATTTCATATCTTAGTAAATTGGATTATTTTCAGTTTTAGTCCAACTTTTTTATTTTTACACTTCGATCCCTTAAATTTTGAATATTTACACTTGAGCTAAAAAATTTCACATATTTACGACTTAGTCCCTTCCTTAATACATCATGTCATGCTTCTTGATTTAACTCTCTTTTAATATATTGCAACTTTCATTTTCTTTGATCTTATACCTTATTTCGCTAAGATTTTATCTCATATTATTTACGACCAAGGGGGTTTTTAGGATGCTACATGTTATATTTAAAATTTTAATATTTTAGTAATATTTAAATTAAAAAAATAATAATAATATAACTTTTTAAAATAATAAAAGTTAAATTAATAAAATATACAAATATTAAAAGTTAAAAGTTAAATTTATCTTTATACCTATAAAATATCGAAGATTTAAGAACAACATAAATTTAGCAAACAATCTTTTGCCTAGTAAAAGTTGTGGTTTGAACACTGATGCTATGCACTTCTAAACTAGTAGACCCATTATGGACTGTAATGTGATAAATGGTTAATAGTGAGATTCTTCACTCTAGCGATGCCTTTCAGTTTGCTTCATTCCTCAGAGATCTATAGTACCCTCTTGAATATCTCATTGGACTTATCACTTTGCATTTTAAGTCACTTTACAACCACCACCGCATCGGGGCTCATTCTTTGTCTTTCTCATTATATAATAAGAAAATACGATAACAATTATGGTGGTTTGAGTTTCGATCCCACTCATAAGAATAAAATATATTTTATAACTAATTGTTTACCTCTCTAAAAAATATTTATAATAAGGAGATTACTCAATTTTACTGGTAATGAATATATTCAAATTTCGACAAAAAAAAGAAAACAAGGGAACACCTAACTTCAATTTCAATAATTAAAAAATGATTGTCAATGAACCAACAAAAACAAAGAAAATCAGTAAGGCTCACCAAATTCTTATGTTTTTACCTCAATTTCAATAATACCATGAAATAAGGATTACAAAACCCACTTATCCATATATATGGTTAAATTTTACTATTGATCTCTGTATTTTAATTTGAACAATTTTATTTTCTATATTTTTCGAATTAGTTAAATTTAGTCTTTTTATTTTTTAAATTTTAAACTTTTGATTTTGACCCAAATAATAGTAATTAAATTCGTTTAGTTAAATCCAATTACTAATTATGCACTATTCGTACAAATATAAATTTGGTTCATATTCTTGAATTAAATCATTCAAAGTCTTTATATTTTTCTAATTTTAAAATTTTAATATTGATCAAATGAGAAATAATTAGCTGAAGTAAATTTATTGATATCAGAGACCCAAAGTTTGATTTACAAATTTATATGTGATAGTATAGTGTGTATATATTTATATGTGAAGAAAATGTTTGAGAAAAGAAAAGTGACAGAAAGGCAGTACGGACTCAGAAAAATACTTGCGAATGAGGCAGATAGAACTGTGAGCTGGTTTAAAGAGGGGGGGAATATTTTCACTGTATTCTTGGGAATCGAATTAGGAAACTTCAATGAAAAAAAGAGAGGTATATTTAATACTATTCAATTGAAGGGAAGTCAATAAAATCTCTAATACTAATTCAAAGTTATCAAAATTCTTTCGTTTTCACATTGCGGTGTACTTTATTACCAAAAATAATTCTTGAAATTACTTTAGTGGTTCATAGATAAAAACTTGTGTTGTTTTTTCTTTATTTCATTTTCATCTAAGAAATGGGAGTTAGGGATGATTCCTAGTCTTTATCTGTTGATATAATATATGTACAACTATTAATAGCTTATTCTTGATACTTAAAAATAAAAGATAATGCACTTAAGCGCACTCGAACTCATATCCTCTTATATTGACAAAAATACTGATACCGATGGAGTTAAGACTCAATTCAAATTGAATTCAGTTGTTTAAACTGATATAGCTATAACTAGACTAACAAAGTTGTTGTACATTGACAAAAAGCTCACAATTTGAACTTTATGCAATCCATTCTCTCATGGTAAAAAAAGATAAATAAATAACCAAAGAAATATTTTTTCATTGTGTGTGAAGGGAATACCATAGAGAGGGGATATTTATATAGACCTTTGGAAATACTATCAACTTTGATAAATAAATAAATAAAAGAGAGAGAGGAAGAATATGGGACACCCTCTTTGAATGGTATATGTGCAAATTCATTTTTTCCCTCTAACAAGCTTCGCTTTTTATTGAGATGGACTAGGCAAACAACTAGGCATACGGAAGCTAAACCTATCCCTTTCAAGGTTTAAACTCAATGCCTTGTGTGTATACAATTGTTTCATGTTTGATCCTTGATCATGAAGTAGTTTAGCTAAACTTCGTTTAGCATTCGACCTAAATGGACACTTTGATGATAAGTATCCATCCACCAAATGTAAGTAAGCTTCCAGATCATGACAACATGCTATGTCCACGTTCGGTTTTAAATAAGGTGACATTTTAGTATCAACCCGTAATTCTGTTCCGACGTGAGAGTATGTCCATGGGTTATCTTCTTTTTGTTGTTGTTGAGCTTTTTCACCGATGAAGACACCTGGAACTTTAGTGATCAAATCTTGATTGTTAACAATTCTCAATACTTTAACATTTTTCTTATTTAATCGTTCGACGAAGCCTTTATTACCGACTCGAGGTCCTCCAAAAGAGAACACGGCAACCGGCGGCACGTAAGGGGAACATGAGCTTATTTCGTCGGCAACTAAAAGAGATAGCGCCGCGCCAAGGCTGTGCCCTGTGATTGTAATGCTAAGGGGTTCTCCTTTGTACATTTCGATCAACCTTTGCACTTCTTCGACCACTGATTCAGCCAAGCTAGGCACGTGAGCGCCGCGTGTTTTATGTAAGCTTAAGAACCCGCGTTCGACCCTTTGGGTCGGGTCATCGGATTCGGGGATTTGAACCAGTTGGGCTCGGAAATTTTCGGCCCATTCCATGCACGTAGCGGTTCCACGTAAAGCAATCACGATATCCCTCCTCCCCATGCGGTGGATCTCCCTCTTATCATCGCAAACCGCTACATACCCTATCCAACTTGACCTTTGGGTCATCCACCCGAGATCCGGAGCCACGTCGTCGACCCATTTCGGCAAACCGACGGAGGAGGTTGTGTAGAGGCTCTTTGTCACCTTGTAAGACCTATCGGGTAACGCCACGTGCCTCGGTAACGGAGCCTCGTCAGTTGACATGGCCGGGTTCGAATGGAAACCATGGTAAGCAGCTTGAACGAATTCACCGTACCGAACAACTTCTCGCCGTAGATTCTCGTCAAGAGGGTCGAGCAAACCGGACCAATCATTGCAACCGTGGTACTCTCTCCAACGAGAACCGAGGTTGTTCCTCGGAGAATACTCCATGGTTTTGGATAAAAGCCTCTGAAGCCTATTTAAATGGCGGGGAGACATCTCTTCGGCTGCTTTCATTTCCGGCCAAATCCGGGATAGGTTAAGCCCTTCGAGTAAACCCTTACCTTTGGTTTCGATCGACCCGTTGCTGGTGGAAGTTTTGACGACTCGTTCCGGGTCGGGTTGGTTTGATTTCTGAAGGAGTTTTTCGAGGTTGGAAAGGGTTTCCCGAGTTAACTCAGTCGAAGATGTCGATGAAACATGTCTTCGAGAAGTTGGATTTAGAGGTGATTTCTGGCACTTGAAGCTTGCTCGCCTGGCATTGAAGACGTTCAAGTTCTGAGCCGGAAGAGTCAACCCGACGCCGATCATCATGTAGTAACGTAAACCGGAAAATTTGACAGAAAATTATATCAAAGAAAAAGGAAACGGCAATGGCAATGGCGATGGCGAAGGAAGAGAGGGCTTAAATCGAACAGCTAATGGGAAGACCAAGTGGGTATTAAACTTTAAAGGTAAAGACATAAATTAATGGTATTTATAGACAATAATTTTCCAATGTATACCCACACTTCACATCATAATTACATAAAGAACCTTACTGTTTTATAATGGTAATGATGAAATTATGAGATGTTTTATATGGTCTTTTTGGTATTATTGGGGGAAAATTAATTGAGAAAGCTACACCCTTCGGCCTTACCGAGTTCAAGAAAAGTCTGCCATCAATGAGAAAGGTAGTTAACTTTATTTGGAGTTTGAATTGACCGAAAGGACCCTTGGATTCGGCCTTCTCATTGAATAGGATAAAGTTATGATGTTTTAATTGTTAAAAAATTTTAAAATATAATTATATAAATACAATAAACAATAAATTTATAATTTTTTGGGTAAACTGACTAGTTGGTCACTCAATTTTTAGGGCACTTTCAGTTTAGTCATTCAAAATGAAATACTTGCAATTTGGTCACCTAACTTTTAAGACGCTTTCATTTTAGTTATTCAATAGTTAAATCTCTAACGAGAGTTAACTATACGCACCACATTATGTTTGCACTTTCAATTTGGTAACCTAAAAAATATATTTTTTAAGTATTGATTTGGTAAAAAAATCAAGAATTAAAGTGAAAAATTAGTAGAAACTAAAATCATACACAAAATTTATCAAATTCTACTTATTCATCACATTGCTAGAAATTTTAAATTTAGGTTTTAAAATATAAATTTTTAAATATTAAGATTCAAAATTAGAGTAGCAAATATGTTGACATTATTAATGGATAAAAAATTTTCAACAACTTATTTAATTTATTTAAATGTTTTGAAATTGTTTTTTCAAAAAGTATCAATGAAATTTATCATCTTTAATAGTTGTCTAAAAACCCAAATTATCAATGAGTTATTTTAGTTGATGTCGTTAAGGATAATCTGAAAACATAGAATAAAATTTTAAAATTAAAAAAACTAATTTAATTAATTTTAATATTACCGTAACAAATCGGTTGACATTATCAATGAATAAATTTTTTTAATACTTAAAAAAATATTTTTTTAGTGACAAACATGAAAGCGGCCTAAAAGTTAGGTGACAAAAATGAAAGTGTAAACATGATGTGACATGTACTAAAATAAAAATACCCTAAAAATTGAGTGACCAAATTGTAATGATTTTATTTTAGGTAATCACACTGAATATGTGCCTAAAAGTTGAGTATCAACTAGACAGTTTACCGGTAATCCCTTCTTAATCATTAAATAGGACAATAAATGCGTTTCAACGTTTTTTAAACTCATGTCTATTTGTGCTAACAAAAATGTTAATATTAACCAAATTAAGTCTAAATCAACTAATAGATTAGTTAATTAAAACGAAACCATTTAAAAGTATTATAGCAAATCTAAGTAACTTTAAAAAAAATTAAATTTGAAAATTTTTAATTATATAATATGAAATATGAATTACTTCCGTTTACGTAAAAGAATTTTTCAAATTTCATTTTATTCCCCAATTCCACAGTCTTCAAAGTTTTTGTGTAGTTGACTTTCAAGGAAACTGAACCGTAGTGAAACAACCGTGTAACCGAGTACGGGATTACGCTCAGTCAAGGGAACCATGAAATGTGAACACGTTTTCTGTTTTTTTCTTTTCCCTTACATTCGACAACAATTTTTATATAGTTATAAAACGGGGGACAATATTAAATCATCATCATTATGTAACGTTAGTTGTTGGAACACTGTGTTCAATCGGTTAACTAAATTGAATTAGTGTTAATTAAACTTTTTAAATATTTTAATTATTAATTAAATTGAATTTAAAAAAAATTAATTGAATCGAAATATTTTGGTTAATCGAATTAACTGAAATTTAAATATTCTTTTTTGTTAAAACAAGTATAAAGCATATAAAAAATAATAAATTGATAATATTCATTTGACCGAATTAAAGCTACATATAATTTATATTATTAATTATTAAGTTTGATTAATTCAATTAATTTTGAACTGAATTAATCAATAACCAAACTTCTAAAAAATCATTAACCGACCTTTGACTTAAATCGATTAACCAACCGATTAATCAAATTTGATCGGTTAATTTAATTTTAACCGAAATTTGATCACCCTTAGCGATACGAGTGAAAAATGTATGTAACAAATTTAAAAAAATGATATTTTTTCGATATAATATTAAGGGTAAAAAATGAAGTAATACGATTTGAACTTGTGTCAAATAAATATCTAATAAGAACTTTAATCGTCGCTCCATTTAAGTCAAGACAATTAAAAAATGATATTATAATAACAAAAAAATGGTAAACTATAAAAATAGTCACTTTTGTTTGCCTTAGATAACATTTTAGTCACTTATGTTTCAAATGCTACGTTTTAATCACTTACATTATCATTTTGTTACGAAGTGGTCACTCTACAATTGAACTCCGTTGCCTCTCTAACGGTAGTCCTACGTGGCAATCTAAATGGGTTTTAAATGCCAACTTAGATATCCAGTTGCTGGGATGGAAATAGGTTTTTAATTAAATAAATTTAATTTAGATTGCCACGTAGGACCGTCGTTAGGGAGGTAACGAAGCTTAACGGTAGAGTGACCACTTCGTAACAAAACGATAACGCAAGTGACTAAAACGTAACATTTCAAACATAAGTGATTAAAATGTAATCTAAATGTAATCTAAAACAAACAAAAGTGACTATTTTTATAATTTACCCTAACAAAAAATTATTTTTGGTTGAAATGGTAAATTTGAAAGATTAAATATCATAATATTTTGATTTCAAATCTCGTTATGTGCCACTATTTTTAAAAAATTATATAAAAATAAAATTTATTACTAAGTTGGTGACCGATTGAGAATAATTTTTAATTAATATTTAAAATAATAAAGAAAAACAAAAATTCTTTTATGCTTTTAATGTTTGTTTTATAATTCATATTGATGTTCGTGATTACTCTTTTTAATAATATAATATTTAAAGCCCCGCTTCCATTTAAAAATGTACAGTGCCTTACAATTTTTTTAATCATACATATAACATTAAAAAACATGATCGAAAATATACCAAATAACAATTTTTATAGTTATATTATATTTAAATTTATAATTAATAACATATTGGGAAGTGATTAAAATGAAAATTTTGATCACAAAGTGCAGATTTATTTATGTTTAATATTTATTTTTTCCTCCCGACAAAATGGAATAAACTAATAATTTATTATTCCATTTCTTGCAGGTTAATGCTTGATATATTTGAAATTGAAATATTCTGGTCTCGTATTTTTACTTTTTGAATTTGTCTTATATAATTTTAAAAACCCTTACGAAATATTTTTCTATATATTTTTTAAATCAAATAAAAGAAAACCCAATTTGCTTAAAAAAGGATTGACGATCAACTAGCTAGCTAAGCTTTTCATAAATGTTGAATTTTGAACGAGTTTTCTCGTTGAAAAAAAGAAAACAAATTCTAGTCAAAACGTCCTCTTCATAGCTTTTGATATTTTCTCAACTCCCAAACACGACTATGTTCTCTGTTTTTTTTTTTTTTTTTAAATTTAATCACATAAAAATAAATAAATAAAATCCCGGTTTGAGTTTTTAAACGGGAGAGAGCTAAAAAGCTTACAACTCCGACGAATCTAGCTCAAAATTAGAATGACAAGATTCCGACAAGATCGGATAGAGACATAACCGCCCAAGCTGAGCGGTCACCACCTTCGCAACAACATTAGCAACATAATTCGCCTCTCGGAATACATGCCTCACAAATATTTGCCCAACATTAGCATGTAACGCAGTAATATGGTACACCAGCTCAAAGGGAACCTCACCTGCAGAAGGAGCATTCAGCAAACTCACAGCCTGAGCGCAATTGAGCTCGACCAACAGCCTATTGAACCCCCTCGATCGGGCAACAATTCCATTTTCAGCTAATAATATAAAGCGGTTGTAATCTTCTCACGTTCAAAATTTATTTTTTCTACTTTTATTTTTTTGAATTTAATTTTTTTTAATATTTCAATATTCATAATTAATTATTAAAATAATTAAAATTATTCTATTAAATTTACTGATAGAACATATTAAAATAAAAAAATACATTTAACCGTCATGTAAAAAATGACGTTATAATAAACCTAAATTTAATAAAAATTATAACAAAAGAAACTCAATTATGTTAACAATTGGACTTACATTTAAAAAAAATGAAAAGTAGAAGAATTAAATTCATAGAATTAAAAGTAGGATGACTAAATTCTAAATGTTTAACCTATAATAATTATAGACTAATTAGATTAAATTGTATAGACAAATATTGTAGCACGTTTTTAGAAGTTTTTGTTTGTTTTTATAGCACGTTTTTATCTACTTATGTATGTAGTCTTACATTTGTAAGTGATTCTAGAGATAGTTTTGTTGTCGTCTTATCCTATTTGACGGATATTAGATTCTTTTACCAATTTTTGCTTGTTGCTTTAGACCATCCGAGGTTGATTTCTTTACTATATTAAGTGTTTGCAATAACTTGAAAAATTTTATACTTGAGTTATGGCAGAGTCAATTGTCAGCGTACCATAATGTTCATTTGATGTTGAGGTTGAAACCTTTATTGTGTTGATGGAGCTTATTCTTCATTACCTCCCCCGAATGATATAGTACCACTAACGGAATGACTTAATTTTCCTTTAAAAAAATAATCCATGTATTCTTTCAAAACAAATCCCCATATCATATAATGACATATATGTTAATAGAATAACAAACTCTAAATTTTGATAATTCTTGACCATAAACTTTAAAATCCACACTATCAACAAGTGTGGGTACAATGTGATGGTAAGGCACACTTAAAGAGAGAACATAAATTTAGATCTTAAAGACAATATTACCATGAGGGATAGTTATGAATCCTAAAAATAGACCATAAAACGAGCATGAAGAATATGAAAAAAAAATCCACACTATATATAGTATATTTGATTAAATTAGTGTCTCAACACCATGGTTAGGTATATAATGTTTTATGTCAAATTATAAATATGGTTCCTCTACTATGTTTAAATTTAGAATTTAATATTTATATTTAATTTTACATAATCTAATTCTACTACTTTTTTTTTAGTCCAAATAGTTGACACCCTTAATTATTTCGATTAAAATGTTTAGGCTAAAGTTTTTCATAAAAGTTACTCATTCCAAGCTTATCATATCAAAATAGATTTTTTTGGGTTAAATTCCATTATTGGTCATTGTACTTTGCAAAATTTTAGGATTTAGTCATTGTACTTTAATTTGATCAATTTTAGTCCTTATATTTTTCAAATTTTAAAATTTCAGTTTTTACCAAACGATAACTATTAAATTCATTCAATTCCAAAATCTAATTTGGCAAACATATTATCACATGTGTAATGCCATGTTAGCTTCACATATTACTCATTAAAAATTCAGTTAGTAGATTAACGACTGTTGTTTACGTCAATATTGAAATTTCAAAATTCATAAAATATAGGGATTTAAAATTATCCAATTGAAGAATATAGGCTAATTCTACAACTAGTAATTAAATTTAACTAAATAGATTCAACTGCTACTATTTTAATCAAGACTGAAATTTCAAAAAGGACTATTGACCAATTCGAAAAGTATAAAAACTAGAATTGATCAAATCTAAAGTTGTCCATGGGTAGGGCCACCTAAAAAATGGGAGGTTTTGGGCAAAAATATATTCTCAAAAAATGGGCTTAGGCAAAAAACAAGGTTTGCTTAGAAAATAGGTTAGTCCTCGGATAATGTTTTTTTGGCTCGGGCTCGACTTGAATTTTCAATAAAAAAAATCCTGCTGTTTTCTATGTTTTGCTGTTGTTTTCCCACTGTTTTGCTATCATTTCAATATTATATTGCTATTATTTTGTTATTAATGTTTAGATATTGTAAAACACTTGTTTTATTGTTAATTTTGCTACTATTTTAGAGGCCTTTGCTTCTTAAGTTGCGCTAATCTTAGTCTTAATTAAGTATAAAGATTTAAAAAAAATTATTTTTAATTTGTTGGGAAATATTTATTTTAATATTTTTAGTATATTTGGTGTGTTATGTTTTTAATTTTTTATATAAAAAATAAAATTTTAAAAAATTAATAAAGTCCCATATTTTAGCATTTTTATTCGGACAAAAATTTAGACCTATTTTTTGGGCTGAACCAAGCCCGAGTCTAGCAATTGGCCTAAAATTTTATTAAGACCCAATCCGACCCTATCCATAAATAACTCTAACTAAATCCATGACCTTTTCAAGATACAAAAATAATAGCAAAATTTAAATTTTTTTATGTTGGAAAGGTGGTTTTAAGAAAAACTCACCACAACTAATGGTATTGATAAAGTATACAACCAAATCATGTTAAATTAAAATATCAGGACTAAATCTTAGATGTTAAACATAACAGAGGATCAATACTGAAATATTATCGTTATCTTTTAGTGGGAAAAAAAAAACCAAGAAGAACACGATAGAATCGTTTAAACTTTCTTTTTATATAAGTAGTATATATATATGATGTGGAGAGGAATCACTCAAATTAATATGATGTGGAGAGTTGTCACCAAAGTCACCAAAAAAAAGTGGGCATTAACGGTGGTGCAAGATGGTGTAGGCCATTAATCAATCTACACTAGAAACCTTTTCAAAATATGGTTGCTTTCCCTAGCCAACAATCTGTCTTGTCGAAACACTAGAACCTAGTGAGTGATATCAGTAATTTGGCCACTTTACTTGCTGCAAATCCTCAAATTGCCTAAAATCTGCTCCACCAAGATGAAATTGCTTTGCACGCTTGCATAGTGGATAATTGGAACCATGGTGAAATTTAGGGTCCATTACTAACACCTCCATCTAAATACATATGGAAGTATCAATTTAAAAAATGGTATCAAATCGATTGAATCGTAACCGGTATGAATTAGTTGAATTAATTTAAAAACGATTGAATCGATGATTGAATTATTTTTAAAATATTTTTTTTATGAATTTTCAATTAGATTGATGAATTGGTGGTCTAAGTAGTTTAACCATTAGTGCGATTCTTTTACCCATAATCTTTACTAATCTTTAAATCAAAGAAAAAATACTGCTAATTTGCATACAAAAATATCTACCTCTAAATTTTGAAAAAAAAATTATTTAAATGTTTTTTGAATTATAATTTAATTTGGTAAGTTAATACAAAGTAATATTTGAATATCACTTGATAAAAAATTAAGTTAAATAATTGCAATATTTACGATAAAGTAGTATCTAAATATTAAATTGATAAAAAAATTCACTTAAATAATTGTATTATCTCGTATAAAAAAAATTACTATATTTAATACAAATTGGACATTTAAATTATTTTATTTTTTTTCTAAATATTAAAGATGGTTAAAACTATCTCAATATAATAAGTCGCTTAATATGAAAAAAAAAAGGTACGAAATGACTAAAGGATTTCAACTTTATTACACAAAATTTTAATACATCAACATTGCTGATACAACTAGAATCTAATTAATAATAAAGTACAATTTTTACTATTTTATCAATAACTACTTTTTCAAAAAATATTATTTAAATATATTTTTAAAGTACTTTTAGTTCTTTCACCTACACGGCATTACTAGCATATAATCGGCATGATTATCATGCTTCTTTATCGTTGCTTTTTTATCCAAATATTATAATAAAAAATTTACTTAAATATTAGTATTTAGAATTATATATTAAATTAATATATAATTAAGAGTGTTTTAATAATTTTACCATCAGATTATCATTATTCACGACGACTTGAAAATCACAAATAATTTTTAACCTCAAATTGTTATCATTAAAATCTCAGGATGATAAGTCAGGCATTAATCTAACAAGACACGAATTTCTGTTAGTTTAGATCTCAAATCCCCATCAAAATATAATTTTAAAAAAAAAATTCTAAATACTATTAAAAATAATATTTTGATAAATAATTATTATTTTCATAATATTTTGCGGGAGTCTGGGCACTTAATTCACGAATTTCATGGACAATATATTAAATGGAACGTGGAAAATGAAGGGTTGAAATGAAAATAAAGTCAGATAAATCCACTCCAATATATATATATATATATTCTTTCTTTATCAGTAACAAATTAAAGAATTATATATCATTTTGTCGCTGTTTTTATCACATGTCAATTATGGACTTGAAAAACTTTTTCAACTTCTTTTTCTTTTTTCTCCTTCCATTTTCGTACCGTGTCAACCATTTATATATTATTTGAAACTTTTGATTTTCAGTCACATGCACCGACAATTAATTTGATGTTAAATATTTAATTTATTTATTTTTATCATGACATTATAGTCTAGTTTCGATTATTTTATTATGACATTTTCAATTTTCATTCCTCTTTTATATGATTTGATTTTCAGTTAAGTGTTTATAAATTTTTTATTTGTAATTTTTAAATTTAATAGATTTAATGTATTTGGATCTCATTTTATATAAATTTGTGAATTTCTCTTTTGATTTATTCCAATCAATTAATTAATTTTAGAATTAGGTATGGCTCGACTTATTTTAAATCAAATTTAGAAAATAAAATAAAATAAAAAGAGAAAAAACTCAACCTATCGAATTGAGTTAGGTCAACCCATCGAGTCTAGTTCTGTTGCTCCTAATTACAAGTTGGTTGCATGGTAAGTTTAAAACTCTAGTAACTTTGAGATTCTAACAATCTTATCTTGTCGTATCATGAGTGAATCATGTTTACATTTATTCTAATTTATATTTAAATATATTTTAACTATCAGTCTGATGATATTTTATATTATTTTTTATAGTTATTTTAGTATATTATTTCTAATTACATTTTTAGCATTAGATAAATATTTTTTTAATATTATAGGTTCTTATCATATTTGTTCTTTTTTAATAGTCTATTTCCAATCTATTAATAGGAAAATAATACATCTCATCACACTCGAACTTACGTCCTCCCGCATTAAAAATAATATCGATGTCAATCAAATTGATATTCGGTTAGAAAAACTTAAATTGATTGTGATCTTATATTTAAATCGATATATGTGGCTTAAACGCGAATAAAATGTTTTGATATTGTGGATCAAACACATTAAAGAAAAGTGGCCTTTTTAACAATGGGATCTGACCTGCCTCCCTTTTTCTCACTTTGAGATAGGTTGGCAACTGGCACTCGTCAATTCAGCTTTTTCACTAGTAAGTGTGTGTGTGTGTTTTTCTTAAAGAAAGGTATATTTTTAAATTCGATAATTAAAAATTATTTATTTTACAAAATAATATATTTTATGATAATGATAATGATATTTTTATTTTTATATAAAATCAATAAAAAAAATTATACACGGGGAGGGTTGAACTAGAGATAATAATATTTAAATGATCAACTTACATTTCAACAAAAGCTTTGTTTAGTTTATAAAGTTTTTTTTAAAGAAAATATTTAATTTGGGGTATTTTAAAATCTACTCAAAGAATACAAAAATAAAATAATGAATGAAACAACTAAAACAGTAATAAAAACATTTAAAATTTTAAAATTTTAGGGAGAATTTTGACTTTTTGAAAAAGAACTTGTAAAACGTCGTCTTTTGATATATAACGGAATCTCTCAAAAAGTGTTTTTATTCATGGATTTTATCTTTTAATCTTATAAAAAATTTCAAATAAATTCATAAAATTTTTTTACCTGAAACCCGAAATAGTGACGGGTTCACAAAATGAAAACCCCCTCACTATCCAAGAAAATATCGAACATTCACTTTTAATCAAATTTATATGACTTTTGCTAGATTAATTGTTTTCAATAGTTGATATAGAAAAGCATTATTAATTTCTAGTGCCTCTAATTTTAATTATTATCCATTTTCATATTTTACTAAAAAGGCTTTCCTAAAGAATTATTAAACTCAGAAAGTGAAAAACTATATGCACATTTCCACTCTAAATATAATATATGTATGATTTAAATACATATAGTTTTTCTCAATTGACACGTTAAAAACGAAATTTGACATCGAATTTTTATTACTTATAATTTTAATAAAAATTGAATGCACCTGTAACCTACATCCATACTATTATACTATTATCAATCTTAGATGATTCCCTATCATTAACTTAGTAGTGAATGTATATTAAAATTAAATTATAAAATTGTTGGGATTGACCTGAATAAATAACGAAAGAGATAAATAGAGAAAATCGAACACATAAATTTTATATGGAAAATCTTTAGTTAAGAGGATAAAAAATATGGTTAAAGAGACATCGACTTTTCACTAAATAAGTAAACAAAACGAGAGTACAAGATTGAGAAAACAAATTTAAAAGAACAAAACTCAAAACCCCCAATACAAAACTCTAACTTAGGAACACAATTTTCTCCATAACTATCATGAAACTTTCTCCAAAACTCATACGTGACTACATTTTGATTGGCCTTACAAAAATGAGATACAATGACCCCTTTAAATAGGCTAAGATTGAAGGGTTAAAATAACTAAAATATCCCTTAAGTAATCAAATTTTGACTGCGAGATGGAACCCTACTTAGAGTCTAAAATGCAGCTGCTTACTTGAGGAATATATCACGTCGCTACGATGTCCCATGCTTCCTCGTCGTTGTCGTGCATGCATTGAGCGAGGAAATTCTCCGCGACATCGCCTCTACTTTGGTTCCTCTTTGGTACATCATCGATTGTCTTCCAAAGTACTTGCAAAGTGTCCGATAAATATAAGGCACACTCCACAAAAACAAATAGTATATATTAAATTATGCCGTTACGATATGGGTAAAATGTAAAATATTTATGTAAAAATTATATTTATAAAAAAAAGTAATTTATTGAATGAACTACAAGTGGTGTAATAAAAGTCGTGTGTACAAATTTTCATTAATCCTAGGTTCGATCCTTGAACTCTTTGTTATTTTAAGTAATGTTTTTTAATTGTTTATTTAAATTAAATATGTTATATAAGAAAACACAAAAACACCATTGCAACAACATTTATTACTTTTAAAAAATATTATAATTGCATATATATATAAATTACTAATTAAAAATTTCTTTATTTATCACATCTCTTGTTTATATATATACTTTTTCTATGTTCAATTATTCCACTATTTTCAATATTTTTTTACCTTTTTTTTTCTATTATTTGATTATTTTATTTTACCTATAAAATAAATATTAAGAATTTGATTTTAGAGGATTAGTATATTTTAAAATAAGTATTAAGCTCTGTTCCTTCTAATTTATTTCTTTTATTTAAAAGAAAAAAATAGAATGGATGAATTTGTCTACAAATCACAAAAATTAACTATAAAAAGATGAAATAATTGGACTAAATGGAGATTTTTTAAAGATTTGGATTAGCTTATTCAAGCCATAAACCAAACGCAATCTATAATTCACATGCAACCATGTGTTTATCACACACACTAATTTGTTTGTTTTTTTAAAAAAATAATTGAAGCATGCATTGCGTGTCTAGCTCTTTAATTTAATTAATTAATTAATTAATTTTATTATCCAAACCCTTTCTCTAACCTTAACAATTTAACTATTTTTTATATATTTAAAGAGGATGCTGATAAAAGCATGACGTGGAAATGAAGATTACCATCAAAATTCTATTAATTAATTTATTTAAAATATTAAATTAAGATGAATCATGAATCAATTGAGTACCAATTTAATTTTTAAAAAAAATTGTAATTCAAAAGCGCTTTTGAATAGATTAATTCTTCAATTTCATTAAAACTACCTAAGACATTGCCTTTTCGATTTTTTTCAAACTTTTCATTTAAATTTTTTTATTATATATTTTACTTAGAAATTTTCATTAAACTCGTAGATGTCTCATAATTTAACACGTCAGATGTTATTAACTTGTCGAAACCATTTTTTTAGTTTTAGAAAAAATAGGGATCGACCTTTAAAACGTGTGGAGTCGCCACCAATCCTTTTTGTTTAGGTGTGATCGGATCACCTAATAAAACTTTTTATAAAAATACCAATTTTGGCCTACGAAATTTAAAAAAATAGGTTCGGGAGTCGGTTACGTGCGAGGAAGGATTAGCACCCTCGCTATGCCCAAAATTGGTACCAATTTGATTAAATACTGTCCTTATATCCAACATTTAAAAATATTTTGAAATATGATTCTTTTTAAAACATTTGTGTGGTTCAAGTTGATTATCAAAATTCTCTCGTTTCAAAGGTATATAGCATCACATCCAGCACGATTGGACACGACTCTTCATACCTTTGAAAATGCGATTGATTTTTGACCCCTAAAACTATGCCTTCGTGAGGTTTTCACCTCCGCATGGGATAGTGAATTACTTCCGGGATACATCCGTACCTATGATTTTGTGAGATTTTCATCTCTGCATGGTCATAGGGAAATGTATTCCCCTGAACTGAACTTGATCCATATGAGCCTATAATGGGTGAGGATTGAGGAATCTGCTGGTTCATGTACCCTTTTTCTAGAACCGAGCCACATATAGTGAACCCTGAGAGCCCACCTTAGATAGAACCTTGCCCAAATTTAGTGGTCACCCGAATAGATACTTTATTTGTTATTTATTTCTTCTGTACTAACATGTTTTGTGTTTGTTTTGTTGATGATTGCATTGCATTACATCATCATAGAAAGGAGGTGTTGATTCATATTTGATTGCTAGATAGAATAATTTGTCATAAGAAAACGAATTTCTTGATAAAGTAGATTATAATACGGTTGTCTAAATATGGTCCAAGTAAACACAACGAAAAAAGCTGATGGTTTGCAGAGGAAAACAAGACTTTATCTGAGGATTCAAGCCGATAAAGATTATTCGAGAGTCGTCGCATCCCGACTTTCTTAAAGAAGCTAATCAACATCGCGAGGATAATAAGTTGCAGCCTGGATCAAGCAAAAAGGAGCTAGTAAAGGCATTTATTGAAAGCTTGCGAGATTTGACTTTCATGAAGAAAAGGGATTGGTGTCTTCGCCTGGAATATGAAAGCAAAGCCGTATATGTAATCTGTTTTATGAAAAGGAATTTGTTTTCTAGAAAAGTTGTTCTAATGGAATTGAATTCAAAATCAACACCTTTCTTTCTTTTGCATTCATCTCATGTTTTTGTATTGCATTGCATTATTACATCATTTGCATTAGATTTTCATAAAAGGGTCCTAATTAGTTGAAATCATTTCAGTTAACCTGGGAATCAATAAAAACTTACCACCCAAGCCTCGTTACGGTACCCGTACTAGGACAAAAGATATGGACCAAAGATTGGAAAGACTTGAACAATTTTAAAAAAGAGATGCAAGACCAGTTACAAATGCAAATGCAAGAGCAACTGACAAAGATCCGGCAAGATATGAGAGACCAAGTGCTAGAGTCTCAAAGGAATGTGATGAATCAGTTGTCACAATTACTAACCAAAGGGTTAGAAAGGAGGGAAAGCTCCATGATCAATGTTGGGGAGGACAATGAGGAGCCTCTATATCCTCCAGGTTTCATCCCGACAAATGCTCAGACATGTCCGAAAGGTGTACCTATTATCAGAATTCAGCAATATCAGGCTGGTACCTCGGCACCAATGGATTGCCCGATTCCTCAATCCTTAATCCTCAATCCTCTATCCTCTATCTAGAGAAAGGGTACCTAAACCAGTAGATTCCTCAATCCTCACCCATTATAGGCTCATGTGGATCAAGTTCAGTTCAGGGGAATACATTTTCCCTATGACCATGCGGAGATGAAAATCTCACGAAATCATAGGTACGGATGTATCCCGGAAGTAATCCACTATCCCATGCGGAGGTGAAAACCTCACGAAGGCGTAGTTTCAGGGGTAAAAAATCAATCGCATTTTCAAAGGTATGAAGAATCGTGTTCAATCGTGCTGATGTGATGCAATATACCTTTGAAACGAGAGAATTTTGAAAACTAACTTGAACCACACAAATGTTTTAAAAAGAACCATATTTCAAAATATTTTTAAATCTTGGATATAAGGACAGTATTTAATCAATTTGGTACCAATTTTGGGCGTAACGAGGGTGCTAATCCTTCCTCGCACGTAATCGACTCCCGAACCTGTTTTTTTAAATTTCAGTATTGCAATTACTGTCAAATTGTATATGACATTTATGTATTAATTTGTAATAATTTATTTATTATTTGTACTATGTGCCATGTCTCAATATTCTTCTTGGTCATGGTTGTTTTAATAACAATAGTATCTCAAAAGAACTTTTATAAAAGATGATTCATGACGAGACGTTACATGTTCGCATCAAACATGGTTTTTATTATTCCGCCAAGAAAGAGTCCAGCTCGATGTTTTTAATCAAGATAGGACTACTCAATCTATTGATGTCATGAGCTAAATGGTAATCAATCTTTCATCAGTTAGTTTTTGGAGACTCAGTCTCAAATGTAATGTTTTTTAAATTAAATCATTGGTTGAATCAATTAAATTATTGATCCTTAATCTGATTGGTCTACTTGGTTCAAATCAAATAAATTATTAAAAAATTCATATATTTTTTTAAATTATATAATTTAATTCAATTGATTTTTTAATCTGATTTAACCAGCCGATTTTGTTTTTCTTTCTCTTCGGACCAGTAATTCAATTTATTCCAAATTTAACAGTCCTGTTTAATTTTTAAAACACTGAGCAGTTAGTAAAAACGGATTTACTTGATAACATTTCCGATTCCCAAGTCAGAGAATTATCATCATAAACTTAAAATATAATCAAATCGATTTAAAAAATACAACAAAATCAAAATTCTATGGAGTTGATATACAAATCTATTGCGTAAAATATGCTCAATAAAATACCTCTATACAATAATTTTGAGTTCTCTTCCTGGAAGGAATCAACTCTCTTTCCTCCCCATCCTCAACAAAATTCACAAGTGAAAAATAACTTAAAAGCTCAATAGAAAAACACGAACAAGAAATTACACCAAAAAGAGTGAAAAAAAATGATTTCCGTTGGAAATTTACCATCTCGTTTTCTCTTGTGAAGGCGTACTTTCGGGAAACTATCGACTCGAATCGGTAGCGAAGTGAAAATATCAGTGACAGTAAAATATGGAGTTAAATAAGCGGCAAAAAGAGAAATGCCAATTGAAGACATAGCGTCGCGGCAGTTGTTGGCTGAGAGAGTGATGGGACAGCTTGGGATGGAACAAAGTAAAGAAATGATTGCGGGGTTTACCAAAAGAGTGTGCATAGGCCATAGGGAAGCGATGTCCGGAAGATGGGTGGGCTTGCCGATGAAAACTAGAAGAGAAAAAAACATGCTGGGCCTTTTAAGAGTCGGTGACTGATAGGGTTGTGACCCGGTGAGTCGTTCCGAGTTACTCATACCACCAACATTACTAATAATAATATTATTATCGTTATCTTGATCGGAACCAATATCCTCAAATGCTCCATGATTCTTATTTCTTACTATTTTGTTAAGAAAAGCTTTTCGAATTGATTTGAGCGGGAAGTTGACAAATGCCCCTAAATTGTGCAAGATATTGCAATGGATGCGAAGCACTTTCTCTTACTTTGAAGGGTATCTTAGTGAATATATAATTGTTCTGGGCCAAGAATATGTGGCCTTGGCAGGTTGTGGGTTTAATATTTTGATTTTATTAATGAATGTCTCGTAAAACATTAAGAAAATATTTTTTAACGGAAGTTTTATTTTAATAGTTAATCATCCTCTTCATTGGCCAATCCCCTTTATCTTAGACTTAATGCTGCCGTTCATTTACTCAAAAAATAATTGACTTTTTTTAAGCATAATTATAAAATATGTTATCAATTTTTTTTTTTTGAATCTTAACTTTCAAATTTTAAAAAGATGTGAATAAATATATTTTTCAAAAAGCTATGAACTTTTAATAATTTATTAAATCTTATAATTTTTATGAAACACATAAACCATCACCTAACACACCCATCAATTTGACAATGTTAAAAGTTAAGATCAAAAAGTGACAAAATTGAAGTCAAAAGGGACGACATCGGTTTCCGTTTTAATAGCTTTGGTTTCCACTAATTATGAGATGATGATAAAGTACGACGTGGAAATGGTGATGATTTCTTTTATAAAGATATCATTATCCAAAAAGGAATTGTACATGCAAAAATTCAAATCTTAAAAGTTAAGAAAAATAGATTAAGATAAGGAGAGAAAATGGTTAAAAATTGTATGTATAGATCACAGATGATCAACACGAGAAGCAGCGACTGATTTTTTTTACGTTAAATAAACTTAATTTATTCGATGTAACAAATTTATGCTTAGTATCAAGTAACGTATAATTTGGGCTCCTACCATTATTTATTATAACTACAGTCGCAATAAATACATAGCCATAAGTTAAATATATATTAAATGCTTCAGCCCATTTGATCTCATGATTTTGTCCCCAAAATACAACACCCAAATGTTAAAGATACACAATCGATGTGAAATTCATGATTACCTGATCCTAAAATAAAAAAGGAAAATGATTCAACAACATAATATGCCAAGGTGACCGCTCTTTGTAATTACCTAGCATGCAGTTAAGGCATGGTGTATCATAAATAATCCAGAGAAGGCAGTACTTCCTTTAGACATGTAAAATATTTGCATATAATATGAGAATGATATACAATTTGATCCTTAAGCAGTTATGCTCCATCTTTTGTTCCATTCATAAGCAACGGCAACTCAATTTACAAGGGAAGAACAAGCATATATACTTTGCTTCAGCCTAAAGAAAATATTATTCGCGATTTATTTATGTACGTACAAGAGAAGGTAAAAACGGACGATGTTACCTACAACATCTCTTGTGTTGTAACTGCAGGTTTTCAGTAGACATGGATGTCCACACTGATGGTACTTCCAAGGCAGCTGCTTTCTGTAGCGAGTTTCTTTGCTGAAATCTTTTGATGTGCTTGGCAGGTTAGCCACAAGCACGAGATTCTTGCTAGTGCTGCCTGACCGACAACTCTAACTCGATAAACCATGCTAAGATCTGCCCATATTGTACTTCCCGTGGCACCTGATTCAAGACTCTGGTCATATCCGTCGAGATCAGCTTCTGTTACCACCACTACTGAACCATCATCAAAAGTCACGAGGTCTCGTGCAGGTGACAAGTCCGAAGTTCTTAAAATTAAATCCATCATGTAGCTGTGGAAGCCAGCCTTCCTCATTTTAAGATAGTAGAACTCTTCAACAGCCTGCAATTGAAAGAATGAGAGAGATTACTCAAACCTATTGTTTCAAAATCATGGTTATAGAAATACCGATTCATAATTCCTGAACTCTCGATTGGAGAAAGTGGAACCTGAGACATTATACCTGCCATTGGGAAGCAGCTAAACGCACCCTTGGCCTGATCAACTTCACATAATCATATGCAGAAACAGGTGTCATCTGCTTATAATATACCTATGTAGAACCAAAATTCATCAGTCCAGCTAGAACCAACAAGTATTACGGTCCACACAACTTTATAGTCTATATAGCACTAACCAGGTAACACAATACAATGGTTGTGCTGCGGCCACGACCAGCTTTACAGTGGACATATGTAGTTTGCCCAAGTGACACATTTCCTTCAGGAAAAAGAAAGAAATAATATTTCAGCAAGAGAAATTAAAAAAAAAAAAAAAAAAGCATTGAGAAACATTTGAACTATGTTATAATTTTTATAAGAAAAAGGCCACTATCAGGCAAACTTGACCAACATAAGCAAAGCCCTCAAAGAACGCTTACTATGAATGAAATCAATTGCTTGGCATATCGATGTCAAAGATGGTGCAAAGTAGTAGTCTCTTGTAGGGATCACCAAATGGTTAATGCCATAATTCTACCACAATATTGCAGAAAGAAAATTAACAACGTTAAACATGAAAGGATTAACAGCATAATGAAATGGAAAATTTCATAATGTCAAAAGAGACAACATTCACAAAATAAACATACAAGGTCTTGAAAAGTAGTAAAATATGAATAATGTAAATATACTAGAACGGAATGCCCACATGATAAAGAGATGTAGGAACCAGAGTTTCGTAAGGCTCGTTTAGTGTGATTACTCCACGAACACCATTCTCCTTTAGCCTTGGAACATCAGTAGGAAATGGAACAGCACCTAACAGTATAAACTGGAAAAAGAAAAAGAAAGTCATATTAGAACTTGTAAAATAACTGTGCACTTGTAAGAATAGCAGATTACAATATAGATTATCCAAATACACATTATAAACATCATCTTCAACAACATCAACTACTTAAGATGAACAAGACATGAACTTTAAGCTATATACCTCATCAACTCTATCCCACCACCGGAACTCAGGCTGAATCTTGTTCCTAACAACATTGTAAAACAAGGTCGGGTAAAACAGTGCACGAGCCCCCGCACCTACCAATACCCTTTTCGCATCCCATTCCTCAACGCTTCTTTCAATACCCAAGACCTCATTACTTTCATAATAACTCTTATTTTCTTCTTCTCCAGCTCTTTCCGCCCCCTCCCCTACCTTCAATTCCTCAATATGCATAGCCCCAAGAATTCAACAGAAATGGAAAACAAATACGCACAAAATTACAAACCCTAATCACCAAATTTACAGAATTTGGACAATTTGATCAAAGCAGAAAAGGAAACCCAACAAAAAAACGAAAAATTTATAATCCTTTTCCAACACAAACCCTAATGCTTTAAATTTGAACAGGAAATGGAATGAAACATGACCGGATTATGATTTCTAAACGAAATCACCAACGTATTTTGAAAAAAGAGGGTCGATCAGACGGCGGGAACAAGCCGGAGATGACGTCGATTGATCGAACGGTGATCGATTGATGGAAAGGGGAAACCCTACCCCTGATTTTCCTTTTTTTCCCCGATTTTTTGGTGGGAAATCATGAAGAGATGATTTCCTGGATTCCACTCCTCCGTTTTTTGCACTTACAACAACCTTCGAAGAAAATTATTAAAATAAAATAAAGAGGAAAAATCGCGAAATTCAGAAATTTATATCTGGATGAGGGAGGAGATCTAAAATGACGGGGCACGATTAGCAGGGACTTCTGACAAGTGGATAAATAAATGACACGTGTTGAGTTAAGGTATGTAGGGCTTTTTCCACTGCATATATATATATATATATATTTCTAATCATCACTTCACAAACAAAATTCAATAAATTCTCCATCAAAATAAAAGCAACATTCAATCTTTTTTATAACAATGCACGTATTGAATTTTAAATAATGATAAAAAATCATTTCTAAGTATGAATTATCTTTACACACAATTAATACAACCAATCTTTAAAATATTAGTTGAAAAATATATTTATTTTTTCAGGTTAATTATTATAATTTTAACCGTCTCCAGAAAATACCTTTACATTTTATACATGCATGAATTTTAAACCAGAGATAAAAAGGAAAGATTGAAAGGCCATCATAACAATTTCATCACTTTTCTTGTAATTATAAAATATGACCATGTAATCTTTACAAATTTAAAATTTAACCAATATATTTTTAAGAATTTAATGTTTCTATTTTTCATATTGACTGCCGTAATATTTTGAAATAAAAAAAACACTCACTTCATAATAATGTAGTTAAAAAGATGACATTGTAATGAAACTAAATTTAACAAAATAATTTTAATTGTGCTAATAATTAGACCTAAATTCTAAAATCTGAAAAGTAGAAGGATTAAATTTCAAATTTATGAAGAGTGGAGTTAATGACATATTTTAACATTCTTGTAAATTAAACAATACAAAAAGGAAAAAAGCAAGGGGAAAAAACAACATTCTTAAATAATGTAAATCCAGTTCATACCAAAAAGAAACTGACAAGGAACATAACATGGTGGTTTTAAAGCGTTCTTTTTCAGCCAATCTAATCCGAAAAAAAAAACACATGGAATTTAAGCTGTTCACAAGTAAATAACAAAAGCTAAATGAACCAGTCATTCATGTGAGCTCCATTTCAGCATCTATAAGAACCCTAAAACGCAAAGAGCTTGAAAACAAATTTGCTAACTGTGTATAACAAAAAGACAATGACATCTGGAGGTGGAGACTCACAGTTTCCCATACATCTCTTCTTCTTCTTTTTTTATCAATGCACCAATGATACTTTCAAGATTTTGTCAAGAACAAAACAGGCCATTATGTGTTTTCTGATGCATTGCAATTTCCAAATGAATAGAATTCACTCATGATGCAGTACTTACATAGATTTTGATAAGCTTGAGTTCCCTGTGATCAATAAAAGCTCGTGAACATCGCAAAGATCTCTACCAAATGGCATTATGAACTACACTAGCAACCTGATCTGCAACTATGGCTTTGCTTAGCACCAAATGGCATTATGAAGTAAGTACACTGGCAACCTGATATGCAACTATGGCTTTGCTTAGCAAGGTAGCATCATTATACAAATCGCTTCGGCCTTCAGAATATACCATTTAGGGTGATTAACAAGAGAAAGATTAATAGGGTAAATTGAGATATTTGAAAATATCACCTAGCAATTCTACTGAGCTGAATAGCTAGCTCCTTATCTCCAGAGTTTTTCAGATGTTCGATGATTTTGTTAACATAAATAGCTTTCAAGCGAATCCTTTTATTAAGCATTGACCTAGCAAGCTTTGCAGCTTCAACCGAATGGCTTTGCTGACACAGGCCAACCAAAAGAATAGAATAGATATCAGAATCAATGGATGACAAGAATCGCATCTGCTCAATTTCATCATATAAGCAAAAACCATCAAGCACTCGTCCCTTGCGACAGATCTCCCTAATCATGAGACTACAAGCAATGCCATCTGGTTTGGCCCCACTTGCTAACATCTTCCTAAAGAGAATCTCTGCCTCATCAAGTCTATTAATCCTAATCAAAGACACCACAAGAGCACTATAGCAATCACCATCAGAAACACCACGTCCAGCAACTTTATCAATCAACTTATACGCTTCTTCAACATGTCCCTCAGCACAAAACCTTTCGATCAAAGTAATAACAGTTACACGGTTAGGAGCACACCCACAAGTTTCCATTCTATCCAAAATTCGCAATGCCTCCATTGTATGACCCTTCTCACAAAAGCTTTTAATTACAGATGTATATGTGATGACATTTGGACTACAACTCCCACCTGTTGTCTCCATCTCCTCCAAAAACTCCAATGCTTTCTCCGTACTCCCATGCATACAAATACCCTCAAGAAGCACGGAATACACCAAGGCATTTGGAGAAAACCCTTGCTCCCTCATAGCCTGAAACAACTCACAAGCATCCTCCAATCTACCAGCATTACAGAACCCCTTGATCATCGCAAAATAAGTGATCATATCAGGATAAAGATCAATCAAGCCGATCTCTTTCATCAATTTATTAGCCATATCCATATCCCCTTTCTCACAAAACAGCCTGATAACAACATTATAAATGGTAATATCCGGACGTAAGTTAAATTCAGGCACTTTCCTCAATACCAACAATGCTTCATCAGCAATCCTAGCTTCTTTACACAAATTCAAAATAACTTTGAACATTTTAACATTAACCAAACACTTTTCCACCTTGTAAGCTTCAATAACATCCAAAATAAGAAATGGACTTTGCTTAATTTTCAAAAATTCACAAGCTTTGCTGTACATATAAGAACTATACCTACAATTTGATTGAAGACCTGCCCATATAAAAAACCTCAGGCCCATTCGAGATATATCAAAGGAACATCTTTTTAACACCTCACAGACACAGTTTGGGTCCAATTTGGCATTGACTAAAGCAAGGGTTTTCTCTACATTGCTTTGCTTTTTCTCTAAAAGGGTGAAGAATTTGTCCGCAGAAGAAGTTGAGCTGAATTGAAGAGTGAAAACTTTTCTTTGTTTCGGGTAAATTGAGAGTGAAATCAACCGGGAGAGTGAAGCAATTGACATGGGGATTCTAGAACAAAACAATAAGGGCAAATCTTACCCGATATAAAGAGATTGTTTCTGAATGAGGTTGGCTGAGCTTTGGCACAAATGAGGGTATATTGAGTTGTTCGTACGCGGCCCAGTACTGTCCGGTCAACTCATAGCCAGGCAACCATGATCTTATAGACAACCCTGCATTATAGTCGTAGAGCAACTTTTTTAAGGTAATTTACAATTATATCTTAAAGTACAATTGTTAATGTTACAAATTACAATGTTAGTTGAAGATATAAAAGTATTCAAGTGGAATATATGTTTGAACATGAGTATTTAAGTATAATTTCAATTTTATTAAAAATATATCAGAATCGAGCATATATCCAATTTTTGTATTCAAATATGAGTCCGGTCTGTAAAACCGAAAACCACAACATTTCCTAAGCCAAAGGTTATTGGCATATTAGCAAAACTCATGACTAAGCTTATTGGCATATTAACAGACTCTATAAAAATGATAATTGAAAACCGAACTGACTTTGACCGAAACTGAAATAGCGCCCGAGTTTAGTCGGTTGGTCCAATCGGTTAACCGACGTAACCCAAAGATATCAAGTAAAAAAGCTGGTTTCTTTTTTAAATTACACAAGCCATGATGGAAATACTAATAAATTATAGTAAATAATTGAATTTCTCATGAATAATTAGCTGTTTATACAACTTTTACAGCCCACTAACACCTCATTTCTCTTTATTGATAGCAAAACAAAACTCAATGACCAACCCTAAATTCATTGAAAAAGCTAATCCAAAATCAAAGCTACCTGTTTCATGGTTGCTACCGTCTCGAATGAGAAACGTAGAAATTCGAAATAGGCCTTAATTAATTCCAGGGAAAAAAAAAAGGGTTAGGCGATGAGCAAGGCAACAAAGTTGAACATCAATAGCTTCATTAATTTTAAAAGAAAGGTTGAACATCAGTCGACAGTAGATTAAATGTCGCAAGAGAGAAAAAATAACTTACAGTGGGCAGCGACGAGGCGTTAGCCGATGAGCAAGGCCACAACTAGCAAGAAAGGCGGCAACCGATGTCCGAGAATGGTTGACGGCGAGCTGTTACCGACCGGCGATGGGTTTATTGGTCCGGTTCAAGGCAGTTTTTAAGTTAGGCGGGTGAGAAGGTGGGAACAAAGGAGTACAGCAAGTAAAATAGTCACGAAATAGCTTTAGGTTTTATTTTTCAAAATTTTGTATTGGGTTTTTGGGCCTACAAATATTGGATTGGATTTAATTTTGTTAGTGTGGGACTAAATGTATGATATTATTTAATACAATATGAAAAAATTAAAAAAAATTATAGTCATTTATTTTTAATTTTACTTTTTGTTTACGACGTAATTTCCGTTTATTTTCATATATATAATTTTTTGATAAAATATGTATAATTTATTAACAAGCTTTCAATTATATTATAAATATGCATATATGAAAATATTTTAAAGAATATCAATAAATTTAAAACCCTATGTCAAAACACACAGATATCGTTAGTATCAATATTGTAGTAAAATTTATGATTGTTGAAATATGATGGAACTGGTGGATGAATCTGGTTGGATAATAATGGAGAGATGCCTTAACTTTTTTTTTAAATAATTTTTATATTTATTATTTATAATTATATATACATCAATATTCATCGGTATTATGGATAATTTTTATACAATTCAAGTATATTGAAACGCATTATTTTTTTATTTATGGGTTCGAAAAAATTATATATAATTTTAGACATTATATTAAAAAGAACAGATATGATAATATTGTTATTAAAAGGTAATTAGTAGTCAAAGAAAATGTTCAAATGGTAGACAAATACCCCTAAACTTTAGGATAATTTTCACAATTAATATATTCCAAAACCCTAAATCATAAAAAGGGAGATTCCTTTTAGTAATATTGCAAAATGGTAATTGGAACACAAGATTTGCGCTAATAAGCTTTGATTGAATTTACACTTTACAACCAAACTGCTTTTTCCCCACCATTCAAATTGAAGGTGGATGATTCAATTAGAGACTCGCTAATTATTAATTTTAACACCAAAAATTAATTAATTAAACTAATTAAAATATGTCAAAAAAAGAAAGACAACAAAAAAGGATTGGATGGATGGGTCCGAATTAATACAAAACATCAAAGACCCAACAAAATCCACATTCTTAACAACCAGACCTAAAAAATCCCTTGAAAAAGGAACTTTGACCGAAATGCCCTTCTGGATAGCTTATAATTACGATCTAGGATGAAGAGCATCGAATGGTCTATGAGGGATGGGAGCAGATGGGGCCCAGGGATTGATCGTTATGTGCCTCTGCTGGTGCGATTGGAGTAGTTGATGATGGGATCTTGGATCAACGGCGGATGATGCGTTTTGTGGGACCCCCACCCTCTCGCATGAGGGGCACATGGTAAGAGTAGTTGGTGGGTTCATTTGCATGTAAAACTGCGGGGAGAGTTTCAGTGCTCTCAGTTCCTGAACTTCTTTCTGCAACCGCCGATTTTCCTCCGTCAGATTCTCACAGCATCTTTTTAGAAACTCACAGTCAACCTCTGTTTGCTTAAGCTTGGTCCTGCAATTAAGAAAAAAAAAATTTAATTACAACAGTCCCATGTTTTGTAAATAACTTTGACACCAAAAGGACAAAACTGTAAAATCGCTTACCTAGCCCTTCTGTTTTGGAACCAAACTTCAACTTGTCTTGGTCGTAACCCCAGTTGTTTAGCCAAAGCCAACTTTTGCTTCTGCAGAAAAGATTATATCCATTGTTTAAAAAAAATTCTCGGCAACCAAACAGTAATTTTTCACTTGTTTTTGCTCTAATATTCAAATTACTTACTGGGTTGAGAGTGTTGTGCTCTTTAAAACATTCTTCGAGGATAGCAGATTGATCTTTAGAAAGTCTAAGTTTTTTCCTCGAAGTATCACCGTCTTCTTCGTCACTGATGCCATGAGAAGAAGCTCTTTCGATCTCGAGCTCGTCGCCATTGTTATTACCTTCTCTTTCGCTCCTTTTCCCACTCAGGCTACTCGATATCGTGCTGTTCGGAGATGAAACTCCGGCTTCTTCTTCACAATCGACCGTGGATGGCAGCCTGTTAACGTCGATCCCTTTAAGAAATGATCTAGTCTCGGCCCGTAAAGATTCCGTGTTTGGATCTGCATGCAAAAACCATAGTTTTCTTCACGTTAAAAAATGTTGGAAATTTTAATCTAAATTCAAAAGCAACAAATTAAAGAAAGTAAAGCTTGTTTGGTTCTCGGGAAAATACCAGAAGGAGAATAGCATTGATTAGCAGAAGATGGAACGAGAGATGGGCTTAGATTTAACTGAAGCGAATGATGATTTTGAGAAGAACTCAAGCTTAGACTTAAACCCAGATCTTGATCTTTTCCCACCATCATTAATTATTTTCTCTTTGGCCAAACAGAAACTTGGATTCTCTAGTGAGAGAAAGAGAAAGAAAAGAGACTAGAAGGTTTGAGAGTTGAAAAGTGATGGATGGATATGTAAGAGAAGGGGAAAGTGGGGATTATATATAGAAAGCAAAGAACATGAAAGAGTGGGTGGTGTAAGTTCAATCATGATTTGTTGTCCGAAGACCCATTATCTCAATCATGGCTTTTGCTCCCCAAAATATTTTCCACCTCTGCTGGACATTCATAAAATTTTAAAGATACAGATATATATGATATAAAAATAATAATTTGTTCAAAAAAATTATATAAAAATAATGTAAATATATATATTTAACAGGATACTAATTATTAATATTTATATAAACATATGGCATACTTATTTTATAATTGTCATGTAATGTTTTTATGTTTTTCCGATCAGCAAAATAAATATAAATGTAAATTATTATTGTGATAGTATTAGAAATTTAAATATAAGATTCTGTTATCAAATAAATATACTTTCTAATTGAAATAATTTGTATATATAAAATGAAAAATTTTAATCAACAAATATAAGATTCTGTTAACAAATAAATATATTTTTTTAATTTTTTTTCCAATCATGAAACCCGAATATTAACTATTTGTACATTATCTTTAAATTAAAAAATTCTTTCCAAAAACTACCCTATTGAAGCCAACATCCAAAAAGAAAATATCGAGTCTTGAATATTTAAATTTAAGACACATTATACCCATATTTGGGCTTTCAAATCACACCGTTGTTGCCAATATGAATTTTAGTTTCATTAGTCGACTTAGGATGGATTATTTCGATTCTTGATTTGTTTATACTATAATAATTTGATCCTACTTCGTGATTATTCGAATCATATTTATACTTAAAAAAAAATTAAAAAATACTATTGAGAAATTATTATTTACTTTGATACAAAAATAATATCCATTAAACAAATTCACCATTTTCATTCAATAACTACCATTTTAATTTAAAAATATATTTACAAATTTTTCAATGTGATTTAATCTAATTATAATAAAGCGACAATATAATAATTATTTTCTAAAATGTAAAGGAAGAGTTAGGGTTTGCTTAGTTAATGTACAACCAAACGTGAATTAACTTCCATTTCATGCAACATTTTTTTAATGCGAGTGGCATTTAGCATGCTTTGTGGACTAGCTATATATTTTGAGTATAACGAATCATAGGGCATGGTTCCTGATTATATTTGTTTATAATATTTATTCAATTAAATTTAACTGAATTAATAATAAAATCTTATTTTCTCAAACTTTGAATTCACCGGTTGAGCTTGAATAATCGTATTATATAAAATATTAATATTAGTCCTTAGACGAATACAAAAGAAATAACACTTTAAATTGACATAGGATTATTATAATCTAATAACAGTAAATGTAGCACCAACTCAAGGGGCTATTCAAATATTTGTAATCTTTAGAGTTAAGTTCTAGTCAATTTAGCCATATAACCAGTCACTCTGTTTTGTGCTCTCGATACATGTCTTATACGCACCTTTCACCTTCTACATGGAAAGCTATAAATTAACAACAGTTTTACTATTCTACTATTTGTTGCTCCACTAACCAAGAATATTTCAACCAACAACGCATTATCAGACTCGAATTCCACCTATTTGAAACCTCTCTCACATAGTAAATTAATCTTAAAAACTATATCATTACCTAATGGCAAAGAATAACCACACACAACCATATTGTATTTTAGAAATTATATTCAATACATTATCAATATGAATTATGTGATGACATGCGTTAAGAAAATCATTTAATCATGCATTAATTGCATGGTAATCAATCACTAATAATTTTTTGTTAAGACAAAATAAGAAAAGAGAAAGTCCTTTTTATACGAAGACTACTTTCCCTTTTATCTTGATCTAGAAATAAGTAATATAAAAAAATATATTAAAATTCTCGAAAAAAAAAAAAAAGAAAATAGGAACTAATATTTATTACCTTTAAAAATGCTGAATTTTATTTTTATTTTGCCACGAACCCCACACAAGAAAAGACCTGAACACCACCACACTCTCCATGGTCATCATGCCCTCTCAACCAACCGCCTTGATCACACCTCATTTCCTGATCCAACGCTCCAGATCGACCCCATTTGTGGGGCCATGTTTCATCTTGTGATTTTTTTCCCAAATTATATAAGGAAACCATTGATGGGGTTTGGGGCAAAGCATCAAATCATGAGTGGAACCAGACAGGCAGACAAACAGATAAATTACTTATTTATTTTTGGTTATCAAATGTAGGGCCCACCCAACCCCCTCATCTCTCCCATGCCATTACCACGAGGGATGGCGTCGCTTTCCTCGCCTTTTCCATCTATTAAAACAAAAACGCTTTCATTCTATTTTTTAATATATATAATCTTTTTACCAATGCGTTTATTGGAGCGTGTACTACACCTCCGATGATAAAGGAACCTTGGGATTGATTGGATTATTGAAAATATCAATTTCTATAAGCTGTGTTATGTATTGCGCAGTGTTGCTTGTATTAGAATTTTTAAATGATGGACTAAATTGGAAATCTGTTGAGGTATTAAATTAAAAATAATTTAAAATTAATTGAATCAAGAATCGGTACAAATCGGTAGTTGAGTTAATTTTTTTATTTTTATTTTTTAATAATTTTGTAGTCGAACCGGTCGAACTGAATTGGATTGGTGTTGATCTTGTTTTAAAAAACATTGATTTTTTGTGTTTTCTTTAAGGTAAAATACGCCATTAGTTACTAAACTAATAATAAATTTTTGTTTTGGTCACTTAACTAAAAAAAGTTACAATTTAGTCATTAAACTATTTGAAAGTTTTCATTTAAGTCACTAAATTATTTAAAAGTTTTTATTCAAGTCACTAGGTTGTTGATTTTTTAAAAAATTCGCCAGCTTCAAGTGAAGAATAAACAAATGACACAGTAAATTAGTCCCCATTAACAAGCAGAAGAACATATCTTATATCCAAGTCTATCTGATGTTAGTGTTGGAGACTAAAGAAAAAAATTGTTTAAATTTTGAATCGTTGATTTACGACGTCTAAAGTTATTTCATGAAAAAAGCTTAATTGTAAAAGAGAAGGGAAATTAGAATTTTTAATTGATGCAGGCAATGCAAACAGAAAAAGCTGTAAAGCATTGATTTTAACAGTCTAATGACTTAGATGAAAACTTTTAAATAGTTCAGTGATCAAACTTTAACTTGTTTTTAGTCAAATAACCAAAACGAAAATATACTCATAAATTAATGAAAAATATGTGTTTACCCTATTCTTCTACTAATCTAATAACTTTTTAATTTAAAAACAATTTATTTAAGTGTGAGAAATAAATATAAAGTAATCACACATTTTAAAAATTAAATTACATTGTTGAATTTAAATGTTAAAAAAAGATTTCATTAAAAATATACATTTTAAAAAAGTTAAAAACATGATATTGATTATATTAGAACATAGAAACTAAGATTGGTAAATCCAAGACGAGTCGGTTGGTCGAATTGGTAATGTCTTATACATCAATTTGAAGTAAGATAATAAATTGTTTGATTCGAAACATGTACCAACCGGTCAGGGGCGAAGCTAGGGGGCTGGCATGGGCCTCGACCCCCCTAAAATGTAAATTTACTCTTTTAGCCCTTAAAATTTTTTAAAAATTTTAAATTAGTAAAGATAAAATTGTACTTTGGCTCCCCTAAAATTATAAAAATTCAATTTAATCATTTAGAAATTATAAAAATATAAATTATAAAAAATTAAAATTTTATCCGGCCTCCCTAAATATTTATTCTGGCTTCGCCCCTGCAATCGGTTAAACTTGATTAAAAAATTAATTAAATTAAATTATATAATTTTAAATATTTTAAATATTTATGAAAATTTAATTGGATTCACCCATCGTAGTGAATTATCTGACGGATTCAATTAACAAAATTAAAAAAAAAGGGAAAACTGTGATAAGAACTAAATCCATTAAAAATACACGATACAAAACTTTCTATAAAATTTGACCTAATACAAAGCGTGATCGTGACGCAAGTAAAAGTGCGCCGGCTAGGAACAATGGCTCAATGGCTGTAATCTAATCGGCTTCACTGTGAATTATGATCAATTTTTATGAGGAAAAAACAATAATCATTGATCTTCAGATATTCTGATCATGTGCTGCAAGTGAAATAGGCTCAATGGCTCATTGGCTAAGTGAGATGAGCCAAGTCAAGAAGCCAAAAGGAATGGTGAAGCGAGCGTGTGGGAATGGGGGACAAGGGAGAGTGGACTTCACGTGGCAGGGAGTAGGGGTGGGGGAAATGAATTGATAGCGAAAAAGCAGGATGACAAAACTTGAACTTCTCCCTTAACTCACGTGGACCAACATGTCTTGCCTTTGGAACACGTGCTCTCTGGCCCCACACCATCCCTCGTTTGCCTTCTTACACCCGCACGGTCGTGCGTGTCACTTTGTCCCTCCACGCCCCGACAACTCACGCACTCACAATCATTTGAAACTTCCTCCTCTCCTTTCCGACCACGCTCCCTATTCCCTCCCTGCATTCCACGTTTCCCGATTCAACTTTTAACATCAGTAGCTTGAACTACACGCGCCATGACATAAGCTTGGGATTCCTTCCCGGGAACCGTTAATTTTTAGCCTATCTGTATCTCAATTGGCCTATCTCAATCTCCAGATTTTCATGCAACTTGGTCCGAAGCCAGCAGTATAGCACTATAATCGATGATAAATTACAATTACACTAATGCCCTTAAATTGCAATTGAAATTACTTAAAAGCCCCTTATCATATGAGCTAATCATTATTGCTATTATTTTGCAGTCAAATGGTATGCTACTGCCCTTTATAGTTGCATTCATTTTTTCATATGGAATATAATAAATTATTATTTCTTAATTCTATTCTTTTATGAATATCATTTTAATGAAAGATTATTTTGCATTAGCACTAATTAACATTTTTTAAATTGCTAATGAGATTTTAGGTTCATAGTAAAGTTGAGGTCTTGAATTCAATAAAATAATATGCATACAATTTTTTTCAATAAAATTATAATCAATTAAAATTATCAAATATCCTTTGTTTACAAATTTAAAGTATTTTTTGTTTGCAATTAATATGCTTTCTTGTACTTAATTAAAGAAAAAATTAACTAAACTTTTAATTAAAAATCAGCTTAATAATTACCATTAGATTCTTATTAATATTTTTATTAAATAACTATCTTAAATTTAAAGTAACAAATAGGGTGGCATGCTTTTAATCATTGATTGGGGAGACTAAAGATTACATTTTTAAAATATGTTTTTAATTAAAATGTCACTTTCTCTCTTCCCCCACGGCTGCATTTTAATGGTTTGAAGTGGGCATGCCATCTAAATCATTGGTTAGGAATATGTCATTCAAAGGCTTGGTCCATCCCTTTCTCAACTTGACCATTAAATGGGGCATTCTGAATACATCATCATTCATATATACCTTTTACCAAGCATATTACACAACTATAATGGGAGGAATTAAGATTCACAATAATTTGTACCATTTGGATTTCGATTCGATTTTATAGGATTTCTTTTTTGAATTTCTCTTTAAATTTTATACGTTTATATGTATTAATTGGGTGCTTTTTCATTTTTTTATAAGATTTTGTCACATGTGTTTTAAGAAAATTATGAGTTTGATAGGTTTAAAAGGTAAAATGAGAAAAAAATATTATTATTTAATGATAATATATAAAATTCGTTTATTGACATGACAATGAAATATTAAGGGAAAAAAGAAATGAATCCACTACCTCCGATAACACTGAACTCCCAAACAACATCACGCAATCAAACCCCTCATCATCAGATCCTATGAATGGATGATGGATCCGACGATTGACAATAACTTTTGTGGTTATTAGATTAAATGAAAACGGTGGCCCCACCCGACATGATGTCGGGTTGATGATTGAAGTGTCCCCACTGAAGTTCGTGAAAGCTATCCCCACGTTGTCTTCTGTTTCTAAGGACCCTTAAGTGATGAACTACTATGCAGCACCCAACGATACGACGTCGTTTGTCTCGAATAAGTTTTGCCTTGAAACCCCTCTGTTAATTCTTTCCTTTGTTCTCCTAATCACCATGTGACATGCACATGAAATTGGACCCTCTTGGCCTCGCTTGCTCTGTGTCGTAACTATGCATTGCAACCTAACGGATTAGACATAATTTCTCATGGGTTATTATGTGATTAATTAACAGTGTATAACTTTATATATTATATAACATATTATTAAAAATTAAATTAAATGGATTTAACTTTAAATTTTTTTAACAATGTTTCATGATCTAAATTATATAATATCTCTTGATCTAAATTATATATAATCTTACTTTTATTTATGATTATTTAAATCAAAATATCTAAAAATTCAATTTACCTCTCAAAAATCATTCACATCGTAAATGGAATTTTCATTATCCAACAATATATTCTTTTTAAATGCACGAGGGGACCCTTTCAATATGAGTCCATGTGATTTTCACGTGAAGAAGACCCCTTCCTTAAGGTTGTTCTCAATCAAAACAATGTGTCAAAGTTGCTATCATTGTCTTTTTTAAAAAAAAAAAATTGTTCAAATGATTTCTTTTTTGTGTGGATTAAGTGGTCGGAATTTGAACTCCCCTTGTTTGGTCGACCCTTCGGTTTGGATTAGACATTTCAGTTTAGCTTAGTCATGTCATGTCCATTGTCTTCTATCATATCTAGAATCTCTGAAATCTTTTTGGTTCTTTGATTTGTTTTGTTAACCAAGAAGCTTGCCACTAGCCCCTCCCTTCCTACGCTATCAATATCCATATTTAAAGCCAAGGCTCTCATTCATCTATTGAGATACTAAATTGATTTGTTGATTTATGGTAGGAAAAGTATGATAAAATTCTTTATTCTTTATAGTTTGTATTTTATTTTTTATTTAAAAATATATTAGATAAAAAATAAATTGGTCATTTTATTAAATTTTTTATTCATTTTTACTGTTAAAAATTATCTTTGTACGTCAAAATGAGATACACATTGCATGGCATGTGTAACTGTCTATTTATTCTGTAATAGAAATTGATAAATTTTTATTAGAAAAGCCCAATTTAGGACCTGTTCTGCAGTGCTTAAGAAAAATATTTCTGGCTCCAAAAGTATTTTTGGAGGAAAAGTTGTGCTAAACAAGCTGTTTTTAGCTGAAATTTTTGGCTTTTCAGAAGTACTTCTGAAAAAAAAAAGCTAAAATTTTTAGCTTTTTTCTCTCCCAAAAACACTTTTAGCTATTAATTACCTTTTCACCCCTTCAATAACATACTACAGTGCTTAATAACAAATGTGTTAAAATTATTAATTAAAAATAAAAAAATATTTTGTAATATAGTAATTACAAATATTTAATGGTTGTATTTAAATATTTAAAATATAGTTTATATATTCTAATTAAATTTTATAAATAATTAATATTTATTGCTTAAAAAATTAAAATTTATATTTCATATCTTAAAATATTAACAACAAGTTATAATAATTTTTTTTATATTCTTACTAAAATATAATAATATTAACTAATTTAAATATTATTTAAGTGCATATTTGTTACTTGATAATAACATGTCTAAAATAGACATTTTATTTCTCAAAAGCATTTTTTGACAGCAATGCTTATCACTCAAGTTTTAAAGTAAACTTTTCAAAAGTACTTTTTAAAAGTATTGCCAAACTAGCTCTTACTCTTTAATTTAACATATTGAGATTAATTTGTATATTTTTTAAGTAAAAAAAAAAATTACCTGACTCTTAATACAGGAGCCTTCATGATACTTTTACCTTTATCATATTATATTTGTCAAACATCGAATTTTGAATTAGAGTTTCAACACATTGAGTATGATTTTTAATGAGAAATTTTTTCTCTCAATTCTAGAGAGTGTTGGAACGATAATATTCTGAATAAAAAAAATACTCTATATGATACAAGACGTTGGTTCAAGTCCAACCATAACCAATGTGCATAGTTTAGCTTTTTTAGATATTTCATGAAGTGCTACCGTCTTTTGAAGTATTCACGCTCTAAGCAAAACCGAAAGACAGAACTCACCATCATTAATGCATATGGTTCACCTTTTTAAACATTTTATGAGTTCTCATGCTATATTTTTTAGCACTTAAATTTTTGACAAAATCGAAAAGAAATCCATAAAAAATAACATAAGAGGTGTATTCAAAGTGGTAGCACTAACAATTATTGTATATCGGCAACAACGTTGTTGAGTTAATTTAATTAAATATAATGAATTCTTTTATCTTTCCAAAACATAAAATATGTTGTTTCGTACGATAGTTGTAAGTGATTATTATTTCATTGCATTAAACCCTCGAGTTCCACGGGAGGTTGCGCCGCCCTTATTACCCCCTCACGTGAAATCCACGTGGCGCACGAATTTTCATGCAACCGACGGACAGCAAAGCACACGTGTTTCGTGTCAACCCACACGTGCACTTTGGGTCTTAGTTTTTAACCCCCCATTTCTCCATTTGCTGGATCTCGGTCAATAGTCAAACCTAAATCATTTTCCTCCTTGTTTAGTTTATTATTTTTTTAAATACTTCTTTACCGGCTTTACCGGCGATCAGAAGTACGAACTCCTCTCACCCATCCGATGATCTGGAAACCAAATCCCAGCCGCCGATTATCTGATCACTCAGACGTGCATGCGAAACCCTTGAGAAACTGGTTTAGCCAGCTTTTGCTTTTGTTCCAGTGAGTGGGTCCCACATGTCGGTTAATTTGACCGGGTGAGTTGGTCACCATGTGATTTTAACGGCTCAATAAATAATGTTAATCGATGTTAAAACTCCGAGTTGGAATGCACATGTTTGTGTTAAACGACAATACAGATTAAGCAAAATTACATATTTATCCTCTTGTCGACAATTTTAAAATAAGCTCACGTGCGGGGTTGAGGGTAATCCTTGGAATTTCGAAGAATCTTATAATGGTTTGGAGGGGTTTTGTGTGAGAAAAGCATGTTTGGTTGGAGAACTTGCAATATAAAATAATTGGGCTGACAAAAAGAGTATGATGGCACATGAAAGTCCAATCATTTAAAAATAATAGTAGGTCTATTTTGTATATTACACATCAATATTTTTATATAATTTTATTATTTATTAATCAACTGCTTCATTAATAATTAGGGATTTAGGATTTATAGACCCATTTTGTAAATAAATGTGGCTAACTGTGATGGATGAAAGTAAATAATTTTTTTATCTCATGATAATAGTTTTGAATTATTTAATTCTATAAATTCATCAATTGAATTGATTTTTTTAATATTTATTTAATAAAAACATTAAATATACTAATTGGATGTAAAAAACTCTATAATAATAGTTTATAAAAACGACAGTTATATGTACTTAACTAATTATTTCCTTAACTTCCAACTATGAAAGTGATGTCCATCGTAGTATTATAAGACGATAACATTTTTTTTTTAATGTGAATCCAGTCAACTTGAAAATTGAAAAATATATACCCAGAAATCTATGCAAAAAGCTTGTCAACAATCCCTTTCTTTTTTAATATATTTAAAATCGAGGATGTTTCCTGAGGGGTTGGAATAAAATACTAATTTTGAGAATATAATCTTTAACGGGGTAATCAAGCTGATTTGAGTTGGGAGTTTTGGGCTCTAAATTTTATTCAAAATATGATTTGAGCTCTAGTTTTATTGAGTTTTTATTTTATTTTTTATATTAAATTTTGAATTCAAATTCTAACTTAGTGCTTTTGCGTATAAATTTTTTATAAAAATAAATTATCAATTTTTTTAGTATCATTTATGTCTATTTTATGATCCATATTCAAAGTTTGTGACTTCCTCTTTTAATAATATTGTCTTCAATGTTTGAACTTATATTTCCTATTAAAAATGCAACGTGCCTTACTATTGCATCTAACTATTGTTAGTAATAAATTATCAATTTTATTAACATCACAAAATAATAACAATAAACATAAATACTTCTAAATATAAAAATGAACATATAAAAGGTAAAAAATTGTCACTAATAAGTTGAGTTTTAGTTCGGATGGCATCGGCATTCTTGTCAGTGCAAAAAGATGTCAGTTTGAGTGCGCTTAAACGTGTTTTATCTTCCTGTTTAAAGGTAGACATGTTCATATTAGACAATGTTCTTTCAATAGTGATTAATTTCCTGTGTCCAATATAGAGTTATTCATGGGTCGGGTCATGTGCCTAAGCTAAATTTTGTAAGGATGTGGAAAAAAATATTACGCCCGAAATATGGTCCGGGCAATTTTTTAAGTTTATAATATTTTATATATTATATAATTTATAATAAATAAAAAATATATACAACTATAAGACGTTAAATAAAATAAAAATATATATTTAATTTTTTAAAAAATAATATAGATAGACCTAGATAGACTTTGAAAAATTTGTAGACCCATATTTTAAGTTCGACTAGATTTAGACAAACACAAAATGTGTTAATATCATACGGATGCTCGCCTATTTACCCTTCTAATCCAAGAAGAGAAGATTTTTCATACTACAATAAAAAAAAGTTAAATAAAAACTTGAAATCATAAGCATAAAATTTGAAGACAAGCATATAATTCATGCATTTAAAAATAACATATAATAAATAATAAAACGTAAAATTTGAAGCAAATAGTAATAATATATACGTAATATGTACGAAATTAAAATTAAAACATAATTTAAATTGTAAGTAAAAATAGATTTAAATAGATAAATATATCCGGTTAAAAATATTAAATGCGCTCCAATTGGTTATAATAATATTGTCAATTTTTTATATTATGTCAAAAAGTTATCATATTGGCAAATGGAAAATAAGTTGCAAAGAAAAAGGAAAAAAAAATTGAAGTTATTTATTAAGAAAATCAAAACATAAAAAAAAAAAGTAACAGACCTATAAAATAAATACAAATATTTTTATATGAAAATATTAAAAAGTGATTAAGAAACCACTTATATATCTAAAATTAATATTAAAAAATAAATATTGTAAAAAAGAACCAAAAGGGCACTAGAAACTGTGGCTAAATTAAACCAAAAGGCCAAAGAACTAGAGGTGTGCATGGGCCGGGTGGCCCACCCGAAAAATGGGAGGGTTTGGATTAAAATATAGGCTCGAAAAATGGGCTTGGGCAAAAAAAGAGGCCCCTTTAGAAAACGGGCCGGGCATCGGGCAAGATTTTTTTGGCCCGGGCCCGGCCCGGCCCGATTTTAATATTAAATTTTTTATTTTAAATTCTAAGTAACTTTAGTTTTTTTTATTGTTTTTAATGTTATTTTGATATTGTAAAATTTTTGTTATTAATATAATTTAGTTTTTAATTTAGTTCTAATTTGTTTCAATTTTTTAATTTTAATATAATTATTTTTTATTATATTTTTAATTTATATATTATTTTAAGAATTATTTTAGTCTCATTTTTTTTAATATTTGTTTTTATGTTTTAAATGCATTTGATTTATTATATTTTAAAGTTTTTTATTTAATAAAAAAAGTAAAAAATTTTTTTAATATGGTCGGGCCGGGCCGGGCTCGGGCCTATCATTTTTTATCGGGCCGGGCTTGGACAAAATTCCAAGCCGGGCCGGGCCTTGAAAACGGGCCAAAAATTTTTTATGAGCCCGGACCGAACCCGGCCCGGCCCGGCCCATGCACACCTCTACAAATAACCAATCCATGAAGATTTTTCTTTTTAAAACCAGTAAAGCAAATAGGGAACATCTGAACTTAATGTCAACTAAACCTAACCTTGAGATCAAGGGTTTTTTTTTTTTTTTGTTGCCATTACAACAGTTGCTAAATCAACTATGCATGAAACATTTTTAGTTAGAAACTGCAATTACAACTTCTATATTTTTCTGCAGGCTTGAATTGGAACACAGACAAAAATAAAAACCAAAATAATGGACCAGCTATTTCAAAAGAACAAAGATTAATGCTTCTGGTCCTTTTTATCATCTATGCATCTCTTACATTTCCTTATCCATAAGGAGATAATATGAATTGGATGTTAAACAAAGGTTAAACCTCCAACTTTACAAAATAAATCATTTTAACCATTTAAATTTTTTCGCCTCTTGTAGCCTTTAAATTTGAGTCATTTGTCAAATCACCCTAAAATAAATAGAAAAGTTTACACTTGTTAACTTTGCTCACGTGGCATACACGTGGATTGCCACGTGGATGCATCAGCAAAGTTAACAACTGTTAACTTTTCCATACATTTTTGGAATGATTTGATAAACAATCCAAGTTTAAGGGTTAAAAGAGGTTAAAAATTAAATGAAGGGCTGAAATGACTTCTTTCATAAAGTTGAAGGGCCAAATAAGTCATTACCCTGGATAAGAAAAATTATGCTATCCTAAAACACAACTTAGTCGGAAATCGGAAGAACGTAAACGGAGATATAAATAACATGACAAGCAGGCGATCATATTTTATCTTAACTTTGTTGGAGGACTAGCCTTTGCTGGTTAGATATCTTCCTATAATATCGTCACTGTCATGTCTGCCCCTCCTCCTCCTTGTGCCTCCCATTTCTTTGAGTTTCTGTGGAGATGTTCAAAATTTAATGATTGGGAAAACAATGTGCCATCCCAATAAATGAGTTTACGAAAAAGCTTTGAAATTTTAAATAATAAAAAAACAAAAGCAAAATACTAAAACACAAGAAATACTAACCAATTGGTGAATCCTTTACAAGGGAGACATTCTGCATACGATTTAAGTAACTCTTTGGGACGAAATAAAAAAAGTATGAAACATGAAAATAGTGCTTTCAATCCTGGTCATATTCAAATAAAAAATGAAAACATAGACAAAGCTAAAAGGAACTTAGATTACCGTCTGTGCTTTTCTTCTGGAATCTGCGACTTCTTCATAGTATTGCATGACTTCCTCTTCTGAAGCAGTTACATTACGATCCCGAGGAAGCAAAGACAAAAGGCGAGTTTGATCGCATGTTCGAGTGAAAACCATAGATGTACATCCTGACATCTGAATCAAAATATAAACACGAAAGCAATCCTGTAATCACAACAAAATGAAATATATAAAAAAAGCCACTTAGATATCTAGTAACAAGAAAAACAACAATACACATATCTTTCATGCTTCATCCGTTTACAGTACTAACAGAAAAGAATTATCATGACTGGATTATAATCTAGTTCCAGCTACAAAAATTAAATTCCTTATTCAACAACGAAGCATGAACACTCGTACTTACTGTCAAAGATTGCCGGGCCTAGCTTATATGATGACCTATGTTTTGCTCAAACTGGGTTCTGGTGCTAATATTAGTATTTAACATGCCAGTTTCCAGGAAGTGAAGACAACTGAATACAGCTATCTATTAAGGGTCCAAAAAGGTAAAGGGTGTCAAATTTAGTTGTTCAAACTGTGGCACTAAGATGTAAAAGTTTTAAGGTATGAAAATTGAATCACACAAATCATGGATCTAGTTGCTGCCTTCACTGCAGGATAAGTAGTCTAGCAGGTTCCAGAAAGTTTCTCTTGCACACCAACCAGGGGTCACAAGGTGTGCTAAACCTATGACACATTCACTACCATTGATTCAACTCAAGTTATTCTATAGTATTTTCATATTACTTTAACAAACACAATGACGATTACAACTAAACTCAAGTGCATCTAGTATCACATGGACCAAAAAGTTTCCTTGATCTTTTTCAGTAACTTGATCTCTCTCAAAGATAGAATTTCAGCACAAAACCATCATGAAAATCATCACACAGGTCTGATGATCCATATCATAGTTCACATCTTTGAAGAAGAAATTTAATGCTAAAAAGATTCAGTAACCTTGTTCTTTGCAGCTGCGAACCGATAATGTTGCTTCAACGTGTCAACAGTAGAATATTTTTGCGCAGCTTCAATCTAAAATGGAAACAGAAAAACTGAAAGTCTTTAAAACATTAAAATTAGAATAAGGAGATTGCAGAAATTTTTTGCTTGAATAGCATCATCAACCTTCACAGGGTTTCTCAGACATGCCCTTTGCAGCTTCTTCACCTATAAAATCAATAAAGATTGTAGTCAAACATTAACTAAAATAAAACCATTCATAATGTAAAAATCAGGTCAAACTGTCAAAATACCGTTCCCTGATGGCAGATTAAATAAGGCAACATGAGGGGAGAAAAACAGAAACATTCATATCCACATGATCAAAGCCATGATATTTTTTGGGTCCTAATAAGAAAACATATGTACACAAGTACAACAGTAAGAAAGAGCAACCAATGCACTACTTCCTTCTTTTTTGCAAAATTATTAACTCACAATAACCAAGATCAAACTAGCCTTTGATTACAAGGTTCAGCTATACAGATCTTGAACGTATTTTTGCTTATAGTTTCTAACCCACATCCAATTTGAAACAGAAAATGGTATATGAACATGTTTCTTAAGAATAAATAAAATATTTGTTTCCCAAACACACCTTTTTTGGTCATGGTTGCATAAAACAAATGTTATCACAAGGAATAAGACTCAAAATAGTATATGGACATATTTCTTAAAGAATACTTAAAATATTCGCTTTCCCCCGCATACCTTGTCGGTCATGGTTGCAGAAAACAAATATTGGTGCCAAGAACATACAAAATATAATGAAGTGCTTTCTCAAAATCCTCATTCAGCAACTTATCTGCCTCATCTAAGACCAGTCAAATACATGCACATATTATTTCAAAAATATATGCATATCAAACAGTCAACAAGAAATGCAAGTTACAAGATAGGTATTTTATTACTCCTTTACTCCAATTATATCAACCAACAACTCTTATATGGAGGCATTGACTCTAGTTTAAAGTGCCATGTAAGACATTGGCATTCATATCATGAAGGTGAAAAGTTATTTAAGACATATAATACAATAGATTTATTATAAGCTAAAATAAAAAAGACAAAAGGTTGCCTCAAGAAAAAGGTTGGAAAAAGAATAACAAATCTTTCACAAAATAAGACTTGGTCATTTTAAACTAAAATACGATCACAATTACTGAATAGAAAGGGAATTTAAAAGATAGAAGGAGGAAGAAGTAGAAGAAATTCTTACCAAGTATTTTAGCATGCTAAGAGAAAAACCTTTAGTATTGGTTAGGTGATCCATGAGGCGTCCAGGAGTTCCAACCTACAGGACGAAGTTTAAATTTCAATCATTAAAAAAAAAAAAAAAAGATTCAGATGCATTCTTTGTCCTAAGGTACCTCTTTCTTCATCATTGTCTATGTGCATCCTAAAAATTGATAACTACTAAAAGCAGAAGGATTCTAACATTTTTCTCTTCGGGTATTACTTTCACCTTTAAGGAAGCTTACTAACAGTAAGAAAATATCATATAAACTCTAGATATAGTTTTTCTATCAAAGTGAACACCAAGGAACATAATGTTAACTAAATAAACTCACAGAAATACCAAAACCGAAGGTACATAGCCCTCTCCGTAATTCTTAGCAAGTAAATCATAAAGAAACTAGATATCACTGCTAACCTAGATGACATCAGTACCATACAAGGGGATATTCATTCATATAGTGTGGTGAACCAATTTATCAAGATTAAGGAAGAGGATCGTGACAGCCATAAATCAAGCATAAACATACCAGATGCCATGTAGCATAATCTCTGTCACTACATCTTAGAAAATAAACAACTTAGAGGAGAGGCATAAACAACTCAACGCACTAGTATTGCAATCAATTTTTATGTATCTAACTGTTATCCGCATCTTTATGATAGCAACCAAGTCTTATACCACAGGTCAACTTAACCTAGATCCTTTAAGCTCAAATTTACTTGAAGTTCTAGATAATATGACAGGGGGAGAACAAATGAAGTTACAACAATGTGCGGCTGCTTCCCAAGGGCAATTTGTTGTTGCATGAGGTCCACCCCTCCAACAAGCTTTCAAAATTAAGAACCAAAATTTAAGCAATCCAAATAAATTGATTTATGATAAGAAAAAATTAAGAAGCCAAAATTTTCAAAGTCAGCAAACAACTCTGCCATACTTTAGACATGTAAAGTATAAACTAAAAACAACTCAAGCATGAAATTTCAATTCTATTAGACAGAAAAAAAAAAAAAGTAACTATCTTGCTAACTGTGTGGTATATTTTAGCGGGAAACTTACAAGAGCACATTTTAGGCCAAACCCGGATCCCCGGATCCTAAAGTTTGAAATTGTTCAGCATTGCAATAACAAATATGATTAAACCAAACAAGATCCAACAAGAAAAAGTAAAATATTTTTTGATAACGAAATTAAGCAACTTGTTTGATAGCAGACCGTGTTTGGGAAAGCACCAAAGCAAAAAATACAGGTGCACATTTATATCCTTGTTTCGAATGGCATTCCAAAAGCGCATGGAGTATGGGAAGAGTAAACGCCGCCGTTCTACCGGTACCCGTTTGGGAAAGCCCATTCAAATCATTCCCTTCAATACGAAAATCCACACAAATCTTTTAAACACAAGACTAAAGAATTGAATCAAACAAAGTACTAAAGATAATTTTTTAAAAAGGCGGGAGAACCTCCGAGAGCGTGGGGCATGGCGTCTGCTTGGATTTTGGTAGGAGTTTTCCAACTTATTTCGTCGCAGGCTTCCACTAATTCCTCGCATAAAGCTAACACTTTGAACGTCTTTATTTCTTCCTTCAGCCATCTTTGTTTCAGACAGAGTTTCAAAAAGCGTAGCTTTTAAAAAAAAATTCTGCTTGTCAACAAATTAAACAGCAGAAAGATAAATATTAGAAAAAATATATATTAAAAATAATATTGTAATAAAAATAATTATATAATGTTTTAATAAAATCAAAGAAAAAATTAGAAAAAGTTTAAATATATTAAAATTAGTAATTTTAAGTTAAATTCTTAACAAATTTATTTGGAATGATAATTTAACGGGTCAGGTCAATTTATCATTATACCGTTAACGAAAATTAACGGTTAAATATCTAAAATGTTGTAACACAATAATTAAGTGACTAAAAAGTAACATTTTAAACATATATAATTAAAATGTAACTCGAGACAAATAAAAATATTATTTTAATAGTTTATCCAATAATCTTTTTATCCCTTTTAGTATTTATTACAACATTCTTGACTGTTTATTCCTATAATTGAAATGTTAAAAATTATGCTAGTCGGACTTAGATATAAATATTAGATACGGATATAGTTTATACTAAGGAAGCATTGGATCCAGTTACGTGTATTTAAGCTTGATTCTTGTACTTGATTAGGTTGTCTGTTTGGGAGATAGCTGCTTGTTTGTATTTAAGTTCTAATTGAAAATTTTTAATTGTTAATTAAAAGTTAAAAACTCAATTATATTTGAAATTATTTGAATTAAGTATTGAAACATCTAAATTCCAATAATGGGAGTTTTTAAATTTCTGGAACTGAAGTTTTTTTGTCCACAATGATTGATTTGGTCATGTCCTTATGCGCGTGCTTCTTATCCGTAGGGATAAAATCAATTCAAGGCAACCCAAAATCATCCTTTATATCAACATCACATATCAATTATCCAAATATGCGTTCTTACTAGACTTGTATTATTTATTTAAATTAAATACAAAAAACTTTAATTTAAATATATAATATGCTATACAAATAGAGTCATATAGAGGTATAATAAATTATTTAAAAAATATATATTAAAAAAAGATAATGATAATTTTTTAAAAATTATTTGTAGAATAAAAAAATATATTGTTAATATATCAAATATTAATATTATTTAATATACTAACTGTACATTTTTTTTACAATAAATTTTTAAAAATTATTAAATGCCTTTTTTTAAATATATTATTATATCTTTATAAAATACTTGTCAATTACTAATATCACTTGTGAAATCTAAAGGATTTCAATAATATTATACCAAAATGTATTTTTAAATGTATAAATATAACGTGGAAGATTTATTTAAAAGTTCACATCTATTTTACGAAGTAGCTGTCTTTTTATTTTGTTTTAGAATTTAATAATTATCAAATGAAAAATATTAACCATTGTTAAAAGTTTCAATAAATAAAGTTAGGTTGATGATTAATGTATATAGAGTATAGTAAAATAATTAAAAAGAATTGACAAAAAAATTAAAAGGAAATATATAAACGAAATAAAACATGTGTTTGCTAGTATTTTAAATACTCACCTTTGTCAAATTTGATATATTAATATGATTTTCGATTCACACTTCGCGTTTAACTAATTATTTTTAGATAAAATAATTAAAAATTAAAGGTTAGTAACCTTCAAGTTTTTATACTCTCAGTGTATTTAGAATTTAACCATTATATTTTTTAAAAAAATTTAAAATTTTTATTTTTTTAATTTAAAAATCTAAGTTCAATAGTTAAAATTGTTAAATTTATTGACGAGATATCTTAAAATTAAAGAAAAACTATTCACTCAATAACTATATTACAAAAATAGAATTATAGTGGACTTGAATTTAACAAAAAATTCAACAATATTAACAATTTTTTAAATTTATGTTAATATTTTAATTAAAATAAAATATTTGAATTGAGATAGAAATTCAATTTTGACATTTTTTATATAATTAAAAGGTAGATAATAGAATTGAAAATTAACAATTATTATCATTAATGTAAAAAAAATTAAGAACAGGTGTCCAAGAAGAAAACCTTTTATATATTGCAGTATAGATTAGTATTTGTTTTTATATAAAAAGAAAAGATAAAGTGGTCGGAAATCGGGATCATCGTAGATTCCCAAATCCGAATATGTTAGCGTTCAAACTTGTCAGTCTCCAAAATCCCCATTTTCCTATTTTTCTTTCTTTTTATTTTATTTCTCCGTAATTAAAACATTGACCAAAAATAAATCACGTGTTTTTTAATGGCCGGTTTAGATTGCTTCAGACGGTGAGATTATTCGTGCCATAAGCCATAATCAGTGACGTATCCTCAAAATTGTCTTTTAATATCCAACTTTTTATCAAAAGAAATTATATATTCAACTGAAATCCGGCACACAGTATATTCAATCTAGGCTGATCCTATATTATTAATCTTTTCTTTTTGTTTTTCCAAAATCAAAATACTTTTTTTTTGAAAAATTGTTCTTTTTCAAGCTCGAATTCGAATCGAGAAACCAAAAGAAGGGAAAAAAATGGAGGCGTTGGATTACCATGCGGAAGAGAGGAGAAAGGCGGAGTTTGATGTGGAAGAGATGAAGATCGTTTGGGCTGGTTCTCGTCAAGCTTATGAGATCTCCGATCGAGTTGCTCGTCTCGTTGCTAGCGATCCGGTGAGTTTTTTTTTTCTTTGATTTGTTATTTTTGGCGGATAAAAGCATGTGAAAGCAAGGTTTATGTTTTAAATTTGTTATTTAGTTGTTGTTGACTGATCTGTTTGTTTTCCACTTTTCCTTTTGTTTTCTGTTGATCTCTTAGTTTCTTTCGAGGGGACTGGAAGTACTAATTCAAAATTCAACTTAAAATCCAATATTAGAGAGCATATTATCATTTTTCACTGTTGCCAGTGATTCATTTTACTTTCTGAGCTACCTTTCTTTCTGCAGTTTGACTCCCGAGGACATGTGGGAAAAAGATTAAGCTGAAGTTTTTGACATTGGTGTACTGTTATTCATTGGTTTCACAAGAATTGGCATGATTGAAAACGTTAAATGACGAAGTATATGTTTTTTTCTGGCTATTATTTTTCTGCCTGTGCTAGTGATCTTGTTGTTAATCAAGATTTTTTAGTTTTTTACATGTTCACCGACCTAATGGATTAAAGTCACTTTTAATATTGACATTTTTTTATTTTAATTCCATTTTTAAATAATTTTGTTGCTGTTTTCTGAAGGTCTTTCGAAAGGATAATAGAACTATGCTATCTAGGAAAGACTTGTTTAAAGATACTTTGCGAAAAGCTGCTCATGCATGGAAGCGGATAATTGAGCTTCGTCTCTCTGGTTTGTTTTTCAGCTGTGTTTTTTTTCTTCTTCTAAATTGATTTTTCCCATGGACATATCTGGTTTAATAGAAATCTTCCCTTTTAACAGAAGAAGAGGCCTCTAAATTAAGATTTTTTGTCGATCAGCCTGTTTTCACAGATCTTCACTGGGTAAGTTCCTATTATTCTTTTCCTGTTTCTAATCTTCACATGTAAATGTATGTTTGGAAAACGTAACATGTCTTGGTTGATTAATTTCCCGAATTTAATATAAAATGTTAGCAGGGGATTTAGTATGACATTTCTTCAAAGAGTTTTCTTAACCTTCTTTGTATATTTTCTTGACAGGGAATGTTCATACCTGCAATTAAAGGACAAGGAAATGAGGAGCAGCAACAGAAGTGGCTTCCAATGGCATATAAGATGCAAATTATTGGATGCTATGCACAAACTGAGCTTGGTCATGGCTCCAATGTCCAAGGGCTAGAGACTACTGCAACATTTGATCCTGAGACTGATGAATTCGTCATTCATAGTCCCACATTGACTTCAAGCAAAGTGCGTAAAATGGTTAACAAGCCTTTAACTGATTCTTTCTTTGACATTGATTAGTTACATCTTTCTATGAAATATATCACAAAAGGTGCTTCAGTTGTCGTTCTCAATTCTTTTTAAGTGAGACACCCTCAACTGCTCTCTCCTCTTTTACCTGTGTTCTGTTGTAGTTTTCGTAAGGGCACTATACATTCTTATTGAAAGGCTTTAAGCTTAAATCGATCTTAATTTATTTTCTTGACTTAACATTCGCTAATGGGGTTTGTCATTAATAGTGGTGGCCTGGTGGACTGGGTAAAGTATCCACACATGCTCTGGTTTATGCTCGTCTTATAGCAGATGGACAAGACCATGGAGTGCATGGTAAGTATGAAATGCATAAACTTATTTATTTTGCTGGTATTTTGTATATTAATTCTGAATGTCCCTTTTTCAGGTTTTATTGTCCAGCTGCGTAGTTTGGACGATCACTTACCTCTTCCTGGCATAACAGTGGGAGACATTGGAATGAAATTTGGAAGTGGGGCATATAACAGCATGGATAATGGTGTTCTGAGATTTGATCATGTTCGCATTCCAAGGGACCAAATGCTAATGGGGTTTGTTCTCTAACCTTGCCTCTATGTCTTGTCTCTTTTGTCTGATACTTTTCTGAAGGTAAATATTTCATCTGTCATTTGATTAAGGGTTTAAGGTTACTGATAAGTTTAGATTTGCATGTTGGGAAGTATCTTTTAAATGAGTTTCTCTTAGATGATCCTATAATGAGCACTTCTCTTGAGTGATGTTATAAAGATGCAAAAGTTTCAGCTACTTCACTCAACGCGTACGGGAGTTCTGGACTGCTCAGAAATGTAAAATTTATAAAATTCCTTTCATTGATGGAAGAAAACCATCTGAAAGAAACCAAAAACTTATAAATTTTAATCGAAGTTGAAGTTTCACTCCTATAGCATGATATTCATGGATAAACAAGTTGACTGTTCTAAAGTGTGCTTTTTCTTATTCCTCTCCGAATGTCGCAGTGTTTCACAGGTTACAAGAGAAGGGAAATATATGCAATCTGATGTTCCTCGCCAGCTGGTTTATGGTACGATGGTATATGTCCGACAAAAAATTGTAGCCGATGCTTCTTGTGCTTTATCAAGGGCAGTATGTATTGCAACAAGGTATAGTGCTGTTCGTAGACAATTTGGTTCACATAATGGTGGCCCAGAGACCCAGGTATGATCGTCTTTTGGATCTTATATATATATTTCAAACATGGGTTGCTGTATACAATTTGGTTCGCAGACTCTTTCTTGTAGAAATGTTCCAATAATTGTGTTCATGAGTCTGCAAGCTGCTGAATTTCCAGAATTAATTTTGCTTGTGCTGAAGGCTGATGCGCATCGAATGCTTTAACACTTCTTTTATTTTATTTCAGGTGATTGACTATAAAACTCAGCAAAGTAGACTCTTCCCTTTGCTTGCTTCTGCCTATGCTTTCAGATTTGTTGGTGAGTGGCTGAAATGGCTATACACTGACGTGACTCAAAGATTGCAAGCCAATGATTTCTCCACATTACCTGAGGTCCATGCATGTACTGCAGGGTTAAAATCTGTTACTACTTCTGCAACTGCAGTATGTCACATTACTAACCTCCATAACTCTTCCTTGTTAATATATTGAATATTTTCTGTTGCTTAATATATTTTGATGGGGCAGTTATTTCGTAAAATATCGCTTGGATCACCATTTTGATGGCATAAATGATCTCTTAATTTAAAATTCTTTTTGGCATTCATTACATAATAACTGTCAATAACATCTTTTAATTTTTTTTTTTTTGGGGGTGCTTTTAGCTTGACTGAAATAAATATGGTTGCAGGATGCAATCGAAGAATGCCGGAAATTATGTGGTGGTCATGGTTATCTTTCTAGCAGTGGGCTCCCTGAGTTGTTTGCAGTTTATGTCCCTGCCTGTACTTATGAAGGCGACAATGTTGTGCTACTTTTACAGGTATGTCAGATGAGAAAATATTACCCCTTCTACTGTCAACACCTTTTCATCATCTTTATTTTGTTCTTCAGTATGGTAGGGGATGAATTCTAATATTCTAATGGAGACTTAATCCGAGTATAGAGTTGTATGTCTTGCTATTTGTGTTTAGAATCTTTGACTTCAATGCAAGTGGAAACGTTTCTTTAGGTTGCAAGGTTTCTAATGAAGACCGTTTCCCAGCTGGGGTCTGGAAAGAAGCCTGTCGGGACAATAGCTTACATGGGACGATCAGAACACCTCTTGCAATGCCGTTGTGAAGTTGAAAGGGGTATCTGTTATACATTTTCTCTTGAGCTGTTTTTACTACTTATATTGGCTTTTCAAGTTTTCATGTCTTGAAAGATTGAAAATTGTCTTTCTTCCAAACAGTAATGTTTTCCCGAATTCAATGAGTGAGGTTATTTCAATTCTATCTACAAACTGTTGCCAACTTACAGACTGGTGTATTTGGTGTTAACCTTATAGCAATTCCTAGTTATTGACAAATTATTATCGGTTAGGGGTGTTTCACAAACATGGTAATTTCATTTCTTTCGTTGGCTTGCAGCTGAGGATTGGCTAAAGCCTAATGTAATATTGGAGGCATTTGAAGCGAGGGCTGCTAGGATGTCAGTCACCTGTGCAAAAAACCTTAACAATTTTCCAAATCAAGAAGAGGGTATGTCCCATCTACCATGATCAAGGAATAATCACCCTTTTATATCAGTATAGTTTTCACTCTGCATGTTAACCAAGTTAACTCTTGTATACTCTGAGTTGCGTAATTTAAAACTTTGGATGAGTTTTCAATGATCATCATTTTGTCAATGATATAAGGCAAAGATTGATGTCCGTAAGTTTGATGTGCTTCCATATATCCCTTTGTCTGTCTGCAGGTTTTGCTCAACTCGCAACTGATTTGGCTGAGGCTGCAGTCGCTCATGTTCAGTTAATTATTGTTTCCAAGTAAGCTTCTCTGGTCTTATTGATATGAGATGTTGCATACAAAATTAATTTTTAACGAGTTCTCTTATTGTGGTCCTTTGCATAAAGTCATGCAAGTTATTGGTTTTTTGGATGGAAGGACCCAAACTCTAGTTCCTTATGAAATTTTCATGGCAATGTTTTGGGAAACGGATAGAGTAACCAAATGGGATCTGATTGTTCTTGACTGTTTATTTTGTGTTGCAAAATGTTTTCTAAGACCTTCTTTCTCAGGTTCATCGAGAAATTGGAAGAAGACATACCCGGAAAGGGAGTAAAAAGACAGTTGGAGATCCTATTTAATGTATATGCTTTAAGTCTGTTACACAAACATCTCGGTGACTTTGTTGCCTCCGGCTGCATTACCCCAAAGCAAGGTGCACTAGCAAATGAACAGCTGAGATTATTGTACTCCCAGGTTCACTTCGATAATCCGAGTTTGTTACTTTACATGGTGCTTTTGCTTGAAAGACTGCTGCAATCCACTAGTTTCTGATCTCATTTCTTTCGTCTCTCAGATCCGTCCAAATGCTATTGCACTGGTCGATGCATTCAACTACACTGACCATTACCTTGGCTCCGTTCTTGGTCGCTATGATGGTAATGTGTATCCAAAACTCTACGAGGAAGCATGGAAAGATCCTCTGAACGAGACTGTCGTACCCGATGGTTACCATGAGTATATTCGGCCAATATTGAAGCAACATATTCGCGTTGCAAGACTCTAAAAAAACAATCAACCATCTTGCTGTTGAATTGTATAGTATGTTATATGAATGAATAAAGTGCAGAGATACTGATCATTCGAAAGAGCAAGTCAGGTTTACGGCTGTGCCCAACAACGTACTTAGATTATGGCTTGATTATTTAAATGGGATACTATCGGTTTTTGTCCCTTCCAATTTATCAAGCATTTCATTTAAGCTTTTCTTAAACATAATTTTACCTCCTGGCAAAAATTTTAAAATTTCATTTTAGCCTCCGTACCGAATTCCTGCCTTATCCCTGTTTCCAGGTAGTACAAAACTTCCCACAGCTAAAATCCTGTCGACATCTGGATATTCACTGCTATGCCTATTGCATGTATTCATTAATACTCAAAGTTTTAGAATTAAGATTCTTCAAAACGTCTTAAAATTGATTTATGCATTAAAAATATCAGTCTACTCAATAACAAAAGTTTCCGCTTTTATACAATGATGATTTAAACTCAAATTATTCTTAAAAAAAATGATCGCTCATTCAATAACTCAAAACAGATTAATATAAACTCTACTGATTAAACCAAATTTAAGTTATTTTTAATTCAAATCTAATTTACTAACATAGGCATGTCATTTACACTTTTAAACAAATCCGATGATTTCTATATTCTCATCGTATTTGTATGCTTTTTTCGTATCATAACTGTGTAAATGTATTTTAAATTTTTAGACAACTCAATAATTGTGTTAAAACAGACACGAAAGACAAGCATGATGTTGACAAGTTGAGGAAAGACGAGCACTGAGAAAATATGTTGGACGAAAGCTTAAAACAGCTTAATGAATTAATGTGTTAGTTATATTTCCCATCAACTATTAATTTCATCATAGGTCAGTCGAAATTATTATTTCGGATCCTTTGCATTGTTTACTTTTATTATGCGTTTCGACAATTGGATCCTTGCACCTAAATCTTAGTCTAGCTTAGATTGTATTGTATATTCAAGATGATACCAACTCTTGATTACTATCTTGGGGTTTGTGCAGTGGCGGAGCTAGGAGAGTTAGCAAGAATCTGTTTCTCTTTAAAATAAAAAAATTTTTGTTGAAATTTTTTATAATTTATAAAAATTTAAATTAATAATAACAAAATTACACTTTAGTCCTTAAAATTAATATACAATTTAATTCCGTCCTCCTAAATAAATTTTCTGACTCTGCTTGGTTTGTGTAGGCTAGGCAAAATTTTTATAATTTTGGAGTGATTTAATTCTTTTTGAATAATTATTTAATAGTATATTTATTTATTTATTATTGTAAATATTAGTAAAAACTAGTTTTTGATATTTTAAATAATGTTAGGTGTTTTCAACGTTAAATGGATTTGAATAAAGGATGTAAAAAACTTTTGGCACATGAACTCATTTACTTCAAGGTAATGTTGTTTGAATTGGATCAGTTGGTTGATTGAGAATTGATCAGGGCATCGGTTTAGAAAAAGTCATTAATCAATTAATTTGGGAATTGGTAAGAATCGGTCGAACCTGGTAATTGAACCAAAATTTTATTGTATTTGATATTTTATGAGGTTTTAATGATTTATTCAATCGATCTGATTGGACCAGTGAACAAGTGGTCGAAATGGTCATCACAAAGTTGTCAATCGGACTGGTTCAATTAAATAAATCATTAAAAATTCATAAAAAAAAATTAAATCAATTCACTATGTCTGTACCGATTAACAGTTCAATCAGCCTAAGACTTTCTTCGAATCGATTCTTGATTCAATCAACTAATCTGATCCAATTCAAATAATCATGGTTTACTTCTCTCGCACGAATAGGATAATTCAATTAATAAACTTCTTATAATAATAAATTTCATAAATGGTAATTTATTTTTTAATGTGATATATACAATTTTATTTTTCAAATCATCAATATTATTATTGTTATTATACCATTTTAAGTCTACTAATTGTATAGAGTAAGTGGCATCTATATTAAGTTTACTAATTATATACACAAACAATCATATTCATGTAACAAAGAAATAATTGATTTTATAAAAGTACAATAAAATCAAAATCGGATGTTTATAAATAAAAGTGAATGAAAATTAAAATTTTATGAGTATTATTATATAAATTAAAATTTACATATTGCATCACACATTGAATCAAGATTTATATATTATTTTGAGATTTATCTTATTTTAAAAATAAAATTAATTCATTCTATAGGGAAAAGAAATACTAATATTCCAATTGTTTGTAGTCTATCACTTAAAAAAAAAGTTAAAAGTAAAAATATAAAATATATACTATAAAAATTAGACAATTGAGAACACTATGTATTGACTCAATGATTAAGATAATCACCACCTCAGGTGTGTTCTAGATTCGAATCGTGTTAATCGTTTTGCTGTTAAGATTTTATCTTCGTTCTATAATTCACCCAACAAAATATTAGACAATTGAGTTAAGTGTAGGGCCCAAAAAATTTTATTTGGTCACTTCTCCTAATGGTCATTAATTTCTAATATCAAAACACAACTACTTAAACATTGAATTTTCCTAATGCAATTATTTTAACATTAATAAATTTCTTTATAAATTTATATATTTTTGGAATATTGTACTTAATGTGCGATGATTTTTTTTCCCATTAAACCAATTTTTAAAACAATTAAGAAAAATTGTATAAGAGTGTTTATGTTTTGTTTTTTTACACGACAAAAACTATACTATCTATTAAAATCTATATAAAATGAATGATTTTGTTATTATTATTCATATTTGTTTTACGGTACATGTTTAGGGTTTATAATTATTTCTCTAAATAATGTTATCTTTTAAAGTTTGAATCTGTATTCTCTCATGTGCTAAGTACACAATGTTTACAAATTGATTGGTGTGTCTTAAATATGTTTCACGCCAGATTCAAACTAACATTTAATATCTAATTTGATGACTGAGCTAACGAAAGGACTCAATGATCTAATTAAATTATCATAAAGCTTAAGGACTAATTTAAATTATAATCAATAAGCATATTTAAATTACACCTCACCATATTCATACCAACATTTAATGTTTAAATTGACCACTAAGTTGACAAAAGGACCTAATGACTCAATTAGAATATATTGAAGTTTAGAGACTAATTTAAAAATTGACTGGTAAATTGAAGATATTTAATACAATTAGGCATGTTCAATGATCGAGTTACCCTTCCAGGCTTGACAGCTTACCCCAAAAATGAAAAGGTTTTGACAAAAATATTAGGTCAAAAAATGCGCTTGAAAAAAATCAAGCTCGTTAAAATATGAATCGGGTTCAAGCTCAAGCATTCAATGTTTGAAGTTGGCCTGACACGAAATATTTTCTAAATTTGTAATGTTATTTTTATATATTGTGTAACTTATATTATATAAAATTTAAATCTATAATAATACATAATGCTATAATACAAACATATTAAAAAAAAGTTGAGTTGCCTATATGTAATTTTTTTTTATATTAAAAAAAATGAAAGAGACCATAAAGGCGTTTTCACCTAAAATAAAACGTATACGAGCGATGTTTACAAATATCCAAGAGAAGAAAATCCCAAAAAGAAAAAACAATTCATTCACGCAATTATTTGGATAAATGACAATAAATTTACTCAATTTTCACTAAACACAGATTCCATTGATGGATAGCCCTTTTTTAACTCTATTATACCATCATGTCAAGAGGCTTTCAGGGGAAAAATATTTCCTTAACAAAATCGAAACTTGTATATAAAAAACATACTCAATATATATTAGGGTTAATGTCTGATTTGATACTTATATTTATTTTCGATGTTCAATTTAGTATATGAGCTCTTTTTTTTTTTTTGTTTTAGATCGATACTTGAGTTTGGCTTCAGTATTAAATTTGGTATTTAAACTAAATAACATCATGTGATCCAATGAATATTTTGACTCGTAAAAAAATATAAGTATTTAATCGAGACAAAAAAAAAACTTAAGTATCAAGTTGAAAAAATTTAAGTACCAATTTGAATATTAAAGGTAAACTCAACTAAGACAAAAAACTCGTAAATACCAAATTGAATATTAGAGTCAAACTCCGATTTTAAATAGTAAATTAACCCTACGTATGATCTTCTACACATTTGATTTTCTTCATATTAGTACAAGCAAAAAAGTGTGAACGGGGAAAAAAATAGCGTAATTGTGGTTAAAAAGGGACAAATAATTTTCTTTCATTAAAATAATTCACGAAAATAAATTGAAACAGACATGTAAACTGATTGAGGAAATAGATCGACGATGTCAGCTTTCATATGAAAATGCATGGTTTGAATTTGTAATAGATATGTCAAAAATAATATGCATACTGTTGGTCCACAAATAATTCATCAACCAAACTTCTAAAATAACTCAACGTCATACCCAAAAATACTTTTTTTTAGTGGTTTATAAGGGCAATTAATTACAAATATAAAGTATGGGTGAAGGGAAGAAAAATAAATAAAGATGAGGGGTCAAAAGATTAATCAAGGGTTAAGTTAGAAAATTCTTTTAGCAGGGTCGAAATTAAATTGTAATTTTTTTATAGTCAAAATGTAATTTCACCATTTTAATAGCTTATATCTTTTTAATTTTTAAAGGATTAAATAAAAAATTTACATTTTTAGAGGGATAAAACATAATTTTACGTTTATTAATTTAAAATTTTAAAGAGTCTAAATGAAAAATTTTCTATTTTAAGAGCTTAGCCCCTACTAACCTCCTTAGCTACACCCCAAAGATAAATTATAAATATATCAATTTATACTTTTTAAGAGTTTAAATAAGAGGGGTAAAAGCTAGTATCAATTCCTTTAAATCAATTTATGAATATAAATTAGAAATAATATAACTCGATGAATTATAGTTATAACCTCAAATAATTTAAGAAAATTCATCACATTTATTTACAGTGAAATACGAACTTTCAAATTTTAATAGGGTTAAATTATAAAAACAGTCACTTTTATTTGTCTTAAATTATATTTTAGTCACTTATGTTTGAAATGTTATGTTTTAGTTACTTACGTTATCGTTTTGTTACGAAGTGGTCACTCTACCATTAAACTCCGTTACCTCCCTAGCGGCAATCTTAAGTGACAGTCTAAATAGGTTTTAAATGCCAACTTAGATGTCTAGTTGCTGAGATGAAAATAAAATTTTAATTAAATCAATTTAATTTAGGCTGCCACGTAAGACATCTAAGTAGGCATTTAAAACCCATTTGGTCTGCCATGTAGGACCGCTATTAGGGAGGTAACGGAGCTTAACAGTAGAGTGACAACTTCGTAACAAAACGATAATGTAAGTGACTATTTAGGGCAAACAAAGATGACTATTTTTGTAGTTTACCCCTTTAATAATTTAATTTAAGACGTAAAACAAAATTTCGAAAAATATTTCACAAAAAATATTATAATAACTAATATAAATTTCCTAGTTTGTTTCTTAAATTATAAGAAGCTAAGTGAGCTTCTTCTCCATCAAGCAATGCCCAATATACTGCTCCAAAACAATGTCCACGAAGGAAGTGCCACTGATTGCAGCGTCGGAGACTCAATCCTCTTCATCTCCTCCAGAAAACGAGTCGGCGGCTGAAATATTTAAGTCCGAGAGAACCCGGAAATCGGAAACTGGAAACGAAAGGAAGGGAAAGGTTAAAAACGATGAAATATTTGAAGGGAAACATCAAACATACAGGGGAGTAAGGATGCGTCAATGGGGCAAATGGGTATCTGAAATAAGGGAACCTAAGAAGAAATCAAGAATTTGGCTGGGCACATTCGAAACAGCTGAGATGGCAGCTCGAGCACACGATGTAGCAGCGCTGACGATTAAAGGTGAATCGGCTTATCTCAATTTCCCCGACTCAGCTCACGAGCTTCCCCGTCCACGTAGTTCGTCGCCGAAGGATATCCAAGCTGCCGCCGCTAAAGCAGCCGCCATGAGCTTCACGAAAAGCAGCCATAAACATGACGACGATGATGCTGATCAATTGATTCCTCATCGAGACTCATCATCATCAAGCTCACCTTTAATTAATGATGATGCATTTATAGACCTTCCGGATCTGTTGATGCACATGAACCATCGGATTGATGAGTTCTGGGTCTCATTTCCATGGCCGGTCACCGCAACCGATGATGATATTGTTGAAAATGGCTTTGGATATTCAGAGTCGCGCCTTAGGGAGTATTTCTAGGCCAAAGAGATCGTCTCCCAGCTTATAGCTACAACAAAAAGAGCTTAAGCGACGGTCTAAAAATATTTTGTTGCCTAATTAATAATGGACAATTAATATTAAAAAAACAACTTGTATTCATATATTTTATACTATTATAATCATGTTTAAAATGTATTATTAATGTGTAAATTTTAGGGAATTTGTGTAAATTATACTACATTAATAATCTATACTTGATAGACTTTAATATATTTTTAATGTGTCTATATTTTTCCTTAATTTTGTAACTCTCTCATCGTGTGAAATCTAATCATATTTCTTTTAAGTAAATGGTTAGTTCTTATTGTTGCTAATAAATTTATAATATTAAGCAATGTTAATATAGGATAATAAAAATGTGATGTTTATGCCACGCCTTTTCTTTTAATAAATAAATAAATAATCATTTAATAAAAAGGATTATAATGGAGGACTAAATTTTGGACAATTGTATAAACAATATAAGATAAATTGTAAAAACTATTACATTAAATTCGATACAAATTGTAGAGATAGAACAAGACAAAATCTAAAGACCTAAAAACTAATTTAAAAAAGAGAGCATATTTCACTTAAATCAAGTCATCGTTATTTAATAAGAGAAAGCAAATGCGAAAACTTCTACCTATTCGATAGTATTTAAACATTAGGGTGTAAAAATCACCGCGATGTGAAAAAAAGGAAAAGAGAAAAAAGGCAAGGAAATGAGAAAGGACAGAGAGGGGGAGAAAAAAAAAAGGGAAAAGAAGGTGGATGAAGAGAGGGGAAGAGGGCCTCCTCGAGGTTACAAAATGAAAGAGAGTATTAGAGAGACCTACTGCAACATGTATAACATTATTGTTGACTTGGTTCTATATATTTGGGTTATATTTTTTACTTTGAGTGGATCTGGACAAGTCAATTTTACTGTTTTAAAAAATAAAGATATTTTTATGGTTAATTTAAATTATTTTTTAAATTGTAAACAAATTATTTGTGGGTCTAGATAGATTCGCTTTAGGCTAGAATTTTTTTTGGAATTAATTCTCAATTAGACTTGACTCATAAATAATTATAATTAATTAATATTATTTTTATTGTAATAATTTAATTGATGTAAATTTGAGTACGCTTAAATGCATATAATATTTTTTAACTCATACATATTGTATTGATGTCTTCAATATATTTTTTTGAATAAAGTTATTTTTCATATCTTCTGTGATTATCTTTTCCGATAATATTATCCCTAATATTTGAATTCAAATTTAACTGTTGATATATGTCGTCTGAATTTTAACTTGGTTAGCATTGATGTTGTTACTAATATAAGAGAATGTGAGTTTAAGTGCATCGTAATGCCTTTATTCATTTATTTAAGGGTTAGGAGAAGTCATGTCTAATTTCAGATATTTTGAAAGTAGATGTATCACATTAAAAATTAAGTTTAGTTGATTCTCCTGCAAAATAATGCCACATGACAGTATAAGATTGGTTCACGTGGCAATTTTGTCAGTAGGTACCAGATTGGTAAATAGAAATTAAGTTCAGGTACCCAATGGACATTTTGAAAGTAGAGGTACCACGTTAAAATTTTCGTTAAAGTACAGGGGGATTTTTTGGCATTATCCCTAGAAAAGATGATTGATATTCTCAAACGACGTCGCTTTCTCCGTGACAAAACTCGAACACGACGAGACTTTCAATTGCAACCAATAAGATATCGCCATGTCAGCAAAAGCTTCAACTTTGACCACATCTAGAATGAAAAGGACTAGAACGCCACCGGGTAACAGCTTCAGAGTCCCCGCCAAATCACCCGACAAAATCATAAATTTTAATGTCAGCTCGTCCATCGCCCGCTTCGATAAATATCAGAAGTGGAACAGTGAATTTTCAAACAATTTAATTTTGTTTTCTAATTTCATTTTCCCCTTCTGAATTAGATTTCAGATTAAAACCTCGAAAACTTCAAGGATTTGATTTCAAATTCGAGATCATTCAATGGCTGCCCCCTTTTCTTTCTACTCCTTTTCAACCCTACGTTTATCAGGTAATATTTCCTTTTTTTCGCAAAACTCTTTTTACTCTTGTATTGGTTTTCTGTTTGTTTCATGATAAATTTGAGGTAAAATTAAGGAGACTCAACCTTGTTTCTTTGCAACTGGCTTGCATTTTAATGGAATTTAGGTTATGTTATGCCATTTGATCTGTTATGTTTAACTCGCATCTTTGAGAAATAATGATTGGGGTTCCCTTAAATAGACTTGACTTTGATTTTACTGTTGAAGTTGATCCGTTTGTAATAAATGTTTATATCACGTTGTTTATTCCTAAGACTTCAGTGATCAAACTGTGAGAGTAGCTAGTATAAGTGCTGAATTCGGTGAACAACAAATATTTTGTTAGCTTTAGTGGAAAATAGAATATTAATCTTGTGTAGTCTAAATGCCTCAGCATGTGTGTGTAAATGTATCTTTTATATATATATATATATATATCCATAATAGTCTCTTTTTAGTATAAAATTGTGTAGAGTCAGCAAGATGCTGTGATCCCATTTCAAATATTGGGTGGTGAGGCTCAAATAGTTCAGGTACTTCCATGTTCCAAGCTTTTATCTAGAATATTTCATTGAATTTATGCCTATGAGTCCCCATGTCTAGGTTTTGAAACCTTTACTTATTTCAATCTTAGTATTGGTTCTTTCTTTTACAAGATAATGTTGAAGCCTCAAGAAAAGGTTATAACGAAACCTGGTAGGTGGTTGCTTTGCTCTCTGTTGTGTTCCTTGGTTTTGTTTCTGCTACTCTAGTTTTATGCTTTATAGGAAGCAGGGTCTTAAAATTACCGTGATAGGCGTTCATTGAAGTTTAAATGGGGTGAGTCTTTCAAGATGGTATATAACTGTGCTATTGGTTGCTTGGAGTTCAGATCTGTGTTCTACAATGTTAAGACAATTTTATATTGCCAAGAATGTATTGTAGTACAAGTATAGTGGGCAGAGGTGTCAAAAGTTCAATAAAACCAAGAAGATATTTTACTAACAATTTAAACCATTTATCTCTATCATACTATTCTTCTTTATAGACACAAGCATGATACTTCTATGAATTGGATTGTCTGCTAAGGGCGGACAGCTTAGTCAATAAGATGATTCTCTTGCTACATTGTTAGTTGTTGTTTGTTATCATGTAGACTTCAATTCATGCAAAATTCATATGGAAGGTAACAAAATGCAGGGTCCATGTGCTTCATGTCTGGGTCTATTGAAATGGAAAACACTTATGTTCCTGAACATGAAGTAGGCATGTGGCAATGGCTTTTTGGCAAGAGCATAACTAGTATTGCTCTTCGAAACCCTGGTTCAAATGATGGATTTGTTGGAATTGCTGCACCTTCTCTTGCAAGGATTCTTCCGGTTTGTGTTTCAAACTTACCAAATTTTACATATACTTATTATTATATGTTGGAATTGTTGGAATTGTTATTTTACGATGGCTAAGCTTTTTTTTTGTCCCTGCTTCATGTTATTTTAACAGATTGATTTAGCAATGTTTGGTGGACAGCTTTTATGTCAGGTACCTAACTTATTCGTTAGTCATTCTCTTTTTCTTTCCCCTAAGCATTAGTCACCTTTCTTTCTACTCATCTTTTGAAGGAGAGAATTCCGATAACTGCATGGGAATTCAATTTTGATGCATAATTAGCTTGTTTTTCATTCCATTAGCTTGAATTTTGATGCCGTTTGTAAACTTATTTTTTAGCCAGATGCATTTCTTTGCTCCGTCAATGATGTGAAGGTCAAAAATACAGTTGATCAGCGACCACGGAATGTTGTAAATGGTGTAGAGGTGACATACCAATAAATTTTAACATCTCAGTTCCTCTCTTGGATGCATACTGAAGCTGCATTCAAATATATTTTTCTGATATATATTTCTGTTCCATAACAGGGGTTTCTGAGGCAGAAGTTATCTGGCCAGGGGCTTGCATTTATCATTGCTGGCGGATCGGGTATATTTTCTAGTACATCCTTTAATCTTTTGTTAGAATTACTTGAGTTCAAGGGATACCACAAAAAAAAAAAAAAATGTTTTCTTGTCTTTTGGTTTTATAACATGTGTCAAGCAGAGTAACATGCTATAATTTATTCTACGCAAATTAAAATGCCTGTTTTATGATCTCTTTGTTCTCCCCTTCCCTCCTAGGAAAGTTAAAAAGGAAAACAAAAATACTTCTCACTGCTTAACCAATCATTTAAAACATATCCCTTTGCTAGTTTCAAAAAAATATTGCAATTGATTTGATTTTGCTAGGTAAATTGATCTTTGGAATTCTGTGGGGTTTCGGGTTTCTTTCTTTTGCTAGTTGTGCAGAAAAATCTTGAGGTGGGTGAGGTATTAGCGGTTGATATGTCGTGCATTGTGGCCCTTACTGCTTCAATCAATGTCCAAATCAAGTACAATGGTCCTATTCGACGAGCAGTCTTTGGAGTAAGTTGCTTGCAGTTGGTTTTTTATACACTCAATGTAACGATGGTTGAGCACTCTGAATAACTTGGTTGACAACCCTATTTGCATTGTCTCGGTCACACTGCTTCTTATTATTCACTTGAGGCCGATGACTTCTTATTGCCTATACATGGCCTTGTTATTCTTTTATGTTCTTTGGTTGTGAAATTGCAGAGTGAGAATTTGGTGACAGCCGTTCTAACAGGACCTGGCATTGTATTTATCCAGAGTTTGCCTTTTCATCGACTTTCACAGCTATTTGCTAGGTAATATCTGATCACAGCATAAATTCCACCGTAAAAAAAGAAAAAAAGAAAAAAAGAAAAACATTTGTTGAATCATAAGGATTCTGATTTGCAGGGCGGTTACATCTCCAAACATGAGGGGAAATCCTAAGTTTTTTCTTCAGATAGCCATTATCTTTTTTCTGGCATATGTAGTAATGGTATCCTCATTAATATTGACCGATGTATGATATTTTTTCATTCTTTTTTCTTTTTTAGAAAAAGAGTTCTCCTAAAATTTAGATTAAATAGATCACAGTTTTTGATGTAAAACTTCAGGATAAGATATTGAAAGAAAATAAATTTTGGGTAACTAAACTGTTTTGGTTTGAGTGGGAATTTCATGTACTGCCAATTTTGCCGTTGTTTATATACCTATATTTGTGTTTGCCACATTCCTTGGCTCGCACAGGTCAAGGGCCATTGCTATTGGGTACCATGTGTATGTCCAAAATTTTGCACTAAATTTTTTTGAAAAAGACTGAATTTTTATACGCTTTTCAATCTATTTCTATCCTCAACTTCTTAATTAATTATACTCTACAACTATGGAAATTTAACAATTTTTTTTTGGCAGACTTGGTCCTTAACATTCCATTAATAGATGGATTTTTTTCATTTTCAGATTATCATAGGTTTTAATTGTTTTGAGTTTAGATACTTTAAATTGGTTTAATTTAGCTTATTATTAAAATAATATAACATTATGTCATTCATATTTATACATATATTAAGTTTTGATTGAGATAATAGCTTGACTCAAAAGAGTCAATAAAAAATTAACGCAATTGAGAAATTATTAAAATATTTTTAAATATGTAAAGTAACAAATATGATGGTGTTTTTATCTTTTTATATTTTTTTTGTAAAATAATATTATGATGGGATTTGAACTCGACATCAAATTTTTAACAAAACAATTTCAATCAAAGCCTTGCTTGAATTTAATTTAAAATTTTCATAAATATATTTTTACATATATTATGTAGGTGAAAAAGTAAATTTTTTTTTGTTAAAAACATGATTATAAAAAAAGTTATACATTAGATGAATTACCGGTGAAGTGATAAAGGTTTTGTGCACAAATTTTCATCAATTTTAAGTTCAATTTTTGGACATTGTGTATAAAATGCAATTTTTATAATTGTTTTATTTAAAGGTTTTATATAAAAAAAAGATAAAAAAAGATAAATATATCTTTCTTAATTAAGTTGTGTTTGGTTAACTCGTGGGACCAACTTAATCAAGAAGATTATGATATTATAAATTGATTATAATAATATTTATTACTTTTAAAAAAATGTTTTTAGGGTAGTTTCTAATTGTATATAAATAAATTATATTATTGGGCCTAGGCTGAAGGATGCTGCTGCTCAATGGAGGTCAAAGATACTTGGATTGCCTGTTTGGGCATCCGTTGCCGCCCATGGGTGTACTAGCGGGCCGCGACACAATCAGGCTTGTCCTTTATAAAAGGTCATTTTCCCCGCTAGCGCTCGCCATCCGTCTTCTGTTATTTGAGAAAACCCTAGCCAACCTTTCCGCAGCTCGCTAATGGGTACTCTTCCAAGCTCAGTTTCTTTCTCTGTTTACTGTTTATAGTTACATATTGTTTCTTTCCTTTTCTATGAATCATTTTCTTCTATGTTTCTCTTAATTTTTTTTTTGTCACATTTCTACTAAGGTGTTGATCCCAGTTTTATTCTTAACGTGTTTCAAATAAGTTAAATATCATGTGAGATTTTTCATTTTTTTCTTTGGTTATTATCTTTGTTTGAGCTCGTTTTAATAGGTTTTTTTTCTCAGATTTTTAAAGAAAGTATTTTGCAGATTCATAAAATATATGGACTTTTATGGCTTAAAAACAGGACCATTGAAGTGTATAGTGATTTCTCTACGTAAAAAAAAGCCTTAATTATTTTAATTGTTCTGGTGATTTATGTGGGATGATTGAATGTAGGGGCTTACAAGTACGTGTCGGAGCTATGGAGGAAGAAGCAATCGGATGTGATGAGGTTTTTACAGAGGGTGAGGTGCTGGGAATACCGTCAGCATCCAGCCATTGTTAGGGTCAACCACCCTACTCGTCCTGACAAGGCTCGGCGCTTGGGTTACAAGGCTAAGCAGGTAATGACGAATTCCGTTTCATTCTAAACAACATAGCTCTGGATCTTGATTTGCTTAGGGCTTTCTCTCAAAATTTAATCAATGTATGTTCTTTAAATTAAAAAATTAATTGTTTGCAAATGCCATTTGCTATATCTTAATACTTGATTTTGGGCGTAAGGTTTGAGTATTTTAGTTTGTCTAAGCTTATTCATGTATTTGGAAGATGTTTAGAGTATGGTATCCCTAAGCGCTTGTCTAGTGTCGGACATGGGTGTTAGATATGAATGCTTTGAGCTAAATGGTATAAGGGAATAGTAAGGCTCTCTGTACGTAATTTGACTTAATTTTTCCCAAATAAAGTAGATGTCTATTTTTACAGGGTTATGTAGTTTATCGTGTTCGAGTTAGAAGGGGTGGTCGAAAGAGGCCTGTTCCCAAAGGTATTGTCTATGGTAAGCCCACAAACCAGGGTGTTACCCAATTGAAGTTCCAGCGCAGCAAGCGGTCTGTTGCAGAGGAGCGAGCTGGTCGAAAATTAGGAGGTCTCAGAGTTGTTAATTCATACTGGATCAACGAGGTTTGTAATAGTTGCTAAATGTTCTGGTTTCTCCATTTACTGGATGATTCCATTGCCCTCATTGCTTTGTGCATGATGTGATCTTTGTAGGATTCTACTTACAAGTACTTTGAGGTTATCCTTGTTGATGTTGCACACAATGCGATCCGCAATGACCCGAGAATTAACTGGATCTGCAATCCCGTTCACAAGCACAGGGAACTTCGAGGACTCACATCTGCAGGTAAGAAAAACAGGGGTCTGCATGGAAAGGGTCACTTGCACCACAAGAATCGGCCATCTCGAAGGGCTACCTGGAAGAGAAACAACACCCTTTCCCTTCGTCGTTACCGTTGAGTTTAGTAGGTTACTTTCAGACGTATTAATTGCTTCTATCTTTGTGGGATTTTGGAATTTCTTTTACTGAGTTTGAAATTTTTGCAAGTTTATTTCTGTTTGAGTTTTTATTCAATTTCGATGAAAAGAAGTCGAGTCTATTTCAGTCTGAAATATGGTTCCAGATTCTCTAATATCTTTGGGGAAAAAATAGTTTTTATTTTTCAAGTGAAGCTAACTTGGAGTGCCATTTACAACCAAAATGAATACGTAGTAGGCTAAGTATTTGAATTGAGTTTTATTTATTTATTTTTTATATTTTTAAGATTAATATTTGATAATATATATTTATGCTGTATCAGTAAACTGTAAATAAAATAATTTCGCCTAACGGTATCATTGCAGCATCCTCATTCAAAATTTATGTTGGATTATCATCTGATTAAGGGTTGGTCTCATAGAACAACAAACTATATTTTCGGACCGTATTTTTCACAAAATTATGTTTTACGTTAACTGAAATTGGACGAGTCTGTTAACATTATCTGAATGGTTCTTCACTTTACGTTGGTTCAATTATGTAAACATATTTAAAGATTAGAGTTTTAGTTTAATTTGCAAAATAAAAATTATTACGATATGCACTAATCTTTGAATAAAATTTGTATGTTAACTAATAAAATGTCAAAAATTAAAATATATAAAATGAATCTCAAATTTAAAGTAATATAAGGATCAGAACCATAATTATTAATAAAGACTAAATTCTACAACTAGCCACTCAAGTTTTTATTTTGCTTATTTAACTAAAAAAAATTCTATTTTGGTGATTAAAATTGTCAAAATTATTTTTAGGTCACCTGATGGTTAAGTGGTTTTTTTTAGTTGGTATAATAATAAATTTAGTTTTCAATTTTTATATTTTTGCCAATTGAACTCTGATCATGTATAAAATGATAAAAATTGAAATTCCTTTTTTAAAAAATTAAAATTTTAAATTAAAACAAAAGTCAACAATAAAAATTTAAAAAATAGATAACTGAGGAGAAAAAATTGTTTTTAAACCCTGCAAGTTTTCTCTCTTTATTATTTGTATAGAAGTATTTGATGCCCATTCTTTAATAAACATAGAAAAAAACATTAACCAAAATTATTGGTTTTCTTTTTACCTATTCTATTTCTTGACACGAATTCTTTGTTATAAGAAAAGAAAATAATTCAGAATATATATATTTTTACAATTTAGGATTTGAAAATAATTTAAATTATTTGAAATTTTGAACTGAGTTTGAAAAAAAATTATGGTATATTTTTGTTTTTTTGCTAAAAATATGGTATGAGAGTCACTTCCACAAGCCTCTATAATATCAATAATAAATGTTTTTCAGGTGCATAAAACTTGACTTAAATATATTACTAAATTGGTATCAAAAAACGTTGATGGAACATGTAAGGATCTAATTTTTTTTTTTTGTTTTGTTATATTTTTAATCTGTTATTGGATTCTATTAAATGATAAATTTATTTCCCATAAATATTAGTTTTGGTAAAAATATTTTCAAGAATTTATTTTTTTATAATTTATATAGAATTAGGGTCAAATTGATAAAAATATAAAAATTGAGGATAAAATAATTATTAAACCAATTATATAAATGTCGCTCAACAGTATAGTGAAAAACAATAAATTTCTCAAAAAAAACAATAATTTTAAAAAGTTAAATGATTAAATTATAACATTCTTTTAATTGAGTGAAGAAAATGAAAATTTATAATTTAGTGATTACGAAAGCTTATAATATATATTAATATTGATTATTTGACGTTTTATCAAGCGACATAAGAACAAGGCAAGTGTGACATTGCGAAGCATTGAGGGCCATCTAATGGTCTCCGTTTTTTTAGAGCTTTATTTTATTTAATTTATTAAAATTTCAAAATTACGATTCACCATCCCCTCGTTTTCATCAATTTTCTCATTTTCTCAAAGCGAGAAAACCATTTCCCTCTCTTTCTTTAACTGACTTTCCTTTTTTTACTCCTATTCCCCGGAACCCTAACTCGATCCGCCGGAGAATTCAAGATTCCGGTGAGTCGCAGTTGCTAAATAATTCTTCAATTAATTTCATCCTCCGTTAGCTTAGGTTTTATTCAAGCAATTTTCATTTTTCGTTTTTAACTTTTATCTTCTATTCTTTGGTTTTCTTTTTGTTCTTAGTTTGATTTCGTGTTGTTGTTATGTTTTTGGTTGAAGTGGCGTTGTTCTGAATTGGAGTTTTCTGGTGCATTAGATGACCGTACGATTAGGTAGGAGTTGATATCAAATCGCCTGGGTTTCATCACCGAATGGAGGGAGGTAGCGTCTCTAGACTTACTTGCTCTGGTAACTGTTCATATTCCTACTTGGTTTTTCAATAAACAAATTATTTTTTAGGTTTTTCTTTTGTCATTTTAAATGTAACTTGAACTCATTTGTCTATATTTTTGAAATGGTGAGTTTAGTGTGAAGTTTAGAATGATGTTCTTGTGGGTTTCCGCTTAATTAGATTGAAACCAACTTCTTTTCTTCTCTTTTCTAGTTTGACTTAAGCTCGGTCTGTTATGTTATATAATTTTCGTTCGCTTAGTATAGTTTTATGGTTAATGTGGTCGGGCTAGATGTTTTGTTTAATTCGTTTCAGAAGAAAGGTTGTGCTTTTTTACATGTTTACATGCAATTAAAATTTTGCAGACATTATCCTTTTTCGAATTGACTTGCATCAAACTTCATAATTGTAGTATATCAGATTTTCATGCTATATTGGGAAAGTAAAAAAAAAGGATCCATACACGTCATTTATTCATTTTTACTCGTTAAATTTTTTATGGCATTGGGCCATGCAATGTGAACAGTTGGCATCTTTTTCAGGCTTTGCATTAATTAATCCATTTGAATTTATGTTCTTTGAACTGTTAAGTTACTATTCAACTCTATGGGAAGTAGTAAACTGGGTAATGTGGTTGGAGAAAGTTTCATAACTTTACACTTTTTGTAGGCAATTCACATTGTACGAGGATACTCTTACAACCTTAGGGCCTGATCTCATTATCTGTGTATTATTTGAACTGCAATTCCACAACCCATTTTCTTCTTCTAAGTGTTTTCTGTTGTAGGGATACACTCATGGATTATGATGACAATGATTTCCAAAGCCCAAATCTTCATTTAGCTGGCGAAGGGAACAATAAATTTCCTCCTGTTTTACGCCCGTATGCTCTCTCCAAATTTGATTTTGATGATAACCTTCATGGACACTTAAGATTTGATAGTTTGGCTGAAACTGAAGCTTTTCTTGGCATTGAAAGCGGTGAAGATAATCAGTGGATTGAAGATTTTTCACGGGGGAGTGGTGGGATTGCATTTAGTTCAAGTGCAGCTGAACCTTGTTCAATTTCTAGGCACAACAATGTCTGGTCTGAGGCTGCCTCTTCTGAATCTGTTGAAATGCTATTAAAATCTGTAGGACAGGACGAAAGTGTTATTGGTCAATCTATTAGTAAGGATTCAGATGCCTGTGATGAACTGGGTGGCATAATAAGGAAGATGGAGCCTAGTTTGGAACATGGAGATAGTGGTCTTTCTAAAGTAGGCTTACAGCCTGCCTTACAGACAGGTGAGATTCCAGGAAAATTTTCTGGGTTGGAAGGTGATGTGTTGGGAGATCACAATGATGTCTCTCAAACACATAAATTTGACCCCTCTGTTGATGGGGCATTGAAAGCTCCAAATATAAGAAATACTGACTTATCTGAGAGAGAGGAGTCTAAATATGGTGAAGAAATTGTTGTTAATGAGAATCAAGTGGAAGTTTCGGTTGATCAAGTTGTGGATAACAGGGAACAGGTAGATAACTTTGTTTCTGGGTCTCAAACTGATATTGTGATTCCCTCTGTGCAAAACACCTGTGCCAGTAGTAAGGATTCAGATGCCAGTGATGAACAAGGTGGCATAATAAAGCAGATGGAACCTAGTTTGAAACATGGAGATTGTGGTCTTTTTGAAGTAGACGGTGGCTTACAGCCTGCCTTACAGACAGGTGAGATTCCAGGAAAGTTTTCTGGGTTGAAAGGTGATGTATCAGGAGATCATTTGTTGGTTGAAGATGTTTCTCAATCACATGAATTTAAGCCCTCTATTGATAGGGCATTGGAAGTTCCAAACATGAGAAATACTGACTTACCTGAGAGAGATGAGTCTAAAGATGGTGAACAAATTGTTGCTAATCAAAATCAAGTGGAAGCTTCGGTTGATCAATTAGTGGATAACAGGGAACAGGTAGATAAATTTGCTCCTGGGTCACAAGTTGATACTGTGATTCCCTCTGTGCAAAACACCCGTTCCAGTAGTGCATTTTTAGAGAGTCAAGATAAGATACCTTTTAAAAATGATATCATTGATGAAACTGTTGTCAGTTTAGCAAGGGAAAATGTTGATTCAAGCCAAAACGTTCACATTGATGGTGAGAACTTGATTGGAAATGCAGGTGCAAGTGTTACCTTGCATGTGCAGAAGCATTCGGCCTTGGACATTCAATCTAAGGAAGAAGGACATGCTATTGGAAATATTACACCTACTGTGGGCAAGCCATCTGATAGGATATTGAAAGAGAATTCTGACCTTCAAAAGTTGGAAGGGTGCAGGGAGGCCTTGGGTGTAGAAAGTCCTCCTCAAACTGGCATATCCAAAGATATTGTCTTGTCTGTAGGAAAATTACATAACATATCACCAATGCCCTTTGTTGGTGATACTAACCTTAAGGAGAAGGAAAGTGAAATCAGCAATACTGATGCTCAAATTTCTGTGAGTCAAGAGTCAAAGTTGGATAACTCGGATTCGATGGTGCAGGTAGCATGTGATGCCATTGAGAAGAAAGATTTGTCAGAAAGTGATTGCCACTCTGATTCAAAAATCTTGAGCAGCAAGCCTGAGAAATATTTGTTGTCGGTGCAAGATGTTAAAGGTTCTAAGGGTGAAGGTGATGGTGCCCACAATACTTTGGGAGCAGAACCTACGAGAATAGATGAGGAATTTACAGTCTCTGAACATAATGATGATTATAAATTTGATCAGAGTGTTTCAGCTGCTGCAAAGCAGAACACCCAATTGCCTTCTGATTGTAGTAAAACAGATCATGGGGAGGGTGGACCTCTGATTGTAATAAAGGGAGTTGATTCCTCTTCCTTTGGCACAGGTGACACAGTAAATGAGTTAGATTCAGATCTACAATCTAATGTTGCCATCAGTGGGAAGTCAGGTATGTTTTTTTTTTAAGTTTTAATTTTGATAACTGAGCTTTTTTTTTTTTTTTTTTTTTTTTTTTGCCGTCTTTTACAGTCCTGCATCATTTGCTAACTTGGTATTACCGTGATACAGTGGATTGTGTTCTTTTGCCTTATGGTAAGAGTCTCCCTTCTGCTGCTGTTTTTGATCAGAAAGAGGTTCAAGTGTCATCTCCAGGGGCAAGTCTCTCAATTATGAAGAGTTCTGAAATGAAAACAGTAAAAGGTGCACTTTGTGAGACTGGTGAACAGTCCTCTTGTAAGAAAGTTGATCAGTCCTTGTCAAGTGAGGATACCTCTAATGCTGTCGGCCAAAGTGGGGACCAGACAGTTCATGGTGTCAGTCTGGAGGCTGTAAAGAATATGCATGCACCTTCTAATGTCTCTGATTCAATTGTGAGAGGGACTGATGGTGCTGAAGCTCAAGTTGTTTCCAAAAGGGGTTCTTCAGTATCTTCAGGTGACCCTTTATAATTAACATAGGCTTTCTTGGTTTGCCTAGTAATCATCTCAAGTCCCCAACTTAGACTTTTCTTGTTGGCAATTTCATACATATTAATCCTGTAGGGTGTATGCAAATTCTATTTGGTAGTCTGCTATAGCTAGGGCAGTTTTAATGGGAAGTTTTACTGTTATTCATACCTTGCCATTGTGGTGCTGTTTCCTTGCTTCATTGTAGTTCGTTCTGCAATGTTTTATTTTTGTGTTGATGATTGTTTGGTTATGAGCCACTGTTTATCCTTCATGAAACACATACCCTTGTATTTTTGTTGCTCGAGTCTTCACAAGATTAATGTCCACTACAATAAAATTCCCCCAGGTGCCGTATCAATTCAAGATAATAACAAAACATTAACAAATTCAAAGCCTTCAACTTCAAAGGAACTGTCCCATAATGCTGACCAAAATCATCCTGAAGATGGTGACCACAAATTACCTTCTGAACAGATCAGTGGTCAAATTGTTGTGCATCATGCTGATGGTGAGTTTCTTTATCTTTTTTAAAAAAAAAAAATTGTAATTAGATATTTTAAGCTTTCATGGTGGAATCTTTCATCATTTACCCTCCGAGTCTTTTCCTTTAGATCTGTTCTCCGTCATGTCAGTAAAAGTTGGTTTGTCTTCTTCTGTTGTTGCCATCCCCTTCCACTTCTCCCCAGATTATTGGGATGCATCTCTTTTGCTTATAATTTCTGCTTGTGAAGTTATATCCAGTTCAAGGGTATTTTATGAAGTCTGGAACTTGTTTCTAGATATGTACAGTCCTTAAATTAATTGCATTTTTAGCCTCTTCAATGGCTCTATTTTTTTTTGGTGAGACTATTTCATCAGTTTTCCTGTTTCCCTCCCACATTATTTCATGTTATTCTTATGATGGATTAATTGGATGTTGAAGGTGATCATGTGAAGACACATGATAGTTCCTTTCCTTCTGCACCTTCATCTGAATCTCAAACTAAGATTCACATACTGGAATCTGGAAGTAGTAGTGCTGATCTTGACAATCCTTCCTGTGGATCTCCGATTCTTGTTAGAACTTCTGAGCAACCAGAAAGTGAAATCGGAACACCTACTGTGAAAGGATCCAAAGATCCGGGTGCTTCAGTGTCTGGGGTCACTAATGGGGAAGGAAATAAAGAGATGTCTATTTCTCAGGATACTAAAGGAAATGTTGCATCTTCAGGAGATGGAAGTTTCACCTTCGAGGTATCTCCATTGGCAAATTTGTCTGAAAAAGAAGCTGGCAAGAATTGGCAACCTTTTTCTACTGTTCAGCATGACAAAACATCCTCTGTAAGTGATGCTTTATTTAAGTGGACCTTTTTGTGCTCTAATAATAGTTTCCTGATTGTATATTCTAGATGATTTTTAGAACTATTTTGTGCTGCTATATATTACCATTTCATCCCGGTCATGCTCTGTCTGTGTTGCACTTGCTCTCTCACTCTGTGTGTTCATACAAGAAGGTTGTTGAGCGAATTCCATCAACCTCTAAAAGGGAAAATTTGGGTGGTGGCTCCAAGGGGACTTCTGAGCGTAAAACAAGGCGAGCTGGTAGTAAGAGCACAGGAAAGGAAGCTGCTAAAAAGGGTGTTGTTGCAAAAGATACAACTCCTGCAAGACAATCAGAAAGAAGTGGTAGAACGAGTAATGTGTCACTCAGTACATCTGAAATTGGCCAGCTTGTGAAATCTAATGAGATGCAGTACTTGGGACACGTGGAAGGTGGTAATATGAAACCATTTGGTGTTCTGTTTACTTCAGTATCTAGTTTTCCAGACTTGAAAACCTCAGCTTCTTCGTATGCAGTGTTTAACCAGCCCTTTACAGATTTGCAACAAGTTCAATTACGTGCTCAGATTTTTGTATATGGAGCTCTGATGTAAGTGGTGACACTTTTGTTCATTTTGATATATATCTGTACTACACTGACATGTTTTGGCATTATACTGAGGCTCTGTTATATCCTTTTCCTTCCCTCTGGGTTGTTGAAAATTAACAATGATTAGTTTATAGGGTTAAGGCAACATTTAATCCCTGAACTTGACAATTTTTTCACTTTGTCCCTGAAATTATTTTTTGGTCCACATTAGTCTTGGAACTTGGCAACTTTTCCTAAATTTGGTCCATGGGATGATGTGGCACTCCAAGGTTGTGCCAACTCATCACAATTTTTTAATAAAAATTATAATTTTTAGGCAATGATGTGGCACAATATAAGAGTGCACATCATCACATGGACCAAAACTGGGAAAAGATGCCAACTTCCAGGACTATTGTGGACCAAAAATATGTTCAGAGATTAAGTTGGGAAAAGTTTCCGAGTTAAGGGTTTAAATGTTGCTTTATCCCTAGTTTATATGTATGGAGCACGTATTGAGATTTTTTATAAATATACCGTGATATCATTGTCAAATCTTGTTGTCTATGGTGTTTGCTTTTCTCTTTAGGATTTCTAGTCATTTGAGTGTATCCATCTAATACATTGTTTCTGCAGTCAAGGAATTGCACCTGATGAAGCTTATATGATATCAGCATTTGGGGGACCTGGTTAGGTTTTCTTATCTCTAACAATGTTTTACCATGGGCTTTTCTTTTTTTAAATATAGATTTAGTTACTATTTTTGTGTCTTTTGCAGATGGTGGAAGAGCCATATGGGAGAAAGCTTGGCAAGCATGTATGGACAGGGTACACTGTAAAAAATCTCTTGTTAGCCCTGAAACTCCATTGCAGACACATATAGGTATCTATCTTGACCTTACATAGTTGAATCATTTTCTTTGCTGTTCTATTAACTGCATACCTTGGTGAAATGCTCAGGTGCTAAAACTCCCGATCAATCAATCAAACAAAATGCACTTCAGACTAAGACTACATCCTCACCTGCCAGTCAGTCCAACAGCAGGGGTACTTCAACAACAATTGTAAAGCCAATGATCCCACTTTCCTCGCCGCTTTGGACTATTCCTACACCTTCCAGTGACGCCCTTCAACCAGCTGGTATTCCAAGAGGTGCAGTTGCGGACTATCAGCAGGCACTTTCTCCGTTGCATACTCCACCTATAAGGAATTTCATTGGACATAATGCTCCTTGGATGTCCCAATCCCCTTTTCGTGGCCCCTGGGTTCCACAGAGTTCTGCATTTGATAACAATACCCATTTTCCTGTACTTCCTATCACAGAAGCAGTTAATTTAACTTCTGTAAGAGAAGCATCTGTGCCTAATTCTTCCATCATGAAACAGGTTTCAACAGTTCCTATGGTCCAGAGTGGGAGTCCTGCCAATGTCCTTGCAGGGACTCCCCTGCTTGACAACAAAAATGCAACATTTAGAACTGGTCAGAATTCTGCTGATCCAAAGCCTAGGAAAAGAAAAAAATCTACAGTTTCTGAGGACCATGGGCAGATTATACTGCATTCTCAAACAGAGTCTCTTTTGGATACTGTTGTGAATAGTCATGCCTCTACGCCTGCTGCTATTACAACCCCTGCTACCATTGTTTCAAAGTTGGCCACTGACAAATTTATTACATCTGTCTCTACTGATTATCTTGAAAAGGGTGACAGAGATTCAGATCCGAAGGCTACTCTGTCTGAAGAGACCCTTGGTAAACTCAAAGAGGCTCAGAAGCAGGCAGAGGTTGCTGCTGCCCTTGCTGCTGCTGCTGTTAGTCACAGTCAAGAAATATGGAATCAGTTGGACAAGCAAAAAAATACTGGGTTGGCACCAGATGTTGAAACTAAGCTGACTTCTGCAGCAGTTGCCATAGCATCAGCGGCTGCTGTTGCAAAGGCTGCAGCTGCGGCTGCCAATGTTGCCTCAAATGCTGCCTTACAAGCAAAAATGATGGCTGATGAGGCGTTGGTTCCTAGTGGCTTCAGAGATCCTATTTCAATTAATGCTCTGTCTTCTGATAGTGTGAAGAAGCTCGGCAAGGCAACTCCTGCATCCATCTTGAGGGGTGAAGATGCTTCTACTAGTTCAAATACTGTTATTGTTGCTGCAAAGGAAGCTTCTAAAAGGAGGGTGGAAGCTGCTTCAGCTGCCTCAAAGCAAGCTGAAAACATGGATGCCGTTGTTAAAGCTGCTGAGCTGGCAGCCGAAGCAGTATCTCAGGCTGGAAAAATTGTTATGGGGGAGCCTTTCCCATTGACTGAATTGGTAGAAGCTGGTCCAGAGGCATACTGGAAAGTATCCCATGCATCTCCTGAGCCAAATGTTGCTATCAGAGAACACTTAGACAAAGGTGGTAATGTGGAGGCTCCTCGTTCAGTTGTCGGGCATTCACAAGAGGTTCCCACCGATAAGAACGAAAAGCAAAGTAATAACCATGAAATATCACCGATTCTTAGAGAGACGGCCAGAGATTCCGTGCAGGATCATTCCAGGTTGACAGATGGCATTTTGGGTTCTGCTGCAACAAGTGGAAATGACAAAAAGGGACAAAAGGGTCGCAAAGCTTCAGATATTGCCAAAAGTAAAGGGGTGTCCACTAATACTGAACATGGGAAAGCAAAGGAAACTTCTAAAGATAACAATATGAAGGAAGGTTCCCATGTTGAGGTTTGTAATTTGAGCTTGATATATAAGTTGAGCTTTTTAATCTTTAGTTGAATGATATATCTTTACTGAGTTCTAATGATGCAGCTTTATTTGATGGAAATATGTGCATATAGTGGTGCATTTGAAATTTTTTTGTGCTTTTCCTAGTTACCTTAGGGAATTGTTGCAGTTGAACATGTTTTTTTAATCTTATGTTCATATAAGATCTTTTACGATTTACCATTTCCTGATTTCTAGGTATTGAGAGATGGAGATGGAGGTGGCTTGAAAGTAGCATGGTTCCCTGCTGATATTCTGGAGTTGAAAGATGGCAAAGCTTATGTGTGTTACAATGAACTTCGATCAGAGGGTGAGCTATGACACATAACTTGCTTTGGTTGAATCAACTAAATGATGATAATTAGCAAAGCAGATCTCTATGACAATCCTTGTCCTTAATTTTTAATAAATTCCATGTTGGTATCTATCCAATTTCACTTTGCTTGCATGATGTGTACTTTTATTGTGGGGAGATAGAAAATATGATTAAATACACCGAAATGAGGATCTTTTCCTGTTCTAATGTATTTGTTTATGCATCTAGTGTGTTCCAAATGTCAGTTTCTTATGTGAAAGCATATTCTTGCAGAGATGATTAGAAAGTTTGTCTCGTGAGCATCTGATGAGGATGCTTTTTTAACTAACTTTAATCAACTGCTGGTCTCACAGATGGTGATAGGCTAAAGGAATGGGTGGAGGTTGAAGGTGAAGGGGATAGAGCACCCAGGATACGCAGTGCTCGTCCTATTACAGCCATGCCATTTGAAGGAACGAGGAAGAGACGCAGGGCTGCCATGGGGGACTATAATTGGTCCACTGGAGATAGGGTTGATGCATGGATACAAGATAGGTATGCATTCACTATTTCATATACATTCTTGCAGTGCATCAGATAAGAAAGGAATGGTACTGTTGAAGATAATGGAGGCATAAAAAAAATCTATGTGAATCATGAGTATGTAGTGCAAGGATAATTTGTCATGATTTGCTAGCCAAACTAGCAACATGAGTGGTTTGTCATATTGCCCTTAACAATACTACAAGGTGAAATCATAATTTTGTATCCATATTCAGAACTCTCGTTGATGGCACAATTGTGAAAGCTGTTGAAATTGTTTCTTACAAAGGGGTTAGATAAACTATGCAAATAATTTGTCACTTGGATAGGTTTAACAGTTGAAAGTTTCTTGGGAATTCATCAAATAGGTTGTGCTTGGTTGTTGCAAAAGTCATTATATAAAACAATGATCCAGTGTTTAAGAATCTACATAGATCTTCTTGTGGAATCCCAAGTCTTTTCATTTTTTAATCTGATAAGTTGTTATTATCTTTTGAACAAACTGATGTTCAGCCAAGGTCTTAACTTATAAGCTATACTTTAAGCCCTTTTTTTGGATGGCTTTGGAATCAAATGCTGTGCACTCCTATGCATCCTTTATTTTCTTGATTTTTTAGTTAGAGAGGGATGAAGAACGTCAATTGCACGAAGTTCTTTCAGCCTTAATTGTCAAGAAAATAACCATGTTGAAATTATTATTTTTATTTTTCTTTCAGCTGGTGGGAGGGAGTTGTCAATGAGAAGAGCAAGAAAGATGAAACATCATTTACCATCCATTTTCCTGGTATGTATGATGGTGTACAGCATTTTGTTAACAATCAATTGCAATGTGCTCAGTATTGATGTCTGTGTAGCCTCTGCTTTGGGAATAATAAAGGTCTCTTTTTATTATTTTTGTTGCAGCTCAAGGAGAAACATCTGTGGTCAAAGCATGGCTTCTTCGTCCTTCTCTGATGTGGAAGGATGGTAATTGGGTTGAATGGTCCAGTTCTGGGGATAATGATGGCTCTTTCCACGAGGTGATATGTTGTTTAGATTTCTGATAGATGTTCCTCTGATAATACTTTAATGGCTGCTTTGCACTAAGCCTTTGATCTGTTTTTCAGGGTGATACCCCGCTGGAAAAGCGACCAAGGATAGGCAGTCCTGTGATAAAGAACAAAGAGGATAATACTAAATGTTTTGACAGTAAGGAATCTGAGAAACCTGACGACACAAGATTGCTGGATTTAACTGCTGGTGAAAAAATATTTAATATTGGTAAAAGCACCAGAGATGAAAGTAAGCCTGGTTCACTCAGAATGAAACGTTCTGGTTTAAAGAAAGAAGGATCAAGGGTTATTTTTGGTGTTCCTAAGCCAGGAAAGAAAAGAAAGTTTATGGAAGTAAGCAAACATTACGTTGCGGATCGGAGCAGTAGAACTCTTGGAACAAGTGATTCAGCTAAATTTACAAAGTATTCAATGCCTCGGGGATCTGAGCCTGGAACAAAAAATAAAACTGAACCGAAGGAAAAAAGAAATGTTATATCCAAGCCTAAGGTTCTCAAGTCTGGAAAACCACCTAGTGTTTCTAGTAGAACTATTCCTCAGAAGGACAGCTTATCAAGCATTGTGGGTTCTGAACCTGATGATGCTGTGACTGCAGATGTATCAAAATTCAAGGATTCTGCTAGCGGTGCTGAGAATATATCAGGAGAGCATAACTTGGAGTTGAGATCTTCAAGTTCTGATGGAGCTGCAGAGGGCCAGGTTTTATTTTCTTGTCCTGCTCTCTCATCAGGTGCACCCCCTGAGAAAGCTTCCACATCAAATGCTAAATCCGAATCTATTAGTAAAGGGAAACTTGCACCAGTTTCTGGGAAGTTGGCTAAAGTTGAGGAGGAAATGAAAATTGTATCTGAAGTTGTTGAACCGCGTAGATCTAATCGGAAGATTCAGCCAACATCAAGAGTAAGTAAAAAGTTGTGGACTTTTCTTCTTTTGATAAGTTGAAACAATTTATGCATTTAATATTGCACATATACAAGTGGCTGTTTTCGTGCCGCTTACAGATCTTGTTTGTTGTCCACAGCTCTTGGAAGGTATACAAAGCTCATTGATCATCTCAAAAGTTCCAGTTTCACATGACAAAGGTCAGAAAGGTCAAAGCAGGAGTACTAGAGGTGAAGTTTAAATTTCTCATCAATTTTGTATTCCTGAAGTAGTAATATCATTCTTTTAGCCCTTGTTTTTATTGCCAAATGTACTGTTTGGTGAATGTAACATAACAGTCTCGGCTATATAACAGGAAGTAACCAAGGTTGAGAAGCGAAAAAGGAGCTGTTTTAGAACCTGGGAACCCAGTCCTTTTGAGAAATTCAAGATTTATTGGATGAACAACAGGCAACATTCAACGGTGTAGCTTGTGTAAATTATGACATTGACAGATAGAGCTAGGAACCAAAATTTTTTCTTTGGCTTTTGAGATGTAGCGGTAGATATATATAAAAATATTTATTTTGAAATGAATTTTAGTTTTGTTTACAATTATAATATTATAATCTAATCTCTCTTTGGTCCCCATGCCTTTCTAGGTTAAGTGTGGAAGAAAGTCTCCTTGTAGTTTGGCTTGGCTTGCTTTATTTGCAAGTGAACAAATCCATAAAATTCTCTTGCTACCAACTTCTCATTAAGCTTATTCAGCTTTCTTTTCTCTTTCACTCTCTGCACTTTAAGGATCAGACTTAACTCATTTATGATTTTTCTAACTTCATTTTTTAAGATAATATGTTTTGTGATTGTATCTTGATAAGTACTCATACTATTTCTTTTTTGAATTTAATTTAATTTACCTTTTTTTTCTTCGATTTAATCTATAAGGTATAAAATTGTTGTTGACTCATTTTCTTTCATTGTAATGATTTATCCGTCAAAAAGTTCCTCTTGAAAATAAAACTAAAATAAAATATTATTGACCTGCATTTTAATGAATATAGTCCACCAAACAGAACAATATCCAGTATCCGACTTTAATATATTAAAAACTACCACTACATACCTATTTAGTATTTTTCCCGCAAATATATACCAGTAAAAAGAATAGCATTTTTTCTTAAACTCCTCTCTCACTGTACAAATAAATTTTATTTTCATGGATCAAACAGGAGAAAACGAGAAGAAACAAAATAAACTTCCCTCTGACCTGACCAGGTTTTGGCTCTCAAAATGTACCATTTTTTTTCTTAGTCAGGAAATACACCATCCTCTTTGGCTCCTAAAACGGGCTCTTCTTCTTCATTGCTTCTCTTCCTCAATCCTTCATTTTCTTTAAATTGTTGTGATTGATGATGATCTCCATCACCACCACCATTGTTGCCTGCTGCAATAATATCACTTCCCGGCTTCTCGCAGATACAAGAATAGGGATACTCATGAAATTCACCGCGTCCGGCTCTCATCTCATCCGGCTCTCCCATGAATCCTCTTTGAACCGCTTTCACCTTTTCCGCAAAGGTATCCCAATCCATCTGATCCCTTTCCATCAACAATGTACTCAACCTCTTGGCGTTCGGTCTTATGGTCCTCTTATGCCCCATGTACCTCCTTTCATTAACAAAAAGAACATAGATTCAAGCAAAAAAAACAACACTATACTAAATACGATGGAATTACATGCTGAACCATGTAAAATGCAAAGAAATAATCAAAATAAAATTTTAAGATAAAAGATTGAGCGAGAAAAATAAAAAAAATTAATTTAAATATTCAGGTGTGTGGATAGTTTATGAAATATAAGTTAAAAATATCACAATTGAAATGAATGCTATTTTTGTTTTAATTGATAATTGATTAAAACTTTGGTTAGAACACTCGACAAACATTTAGATTACACGAGTTCAAATTCTCTTAGCTTCTTCTCCTTCCTCTAATATTGTAATAATAAAAACAAAGTTATAATTAAATTTAAATGATGTAAAAATAAATATTTTATATTTAAAATAGTAAAAATAATTTAAAAATTGTATATAATTTTAAAAAATATATATATATAAAATTTATTGATTATTTTTTATTTACATGAATTTTTTTTTTAAATTTTTAAAATATTTTATCAAATAATATTCAAATGTTATAAAACAAAACTTATTTTGTTAAAATAAGCCCAAAATTTTAAAATAAAAAATTATTATGAAAAATCAAGAAATAAATTATAATAGATGTTAAGAGAAATTCGACTAAAACATAAACCGAACCGATTTAAATATTAAACGTAAAAGCTCCACAGATGTGTTATATAGGTATGTAAAATCAACACATGGTCGTGGTTGATATATTTGGAGCCTTGTCTCCAAATTTCACATCTTCATTCAATCAGTTCAACATCTTAATTTCTAGATCAACTTAAAAAAATTAGCAAGAAAGAAATAGCTCAGATTTCTCACCTTCGACCTGCAAGAATCTTGGCCATATTTCCATTATTATTGGTGACGAAAACAACGCTTTCATCACAAACAATGTAGTCAATAGCAGCAAGGCAAGAAGAGAAAGGAAGAAAAGGTTTCAGGCCTTCATTAGCAAGTATCTCTTTTGTATACTAGTTTGGAAAGAGATCTTTTAGTGGTTCCAGAGTCTCTTCTCCACCATATATTTCTCCAGATGCAACATAGATGTATGTGTCGTTTTCAAAACCAAGTGCTCTTAACATCAAGCCTACTTCATGAGGAGTAAGTGGACATTTACCTCGCCTTCTCTCTCCAACAGCCTCTATATGCTGCATGAATATGAGGATGGCTGCAGTTTAACTAAATAGATGCGGGCAATGTTTATAAATGGTTCTGAAATTGTAAAAGAGGGAATCTTACAGGCAATGTTTCCCATCGTTTTCGTATCTCTCTAAGCTTGTATCTTTCCTTGTCTCCTCCACCAATGTAACAACCAGAAAATGCTAGCATATCGGGTTCAAGCCTGTAATTAAAAGAGTGAAAACAGGCCCTGCAGAGTTTAAACTTTAAAATCATATTTAAGAATGTTTCTCTATGTATGTGTACGAACCAATGTGCTATAATTGAATACGCATACACTCATAGGTGCAAATGCTGCAGGAGTATGCCTTTGTTTCTACTCTTCATTTTTTTCCATAAGAATCTGTATCTTACACCCGTTTTCAATACATATTTGAACATGGGTATAGGGTATGATTCTCCAAATATATGGAAAAACTTTAAAAAAAAAAAAAGCATCTTCATATCTAAAACTCACCCGAACCTGAGTAACATATAACTTAGTTGGATAATAAGCCAAGACGCATTTCCCAAAATTTTAGGATTGGGCACTTAAGGGAAAGGCATTCGATATCTGGTTTAAAGGTCTTAGGGTTACCACCTGAAAGTGAAGGAACTTCAAAATAACTGTATCCACTAGTGAATTACTGACAAATCCCAATTTCAGGTGGTATATCAACAAGTTGCTGTGTCAAGTTCCTACTAATAATATGCACGTAACTTCAAAAGTTAAATTTAGCCCTTCTAGAATTCGGAACAAACCTCAAATGGACTGCCATAAAAAGGTTAGCCATCTGACGCATTTTCCTGACCAGTTTTTGTCCAAGTGCTTGAATAGGTTCTGTAAATCTTAAAGCATGAAAATTAGCCCGGCAACGCAACTTTTGAAGGTCTTCATCGATGTTGTTGGCCAGTCTGTAATCAAACTTTGTCAGTTGCAGGACCTACAAAATTTTCAATGTTAACTGCTGCACTCCCCCATACTAAGCATATAAAATCCTAGAAAATGCGCGATAAAAATAATATTCTACGAATATGGTGCCTGGAATGGAGAGATGCAGAGAAGATAAAAGGATAAGTTGTTAAAACTATCTTCTAAGCTACTAATCAGATTCTCTAGAAGTGGAGAAACAAAACATAGCTGAAAAATGTGAAATTTTTATTTATCTTTTTTCTTCTTTTAAGCCGAAAGTCCGAAACAACTAAAAGGGAATTGAAGTTAATAACTTCTATCGCCACTCTTCTTGTTTAAAATCTCTCTTATTGACATGGAAGGCTAGAAATTTTGTGGAACTAAATGCATTTAATTTCACAAAATTTTTGGGTTTATATAGAACACTGAGGGAATGAACAAGAAATAGAAAGTTAAAAATTGAGGAAATCATTCCTTATAATCAACCTAAAATAGCATTAGTGTGGAGTATCTGCAAGTAGTCTTACGTGTCTTCTTTTAAGTATTGGCAGAACTTGGTCTAGATAATATTCCGGAGGGGATTTCCTTGGGACACGCATAGTGTATGGAGGTTTTTCCATGGACCTCATGAATTTATCAGGAACTCTTTTGACAACAGTAACGTCTTTTGCAAGGTAAGAAATGAACCAGTCGACATCGAAAATGTTGACGAAGTCACTGCATGTTAGTAAAAAAAAAAAAACACTTAATAAGGTAACAGAGGAATACGATCATATCAATTTAGAAGAACTTCTAATAAGTTGATTCAACTTACCTATCATCTTTCCAATAGTAATTATGATCCAACTCAGGTACCACTAAGGTTGCATTAAGAATTCGTGCAACAACTACAGCATCTGATATCTGTGTGGCAGAAGCAAATTGTTAATTTATACTCATTCAGACTCGGGTGTAAGCAATGGAAATGGAAATGCAGGCAACGTATGTTTAATGTTTTTCTAAGATTTTTCATGTATTAGAGGATTTTCAGAAGATCATATCCTTATGCACATTTCTGGATATACGTTGCACATGGGTGTTTGGTACAATTACTTTAAAGAAAAAATGAAATGTCAAAGTAACTCAGCTTAGCTGGTGACAAATAATTCCACTTACTCCTGTTCTTTGTTGATTCAGTCCTCCACTTGCAGCAATTAGCAAATAACCATTTGATGATTGCTCACTAATAGCATCTAGATATCAAATTATCAATGTGAACGAAGAATCAGTAAACTTAAACAGACGGGACTGGTGAAATATAAATGAAAACACTGTCTCTTTTTTAACAAGTGAGAACAGATAATACATGATATCTGGTAGTTTGAATCATTTTACAGAAAACTTAAGCTACAAAGAAAAATAAAGCTCCAGCAAATTGCTCAGACCAAGTTAATTTCATCTTATTCAACTCCTGGAAGAAATCATATAAAATTTAGTTTTAGCCTTCAAAGTCACCAGTAGCATCAGTTGACACATTATACACATAGGCAAATTCAAAGTACTAAGAAAGAGCTAAACATTGTAGTAACCGATTAACTTTCTGATATATTAAGGACTCATCCATTTCAACATCACCAACTGCACATATGAATAAGAGTACCATAGAGTCGCATTTGCAAGCTATGCTACTCGTACTCGAGTATGTTCAGTTTTTTAAGTTTTCTGAGACATCTTCAAACTCGTATCCGGAGATATACCAAACAAAGGTCCGCCATGAATACTTCAGGAAAAGAAATGGAAGTTGCAAGTCTAGACGCTGCAAAAATGATCACATAGCTAAACAATAACATAAAGTACTTTTGCTAACCTCAGAACCAAGTATTTTAGTGACTGTCAACAAAAGAATCTAAAGCTGCTGCCATCTTCTAAACTCACAAACTTAAAGAGATGCAGACAGTTTGAAACTTCAAACAAAAGAAACGAGAACTTTGCATAACAAAGTAAAGAAACATAAACATCTAAAGCAACAATTTTGCACCAGTTAACACTGCTATGAATTGATACCGAAAAACGAGTGTTGAATTACAGATGTAAAACTACAAATCCTGTTAGGATTAAAAGTTCATTCTTATTCCAGTTTTAAGTGAAGAATATCAAAATTTCCAAAAGAAACCAAATGCATTTAAAAATAAATAACTAAATACAACGTACCAGGAAATGTAGCACTTCTTACGCTGCATCCATAGAAGTATTTTGCATATTCAGATTTCCATATATCAGTCGGTCCACTATTGTTTTCATCCTACAGAATTAGCATCAAGATAACAAAAATGTTCAAAAAAGAATAAGAAATTTTCAAAACTTTAAACATAAACGATTATTTTTTACAGTTTACCAAATTGAAGAGACTTTGTTTCATAAATCGCTGGGAGTACCGGTCGAGATCAGACGCCATTTAGCCAGTGAAGAGCGAAAGCATGCCTAAGCAGAAGAGCATCATGCCACAGAGGAGCGGCATTGAGATTGGCTTCCTCTGCGACGCAGCAGAGGATCGCGGCCTGCCAAACACATGCTTGTTGCTTACGACGCTGCCGTTTTGGTAATGAAACAGCGCCTTGTTGGCCATACCACGCTAAACCTCCACTCCTTATCCACGCCCACCACGGGCTCAACGAAACCGACTCCGCCATTAACTTCACCCTATTAATTACACGAAACGCCACGTCTCCTGTCACTATCCCCCAAGGACTACGACCATCAATGAGTATACAATAATTAGGGTATGTTCGTAAATAACACGACAACGGAGGTCAAATTTGAAGAACAATCACGGTTCTTCTTTCCGTCGTGCGATCAACATTCTCAACGCATTTCCGAAATCCTGCAGATTTTAGAGGTTTCTGATCTTGTTTACAGATAGGGGGGAAATGTGAAAGAAAATTCAAAAATAAAATTGAAGAATAGAGATTAGAGAGAGAGAGAGAGATGCCTGCGATTGCTCCGGTTTATATGGAAGTTGATAAATGAAGAAGAGGATTAACGGTTTTTTAACATAAGCTATAACTATGATGGAAATTTCGGTTAAGACGAGGGTCAATTTAGTAATGCCGTTAAATAAATGTGTTTGCCGCCAAAATAAATATGTGTTTAGTAATCTTACTTTAATTTGTTTAAATTATTTTATTTAATTCCATCCAAAAGGAAAAGCAAAAATAAACTATTCTTTTTGCCTACTTTTAAAAAATAATTATTATTACATATTATTTATAAAATTTTAAATTAATAATAATAAAATTACACTTTGACCCCCAAAAAATAATAAGAATTTAATTTAATCCTTTAAAAATGACAAAGATATACAATATTAAAATGGTGCAATTAATTTTTACTATTGTAAAAATATACAAATTAATTCCACCAAAAAAATTTTCTAGCTCCACTATTGATGTTATATATAATCCATGACTGAATTAAAGTAAACTTAGATAATCGATTTTCTTTATAAGAGAAATGGATATCAGTTGTTCATGAATCAAACCCAAATTTAATTATTAACCCAATAAACCAATGGAAGCTAATTTTTTAATCCCAATTTCTTACATTTTGAACAATATCAATTGAGTTTGTTGAAGGGGTCGATTCCTTTGGAAGAAATCTGCGAAACATCATTCATTTGGAGTTACTACGTTCCTCAATAAGTTGGTATTGTCTCCAAATCAAGTGGCGCATTATCCGAGCTTGCGAGATGCTTTTGCTCTATGAACACACGCCTCAAGTAGTCTCTTCATGTACTTGAAATTTTTTGAAAAGTCGAGACAAATCCCTAAACTGACCTGAGGGTGGTATCAACCTATTGTGGGATCTATTGATTTTGGATGAACAACACTTCGCAAACTATTCCAAAAAATATTAACCTTCCCTATCAGTGTTAACACTAATTCGATTGATCAAAAAACTCAAACATTTGGAGACCACTTTGTTTAAGACATTAAAGTTCTCTTTGAATTATTTCTTGTCTCGATGTCTAACAGAAATGAAATTTTGAGGTATAATATTTTTCAAAAACCATAATAATTTTTATTGTTCTACAATTAAATTTAAAAAAAAAAAAACAAGTTATACAACAATATAATAGTTAGATATTATCATTGCAAAATTAAATTAATTAATTAAAAACAAATATTTTAATCAATAATGAAAAAAAGTATAACATATTATTTAATATTATTTTTAATTAATATTAATGAAATTATTATTCAACATAAATATAATTTTTATTATTTATTAATTTCAAAAATTAAAACAAATTAAAATTTTGATTGTATTAATCTTTGAATTTATAACTTCTCACTTAATTCATTTTATGGATATCATTGTATTTAAATCTAAATACATGCATCGTTATTAATTTTTAACTTTTACCATTATAATATCAAATTTCACCATTATTATTATTTATAATTTTACCGGAAATAATCTCATGAGTCTAAATCCAAGGTGTATTCCCCAAGAGGAGACAGCATATGTTCTACAACCACCTTATCTAATCAATGGAATCAAATAAAACCATTCCAAAGAAACCGATATGAAAGGAAAGCAAACACAGGCATTGGACCATTTGGGGTATATCCAATGACTAAGTGACAAATGAAATAAGCAATAATAATAACAATTCATAAGACAAGTAGCTCTCGCCACTCCCAACTTTTTTCCACGTAACTTAACTTCGTTGCACTTTGAAAATCGAAAATGTCGATGACATCGTTGAACCAAAAAAAATATGTTGATGACATGTTGATTTGTTGGTAACGAGGAAATGCTTTTAAAAGAGTTTAAATAGAGTTTTCTTTTTTTATTTTCATTGAGTAATTAAAGTTCAAAGTTTTAACATACGCGTCGTTATTGCCCGCTCGACTTAGTTTGTGTACGTGTTAATATGCACCGCACGTATTTTGAATAAATTTTTTGTTTTTTTTCTTTAAAATATATATTTCTTCTTTTAACAGTTTCCAATTTCTAAGTTGTTACAATGTTGAAAAAAATTAGTTTCTCGCAGTTAGATTAACCCTGCAAATTACTATTTTTCCCTTCAGAATGTCCTATAAAATGCTCAATATTCTCCTCATTTCATACAACAATACACAATAATAACTTATCTTTTCTCCCATAGCTCACCTGTATCTTTTCCGTATATTTTCCGATCAATTTTCCAGCCCTATTTTCCAATTATTTTTCTGTTTCTTCAAGAAGAGCAACACCAATTTTATTCTATCTTCTCTATTCGGATGTACAAATATTGAAGTATTGTGTTAACATTGAGGGGTAACATCTATTATACAATTACACCGATCAAATGACGAATTTTCTTCTAAGGTAATGGTTCTTTCACGACACAATTATTATTTCATTTATTTACATACAATTTATTTATCCAGTTAATACTAACAATTTTATTTTATAATAGTATTTTTTTATATAGAATTGACTAGGTTTTTGGACTGTAAATATAAAAAGGATCACAATGTAGAAAGGAGTAAAAACAATTGGAAAAAATTGTCTTGACTTGTTGGTTTAGATAAATATTCGGAGTTCTTAAATAATTAAATGTGAATATTATGTCAAATGTAATGTTCTTTAGTGTATTGTATTTTTATATTAGTTTATTTTTTTCTATTATAGTTAATTCAACTTGTATTGTATTTGTACAAAAAACCGGTTCATGTTTAAACCAGTCTACAAGGTGTTGAAGTTGATTAGTGGCTCAATAAATAATATTATCATTAAGAAATTTTAAATAATATCACAAACGTATTTTCCCTTATCTCAAACAATCATTACATTTACCTGCCTTTTTTTTTTTAATGCTCGAAGCTGAATATCTCTGTAGATTTGAAAGTGAAACCAATCAACAATTGTAAAAAGTAATGTGTGGGTATAAACCAAATACTACGGAAGACTTCTAGCCTTAAAATGCCATTTGCCATACCAAACCGAAAAAGCAGCCCCCCCTCCTTTCTTTCTTTGAAATGTCCAGGAGATGGAGATGTTCATCCCAGGCCCGGCTCACAATTCCTTAATTTTATTAAAGTTAAATAAATATAAATATTAAATAATAATTTGAATTTAGACTTTAGACTTTAGAAAAATACTGTTGTTTTTGGATTATTTAAAAAAATTGAGATTTAAAAAAAAAAAGTGATCCAATCATATTAGATGACAAGTTTATTGTAAATGTGCCACATGTTACATTTTAAATTTTAAAAATAATAATATTGGATTAGATTGTACTCATTTTTAAAAAAATTGTAAAGTATTTTAAAATAATATTGGATTAGATTGTACTCATTTTTAAAAAAATTGTAAAGTATGACACGTATCTCACTCATAGTGAACTTACCATCTACATGTTGAGATCACTTTTTGGATAGAGAAAATTACCATATATTTTCAAATAATCTACATGTTTTTTAAAATATTTTTTAAAATACAATATTTTTACAATACATTGTTGAATTTCCAATTTGGGTACTTTATTTATATTAGCACATATATATTTCTAATTAATAATGGTTTTCCTATGATTTGCTTTAATACTTCTTTAAATTTCTTTGAAAGCAAAAACAATTTTGGCGAATTGAAAAGTTATTTCTAAACAAAACAATTTGAATTAAAAAATTTGACTCCTTTTATATTCTTAATAAAAGTGTCAAAATAACTTCATATATTAATTTAATGATCAGTGTGTTTATTATTTTAGGTGTAATTTATATTCCAATTGCGCTAACCACTTTACTATTAGTATTTTGTCCTCCTCTTATAATTAAAAAAAACCTAAAATTTACATCAATAATAATTTACTTGCTTATTTATCTCATTCTAACATATTAATCTAATATCTTTCATTTAGAAATGAATGCTAGCATATGAGGTCAATTAATTATGTAAAATTTATTTGAAAATAGAAAAATACTATTGATAACCTAGTTTATTCAAATTGAATTTTAGCTATTTTACTTATAAAATAAAAACCGAAACAAACACGACAATTTTTTTAAATTTTCTGAAATTCTTTTTCCTTGAAAATGGGCGTATAGACTGGTGCATGGCGTGAACAATTTTTTTCAAATGCTGAAAATTCGTGTCCACTTTCGTCTGACTTGGAATTTTCTCTTTTAAATTGTGAAGTACATTAATGGATCTCATTTTCAGGTAAAACTACCGAACACTTGTCAAAATGATGGGAGAATGAAACACGTAATTGAAGATGTTCCAGTCAACCGGCTGTATTTGTCTGTCTGTGTTATAAGTTATGGTACAAAATAGAAAGTTGTCTGAAAAAAAATTGAAGCGATGAATGATGAAATCAAGTAATTTGGTCAACAAACAATAATAAACAGTTCATCAACCAAATTTGAGCCAAATCAGGTTTAAAATAAGATCATAAATCCGAATTATTAATTAATAAAAGTCTAATTAGAAACTATTGGTTAACTTAACCCACCAATCTCTGCTTTCAAAGTCAATGAGTCTCCGTTGAAAAGGCCAGTTTAGCTGAATTTACGAGACTTTCCCGTTCAGTTTTTTTTTCCTTCGCCTTCGTTATGTTTGAGCTTTGAAACGACCTTGCTTTAAAAAAAACCCAATTTAATAAAAAATTAACTGGGGTTAAATTGATTGAAGTCATGATTTTTAGTTCAATCACTTTAGCTAAATGAATTTAAACGTTGATATTCACGTCATAAGGTTAAATCATAAAAATTATCTATTAATAATGTGTGATAATGACTTATTATTGTTAATTATGTATGAATTGTACATTGAATTATTTAATAATATTAATATTGAAAGTTTTTTAAAAGAATGTAATAAAAATTCAAAGCAAAATATAATTAAACACCGTTTTTTTTTAAAAACTAAAAGATAATTTAAAAATTAATTTTACTCCAATTCACTTCTAATGTTTCATTTCAACATATATGAGTGGATTTATAAATTTTTTTAGGAGTGAAAAATTAATTATAATTATTTGAGAGGTCAAATGATAAATTTATCATTTATTATTTTATAATCTCATCATTTTTAAAGATTTAAAAATATTTTTTTTTTATTTTTTAAGTGTTAAAGTGCAATTTCACTATATATTTATAACATGATTAAAATAACAATTTTTCATTTTAGGCTTTTGCCTACCTCTTTAAATACACCATGATTAATATATATAATTGAATCGTTAAACCTATTGATTATAAATTCAATAGGTTGAATTGATTAGTTAAATCTAATTTTGACAAGCATGCAAATACAATAATTACTATAACAACGTTAAAAAAATTAAACAAAAAATCAAACCAAAGATTTTTTTAATTAAAAGATTTCTTTTAACATGAAAATATTAATTTGGGGTGAAAATAAATATGACATATAATTGAAAATTGGATAAAGTACATTTGACATAATGGTATTATATTGAAGTAATATAAATCTAAAAGGTTAATGGTTTAAACTAAATAAAATTTTGAAAAGAAAAGTATATAAGTGAACTTTTACCAAATCAATCAAGCTTTTTCTTATCATTTTCCTTTTGCCTTTTGAACCATTTTTGGTCGGTTCAAATATTCTTTGGTTTTTAAATAGTATTTAAATGCTTCATGTCATTAAATAAATTTCGATTTAATCATGAATCTAATAAGATTTTTTAGTCTATACAAAATATATTTATTTTTAAAATGTTTAAATTGAAATAAAAATGATAATGAAATATAAAAAATTTTTATTTTTAATTATTAATTTAATGGAAATTTTTAAACATTAATGTATTTTTCTTATGGTGATAAGTCTTAATTTTTTTATTATTGAAATACCAATCAAAATGAAAGTTTAATATAACGTAAATATAAATTGTAACTTTGATTTGATAATACTTTTTTTAATATTCAAAATTTTATATATTTTATTCCATTTAACTATTTAATAATTAAATTTTATTTAAATAATTTAAATAAAGCAATGTAATTTAATAAAAATATTTTTTAATAATTGAGAGAGATTAAAGTTTAATGCTGTTATCACTAAATCAAAAATTTGTTGAAATAAATATGATATATTAATTTTACTCAAATTATTTTTATAAATATGGCGTCATCGATCAACATCACCTTTTAGGTGATAACGGAGATAAAATTAAACTAATGTTTTTAAATTTTATAAAAATAATATATTAAATGAAAAACAAAAAAAAAATATATTAAGTAATATATATAGCCACCAGGATTCTATTTGAAAAGTCATACTTAATAGGCGTTTGATCCTTTACCCAATCACATAATAAAAACCAACCATTCCACCAATTCCTCCCATTTTTTTTTTTCATTTCAAATCCTAAAAAGTAACTAACAACTGAAAACCATGTTTCTGTTGTTACGTTACTGTTCCTCCTTCTTCTTTATTTTCCTCTGTTTTTACCCACGTTCTTGTTTCCCAGCCAGAATCACACCCGAACAAATAACTGTCATAACTACCGATGATACTCACAAGTCCACGTGGTTTAATTTCACTCGTTTTAAAGGCGCCGATAAGGATAGCCACGTCATCAACGGCATGTCGGAGCTCAAGAAGTATTTCCAACGTTTCGGGTACTTGTCCATCCCCGACGGCCAAGACGGCAACTTCACCGACGTTTACGACACTCAATTCGAATCCACCGTCATTTTATACCAACAAAAGCTCGGGTTACGGGTCACCGGAAAACTCGATTCAGACACGATATCGACAATCATGTCGCCGAGGTGCGGTGACACTGATACCGCTCCGGGGATGATCCATGCAACGAAACACTTTACTTATTTTGATGGAAGGCCGAGATGGAACACCAAGTCGGGTTCGGATATGCCTATGACATTAACATACGCTTTTTCTACTTCAGACATGATTAATTACATAAGCTTATCGGAAATTAGAACAGTTTTTAATCGTTCGTTTACAAGATGGGCTTCGGTGATTCCAGTAAACTTTACGGAAACAGAAGACTATGAATCGGCCGATATCCGAATCGGGTTTTTCGGCAGAGATCACGGAGACGGGGAACCGTTCGACGGGGTTTTAGGTGTTTTAGCTCACGCGTTTTCGCCGGAGAACGGAAGGCTTCACTTCGATGAAGCTGAAACGTGGGCCGTCGATTTCGATAAAGTGAAATCAAAGGCGGCTGTTGATTTGGAATCGGTGGCGACGCACGAGATTGGTCATATACTTGGGCTGGGTCATAGTTCGGTGAAGGACGCCGTCATGTATCCAAGCTTGAGTCCTCGGAGCAGAAAAGTAGACCTCAAACTTGATGATGTAAAAGGTGTCCAAGCTTTGTATGGGTCAAACCCTAACTTCAAGTTCAGCTCTTTGTGGGAATCTGAAATTTCTTCTAACAAAGGAAATGGTCTCGCTTGTAGATCATCAAAATGGACTTTTGCTTTGGTAGTGCTAGTGTTTTTTATTCTTTAGATGATGATTTAGTTTGTTTTTTTTTTATAGGATTATTTATGGGTGAAGGAAACATATGTTCACACCCATTATTTAAAACAATTCTTTGGTTTTTAAAGATGTAAATTTGTAATTTTACTCTTATTTTTGTCCAGATATGATTCAAATATAGGTCTCTAAAACAAATGTACATATATGTGCTCAAGTTCAGATGTATGCTAGAGATGAAAGTCTGACACAAATGAAAATTGACAATTGACGTGTGTGTTTTTGTTGATATCAAAAAGTGGCGTAAAAATCACAGTAAATTCCCCCTGCATGGACGAAGAGCTGTGAGGTATGCATGAGTTAAAAAAGGGAAGAGCAAAGAGGAAGAGAGAATGAAGAGATGAGATTGGAGCTCGAAGAAGAGTGTGAGGAGCGTAGAGAGTCCTTAGGGAGCAAATGGGATATAAATATGGGTTGACTTCCCATGTAATATGTTGCCTCCTGATATGCCGACTGATCACCCATTGGTTCATTGTTAGATTGAAAACTTGGCATGAGGTGATTAAGCTGTAAGGTATGTAAGTGATAATTGATGAATGTTTCGTCAAAGTAGTCCACCATAAAAAATGGTTGGTTTGTGTGTTCTCTATAATATGGCGGAACGATTCTTATGGTAGAAGAAAGACGCTTGACGGAATTAGGAGGTTGTGAAGCTCCAGCAAGGGTTCACGCATAAGTTCAACGTTTTCACTTTTCAGACATGGCAAATCCCAGTTTCTATTGGATGATCCAGTCATTCGGGATTTCTGCAATATTCAGCCTAATGCAAAGAGAAGTCTTAAGCGAGTTCTTTTATTGCTTGACATTTTCCATTTCAATCCAACTACAACCAGCTTCTTTAATCACTCTTTGTTCTCTCATAAGCTTTCGCATTACACTCATTTCCCCCCATTTGTGATAGTAGGCAAAAATGTTAGACATCATTACATAAACATAATCATTGTAACCTTCCAATTCAATTACCTTTGCGGCTGCAATCATTGCGACCTTCATATCGGTACAAACTCCACAAGCACCAAGCAAAGCCTTCCAAACAACAGCACATGATCCGAAACCAAGTTCATAAATCAGCTTCCCTGCTCTCCGGGTCTCTCCTCGTTGACCCATCAGCCGAATCAAACAACAGCAATGCTCAACGGTAGGCTGAATCCCATAATCATTGATCATCGACTCAAAGTACTGATACACCTGTTGAAGCGGTGTTTCATTATGAGAACATCCAGCTAACACATTAAGAAATGTGACCCAGTCAGGTTTCAAGTCCCTTTTGGTTTTTAGCTGATCGAAAAGCTGGATTGCTTTCGTTGAATCACCATTGTGAGCATAACCAGAGATCATGGCATTCCAGGTCACTAAATTCTTTTTAGGTAAAGACTGAAACATAGACTCAGCGTTCTTAATCTGCCCACATTTGGAGTACATGTCAATGAGAGCACTTCCCACAACAACAGATGTATCCAGGCCACGCTTTATTGTACAACAATGGGTCAAAATTCCCCATGTTAAAGCTGAGAGACTTGCAATTCCACTTAGAATGATTGAAAATGAGAACTCATCCATTTGAACATCATTGGAGTGCATTTCATTGAAAAACCGAAGAGCCTCCCGTGGTCGATTTCGATTAACATATCCTGTCATAATCGAAGTCCATGTAGATGAATTCGGGTTCGGCATATTAGACAAAAGATTGATTGCATCATCTATGTTGCCAAACTGAGCAATCCCACTAATCAATTCATTGTAAGATATAGTATCACGGATAGGCATTTCGCTCCATACACTGAAGGCTTGTTCAAGGTTTCCATTTCTAGCACAGGCTGCTAAAACTGAATTCCATGAAATAATATCATTATCAATCATAGTATCAAAAACCAACATGGCATCGCCCACAGCCCCACATTTTCCGTACGTATCAATCAAACAATTCCCAACAACAATAGCACATTCAAAGCCAAATTTCAAAAGGTTGGAGTGAATTGACTTGCCTAATTGCAAAAACCCCAGCTGACCACAAGCAGCCAAAGCCGATGTAAATGAGTACTCATTGCAACAAACTTCAGACCTATGAAGCTCAAGAAACAAACCCAAAGCTTTACGGAACTTCCCGGTTTGAACATACCCAGAAATCATAGAGTTCCAAGAAATAACACTCGGTTGAGGAATTTCAACAAACAGCTTATCCGCTTCACACAACAAGTCAATTCGCCGATAAAACCTCATCAAAGCATTAGAAACAAACGCATTGGAGGCAAACCCAGATTTCAAAACGTAGCAATGAAGCTGTTGGCAGTAAGAGACATAACCCAGATCAGTTGAGATCCGAACCAGGTGCACTAGGGAGTAGTCATTTGGTTTAATACCGGAGTGGAGCATCTTTGAAGCCTCGTGTAACGCAAGGTCCATGTCAGTGCCTCCGTTAGCAAGGATTGAAATGAGGTTGAGCCATGGTTCAAAGCTTTCTTTTCGAACTTGGTTGTAAATATTGTTGCTTTGAGAGACGACATTGGTGCTAATAAGGTGATTTGATAGGAGATTATATGATCGCTGCTGTTGTTTAAGCTGGTAGTTTTGGACTCTCCCCAAGAGTGTCCTTCGCATAGCTTTTAATATATGGCTTGGAAATATAAAGAATCTTTCGGACGCTTTAAACCTTTTAAGAATCTATACTACTTAAGATTTATATTTTATACCGTCTATTTATAATTTGTATGTTATTAATAAATCATTTAAATTTATAAATACTATATTTATAATTTGATATATCATTAAAATATGGATAAATTACACCAACAGTCACTCAACTTTGGGATAGCTGACAAAACAGTCACCTAGGTTTCATTTCAGTCACTCAACTTTCGAAAAGTTACAAAACAGTCCTTTTAATCATTTTCCGTTACAGACGTGACGGAAAGATGACATGGCATTTAATGGTGGTTAATCTGTCATTTTAATGATCATTTTAACCCTAAACACCTCAGGCGTAGAAGAATAAGAGAAAAAAAGAATAAGAGAAGAAATAGAGAAGAAAAAGAAGAAGAGGAGAAGAAGAACTAAGAGAAAATGGAAGGAGATGAGACTAGTGCTCAATTGGTTGAGTCTGCTGCACCAAGGGTTCAAAGAAGTTTTGCTGATTTTAGAGGCTCTCATACCGATTCATCATCTGCTGCAACTTCTGTTATGTATATATATTCCTATCAATAAATACCTCTTTTCCTCTATTTTTTTTTCTTTTTCCTAAACTCTTTCTTTTCTTTCTGAAAGTGAAAAATCTAGGGGATTCTGCTACTCTTTTCCTTTCCTTACATATGATTACATAAGATAACATAATCTAGAAAAGACTTAATTTTGCACCTGTGTGAAGCTAAATATAAAGAATGTTGTGCTATGAAGAAACGGCAGCAAGAAGAAGAAGATATAGGGGCCTTATGCAAAGGCCATGGGGGAATGGGCAGCCGAAATACGTGATCCCCACAAAGCAGCAAGAGTTTGGCTAGGCACTTTTGATAATGCGGAAGCTGCCACAAGAGCCTATGATGAAGCTACTTTGAAATTCAAGGGAAGCAAGGCCAAGTTAAACTTTCCTGAACTTGTAAGGCTTGTCCCTTAACCAATGCAGAACTTTCCCACTACCCAAACATCAGTTTCTAGTTCTCTAACAACCCAGTTTTGGCCACCTTATTCAATGCCATTGCCATCGCTTTACTAGTCCCAACATCTTCACGACCCTACGGTGATATCTATGAGAGATTCTTGGCGGTACTCTCAGTTGCTACAGAGTTCTACTGATTTCCATGGACAAAAAGCTACAAGCTTGATGGAGCAGACGATGCAATCGTCTCAGTTACCTAACTTTCAACACCCATTCCTATCTTCTTTTTTGTCACCTTTTCCTTCTTCATTTGTAGCTCCTTCTTCTACTGCTTCATCATCTTTTTCTTCCTCTGCTTTTTTTCCTCTGGTTTTTTGTGAGCATCAACAATTGGACTTTTTAGGCAACTGTTGTTGTGGCTCCTGATTTGTAGCCATTGTTCTGTTGTGGGAGAAAGAAGATGAAGAGAAAGGAGAGAAGAACAAGAAAAAATAAAAGAAGCATAAAGAGAAAGAGGTTGAGGGAGAAGAAGATGACGAGAAAGATGAGAAGAAAAAGAAGAAAATCATTCTGACCAATCATATTTCCTTTTTTTTAAGCCTTTGACTATTCGTCCTACGTGGCAAGTTAACTGGCCATGTCAGCTAGTTAACTTGCCATGTCAGCACTTCTGTTAACCCCCTAACAGAAACTGTTAATCAGTAACTATTTTGTCACTTTTTCATAACGTTAGTGATTGTTTTGTAACTTTTCAAAAGTTGAGTGACTGAAATGAAACCTAGGTGACTGTTTTGTTAGCTACCCCAAAGTTGAGTGACTGTTGGTGTAATTTACCCTTAAAATATTTTAAATTTAAATTCATTTAATATATTTAGGTCGACATCAATGTAATAAAAATATGATATTGTAATAGATTTAAATTTATACGCATTTTAACCAGAATAAAATATTTAGACTAATTAATAACATTATAAAATTTGATATATCAAATTATGTCAAAATTAAAGTATAGATATTAAATCTTAAATTTGAGCAAAGTATATGGATTAAAACTGAAATTTAAACATTCTTATATAATACAGAAAAAGTAGAGGGATTGGAATTGAAATTAGACATTATCTTACCCAAAAAAGAAAAAGAAGAGAGAAAGCAATTGACATGTGTGATGTAAGGAAGGCCTAAGTATTCCATATAAACCTTGTGTGGGTAGAAAGAAATTACAACAATTGCCTATAGTTTTTATTTAGTTGTCTACAGCATCTTGATCCCATACTGCAATGTTATTTTGAATATTTAGTTGCTTTTATTTAGGTCTGTATTGAAATGAAAGATTAGAAGACAACCGCTAAGGGATCCTAATGTCAAGGATTAAAAAGATAGTGTACTGATTTGCAAAAATGAGATGGTTTTTATTTTTTCAATCTATTACTAACAACAACGTTACGTGAGACTCACATTGCAATTTTCACATCAACTTCGTGTGGCAGCGTGTCAAATTACTTTTATTATTTTTAAAGAGTTGAAAATTATAATTTACCTGTTTAAGGACTGCATTGAAAATTATTAAAATGATTAAATCCAAATGTTTTAAAAAAAAATTAAGTGTAATCTAATTAGAATGATTTTCTTTTTAGAAAAAACTAATTTAAGAAATATTTTAGAAATAAAATAAAATGGGTAAAACTACACCCAATGTCACTAAACTATTAGTAAGTTTACGTTTTGGCTACTCAATTTTAAAAAAGTTATAACATGTCCACTGAACCATTCAAAAGTTTTCATTTAAGTGACTGAACTGTTAAAATCACTGTCGTATTGCCTCCTCTGTTTGCAATGCTTACACACTATACCAATTGAAAGATTTCCTTCACCTTCTCTTTTATAATTTAATTTTTTTATAAAACAACTTTGAACGTTGTGAATCTATAAACCAAAATTCAATTAGCTTTTTTCTCTGATCTATGAATGTCAAGTCGACTTGAATCTAATGAATGTTCTTCTATTCGTCAATGGGCATTAATCCATAACATCGATTATCGAATCGTCGCTTGAAGCTCGTTAGCTGAAACTTTTTCTTAAAAAAACTTAATAGTCTAGTGATTAAATAAAAACTTTTAAGTAGTTCATTGATTTAAATAAAAACTTTCAAATAATTTAGTAACTATTTTATAACTTTTTAAAATTTAATGACTAATATGTTAACTTATTAATAATTCAGTGACTTTGGCTTTTGTTTACCCAAATAAAAAGAGAACTTTTAAGTTAAGATAATAAGGGGCAATACTTTACTCTACTTCCCTCTACTTCCCTCTATATTTCTTTCTTTACCTTTCGTGTTCGATGCACGTTCACTATTTCACCCTCCATCACTCTCAATCTTTTTCTTAATTAATAAATTAAAATAATATATAAAGAAGGTACTGCTAATAAATTAAGTACAGAGAAAAAATGGGCAAACGCCATAATTAAAGATTTTGTTGTTTTGCTCTCGATCTCTCCGCCCAAATTTTGTTTTCCGAAAAGACGCCAAACAGATAAATTTTGTGATTCCTCTTTTCTTTCTCAGATCCATTCGAAAGCGATTCTTCTTCTTCTTTTTATTCTTTTTAAATTGAATTGAAGTTGCTGATTCGAAATGAGTACGGCCGACCTTCTCAGCATCGAGCCTTTAGAGCTCAAGTTTTCTTGTAACTTTCTTTTACTCCTTTTATTTCTCTTGGATCTAAGATTTCTGTTTTTTTTTCTAGGGTTTAATTTTGATTTTTTTTTTTGTGTGTGTGTTGTGGCTTTGGTGAATAGTTGAGCTGAGGAAGCAGATCTCGTGTGCTCTTCAATTGTCGAATAAAACTGATAATTATGTAGCTTTCAAGGTATTCATCTTCATTTTCTAATTTCTTAATTCGATGGTAGTGTTATTTGTTTTTATAACTTTTTATTTAGGATTTATCATGATCTTCTTACTTTTTCTTAAGGTTCTGTTTGGTTGCTGAGTGATATCATGATTAAAGTATTTGAACCTGAAATTTTGAAATTATAATTTTAAATCTCAGATTTTGGAATCTTAGATTTCCTTTTTAGTTAATTGATTCAATTTTCAGGTGAAAACGACAAATCCAAAGAAGTACTGCGTTCGTCCCAATACGGGGGTCGTTTTGCCTCGATCCACATGCGATGTTGTTGGTACATTAAATGAGTTATATATGCTTGAAAGTTTGCGGCTTTCTTGTTTTTATCGTTGTTGGGTTCAGGATTACTTCTAAACGAACTGCTGATTTTAATTTTAGTTACCATGCAAGCACAAAAAGAGGCTCCTCCTGATATGCAATGCAGGGACAAATTCCTCCTTCAAAGTGTAAAGGTAAATGATGGTGCATCCGCAAAGGATATAACTGCAGAAATGGTATGTAATTGTTTGTATTACACTGTTTTACTTAATACTTGCTGCTGTGTTTTTTTACAATTTATGACTTATGGGAGTCTTCCTTTTTAAAGTTCAACAAGGAAGCTGGGCATGTGGTTGAGGAGTGCAAATTGAAAGTGGTTTATGTTTCTCCACCTCAACCACCTTCACCTGTACGTGAAGGTTCAGAAGAAGGGTCTCCACCAAGAGTTTCTGCTTCTGACAATGGGCATGCAAATGCTGCTGAGTTTGCTGCGGTGAGAGCTTGCTGGATATGTTTTTGTTGTTCTCTTTTTCAGTATACATTATTTTCAAATGCTAATAGTGTGCATTTTGTTCTGAATGCAGGCTGCAAAACAATTCTCTGAGGGGCTTGAAGCTCAAGATAAATCTTTTGAGGTAAAGTTGAATTCTGTATTTTCTGTGTCACTTTGTGCTGCTGCGTATGCACGCTTTATTTTGATTTGTCTTGTCTTGCGTCGATAATGGTCATGTTTGGTAGTCTAGATAATAAGGTCCATGCTTTTAGGTTAGGTATTTGTATTCGCTTGCTCAATTGATGGCCAGGGTAAGAGAGTCAGCTTTTATTCCTTTACAAAAAAAAGTTATTCTAATATTTGAGAGTTAAATATATAAGCTACTAGTTATCTTACTGAGCTTGTGTGTCTAAATCTGTGGTTCTGTAGTCTGTAAGGGCCCAAGTTTTCTCAAGTTAGGCATCGCATCAATCAAGATAGCATTCGGCAATCTGGGACTTTTAGGTGTACTGGAGCCAAATGAATTAGTCATATCTTTTTTATGAAACCTTAAGACTCGTTATAGAGAGAGTCAGATCTCTTAGGTTTCTGATAAAAATTGTGCTTACCTTTAATTATTGCATAGGTCCCTTTTTAGTAGAGATTACAATAACTAAATATAGTATATGAACTAAATAAGGTTTTACCAAACACAACTGCTATTCTAAGAGTCCTAAAGCAGTTCTTTTATCATGAGAGTCCTACCTAACTTCTCCTAAAAATAAAAATAAAAACTTTTATTAAGAGTCCTATCTAACTTCTCCTAAAATAATAAAACAACTTTTATTAAGAGTCCTACATCTACAACATAGACCGTATAAATGTTGCAAAGATTGCAGCTGTTGGTGATAATATGTAAGAGTTCCCATTATTCTAGATATAACTAATGGACTGAATCTGAATGCAAAGCTGGGAAGTTAGTATTTTTAGATTGAATGTAATTATTGGTTAAGAGGAACTAGGATTATGTTGATTTTGAAGGATGTGCTGATTCAAATTTGTGTTTAGATGGTTGTCATAGCTTTTTAGGGGCCGAATTAAATGTCTATGATACACTTTTTTGATAAATTGATCATCTAGAAATTATTTTGGGGAGTGTTACATTTGTTTTATGTTGGAAATTTGAACTTGGTTTAGGGAATATAGCATACACTGTTGTTCATGTACAAATTTTTTTTACTTCTGTTGCAGTAAGTTCGTTTTGCTGCTTATAGCGGAACTAAAGTCTTGAGAGTCTGAGTGAGCTACTTTCTTATTTGACCACCTGTTATTTATTGAGGATTAATCACCACTTTAGTTAATAGCCAAAAGGGAAAAGGAAAAAAGGGAATCCCAGCACTTTAATAAATGATGCGCTAACTCTATATTGCTAGCATTCTTCTTAAAGAAAAATAATAATTTTAAAACATGCTAAAGGTTGCCCACAAGCCCATCGTATGGATTTGTTGTTTCTATGGTGAAACTTCTATTCCATTCCATAAGTTGGACAAAGGGAGAAGATATTTCGGAAGAGATCTACCACCAATTTATCCAGGGCAAAACCAATAATTGTGTGATGGGGACAGACGGAATTTAAAAAATTTTGGGGGCCAAAGATAATAGTTTTGTATGAAGAAGCTTAAATTTAATTTTTGACATTTGAGAGAGATAAAAACTGCAATTTTTTGAATTAACTAAAGTGCTAAAATGATTATATTTAATTATTGGGAGGGACTAAAGTTGGGTAAGACCCTGGCCCGACCCCTGGCAATTCTTTCCCTTGTTCATGTGCATGCATAGCCAGCTTTTGCAGCACCAGGGCATGAACCTCTTTTATCATTTACGTATATTGCATTTGATGTTGATGCATCTGAAGTATAATAATACTTTCTATAATTGCAGGCAAGAGCTCTTATAACAAAGCTGACTGCAGAAAAAAATAGTGCAATTCAACAAAATAACAAGCTTCGCCAAGAACTGGTGAGGGGAATAAACCGCGACTTTACCTTATAGATTGTAGTTATTTTTATGATTAATTTGTAGATCAACAGAAGTGCTCTTTGGCTTTGCTGAAATGTTATATGATTCCCAGCCCTTTTTTGTTCTGAATGACCAAAGTCCGTAAATTTATTGACCCTTTATTTCAAAATCGAGTCAATGTCGATCTCTTTTCCTTGTTCTCAGACTTTAGTATGACCCGGTACCTACTACCCTCCCATAAATCTTTAACGGATGCCATCTTGTTTATAGTTGTTTATGATGCAGCTGAAAACTTGGAAATATTTCTTCTACCACTGAAACATGTACTTCACTTTTATTATCATGGGAACTTCTTACCTATAATGATGTTACAAATGTTAGGAACTCTTGAAGCGTCAAAGCAGCAAAAGAGGCAGTGGCGTGTCGTTCATGGTTGTCATCCTCATCGGCTTGATTGGTATAATTATGGGATATATCATGAAAAAATAGTCAGAAGCAACTATCTCCTACAATCTTACTGCATATATTCCCTCTTCTTTCCTTCGTCTGAACAAGTATGGTGAAGGAAAAGGGAAGGGGGGAAAAATGGTCTTGGGCTGGTGCATTTTATTAGTTGTTAGTTTTGTGACATTAGCAAAAACTTGTTAAAAGGTGGGTGTGGATTTGTTAGTCGCACTTTTCATTAACAGCATTCTTTCTATAACTTAAACCAGTGAATTTATCATCACATCATCATTATCTTCCTATTCCTTTCTTTTTGTTGTTAAATTTGTCAGATTGTCACTAGAAACTGTTAATGATTCTACTCAGGTGGTCTTTTTTTGCCTTTTACTGTTTGTTTCTCATTTATCATTACAGAACATAACCAGATTGAAGCATTGTTTTGAAGACCTTTTTATACTGCTTTCTGATTAAAGAACTCAACAAATGTTGCTGCAATACACTTATGCCTATGTTTTGACTCAAGGGGTTGAAGAGGATTTACTATAACAGTGATCATTACAACATGATAAAAGAGGAACTGGAAACGTAAATGTTAAAAAGGGCTTTAAGAAAAAAAAGAAAAAAATACTTATTTTGCAGTGCTAACAACTAGAATATGTAACCAATTTCGAATGAACAAAATAGAGCTGGTTGAGATTAGGCGCTAGTCCAGATTACCTGTGAGCTTTTCGGATAAGGTAGGTGGGGATTCAAGTGCTGCTCTTTGCAAGGAATCTGTCTTTCGTTCTACTTGGTTAATTTGGCAGTTTTTTTCAGCCCCATCTAATAACAGCAGAACCCCAAGTTAGACCTGCACCGAAACCTGCAGCCGCGATTGTATGGCCTGGCTTAACCTTTCCACTTCGAACAGCTTCATCCAATGCCAAAGGAATGGATGCTGCGCTTGTGTTGCCGTAATTTGCCAGATTCGATATGACCTTGTCCGGTGGGAATTCTAAACGTGTTGCGACTGCATCAATAATCCTCTGGTTTGCCTGCATTATTAACAAAGGAATGGTGTATTAGGATGAAAATAAAATCTGTACCCTCTCCGTACATCTAAATGATATATACGTACCTGATGGAGCAATAACCAGTCAATATTAGATGCAGTGAGACCAGCTTTTTCCAAGGCAGACTCAATTGATTGCGGCACACATCTGACAGCAAAGCGAAAAACCTCTTTGCCATTCATCTGTATGCAAACATAAGAGGACCTATTTGGAGGAAACTCTAACACTGACCCATTTTCATTGTCGTTTATGGGGGCACCGAGATGTCTGCAACAGGAATGACAACTCAGTCAAATTCCTCATACAAAACAGTACAATTTTTTTTTCTTTTTGAACTCCGCAAGGGAAGCACATACCTTGCACCCTCACCATCACTATGCAAATCAAAGCTTAATAAACCGTCTTCCTCAGCATCACAGGCCTACAGAAGAGAAGTATGTACATGGTAACTATTGTTCTGGAAGAAAATTTTCATATAACAAATATGATAATGGCTCAAATGACTATAAAAGTAACTTCATATTCATAAAGAAGCTAATTAAGCCAATTATTAAGTTCTCCGGAAGACAGAAACACCACACGCAAGTAGAGAGACTAAGCTGATAATCTGTGCATCAGAAACTAGAATGCGTAATACGGAAAAGAGTGAACTTATGAAAGAAGGTATTAAAGTATTACCTGAAGTACAACAGCACCAGCAGCATCTCCAAAGAGAATGCATGTTCCTCTATCGGTCCAATCAACAAATCGAGACATAACATCAGCTCCGATTACTAAAACATTACGGAAACCACCTCCTGTAATTGACAAAGGTAAAACTTTAGTTCTGTAACACATTAATGGCATGGTTTAAGCCCTCCTTGCTGCAAAGCAAACAAATTCATTACCCTTAATGTAGCAAGAAGCTGAGAAGAGACCCAGCACAAATCCGCTACATGCAGCAGTAATATCATGAGCTAGTTGAGATTTTGTGCAGCCAAGCTCTCTTTGGACCTTACAAGATTGCCACAACATAAACAAATTACTGTTTAAATAAGCATCTAGTAGTATCAAGACCTACAAACAAAACCGACGACAAGTGAAGCTCACAGAAAAGCAACCTCTGCTTGAATTATAGACTAAATCCATATAGCCAAACAGTTGTCTTAAACCAAATTTTTTTTAGAAGGGATTTTTGCAATTATCAAAGTTTATGCCTACAATGCTTGATAAAATCAATATAACCAGGACATCTCAATTCTAAATTCCCTGTGTATCTCAGTATATTTAGAAGCAGTCTTCTCTGTAAAATGCCATGGAACCATGCAATCCTAGAGTTTTAGAAACCTACATGCAACTCAGGGCATAAAGTATGAAAATTTTTATAGTCATTATAGCCTCCTTAATAGATTCTGTGATAAATATCACCCCATTTCCATATACCTTTGGAGCATCACCGAAAATATCTTCGGGAGTAGATGTGCACAACAAGATTAGGTCAAGATCATCAGGTTCAACATTTGCCATTTTAAGAGCTTTCTTTGCCGCTTCAACCGCTAGGTTTCTTAAATTTTCCTTTCCTGTAAGAACAACAGTTAATAGGAATCTCCTTCACAGTGACATTAGGGATGGCAAATCAAAAGAGAAGTAAGCAGCCATCATTTGTAAATAATTAAAATAATCAAGTTTTAAGCTAGAAGTTTATTTCACATCAATGGCAAGCAGGAAATGCTAGCAAAAGAGTCTACAATGGAACTGTTACCTGAAATAACCCGACGGTTTCGTATTCCAGTGCGGACAGATATCCATTCATCAGAAGTATCAACTATTTTTGCAAGATCATCATTGGAGACTGAAAGAGATGGCACCGCTGATCCGCAACCAACTAGCTTGCAGCCTTTATTGACAAGCCTGTACTTTTTTGGGAAGTATAAATAGGAAAGCAGAATGCAACTCAGGAAAGTCATTTTCTTTCAGTAGGAGAAAAATAAATAAACAAATAAAAGTAAAGCTCCATCTCAATAACAGTAAACGCCAATAACAGGCGTAGATGTTCGACATGAGAATTCCAGAAACTTAAGTGTCAAAAAGGGTTTACACACAACATTTTACTTTATCTTAATCCCCAGACTCCCGAAAGGCTTCTCGATCGCCGTTGTAAGAGAAACACAATGCTTAAAATGTGGAACTATCAATCATTAAGGTATTCTCCCAGAGACAAAATAAACCAAAAGATGAATGCACCAATCTATATAGCAACTAAGAAACTTACGTATCAGAACTCTAACCATATTAATCTCAAGCTAATCGATGTAAGTAAAGCGTGTGGATACTAACTTGTAACAGAGGAGTATTTCTTTATCCAAATGCCGCAAACCACAAACATCTCGTGATTTCCTCTATTCTCATCTCATAATCCAAGGCAAATTTTCCTATATGTATACATAGATAACAACAGACACTACTTCAGCATCAAGCTCTTGGAAGCTGCTGATTATTTCAAAGTACCATTCTTAAGTTTGATGCAAAGCTTCATTAACTGTTAATTAAGCTAGAAACAAGAACATGCAAATCTAAAACATCTCGTTCATACCAAAATAAAGACATATATGCAGAGCTACCATTGCATACACTAGGTGGACCAACAATTTCAGCTAATCACCGAATGAGATCCTAATCTTTGAAATTTAACCAAGTAAATTCCTGAAATGCATGAACCCATTTCCTCAAATGAGATCCTAGTCTTTGTTCATCGAATGTGATTCTAGCTAGTGTGCAACAAAAATTTAGCCTTCAACTTCACAACTGTAACATGCAAACCACAAAATCCCAGTAAAATTATAGTCTTCTTAAAAAAGACTTTACAACTCAATTGCCATAGAAATAATCATCCAAGGCAACAATCAAACAAGAATCAAATAAAATAAGCAAAAGAAAATTTACTTGGGTATTCGAGATTGAGAAGAGGAAACATGCGTCCCTGCACTTTCAATACTACTCGAGCACACTACCCTCTTAAAGATTCCTTCGGATAAGCAAAATCCAGATCGAGAAACGCCTATTGAAGGTTGAATCTTTGTCCTCAGGCTCGGTGTGAAAAAACCCGATGCCTTGGCCATTTAAACAAAAACCCACACAAAACACAGGCTTTACAAATAAAAAAAGGGGGAAAAGAAGAGAAAAAGTTTAATGGATCATTTCTCAGCTAAACTTGAGGGCAACAAAGGCTTTCATTTGAGGTCGTTGTAGGAGAAGATCTTTGGAAAGTCCGAAGATAGAAAAAGAGGGAAAAAAAAGGAAGTGAATTTGGCAGACCAATAATGAGGAAAAATCCAATGCCAGTCTTTGATTTTTGTCTCACCATAGAAAAGGGTATATGTTAGTCATGCAAAGTAGTTCATCCTTACCCATTATTTTTACTTCTAAGCTGCAAGTGAAGCGATTCAATTCAAGTGTTGGCAGGAATTAGGCAGATCGAGTATGCTTTTTTTACAAGTAAGTTTTCTATCTAGTTTTTAGCTTTTAATCTTTAATTATGTTTTATAATATATTTTTAATGGAAGTAAAATAATATTTTTTATTTAAATTATTTAGTATAATTAAAATATATATTAATTTATTATTTTAAATATTATAATATAAAATTTTTAAGTAATAATTAAAGTATTTTTAATATATTCCACGTATAAAATAATTTAACTTTTATGTAATTAATTTAAAATAACATTATTTTAAAATAATAATTAATTATTATATTTAAAATTTCATTTGAGTAATAACTCTATTTTAGATCCATAAAATTAGCTCAGTTTTTGTTTACATCTAATTTTTTAATTAATAATTAATAATTATAATTATAATTGTCACAATATTTTACTATATATTTTTGCTTAGAGTTCTAGTAATAACACTATTTTAAAATTATTATGCCCTTCTTTAATTATTAATTATAATTATTTTTAAATGGATAATCATCGCAATTTTTATTAAATTATAATTATTTTTAAATATATAATTATTATAATTTCTATTTTATTTTAAATATTTTAATAATACTCATTTTAAGTTTATATTTTTAAAATTTTAATCCATTAAATTGGATTCTATTATTTACAATACCTTGTGGTAAAAAATGGTATACTATTAGGACTTTTATCATTCTCATATAATTCAAAAAAAATAAATATCTAATCTACGCGTACCGAATCCAACAGTAAAAATTGGAAGTTTGTTGAGCTACTAGCGTGTCCAAGTTTTTGTCTATTAACCACGAAAACAAAAATTAATATGAGGTTGACGTAGCATCACTATCCATATAATTGAGTTTTCAACTTATTTCATTAGGTGGTGGGATTTTGATTTTATTTCACTTGTAATTTCTATTGTTTTATGAGTGATTACTCTAATAAACAGTTTTTTGTAGCATCATTATTCATACAAGAAATTATTTTATAAATCATTCCCATCATATCATTTAAAATCTTTTTCTAGTTATTTAATAATATTTTAGTAAATTATTTCATATCATTAACACATAATTTTAGTAATTCTTTTATCTTAAACTCCGAATTCGAATCTTAAACCTTAAATCCAAGTGAGCTTGGGGTATGAGGTTCGGGTTTAAGATTCAAGGTCAAGATTTTGGATATAAAATTCAGAGTAAAAAATTTACCAAAATTATAGGTTAATAACATGAAAAAAATTATTAAAATATTATTAAATAATTAAAAATAGACCATAAATAATATGGTAAAAATGATCTATAAAATAATTTCTGCTAACAGATTCAAGTTTATTTAAGCATAATTTAAAAACAATTAATATTATTTGTTGATATTGTTTTTATTAAAATTCTAAACGGTAGATTGAGTTAATTAATGCGTTAAAAAATAGCTTAATGCATGTTTTAGCCATTAAAATTTATCTTTTTTTTCTTTCTATTATGATATTTAATAAAGAAGAAATTAATGTTAAAACTTTATTTAACAACTAAATCATAAGTAGAGTGGTAAAAATACTTCATATAAAAATATTAAAGGCAAAGTACACTATTATATCAATATTTATTACTTTATTAAAATCTCATTTAAAAGTATTTTCTATAACACCCCTCGCCCGTATTCGTCGCTTAGACAGGGTTCGAGGTGCTACCAGGATTAAACACTAATATACGAACGAAACCGAGTCAAAAATCTGTATTTCAATTTAAAATTTCTTAAATTCCATCTTTAAGTTCCTAATATAGACCTACGAGGCCCAAAATACGCTTAGGAAGTGATTTGAGACTAAACCGGGGAACTTTGAAAACTTTTCCTTAAAAATAGGGGCACACGCCCGTGTGGCCTGCCCATGGGGCTCAACATGGCCGTGGGGCCAGCCTATGGGCAGATCTGACTTATTCACACGGCAGTGGAACTAGCCTGTGGGCGATTCTGACTTTGCCACACGGCCTAGGCACATGCCCATGTGACTTGGCCGTGTGAAAACATGATTTTTGACCATTTTTGAGCTATTTTCACATACTAAACACACCTAATTCATGCCCAAAACATTTACTTATAAATCTTGATCAAATAACACTCATTTATCCATTTTCTGCACCTAAACATAATTATACACTAATAAAATCCAACCAATCAATTATTTCAAGCCAAAACATGTATATTTCATTTTCCAACACAAAGCATCACATTTAACTTACTTTGCATACTTAATCATTCACGCAACTACATTATCAAATTAACTTCTATACATGCCATATAAATCAAAATGTTGTTTAACAAAATCTACCGGAGTAAATCTGGATAGTGTGATCCTTGTTGTAGATCCGATCCTCCATATGTATATAAGTCAATCTACAAAACAAATATCATACACAAGTAAGCTTATAAAAGCTTAGTAAGCTCATAGGTATAAAAACACAAATCTCACCGAACATTGTACACAATCAAATATCTTTTAATTTAACTACTTTTTCCTGTAAATCACAAATTCGTTATTACATTCTTTTAAATAATTTTCATGTTTCTATTCACAAATTTAACTTCTTTGGGCCCCTTTTTCTCATTTACTTCCATTGACAAATTATGGAACACTAATGAAATTGAGTGCTTCATTATCACATTGCTATAGTAAACTATGGACTTGTACATTGTCACATATCACACACCGAAGCCATAGCCTTGCTATGGTCTTACACGGATCACATCACACACCGATGCCATATCCCAGATATGGTATTATACGGAATCACATCATCATGTCACACCGATGCCATAGCCCAGCTATGGTCTTATACGGGAACACATATCACATTGCACCGATGCCATAACCTAGCTATGGTTTTAAACGGGCGCACTTATCACATCTTTTCCGTCAATTCATCATGGTCACAGAATGAAAGCACACAAATCCATTGTTCCAACTAATTTGTACTTTTATTTAACTATTATTTCATAATTATTACAAATTGATAGTATTCATCTACAATAATATACTTAAAAATCATAATATTTTCATAACAAAACATTAAATTTTGCCATATGAACTTACCTGGGCTAATTTGCAAAAGTCGTAGAAATTTAGGGACTATTCTTAAATTTTCTCCTTTTTACGATTCACTTCGTTTTCTTGATATGCTGTAGAATATAAAAACCAGCTTCTTAAAAGCTCTCTAATGGTGTTTTTAGCTGATGAAGATGAAGAGAAATGAAGAAAACTCTAGATTTTACCTAATATATTATATTTTACAATTAAATTATTATCCTATTTCCAATTTTGCCCCTTGTTCACACTTGATTTTTATTTTTCCTGCACACACATGCCGTCCAGCCCAATAATAGGTGTTTAATTTCCTATTTAGTCCTCCTTTAATTATTATTAGAGCTATTTAATCACATCTCACAGTTTTACACTTAATTCAATTTAGTCCTTTTTACCCAATTAACTACCGAAACCTTAAAATTTCTTGACGAAACTTTAATACTAACTTATTAACACTCCATAAATATTTTTAAAAATATTTATGGCTTGATTTATGAATTTGAGGTCTCGATACCTCATTTTTATCCCATTTTATTTACAACTTCCTTTAATTCATAATTTTACTAATTCAAAATTATTTCTAAAACCACACTTAACATTACTTACTAATATCTAAGCTCACATGTCGAATTTAGTGATTTCAAATCACTGTTCCGATATCGTTGAAATTTGGGCCGTTACATTTTCTATAACTGAGTTGATATTTAAATGTTTTGAGGTGACTTGTAGTATCAACTCAATCAAGTCATTATATAAGGATAAATTGTGTTACTTGGTTTAATCTAACATCATTAAAAAAAGGGTAAATTACACCAACAGTCACTCAACTTTGGGATATCTGACAAAACAGGCACTTAAGTTTCAATTTAGTCACTCAACTTTCAAAAAAAAACAAAACAGTCACCACTAACCATTTTCCGTTACGTCTCTCCCTCTCCCGTTACAGACTTCCATTTTCCATCCCCCTCTCCCGTTCCTCTCTCTCTTGCCATAGTCCCTTTGCTAACCCTCTTCCCCTAATCTGATTCTTTCCCTCTCCCCCACCATCCTTTCTCTTACTCAATTCTCCCCCTCTCTTCCTATTGAAAATCATTAAGTTTTATGCTTTGGCCATCGGTAACTGATTGAATTCCTTAATCCAAATTCTCTTCTTAATTTTAGGGTTGGGGTTTCATATATCTTTTTGTTGAAAACCCGTCTAATTCCACTTTCTAGGAAACTTGGAGTGGTTTTTCAATGAAGGATCATTGTCTCTATGCTTTAAAAAATCTCAGATTTTATGGAATTTTCAATAGATTATTTGCTTTGATTCTGATTTTCCTATTTTACACCCAGGTTGATTTATTAAGAAACCCTCAATTCACCAGTTGTCTCAGCTTATTAACCATGTGACTCAAGGACCTGGTTTCACTAATGGGTGTGATCATTCATTTTAGTGATATTCTTACAAAAATTAGTGAACTTGATTCAAATTCATCAAATTTAGTTGATAAGAATGCTCAAGAGAATGATTTGAGCGTAAGCTAGAGTAACCTTGCTTTGTGTTATGGATTGTTTAATCATAAGGGTTTTGCTAATCCATGTGAGTTCTTGAAAGCTCATCCCCAATGTTTTTTGGATGGATTCTTTGATTACATTAAGTTTTTCTGTTGTGGTTGCGAAGAATTTAGGATAGCAGGGTATGTGGTATTGGGTGTTTGGCTTACTGCTTTGTTTTATCTGTTAGGCAATACGGCAACGGATTATTTTTGCTGTTCATTGGAAAAGCTTTCACATCCGCTTAGGTTGCCTCCATTTGCTCCTTCCACTGGGAAATAGGGAACCGGATGTGTTTGCTAGTGTAGTTGCATTTTTGGGGACAAATATAGGTGAAATGGGTTTTAATAGTGTTAGGTGGTGTAATTTTTATTAGCTGTGTTGTTGTAGGGACTATCTCCCTTTGCGTAGAAGAGAAAATGATCCAAATTGATAAACGATGCTTTATTAGAGAATCGGAGTAGGGGGATGGTGGGGGAGAGGGAAAGAATTAGAGTGAGGGAAAAGGGTTAGCAAAAGGATGGTGGATGGAGGGATGGTGGGGGAAGAGGGAGAAGAACGGGAGAGGGGGATGGAAAATGGAAGTCCATGTGAGAAAATGGTAGCTCCATTCTGAGACGTAATGAAAAAATGGTTAGTGGTGATTTGTTTTGTTATTTTTCGAAAGTTGAGTGACTGAATTAAAACCTAAGTGACTGTTTTGTCAGCTACCCCAAAGTTGAGTGACTGTTGGTGTAATTTACCCTTAAAAAAATGCCTTTTTACTTCATTTTTTTAAATGGCTTTTATTTTTAAGATTCACACACACACACACACACACACACACACATATATATATATATATATATATATATAAAAGATATTTAAGTGATGTTTTACAAACTAAAAAATTAAGTATTAAAAAATTTAATTTTAAATTTAAATTATCAAATTTGTTTGATATATTACTCAAAATTAAGTGAGATATATAATTAAATTGTTATATAAATACAAATATTAAATTATGAAAATTTTTATATTATATTTTTATCTTTACATTTTAAAACAGAGTCAAAATTTAAAGGTAAAGTTTTTAAAAGATGATATTAAGTTAAAAAAATAAATTAAAATAATTAAAAATATTCTACATTAAGTCATAAATAACTCATTATTTACCTATCATTTTTCATAACTTTTTTATAAAAAAACTTATTATTTAATTTTTATTATGGATTATTAAACATATATATAAAAATTAAATCACATGAACGCGGGATGTAAGTGTCACATGACCACATTGTAAGCGCAATTGTACTAAATCGAATAACAGAATAAATCTTAAGGTGTTGATAAAAAAATTATATACCAAAATGAAAAAGTGAAGGCCAAATTATGCAGTAAAAAGAAGAAGCAAGGGGTTGGGAAACTTATAATTTTTACAAACCAAATTAAAAGAAAAAATTAATTATCATTTTTACAACTTGTAGATAATAAGAAAGCAAGGCAACACCGCACGCTGATCAAACACAAGCAACTTGCCGTTGTCTCCACACACTGAGTCATATCCAGTTCGCCCATCCATCGACGACTCATACCCGAACCCCATCTGCTTCGACACTCGACCGGCAATTACACGGCATACCAACATCGCCCTCCTCCCATTCCCACCTCCCGCGCTTTCGTGAGCTCCTCCGCTTCCTGCATAAGTGCAAATCGTCTCCCCTTTCCCGTCGAAAAACAGCCACGAGTTGTTCACCCCACAGTCCCCCGAGGCAGGACCCAAGCAACGGAACCGCATTACCTCGTTCCCGTCTGCTACGCACTTTGTATTTTCCTCGTCACCAAAAACCGAACAACTCGACCCTAATCCGAACCGAGTCTTGACAGTCTCTCAATACTCCTCGAACAGCGTCACCGTCCTCGGTCGACTTTGAACTTTAAAAATCACATCGATGCGACCAGTGAAAGTTTTGGGACTCCAACTCGTATGAAAAATAATCTCTACGACATTCCTCGAAGGATGACCATCGGCTAACTCAGTCAGTGCAAGCAAGACGGTATCATGGTTCCGAACGGGATGTACAGGGGTAAAGCTAGAGCCACTCCGACGAGGTCGAGGTGGAGGATCACTTAAATCGGGTTAGGGTTTACCACCGGACCTCGGAACCAGTTTCGGGTCGGATTTCTTGGGCATTATAACGTCTTTGATGCTTTGAGAACTTCGTCTACAACTGGAACTGAGAATCAAATGCTTGGGATTTGGCTGATAAACATCTTCAAATACTCTCGATTTACATTGCAAATATTTGATCCACCCACTCGCCATAATCGCTCTCTCTTTTTCTTTTCTAAAGTTTGTTTTCAATTTGGTTTTAATGGGTTCTTTCATTTTTTTGTTCAATTTTTTTTTTGTGAAAGAAAAGGAAGGGACATGGCGGGATATTAAATGAGGAATCACTATCAGTGTCGGGTGAAACGAAAATGACGAATATGACCTTGTGGATCTACAAAGATTGAGGTCGTGAGGTTATTATTACCCACGTGGGCTCTTGTCTTAAGAAGTGTTCGCTTTGGGTGCATAGGCAAAGATTCTTTAACGACGAAAGCAAGTTGAACCTTGAACATTAAAAACATTCAAATTTTTATTTTTTATGGATAAACATTTTTTTCCAAATTTTTTCATTGTATTTTTTTATAAAATTATGTTAGTGTTTATTGAATCTTATCTCAATTAATATGAATATTGTTATCTATGTAATAAATTATATTATTATCTTATTTATAGATTAAAAAATGACTATAAATAATTATAAACATTATCTCAAAAAAAGCAAATATAATTAAAACTTATAATCAATTCTAAAAAAAATTCCATGAGATTGTGGGAATTGTTATTTTATTTTCTTTTTTTAGTTTATTTCTGGAATTGTTTTAAAATAAATAAAAGGATACTTCCATAAATTTGAGTTTTCAAAGCAAGTATAAAATAATATAATCCAGTTTCGAAAAACCGTTAACAATTGATTCTTATGTTTGAAAAGTAGTTTATAATATAGTAAATTAGTTAGAGATAGTGTTGGGCATAGACATGCATCAGTCACCGGAGATTTCATTGGCTCGAGCTAGAAGCATACCGGCGGGGACTTTACCGGGATGTGAATCAGGAACTACGGCGAGAGTGACGTAGGGATGATCCGAAGGCACCGTCGCCGGAATTCTCTACCAGTGAACTAATTACGGCAAAAAGTAATGGAGATCGAGGTGGTTTTCGCTTCGCAATACTGTTATCTCACTCCAAGATTCACCAGCCGCAGGCGCTAAGCCTCCTCTCTCCGACCGGTGACGTCAGATTGATAGTTGATATATATAAACCAATCGGATTTCGAGAAAAACGAAAATCAAATTAAAAAATTACAAAAAGAAAAAAAAATGAACCAATAATTATGATGCTAATGTAATTCTTTTTTATTTAGAGAGAGCTTAATATAGTTAATATTTTGATTCAAAAATATTAACTGGTGTTAGCAATTTTTGTCATTTTATACTAATTTTAGTGCCCTAAAAATTGCATCTGAAACAATTAAACTGTGAATTGTTAGGCATTTGTTATCTTTTATAGCTAAGAATAAGAAAAAAAAAAAAAAAAAAAACAGGGGAGGGGGGAATTAGGAAATTGAAGAGCAAGAACCGTAGGTTTCTTGCATTTTCTTGTAGTTTTTACTGTAAGTTTCTTCTCTGAATTTTCTTTTTGTTTCTGGGGTTTCAATTTTCATGTTTAATCTGATATTTAATAGAAAAGTTGAAGTCTTTTTTGAACCGATCAACGACGATTCAACAGCTTGAAATTTGGTCTTTTCCTTTTCCTTCTTTTGCATTTAATCTTTTAGTTTTAGGGAAAAAGAAATGATGAAACGATGTATACAAATTGCATGTTGACGAATTGGATTTTCGTTTCTTTGTTGTTCTTCTGGCGATTCTAGATAATTTTCAGTAAATTTATACGTGCCTTTTTATCTGTGGAAATGGGGTTTTGTATATGTTCCATTTATTCTGCAAATTTATATGCTGTTATCATGAAATGACTGCATAAACACACACGTACACATTCATGGTGATCATGTGATCATGTGATCTGCTCTTGTAGCAGATGTCGTTATTTTATCAACTGATAGGCTCAAGAAATGTTTGCTTGAGGAGGGAATCGGTGACAACCTTGTAAAGGATTGTGACCAGATTAAGCTCTCATTATTCTTTAGGTCTTCAAGTTCTTTGTAAAGAAATATCTAATTTGCTTGACACATTAAGGCAGTTTAAGGTGATGAGAACTTAGTATGTTATTTTTTAATGCAAGTGTTTCATCTTTGGTTGTTCTTGAACTTAAAAGTTCTCAAAGTGAATGATGAAAAGCCATAGTGGTTTGAGATAAATTATCATTGTAGTAATATATGTTTCTTTTTGTTACTAACTTTTTGTACTGTTTTCTCATAGCCTGATATATATTGCTTTTGGGCTTCTCAGAATTCAGTGCAACTGAATCATCTGATGAAGATGAAACCTCTTTCTATGACACAAAAAAGTATTTCACCGAACTCGCTGTTAGTTTTCAATGCTTAAGAAGGGCAGCTGATCGAGCAGATAATCAGAAAGAAACTGAAAACTACTGTGGAAAAGATGCATGGTGATAAAGAAGATTGTGATTCCGGATATCCTCAAATCGAAAGGCGAAAAAAGCTTCCCGATCCAGTTCTAAGAGAGAAAGGGGTTAGCCTTTGGTCTCTGATCAAAGACAATGTGGGAAAGGATCTCACACGAGTTTGTCTCCCTGTTTACTTCAATGAGCCAATATCATCCCTTCAGAAATGTTTCGAGGACCTAGAATATTCGGATATTTTGGACAGAGCATACAAGTATGGAAAAGAAGTACGTTATTCATGCATTTTATCTTAAATTTCCAGGTTTCTGTTGATATATGCATGCTATTCTTCAGGATTTTATCAAGTTTTCAAACAACTATAAACAACATAAGGAAAATCTGTAGTAGCCTTTGTAACAACTATCAAGTGTTCCTTGCTAGCTTTTTGAGGGTGATGTTGTTACATGTACCTCTTAGATTTGTTGGATTTTTAGACTTGTTGAGATGATTATTATGGTTTTGAGGAACATCAACAGCTGCTTTTGCTTTATATCTGTGCTATCTGATTGTATGCTCTATTTGGAAATTTTCTGTTACTTCCTCAGGGGAACAGCCTCCAACGGATTCTTAATGTTGCTGCATTTGCTGTTTCTGGGTATTCTTCTTCTGAAGGCCGGCATTGTAAGCCTTTCAATCCTTTACTAGGAGAAACTTTTGAAGCGGACTATCCTGAAAAAGGAGTTCGTTTCTTCTCTGAGAAGGTCAGTCTTCAAGATCTATCAATTCAGCTTGCTTCATATTAAGAAACAGGCAGCCTTATATTGAACTTAAATTTATAAATTAAGAAACATAACTTAGGTTCCACCTTCCAAAGCAGTTGTCTCGATTTATCTGAATGCGAATGTGCAAATATTTATGTCAAAGTTTCATAGAGTAAATGACTTACCTTCCAAGTTGCAACAGGTTAGTCACCATCCAACCCTTCTTGCATTTCATTGTGAAGGCAAAGGGTGGAAATTCTGGGGTGACAGTAACCTCCGCTCGAAGTTTTCCGGGCGTTCAATTCAGCTTGACCCTGTTGGCATTCTGACCCTGGAGTTTGATGATGGTGAAACATTTCAGTGGAGCAAGGTATGCACTAGTGGGCTACATATTTACTGGATGTGCTATTTCAGGTTTTCCCATGTTCTAGCTTCCACTTCTTTTTACGTGCTATAAATTGTTCGAACTTCATTCTTTGCAGGTAACTACTAATATTTATAATCTCATCCTTGGTCAAGTATATTGTGATCACCATGGATTGATGCAAATTCGTGGGAACAGCCAATATTCATGCAAACTCAAATTCAAAGAGCAATCTATTATTGAGCGGAACCCTCACCAGGTTAATTGTCAATCCGAGTTTTTCATAAGTTTCTTTCTAGTAGCTCAGTTCAGTTATCTTTGTACCAATACAGAAAGAAATGATGATATGACAGTACTTTATCCTGGTTCTATTAGTCTACGTTATGCGTTTTTAAATAGTTATTTTCTCTAATAATTGTTTATCCTGTCCTACATTTACTTAGGTCCATGGATTTGTTGAAGACCATTCAGGTAAAAAGGTTGCTACATTATTTGGCAAATGGGATGACAGCATGTATTATGTCAATGGTGAGGTGAAGGGGAGTGGCAAGCCAAAGGTCTGCTGTCCTTCAGATGCCACCTTGCTATGGAAAAGGAATGAGCCAGCTCCTAATCCGACTCGCTACAACTTAACATCATTTGCGATCACACTAAATGAGATAACACCTGGGTTGCAGGTAGAGATTATGTATTGAACCACTTTCTCATAAGCGTTTTCTTTTTCCTCTTATGCATATATAATTGCTTTCTATAGCTTTGTCTGATCCTGGGTATTTGATCATGGAATTAAGGAGAAGCTCCCACCTACAGATTCTAGGCTTCGACCAGACCAACGTCATTTAGAGAACGGGGAATTTGATAGAGCAAATTCAGAGAAACAACGGTTGGAAAGGAGGCAAAGAATGGTACGTTCCCACCTTTCTCAATTTTCAAGTATACATCCTGGATCGGTAACTATCTCGTAACTTAGAAATCAATTATAGTGACATTCGTTAGAACTAATCAATAACATGTTTTAGAAACTTCCTTGTTGCAAGAGGCAACTCTTACTGCAGTGAGAAATGAACCGCAAACTAGTGACATAATCAGATTTAGAATATTGCTTTTACCAGTGAACTTCACTCTGCATTCTTGTCTTGCACAGTCGAGAAAACTACAAGAAAGTGGCTGGAAACCTAGATGGTTCCGGAAAGATGGTAATGGAAGCTACCACTATGTGGGCGGATATTGGGAAGCAAGAGAGCAGGCGAACTGGGATGGATGCCCAGATATATTTGGTGAATTCAATGAAGAAACTGTTGATTCCTCTGGATGATAACTCGACTCGTATTCAACACTGGCATCCATTTCGAAGTAACATGGTTGAACATCTATATTCTAGCTGCCATTTTTTGATGCAACTCTTCGGTTGTCATTTAGACCTGATTATTCATTCATGTGCTGATCATGTAGAATGAACAAACGTTAATAGATAGTCATGGAGCACATTCAGACAAACTTTGATTCCTGATTACCGCCATTATCTGTTCTCAGAGATTGCAGACCAATATTCAGATGTTCATCCCAAGAGGTAACCAATATTTAAACCTGATGCAGCGGATGAATAAGGTCAGTCCCTTCTGTAACATTCTCTTGTGTGCAAATATTTTTGTGTAATTGTAATTAATTTCTTCTTATTCATTTATTCTAAAGCTCCTTCAATCGAGTAAGCTAATTTCATTTGATAATATGATTTATGTAATATAAAATGAATTATTTCATTATCTTAGGCTTACCTGTTATATTTGCTTAGGATTTTCTGGATATTGCTTTTTTTTTTCAAAGGTCTGAAAATGGGAAAACAATATTGGAACATTTTGTTTGTATTTTGGAAAAATTTCAAACTTTGAGGAAAAAAATGAAGAACATATAAATATAAAAATCATTTTGGTCTTTTACGTTTTGGTCTAGAACAAATGCTTATTATTTTATTTATTTCTTTTTATATTTTTGCACAGAAGTTAATGGAAGTTCAAGGGATTCATACCATATATTTAATGAAAGTTTTTTGTTTTGAGAAATTGTTAATTTTGAAGGAACTTTTTTATTGATTCAAACATCGATTTTTTTAAAAATATATTGTATATAATTATTGATTTAATTGTAATATTTCATTTGTAAATTGATAAATTTCACCTTTTGAATTTATTCATTTATTATTTATTACATTTGAATCCAACAGAAATGAGAAGCATATTAATGAAAATACTATTGGTCTCACCATTTTCTCTTAATATTTTTTTTCTTCTTAATTGCGGTAATAATCTATTGATTTTATCATTATGCGGAATTAATAATATAATAGGCTAATTTAACTCGGGACCAAACAGAAGCCAAACATATAAAAAAAATAAAAGATAACAGAATCCATTACAACAGTCTATTTATAGAAAAAATCATGTCTAAACTTGCAAGCCCAAATGGCCAAAATAAATAAAAAAACTTAAAAAAAGCCAGAAACCCTAGGGTTTCTGCGCGCCGCCGCCTCCACTTCGTCACGTCAGTACGAACGACGCCCAAGGTCTGCCACCATTTCACCAAAGCAGCAAGGGAGCACCTCTCCCCACTGTTGACTCCACTACCACTTGCAAAAATAAAAAGAACGAAAGGACAAGAACAATAGAAGGAAACAACGGCAAAAAAAGTAGAAATAATAGAAAAACAGTAAAAAAGAAAGTGTAATTCGGCTATAAAAGCCACGACTTTTGTGTATTTTTTTGGACAGACAAAAGCAATAAAAAAAACAGAAAAGAAAAAAGTTCAAAGGTAATTCATTTTTTGATTTATTTTTATTTTTTTATTCGAAATAAATAAGAGTAAAATAAAAAAAAGGATTTTTTTTTTTTTTACCTACGTTGGTTGTTGAAGATCCACCAGCTCAAGAAGCCTCGGAGCCCTAAGGGGCTCCGTTAAGGGCCTCGTCGGAGTAGAGGGAAACCGAACGGTTTCTTGACCTTTGGCCCGTTTTTGCCATCTTTTTGACAAATTTAACCCCAAAACGGGGTTCTTGAAAAGAAAAGGAATTAAAGGGTGGATTTTGAAATATTCAGGGCCACTGGGGACGGCGACTGCTATGGCCGATGACTGGTGATCGTGGTGGCTTTCATGACTGGCTCAAGGAAAATTTCAGAGAAAAAAAGGGGTGAAAGCAGTTTTTTTTTTTAAAACAAATGGGAAATGAAACTTTTGAAAAAAATTTAGTTCCTAGACCACTATTTAGGGGATGATACGTGTCCCAAGGCTTGAAATAATTACCCATTTGGTCCCTATCCTTTTTAGCACATTTCATTTTAGTCCTTTATTCTGTTATTATTTTAATTTTTTTTATTATGGTTCGTCCTTTTAATTTTGTTTAAATTATGATTCAGTCCTTTATTTATTTAATTTCAATTTTATTTATTTATTTATTATTTATCCTTTATTATATTTAAATTTTATATTATTTTTCCTTTTATTTGCATATTTGTTGCCCCTTTTCCTTATTTATTTTGTATTTATGCTTTAAACTTTGCTTGAATCTCAATTTAATCCATATTTCGGTTAGCTTTGCTTCTTTATTTACTACTACATATTTTATTTTTATATTTTATATATTTTATTTTATCAATCTATTATATCATTTATTTATACATTTTATTTTATTTTATCATTGTTATTATCGCTATTATTTTATTTATTCATATTAGTACTATGATAATAATCACAATATGATTATCGCTTAATTTTTGTTTATTACTATCATTATAGATGCATCGATATTATTCATTAATATAGCATTTCTTTGGTTTTTATCTTCTTATTCTTCTTTATCTACTTATTTATTTATTCATTCGTTTATTTATCGTTTTAACGTCATCATTTCATTTTTTCACTATATTTTATTTCACTCTTGCTAAATCACCATGTCATGTTTCGTGTTCAAATATATCCATCCGTTTACTAGGCCTAAAAATGTTAAAAGTATATATACATCATGTTAAAAAATAGTTATGTTCGTTCCACTTAACGTATAGGAAATATTTAAAATCGAGGCAATGTTTGTTGTTTTGGGATTCAAGGAGTCGTGCTCCTAACTTACGGGGTATGGCATCTTCTTAGAACTGAAATAACCGAATATCCTATTTAAAATAAAAACGAGATTTAAGTAATGATTAAACGGCGATTATTCTTGTTTTAGAGGATTTTGAGGCACCGTGTTCTAACTTATAGGGCACGATCTTCTCTTCTTGATTAAATTGAAATAAGGCATTTTTGTGAAAATTAATAGTTGAGCGATATTTTATCATGCAAAGAGGGATCGTATTTTAAATTTGCTTCGAATTTTCAATTTTCGACATCAAAACATTGAGTAACCAGCTAGGTACCAATTTTGGGCGTTATGAGGGTGCTAATCCTTCCTCATACGTAACTGACTCCCGAACCTACATTTTTGGATTTCGTAGATTAAAAATTATCGTTTTAGAAAAACCTAATCTTCTACAAAAATGGTTAAAATTTGAGATAACCCGGTTACACCTAATAAAAAAGATTGATGGTGACTCTATTTTCATTTGTTGTAAAATAAAAAATCGATTTAAAAAAGATTTCCACAAATAAAACTAAAGATTTGTCCCTCACGTTGAAGGGCGGCGTTAGGGAGAGGCATGGCGTCATTTAAAAAAGGTAATAAACCAGTGTATTCAATAATTGTAAAATTATAAATTAATATAACCACAAAATTATATTTTAATTTCTAAAATTTATAATTTAATGTTAGTCTTTTTAAAAGAAAATATATATTTTTTGCTTCACTCTTACTCTTGTTTATCACATGATGTCAAAGTTGGTTAATACTATTGACTTTTAACTGTAGTAGGCCAATTTTGGCCCACTAATACCAAACCCAAATACATTCTTGACCCATTTAATAACCCCCTAAAACCCAATTAACCTACCCAAACCCGTTTACAACATTAACCCACTAACCTAAACTACCCAGGACCCAACAGAAACCCAAACCCAAACCCCATCACTTAACCCAAACCCGTAGCCCAATTACCCTTTAGCCCAACCAGCCCACTAGACCTAACCCTAATCAGCTCCCACTTGTTTCTGCCCCCAACAACCCCTGAGCACCTCAGCGCCGCAACGTCCCATCACCCATACTTCTGCCACCACCTGCTCCACCGCCCCACCGGCCACCACTCCCTGCAATCAGACAAGCACACGCAAACAAATAAATTAATATTTGTAGAAGGGTTATAAAAACCCGAGAAAAATAATGTAAAAGGGTTCCCCCTCTGGCATTTCGAAATCGACAGAGATTCAAGAAAACATAAAGGAAAACCATTCAATTCTTAGGCAAGCATTACTTCAATTAGTGTCTAAACAAAATAATATCATCAAATCAAAGGGAGCATCGGAGATCAAAGAAACGAAAAGTCCATAACAAAACAGTAGGTAAAATCTTTTATTTTTGTTACTGTTTTGACCCTTTTTTTTCACACAAGTATTAACAGAGCATTTTAGATCTATGAAAAACTAAAATATAAAAAAAAACAAAAAAAAATAAATTTTTACCTTTCCGCCATGCGTGCGTGGTGTGGCCTTTGTGCAGCAAGCTCCGGTGACCGGCCGACGATCGGACCGGCCCCCTCGGCCGGAGCCCTCATTTCCCCCCTGCTCTCCCTTTTCTCTCTTCCCTCTCTCCTTTTTTTTTCTTTCTCCTCTCCAAAATGATTTTTTTTCAGAATCTTAGGCTATTTATAGCCCATCAAAACGCAACGCACCGTTTTGGTGCCGAATTTAACCCTTAAAACGACGCCGTTCGCCCGGGTCGGGTCGGGTCGACCGACCCACCCACTCGGGATCCGCGTGTTTTTAAGCGGAGGCTAATTGCGCTTTCGACCCCTCCGCTTTTCGGGATTTTATAATCGAGTTTTTATTTTAAAAATCGCCGAAAATTTAATTTGATTTGCAATCGATCATTTGTTGATGCTTCTTTGCGTTTTGCTAGAACGGGAATATTACTGATTTGGTCCCCATTTTTTCGCGTATTGCAATATGACCACCGTGGTTTATTTCTATTTTAGATTTGGCCCCAAAACTTGATTTTAATCCAATTTTGGTCCTTTTTCGTTTATTTTTAATTCTCATTTAAGTTTTCTTGTATTTTCATATTATAATTATCAGTATTATTATTATTATATATTATTGTATATATTTTTTTATATGTGTATGTATTATCTAAAGTTTTTAGTATTACATATATTCTTGTATATTATATGTTCTTTTTGATACAATACTTTATACGTATCATGTTTTTAATGTTATATTATTATACTATTATATTATATTCAATTAACACCATATTGTACATTATCATTTTTAAATCTATTATCACTATTATTTTATCTATTCTTTTATATTAGTATCATCACCATTACTATCATCATTACACTATTATTATTATATTATACTTAGTATTATCTTTAATATTATATTTCCATTATTATATTTATTATTACCTATTACTTTAGTCTTATTTTATTTTCAATATCATTATATTTTATTCACTTTTTATATTTTATATTTTATTATTAGTATATTATTTTACTACTATTGCTTATTTTTACTCATATATATATACATACACATTTTTTATGTACATATAGCTTTTATATAGTTTTCTTTTTTTATTTACGTCATTTTAAACATTATCATTATCTTCTTTTATTTTTATATCATCATTTTTCGCATTAATGATATATATAATACTAGTGTTTATATTACTATATATGCATACGTTATATATATGTTTAATACTATACTTGTTATAACTATGTTATGTGTATAATTTGCATATTGCCCGTATATATATATATTTTGATATTATTAGCTTTTTTTTGTCTTATACGATTTTTATTTATAACGTTATCATTTCTTATATATAGATATGTATTGACGTACATGTTCTTAATGTTTTATGTATGTATATTCATTATTGTCTTGTATTTGATACTATAATTACATTTAATCTTGTATGCATTATTCGTGTTTTCCTTCAACATTATTGCAATATTTGTTATTTGTTTCAAATATGTTTATAGTTCTTCCATTTATTTATTCTTATTTCATATCAACTTTGGTTCACATTATTTCTAAAAATCGTATCCTTGTTTTGTTAGTTAATTTCAATAATCAAGGCAACATATCGATTTAACATTAAGTCATCGAGTTCATCGCTATGTTGGGTGAATGTCAATTGACTCGTGTTAAAGCGATATACCCTTCTCAAAAATCAAAATAAACTAAAATTTCTCGTCTTTAAAATCGGATCACAACTAAATTTTACATTGAGTTCGTATTTTTAAAAATTAAGACAACACGTGTTTAAAAGATACCAATTTTGGGCGTCGCGAGGGTGCTAATACCTTCCTCGCGCGTAACCGACTCCCGAACCTTAAATTTTCTCTGGATTTTAACGTGAACCTAAACTCAGCCTTTTATTTGTTTTAATAAGAGATCTAATAGGTGTCCGATCACACCTAGGAAAAAGGATCGGTGGCGACTCCCTGTTTATTTCAAAATCAAACGTCAAATTTCAAACTTTATTTCTAATAAATCGCCATAATTTAGCGACCTGAAACCAAAGTTTTTACGTCGCTACATTAACAATCGGATTAAAACTATATTTCGTTTTCTCTTAAATGAAGTCGATTTCTTTAATACAAAGAAATAATTGTTAAAAACTGTTAATTTAAATCAATAATACAAAGCAATAGTTGCTAAAAACTATTAAATTAACTTTTTTTAGACTGAAAATCGTTTTCAAACATTTTAATTAATTAGTGATTAAAATATCAATTTAGACTTAAACATAACTAATGATGAGATAAGTATAAAAACCGAGCTCATTTTTCATTAGAAATAGGGTTAATCGCGTGGAACCCATGGTAGGTTCTAAGCTCGCCCGTGACACTCCCAGTCAAATCCAGCTACAAAACATCCATTGACAACATGCCAATATCCCCAACACTTTGCACCTACAATACGCCATTTCTGAACTGAATAAACAAAAAAAGGTTGGTTGGCAGTAATTATTAATACTCTCAGAATATTAATATGGAAGCATCTCGAACCTGGTCTGTTTGCTTTTGCTTTCTCATATTATGCTTCAGATTCCATGCCTTATTTTAGAACAAAATTCCTGTACCATCAATGATGTATATTGGGAAATTGACTAAATTACGAGTTTGATTAAATGAGCTAAAAGAGAAAACATTTTTTAATGTCGGTTTTGGATCCATTAGCTCCTTATAGTAAGTTTATTACTGCAATATTAAGTTGTATACTCGGAACTTTGAATAAATTATGAGTTTAATGTGAATGAAGTTCAGTAAATCTGTTTAGAGGGTGCTAATGCCCGAAGAAGAACATGAAAGGTTTGACAAAGAGTGTAATCCATTTTTTCTCTACTTAGCGGTTTGTAAGTTGTCACTATTATGCTTATATTTTGGAACATTACAATGGGGATATTCATTTAAAGTTAGGCTAAGACAGATCCACATATTATTGATCCTATAGGAGCAATGGTAACTGTATAGACCCGATTCCGCCCGGGCCAAAAAGGCCCATTAACACCAAGCCCAATCCCGTTTACACCCAGACCCAAATTGCCTGGCCCAATTTCAGCCTAAACCAAACTAACCTAACCCAAAATAAAATAAAACCCTAGAGGCCCGATAGGCCCACTACCTAAACTAGTTTCAGCCAAATTGAAACCCTAACACCCCTATGCGCCGTTCCTAGCCTCTGCCACCGACAATCCTCACCTGCTCCACCGCCAGACCTGCAAAGAAAAGAAGAAGAGTTAATGCTAAAACAGTAAAAAATCAGCTATATAGGAAGCTGAAGAGACCGAATGGGGAAGGTTTTTTTTCTTTTCTTTCCTGTTTCTTCTTAAACCAAGAAAACACATAAAAAGGATTGTAATATAAACAAGGTTGAATATAAGAAGGTGATTTTTTCCGAATATTTTTGATTTATTTTCTTTGAATCTATCTTTATTTTTCATGATGTATTTATATATTGTAGCATAATATAAATAAAAAAAAATAAAGAAACCATACCTTACTAAAAGGCCGTTGCCCCTTTTGCTTCGTGGAAATCGGAGTTTAAAAGCGGAGAATCGGAGGCCGACATGGTGTTATGCCGTGGTCTACAAACGCTGGTTGCCGTCCCTTGTGGCCGGTTGTCGTTCTCGAAGGAGAACCGTCCGAATAGATCGGAAGAAGACAAAACGGAGGGGCTGAGGGGTGCCATTTTTGTTTTAGTAATGAATGAATGGAAGAAGGATTTTTGTTTTGATGTGTTTAAGTGATAAAAGGGGAGGTTTTAGGGTTTCTTAACCCAGGTGACTCAACGGCACCGTTTAGGCCTGTTCTAGTGGCCTCAAAACGGTGCCGTGTGACCCTTGCCCGCGCGACCCGATCCAATACCCAAAGGATCCGCGTGTTTCGGCCTTTGAGGGCTAATTGCGCCCCAAGTCCCTCCCCTCTGTTCGCTCGGTCAATCGCATCTCAATCGCCTATTTATTTTTCTTTAAAATTTGCTCTGTAATTTACACGCGTTTGCGCTTTAGTCCACATCTCTGATTTGCCTTGTAGAACTTGGTTTATTTCCAGTTCTGGTCCTTATATGTTGACGCGCATCACGTGTTGGTCCTCTTCTGGTTACTCTATTTATAAATTGTCTCATTTGTTTTATTTGTATTTTAATTTAGTCCCTTTTTTTTTTTTTTACATCCTTTTTTGAATTGGACCCCAATTAGGTCAAGTAATCTCCCTTTGTAGTTTTCTTCTTTATTTAAATTTATTTATTAATATTAATTGTCACTTACTTTGTTGATTGTTTATACATCGTAGTCTAACTGTAGATTCACCTTGTATACATCATTTTGTATTTTATGTATTATTATTATTATTATTACTTGTATTATTGTTATCCTCTAGTTCATTATTATTGTTTACCATTATTTATTTTGCCTACATTACCAATATATTATCATTTTGTTAATTGCGCTCTCATTGTATTTTTATATCATTATCATTATATCATTATTGTTATTATCATACCATTAAGTTAATTAATCTCCATTAACTTATCATGTTATACATATTTTTTTGGTTGTAAGTTATGCTCTCGTTTATATTTATTTATATTTTATCATTAATTCTATTATTAATTTTTTATAATTACTCTTTTTAAGATAGCATGTATTTTGTATTATTATTAATTAAAAATATTTTATTATTATTAATTTTATCTTATATCTATTATTAACATTATATTATTTCATATAATTATTTTGTATATACATTCGTCCGTTAAAAGTAAATTATGTGAATCATTTATTATCTTAAATTATTATAAAATATTAACATATATTGAATCTATAGAGCTATATATTTTATCCTTATAGTTTTCTTTGTACATAGAAAATACGTTTCTAAATCCTATATGGTTCATGATAAAACTAATTTAATTTGTATACATATTCCTTTTATCCTAAATTCATTTACATATATATATGCCCATAATTTGTAAATTCAATGTGTTCTTAAAATTATTATATTTGTATTATCTTTACATATTTTTTTTAATATATATAAGTTATCAATTTTAAAATGATATTTTTCGACCTTGTGTATAACATTTGATTCAAAATATTCATTTTATAAAATACATTTCAATGATCACATACATACTCTTACTTTGATTTTATCAAAAGTTTCTAATTTAATAATTCACATAATTTATAGTGTGTATTCCTCCTTTAAAATTTATTTTATTCACATATACATGTTCTTCTTTAATTTCTATTTTTGTATTTTTGCATTTGTATACGGCATTAGGTTACATAGATATGTTATTGTGGTATATTATTTTTATCGCCACCATGTTAGTCCTTATTCATCCATGATTAGGAAATTGATAATTTGGTTGCTATCTTGCTAGTTTATTAAACGAATCATGTTAATCTCCTTTCAATCCATCGTAGCATCTTATATATTCATATTATCCTGTGTTTTACTTCCTTTCCGATTTTCAAAATTTTGTTTATAATTTATAACCCTTTTAAAATAACTATCTCATTTTATTTTAAACCGAATTAGTATATTAAGCCGCTTTCGCATTTATTCATCGAAATTCCTTAAAGCGAAAGCGATATTTGATGTTTAGCAATTCGAGGGATCGTGCCCTACCGTGCTGGGTTGCAATTTCGCGTTTGCTCTAAATTATCAAATATCTCTTTAGAATTTTGTACATGTTTTCTAGATTTTTTTTAGACAAAGGAAACATTCGAGGCTTAGCAATTCGGGAATAGTACCCTATCGTGTTGGGTCGCTATCTCCCATTTGTACCAAAAATCGAATGTCCCTTTTCAATTTCACTCAAGCTTTCTAAATTCTAAGGCGAGGTAATGTTCAACGTTTGGAAATTCGAGGAATCGTGCCCCTCTTGTCTTTGGGTTTGATTTCTAATTGAACTAAATAGTTGAGCATCCCTTTGAAATTTCCAAATTATAAATTTTTGGAAGTCGAAATCTATCTCGCTTTCGAGGATATAAAGGATCGCATCCTACCGTGCTGGATGTGGTGCTATATTCTTCTGAAACAAGAAGATTTTGACGACCAATTCAGATTATTCAAAAAAAAGGAACCTTATTTGAAAATCATTTTTAATCTTAGACACAAGGACAATATTTAATCGATTTGGTACCAATTTTGGGCGTAATGAGGGTGCTAACCCTTCCTCACATGAATCGACTCGAACCTATTTTCTCAAAATTTTGTAGACCAATATCCTAGTTTTAGTAAACCGAAAAGTTTTATTAAAACTTTCAAATCTCTAGGCGATCCAATCACACCTAAACAAAAAAAAGATTGGTGGCGACTCCATTTTCGTTTCCAAAAGTCGATCCCTGTTTTAAAAAAAAATGGTTTCGACAGCTTGGCGACTCCACTAGGGAAAACTAGAGAGTCAAGCCATAAAATCGATTATTTGCTGTCCTTTTGTCAATAAATTGAAAATTTATTTTGAAAATCATGATTTCCTCATTCGCATCCAATTGTATGATTGTTAAGGTTCAGATTTTGTATAATGATATTGCATTGCATTGCATGACCGTTGTGGTCACACCTTCTAAGTGGGAGTAAGAAACTATGCCTTCGTGAGGTTTTCACCTCCGCATGGGCTAGTGGATAGCTTCCGGAATACATCCGTACCTATGATTTCGTGAGATTTTCATCTCCGCATGGTCATAGGGGAAATGTATTCCCTGACTGAACTCAATCCGTATGAGCCTATAATGGGTGAGGATCGAGGAATTCGCTAGTTCAGGTACCCTTACTCTAGAACTAAACCACATATAGAGAACCCTAAGAGCCTTCTTTAGGTGAAGCTAGGTTAAATTATAGTGGTCACCCATATATATATGCTTTAATTATCTTTATTATACTTGTGTTCCATCGTTAATATTTGAGATGACTTATCTTGTTTTGATTGTTTTTTTACATAACATTGCATACTAAAGGAGGTGTCAATTTGCATTCGACTACTAAATTAGAAAGTTTCACATGGAGAATGAATTTCTTAATAAAGTTGAGGACAATGCGGCTGTCCGTGCAGTGCGTGGTCGAGAAGTTGCAATCGAGAAAAAGGGATAGCTTGATGAAGGATATGTATCGAGTTGCAAGAATTCACTCGCGTCAACGCACGCAGCACAGAATGAGTTACAAGAATTGAGAGATATTTGGGCTCGTTGGGATGAAGAGGCCAAGCGATCGTTCTACCAAAGCTATGGTGATATTTCTTACTTGCTAGATATTAAGGTGGACAAACACATTAGAGCTATGGTTCAATTTTGGAATGTTTGCTTACAAGTGTTTCACTTTTGGAGAAGTGGATTTAGTGCCTACTTAGAGAGGAATATCTTTGCCTTTGCTCAGGTGTCCAAAGGTGCAAGTTAGAAAGGCTTATGCCAAAGTACTTAATAGCCGGACCTTCACAAAGAAATTAATGAATATTTCGGGGATGAGCGAACCTTGGGTGCTTTCGGATTCAACAAAGAGAGACGACAAATGTATCCCGTGGGAGAATTTGAGAGATTTGGTTTTAGCACATCCGGATGAGCGCAAGAGGATCGATATCTTCGCCCTAAGCATCTATGGATTGGTGATTTTTCCCAAAGCTTTGAGACATGTGGATGAGGCGATCACCGACTTATTTGACCGTCTTGAGAAAGGAATCACGCTGTACCCGCAATATTGGTCAAACGTTCGAGATCCTTGAACATGTGTCGAAAGTCGGGTAATGGGCGGTTTATTGGATGTGCACAAACTATTGATGGTGTGGTTTCACGGGCACTTTTGGAAGGTAGATAAAGTTTCTTATCGAGTCTTTTTCAAACTTATTCCCCGTTAAAAGAGGAAGCGACCATACAAAGGAGAGAAGATATCTCGGAAGAGAAATGGATGGAGATTCTTCAAAACCTCAAGGAGGAGGATATAGAATGGAGAGCATTTTGGATGGTTCTGATGAGATCTGTGATCGATGTGGGAACTTTGATTGGGTGCCTTTGTTAGGAATTTGGGAGCTACAGGGTACATTCCACTTTGCTAGCATTGAGACAATATAAGTCGAGGCGGTTCATACCCGCAACTTATGGACTTGCTCAATGTGAATTCTCTTTAAGGATGCCCACTATAAGAAGAAAGTTGGGAGTTATCGATGCTTGGAAGCAAACTCGTTGGATGAAGAGGTTGGTTGTTGGTTCCATAGTGACGCCCTTGAGTATGATGGATGGTTCAAGAAAAGGGTTAATGATAACGTTCCTAAGCCAAGCTTAGAGAACACGCAACCTATGGTAGAACACCTACGAGTCGTTCCGTCAGAGTTGGAAATAATCAAACAGGATTTCGAGAGGAAAAGTTTAGAGCTGGGGAAAAAGATTGAACAATTGGAGGAAGAGAAGATGCACCTGAGATTGGATGCTGATGTCCAGAGGTCAGAGGTGAAAAGTGGAAGAAAGGAAAACTAAGGTCGAAGAGGATTTAGATGATCTGAAGACCGACTATAAGAAGTTGCGCTGTCTATAAGAAGCTGGCTGGTTTAGGTAAAACTTACGAACAATGGCGTCATGAAATCCAGAGAGGAAAAGACTAAGGCCGATCGATGGGAAAGAAAATTTGAGAGACTCGGACACGGAATGAAGAGCTAGAGAAGAGTCTATCGGAAAGCGAGAAATGAACAGGTGAACTAAGGGCTAGAGTGGCAGAACTCGAAAAGTCTCTTCATCAATACCAAACCGTAATACTATGATGGAGTTGAGGGCAAGCTTGAGCAAAATAGAAGAAATGAAAGAAAGAACAGAAGAGTTAGAAGCAGCACTACAAAACTGTGAGATGAGGATCCAGTTCTTCGAAGCAGGTGAGGAGCGTTGGAAGGAGCGACTTCATCATGCGCAAGACCAAGTTAGAAGCAGGACTATATTATGGGGAAGCTATAACTTGATTCGCGAGGTAGCCGATTACTTACAAACCTTGGCGGTACAAGCAGACATACTGAGCGTAAAGTACGAGTTGGAGTCAGATCGAGGACAGGAGCTAGCTTCTTTGTTCATGAAAATTAAAGCTCTAAGCATTAGGGCAAAGTCTTATTTGTAACTCAGTTTTATGTAAAGATCTTTATTTTCTAGTGAAATTTCCTAAAAGGAATTGAATCAAATTGATGCCTCCCTTGCATTCATGCATTTACATTACATTACATCATATGCATTAAAGACCATAAAAAGATTCTAATTAATTAAAAAATGTTTCAGTAATCTGGAAACCGACGAGAATCTCTCGAGTACGCATCCTTACGGCACAAGAACTAAAACAATGGATAAAAAACTAGAAAGATTAGAGCAAATGCAGAAAGAGATGCAAGAGCAGATGCAAGCACAAGTATAAGAACAGTTAGCTAAAATCCAGCAAGAAATGAGGGATCAAATGCTGGAATCACAAAGAAATATGATGGAAGAAGCGGCTCGATTCGACTAATCGGCGAGTAAAAGGAAAAGGCCCTATGGTTGACACTGGAAACAATAATGAAGAGCCCTTTACCCCCCGGTTTTGCTCCCGCAAGCGCTCAAATACAAAGACGAGACACATACACAGAGGCCATCTATTACTGAAGATCCTCCCTACCCTCCTGGCTTTACCCCGATGAATGCTCAAACACAACCCGAGCTGCACACGCAAAGGCCGTCCGTAACGATTAGGCCCCAGCAATTTCAAGCGATACCTCAATGCCAATCAACTATCAAAGCGAGCTCGGGCTCTAATCCGGGAGATAACCACGTTAATCCTACAATCCCACGACTTGGACAATATGGCGAAAATGAGAGAAGTCGGGACATCACTTTGAAAGAATTGGAAGAACGATGCAAGTAGTTGGAAGAAAGGTTCAAAGCAATGGAAAGTCTTGACTATCACCGTGGGGTCGATGCTAAAGATTTGAGCTTAGTTCCGGACCTAGTCCTTCCCCCTAAGTTCAAAATGCCTGAATTTGAAAAATATAATGGAATGAGTCATCACGAGGCTCATATTACTATGTTCTGCAGACGAATGACTGGGTATGTAAACAACGATCAGCTCTTGATTCATTGCTTCCAGGATAGTTTGGTTGTGGCGGCATCCAAATGGTACAACCAATTGAGCCGTACTAAGATTAACTCATGGAAGGACCTAGCTCAAGCCTTTATGAAGCAGTACAGTCATGTGATGGATATGGCCCCTGATAGGATTACGTTGCAAAATGTGGAGAAGAAGCAAAGTGAGAGCTTCAGACAGTACGCCCAAAGGTGGAGAGAAATGGCAACGCAAGTCCAACCACCTCTTCTGGAGAAAGAAACAACCATGCTCTTTATCAATACGCTGAAGGCTCCATTCATCAACCATATGTTAGGGAGCGCCACTAAGAGCTTCTCAGACATAGTAATGTCTGGAGAGATGATAGAGAACGCGATAAGATGCGGAAAGATCGAGGCAGGGGAAAACGTCAAGAAATCAGCCCCGAGAAGGAAGGAAAATGAGGTGAACAACACGAGCTCGTATTCTAAGCCGGTTACTGTGAACCAACCAAGGGCAGCAACTACCAGCCATCAGGGCTCTACAAGACAAGATTCTAACCCAAGACCCAACAAAGAAAGACTTCAGTTCACGCCTATCCTGATGTCCTATAAGGAATTATATCAGAGCTTGTTTGATGCCCATGTGGTGTCACCTTTCCACCTGAAACCTCTGCAGCCCCCATTCCCAAAATGGTACGATACCAGCGCCCAATGTGAGTACCACGCAGGGGTAATGGGGCACTCGATTGAAAACTGCACCGCGTTTAAAAAGCTAGTGGAAAAACTCATCGAAATGGGTGTTATCAAGTTCGATGACTCACCTGGCCCCAATGTAGCAGGAAATCCGTTGCCCGATCATAAAGGGGTGAATGCGATAATCGAATATGGGAATAAAAGAATCAAGGCCGACGTGGTAGAGGTGAAAACCCCATTGAGTTGGGTTTGGGAACAAATGGTTGGTAGAGGATTGGTTGCACAACATTCAAAGGAAAAGCCTCGAGAAGCAAGAAAATACTGCGACTTTCATGAAGATGAAAGTCATGATATCAGTGAGTGCGATGAATTCAAGTCCATTGTGCAAAAATCGATGGACAATAAAGAGATAGAGTTTTACGAAGAAATCGAAAGAACAGAAGAAGGAGAGGTTTACGCCTCAGAAGAAGGAAAAGCAGAAGGGGTTCAGAGAGTGAATCATCCGGTGGTGATAATTTCACGACCAAGAAATGATAAAGTGGGAGTACCAATTACGCCAAAGGTCATAATACAGAGACCTGTTGCTTTCTCTTACAAAGATAGCAAGAGCGTGCCTTGGAACTATGATTGTAATGTGACCATACGAGGAAATGAGAACCCAGCTGGCACTTTAGAAGAAGGTCAAGATGAAGGTTTCTACACACGAAGCAGAAGGCGTTATACTCCAAACACAAAAGCAGAACCTGCTAGAGGAAAATCTATAGTTGCTGAGCAAGGAAGAGAAGAGACATCTAAACCTGAATCACCTGTCAATGAGCCCGTAACTGAAAAGGAGGCTAAAGAGTTCTTGAAATTCCTGAAGCACAGCGAATATAGCGTTGTAGAACAGCTAAACAAGCAGCCGACTCGTATCTCAGTGCTAGCCTTACTTATGAGCTCAGAGACACATCGGAATGCATTATTGAGGGTGCTGAACGAAACCTACGTCGCGAATGACATCTCTGTCAATAAACTAGATCGCCTTGTCAATAATATAAGCGCCGATAATTTCATATTTTTCAATGATGATAAAATACCGTCGGGAGGAATGGGGTCAACAAAAGCGCTACACATCACCACCCGTTGTAAGGGGTTCACATTGCCGGGAGTATTAATTGATAACTGGTCAGCACTGAATGTCCTACCTCTATCTACGCTGAACAGGTTGCCCGTGGATAATTCCCATATGAAAACATGCCAAAATGTAGTAAGGGCATTTGATGGCACTGAAAGGAGGGTAATGGGGAGGATTGAAATACCCCTCTTAATTGGCCCAAGCACATATGAGATAGATTTCTTAGTGATGGACATCAAGCCCTCTTACAACTGCTTATTGGGAAGGCCTTGGATTCACTCGGCGGCGAGGCGCACCATCATCGTTACATCAAAAGCTCAAGTTTATAACGGAAGGCCGACTAGTGACCGTGAAGCAGAAGAGGATATCATTGCATCATTACAAAGCAATGCACCATATGTGGGGACAGATGAAGAGGCCATAGAATGTTCTTTCCGGTCATTAGAGTTTGTAAATGCGACCTTTGTTGTTGAAGGAAATAAGGTCCCTACACCCAGAATCTCTAAGACCACGAGAATGGGCCTACAACTGACGATCGGGAAAGGAGCGTTGCCGGGGAAAGGGCTTGGAAGAAGTCTACAAGGGAGGTTTGACGACCTATGCTCATGGACAAACGAGATCGCTTTGGCTTGGGATTCAAGCCAGATGCAAAACAGAAGAGAAAAGAGCAAGAAAAGAAGCAAGAACGGAGAAGAGCGCGTTTAAGTGGGGGAGAGGTTAAGTGGGAGTCGATGACTTTTCCTCACATCTCCAAAACATTTGTGTCAGGAGGAACCATTTACTCCGAAGGAAGAGTGACAAGGAAAGAATCTTCTGAAGAACTAATGGGAAACTTGAGCATTAGCGCCACATACGAGGATGGAACTGGAGAAGAGAATTTATTAGGCATTCAGCCTTTTGAACCAGGAAGTGTTCTGAATAACTGGACTGCGGAGGAGATTCCTGTAGTCTTTAGAACTAATTCAGAGTAATGCCCAAAACACACTATTACTCTAAGCCTAGGAGTAATAAGTGCCCTTTTGTGAAATAGGCTTGTGTTCAAAAATCATTATTTTAATAAAATGCATCTTTTTGTCTTATCTCGTGCAAATACTCTTTTATTCTTTCATTCATGACCATACTATCCACATCATTCTTAGATTCTTTTGTTCTTTGTATCTTTCTTCATACCTATATAACAGTCTCCAGGATATCAATGATATGAGCAACGTTGCTACTACTAACTCGAGTCTCCTTTTGAGCAAGATATGCGTCTAGAGGGATCACAGGACTTTGAAGATGACAGAGACTGTAACTTGTCCCCTGATTTGTTAAGAATGGTAGAACAAGAGGAGAAACAGATCTTTCTCCCTGAAATGGCGATGGAGCGGCTAGAAGCCATGACAGATCTCCTTGAAGTTTCAGCGAATTTTCTCCCTGAAATGGCGTTGGAGCGGCTAAAAGCCATGACAGATCTCCTTGAAGTTTCAGCGAATTTTCTCCCTGAAATGGCGATGGAGCGGCTAGAAGCCATGACAGATCTCCTTGAAGTTTCAGCGAATTTTCTCCCTGAAATGGCGTTGGAGCGGCTAAAAGCCATGAGAGATCTCCTTGAAGTTTCAGTGAATTTTCTCCCTGAAATGGCGTTGGAGCGGCTAAAAGCCATGACAGATCTCCTTGAAGTTTCAAATGAACTTTCTCCCTGAAGTTCTGATGGAGCGGTGAAGATAGCAAGTCTTATTTTCCTGAAGTTGCAGTGGAACAGACTGAAGCTATCAATCATAGATCTTATCTCTCTGAAGTTGCAGTAGAGCAGATCAAAACAAGTCTTATCTCCCTGAAGTTACAGCAAGCGGACCAAAGATCACAAATCTTATTTCCCTGAAGTTGCAGTGGAATAAATTGAAGCTATAAAATCGTAGAACTCATCCCTATGAAGTTGTAGCGGAGCGGATCAAAGCAAACCCTATCTCCTCGAGACTACAAGAAGAAGAAGAGCGCTAAAGAAGTTAAGACTTGACACGGCCGGGCCAAATCGGTCTTTTAAAAGTCTTTGCTCTGTTCTCGTTACACGACAATGAGCAAAGGGGGGCAGCTGTATAGACCCGATTCCGCCCGGGCCAAAAAGGCCCATTAACACCAAGCCCAATCCCGTTTACACCCAGACCCAAATTGCCTGGCCCAATTTCAGCCTAAACCAAAGTAACCTAACCCAAAATAAAATAAAACCCTAGAGGCCCGATAGGCCCACTACCTAAACTAGTTTCAGCCAAATTGAAACCCTAACACCCCTATGCGCCGTTCCTAGCCTCTGGCACCGACAACCCTCACCTGCTCCACCGCCAGACCTGCAAAGAAAAGAAGAAGAGTTAATGCTAAAACAGTAAAAAATCAGCTATATAGGAAGCTGAAGAGACCGAATGGGGAAGGTTTTTTTTCTTTTCTTTCCTGTTTCTTCTTAAACCAAGAAAACACATAAAAAGGATTGTAATATAAACAAGGTTGAATATAAGAAGGTGATTTTTTCCGAATATTTTTGATTTATTTTCTTTGAATCTATCTTTATTTTTCATGATGTATTTATATATTGTAGCATAATATAAATAAAAAAAAATAAAGAAACCATACCTTACTAAAAGGCCGTTGCCCCTTTTGCTTCGTGGAAATCGGAGTTTAAAAGCGGAGAATCGGAGGCCGACATGGTGTTATGCCGTGGTCTACAAACGCTGGTTGCCGTCCCTTGTGGCCGGTTGTCGTTCTCGAAGGAGAACCGTCCGAATAGATCGGAAGAAGACAAAACGGAGGGGCTGAGGGGTGCCATTTTTGTTTCGGCCGAATGAACAGAAGAAGGATTTTTTTGTTTTGATGTGTTTAAGTGATAAAAGGGGAGGTTTTAGGGTTTCTTAACCCAGGTGACTAAACGGCACCGTTTAGGCCTGTTCTAGTGGCCTCAAAACGGTGCCGTGTGACCCTTGCCCGCGCGACCCGATCCAATACCCAAGGGATCCGCGTGTTTCGGCCTTTGAGGGCTAATTGCGCCCCAAGTCCCTCCCCTCTGTTCGCTCGGTCAATCGCATCTCAATCGCCTATTTATTTTTCTTTAAAATTTGCTCTGTAATTTACACGCGTTTGCGCTTTAGTCCACATCTCTGATTTGCCTTGTAGAACTTGGTTTATTTCCAGTTCTGGTCCTTATATGTTGACGCGCATCACGTGTTGGTCCTCTTCTGGTTACTCTATTTATAAATTGTCTCATTTGTTTTATTTGTATTTTAATTTAGTCCCTTTTTTTTTTTTTTACATCCTTTTTTGAATTGGACCCCAATTAGGTCAAGTAATCTCCCTTTGTAGTTTTCTTCTTTATTTAAATTTATTTATTAATATTAATTGTCACTTACTTTGTTGATTGTTTATACATCGTAGTCTAACTGTAGATTCACCTTGTATACATCATTTTGTATTTTATGTATTATTATTATTATTATTACTTGTATTATTGTTATCCTCTAGTTCATTATTATTGTTTACCATTATTTATTTTGCCTACATTACCAATATATTATCATTTTGTTAATTGCGCTCTCATTGTATTTTTATATCATTATCATTATATCATTATTGTTATTATCATACCATTAAGTTAATTAATCTCCATTAACTTATCATGTTATACATATTTTTTTGGTTGTAAGTTATGCTCTCGTTTATATTTATTTATATTTTATCATTAATTCTATTATTAATTTTTATAATTACTCTTTTAAGATAGCATGTATTTTGTATTATTATTAATTAAAAATATTTTATTATTATTAATTTTATCTTATATCTATTATTAACATTATATTATTTCATATAATTATTTTGTATATACATTAAATCCGTTAAAAGTAAATTATGTGAATCATTTATTATCTTAAATTATTATAAAATATTAACATATATTGAATCTATAGAGCTATATATTTTATCCTTATAGTTTTCTTTGTACATAGAAAATACGTTTCTAAATCCTATATGGTTCATGATAAAACTAATTTAATTTGTATACATATTCCTTTTATCCTAAATTCATTTACATATATATATGCCCATAATTTGTAAATTCAATGTGTTCTTAAAATTATTATATTTGTATTATCTTTACATATTTTTTTAATATATATAAGTTATCAATTTTAAAATGATATTTTTCGACCTTGTGTATAACATTTGATTCAAAATATTCATTTTATAAAATACATTTCAATGATCACATACATACTCTTACTTTGATTTTATCAAAAGTTTCTAATTTAATAATTCACATAATTTATAGTGTGTATTCCTCCTTTAAAATTTATTTTATTCACATATACATGTTCTTCTTTAATTTCTATTTTTGTATTTTTGCATTTGTATACGGCATTAGGTTACATAGATATGTTATTGTGGTATATTATTTTATCGCCACCATGTTAGTCCTTATTCATCCATGATTAGGAAATTGATAATTTGGTTGCTATCTTGCTAGTTTATTAAACGAATCATGTTAATCTCCTTTCAATCCATCGTAGCATCTTATATATTCATATTATCCCGTGTTTTTACTTCCTTTCCGATTTTCAAAATTTTGTTTATAATTTATAACCCTTTTAAAATAACTATCTCATTTTATTTTAAACCGAATTAGTATATTAAGCCGCTTTCGCATTTATTCATCGAAATTCCTTAAAACGAAGGCGATATTTGATGTTTAGCAATTCGAGGGATCGTGCCCTACCGTGCTGGGTTGCAATTTCGCGTTTGCTCTAAATTATCAAATATCTCTTTAGAATTTTGTACATGTTTTCTAGATTTTTTTTAGACAAAGGAAACATTCGAGGCTTAGCAATTCGGGAATAGTACCCTATCGTGTTGGGTCGCTATCTCCCATTTGTACCAAAAATCGAATGTCCCTTTTCAATTTCACTCAAGCTTTCTAAATTCTAAGACGAGGTAATGTTCAACGTTTGGAAATTCGAGGAATCGTGCCCTACTGTGCTGGGTTTCGATTTCTAATTGAACTAAATAGTTGAGCATCCCTTTGAAATTTCTAAATTATAAATTTTTGGAAGTCGAAATCTATCTCGCTTTCGAGGATATAAAGGATCGCATCCTACCGTGCTGGATGTGGTGCTATATTCTTCTGAAACAAGAAGATTTTGACGACCAATTCAGATTATTCAAAAAAAGGAACCTTATTTGAAAATCATTTTTAATCTTAGACACAAGGACAATATTTAATCGATTTGGTACCAATTTTGGGCGTAATGAGGGTGCTAACCCTTCCTCATACGTAACCGACTCCCGAACCTATTTTCTCAAAATTTTGTAGACCAATATCCTAGTTTTAGTAAACCGAAAAGTTTTATTAAAACTTTCAAATCTCTAGGTGATCCAATCACACCTAAACAAAAAAAAAGATTGGTGGCGACTCCATTTTCGTTTCCAAAAGTCGATCCCTGTTTTCAAAAAAAAATGGTTTCGACAGTAACATGGTAGTGTGTTAATTTCCACCTCACAAATCACAAACATCCAAACTTCACCAGCCAGCTTAAAAAAGAAAAATAAATAAAATCAAATTGATTTATTCTACAATTTTGATCAATTAACCTAACATTAAAAAAAAAAAAATCCACTAGCCTTCTTTTAAACACTATAAAACCCCCATCCCATTCGCTCCAAGTTCCCATCCTCAAAACACACTCTAAGCAAAGAAAGCAAGCCACTAGGGTTTTAAGAGAAGATCAAAATGGCTTCAAAAAAATCAGCTTCCATGGCCTTCTTTTTGGCACTCAACATTCTCTTCTTTTCCCTAGTCAGTGCTTGTGGCTCTTGCTCTTCACCCACCCCTAAACCAAGGCCAAACCCAAACCCCAACACCCCCACCCCTACTCCAACCGCACGAGGCAGGTGCCCTAGAGATGCCCTCAAATTAGGTGTATGTGCCAATGTGCTTAACTTAGTCAATGTCACCGTTGGTTCACCTCCAGTGGTGCCATGCTGTTCCCTTCTCAATGGCCTTGTCGACCTCGAAGCTGCTTGCTTGCCTTTGTACTGCTATCAGAGCTAACATCTTAGGCATCAACCTTAACATCCCAGTTTCTCTTAGCTTGCTCCTCAACGTTTGTTCAAGGAATGTTCCAACTGGCTTCCAATGCTAATTAAGTCATCACTTTTCCCTCCATTCTTTCTCAACTTCCTTATGGTGTCTTGTGTTTGGACTTCATTGTTTTAATTTGTATCATTGTTGCTTTAATTTCGTTGGGAGAATTGATACAGAATAATATTTTTCTTAAAGTGTTTTTCTTTGAGTGTTTATTGTATCTCTAAAGGACATGAAAAAGCTTGTATTATTCAATCCTTTCTTCTTGATTCCTTATCAAATTATTTATATGATATGTCTACAGCTAGTTATGGCAATGAATTTTATATCTAATTATAAATAAGTAAAGTTGGAAAGAATTACTCTATTTGTTTTATTTTATTTTCATCCGGCAAAATATCTCTATCGTTCTCATAATTTTCAAATCCGAAATAGAAACTCATTAGAAAATAGAAAGCACATTTTTTGGCTCCGTGACTCACAGATGTAAGCATTTGAAACTAAAAAAGACATTAGAAAAAAGCTTGTCTGACTGCACAAAAAGGTAATCATTCCTTCCACTTTCTTTTAACATTTTCATTTTCACCAAACCACCGCCTCGTAATTCAATACATTAACGATGGTTATTTTTGTAATTTTATTTTTTATATTTAAAAATAGATAAATTAGTCCATTTATATCAATTAAAGAGCAAATTAATTCATTCTGTTAAAAATTTCTATCTATTTTGTGGGGTTAAAAATTGACATGCCTGATAGAATAATTAGAAAGTGACACGTGACTTGTGACATGCCACGTTTACTTCATGTTGATGTATAAGGGACCAATTATTAATAGAAAAATGGATGGAATTTTTAACAGAATGATCAATTTGCTCTTTGATCTAACATACATGAATTAATTTATCCAATTTTTTAATAGAGCAAACAAAATAAAATCCAACTCTTAATATAAAGGTCTCTATGATACCCCTAAACTTGTGCTCAAAACTATCTTTCTTTTAATTTCAAAATTATAATCACAAGTGGACAATATTATATGGCATATTAGAAGTGATAATATTATAATTCAACATTTGACCTATTCATCAAAGTTGTTCATCATAATCCTAAGGTCATGGGATTGATCCACAGGATTGATCCATCCACAGGATTGATCCACAGGCCATGCATATGTGGTACTTTGAATAGGTAGGTGTGTGAGTTTGATATTCTATTGTATAAAAAAATATAATATATTTTTTGATAATATAATATCATTTAATCATAAGTATTAATTTTTTTGCATTTATTTCATGTTTGTTTTACATGTTTAGGATTTGTGGTCCTAATAATGTCATCTCTAAGATTTAATTATTTAAAATTGTATTTGGTTATTAAAAGTGTAACGTATGTCTCACCGCTATACTCAACACTTGATCTAGATATTAAAAAAATATATACTTATCAAATATTTTTATGTAATTATAATATAATTTCTTCATATTCATATATTAATGAGTTGAAAATTTCATTTGATAGTATGATTTATTTATAAATGGAATTATTTCATTATCTTAGGCTTAGCTGTTATGTTTGCTTAATTAGGATTTTCTGGATATTGCTTTTCTTTTTTTCCTTCCAAGGTCTGAAAATGGAAAACGCATTTTGTTTGTATTATGGAATTTTATCAAACTTTGAGAGAAAATTTGACTATGTGTATTTATTTGAAGATGTTATATAATTTTTTTAGCAAGGAAAATGTAAATGTTTTATAATTTTTTTAACAAAAACAATGAATAAAAAATAATGTTTAGTGTTTATGTGAAAATGTATTTATCAAATTAAATCTTTTTTTTTTATTTTGAGCAATTTATTTTTTAAAAGAAAAAAATAGTATGTATATAAAACTCAAATTTGATTTAAATTTGCAAGAAACTAATAGCTATATGTTCAAATAATTTTTTTTTAAAAAATTTGTGGATTGAGTTTTAGCTCGATTGTCACGAATATTGTTGTCTATGCAGGACGATCTGGATTCGAATGTGAGACATGATCAGTTGTATTTTTGTTTAAACTCTCATACTTTTCAGGCGAGCCTTCAAACTTGAACGGATGATCCGACTCATGAATAAATCTAAATCAATGTAATAATTACATAAATTGTATTTAGAAATTTTTAAAAGGGTATAAATAAAGAATCTTATTTGAGAAAATATTAAAATTTTATTTTGCTCTCTGCATTTCATTTAATAAAAAACATTTTCTTCCATAGCATTCTCTTTCACATTCGAAACCATCATTTAGAAAACACTTGTTGTTTGTCTGATTGTCTGTCTCCAATTTGACATCTTTGGAAGATGTTAATCATACTAAAAAAACTAAAAACATCATAATTACAAAGAGAGAGGATAATTTATCGAAAATATGCAATAATGATATATACTGCTGTCAATTTGTCAAAAAACTAAAAGAAATATCACATTGGTACCAACAATCTAAAATAATTCTTGATTTATGGATGATTTAAAAATTTGTTTTAAGTTAAATTATTAAGTTGATATATCATTTAAAGTTGATATAAATGAGTCATTACAATATGTCATAAATTTATAACTATCAAATATATATAATTGACAAGTTGTAAATAATTGTTTCTTTTATAAATCAAATATTATAAAGTTTAACAAACTATTTTCCTATACTTATAATTATTATATTTAAGAAATGACTCGCTTACTCTAATATAAAAGTACACTGTCATAATTTTTTTATGAAATATTTTTGTAACTTTAATTTTTTGTATGATTATATCTAGTTTTAATAATAATAATAATAATAATAATAACAATAATAGGGTTAAATGAATTAGTCTATATAAACATTGAAATGATCAATTTATTATTCTATTAGGACTATTCCTTTATATATAATTTTTTTTCATTCGATTTAATTCGGATAAAATAAATTTCATGTGAAAAAAATCTGAATGTAAACCAAGTTGTAAGATTAGAGTGATAATATCAACCCAAATCGAATCGAACCGAATACTTCGGTTCAAACCAGTTTTTTTATTTTTTTTCCTTGGCCCTACGAGATATGTTTGACGGCAAAAAATGAAATTGACAATAGACTTCTATTAGGTTGGGTAGAAAGTAGGGTTTAGAATTAGCTAGGGTTTGGGTTTTATTAATGAGAATTGGATTTAGCCAATGGATTTTGGGTTTAGGTTAAATTATATATTTATATTTTGTAAATATAAATATTATATTTATATATCATATAGTATTCAGGTTAGGTCGGGTTCAGGCTTAAAAATTTTTGTTTAAAACTTGACTTGAATAAAAAACAAGTTTAAACTTGTGCCCAAGTCCATTTTTCAGGTTTTGTTTTCTTGTACAAATCCTCTCATATTTCGAACAGGCCTTTGAACTTAAAAGGTATCATCACTCTTGAATAGCTCTATGCTTATGTTCCTTCTTTTATATATATATATATATATATATATATATATTAGTTTTTATCCCCTAAGTTGCATGTGTTTTTTGTATATATCTTTTAAAATATACTCATTTAATAATTTAAAATAAATTCATATATATAAATTCTTAATTTTTTAATATTCGGTAATAAACCTTAATAAACAATGCCGTTTAAAAAAGGTAATAAACCTTAAAAAACAATGTAAAAAGTATATATAATATTACACATATATATATATATACACTATGAAATATATACTATGAAAAGGTAATTAAGTACCGTTTCAAAAAAGTCATAACCTTAATATATGATCATTGAATTCAAACTTAATGCATTAACACATCGTTTCAGTTCTAAAACAAACTTAGTATAGTTCTAACCTAACAGTTCTAACTTAACATTTAAAACATAGTAGGGTGAAGTGTATTAATTAATCTTCATAATTTTTTTAAAAGACTAATTTAAAACCTTATCACTTTGGGGACCAAAGTGTAATTCTACTATTATTAATTTATAATTTTATACATTTTAAAGGGTAACAAATAAATTTCTAATTTTAGGGTGGCTGTTTTAGTATAATTCTAACTAGATGTGAGCAAAATTATATTCGACTCGAAAAAAAAAAAAATCAATTTTGAATCATTCGAATTGAGTTAATTGAATTAACTCAATTTTTTTTTGAATTTCGAGTTTGAATGAAGTTAAAATTTCGAATTCGAATAACTCGAATAAACCAAATACTAAACCCTTTTACTTCCCTTCCCCCAACTCCCCTCAAACCCTTCTACTTTCTCCCCAAAAAATTTACTTTCTTCCAAACCCCTAAAACTTTTATTTCCCCTAAACCCCCTAAACTTTTATCCTTTTGCTTTTCCCCCTAAATTTTTACTTTTTTCCAAACACCAAAAACTTTTTTTTTTCAAATTTATGTCTACTATTTATATTATTAAATTAAATTTCACATTTTTTAGTATTTATATTATTTAATTGTTTAATCATGCTGAATCTTTATCAATTTTTGTTAAAATTGAATTATTGATGATGCTATAAAATATTCTTGTTAAAATTTTCTGTTGATATCAATTTCACATTTTTTAATTTAACTTGAATAAATATATTTGATTCGATTCGAATTTTATCTCACTTGGCTCGATTCGAGAAAATTTAAAATTGAGTTAAGATGACAAAATAAGATTCATCAACTTGATTAACTTAAAAGTTTTTCATTCAATTCAATTCGATCGAACGCTTACCCCTAGTTCTAGACAACCTAACATCTAAAACATAAGATGCCTAACATTTTCAAACCTAACATTTAAAGCATAAAACCATATTAGTTGAATTCTAGCCTAACAATTTCAACCTAACATTTAAAACATAGTACACATAAGTTTTTCCAATCTAATATTTAAAGCATAGCATTTATTGGAATCACCACTTTCTAGTGCATTAGCACATCATCCAAACTCCTAAATAAACTTATTAATATATTGGAATGATCAGATACACCTGTCTTTAAATATTATTGTCTATTCCTTTCATATAATGTGTAACGCCTCAGAACCCGACTTAAAAGTTTAGTCCGAATCCCGGAGGTCACATTGATCACCAAAGTGAACTAAAATTAATTTTTTGTTTAACAAACTGGAAAGCAAGACTATATTTAAGTTACGTAAAAACTCCCAGTTATAAAATCCCGATATTACAAAAATTCGTACCACAGTATTCTAAATAGTACTCACAATTCAAAACTATTTATTTATAAACTCAAAATTTATGAAAATACTTTTATAACATGTTCCAAAACGTGGCTGTCCGAGACCTCCGGCGTGTCGAGTCCAGCTACAGAAGGCAGAAATACCTAAAAAGGGAAAACTAAAGGGGTGAGCTACAAGAGCTCAGTGTAAGTCCAAAAGGTGCCAAACAACAGAAATCCAAAAAAAAAAAAGTTCAATGGCATAGTGTATTTACAGAGATACACAAAAACAGAGGGTAAACTCGAACCTACGTCCCGGCCATACACAACAATCAACACACTTGGACTATACGCAGAATCTCAACAGGCAAACACATCAACGGTTTGATACCAAAACACTTTCATCACAAACGCAAAGTTAAGAAAATCAAAATTACGGTTACACCTTAATACCCTCAATTGGAATAGTGGCGAATGTTAAGACAAGCTAATAGAATACAGACAAACAGACTTACACCCAGTCACTCAATCAGATGTGTATGAATGCAGTCAAGCAGTAAAAACCCGTCCATCTAGCCAACACACCTTTCCGTCCCCCGATCATACCCCAAAAGAGCTGTTTAAGCTCACCAATCAAACACACCACAAAGGACCTCGAAAGGCCTATCCAACCCTACACACCATGTATATGGACTAAGCCACTCAGATAGTAATACTCAAACAAAGGCGGCATATATATGCAAAGATGCATTCTTTGTAAACCGGTCAGACAGGCATGTTGCAGTTTAAACTACTAGATCAGATAATAGTATGTAGCAAAGCTGACGTACATGCGGTACAATGCAGTAAATCACTGTACCGATAAGTTACAGTTAAACTGCCATATCAGATCAAAATCAGTATTTTTTCTCTTCACAACCAACCCAATAATTACTTCATGCAAGTGTATGTATGTTTACAACCTCATAGAAATAATAAACACATCGATAGACAGTCAAACAGAAGCAGACATGCACACACTCAGCTAACCGGGTTCTGAATCAGACATCTCGCACAACTGTCACAAATAACACATAAGTCGAAGCCAAAATCAAAGTCTTAACTACCCTCAGTAAAGTTTAGCCAATGGTCGGAACACACAGACACATTTTCATATAAAAACATACACAGAACTAAAATTGGTGACTTAGAGCCACACGGCCTTGTGCTCTGGCCTTGTGGAAATGCCTATGTAACAGCCCATTCTCGCTAAAATTAGAACAGTGGTTTCGGTAAAATTGAGTTCTAATAGCTAAAGGGATTAAATAACTGTAGCGACGTAAAAATTTTCGCTTGGTCGCTAATTGTGGCAATCTATTGAAAATTTGAAAACTGAAGTTTGATTTTATTAAAAAGGGGGAGTCGCCACCGATCCTTTTTTTAGGTGTGATCGGACACCTAATGTAACATCCCGAAATAGGGCCTAAACGGAACAGTGGTTGCGAAACCACAAATCTGAGGTAGAAAAATTTATTTTATTATTATTTTGAGGTCTATGATATGTTTGCATGATTGTGTGAAAAGTTCGTGAAGAAATTCTATGCATAAAGTACTTAATTTGAAATTAGGGACTAAATTGAATAAATTGCAAAACTTGTGTTCTGGAAGTATTTTGCATAAAATTGAATTAGAATATTAATTAGGAGGTCTTAAATAGCAATTTGACCAATTTTAAGTTCATGGACAAAATTAGGACATGGAAGGAATTTTTGAAAGTTTAGTAGTAAGGGCATTTTGGTCATTTAGGGGTAAAATGAATTAAAATACAAAATTAAAAGCCAATTTTGCTCATCTTCTTCATGGAGGCCGAAATTAGCATGGGGGAAGCCATGGCTAGGGTTTTCAAGCTTTCCAATCTCAATAGTAAGTGATTCCAAGCCCCGTTTTTAATGTTCTTTACGTTTTTGGAATCCCGGTAGCTCGATTAAGCTTATGCTAGTAATAATTCAACCTAGGGTTCATATTTGGAAAAATACCCATAGGTGAAATGTGTTTATTTTGATGTTTTATGATAGAATATGAGGTTTTAAATTATGTTAGACAACTTGTACTACTCGGTTTTAAGCAAAAACGAGTAAAAGGACTTAATTGGTAAAAATACCTAATAGTCATAAGTGCTTGTTAGAGTATGAATTTGATGCTGCCATAGAAGGGAAAAATGACCAGAATGTCATGAAACATAAGAAAATAGGCTGAAGTTTAATTTACGAGCTTTGGGGCAAAAGTGTAAATATGCAAAAGTTTAGGGGCAAAATTGTAATTTTGCCAAAATATGATTTTGAGTCAATTTGAATAATGTGAGTCCTAATTAGACTATATTTTAAATGATAGAGCAAGGAAAACTGAAATTCGGGCTAAAATGGAGAAAATACCAAGTTGTGGACGAAATGGTAAAAGTAGCTATTTTTGCATACGAGGTAAGTTTCTGATAAATAAATGCAATATTCTTTTATTTTACATTATTATTGTAAATTTCAGCATTTATATACTTATTTTATGAGAATATTTGAAGTCGAATTAAAAAAGAAGTAGTGAGAGAAAAAGCATTAGGAAGCCCCGTTTGAACGTTAGGAATGTTAGGATATTGGGGTTTGACAGACAGAGACAGACAGAATGAGCCATGTAAGTCCATATCAGATATATGGCTTTGGAGACAGGAATGAGCCATGTAAGCCCATATTAGATATATATATATGGCATTGGAGGCAGGAATAATTCATGTAAGTCCATGTCGAAGACATGGCATTAGCGAGATATTGATAGGCGAGAACGACCCCAGTATCCTTAGTATTCCGAGTGGTTTCAATGGGTCATTGTACACGTTAAATTACAGTGAATTATCAGCAAAAGGGAAGGTAGATTATATTTATGAATAGTGAAAGGTTAGGTAAGAAAGAAGGTAAGTAAGTAAAGAAGAAGGTAGAAAATGAGAAGTAAAGAAAGTTTATGAGGCTAGGTGACATTATGTATAATCATTCATTATGTGAATGTTGTAATTTATTTGCTTGTAAGCTTACTAAGCCTAGTGCTTACTCTCTTTATTTTCTTTTTCTTATAGTTTTTATCAAGCCACTCGGGGATCGAAGGAAACGTCGGAGACCCGATCACACTATCGAAGAACTCACATTGGTATAGTTAGACGTTTAGTTTTGTGTATGGCATGTATAGGAACTTGGTTTCTTTTGATATGATATGATCAATGAATGATGTGTAAATACTTATGAGTGATTAGCTAATAGAATGGCTGATGATATACATGTTTAATAGTATGTATAATTAAGTAGTAACTATCACATGAAAACTATGAAAAATGTGAAAGTAACTTAAAAACGGATTCAAGTATCAGAAATAACAAAAATAACGTGACTTTAAAAAATCACTAAAAATTGTGTAAACATATTTTTAAGATGAATAATATATGAAATTAAATCTTATTATGTCTATTTTCTTATGGAATAAGCAAAACAGGTAAAGGTATTATATTTTATGAGATATCTGAGTTTTAGTGAAACAGGGTCAGAGAAAATTCTAGATCCCCTGTTTCAACTTTGGAAATTCACCATAAATTGTAAAAAAATAATTAGGTGGTGTAATTTATATGGTTAGAATCTTTATTTAATCTAGTTTTAATAGAAACAAACGGTATAGTTATATTAATTTTGTATAGGGAGAAAAGTGGTTCGTAGTAAGTAGAGGTCAGTGCAGTCGAATTCTGAAACAGGGGTAACTTTAACTAATAAACTGTACTAATTGGCTAAGTCAAAAATTCTAGAAAAAAATTAGTAGATAGATATATGAGTCTAGTTTTAGGAAAAATTTACGGATCTTAATTTTGAGTTTTAAAACTCAAGAAATGAATTTTTAAGCAGCTATGACGCAGAAAAATAGTTTATTCCGAAAATTAAAATAAGTGGTTTAGAGTTGTTTAAAAAGGTAAGATAAGTTTAGTAACACCTCAAGCTTGACTCTGGTGACGGTTTCGGGCGTGGGGGCGTTACATTTATTGGTATCAGAGCAGGTTTAGTCGGTTCTCGGAACAGTTAGTGTGAGTAAATGTCTAGCTATACATGCCATACTGTATTTTGATAGTGTGACGACTCTGAGCGATTTTTAAATATTTTGTTTTATTGTAATGGATCCCAGCGAGCTGGTGATGATGATGTAGAAAGTAATGCGCTTTGCTCCGCGGAAGGGGTAGCGTCATCCGAGAATAGGCCGATGTGATTAATCGAGGAGGAGTGACTCGAGAAGCTCTCTTCCAAGCTTTGAATAATTGGTTTGCCGAGTTCGTTCGCATGCGAATCCGGTGAGTTAGACCTCCACTCCTCATGACTCTCGGGCTACCCATGTAGCTCAAGCTTTTGATCCACAGTACAATGATAAGAGAAAAGCCACCAGTTGATAGAATCGGGAAACAAGGGCGAGAAGAGTTTTGAGCAACAAAACATGATGATGCAGAAAGAGCAAAATTTTGGTTAGAAAATACTATCGAGTCTTTGATGAATTATCTTGTACCCGAGGAATGTATGAAATGTGTAATATCACTTCTTAGAGACTCAACCTACTACTACTAGTGGAAGACACTTGTATCAATTGTACCAAAGGAGAGGATCACTTGGGAATTCTTTCGGGAGGAATTTCGTAAAAGTACATCGATCGGGGTTTATTGACCGTAAGAGAAAGGAATTCTGGAATTGAAACAAAGGAGCTACTGTGTTCTCCAAGATAGATTTGAGATCCGGATACTATCAGTTATGAGTTAAAGAGTTAGATGTCCCAAGAGCGCTTTAGGACTAGGTATGGTCATTATGAGTTCCTTGTGATGCCATTTGGCTTGACTAATGCTCCCGCCATTTTCATGGACTTAATGAACCGAATTTTCAGATCGTGCTTGGATAAGTTTGTATTTGTGTTCATTGATGATATCTTGATTTATTCTCATAATGAGACTGAGCATGCAGAGCATTTGAGAACAGCTTTTTCTGATTCTCGAGAGATAATCGGTTGTATGCCAAGTTTAGCAAAAGTGAGTTCAGTTACGAGAAGTTGGTTTTCTTGGACATATTGTTTCGTGTGAAGGTATTAAGGTTGATCCGAGCAAGATTTCAGCCATTGTTGATTGGAAGCCTCCTAGAAATGTATCGAAGTTAGAAGTTTTCTTGGTCTTGCCGGATATTGTAGAGGATTTTCCATGATAGCTACCCGTTGACAAGATTTTGCGAAAGGATATCAAGTTTGAATGGATTGAGAAGTGTCAACAGAGTTTCGACAAGTTAAAAGCATTATTGACTAAAGCTCCTGTTTTAGTACAACGAGAACAGTGTAAGGAGTTTGTGATTTACTGGTGATGCGTCTATGAATGGACTTGGTTGTGTACTTATGCGAGGAAGGGAAGGTAATTGCTTATGCCTCTAGATAGCTAAAGCCACATGAGAAGAACTATCCGATACATGATTTAGAGCTAGCTGCCATTATTTTTGCATTGAAGATTTGGAGACATCATTTGTACGGTGAGAAGTGCCACATATTCACTGATCACAAAAGTTTGAAATTGAAGCAAAGAAGATGGCTAGAGTTGATTAAAGATTATGAGCTAGTGATTGATTATCACCCAGGGTATGTGTACCGAAGAATGATGAGCTTATTCGAAAGATCTTACAGGAAGCACATAGTAGTTTTTTTTGTCTATTCATCCAGGTAGTACAAAGATGTATAATGATTTGAAGAAAATGTACTGGTGGGTAGGAATAAAAAGGGACATTTCAGAGTTTGTTTCTAGATGTTTGATCTGTCAGCAGATTTTGTGACAGGATTGCCGTTTACACCGAGAAAGAAAGATGCAGTATGGGTTGTGATTGATAAGTTAACGAAGTCGGCTCATTTTATCCCAGTTCGTATGGATTTTTCACTTGACAAGTTGGCCGAGTTGTATATTTCAGAGATAGTCAGACTACATGGGGTAGACGAGGCTACATGGGAACTCGAAGAGGCTATGTGAAAACAGTACCCAAATCTCTTCACAGGTAAGATTTTCGGGGACGAAAATCCCTAAAGGGGGGAGAAATGTAACATCCCGAAATAGGGCCTAAACGGAACAGTGGTTGCGAAACCACAAATCTGAGGTAGAAAAATTTATTTTATTATTATTTTGAGGTCTATGATATGTTTGCATGATTGTGTGAAAAGTTCGTGAAGAAATTCTATGCATAAAGTACTTAATTTGAAATTAGGGACTAAATTGAATAAATTGCAAAACTTGTGTTCTAGAAGTATTTTGCATAAAATTGAATTAGAATATTAATTAGGAGGTCTTAAATAGCAATTTGACCAATTTTAAGTTCATGGACAAAATTAGGACATGGAAGGAATTTTTGAAAGTTTAGTAGTAAGGGCATTTTGGTCATTTAGGGGTAAAATGAATTAAAATACAAAATTAAAAGCCAATTTTGCTCATCTTCTTCATGGAGGCCGAAATTAGCATGGGGAAGCCATGGCTAGGGTTTTCAAGCTTTCCAATCTCAATAGTAAGTGATTCCAAGCCCCGTTTTAATGTTCTTTACGTTTTTGGAATCCGGTAGCTCGATTAAGCTTATGCTAGTAATAATTCAACCTAGGGTTCATATTTGGAAAAATACCCATAGGTGAAATGTGTTTATTTTGATGTTTTATGATAGAATATGAGGTTTTAAATTATGTTAGACAACTTGTACTACTCGGTTTTAAGCAAAAACGAGTAAAAGGACTTAATTGGTAAAAATACCTAATAGTCATAAGTGCTTGTTAGAGTATGAATTTGATGCTGCCATAGAAGGGAAAAATGACCAGAATGTCATGAAACATAAGAAAATAGGCTGAAGTTTAATTTACGAGCTTTGGGGCAAAAGTGTAAATATGCAAAAGTTTAGGGGCAAAAGTGTAAATATGCAAAAGTTTAGGGGCAAAATTGTAATTTTGCCAAAATATGATTTTGAGTCAATTTGAATAATGTGAGTCCTAATTAGACTATATTTTAAATGATAGAGCAAGGAAAACTGAAATTCGGGCTAAAATGGAGAAAATACCAAGTTGTGGACGAAATGGTAAAAGTAGCTATTTTTGCATACGAGGTAAGTTTACAGTAAATAAATGCAATATTATTTTATTTTACATTATTATTGTAAATTTCCAGCATTTATATACTTATTTTATGAGAATATTTGAAGTCGAATTAAAGTAAGTGTGAGAGAAAAAGCATTAGGAAGCCTCGTTTGAACGTTAGGAATGTTAGGATATTGGGGTTGACAGGACAGGACAGGACAGGAATGAGCCATGTAAGTCCATATCAGATATATGGCTTTGGAGACAGGAATGAGCCATGTAAGCCCATATTAGATATATATATATGGCATTGGAGACAGGAACAATTCATGTAAGTCCATGTCGAAGACATGGCATTGGCAGGATATTGATAGAGCAGAGAACGACCCAAAGTATCCTTAGTATTCCGAGTGGTTCAATGGGTCATTGTACACGTTAAATTACAGTGAATTATCAGCAAAAGGGAAGGTAGATTATATTTATGAATAGTGAAAGGTTAGGTAAGAAAGAAGGTAAGTAAGTAAAGAAGAAGGTAGAAAATGAGAAGTAAAGAAAGTTTATGAGGCTAGGTGACATTATGTATAATCATTCATTATGCTGAATGTTGTAATTTATTTGCTTGTAAGCTTACTAAGCCTAGTGCTTACTCTCTTTATTTTCTTTTTCTTATAGTTTTTATCAAGCCACTCGGGGATCGAAGGAAACGTCGGAGACCCGATCACACTATCGAAGAACTCACATTGGTATAGTTAGACGTTTAGTTTTGTGTATGGCATGTATAGGAACTTGGTTTCTTTTGATATGATATGATCAATGAATGATGTGTAAATACTTGCTAGTGATTAGCTAATAGAATGGCTGATGATATACATGTTTAATAGTATGTATAATTAAGTAGTAACTATCACATGAAAACTATGAAAAATGTGAAAGTAACTTAAAAACGGATTCAAGTATCAGAAATAACAGAAATAACGTGACTTTAAAAAATCACTAAAAATTGTGTAAACATATTTTTAAGATGAATAATATATGAAATTAAATCTTATTATGTCTATTTTCTTATGGAATAAGCAAAACAGGTAAAGGTATTATATTTTATGAGATATCTGAGTTTTAGTGAAACAGGGTCAGAGAAAATTCTAGATCCCCTGTTTCAACTTTGGAAATTCACCATAAATTGTAAAAAAATAATTAGGTGGTGTAATTTATATGGTTAGAATCTTTATTTAATCTAGTTTTAATAGAAACAAACGGTATAGTTATATTAATTTTGTATAGGGAGAAAAGTGGTTCGTAGTAAGTAGAGGTCAGTGCAGTCGAATTCTGAAACAGGGGTAACTTTAACTAATAAACTGTACTAATTGGCTAAGTCAAAAATTCTAGAAAAAAATTAGTAGATAGATATATGAGTCTAGTTTTAGGAAAAATTTACGGATCTTAATTTTGAGTTTTAAAACTCAAGAAATGAATTTTTAAGCAGCTATGATGCAGAAAAACAGTTTATTCCAAAAATTAAAATAAGTGGTTTAGAGTTGTTTAAAAAGGTAAGATAAGTTTAGTAACACCTCAAGCTTGACTCTGGTGACGGTTTCGGGCGTGGGGGCGTTACACCTAATAAATCATTTTTTTTGAAAAGAAAATTTATTCTCGAACAAAAATGAAGGCCAAATGTGGGTCTATGCGAAAATCAGAGTAAAGTAGGGTTCGGGAGTCGGTTACACGCAACCCTCGCGACGCCCAAAATTGGTATCTTGTAAAACACATGTTGTCTTGATTTTCAAAAATACGAGTTCAATGTAAGATTTAATCGTGATCCGATTGAAAAGACGAGAAATTTTAGTTTTTCGATTTTTAGAAAGGTTGTTCCGTCTTTAACACGAGCCGACAAATTTCATCCAACATAGCGATGAAATCTATGGCTTAATGTTAAATCGGTACATTGCCTTATTTATTAAAATTAATTAGAAAACAAGAATATGATTTTCGCAGTAATGCAAAAAACAAAATTGAGATGAACTAAAAATAAATAAATGGAAGAATTAAAACATATTGAAGCAAATAACCAATGTGGTAATAATGTTAAAGAAAAAACTAACAATGCATACAAGATTAAACATAATTATAGTATCACATACTAAAACACAATGGATATACATATGCAATAATGATATTAAGAGCATATACGTAATATATATTTATACATATATATGTATAATTAGTAATAATATTGGAAATATACTATATAATATTTGAGATATTCATGAAGTGATAAAAATATCCATATAATTATTAATGTTATACATATGAAAGATGGATGTACATAGGAATGAACAATGTTTACATAATAATACTAAATATAGGTACTTAATATATATGTATATATGCATAATATATATTTAAAATGAACATAGACAATATACATATACAATAAAATACATGAATACTATGATATTTTGAAAGAATATATGTACGTAATACGTATAATAGAAATAATAATATACATAATATATATAAAATACACATTATATATACGTATATAACAAAACATACACTATATCAACAATTATAATAGTGATGGTATTAAAATACAAAAAAGATCAATGTAACATAACAAAAATACTATACATATAAATCTATGTGCATAAATAAAAATATACACTATTATAATAATAATAATAATAAATAATATAATAACAATATTGAAATACCAAAACAAATACAATGAAGATATTGAAATAAAGTAGTAAAAATAAGCCTATACGTAAATATATATATACACATATATGCTAAAACATATATAAATATTGATAATAATAATAATAATAATAATAATAATAATAATAATAATAATAATAACAAGGATATTTAATAGAAAATGAAAATAAACAAAAAAAGGACTAAAATTAAACTAAAAACAAAGTTGTGGGGCAAATTTGAAAAGAAAATAAGGAGGAGAGGACCAGATTGCAATATGCACACAACATGGGAGGACCAAAACAACAATATCCCCAGTCCTTAAAACGCAGCGCTTGGTACGGGGCTAAATTGAAAACCTCAGAGAATTAGGTGGCCAAATTGCAAAATCGTAGGAACTTAATTGCGAACTCTTAGAAAAGCGGAAGGGCCAAATGCGCAAATTGCCCTTCTGCTAAAAAAACACGCGGATCCTGACCTGGAGTGGGTCGGGTCGACCCGACCCGGGGCCCAAAATGGTGCCGTTTTATTTAATATGGGGGGACCAAAACGGTGCATTTTGGTCCCCTATAAAAGTTAATTTTTTTTGAAACTTTTCATTTGTGCAGCTGAAGGAAAAAAAAAAAGAAAAGAAGAGAGGGGAGAGGGGAGAGAATCCGGCCAGGGGGGCACCGGTCCGATTGTCGGCCCGTCGCCGGCGCCGGCGCAGGCCACCGTGCACGATGGCCAGAGTTTCAAAAAATCGGTAATTTTCCTCTTTTTTTTCTTGTTATTTTTGTTTAATATATATATGTGTATGGATTGTGTACGAAATATAGATTATATGTATACACAGATTCGAAAAACGAAAAGAAAAAAAATAAATAAACCTTGATTCCTCTTTGATATATTTTGCTGCGACTTTGGTATGTATGGAAGCCTGTTTGGTGTTATTTGCTTTTGTAAACTGATTGTTGAGGTCTGATTACGGTTTTCGAACGTTCTTGTATTCTCTGCCTTTTTTGATTGCCGAAAAAGAAAGAAAAGGAAAAAAAGCCATTTTACATTTTATTTCATGGCTTTTATAGCCTTTACAATTTTATTTCCTATTATTTTTGTCCTTTCTCTCTACTGTGTGCAGGAGATGGCCGATGGAGCAAGTGGCCGGCAGTCAGGGGCATGGGGCTGCAGAGGGTAGGTGGCACAAGTGGGAATAGGGGTTAGGGTTGGTTGATTAGGGTTTTTGTTTGGGTTTGGGGTTTTGGGCTTCTGATTTTAGTTGGGCTAAGGGTTTTGTATTGGGTTTGGGTAATTGGTTGTAGTGGGCTAATGTTTGGGTTTTAGGGGATTGTTTTGTAAATGGGGTTTTAGGTTAGTATTGGGCCAACCGGGTTTGTTGTATTGGGTCTGAAGTTGAGTGGGTTTGCTGAAGGGTTAGTAAAAATGTAAATGGGTTTAATTTGTAAATGAAATTGGGCCGAAATTGGGCCAAAATTGGCCTAGTACAATAACTATAGAACTTTAAATTTGAGGTCCTTATATGGTAATTAAACCATTAAAAATACTTAGTTGTTAAGGATGATGATTCATCGATGGAAAATAAAATTAAAAAATTAGAAAGATGAAAAATAAAGATGATAAATAATAAAAAGATGAAAATATCATCATTTTATCATCATCTTCCCCAAATATTTTGTATGGAAACCCTAGGGAAGAGAAAGCAAGCTTTCTTGGCCAAATTAGGTAAGTATTCAAGTCTCGTTTTTAGTAATTTTTATATTTTTGAGATTGGGACAACTTAATCTAGCTATTTTGGGGATTAATTTGTAAAGTTATCAAAGTATGAAAATTTTTCCATGGATGAATATGCTAAAAATTTGAAATTTATGATAGAATATGAAAGATTGTTGATAGATAAACAACTTTTATAAAGTGAATTTTGATGAAAACATGATTTAGGGACTAAATTGAAAAGTTGTAAAAAATCATGGAAAAATTCTAAATTTTATGAAATACATGGGCTGTAAATGTTACATGTAAAAATCGGCTAGGCTTGGAACAAGGATTAAATTGCATGAATTTTATTTCCGAGCATAGGGACGAAATCGTCATTAATTAAAAGTTCAGGGGCAAAACAATAATTTTTCCTATGATGTAAATTGGACTGAATTGAGTTTAAATTGTATTAAATTGATGTTAAATTTACTCGTATAGATCCGGATAAACCGAATTTAGAGCTAGAACGAGGAAAAGAGGAAAATGTTGGATTAGTAGATTTTATGTACACGAACATTTGTCGAGGTAAGTTCATGTAACTAAATTGTGTATATTTATATTCTTGAACTAGATGTTGTGCATGTGCATTGCATAAATATCATATATGTATGACATTGAAAACATATCCGACAAAATCAGATAAAAGATAATGCCCGATAAATGATAAATGATAAAAATGTTACTTTTATGCTTGAAATGAATGTGAAATGTGTTTATTTGACTATTGTGAATATTATAAATGTATGAAATAATCACATGCCTGAAAAATGTTAAATCCTGTTTGAATAAATGAAAGTCGATAGATACATTATTTTCCCTATTAATATTAAGGTCCTGCATATGTTGCGGACGGGATTTAGCTCGGACGAATAATCCTAATTTAGTCCTCTCGAGCATCCTGTTATAGAGTTCTTGCCAACATCCTGACTGGTAGTGATTTAGCATGTGTTGCGCACTACCGCAGCTCTTTGTGAACATCCTGATATGTGATCAGTTGTGTTCCTGCATATAATGCGGACACAAGCGCAGCTCTTCATGAGCGTCCTGTTAAGCTCACTTGAACTCTCTGCTACCTTATCTGGTGCTTCCTGATAATATCTCTTCAAAGATATCTGATAAGCTCTCTGAGCTTCCTGAATAAAACTCTTAGAGTTTCCTGATTAGCCCGGATAAGTGTCCTGTTACATGGTTACATGGCTCATCTGAGCATCCTGATATGTGGCTCGAGAGTGTGCTCCCTGGTTATGTGCCCTAACGGGTACCCCTGAATATGAATTGATGGATCCTGATTTGTACACCTCGAGTGTACTACCTGTGTATCTATCTATATTTCAAACAAATTCAACGGATAAAAATCTTGACATGAGAAGATATGAATAGGAAATGAATTATTACACGTATCTGCCTGAAATACATGAAAATGGTGATACATAATATATGGAAATATGAGATGATGATATCTGTACATAGAATTTATTTGATGAATACGTTCATCCATGATTATAGATTTGTACACCTTGAGTGTACTATTTGTGTAACATTAATATTTCGAATAATTTAATGAATAAAGTTCTGACATGGAATAATCTGAGCTCGAGACGAATTATTATGAAATTGAACTTTAAATACAGGGATATGATTTGTACATGTTACATGAATACATGATGTGAAAAACATATGAATATTGAAATCTGATTATTGTTGCACCCATATATGTTTCTTGATGTTATAGTGGAATATATAACTAACACGGGTGATGAGGATATGTGTTGAGGCTCGTGATTCAGTTGACTGAATATGCCTTATATGTTTATATTTAATTTAAATGAATGGTAAGTTTATTACCATGTTATACTAACTTACTAAGCATAATATGCTTACTTTGTTTTATTTTCCCCTGTTCTATAGTAATTTGAAAGCTCGTTGGATTGGAAGCATTGGCGGAGATCACTCACACTATCCATCGGCCTATTTCGGTATATATGGTAAATCAATTATGATTATAATGACATGTATAATTTATTTATCCAATGATGACATATAAATGTTTTGAATGAAACTAGCCATTGGGATGGCTTGTGTTTGACATATTTTGATATATTTATAGGTGGTTCTATCATGTTTAAAGAATGAATGTGATATTACATATATGCATTTAGTAAGTAGATGAGTACGAATAATAGATTAACATGAAAATAAATTTTCATCTAAGATACCTAAGGGTACATTGGTTGTATGTTATAATATGTCATGTTCAAGACATGGTTTAAACTTGTTTTGAATGCTTTGATATGGTTTATGAAGGTGTTCAAGTATTAGTGTAGGTGAAAGACAAGAAGGGTGATAAATGTGGCTTGAAAAATAGCCTATTTTTGTCTACAAGGGCAGAGACATGAGTGTGTATCTCAGTCGTGTGTGACACATGGCCTAGCACATGGGCGTGTGATCTGTCCGTGTGTCCCCTGCATCTTTAAAATGTCAAAACAGAATGCTCAGAATTGATCACACGGCCTGGCACACGGGCGTGTGGCTTGGCCGTGCGACCTTTGCACCTACACACGGTTTAGTACACAGGTGTGTGACCTGATCGTGTGACCTAAGTCAGAGAGTTACACGGCCTGAGACACAGGCGTGTGACCCCTGCACTTAGGAAAAATTTTAAAATTTTACGAAAAAATTTTTGAGCACCCGGTTTAGTCCCGACATGATTCTAATGCATGATTTAGGCCTCGAGGGCTCATGTAAGGGACTATATGATTAAATTTGATTGAAATCTGATATGAATGCTAAACATTTATGAAATGTCTGTTACTTGACCCGTAAACTTTTGTAATACTCCATAACCTTATTCTGGCGACGGACTCGGGTTAGGGGTGTTACAAAAAGAATCGTTAATGCCTTTATAACTAAAAAATATCAATTTGTATTCTCATTAGTTGTTAGCTTTGTAATCCTCACCATTACCTACAAAATCCTTTCATAATAAAAAAACTGTTAATCCTTTTGTAACTAAAAAATATCGATTTGTATTCTTATTAGTTGCTAGCTTTGTAACCTCTATTCTTGAAACATTATAAGTAGGAGCTTTTCATAACTGGTGAAAAGATTTTTGACATTTTGGCATTTTGATTCTTAAAACTTTCTCTCAAGAATTCTCTAAGTTATTTTCTTTGTTTAGCATTATCATCAGCCAAATTTCCCTTTCTCCACTTATTGATCACCATCTGTCGCTACGCTTAGTGTTACAAGATCTACTCCAGTCTTCCTTTCCACCTTCTTTTGATATACCTTATTCCCTTGTTTGCAACGCTTGCTCTCTCCATTAAAGAATTCTCTACAAAAAGCATATCAAATGAGTTTAAACCATTAAATATACTTTTTAAGGAAAACAATATGTAAACGGGCCAATTTGCCCGGGCTCACGTCAGAACCAAAATCCAAAATAAAAATAATAAATAAACAAAACATCAAATTATAACGGTCTAGTTATAAATAGTCTAGGGCCAAAAATATACAATGGTCCACAGCCCAATAGCAAATCATAACCCAAATTCAAAGCCTAAAATCTAGACCCAAAATACAAGCCCAGTAGACCCAAAAATTGAAACCCTAACAGAAACAAAAAGGGCTCCTTTGCGCCGCAACCAGACAGCAGTCCCAGCCTCCATGCGCCTTCAGCACCGTACAACCACGTCCGCGCCTCCGTAGGCCTCACGCTAAGGGCCAGCGCATGCCCCGTACCCCGTACCTGCAAACAAACAAGACAAACACAGCAGCAAATATGAACAAAGAACAAATATTATATTTTTTATTGATTTCCTTTTATCATTTTCTATCTCTTCGGCTATAAAGCCAAGAGATTCCATTGATTGTAAGGTTATAGACGCATATTACACACAGAGAATACAAAAAAAAAGCAAACAATATTTGAAGGTGATCTCCGTTTTTCGACTCTTTTTTTTTATTTCCTCTGATTTTTCATCATTCATATAGAAATAAAACGAAACGAAGGGTTTACCTTGTGAGCCGGCCATCGTTTCCCTTTCACTTCGTCGAAATTGAAGCCTGAATGGGATTTTAAGGCTAAAAACCACCCTTTTGGAGTCCGAAAGCATTGGTCGCCATTCGCGGTGGCGTATCGGTGCCTAGGGGAGTGTGTGGAGGTTCGACTGAGCAACAAAAGGGGGAAGCTAGGGTATTGTTAGGGTTCGGCTGAAGGAAGGCAATGCTTAGCCTTATAAGAGAGCAAAGAAACGACGCCGTTTAAACCAACTCCAATGGTTTAAAAACGACATCGTTTGGAAGCCCTAACCCAATGATCCGCTCCAATGCCCTCAGGATCTGCGTGTTTGCTGCGTTAAAGGGAAATTTATGTATTTAGTCCCCTCTTTTTGCGTGTGCATTCAATCGCACCTTATCTGCTTTGTTTTTTTTTCTCTTAAATTAGATCTTTAATTTGTACGCATTTTCACTGTAGTCCGCTGTACTGCGCAGCGTTTTGGGTCTAGGGGATATTTCTATTTCTTGTCCCCACATATTTGCGCGGATCACTTATTGATCCAATTTCTGATTGTTTTATTTATAAATTATCCCTCTTATTTTCATTCGGTTCTAATTTAGTTTTCTATTTGTATAATTTACCGCTTTATTTTTTTTATATATGCTGGTCCGTCTCAATCGTTTTATTGTTCTTATTTGCACAATTGTTTTGAAGATTTTTATATATTAGATTTTTTTAATATTTTGTACAATATTCTTTATTTCTATATATATTTGTATATGCATAACTTTATTTTGTTCAATAAAATAATCATTTTAAAATTCTTTTTGCATTAAGCTATTCTAATACTTTTATATAACCTCTTGTGTAAATATTAATAGATATATTAATACATCCATTGCTTTTATAGATTTTTCTATTTAAAATACTCCTTACCTTATGATTCACTAAGTATTTTTCTTTATATATATATACGAAATACAAAACTATTTTAGGAACTTCACTTTTGTATTTATAAAATTATTATTTGGAATGTTTCTTTATATTTTATTATTTTATGCTTTATCTATTATCTCATTTAAATGTTTTTATATAATGGTACGTATGTAATTTATAGGTTAACCCTTTTTATATATATATATATATATATATTATTAATCTCATGCTATTTTCTTTTACAATAAATCTATTTATGTATGAATGTTTTGTAAATCTGTTATGTGTATTATATCTTCCCATGTATTTTTATTATTCTTTCATATTATATATTATTTAAGTTACCATGTACCTTGTCAATTTTTAAATGAACTTGTGTTTAAAATATTTTGCATATGATTTGATTCAAACTTTATTTCTATAATATCTATTTCAATAATTATATATCCCTAGTTTTTATGCAAATTTGTCAACCTATATATCATGTGTTCATTTATTTGTCATTATTTTAAAATCATTTCATTTATTTGTCACTATTTTAAAATCATTTTATAGTATATTGGCTTCTAATTGCTATTTTGTTTTTTTTTTACATCGTGCATTGATCACTTTATATCATGCTATGTATATTATTGTGGCATATTATTGTGTGTATTTGTTTTGGCTGTGTTGAATTGTTATATTATTATTTTCGTCATTGTATTATTATATCAATTATTTTCCATGCATTATCGTAATCGGGTTATATTTTTTTAGGTTAGTTATACTTAATTTTTAGTTTGTTAATTGATTGTATCTCATGTGCATATATTATCCCATATAATTGTTTTCCACTTGGTTTATGAAATTTGGTCTTATAAGGTCTAAATCTTTAAGATTAATTTCGTTTTATTTCAAGTCGCATTAACACGTTTTAAGCTATTTTTATAATTATTCATTTAAAAATTCTTTAAAATGAAGGCAATACTCGATGTTTGGCAATTCGGGAATCGGGCCCTATCGTGCTGGGTTGCGATTTCCTACTTGTTCAAAATAATCGAATATTCCTTTAGAATTTCACTCATGTTCTCTAAATTCTAAAATAAGGCAATGTCCGATGTCTATAAATTCAAGAAATCGTGCCCTACTGTGCTGGTTTCGACTTTTTTGTTGGACTAAATAATTGGGCATCCTTTTGCGGTTTTCAACATATAAACTTTGGAAGTCGAAATTTATCGTGTCTTCGAGGGTATAAAGGATCGTGTCCTATCGTGCTGGATGTGATGCTATATTCATTTGAAACAAGAGAATTTTGAAGGCCAACCCGGGCTATTCAATTGTTGTTAAAAGGAACCACATTTCAAAAACATTTTTAAATCTTAGGCATAAGGACAGTATTTAATTGATTTCGTACCAATTTTGGGCGTAATGAGGGTGCTAATCTTTCCTCATACGTAACCGACTCCCGAACCTGTTTTCTCATATTTACGTAGGCCAAAATCGTTGTTTTAGTAAAAAGAAACATTTTATTAAAATAACCAAATTCTTAGGTGATCCGATCACACCTAATAAAGATCGGTGGCGACTCCATTTTCGTTTTCAAAAAGTCGATCCCCATTTTGTCTTAAAATAAAAAAAAATGGTTTCGACACAATAACTCTTTTGAGTTCCATTAAGGGTTTGTTTGTTTCACTGAAAATGATTTCCGGAAAATGGTTTTTGAAAAATGACTTACTTCCCTGGAAAAGTTAATATTTTTCGGTGTTTGGATGAATCTATGTAAAATATTTTCTGTTGTTTGACAGATTTCTTAAAAATATTTCATAAAAGCTGTTTTTAATGAAACAAACGTACTTTTGAGATTTTTCTTATTTTTTTCATTGTTTAATTGAGTTTATTTTATATTTATAAATTTATAGTTTACTTGCATATATTAAAAATATTTTGTTAAATTCAGGTTCATTACGTCATTTTTTAGTTACATGACTACCAAGTGAGTATTTTTTATTTAAAAATGTGACATCAACAAAATTATCAAAAAAAAATTAACAAGTTCAACAATTGGACTTGATTTTCAAATCTAAAAAGTAGAGAGACTAAATTGCAAATTTGTGAAGGGCACATAGACTTATGACATATTTTAACCTTTATAGTATAAAATATTTATAATTAATATATTTATAATTGTAATAAATATTTATTATTAAAATATTAATATTGAATATTTTCAATAATATGTGAAGAATATTATGTAAAATTATTATTTTTAAAATTTATTATTAAAATAAAATTGAAATATTAAATAATTTATTAAAATGATAAATTATATTAATTATATTAATAATTTATTATATGACTAAAGATAAATAATTAAATATGTATGTTTAATAATATTGAAAAATATAACCATAGAAGTTAGGTGAGATGGCAATGGTCTCTCCTATTTTATCCAATACTTGTGGTCAACATTTACTCCTTAATGGGCCCCTACAAAATGTGGAGGATTAGTTACTGGATTTGCCCCGATAGATATCTTAAGAAATGAAAAAAATGGTAAGTTATTTTAGAGGAAAAAAATTATTTTACGTTGATTTGTAAGCTATTTTCTATAAAACAAACACAGAAAAATATTTTATATTTTACATGTAAACAGACCAATCCTAAATGTTCTAAAATATAAACCATTATTTAATGTGGTTTTGGATCCATTAGCTCATTGTAGTAAATTTATTACTGCATTGGGTAGTTGAATACATTACGAGTTTAATGTGAATGAAGTTCAATAAATCTCTTTAAAGGGTAATGGCTGAAGAAGAAGAACAAGAAAGGTTTGATGATGAGCGATTAATTATGCTGTTTTGAATCTACAATCCATTTTTCCTGTACTTAGCCGTTGGAAAGGATTATATGAAACAGTAGTGCCACGTTATCTGTATCCTTTTTGTAAATGCCCAAATTAGATCGGGCCCAATGAACCAATACCAGACCCAAACCCCATACCCCTATTACACCCAAAAACAAATTAAACCAACTAAGTCCAATAACACCTACCCTAACCCAAACAAAACAAACCCAACATCAAGCCCAAAGTAATGAAGCCCGATAGGCCCAAAGTCTAAACCAAGTTCCAGCCAAGCCTAACCCTAATCCTCCCTAGCGCCGTACCCCTCCCACGTACGCTGTCGGCACGCCCAACACCCAAGGTTCGGCCCTCCATTGTCTCCTTGCGCCAAAACGGTCGTCCACAGCCCACTGACCCTCGTGCACCTGCAAAAGAAAGCAAAAAAGGCAAATAAACAGGACAATAGGGCAAGAGGCAAAAACGAAGCAAAAATGAACAGAGCATAGAATAGGTAGACGAAATCATTTGTATTTTTTCGGCTATAAAGCCTGAAATCCCAGATTTCTTTAAAAAAGGAGGGATACGAATATTGGAATACAAAAAAAAAAAAAGGAAGTCAAAAAATTAAAAAGGTGGATTTCGAATGTTTCTTTTTGAATCTGTTTTACTTGTTTTTAGATTTTGCATGTGTTTCGTAATATAATAAAACAAACCAGAAACAAAATGGCTTTACCTTCGCGCGTGAGCCACCGGAGACCTCATCCCCTTCGTTGAAATCGAAGTCGGAGATGGGGCTTCGAGGCTAAAACTGACGAACTCCACGTTGGATTGAACGGAGGAGCAAAAGGGGGCTATCAAGGTTCATCGTTCATCGTCATGGTGATGAAACGGTGGCCGAACGGTTAGGATTCTCTTCCCCGGTCTAAAACGCGTTGGCTGCTGCCAGGGGAAGGAGAATCGGTGGTTTCAGAGGGAGGCTAGGGTTCGGCAAAGTAGGCTGAAACGGGCCTTTTATAGCGAATCAAAACGCTGCCGTTTGAGCCTTCTTCAATGGCTCTAAACGGTGCCGTGCAGACAAAGCCCGACCCGATCCGGCTCCTAGCCCCTGGGATCCGCTTGTTTTCGCGGTGAGGGAACATTTACAATATCAGTCCTTCCCCTTTCGTCCCCTTTTCAAATCAGTTAACATTTGCATCTTTCTTTCTTTTAAATTTCCCGCTTAATTTGCATGCATTGGCATTTGGTCCGCGTCCAAAACGCTGCGCCTTGGGAGCTGGCATATTTCCAGTTTAGGTCCCTCTACGTTGGTGCGCATTGCACATTGGCCCTCTTTTCGATTATTTTATTTACAAATTAGCTCTTTCCTTCTAACTGCATTTTAATTAGTTCCCTTCGATTATGGATTGTTTCTAATCAAACCCTTTTTGTTTATAACTCTTTGACTGTTCATCTATACGATTGTTTTGGAATTTCTTTTTATTAGATTAATATAATTATCTTCTATATACATGTATACTTGTACATCTTCATTTTAAATATTTTATGTTATTTATTTCTAGCTATTTTGAATCCCTTATATAATGCTTGATGTAGGATTTCACATATAAATTGTTTCAAATTCTTCTACTATTGAAAATCGTTGGTTATTAAGTATTTCAAGATTTCATGCATATATTATTTGTTATGCATGTATTTTATACATACATATGTACTCCATTTCAAATTCATTTGTATATACCTTAAGCTTTTATACGGCATTTTAAATTATTTTGCAAATCATTTATTTCAAGCTATCCCATATATCATTTTTTTTATGTATATCGATGATTTTAGATTATATTGTACTATTCACTTTAAATTATCATCTTCTATACCTATTTAAAGCTCGTTTTTATGCATTATTTGTTTAAAATTGTTTCTTTATTTTAAATGGCTTTGCTATACGTTGTTTCACATTATGTGGTGTATTTTATATTTTACGCATGTATTATTTTATTTTTTATTTTATTTTTTTTAAATCTTTTACATACTATATATGTTAAATTTTTATACTACGTAGTTTAAACCATTCTCCCTTTTTAAATCTTTCATATGTTGATCGTTACAAATCGTTTCATCATTATTCACCTTAAGTTTTATACATTTTATTTATTTGTAACCCTTTTTTATTTATTCATTTTGAGTTATTCCTACACATAAGTTATTTTAAACCATTACCTACTCGAAATCGTCTTATGATATTTTATCTTATTTCACTTATCTTTATTTGTCGATATTGGAGTTTAAGTAACACGTGTTATGTGAATATTTCTATTGCACATTATTATTTATTTGTATTTTCATCATCATCATTTACTTGTATTCACATCGTATTACTCCATGCTCCATATTATATTTTTATTTTATCTAGCCTAAATCATATCAAACATTGATCCAATAACATATTCATTTAATTTGAATCACTTGGTTTCTATTCCAAACAAAATAGCGTACGTCGTTTAAAGATCCATCGCTATCATTTAAAACAAAAGTTTCAAAGTAGGGCGATATTTCGCGTTTTGGAATATCGAGGAATTGTGCCCTAACTTACGGGGATTCGATTCTCTCGTTAATTCTAGATGACCAAATATCCTCTTGAGTTTTAAAATATATGGAAATCCGATTAAAATTAAAGACGGCTTTGCGCTCGGGAATTCATGGTATCGTGTCCTAACTTACGGGATGCGATACTCCGATATCTCGAGGTGAGAAAGTCTTTAGCGATCATTTTGAGCTAATTCAAGCGTTTTTTTTTTTAAAAAAAATCGACATCAATAAAAGGGGGGAGCATATTTCAAATTCATTCTCGATTTTCAACTTTCGACTCTAGGACAATAATTAATTAATTTGGTACCAATTTTGGGCGTGACGGGGGTGCTAATCCTTCCTCGCACGTAACCGATTTCTGAACCCATTCTCTTGAGTTTCGAAGACCAAAAGCATCGTTTTCATAAACTAAACGTTTTATCCAAACAAAGGTGGTCCGATCACACCTAACAAAGATCGGTGGCGACTCCCCGTTTTAATTTCAAACCAAAGTCGATCCCATTGTTTTTAAAAAAAAATGGTTTCGACACCTTTTTCAATTGGTTTATGCCACATCAGTATTTTCATCTTGAATTTCAGCATTTTCATCTTGAAAAAAATCAAAATCAAATTAAAATCTTAAAATTCAAGATAAGAATACTGATGTGGCATAAAACTATTGAAAAGGGGTAATATCCCTGTTTCATACAATCATTTCTCTTTAGCAGTTCGCAAGTTGTCATTATTATCCTTATATTTTGCAAGAAAATAGAATAGTGGGGATATTTATCTAAATTTAAATTAAACAAAATAATATTATTACCAATAAATGTTGAATGTTGGGTAAGAAAAAAAATTAAATTCATTTTTTTTCATAATTTGATCAATTAACCTAACATTTAAAAAACAACCCACTAGCCTTGTTGGAAACATTATAAAACCCCTTTCCTTCCCTCCAAGTTCTCCATCCTCAAACACTTCTACTTTTTAACTCTAAAGCAAAGAAAGCAATTGCCACTAGGGTTTTGAGAAAAGCTTAAAATGGCTTCAAAACGATCAGCTTCCGTGACCCTCCTTTTGGCACTCATCATTCTCTTCTTTTCCCTGGTCAGTGGTACTTGTCCATCCTGCTCTTCCTCCGGCTCTAACCTCACCTCCACTTCATCTGCACAAGGCAGTTGCCCTATGGATATCCTCAAATTAGGTGTATGTGCTAATGTGCTTGACTTAGTCAATGTCACCGTTGGCTCACCCCAAGTGTCACCATGTTGTTCCCTTCTCGATGGCCTTGTCGACATCGACGCTGCTACATGCCTTTGCATTGCTATTAGAGCTAGCGTCTTAGGCATCAACCTTAATATCCCAGTTTCCCTTAGTTTGATTCTCAATGTTTGCTCAAGGAACGTTCCTACTGGCTTCCAATGCTAATTAAGTCATCATTGTTCCCTTAGTTTGATTCTCAATGTTTGCTCAAGGAACGTTCCTACTGGCTTCCAATGCTAATTAAGTCATCATTGTTCTCTACCTTCTTTCTCATCTTTCTTATGGTGTTTGTGTTTGATTTTAAAAAGTTATAATTTCTCGTATTTGCATTAAATCAGTGTTTTCATCTGTAGCTTTGTTGTTTTAATTTCCTTGGGGGAGATTGATACAAAATAATAAATCTAATACTTTTCTATCAAGTGTTTTCTTTTGAGGGGTTATTGTATCTTTAAAGGACATTAATAGACTTGCATTATTCAACTTGTTTTATTTCCTTTCTTCTTGTTTCCTTGTCAATTTATTTAATGCTTTATATAATTCTGGGAGGTATCTACTTATAAAGTGTAAAACTTAAAGTAATTTTACATATTTCTATAACTATTTATATGATTAATATTTTAATGATTTAATCGTTGAATTTATCAATATAATTATACTTGTTATGCATGTAAATTTTCAAATCGATCTGGTATCTTTACCATATCGATCTAAAATACTCGATATATTAATATATATTCAACGGTTGAATTTTTTTACATAAAAAATAGTTAAAAATTTTAAATTTATATCAAATATGACATGTATGATTTACATGAATAGACTATAAAATATAATAGTTAGACTGTGTCTATTTAATAAATATTGTTTTATTCCTTATTTGAATGACAATTAAAATAATAGTTTGAGACAATTAAAATATTTATATTTTTATTGATATTTTTTTTTACTTGTATGACTTATATAAATCATTTTATAAAGTGCATTTAAGCAATAAGTATAGGTAATTTTGTCAGTAAAGCTAGTTAGGTATGATGAAGTTTTTCTCTTTTCTTTTGAAGTTGGTGAATTTGGATGGGCAGTGCATTTATCTGCTATTAGTGTAAAATTAACAGTAGTTGTGAGATTAGATACTATAGCAAAACTGTAGCGTGATACAAAAAGTAAACTAAACGCACTGCACCATATCATACTATCCATCCAATCCCATATTAATCAAATTGCTTGTTGAAGGAGCCTATTTCGAAATTTTATTTGACTTTTTCGAAGCAAGATAAGGCTTTTCAAAGCCTATAAATATGTTGTCGATTTACACAAGTAGGCAGTCTTTTGAATTTTATAATTCGAGAGCTGATGTTTGTGCAATTAGACACTCTTTATTTAGGTATTTATTGGAAATATATTCTTGATTGTAAGTAATGTTATTTAGAAAAGTGATTGTAATTTGAATTGGGACTATAATTATCTATTGTAAGAGAATAGATTGAGTTTAAGGCAATAATTGTACAGGATTAATTGTTGAGTAAAATCATTCTTTGAGAGATGTTTCGTAAAATAAAATTGATAAATCTGAACAACGTTAACAATTATTTTATGCCAAGCTTTGTCCTTGCAAAATTGTCTTGTTTTATATATTTTTTCTAACTTTTGTTCCAACAACTAACAAAATAATAACTTGAAACAATAGAAAAATATTAATGACATAATAGAAAAATAAAAAAATAATTTATTTTAACAAATTTGAAAAATATTAATAATAAAATGAGATGAATATCAAATCTATACATGAATTTTGATCTAATGTACAATGTTATACATAATTTTGATTCTGTGCGATTTTCTACATGAAAAATTTTATTTGATTCAGTTTTTACAAATCGCTAACAACATCATTGAGTTAGAATCATTTTACGTTGATATATTACATACACAAACAACTATCTCAATCCAATATGAATATAAATTATTGTATTCATTTTTTTAAATGTGCATAATTGAATCAAATTCAAAATTTCATACATACATATGAATCATAATTTAAATTTTATATGTGTAATTACATCAAATCAAAGTACATGTATCAAACTGTAAGTTGGAACAAAGTTTAAACATAAATTTGGCAATTATTGCGATTATGCAAGAACCGAACCACCCTTGCATATATCAATAACGTCTTATGCTTCTGTCTGTTGCTTCATGGTTCTAGTCTCATGGATTTGAATTACTATTTTAATAAAAACAAGAATTTATTTTGAATTAATTTTATAAATATAAATTTATAAAAAAATATTAATATAATATAAAATTGTTTGAGTAAGCTAATGAGTTGAAAATTTCATTTGATAATATGATTTGTGTAATATGAAAGGAATTATTTCATTATCTTAGGCTTAGCTGTTATATTTGCTTAGTATTTTCTGGATATTGCTTCCTTTTTTTCAAAGGTTTGAAAATGGAATGCACAATATTACAACATTTTGTTTGTATTAAGTAATTTTGTCAAACTTTAAGAAGAAGAAAAAAAGAGAGTATATAAATATATAAATAAATTTAGTTATTAGAGTAATTAAGAGTCAGGTGGAGTAGTTAGTCTATTTAGAAGTCGGTCTATTCAGAATTTGTTAGCAACAGTTGCTGTCATTCTTCTCTGTATAAACCATGTTATTCACAGTTTGAGAAGTGAAGTTTTCTCTCTATTCTTGAATGATAGATCAGATCTAGTCTCTCTTTTGTTCTATATTCCTTGTTGTTTTTGGTACATTCTTTCATTGGTCTTCTTTTCTTTTACGTTTTGGTCTACAACAGATGCTTATTATTTTATTTATTTCACCTTTTGAATTTATTCATTTATTATGTACCATATTTAAATTTAGTGGGAATGATAAAATATTATTAGTCTCAATAATAAATGTTGAGTACAGTGGTAAGGTACATTACAATTTTAAAGAAAAAACATAAACTCAAATTTTAAACGCAACATTATTAAAAGAAATAACCACGAACCTTATACATGAACTATAAAATTGACATAATGAATTTGGTGTCACCTTTTTGTCCTTATATTTTTGTTCTTTCTAATGTGGTGATAATTGTTACAGGCCAATTTTGGCCAACTACAAGGGCCCATTTAAATTAAACTTACCCCTAAACCCAATTACCATCCACTCACAGCCCAAAACCCATCAGCTAGCCCAAAACACCAAACCCCAATCACAACAGACCCCCAGCCCAACTATTTTGGCCCACTTACAAGGCAAACCCAATACACCTAAACCCTAACCAGCTCTCCACCTAACCTCCCCACTTGCTGCGCAACACCCATACCTCCCGACACCAAAGATCGCCACCTGCTCCACCGCGCCCATCACGCAGAAACAAATAAAGCACGTAAACATCAACACAAAAAGAAAAAACAACAAAAGATGTAAGGCTATATAAAGCCGATTGAAATTTCTAAGAGGGTTGGTTTTTCTCCTCTATTCTTTGTATCTCAACACACAAGTTAAATCAAAATAAAAATATAAATACAACACGAAACAACATCAATCCAAAGAACCAAGAACAAAGGCAAAGAAGCATCTAAGGTGATTTTCAAGTTATTTAGTTTCATTTTTAAAAAACCCTAATTCCCCATCTATGTATATTTTTACAAACTAAAAAAAAAGACACCTAAAAAAATATATAATAAAAAGAAAAAAAGAAAAGAAAATTACCTTTTCCGCCACCGCATGCGTGGTGGCACGCAGCGGGCGGACGGCATGTCCGGCTGGCCGTGACGGCCGAGAACCTCGGCCGGAAATCGCTCCTACCCCCTCTCCTCTCCCTTTCTCTCCTTCCCTCTTCTTTTTTTCTTTCCTACTACAAATGACAAAAAAAAAAAATTTTTAACTTATATAGGGGTCCAAAACGCACCGTTTTGGACCCCCCTCAGTGATTAGAGAAACGACGCCGTTTTGGACGCGGGTCGGGTCGACCGACCCGCACTGCAGGAGGGTCCGCGTGTTTTCATGCGGAAGGGTCTAATTTGCGCTGAATGACCCTTCCGCATTTTTCATGTGTTGCAATCAGTTTTTCTTGCTTTTGATTTGGCCCTATTATTTAGCGCTCCTTGCAATCTCCGTCCCCACGCCGCTATGCGTTTTGAAGAAATGGAATTATTACTGCCCTGACCCCCCACCTTTTTCTAGCGCATTCAAATCAATCCTATCCTTTTATCTTCTTCTTAAATTAGCCCCATAACTTTGCTTTTGATTCAATTTTAATCCTTTTTTGTTGCTTTGTTTTTTAAATGTTAATGTGGTTTTTTATTATTATTATTCGTATTCTTATTCTTATTATTATTAGGTATTAGTAAATGTTTTTAGTATGTATGAATATATTTATCTATATCTTTGTATTTTACTCACTTTATTTTAATAGTTTATTAATAATGTATTTGTTTCTTTTGTATCTTAATATAACCATTATTGTTATTATTAGTTTATGTTATATATATTTATGTATTTGTATATATCTAAATGACATTATTACAAGTTTTCTTTTTATGTGTATATATTACTTAAATGTTTTAGCACTATATATGTTTTGTGTTCTTAATATTATACTTCATATGTATCATTTATTTTAATATTTTAATATTATATTACGTATGTATATTTCCACATTACCTTATGTATAGATATATTCTTGTGTACCCTTACATATTATATACACGTTTTAATATTTTTATGTTTTTGTTATATAGTAGTATACACATTTTATTATTCATACGTATGTCTTTTTATCACATAAACATTTCTACTTATTACTTTTAATATATATATATATATATATATATATATATATATGTTTTTTTAGTATGATCTTTATATATCTTTACATTCATTATTATACTTATTATTTTGTTCTAACATTATTATGTCTTTATTTTAAATATATGTATATGTTGGTGTAGTATTATTAATGTATATAATTTTTAAATTATTATCTATAGTATGTCTTGTATATATTCGTTCTTATTCATTACATATATATATATATATATATATATATATATATATATTTTTAGTATCATGTATACGCTATTTATTCCTACAATTACGTCTATTTTAATATGCATGTATACACAACATTATTAATATTTTTAAATTTATTTTTCGTCACTTTACACATCATCATATAACATATATACATAATTCATTGTTTTACTTCGTGTCTAGTGTTATTGTTATCATACATAATATCAAATATATCGTGAATATCTTTATCATTCGCTTCATATATATATCTGTAAATCGCATTTTCTTACAATATTGTTCTAATATCCTTATTCATGATTTAAATCAATTTCAATAATCAAGGCAATATATCAATTTAACATCAAGTCATCGAGTTCATCGCTATGTTGGGTGAATGTCAATTGACTCGTGTTAAAATGATATACCCTCCTCAAAAAACTGGAATAAACCAAAATTTCTCGTCTTTTTAATCGGATCATAACTAAATTTTACATTGAACTCGTATTTTTGAAAATTAAGACATCACGTGTTTATAAGATACCAATTTTGGGCGCCGCGAGGGTGCTAATACCTTCCTGCATGCAGAACCGACTCCCAGAACCCTAATTTTTCTCTCTGGATTTTAACGTAAACCTAGCCTTTTATATATATATTTTTTAAAGAAAGATCTGATAGGTGTCCGATCACACCTAGAGAAAAAGATCGGTGGCGACTCCCGGTTTATTTTTAAAACCAAATTTCAATTTCCAATTTTCTAATAAATTGCCACAATTTAGCGACCCGAAAACCAAAATTTTTACGTCGCTACAGCTGGCGACTCCACTGGGGACGGTTTTGAGAGTCGAGTTGAATAAACACATCTTGTCAAAAGTTTTCAAATTTCCTTGTTCAAAGTAAATATTTGGTCGTGATCCGAAAATCTCGTCTTCAAAATTCATGCATTGGCATCGTGTTGTAAATATTTCTTCCCACTTGTTATTTGTTTGTTTTTCAGTCTTTATGGTTTTAATTTCGGTTTAGTTTCTTTAAATAAAACGTAAAGGTTTATGAGTTTTCCCCACACACCGTGCACTTGCATTTTGCATAACATGAGCTTTATACCCGGGCTCCGTCCGTTTAAGTGAAAGTAAACGCTACGCCTTCGTGAGTTAACTCGCCCCTCCCGCATACAAGCTAGTGAATACTTTGGGTTACATATGACTTATGCTTTCGTGAGTTAACTTGTCCTCCGCATAGGCATAAGTAAATGTAATCCTCGAATTGAACTCGTGAGCTTGTGATGAGCTACACCGAGGCTTTCGTACTAGTCTTAGTAGACGGACGATTTAACGATTCGAGTACCTATCTAGAACCAAAACCGCATGTAACGAACCATACGAGCTGTCCAATTAGAGCCATGCCGAACCTCTGTTCGCTTATAGTCACCAAAATAAGTACACGGGGAAATGCTTTTTGCCTTTCATTTACACTGTCTATGTAAAAGAATTGGGTTGAGTAGTTTAATTTGTTTCTCAAAATATATTTGTTGTGTTGCTAACCAAGTTTGTTTGTTTATTTTTATTTTCATCATGCATTATAGGCATCACATTAGGAAGGTGTTGATTAAAGGATAGTTGCCAAAGAACGGGTTTCTGATGGAGGAGTCAATTACACAAATAATCGAGAAGAATGCCGTGGTTCGAGAGTGGTCTCTAAAAACTCAAAGAGAAAAAAAGGGATGACCTAGTGGAAGGGTGTGTTGCCAATTTGCCCGAACATACAATCGTGAATGTTCGCCAAAATAACCTTGAGGATTTGGTGCGAGTTTGGAATCAATGGGATCCAGATACTAGGGGCATTTTCACCGAGAGGTATGGAGATATAGCTCACTTAATCACCATTCGTGTAGACGAACAGTTGATTCAAGCCATGGTTCGATTCTGGGACCCGGCTTATCAGTGCTTTACATTCAATCAAGAGGACATGACTCAACCATAGAAGAGTATGTTTGCTTTACTCGCATCGACAATGTGCAATTCGGCAAGATATACGTAAAGGAGCCTAAGCCATTGACCTTTAGGAAAAAATTAGTAAGACTGACAGACATGACTGATGCATGGGCCGAAAAACAAATAAAAAAGAAGAATGAAACCGTTTGCATTCCATGGTCCAGCCTACGAGAATCGGTTCTGAGTCATCCGGACATATTGAAGAGAGTTAATCTATTCGCCTTGGCCATTTACTGGTTTGGTCATTTTTCAGAGAGTTCTCGGACATATTGAGGTCGCATGATTTGATTTCTTGAAAGGCTAAAACAAGGAGTCAACCCTGTCCCGACTATCTTAGCCGAGACATTGTGTCCTTGAGTACTTGTCGAAGGGTAGGAAAGGGACGATTTATCGGGTGTGCACAGCTGCTCAATGTTTGGATTTTCAGTCATTTTTGGAAAATAGAGCGCACTCCATTCCACATGTTTTCAAAAACATTCGCCCCGCTAGAAGCTTACCTCAAGAAAGAATGGCCGAAAGAAAGAAATCACCGAGCAACATTGGGTATCGGTTCTTCGTAAGAATCTTGCACGAGGATATAACGTGGAGAGCACCACGGATCCGTCCCTTCACCTGCTATACAAATGTGGAGGCCAAGATTGGGTACCTTTACTCGGGTTATGGGGAAGAGTTGGATACGCTCCGCTATTAGTCCAAAGGCAATTTTCTTCGCGACAATTTATACCCGCAACCGGAGGGCTAGTGCAGTCCGAGTTCGCTTTCACAGGTGAGGGATATATGAAGAGAGTCCGAGATATTGCAAAGTGTTGGAATGAAATTCATTTCATGGAATTAGCCTTGTATGCTGATACCCTTACCCAAGACTATGACATATGGAGAAAGCAAGCGGGTAAGTAGTCGGCAAATCTCATCAACAAATTGCACTGCCCAGAACCCCTTTTTGGAGGAAATGCCGTCCGAGTTGGACATCGCTAGACAAGAATTCGAGCGAGAAAAAGCTAAGATGTCTAGGGACCTTAGTACCCTTCAAGAAGAAAACTATCATTGAAGATTGAAGCTCAAGTTGAAAGGTCCAGAATCGAAAAAAAGTACAAAGGGAGGCCGAGATCACGAGAGAAACGACTTAAGGGACCTTCACTTGGAAAACAAGAAATTAAGAAACACTATAAAGAATAGTGGATTGGGCAAGTCGACGGTGAGTGGAAGGAAGAAATTAGCAACATCAAAGGGAGGAATGGAATTTTGGAAGGAAAAGCAAAGAAAGAAGAGGAAAAGGCATGCTGCATTGCAATAGAGTTAAGAAGGAAGAATGCCGAGTATGAAATGGCAATCATGAATTTGCGAATAGTCAGTCTGAACATCGAGAATTGAAAAGGAGAGTACGAGATTTAGAAAATATGCTACAATCTCATCAACAACAATTAGATAACCTCCTGAAGGCTCTAGAAGAAAAGAATGATCAGTACGATCGGGACATGCACGCGTATGAAGGAACTCTCCAAGAAAGAGAAATGCAACTCAACTTCCTGATCAATGAAATTTGCCAAGCGGCTATGCAAGTTGTTCAATTATCAGATGAAGCCGAAGTTCTCAGTTGTCAATTCCCTCCGAGCCAAAGATCGAGTATATCAGAGTTTTTAGAGCAAGTGAAGAAACAAGGCAATGTGGCTAGGAAATTTGTGTAACTGTTGGAAAAAAATGAAAACTTTTTGTAACGTACTCTTCTGATAAATGAAATGCCTACATATGGGGCTATCTTGAAATCAACACCAAATTCTTGCATATTTATTCATAACTAACATTTATGCATCATTTATTCTTTGGACATTCATTCATTCATATACCCATTCATTCATTCATCGCATGTACATATCACCATCCACCGGAACTAAAAGAGCCATATAATCCGCAGTTGCAAGACTTCAAGACTGGAATCACGATATTCATATAGAACGCGTCGACAAACCAGGGCAATGGAAGCTGAGTTCAATGAGAGAATCGAAAGGATGGAAAGGGCTCAAAAAGAGTTACAAGAGCAACTGGCCAAATCGCAACAAGAAACGAGAGATCTAATGGTAAGATCTCGAGAGGAGTCACTTGAGCAAAGAGATCAGATGGCTAAAATGATGGAGATGATGACAACTTTGGTCAAAGGAAAGGGACCCATGCAGAACCCAGAGGTTATGGAACCTCAATCGAGAATTCACCACGATCAGGATCCACTCTATCCTCCGGGATTCACTCCACCACCCGCATATACAACACAGAGAGGGTATGCTCAAGGAGAACCCATGTGCTTGGAACATCGACCTATGCCACCGCTCCACCCACTAATTTGGGGCAAGGAATATTCGCGTCGAACCACGGGCTAGTCCCGCTGATCCACTAGTTCCAGATCTGGATGACCCCGCAGAAGTTGCCAAATTGAAATTGGATAACCATGACGCAAAATATAAGAGTCTGGAGGAAAGACTCAAAGCAATAGAAGGCACTGAGGTCTTCTCAGCGCTAGGTGCCAAGGAACTTAGTCAGTACACTGATCTAATTTTGCCTCCAAGTTCAAGGCGCTGATTTTTGAGAAGTATGATGGGACTAGGTGCCCAAAAGCACATCTCATCATGTTCTCGCCGAAAAATGATGGTTACGTGAATAATGATAAGTTACTTATACATTGCTTCCAAGATAGTCTAACAGGTCACCTCCGTTGGTACAACCATTCAAAGAGGAAAAGATTAGATCCTCGAAAGATTTGGCATCCGATTCTCGCGAACAATACAAGCATGTATCGGACATGGTGCGACGGATGACCTTACAGATGATGGAGAAAAAGCCGTCAGAGACTTTTAGACAGTATGCGCAGAGATGGAGAGACGTCTCAGCCCAAGTGGAACCCCCATTAACAAAAACGGAGATAACCGTTCTCTTTATCAACACCTTAAAGGCGCCGTTTTATGACAAACTAGTGGGGAGTGCCACGAAGGAGTTTTGCAGATATTGTAATATCTCGGGAGCTCATAGAGAACGCCGTTAAGAGCGGTAGAATGGAAAGTTCGTAAGGTTCAAAAGGCGGTGCCTATGAAAAAGAAGGAACCAGAAACCCACATGGTCGGGATGGGAAACCGCTATGCCCCTAATTCATATCCTAACCAACCCCGACCCCGAAATTTTCCACCTCCAAATTTCTATTATCCTCCTCAAACCCCTTACTACCAAACACCACCTCCTTCCTACCCCGTATACGCTATGAACAACCAAAGACCTGCCACCACTTTCTCACAAAACATCTGCACTGACTCAAAACCAACTCGAAATGAGCCAAGACAAAGAAGGCCTAATACCGAGAGATCGCAGCTTTACTCCCATCCCCGTGTCGTATGGGGAATTGTACCCAAAACTTTTGGAGAAACAATCGATCTCTCCCCACTACATGGCACCCCTTAAACCTCCATACCCAAATGGTACGATCCAAATGCTAGTTGTGCATATCATGCCGGGAATCAAGGGCATTCTACAGAGAACTGTCTTGCTTTCAAAAGGAGAGTTCAAGGGCTCATCGACGGGCATCTTGCGATTTGATGGCATCTGGCAGATGCGGTGGGAATCCATTCCCAAAGCACACCGGGCGGAATGTGAGTGCGAGAGGAGAGGAGGATAAACGACGAAGTAAAAGATGGGTATTCGAAGTAAGAACACCTCTGCAGAGAAATGGGAGGTGTTAGTTGAAAAAGGGCTACTCGTCCTTTTAATGGAGTATTCGAAGGAAGGGATGCAAAAGTTACAATTTTTTTGCGAGTTCCACGGCATCGAAGCGGCACAAAGATTCAATTCTGTGATGAATTCAGAGGATTATTGCAAAGTATGATGGATAACAAGGAGATCGAGATTTTTTGTCAAGTCAAGAGGCCGATAGTGGAGAAATATGTGCCTCCGACAATCAACCATCAGTCCCCCTTATAGCACTTGATCGACCATTGGTGATCTATTATGACGCTAAGAAAGAACCAGGGTGAAACCAAAAATGATAATCGAAATACCATCTCCTTTCCTTATAAGGACAACAAAACAAAGACTGTGGAGATATGATGTCAAGATCGCCACACCGGAAGTTGGAAAGTCCAAAGTCGTAATTGAAGATGTTGGGGAGGTAGGTCATTTTACCCGGAAGTGGACGGTGCTATATTCCAAAGAAGTTGAACCAGTAAAGAAAAGTAGCGACTTGAAGCAAAAAGGGAAAGCAGTGATGCACGAAGTCGAAGTCGAGCAAGAAATCCCACCCGCGCAAGAAACTAAAAAGCCTGTGAATGAGGAAGAAGCTCAAGAATTCTTGAAATTTATCAAGCACAGTGAGTATAGTGTGGTGGAACAATTGAGCAAGCAGCCAGCACGAATCTCAGTTTTATCTCTACTGTTAAATTCAGAGCCACATCGGAATGCCTTATTGAAGGTGTTAAATCAAGCTTATGTAGCCAACAACATATCGGTTGAGAAGCTTGATAGGTGGGTAAACAATCTGAATGCGGACAATTTCATCTCTTTTAGTGATGATGAGATACCGCCAAACGGTAGAGGATCGGTGAAAGCGCTGCATATCACGACTCGCTGCAAGGGCTACATAATACCGAACGTACTCATCGATAATGGGTCGGCGTTAAATGTTATGCCATTGGCCACACTTTCCAGAATACCGATGGATTTGTCCTATTTAAGGCCCCGTCATTCCACGCAAGGGCATTCGGCGGGACGAGGCGTGAAGTTATGGGAAAGATTGAGATCCCTCTAGAAGTGGGCCCTTACATTTATGATGTTGAGTTCCAAGTCATGGACATTACGCCATCATACAACTGCCTTTTGGGGAGACCCTGGATCCATTCTCGCGGAGCGGCCCCGCCATCCTCCACCAAAAATAAAATTTATCATGCGGACTATTGTCTCGTCACGATCGAAGGAGAAGAAGATATTGTCGCATCTCAGATCTCGCGATGCACCGCATTTGGAAGCGAACAAAGACGCAATGGAGTGTTCCTTCCGGTCCCTTGAATTTGTGAATGCCACTTTCGTTGCTGAGGGAAACAGAATTCCAGTGCCAAAACGTCGAGAAATACCAGAATGGGTGTCAAGTTGACCGTAGGAAGAGGAGCTCGAGCAAGAAGAGGTTTAGGCAGACATCTGCAAGGAATAGTTAGGGCTTTAAAGCGCGCGGCAAAGACAAGGCTCGTCACGGTTTGGGATTCCAAACTGATATGCGTCAAAGGAGAAGACGATGGTGGAAGAAAGATCGGGAAAGAAGGATTGCAAGAACTTTGGGCCGAGAACCGAATGGGAGCCCATAGAATACCCTCCTTTGTCAAAACATTTACGTCTCATGGAATGATATACCCTGGACAAGACGATCCACGAAACATGCCGAGGATAATTGAAAGGGTTTTTTTAATGTCGCATAAATGTCATTGACAAAGGGTTTGGTACAAGTAAAGATGTCTCGAGGATACGCCTGCCCTCTCCCGGTTTCACGTTGAACAATTGGACTTCCGAGGAGCTTCTTGTAGTTTATAAGTCTTCAAAGTAATGCCAAACATTAACCTTCTATTGTGTCTTTAGATATAATAGAATTCTTTTGTAAGAGCGTGCATTCGCTCTTTATCATTTAAATGAATATCAATAAAGATGCATTTTGTCACGACTTTTTTCGCATTATCGCTAATTTCATAATCATTTTCTCATTTCATAGCCCATATTCACATTTGCCACATTCCATGCCATAACATTCCTTTGTTGATTCCAATACTTGGATACCCTCTATAGCTTCCTTTTCCATTCAACTTTTCGGTGCTCGGATATCGATGACATGAACAAACCCGTTCTGAGTCCTGAAATTAATTTTGAGAGAATTTTGTTTGTTTAGGGAATTTGAAGCCAAGAAAATGTGAAGATTACGTCTCGTCTCCGAATTGTTAAGAATGGTGGAACAAGAGGATAAAATGATTTTGCCTCATGAAGAATCTGTGGAAACAATAAACTTGGGCAATCAAGAAAGGAAACAAGAAGTGAAGATTGGGACTTCTATTTGAAAGCACTAGGCATAATTTGATCGCTCTACTTGCGAATACAAAGATGTTTTCGCATGGTCATACCGGGACATGCCAGGGGCTAGATGAAGATTTAGTAGTCCATAAGCTCCCACCGAGGCCAGAATGCAAGCCCATCCAAAGAAAAATTAAGACGGATGAGACCCGAAATGCTGCTGAAAATAAAAGAGGAGGTCAAGAAGCAATTTGACGCTGGTTTCCTACAAGCCTCCAAATATCCAGAATGGGTGGCTAATATAGTCCCGGTACCAAAGAAAGACGGCAAGGTACGAATGTGTGTGGACTACCGTGACTTGAATCGAGCCAGCCCAAAGGATAATTTTCCCTTACCACATATTGATACGTTGGTGGACAACACAGCAAAGCATTCATTGTTTTCTTTCATGGATGGATTCTCGGGGTATAATCAGATCAAGATGGCCCCTGAAGACATGGAGAAAACCACCTTCATAACAATGTGGGGAACGTTCTGCTACAAGGTAATGCCATTCGGGTTAAAGAATGCTGGGGCAACATATCAGAGAGCCATGGTGACGTTATTCCATGACATGATGCATAAAGAAATAGAGGTCTACGTCGACGACATGATTGCTAAATCCCGAGGGGAAGAAGAGCATGTAGTAAACTTGAAGAAGTTGTTCGACAGGCTGAGAAAGTTTCAATTAAAGCTCAATCCAGCCAAATGTACATTTGGGGCGACCTCAGGAAAGTTGCTAGGCTTCATTGTCAGTGAAAGAGGTATCGAGGTTGATCCAGATAAAATAAAGGCCATTCAAGAGTTACCGCCCCCGCGCACGCAAAAGGAAGTTAGAGGATTTTTAGGGAGATTAAACTACATCACCCGATTTATCGCTCAACTTACCAACGAGGCGACCCAATCTTTCGGCTTCTTCAAAACATAACCGGGAGATTGGAATGAGGAATGCAGTGGCCTTTGATAAGATAAAGCAATATTTGTCTAGTCCTCCGGTGCTAGTACCGCCAACTCGGGAGACCTTTGATTTTGTATTTGACGGTGTTGAAAATTCAAATGGGTTGCGTCTTTGGGGCAACACGATGAGACAGAAAGAAAGAAAAGGCGATCTACTACCTCGGCAAAAAGTTCATGAAATATGAGGCAAAGTACTCGTCCATTGAAAAATTTTTTTTGCGCTCTGGTTTGGGTAGCCGGAGACTCGGATAATACATGTTGTACCATACGACATGGTTGATGTCAAAGCTGGACCCAATAAAATACATGATGGAATCGCCGCACTATCGGGAAGAATGGCCCGATGGCGATCCTCCTTTCGAATATGACATTGCCTATGTAAGTCGAAGTCAATAAAAGGAAGCGCAATAGCCGACTTTCTAGCAACTCGAACAATGTAAGAATATGAGCCTTTAAGATTTGATTTTCCGGACGAAGACTTAATGTGCATCACGTAAATGAAACCAGAGTCATCAAATGAGAAGTCATGGAAGATGTGCTTTGATGGTGCGTCGAATGCTTTGGGGCATGGGATCGGAGCCATTCTCCGTATCACCGTAAGGGAATCATTATCCATTCAACGCAAGATGAACTTCTTTTGTACCAATAATATCGCAGAATATGAGGCTTGTATTATGGGGCTTCGTGGCACTATTGATCGAGACATCAAAATCCTAGAGGTGTACGGAGACTCACTTCTAGTAATTTACCAAATCCGTAGAGAGTGGGAAGTGAGGATCCAAAATTGATTAAATCACAGTGATTTAGTGGTTGAATTGATCAAGGAATTCAAAGAAGTAACTTTTCACTATTTCCCACGAGAAGAAAACCAATGGGTGATGCCCGCCACTTTGGCTTCAATGTTCAAAGCAAGTAAAGAAGCGAAATAATGCCCTCAAAATGAGTATATATCGTGTCCCCGCACACTGTTGTAGCATTGAAAAAGAAGCGGACAGGCGCCCATGGTTCCACGATATCCTAGAATATATCAAGAATCGAAGCTATCCCGAACAAGCGAATGAGAACGACAAAAAGAACGATTAGAAGAATGGCGGTGGGATTTGTTCTTGTGGGACATCCTATACAAAAAAAGGAAAGGATCGGATGCTCTTGAGATGTGTGGATGATGTTGAAGCTAGGAAAATACTTGAAGAGGTCCATGAGGGAATCTGCGGAACACATGCCAATGGTTTCAATATGGCCAGGAAGATCATGAGACTTGGTTATTATTGGATGACAATGGAAAGTGACTGCATCAATTTTGCCAGAAAATGTCACAAATGTCAAATCTACGGCGATAAAATTCATGTGGCCCTTCTCCTCTTCATGTCATGACCTCTCCGTGGCCCTTTTCTATGTGGGGCATGGATGTTATAGGGCCAATTTCTCCAAAAGCATCAAATGGACATCGATTCATTTTTGTGGTCATCGATTACTTCACAAAATGGATAGAAGCCACTTCATTTGCCAATGTGACGAAGCTCAGCAGTGTGTTTTTGAAAAAGGAAATCATTTTGCGAAGTGCGGCTTTGCACTGAAAGAATCATTTGAGATAATGCCACGAATCGAACAATAAGATGATGAAAGAAGTGTGTGAGCAATTCCAAATAAAGCATCATAACTCCTCGCCTTATCGCTTAGAAGATGAATGGGGTCATGTTGTTGCAAACTAACAAGAACATTAAAAGGATCATTGGGAAAATGACTCGAGACGTATAAAGATTGGCACGAGAAACTTCCATTTGCTTTGTTTGCATATCGCATATCTCGTGCGAACATCTACGGAGCAACTCCTTTCTCTCTAGTCTATGGAATGGAAGCCGTGCTACCTATCGAGGTTGAGATCCCCTCTCTGCGAGTCTTAATGGAATCAAAGTTAGAAGAAGCGAGAATGGGCTCGAGCTCGATATGATCGCTTGAACCTCATCAAGAAAAACGTCTAAGAGCAATTTGTCATGGGCGGATGTACCAAAAGAGAATGATCGCAAACACATGACAAGAAGGTACGACCAAGAGAATTCCGTGAAGGAGAACTTGTGTTGAGGAAAATTCTCCGATACAAAAGGACTGCGAGGAAAATGGGCACCAAACTCGGGAAGGACCATACGTCGTAAAAAGGCATTTTCAGTGGAGCTTTGATCCTTACCGAGATGGATGGGAAAGAGTTAGCAAATCCAAGTGAACTCGGATGCGGTGAAGAAGTACTATGCTTGAAAAAGAAAGTCAAGATGAAAACCCGAAAAGGGCATCTTAAAAAAAAAAAAAAAAAAAAAGGATCAGAGCGAAAACCGGAAAAGGCGCTTTGATTAAAAAAGATTAGGATGAAAACCCGAGAGGGCATTCTAATGAAGCAAACATTAAACTTACAAGGAAAGATGTTTTAAACCATACGCAAAACAAAGTGAGACTACATGTGATTTGAAGCATCTCTCAAAGCTCAAAATCTTCTACGCAAGGAGCCGGACTCAAAAAGATTCTTGATTGAGGAACGTGGCGAGAGTTCATGTGTTGAATATCTAGAGCATTTGTATCCGTTGAATATGATCCTTTTTTCCTTTTTGACATTTTTACTCTTATTGGTTAACTTCCTTTGTTTGCCACACTTGAAATAAATGAATACGAGATATCCTTTTTGTCCCTACTTGACCTTTTGTTTCATGCATCTCATTATGTGTTTATTTACATGATAAATGGTGAAATGACATGCTCTAAACAAAAGAAATGTTAAGCATTACCTGTTTGAAAATTTGGTAAGTACAAGAGCCTCAAAGCAAGAATAAAGTTCAACCAGGGGCTAAAGAGTGATATCTGAGAAACGTTGATTACTTGCCAAGCCTAAAGACGAGTACATGGCTTAAAGAGAAAGTCAAGAGCCGAAGTAATGAATGCAGATCCTCAACAATCGTGGCTAAAAGGACAACCGACAAACATGCTTAAGGAGCACTGCATAATCATGTAGGCATGAAAGCATTTAAAACAAACATGTGCATATCATGATAACAACATGCATAGTATATACAGGTACTCCAGCAGAGCAAGAAATCTGGAATGAGAGTCGCATTGAATCAAGTGAAAAGACACCTGAGTTCTACCAAAGGACATGTTTTGGTTTTGATGTTTTAATTCATGTTTTTCAAGAAAATCAACTCATATTGTGAGAGGTGAGTTGAGCCTCAAGACACGTTGAGGTAATTTCAGTTTATGTTTCAAAAAAACAACTCATATTGCGAGAGGTGAGTTGAACCTCAAGACACGTTGAGGTAATTTCAATTTATGTTTCAAAAATCAACTCATATTGCGAGAGGTGAGTTGAGCCTCGGGGCACGCTGAGGTATTTTCAATTTCTGCTTTTCAATTCCTGTTTTCAATTTATGTTTTTCAAAGAATCAACTCATATTGCTAGAGGTGAGTTGAGCCTCAGGGCAAGCTGAGGTATGATAAATTTCTGTTTTCAATTTATGCTTTTCAAAGAATCAACTCATATTGCTAGAGGTGAGTTGAGCCTCGGGGCACGCTGAGGTATTTTTAATTTTTGTGTTTTAAATCAACTCATATTGCGAGAGGTGAGTTGAGCCTCAAGACACGTTGAGGTAATTTCAATTTATGTTTCAAAAATCAACTCATATTGCGAGAGGTGAGTTGAGCCTCAGGACACGCTGAGGTATCTTCAACCTTTGTGTTTTAATTTCAACTTATATTGCGAGAGATGAGTTGAGCCTTAGGTCACACACTGAGGTATTTTTAGTTTACGTTTCAAAAGTTGACTCATATTGCGAGAGGTGAGTCAAGCCTCAGGGCACGCTGAGGTATTTTTAATTTTTGTGTTTTAAATCAACTCATATTGCGAGAGGTGTGTTGAGCCTCAAGACACGTTGAGGCAATTTCAATTTATGTTTTTCCAAAGACCAACTCATATTGCGAGAGGTGAGTTGAGCCTTTAATTCTTGTTTTTCGAAATCTACTTTTCAAATTATCAACTCATAGTGCGAGAGGTGAGTTGAGCCTTTTAATCTCTGCTTTTAATTTCTATGTTTCAAAAAAAAAAAAAAAAAAAAAAAAACCAACCCATATCGCAAGAAATGAGTTGAGCCTCAGTTCACATGCTGAGATATTTTCAATTTTCATTTTTAATGTCTGTTCATATTGCGAGAAATGAGTTGAGCTCAAGATCATAGGCTGAGTAAAGAATAAAGATTGGAATTGATTAAAGACACGATTTGGCCTCCCCAAGTTGCGGTGAAGCAGTCAAAGTTGCATGCCCTATCCTCGGAGTTGCAGTGAAATTTGATCAAGATGTCAAAGCTTGCCTTTTAGAGTTGCGAAGAAAAGACCACAAACCCTATCCCACTCAAGTGATAGAGGAGCAGATGAAAGTTGTGGACTTGATCTTGATGAAAGCTGGGGAAGCGATCAAGCCACAAATCTCATATTCTTGAAGTTACGATTGATCGGTTTCGCATGGCACACATATCGAAGATACAGTGGATTGAACCAAAGATACAAGATACGATGGACTGGAGAAAGACTACCCGAACGAAGAGCGCCAATGAAGTCAAGACTTCGGCAAGATCGCCAAATTGGTTTTTTTTGTGTCTTTGCTCTATTCGTGGCACGACAATGAGCAAAGAGGGGTATTTACATGTGCAATTTTGGCCAACTACAAGGGCCCATTTAAATTAAACTTACCCCTAAACCCAATTACCATCCACTCACACCCCAAAACCCATCAGCTAGCCCAAAACACCAAACCCCAATCACACATGACTTCACCCAACTATTTTGGCCCACTTACAAGGCAAACCCAATACACCTAAACCCTAACGACTCTCCACCTAACCTCCCCACTTGCGCGCAACACCCATACCTCCCGACACCAAAGATCGCCACTGCTCCACCGCGCCCATCACCCGCAAAACAAATAAAGCACGCAACATCAACACAAAAAAAGAAAAAACAATAAAGATGTAAGGCTATATAAAGCCGATTGAAATTTCTAAGAGGGGTTCGGTTTTTCTCCTCTATTCTTTGTATCTCAACACACAAGTTAAATCAAAATAAAAATATAAATACAACACGTAAAACAAAGATCAATCCAAAGAACCAAGAACAAAGGCACAAGCATCTAAGGTGATTTTCGTTATTTAGTTTCATTTTTAAAAACCCTAATTCCCCATCTATGTATATTTTTTACAAACTAAAAAAAAGACACCTAAAAATATATAATAAAAAGAAAAAAAGAAAAGAAAAATTATTTTTCCGCCAATCGCAGGCGGTGGTGTGGCCATGCATGACGTGATGGCTGTCCGCTGATGATCGGACGACGATCGAGCCCCGGCGGAAATCGCTCCGCCTCTCTCCTCTCCCTTTCTCTCCTTCCTCTTTTTTTTTTTCTTTCCTACTACAAATGACAAAAAAACAAAAATTTTTAACTTATATAGGGGTCCAAAACGCACCGTTTTGGACCCCCTCAAATGATTAGAGAACGACGCCGTTTTGGACGCTGGTCGGTCGACCCGACCCGCACACCAGGAGGGTCCGCGTGTTTTCATGCGGAAGGGTCTAATTGCGCGAATGACCCTTCCGCATTTTTCATGTGTTGCAATCGAGTTTTTCTTGCTTTTGATTTGGCCCTATTATTTAGCGCTCCTTGCAACTGGTCCCCACGTGCTATGCGTTTTGAAGAAATGGAATTATTATCGCCTCGACCCCCACCTTTTCTAGCGCATTCAAATCAATCCTATCCTTTTATCTTCTTCTTAAATTAGCCCCATAACTTTGCTTTTGATTCAATTTTAATCCTTTTTGTTGCTTTGTTTTTAAATGTTAATGTGGTTTTTTATTACTATTCGTATTCTTATTCTTATTATTATTAGGTATTAGTAAATGTTTTTAGTATGTATGAATATATTTATCTATATCTTTGTATTTTACTCACTTTATTTTAATAGTTTATTAATAATGTATTTGTTTCTTTTGTATCTTAATATAACCATTATTGTTATTATTAGTTTATGTTATATATATTTATGTATTTGTATATATCTAAATGACATTATTACAAGTTTTCTTTTTATGTGTATATATTACTTAAATGTTTTAGCACTATATATGTTTTGTGTTCTTAATATTATACTTCATATGTATCATTTATTTTAATATTTTAATATTATATTACGTATGTATATTTCACATTACCTTATGTATAGATATATTCTTGTGTACCCTTACATATTATATACACGTTTTAATATTTTTATGTTTTTGTTATATAGTAGTATACACATTTTATTATTCATACGTATGTCTTTTTATCACATAAACATTTCTACTTATTACTTTTAATATATATATATATATATATATATATATATGTTTTTTAGTATGATCTTTATATATCTTTACATTCATTATTATACTTATTATTTTGTTCTAACATTATTATGTATTTATTTTAAATATATGTATATGTTGGTGTAGTATTATTAATGTATATAATTTTTAAATTATTATCTATAGTATGTCTTGTATATATTCGTTCTTATTCATTATATATATATATATATATATTTTTTTAGTATCATGTATACGCTATTTATTCCTACAATTACGTCTATTTTTAATATGCATGTATACACAACATTATTAATATTTTTAAATTTATTTTTCGTCACTTTACACATCATCATATAACATATATACATAATTCATTGTTTTACTTCGTGTCTAGTGTTATTGTTATCATACATAATATCAAATATATCGTGAATATCTTTATCATTCGCTTCATATATATCTGTAAATCGCATTTTCTTACAATATTGTTCTAATATCCTTATTCATGATTTAAATCAATTTCAATAATCAATGCAATATATCAATTTAACATCAAGTCATCGAGTTCATCGCTATGTTGGGTGAATGTCAATTGACTCGTGTTAAAATGATATACCCTCCTCAAAAAACTGGAATAAACCAAAATTTCTCGTCTTTTTAATCGGATCATAACTAAATTTTACATTGAACTCGTATTTTTGAAAATTAAGACATCACGTGTTTATAAGATACCAATTTTGGGCGTCGCGAGGGTGCTAATACCTTCCTCGCGTGAATCGACTCTCGAACCCTAATTTTTCTCCGGATTTTAACGTAAACCTAGCCTTTTATATATATATTTTTAAAGAAAGATCGATAGGTGTCCGATCACACCTAGAGAAAAGATCGTGGCGACTCGGTTTATTTTTAAAACCAAATTTCAATTTCCAATTTTCTAATAAATTGCCACAATTTAGCGACCCGAAAACCAAAATTTTTACGTCGCTACAATAATCTATTAGTTTAATCACAATATTTTTTATTTATGAACTAACCAATTTTATAAGCCTAAATTTTCTTTAATATATATTTTAGATTCATTGGAATTATTCCATTTGTTTAAGCAATCAATTTAAATGATCCTCCTCATTGGATGGAATCACAATTGCCAAAAGGAAATAAACTTAAAAGATTGGGTTTAAAATTAAATAAAATTAAATTTCAATAATCAATATTTATAATTTAATTTTAATTCCCTAAAATGACTTTTTTGCTCTGCCCTTACTCCCATTTATCAAAATATGTCAAAGCTGGCGAAAATTGGATCGAGGTCACTTTTCATTCTCTCCCCTAAAATTTGAGTATTATAATATGAGTTTAGTTCATTAATTCTTTTATTTAATATGTTAATATAAGGATAAGTAGGTGGTGGAAATAGGCGATCCATCTTGTTTAGGACAAAGGGATGAGTTATTGAATAGAGTGGTCGGAGTAGAAAGAGAGAAGGAGATGATGCTGGAGATAAATTGGGAAGAGAGGAGTTTTAGGTTATTTGGCCTCGTCCTTATGCCCCAGGCCTTATACATTTGTCGTCCCCTGTCTTTAAGTTCCGCATATTGGGTTATTATTGACGAGTCAAGAACAAGTGACCTAATATCATAAGTTTTGGTAAAGATTACTTAAAACGTGTCTTGAGTCATATCACATGAGACACGATAATTAACTTTTAATGTGACAATTAATAAATATGTTTGTTAGTCATAACTAATTAATATTTAAAATATCAGTTTGGATTTAAACATAACTAATCAGATAAGCATAAAACCTAAGCTCATTTTTAATTAGAAATAGGGGTAATTGCGTGGAATCCACGGTAGGTTCTAAAGCTCGCCCGTGACACTCCCAGTCGACTCCAGCTACAAAACTTCCATTGACAACATGCCAATATCTCCAACACTTTGCACCTACAATACGCCATTTCTGAACCGAAAGAAAAAAAGGGTTGGTTTGCTGTAATTATTAATAATCTCATAATATTATTGAATATTAATAAGAGAGCATCTCAAACTGATCTGTGTTTACTTTAAATCTTGTTTTCTCAGATGCTTCAGATTCCATACCTTATTTTACAACGAAATTGTAGTACCATCGAAGATGCTTTTTAAGGAAAACAAAAACCCTTTTGAGTTCCATTAAATGAGCTAAAGTAGAAACCACTGTTTAATGTCGGTTTTGGATCCATTAGCTCCTTATAGTAAGTTTATGAATGCAATTAAGTTGAACATTGGGAACTTTGAATAAATTACGAGTTTAATTTGAATGAAGTTCAGTAAATCAGTTTAGAGGGTACTAATGGCTGAAGAAGAACATGAAAGATTTGACAAGAGATTATTATATCTGTAATCCATTTTGTCTCTACTTAGCGGTTTGTAAGTTGTCACTGTTATCCTTATATTTTGGAAGAACATGGAATACTATGGAGATATTCATTTAAACTTGAAGTAAACAAAATGATAATATTATTAACTACAGTTGTTTAGAAGACTTAAAAAGAGAAATTGATATTATCAATAATAAGTATTGGATGTTGTTGTAAGATACATTGCATTTCTAAGAATAAAATATGGATTTAAATTTTGAAAACAACATTATTGGGAAGCCAACCACATTAAAATTTAAATATAATAGTTGTCTTGTTTTTTTATCATTTTTTTATGATACTTTTTTCTCTTAATAGTTATTCATCAAGTCGTTTACACTTAATTATGTGTACGGAATTTATTCATGATTCATTAGATACATGTATGAAAAAATAAATTGAAATTGAAATATAATTAATTATCATAAAAGGATCAAACTTAACATTATTTGATGTTTTTGAATTGTTACTTAAATGAAATGCTGTTGCAAATAATGTAATTTAGTGAATGATAGATTCACTTATTGATCCTATAGGAGCATTCTAACATGGCACTGTGCTAATTTCCACCTCACAGATCATAAACAACCAAACTTCACCAGCTAGATTTCAAATTGATTTTAATCTACAATTTGATCAATTAGCCTAACATTAAAAAATAACCCACTAGGCTTGCTGGAAGCACTATAAAACCCCCCCTTCCTTCACTACAAGTTCCTCATCCTCAAACGTTTCTACCTTTTAACTCTAAAGCCAAGAAAGCAAGCCATTAAGGTTTTGAGAAAAGATCAAAATGGATTCAAAAAGATCAGCTTCCATAGCCCTCCTTTTGGCACTCAACTTTCTCTTCTTTTCCCTAGTCAGTGCTAATTGTGGATCTTGTTCTTCTCCTGGCTCTAACCCAAGGCCAACTCCCACCCCTACTCCATCTGCACGAGGTAGGTGCCCTAGGGATGCCCTCAAATTAGGTGTATGTGCCAATGTGCTTAACTTAGTCAATGTCACCATTGGTTCACCCCCGGTGATGCCATGTTGTTCCCTTCTCAATGGTCTTGTGGACCTCGAAGCCGCTGCTTGCCTTTGCACCGCTATCAGAGCTAACATCTTGGGCATCAACCTTAACATCCCAGTTTCCCTTAGCTTGCTTCTCAACGTTTGCTCAAGGAATGTTCCAACTGGTTTCCAATGCTAAGTCATCATTGTTCCTACACTCTTTCTCATCTTTCTTATCGTGTTCGTGTTCGTGTTTGTGTTTGGTTTTTAAAATTATGATTCAGTATTTACGGTGCATCAATGTTATCATTAGTAACTTTGTTGTTTAAATTTTCTTATGGAGATTGATATAAAATAAGTCTAATACTTTTTTAAGTGCTTTTCTACGAGGGTTTATTGTATTTCCAATGGATATGAAAAAACTTATATTATTCAACTTGTTTTATTTCTTCTTCTTTTTTCTTGAAAAATATAGGAAACCGAGAAAAACATTTGATAAAAGCAACCTCTTTCAAGGACAAGAAGATTACAACACTCGACCTAAGACAAATACCCTCTACTCAAACAGTACTAAAAGCCAGTAAGCAAAATTCATCACCATGCCTTAAAAAACGACGGTCTCGATATACTTGCTTTTGTCAGGGCATTACCCATACCATTACCTTGCCGGTGAATAACTGCGAGTTGAAATCAATTCAGCTGATTAATGCCGCAGTCGATATCACTAAATAGATTTCGTAATGACCACAATTTATAATTCTTATTCATCAGCCACTCCAAAGCAACACACAAACTAATTTCAATAATTAATGGGATTTTCACCTGCCGTCTCAACCCAATATACAGTTCCACAACTGTTTTAATGACTATTATCTCAACCGTTTCGATCACTTGGTCACAATCGGTCTTGTGAACAAAGCACAAGTCACTCCTTTATCATCACTCAAGACCCCACCATAACCCGCTTTGTCTTCCAAAGCTACACCAGCCACATTGAATTTTATCCACCTGGGAGGAGGTGGTTCCCAATTTGTTTGCCATGTTGCTCGCGAAACTACATTTTGTAGGCCAACACCACTAATATCCCTCCAAAAATTGAAAATCCTCATGCACCATCCTTATCCACATCAAATATCTCATTTTAAAATGGTACAACATTGTATCAAGAGTCGCCGATATTCTGTTGAAAACTCTATCAATCTCAATTTATTTAATGTTATATATATTATTTTATTATAGATATCATAGCTAATATTTAACTTAATAAATAGAATATGTGTTGAAACTCATTAGGAAGCACAGTTTTTGAGTCCGTGAGTGAGACTTTGTTGAGGAAGATGTACGAAATCTCAAATGGGAAACTAAAAAAAGACATTAGAAAAGGTTCATTTGACTGCAAAAAAGGCAAAGATTCCCTGGACTTGCTTTACAAATTGATTTCAAACCACAATATCCTCATAAATCAACACATTAGTGATGGTTATCCCCAAACCTGAGGTCAAAGCTATCAGTTTTTTCTCTTTTAATTTAAAAATTATAATGATACGTGGACTATGTTTCATGGTAATATTATAGACCAGTTTGTGACAATTAAATTATTTATGTTTTTTTTGGTATTATAATTTAAGTAATTATTTTATAAAGTATATTTAGGCAATAAATGTAGGTAATTTCGTTTGTAAAGGAAGCTAGATATGATCAAGCTTAATGTTATTTATTGGATAATACTCTTGAAGAGAAAAGAAGAATTTAAAGATGTGTGAACTCCATCCTTATCTTTCAAGAATTCAAACTAATCAAATTGTTTGGAGAAATTTGATGGATAATATAGTTTGAAACGATTGGTGATTAAAGTTTGAAGGCTTGCTATTTGATTTTTGAAAATATGCCATTGATTTGTGGCAGTTTTTTCAAGTGCTTTTACTTGCTAATTCGAGAGTTATTGTGCGTTTTGATTCTCTTTGTTTAGGTATTTGTTGGAGAGATATTCTTGATTGTAGGTGAGGTTTTTAGAAAAGTGATTGTAACAATTTTTGTTCGATTTTGGGACTATAATCATCTATTGTGAAAGGGTAGGTTAGGCTTAAGACAATAATGGTATCGGGCTAATTGTTGAGTAAAATTATTTTCTAAAAGAGACTTCGTAAAGTTGAATTGATAAATTTTAACCGTGTTAACAAATATTTTGTATTAAACTTTTTTCTTGCAGAATTGTCTTATTATTATTATTATTCTAACTTTTGTTTGAACAACTAATGGGATAATAACTTAGAATAACTGTAAGCGGAAATTTTTTCAAGTGTCCAAATTGATAATTTTAATAGTTAAAGCTACCAAATCCAAACTTCTTAGATAGTAGAATGATTAATTGTGTAATTTATTAATAACATAATAGAAAAATAACAAAATAATTTTGATTTGATCCAATGTGCAATGTTATACAATACATAAACTTTGATTTTGTGTGATTTTATACACGAAATTTTGATTTGATTGAATTTTTACAAATCACTAACAATATTATCAAGTTAGCACCATTTTATATTGATATATTGCATACACAAATAAGTATTTTAATCTGATATAAAAATAAATGTATATATTCATTTTTCTAATATGTATAATTGAATAAAAAACAAAACTTTTCGTATCAATAGATATCACAACTTATATTTTATATGTATAATTACACTAAATTAAAATTTATATATAAATATGATATTTATGCTTGATTTTGACCCATTCATAATGAATATCTAATATTAATAAAAGAGAAGTTGCGATTATGCTTCTGTCCCAGTTACTATTTTAACAAAAGTAATATTTTTTATTTTGAATTATTATATTTATTTAAAGAAACTTATTAATATAATATAATTTCTTCATATTAATTTATTCTAAAGCTCCTTCTAATGAGTTGAAAATTTGATTTGATAATATGATCTGTGTAATATAAAAGGAATTATTTCATTATCGCGCTGTTATATTTGCTTCGGATTTTCTGGATATTGCTTTCCTTTTTTTCCAAAGGTTTGAAAATGGAAAACTCAATATTACAACATTTTGTCTGTATTATGGAATTTGGTCAAACTTCAAGAGAAAAAAAAATGAATATATAAATCAATTTGGTCTTCTTTTAATTAACCTTTTGCTCTAGAACAATTTCTTATTATTTTATTTATTTATTTTTATATTTTTGCAGAGAAGTTTGGAAGATTTTTCAATGGATTCATACCATATATAATGAAAGAGTTTTTTGTTTGAGAAAATGCTAATTTTGAAGAAATTTCTTTTTATTGTTTCAAACAATTATCTTTTTAAATATATAATTATTTATTTATTTTGTAAATTGATAAATTTCACCTTTTAAATTTATTCTTTTATTATGTACTGATAGAAATGATAAAATGCTATTTGTTTCATTAATAATTATTAGATATAATGATAAGGCATATTGCATTATTAAAAAGAGAACATAAATTCGAATTTTAGAGATGACATATTAAAAAAGATAATGACAAATCCGTAATAGAAGGTCTGCAACATTTTTTTTCTTCCTAATGTGGTAATAATCTGCTTCGTTAATAAATATTTTAGAGTTATTGGAATTTACAGGAGTACACATATTCATAATCTTTTGTTTGAATGCGAAGATATTTGTATTCTCCATAGAAACTACAGTAAGAAATTATAGCTTTTGTTTAAGCAATCAATTTCAACTCATATGGTGGAATCACATTTGTCAAATGCTAAGGATTGTAGCACACGTTCAAGGGCGGTCGCCCAAAAATGATAAACTTGTATTTAAGTCTCTTTACAAATAACTTACGAGTTTAATTTAAATTTTATTCATATATAATATGAGTGATTCACTTAATTTAGGATAAAACGAAAAACTATCACATAAGATAATTGAGGTAAAAAAAAGAAAGAAAAAGAAATAATAATGCTGGAGATAAATTGGGAAGAGAAAAGATTCAAGTTATTTGGTCTCGTTCTAAGGCCCCCGGCCTTATATTAATATAGATCATCCCTATTTTGAGGTGTCACATTTCGGATTACATTAAAAATCTAGGGGTAAGTAGCTTAGTGCCATAAGCTTAGATAAAATAACGTTGTGATGTGTTAAATCATCTCAGATGAGACTCAATAGTTGAAATTTACTTATAAATTTAATCGCTTGGACTATCAAAGTGAAATGAAAGATAATTAGTTAATATTTAAAATATCATTTTGGATATTCATTTTAAGTTAGAAATAGGGCTAATTGCGTGGAATCCACGGTAGGCTCTAAAGTTCGCCCGTGACATACCAGTCGAATCCAGCTATAACAACTTCCATTGGCAACATGCCAATATCTCCTACACTTTGCATCCATTTTTGAACCAAATAATAAAAAAGGAGGTTGGTTGGCAGTAATTATTAATAATCTCAAAATAATATTACTGAATATTAATATGGAAGCATCTCAAACTGGTTTGTACCCTTTTGAATTTGATTAAATGAGTTAAAGTAGAAACCATTATTTAATGTTGGTTTTGGATACATTAGCTGCTTATAGTAAGTTTATTACTGCATTGCGAAGTTGAATAAAATTTGAGTTTAATGTGAATGAAGTTCAGAAAATCAGTTTAAAGGGTACTAATGGCTGACGAAGAACATGAAAGGTTTGACAAGGAGAGATTATTAATTTGTAATCCATTTTGTCTCTACTTAGCGGTTTGTAAGTTGTCACTATTATACTTATATTTTGGAAGAACATGGAACATTACAACGGGGTATTCATTTAAAGTTAGGCTAAGACAGATGCACATATTATTGATCCTATAGGAGCAATGGTAACATGGTAGTGTGTTAATTTCCACCTCACAAATCACAAACAACCAAACTTCACAAGTCAGCTTAATAAAAATCAAATTGATTTATTCTACAATTTCATCAATTAACCTAACATTAAAAAAACAACCCACTAGCCTTCTTGTAAACACTATAAAACCCCCCCTTCCTTCACTCCAAGCTCCCCATCCTCCAACACTTCTACCTTTTTAACTCTAAAGCCAAGAAAGCAAGCCACTAAGGTTTTGAGAGAAGATCAAAATGGCTTCTAAAAGATCAGCTTCCATGGTCCTCCTTTTGGCACTCAACATTCTCTTTTTTTCCCTAGTCAGTGCTTGTGGCTCTTGCTCTTCACCCACCCCTAAACCAAGGCCAAACCCAAACCCCAACACCCCCACTCCTACTCCATCTGCACGAGGCAGGTGCCCTAGGGATGCCCTCAAATTAGGTGTATGTGCCAATGTGCTTAACCTAGTCAATGTCACCGTTGGTTCACCCCCAGTGATGCCATGCTGTTCCCTTCTCAATGGCCTTGTCGACCTCGAAGCCGCTGCATGCCTTTGCACCGCTATCAGAGCTAACATTTTAGGCATCAACCTTAACATCCCAGTTTCCCTTAGCTTGCTCCTCAACGTTTGTTCAAGGAACGTTCCTACTGGCTTCCAATGCTAAACCATCACTGTTCCCTACATTTTTTATCGTCTTTCTTATGGTGTTTGTGTTTGATTTTAGAAAGTTATGATTTCTATTAATTACAGAGTGTTTTTATTTGTAACTTGTTGTTTAAATTTCCCTGTGGGGATTGATATAGAATAAGTCTAATACTTCTCTTCAAATGTTTTCTTAGGGAACCTTAGTATCTCTAAGGGACATGAAAAGACTTGTATTATTCAGCTTGTTTTATTTCCTTACTTCTTGTTTCCTTATCAATTTATTTATAAAATCTCTGCATCTAGTTAAAGCAATAAATTTTATACAATTTTATTATGTTTATACTTATTTTTTCATATGTAGTTCAAAATATGTCTACCTCTTTTTATACTTGTTATTCGTGAATAAGTTATATTAGTATCATACTAAGAACTTAGAAATCAAAACTTTTATAAATGTATTGCAAACAATACAACTTTCATTCGAAACCCAATTTTATTGAAAATCGATATTACTTCTACAGATTTTATTAGAAACCATCATACAATTCGGAAAAAAAGAAAGTTTATAGAGGTTCAAGAGAAAACATATATACAAAGATTTATTGGAACCCAACCAAATCAATCAAGAATTTTGTCCTATCGAGTAAAATGCAATGAGAATTTGCAAATTCTCTCAACTCAGACCTGCGTTAATCCCCAAGAGAAAAGTAAAAAAGAAAGTGTGTTGACTGCCCAAAAGTTTTAAGTTAAATTGAGTTAGGATAGTGATTGTATAGACATAAGAGTATGATAAATTTTTTATATGCTTAAAATTAATCACATCGTTTTATTTTATTGATGGCTAAAATTTTTAATTTTTAAGATGATTCTAATATAATATATTTTTTAAATTTTTTTTTCTTATTTTATTGTTGTTGATATCTAATGATTAGAATATAAAATGGGTAACCTTGGCAATTGATAATACGAGTTGAAACTCATTAAGAAGTACAGTTTTGGGTCCGTGACTGTAAGGAAGATGTAAGCATTCTCAAATGGGAAACTAAAAAAGACATTGAAAAAAAAAGCTTGTTTGACTGCACAAAAATGCAAAGATTCCTTGGACTTACTTTACGTTTTGATTTCCAGTAAACTGCAATATGCTGAGAATTCAAGACATAAATCATGCTTATCCTCGAAACCTTTGACTATTTGATTTCTTGTATACATTTAGTTTTAATTAAGCTGTAATTTTTTTTAAAAAAATACATATGCAATTTAAATCAAGATATTATAATTTTTATTATTTTTACTTTTATCATATCACAATTCTTAATATTTATTTTTTTATATAATACCTAAAACTATTTATAATCCTTCCAACTCTTAAATAAGATTCAACTGGTCCATTTTTAGAAACTTATTATATGATATTTCTTACCCACATCATGATCGTGTCATATCTAATATAATTAATGATTAATGCACTCTCGAATTTATTATAAGATAAGATATATTATATTTCGTTGGGGGTTGAGCTCTTCTTTAATTATGTATGAATTCCCTTGGGGAATTAATATTTGTCTAAATAGCTATAGTTTTGAAGTAAGAGAATAGAAAAGAAAAAAAAAAGATAGTTTCAAGTAAGTTTATTAGGGTTAGCTTATCAATTAAGTTGACAAATTTGATAATGTTTATCTTTAATATTAAAAAAGTTTTTTTAAGAAATAAAATGACATTTTAGACATGATGTTATAAATTAAAAATTTTAATTAAGGGAGAAAAATGTAATTTCATTAAAAAAACATTTCTAAAAATTTTAGTTTGGGTTAGAATTCGGTTTTAAAAATAAGATTTGATTTGAAAAACTGTTTGCCTATCAAAAATTTTTATTCGAAATCAAAGTTTAAATTAAAAAATATTTTTCAACCTCAATAATAAATAAAAGCAAAGTAAATCTAAATAATTTAAAACAGTAAAAATGCTTGAGTAATTAAACTCAAAGGAGAACAATATAGGCCGTAGTTACTTTTTAGTTATTACCCATTGATCCATACATTATTTGTTAGTGTTTGTGGAGGTGAGGTTGAATTTACAGGTAGTGATTTCTTTCAAAGAAGCCATTAATTAGATTGTGAATTAAATTCTTCAACCCAACCCATATCAATCTGCATTACTTCAACGTCAATAAATTTTCATCGCTTTATCCCCAAAAATTTACAACAAATGTCAATTCTCAAATTCCAAGTGTTTATAAAAAAACAACACTTCAAATAAAACAAATAAAATGTGGTAGACCATAAAACACCAAATTACATCAACTAATATGTATATATAAAAACTTAAACCTATAGTTTGGATATTGAATCTTCTTAAGCACCAAATCAAACCCGTGAACCCATTATTGTGGTATAAAATAACCTCACAATAATTACAAATTGTTTACTTATAACCCATATATTCTTTATTTATTTAGAATTTTTTAAACTTCAATTAAGTCTTAATTTAATTGGTATGTGTATTGTTGCCAATGCAAGAGAACGTGGGTTTGAGTACGCTTATCCTTCTATCTGTGAATAATTCTAAGCATTATATTAAAAAAGAACATTTATGATCAAAATTTATAGTGAAATTATAAAAAAAAAATTCAATTATGTGAAGAGAGTCTTCTGGAAATTAGTTTATATGTCCACAAAATAATAGATGCATGATTAGCTGGTTTCGATACTTAACTATATGATAATATATGATTATTAAGTAGATAAAAATTTATTTTATCCTAAATCATCATTGATAAGGTCAAATCCTTAATCAGTAATTATTTGTTTTACCGATATGTTCAACTATTAATGAGATTAAAACACATGGATTGAATTTATACCTTAATAATACATTAAATGCAAACCAATAATTTAATTTAAGGGTACACTACACCTAAAGTCATTACATTATTAGTAAGTTTATGTTTTAGTCACTCAACTTTAAAAAGTTATAAAATGGTTACTGACCTATTCTAAAGTTTTCATTTATGTCATTGGGCTATTAAATTACTATTGGATGACTTTTTCATTCCCACTATTTGCACCAATCGAAATCTCTTCTTTTCTTTCTCTTCTATAGTTTAGTTTTTCATTTTAATGAAACAACTTTGAATGTTATAAATCAGTGAATCAAAATTTAAATAATTTTTTCTCCAATCTCCGACACTGGCCATCAGATCAAGTTAGATCTAAGATATGTTTTTCTACTCGTCAATGGATATTGATCTATCGTACCAATCGTTGAATCATTACTTAGAGCTTGCTAGCTGAACTATAAAAAAAAAAAAAAACTTAACAACCCATTGACTTAAATAAATTTTTTGAATAGTTCAATAATCATTTTATAACTCTTTGAAGTTGAGTGACCAAAACGTAAATTTATTGATGATTTAATAACTTTGGAGGCATTTATTTAATTTCACAGTACCATAAAACATATATTTAGTAAACTTTGATTCTATAAAAAAAATCTACATAAATGTAGTGTAGATTAAAACTAAAACAAGCAAGATTTAACAGTCATTAATTCTTCGTGAACCATGGCACAATGTGTTAAGTTCCACCTCACGATCATCACAAACATCCAAACTTCACCAGCCACCTCTAATTGATTTTATTTTACAGTTTGATGAATTAGCCTAGCATTAAAAAAACATCCACTAGCCCTTCTTGTTAACACTATAAAACCACCTCCCTTTGCTCCAAGTTCCCCATCCTCAAACACTTTTACTTTTTTAACTCTAAAGCTAAGAAAGCAAGGCACTAGGGTTTTAAGAGAAGACCAAAATGGCTTCAAAAAGATCAGCTTCCATGGCCCTCTTTTTAGCACTCAACATTCTTTTCTTTTCCCTAGTCAGTGCTACTTGTCGATCTTGCTCTTCTTCCGGCTCTAATCCCACCCCACCCCTACTCCATCTGCACGAGGTAGGTGCCCCAGGGATGCTCTTAAATTTGGTGTATGTGCCAATGTGCTTAGCTTAGTCAATGTCACTGTTGGTTCACCGCCAGTGATGCCATGTTGTTCCCTTCTCAATGGCCTCGTTGACCTTGAAGCTGCCGCTTGCCTTTGCACCGCTATCAGAGCTAACGTCTTAGGCCTCAACCTTAATGTCCCAGTTTCCCTCAGCTTGCTTCTCAACGTTTGCTCAAGGAATGTTCCTACTGGCTTCCAATGCTAATTTAAGTCATCACTCTCCCTGCATTCTTTTTCTTTTTCTTTTTGTGTTTGGTTTTTGAAAGTTATGGTTTCCCTTATTTGCATTAAATCAATGTCTTTATTTGTATCTTTGTTGTTTTAATTTTCTTGTGGAAGATTGATATTGAAAATGTCTAATACCTTTCTTCAAGTGTTTTCCTTTGGGGGATGGGGTGTATTGTACCTCCAAGGTACATGAAAAGTCTTGTATTATTCAACTTGTTTTATCGTATGTAGTTATGGTAATAAATTTTATATTTTTATTATGTTTGTTTCTTTTTCTTATATGTTTATCACTTTTACGATTTTCAAATCTTGAGATAGGGGAGAATAAATTAATCCCTTATTAAATGGATCAATTTAGTCTCTATATTAAAAAATTAATGTCGCCATATTTTGATAGGTTTAATATTTATTATGAAAAAAATAATATAAATTTTTTCATTTGTCTTTCAAATCTAAAGAAAAGATTTCATTTGTAGAATCATATAAATTTTAAAACTATTAACTCGATTAAAAAATAAATTATATATTTTTTAAACAATAAGTGTTAGCTTTATTAAAATTTGATCTTATTTAGTTCTTTTTAATAGTACATTAAATAAATTGGTCAATTTAGTAATAAATTGGTCAATTTAGTAATAAGGGGACCAACTTGAATGATCTCTATAATAGAGAGACTTAACAAGTAATTTCACCTAAAAACTCATTTGACTGCAAAAAAAGGCAACGACTCCTTGTACTTGCTTAACATTTTGATTTCAAGACATTAATGATGGCTATCATCTAAACCTATATATAGTTTATGGATGGGTGATAGTAAGGTAAATTTGTGTTTTTAATATATTTATTTTGGGCTAATCATTGAACAAGATGTTATTAAATTTAGGTTTTTCTTATCAGGAATGAAATTGGTGTGTTGAAATTCAAAATAATATAAAAAGGGGCTAAATTGTAACAAAAAGCAAAGAGACCTTAAATTTGATTTTTAAATTTTAATTTATTTAATGATAATGTTTAGGAAAAATCTAACTAAATTGAGCATTAAAAGTGAATATAAATACTTAGTGGCGATGACCACTAGATAGACTTGGCTTTTGAATACAAAAATTCCTTTCTTTCTTTTCTTTTTCTCTTAAGTAAACATTTGACATTCTGTCAATCTTTTTCCCAATTTCAATATTTTGGCTAGTTTACCTTCCAAGCCCCTTCCCTTTTCACTTTCCACCTGTAGCACCTCGAATTCTGGGGGTAGAAGTTTTGAGGTTTGTAGTTAAGGTCAGTGAGTAGGTTGTGTTTTTGTGTTTAGTTGCGCGTTTAAGTGGCAAAATGGATCTACTGTTCTAGTGGTTGATAGTGTGCTAGTGTGCCTTTGGGCCCTTAGTTTGAGTCATCAAGTGTGATTTTAGGGACCATTTTTATTTTGGTTTTAAGGTTTAGGGTAATTATTTTCTTTACTAAGTGTTTATTATTATTCTGATTATTTTTTTATGTTTGATTTATTTTTATGTTTTATTTTTCTTTGGACATTCTCTTCTTTTCCTTTTCTTTTGTTTTCTTTTTGCTTCTTCTTCTTTTCTTTCTGAAAAGGGTGGTGTTGTGGTTTTCGAAGAGCTTCGATTTCTTGGTTTTCGAGTCGGGTTTTGGATGTCTCTGATTGCGAATCAGGTGTGGGTTTCTAACCTTTTAATTTTTCGTTAAAGAATTGTGGTTGTTTCCGTGAAATTGGAAATTTTTGTGTGCTTGTGGAATCAATCTTTCGAAAGGGGCGATTATCGTGGAATAGCTTAGAATCAGGTGTGATTTTGCTATATTTCTGAGTAATTAAGGATTTGGGAACATTTCGGCAACAAAGGCACGTTCGGTAGCCAATTTCAGTGTGGTTTCATGACCACACTGGTGGCCACACGGGCGTGTGCCCCCACACAGGTGATCCAGATGGCCGTATGGTTTTCGGGCAAGATTTGGTGCCACACGGCTGTGTGTCCGATTTGGGGATTTTTATTGAATTCTACACAGCCGTGTCCCTTGAGCACACGGGCGTGTGTGTTTGGGAATTAGGGTCAGGTGATTTGGTGCCACACTGTCGCGTAGCTGATTTGGGGATTTAGGGGTCCTACAAGAGCATGTGTTTTGGACACACAGTCGTGTCTGCCCTGTACTCTATTTTAGCACAAATGAACAAAGATTAACACAGCCTGTTAACACGACCATGTCCCTGGTCCACACGGCCGTGTGCCTCCTCTCACACGGGCGTGTTGACCCCCACATGGTCTAGGCATTTCCACACGGCCAGAGCACACGGCTGTGTGGTCCTAAGTCATCAACTTTAGTTCTGTGTATGTTTTTATCTGAAAGTATGTCTGTGTGTTCTGACTCTTGTGTAACACTCCTAAAATATTTACACTGTTGGTCCTTCAACCTTTTCATATTTACACTTTAATCCTTTAAATTTTGAATATTTACTCTTGGGCCACAAAACTTTTCTCACTTTTACAATTTAGTCATTTCTTGAATTAATATATCATAATATACTTCTCAATATTGACATAACTCAAAATTTCTCTTTTGTCACTTTATTTCCTTATTTTACTATATTATCGATAATATTTTATTTGTAAAAATTTCGGGATATTACATTTCTCTCCCCTTAAAATAAATTTAGTCCTCAAATTTCCTTGTTTTCTTTTGATCATGAATTTCATTATCTCTATAATTCTATAGTTTCTTTCGCACATATTTACCTATTAACTCATTCTCAGCCTGTCTCAGATTATCAATTGTTCAACCATTGAACTTTTTTTTTTTTTTTTAATACTTTCCACTTCGAACTTAATCAATATAAATCTCATGACTTTCATTGCTTATAATTGTATTAGTAAAGGGTATAGATCGTAAAGCCTCATAATTTAATTGTCATGTATTTACTCATATAACATTTATCATTCTCGTGTACCATAAAATATATTTATCCGTATTTTTACGAGTTCTCGCTTCATCATAACTAACATTTTTACTCGAGAGATAATCCTTTACCTCAGAATCTAAAATTGTTTACTTTTTACTTAGCAGAGGCCCAGCTTGTCTAGATAGAGCACTTGGATATACGGGACTTATATAGAGGTGCATTATTGTGCACTATTAAACAGAGAACACTGAAGTACTATACAGAGAGTATGAATGTGTTGAATGTGCTAATAATCAGAGAGCATACTGAGGTCCCTTAATATCCTAGTAATTCTAATCTTGTCTACTTGGGCAAATTATTTCATGCACGCATATCACTTTTACACCTTTCGCATAATGCTTTTACATGCTTTATAATTTAATCCCTGTACCAACAATCCGTTTATTTATGTCTTCTCTACCTTTAATACATGTAATATTTTTCAAAATTTACTATTCATTCATAGTTTGCTAATAATCCTTATCATGTACTTCATATACCACTTTTATATATTTTGTAATTTAGTCATCAACACAATATTTCGTTTAGCAATATAATTTACTTTTAATAATACACATAACATTCATCATCGACATGTATTTATTCATACCTTTAAGAATTCCGATTCATTCTAATCAACTTTTTACTCATATACCTGGGTATCGTTTTTAGCATTATCAGAATTATCTTGGGTTAGAAAGCATATCATTTTATAAACAAATCTCATCAGAGTCGGGAGATATCATACTATCACATATTATAATGACATGTGTTTTTAGACTTCACATATACTACATTTGGTCCGAGAACCGACTAAACCGTAGCTCTGATACCACCAAATGTAACACTCCTAAAATATTTACACTGTTGGTCCTTCAACCTTTTCATATTTACACTTTAATCCTTTAAATTTTGAGTATTTACTCTTGGGCCACAAAACTTTTCTCACTTTTACAATTTAGTCATTTCTTGAATTAATATATCATAATATACTTCTCAATATTGACATAACTCAAAATTTCTCTTTTTGTCACTTTATTTCCTTATTTTACTATATTACTGATAATATTTTACTGTAAAAATTTCGGGATATTACATCTTGGCTAGGATTTAGTAAGGGTAGTTACATTGATATGGGCTTCAGCTTATGTGTTATTTGTGACTGTTGTGTGGAATGTCTAATCCTGAACCAGGTTAGCTGGGTGTGTGTGCATATCTGTTTCTGTCTGACTATCTGTCGATCTGTTCAATGTTTTTGTGAGAATGTAAGCATACATGCACTTGCATAAAGAATTTTGGGGTTGGTTGTGAAGAGAAGGAAGACTGATTCTATTCTGATATGGCAAATTTACTGCAACCTATTCGTACAGCAGTTTACCGCACTGTACTGCATGTACGTCAACTTTACTGCGTACTATTATCTAATCTGGTAGTTTAAACTAAAGCATGTTTAGTACAGCGAACTATCGCATTGCACTGTACTGCATCTACATCAGCCCTGCTGCGTATTAATATTAGAGTGGCTTAGTCCATAAACATGGTGTGTAGGGCTGGATGGGCCTTTCGAGGTCCTTTGTGGTGCGTTTGGTTGGATGAGTTTAAACAGCTCTTTGGGGGTGTGATCGGGGGACGGAAAGGTGTTTTGGTTGGATGGGTGAGTTTTTATTACTTGATTGCATTCATACGCATCTATTTGAGTGTTCTGGGTGTAAGATTATCTGACTGAATAACACTTGTGACTGAGTGTTTGTGTGTGACTTGGTGTGCTTGAGTTGTTACTTTCTGTTGGGACGTTGGTTCCAAGTTTACTTTCTGACTCTATGTATATTTGTGTACAAGGCCAATTTCAGCCCAAATTCTATTTACAAATTTAAAACCCAAATAACCCCAATTACCCTTAAAATCCATTTACACCCAGGCCCAATATTGAAACCCAACTGCCCAAACCCAGTACAGAACCCAAACCCCACTAAACCCTAACCAGCTCTCCACCTAACCTCCCCACTTGCGCCGCAACACCCATACCTCCTGACACCAGCACTGGCCACCTGCTCCACCGCGCCCATCACCTGCAGAACAAATAAAGCACGCAACATCAACACAAAAAAGAAAAAAACAACAGTATGTAAGGCTATATAAAGCCGATTGAAATTTCTAAGAGGGGTTCGGATTTTTCTTCTTTTTCTAAAAGAAATAAAATAAGGAAGGTTGATTGTAGAGAAAAACAATCGGGGTTCAAACACAAAGATAACATCTCAAAGAACCAAACACATGGATATTAAGGCCTAAGGTAATCAAATTTCATTCCAGTTTCAAATTTAGGGTTAGTTTTGCGTAAATATATACGTAAATAAAAAAGAGACACTAAACATATAAGAATATAATATAAAAAATACTAAAATCAAAATATAAAAAAATATATAAAAAAACTAACTCAACTTTGTGGCCAGTGATCGGACTGGTCCCCCTCTACTGAGCTCCCTCCTCTCCCCTGCTCTCCCTCTTCTCCTTTTCTCTCTTCTTTTTTTTTTTCCTCTCCCCCTCTCAAATGTTTTTTTCTGAAAATTTTGTCTTTTATAGGGGACCAAAACGCACCGTTTTGGTCCCCCCCCCAGTTAGCTCGAAACGGTGCCGTTTTGCCCCTTGGATCGGGTCGACCCGACCCTACCCAGCTAAGGTCCGCGTGTTTTTACAGCGGAAGGGCTAATTGCGCTGTTGGCCCTTCCGCATTTTTAATGTTTTACAATCAGGTTTTATGCTTTTAATTCGACCCTAGAATTTTGTCCGTTCATCAATTGAGTCCCTCCGGGTCACATTTGCGTTTTGGTAATAGGGAGAATTACGCTTTTCGATCCTCGTTGCTTTATGGCGTGTCCATTTTAGTCCCCGATTCCTTTATTTCTTTTAAATTCATTACGAGGTTCTATTCTCATTACGATTTAGTCCTTTTTCGTTTATTTTCTTTTTTATTACTAATATTGTTATCATTATTTTTATTAATATATTGATTATTTTTAAAGTTATTATTATTAATGATTATTATTCCTAGTCTTAGCATTGTTAATAGTATTAATATATGTATATTATATATGTGTATATTCATACATTTGTATATAATACTATTTTAATTCCTTTATTTTTTACTATCATATCATATATTTTTACATATATTTCATTATTATTTCTAATATTATTATTAATATTATTAGATGTTATTTACTTCTAATATGTATATATTATGTAAACGTCCTAATTTTATATCACTTATTTTTAATTTTATATATATATTATGTATATGAGTTTTCAACATCACACTTTATACATATATTCTCATTGTTAGTCATTTATATGTATATATATATACTACTATATGTATACCTATAATATTATATTTATTATTGATATCAATTTATATTTATTATATATATATATATGTACCTTTTATATAATGTTATCGTTTCTATTATCATATTATATTTACTATATGTGTATATGTATAGATTTTTTTTGATGCTTATTAAATACATTATTTTCTTATCACATTATTATTATTATTTTCACTCATTTCTTTATTGTTTTTTTTTATATACTCTTATATTATGTATATTTTAAGAAACATTATATTTTTACATATATTATATATATATATATATATATATATATATATATTTTAGTATCCTATTATTTATATATTTTACTATCTCATGTATATGTTTTAATAACTATTATGTACATATATATATATATATATATATATTTTTATCGTTTGGTGTGTATATTTCAATATATATATATATACATATAGCATTATTAGTATCTTTAATGTCATCATCACCTTACTTACTATTATTATATGTTTACATACATTCGTTTTTATTTCGTGTTTAATATTATTATTTTCACATTTAATATTGCATGTATTGTTAATGTTTTTAGTATTATCGTTATATTTATTATTTGCTCTAATGCATTTTACCCTTTTATTTTATATCAATTTTGTTTTACATTGCTTCAAAAATCACATTCTTGTTTCTAATTAATTTCAATAATCAAGGCAATATATCGATTTAACATTAAGTCATCGAGTTCATCGCTATGTTGGGTGAATGTCAATTGACTCGTGTTAAAGCGATATACCCTTCTCAAAAACCAGAATAAACCAAAATTTCTCGTCTTTTTAATCGGATCATGACTAAATTTTAAATTGAACTCGTATTTTTGAAAACCGAGACAACGCGTGTTTATGAGATATACCATTTTGGGCGTCGCGCGAGGTGCTAATACCTTCCGCTGGCAGAATCGACTCCCGAACCCTAATTTTTTCTGGCTTTCAACGCAGACCTTAACTCGGCCTTTTATTTGCTTTTAACGAAAAATTTAATAGGTGTCTGATCATACCTAGAAAAAAGATCGGTGGCGACTCCCGGTTTGTTTTTTTTAAAACCGAATTTCAATTTCCAGTTTTCTAATAAATCGCCACAATTTAGCGACCCGAAACCAAAATTTTTACGTCGCTACAATTTGTAAGTCTGTTTCGTTGTTGGATTGAGTTACGTAATTCTGTTTTTAGTATCATGTCAAACTCACACTGAGCTCGTGTAGCTCACCTCCTTTAGTGTTTCCCTTTAAGGTACATTTTCGTGTTCTAAAACTGGACTCGGTATGCGGAGGTCTCGAATAGTCACGTTATAATAAATAGTTAATAAGGCATCTTTTCGATTGCTACTTTGGTAGACATCTTTGAAATGTAAATGTTTTTAAGAACTGTAGTATGAATTGTGTTTTGGGTTTTTCACAAATTTTATGCTGATCTGAAATTTAGAAACTGCAAATGTATGTTTTCGAGTATTTTAAAGTGTTTATTCGAGTGTGGAAAATAAATGTGCTTGTAACTAGATTTTTTTTTTTATAATACATTTTCTAAAATTTTCCTATGATCACTTCGGTGATCAATGTGACCTCTGAAATCCGGTCAAAACTTCTAGGCTGAGTCTTGGGGCGTTACACCACCACTTCCATTAAAAGTCATTTCCATACTCCATTTAGCATGATTTATTTCGTGCTTAACTAAGTCCCTTTAGTCTTAGCCCGGTTATCGCTCCAACGAAGTAATCGTGAGATATGAACCCACATTAAATACTTTGCAATTCGATATTCTCTATCTTTCTAGTATATAGGATAGTACAAATTCGTCCCTTAAAGTTGATTTGATTTCAATTCAAAAAGTGCACGTTGGGTTGGAATCGTTTGGCGTACAGTTGGGAAGTTGAGTCGGTCCTACTGTATTCAAAATCTTGCGAACAAATTGGCGTGCTCAATTGGGAAAAGCTAGTTGGATTTCGTCAAGGGAGATAGTGATTAGATTTAAACGACTCACACGGTTGAGGTCGTTGATTTGAGTTGGATCTTTCAGATCACAAGGCTGTCGGAGTCTTAAATTACGGGCATGTGTCACGTGATTAGAAATTCGACAATGGTTGATTTGCAAATCATACCCAAATCAACAACAAGAGGAAAAGTTGGTGGTTTGAGGCGTCCTCGACCGCTATAACCAATTTTTTGATTAGAAGGGAAAAAAAAATTTCTAGGACCAGTTCGAGTTCAGAGTGTACCAAGGCTATGCTTTAATATATTTTATTTACCAATTTATTTTATTCGCTTAATTTAATTTTGCATTTTGCAATCTCAAATCTGTTTTCATTTTATTATATTACGCATTTATTTATTTTATTTTCCCTATCAACTGTAGCGACGTAAAAATTTTGCTTTCGGTCGCTAATTGAGGCGATTTATTGAAACTTTGAAAATCGACTTTCGATTTTATTAAAAAGGGAGTCGCCACCAATCCTTTTTCTAGGTGTAATCGGACACCTAATAAATCCTATTTTTAAAAGAAAAATTTATTTTTTAAACAAAAGAAGACTGAGTTTAGGTCTACGTTGAAAGCCAGAGAAAAAAATAGGGTTTGGGAGTCGGTTACGCACGAGGAATGTATTAGCACCATCGCGACGCCCAAAATTGGTATCTCGTTAAATGTGTGTGTTATAGGCCAATTTTGGGCCATTCCTAAATTCTCAGCCCAATACATTAAATCCCAACAAGTCTGAACCCAAACTAAACCTACCCAATACATCAGCCTACCCAAATACCCACTACCTATTACAATACCTATTGGCCCAATTACCCAAACCCGAATGGCCCGTTTACACCCAAATCCCTTAACCCATCAGCTAACCTAAACCAACCACTACCCAAACACTAGCTCACTAACCCTTTGGCCCAATATCACACCTAACCCCAAACCCTAGCCCCACTTTCGGCACCCACTTGTGCCGCCACTGTCACCAAAGTCTGACCAGTGCCGCAACCACCCCCACCTGCCCTCTGTCACCGCCAAGGTCACCTCAGCACCAGCCATCCCTGCAAACAGTAGCGAAAAGACAGAAAACAAATAGAAAAGAACTTGTAAAGGCTATAAAAGCCCTAAGAAAAACAGATGTAAAGGTTGGATTTTTTTCAATACATACAGATATTTCAAAAAAAAAAACAGTAGAGAGAGTAAAAAAAAATCAATCTGAAACAGGTATCAACACAGAAAAGCAAACATCAAAGATCAGAGAATCGAAAGTGGTAAGGATCTGGGGTGATTCCATTTCATTTTAGTTACTGTTTTAGATTTATTCTTGCACAAACATATTGAATAAACACTAAATATACAAAAATATAATATAAAAAATAAAAAATAAAAAAAATCTAAAATTTTTTACCTCTCCGGCCACCGTGCGGCGACCGTCCGATGATCGGACCGTCCCCCTCCCCCTGGCCAAAAATCGCCTGCGGCCCCTTTCTCCCTCTTTTCTCTCCTTTTTTTTCTTTCTCCCCCCTCAAATGAAATTTTTAAAAAATTTTTGGCTTATATAGGGGACCAAAACGCACCGTTTTGGTCCCCCCTTAATACAGAAAACGACGCCGTTTAGGGCCCCGAGTCGGGTCGACCCGACCCGCTCCGACAGGATCCGCGTGTTTTTTAAAGCGGAAGGGCTAATTGTGCTGTTGGCCCTTTCGCATTTTTGCTATTTCACAATCAGGTTTTTTTCGCTATTTTTAATTTGGCCCAAAAGTATGTTGCATTTTATGATTTAGTCCTTACTGCCACGCTGCGTTTTGAGGATCATGTAATATTGCTGTTTTGGTCCTTCCATGTTCCTCGCGTGTTCTAATAAGTCCTTCCCTGTTTACTTTTTTTTTAAATTTTGCCCCAATATGGCGTTTTATGTTCAATTTAGTCCTCTTTGTTAATTTATTATTTTATTTTCAATTTACCCACTTTTATTTTCTGTTATTTATTGATTTTAATATTTATATTTGTTATATTATATGAGGAAGATAGCCTCCTATTTATACTATTGGCTTAAGGGCAAAATAATAAAAATGCATAGGCAAAAAGGTAAATCTAGTAGATTGTGTAAATAACTAAATATTACTAGATTGTTAACACTTACTCGATTTCCTAGAAAATTGAATTCGCAAGATGAGATTGATTTCCAATGGCTAGGAAGAACCCCAGGGTAAACAGCAAGGCTAGAACCAAGACGACAAACGGTGATAAGGATGTCGAGTTGAGGGAAAGAGTGGGGTTGGGTTGTTTTAAAAGAGTCAAAACTATCCTCAATTTTCTCTGTTACTTTTTCTAGGAAACAAACAAGAAGAAGATTAAAAAAGAAAAAACTTACAAACTTTGGTCTTATATTGCAAATAACCAAAAAAATGTTTTAGACTAATTACAAAGAAATCCTTAGCTTTAGTTAAAAGTAAATATATATATATATATATTACGTCAACAATCTGTTAGTGGATTAATGGAATTTCTAACAGCAATAATCTTAATTAGAGTGACTAAATTGACAAAAAAAATTAAAATAACCAAAATAAAAATAACATTGTTTTAGATTAACTTGAGATGTAATTTACCCTAAAATTAATAATATTTTTATAACTTTATCAATAATTATTATTTTTATATTATTTTAATTTCTCTCATCTACATAGTGGGTGTCGTATAGGACTAGTATAAATATGGTTAATGGTTAATGCATTCTTCGGTTCATATGGGAACAAATATTATAAGTTTTTTTTTTCATTTAAGTTGAAACTTTAGTGCTAATTTATTAATTTATTAATATAATATTTTCTTTCGTCCACGGATGTCACATTATTTAGTTATCATATAATATCAATTATATAATTTATAAATATAATATAATATAATACATAATTAGAAAATGGACTAGGGTGAATCAAGTTTCAACCTTAAATGTTAAAACTTAAATTGGATTATTTTTTAAATGAAGTCTATATTTTGAACTTAACATTTTTATTTAAATCCACTAAAATGTTTAGTAAAATTTCGAATTTAAATATATAACTTAACTTTGGAAGGTGTCTAATTTTTACTCAATAGCATAAAAGAATATCTTTGTATAACTCAACATTGAATTTGAACGAATGTATAATAATCAAGAGCGAAGCCAGGAAAAAATTTTAGGATATAATTTTTAAAAGATTAAATTAAATTTTTATCATTTTTAGGGGGTCAAAATACAATTTTACTTTTACTAATTTAAATTTTTTAAAATTTTCTATTTTAAGGGGGTCGAAGCCTCTACCAGCCTCCCTAAATCAACTTCTGATAATAATATTTTTATATCTTTAAAAATATTGACACGAGACTAATTTTTTAAAACCTAAATACTAAAATGATTAACATATCCATTAAAAGAATTCTAATAAATTGTTCTATATTTGTAATAAAACTCTTAACTAAATTTGATATATCATGAGTGAAGAGATACCAACATAGAATGTCAAAATTACTAAATTACTAAATATATGGGTAATTATTACATAACTTTTATGAAACATAATAATCTACCCTTCTTTTAACAATTATTCTTTTTTAAAATAAAAAATTATAAACGAGTTATAATTATAGTGTATTTTTATCTCCTCGAGACGATAATATCATGATTCAATGTGAATGTCACAACTTTAATTATAAGAGCATCAATTCAAACCCGTGAGCACATTTTTCAATTACAAACACAAAATCTTCAATCAAACTTAATTATGAGAGCTGCCATCTTCAACTCAACCCCATATAATTGTACTTAATTAACATTAAAAAATACACAACCATGATGAAACGAAAATTTCATTGGTTAATATTGTCACAACTTGATTTGTTGAGCTGTATCTACTAATCCGAGCTGGGTTTTTTTTTTTAATATTATAATTTATTTTTGGAACTTACAAATTAATTTTTATCGCGGAAGTTTTTTGAGATGATCAAATCATATAATTTATCCTATAGGAGCTGTGGTAACATGGCAATGTTCTAATTTCCACCTCACAGATCACAAACATCCAAACTTCACCGGCCACCTTAATTTGATTTTATTCTACAATTTAATCAATTAACCCAACATTAAAAAATAACTCACTAGTTTCTTGTAACCACTATAAAACCCCCGTCCCATTCACTCCAACTCCCACATCCCCAAACACTTCAACTTTTAGCTCTAAGCCAAGAAAGCAGGCCACTATCATCAAAATGGCTTCAAAACAATCAGCTTCCATGGCCCTCCTTTTGGCACTCAACATTCTCTTCTTTTCCTTGGTCAGTGCTACTGCCCCATGCCCTCCCACCAAACCTAACCATAAACCAAAGCCAAACCCCAACCCCAGCACCCCCACTCCACCTTCAAAAGGCAAGTGCCCTAGAGATGCCCTTAAATTAGGTGTATGTGCTAATGTGCTTGGCTTAGTCAAGCCCGTCATTGGTTCACCCCCAGTGATGCCATGCTGTTCCCTTCTTGATGGTCTCGTCGATCTCGAAGCTGCTGTTTGCCTTTGCACCGCTATCAAAGCTAACATCTTAGGCATCAACCTTGACATTCCAGTTTCTCTTAGCTTGCTCCTCAATGTTTGCTCAAAGAAAGTTCCTTATGGCTTCCAATGCTAATTTAAGTCATCATGTTTCCCCTACATTCTTTCTCAACTTCTTTATGGTTTGTGTTTGGTTTTTTTTAAGTTATGACGCCATAACTTCATTGCAGCAAATCAGTGTTTTCATTTGTAAGTTTATTGTTTTAATGTCCTTGTGAGGGATTGATATAGAATAAGTCTAATACTTTTCTTCAAGTGTTTACCTTTGGGGTTTTTTATATCTCCAAGAGACATGTAAAGACTTGTATTATTCAACTCGTTAATTTATTCCCTGACTTCTACGTTGGGGGTCTCTTGACCCTTTGGGGCATGCTTTGTTTTGGAAGATTCATATTGTAACAATTCTTAGGTATAGAATTCCCCCAATATTTTCGTTGTTGTAGGCCAATTTTGGACCTGTTACAAGCCAATTTTTGACCCAGTTAATAACCCCAATTACATCAAAACCCGATTGGCCCACTAATCCTTAAACCAAAACACTACCCAAATAACCCAATTGTGACCCACCTAAAATTTAACCCAACAGAAACCTTCAGCCCAAATACCCATCTAGCCTAACCCAATAGAAGCCCAAATCCCACCAAACCCTAAACCATCCCAGTCAAATCAACAACCAAACCCTAGGTGCGCCGCACCTAGGGTCTTCAGCCTCCTAAAGCTACCTGCTGCAACCACCCCCCACTTGCCTCTGACACCGCTGCAGCCACCGCCCAAGGTCACTGCCCACGCCACCGCCTCTGTACCTGCACGCATTAAAAGAGATAAGACATAAAATATAGAAAAATCAAGTTGTAAGGCTATAAAAGCCATCAAAAAACAGATGTAAAGGGTCGGCCATTTTTGAGAAATAATAATACCAGTAACAGATTCAAACAACAAACAGCATAGATCAAATATAAAAAAGGCAGAGGAAAATACAAAAAGAAAGGAGGAACGAAAAGATAAATTTGAAGGTGATTTCTTTTTTATCATCTTCTTAAATCCTTTTTTTTTCTTTTCTTCTTCATTTCTAACAAATATATACACACATATTCGAAAATAAAAAAACTAAAAAATCAAAAATTTGCCTTCCAGGCCATCAGACACGGTGGCAATGCTTGCTGCACAGCGAGCCTCCGGTGATGGACAGTGGCCGGTGCTCTCCCTTCTCCCCTCTCTTCTTTCTCCCCTCTCCCCTTCTCTTTTTTTTTTCCCTTCCCCATCCCCAAATGATTTTTAAAAATTTTTTTAACTTATATAGGGGACCAAAACGCACCGTTTTGGTCCCCCCTTAATACAGAAAACGACGCCGTTTTGAGTATAGGTCGGATCGACCCGACCCGCTCCAAGAGGATCCGCGTGTTTTCGAGCGGAAGGGCAAATTGCGCATTTGGCCCTTCCGCTTTTCTGGGCTTTCATAATTAAGTTCTTACGGTTTTGCAATTTGGCCCTGTAATTTTCAATGGTTTTCAATTTAGTCCCGTGCACTACGCTGCGTTTCGGACAATAGGGAATATTGCGCTTTTGGTCCCCACTATTTTCTCGCGTGTTCAAATAGATCATTTCTTCTTGTTTTCTTTTTAAATTGGCCCTGAACTTTGTCGCGTCTTTCAATTCAACCCCCTGTTGATGCATTACGTTCTAGAATGTGGAAATATTGCGATTTCAGTACTCCCAGGTTGTGCGCACCTTGCAATCTGGTCCTTTCCTCTTTACTCTCTTTTCAAATTACCCCACGACTCTGATTTTAGTTTCGATTTGATCCCTTTTTCACTTTAACCCGTTTGATATTATTATTTCTATTTCTCTTATTATTATTTTATTTTCTACTATTATTATTATTATTATTATTATTACTATTATTATTATTATTATTATTATTATTATTATTATTATTATTATTATTATTATTATTATTATTATTATTATTAAGTACCCCTTAATATTTATATGTGTATATGTATATGTAAGTATTTATGTAGTGTATTAATAGCCCTTTTTTTACTTCTAATATAGATATCTACTATGTATATTTAAATATTACTATATATACACTTTTTAACTTTATCTTATGTATATATATATCTTCAATATTATTAGTTATGTGTTTTATATACTATTCTGTATACATATTTCATATCTAGTATTATTTTAGTATATCGTTTTTATTTATTATTATTATGACTATTATTTTCATTATTATCATTCATTATTTTTATTTTAATATTATGTATATATTTTTCATAAATGTCATTTACATATGTTTTATTCATCTTATACATATATGTACATATCATGTATATATTTTATCCTTACTATTATAAATACTAGTATATGTTTTATTATATATGTATATATCTTTAATATATATAGGTTTATGTTTATTATTAATAGATGTTTTCAACATTATAATTATGTATGTATATATTGTATAAGTGTTTTAACATTATACTGTATATGTATTTCATTACATACACGTATATGTATATATAGTAGTTTTCATTATTTGTTTCTTTTGCATTATATATTGGCGTATATATTTCTTATGTACATGCACTTTTCAATATTTTATATATATTATTATGTATGTATACTTTAGCATTACTAATTATATATAGCATTACTAATTATATATATTCTTACTATTTTATGTATATATTTCAAATACTATATATAGTATATTTCTGACACTATTACTATTTATATATATATATATGTGTTTTGACGTGCATGTTCTTAATATCATTTTTATGTATATATATATATTCATTTTTTTTTATTTCGTGTTTGATATTATTATTACATTTAATATATCGCGTGCATTGCTATTGCTTTTTAATATTATTGTCATATTTGTTATTTGCTTCAATATATTTCTAGCTCTGTCATTCATCTATTTTACCAATTTGATTTGCACTACCTCGGAAATCATATTCTTATTTTCTAATCAATTTCAATAATCAAGGCAACCTACCGGTTTAACATTAAGGCGTCGATTTCATCGCTATGTTGGATGAACATCAATCGACTCGTGTTAAGACGGCACGTCCTTCTCAAAAACCTAAAAAATATCAAAACTTCTCGTCTTTTTTATCGTATCACGACTGAATGTTACATTGAACTCGTATTTTTGAAAATCAAGACAACCCGTATTTATGAGATACCAAATTTTGGGCGTCGCGAGGGTGCTAATACCTTCCTCGCGCGTAACCGATTCCTGAACCCTACTCTTTCTCGGGATTTTAACGTAGACCTAAATTCAGCCTTCTTTTCATTTTAAAAATAAAGGAATTTAATAGGTGTCCGATCACACCCAAAAAAGATCGGTGGCGACTCCCTGTTTATTTTAAAAATCAAAATTTAAGTTTTCAAGTTCTCAATAGATCGCCACAATTAACGACCCGAAACCAAAATTTTTACGTCGCTACATTCATTCTCTTGCATCCTCATATTTTTAAATTTAGTAGTGATTATCTGCAACTTTGATTGTTTTACTGTATTTGTATCTTCTTGAGCAGTTTGAAGGATTTCTCAAGCTTCCTTTGCAACTTTGCATTAAGAAATGTGTTTACTAGGTGTGTTTAATGGGAGGCTTTGATGACAACTGTTGAGTACAAAATTGATATTTATAATCAGAAATCGAGCAATGCTTAGAGCATTTCCAACTGCTTCAAGCATCAACAAAGAAAAGCGGAGAAAACTTATTAACACACGATGTGTTTACGTAGTTAAGTTTCTCCACAAAGAATATCCACTCTCTTAGCACATTGTACAACAAATGTTTTCAAGCTCTAACACTTACTAGTTTAAACTCATCACCTTTGTATCTAAGATCTAGACGTCTTCATCTAAGTTTTTCGTTTAAAACTTAGAACATTAATCAAGTCATACACTTGATTATTTTACTCAATGAACAAGATAAAGTGCTCTCAGAGTTCAGTACATTACTTATACAAGTATCCCCAAAATATATGTAATTGAGACTTATTAACATATTATACCATTTACAATCAATCTTCCCTCAAAACAAACAAAATAATATGCATAAAGAAATATCTCTTCAAGTAGCTTAGCATAAGTCTTGAATCTTTAGGATATACTTCCAGCTTAGCCCGATTCGATTCGATCCATCAAACTTGAGAAGTTGATTGCTTCAATCTAAATCCAAACCAACCTCTAATATATGTTGCTGTGTAGTTCGGATATTAAGGATGGGTTAGCAATTGCCCAAAATAACAACAAGAATTACAACCCAATGAATTTTATTGTCAAAATTTGTCAACACAAACATAGTAAGATTTCTACACAGACAGTGCTACTACTATAATGACCCAAATTTTATGGTTATCGAAAAAGTATATTTTCGAGTCTCCGTTACTGACAAACAGTTCCGTAAATATTTATCAAAAATATTTAAAAAGTTAATTGAGTGGTTAATTAGAGTTTAATTAAGTGAATTTAGCTTAATTAAGGATAATTGGATAAAAGAATTAAATTGAATAAAGTGTGAAAGTTTAATTATAGATTAAAAGAAAATAAAAAGGACCAAAATGACAATTATGCCATTTAGCATGAGTGAGGGGGCATATAAAGTAAAAATCTAAGATTTTTACTTAGATTTTAATTATAAAATATATATATTTATTAGTAATAAATGATATTAAATTAATTTATTATAATTATATTATAAGATATTTATATGATAAATAAATTAAATTGTGACAAGTGTGTGATAAAAATAAAATACATGTGTAATAAATATTATACATACATTTGTAATATATGTATGTATTTACTTATTATTTAAGTAAATATTGTTATTATTAAATTGATATTATATTATATGAAATAAATTAAATAAAGACAAATGTATGGTAAATAAAATATACAAATGTAATACATATATTTGTACAATTGTAGTATATTTTATTTAATTGCTTTTTATTTAAGCAAATAGATTTTTATATGAAATAAATAAAATAAATAAAAGAAAGACAAGTGTATAAAAATGATTTGGTACAAGTGTAATAAAATATACGCATACAAGTGTTAAATAAATATTTATTATTAAATAGATTTTTAATATAGATATTTTATTGTTATTATATTATATATATATATATATATAGTAAATAAAGAGAGAAAAAGAAATGAAACAAAGAAAAGAAACAGAATAGGCAAACGAAAAGCAGGGGAACAAAAGAAAGAAAGGAGAAAGAAAAGAAAAAGGAAGAATTAAGGTTTGAAGGTTTGAAAGTTTAATAGCTAACATTGTGCCGGAAATATCGGCTAAGCAAGAAAAAGGCAAAGTCGACGAGGGTTAGCTCGAAAATTACAGTTTGTATTTCTATAATCCTAATTTAATATTTAATTATTGAATTTATTACTTAATATGTATAGAAAGTGCTTTGAGATGAATATTTGAATTAGAATAGATATCGGTTAGAATTGAAAAGTGAGATTATTTATTTATTGTTGAATTTTGATTGAATATTATGATAGTAATTGAGGTGATAAGTATTGTGTTATATAATTGAAATGGATTGATTAGGTATGTGTTAAATTTATTGAATTTATACGGATATATGTGATTATTGTGAAAATTGAATATTTGTTATTGAAAAGTGAAATGAATTATATCGAATTATGAATATATATGATTGTAGAGATGTGTAATGATTGGAAACTGGAAAATGAATTAGAAACTATAAGTGTTCAAGGATATTCCGACTTTGTGTCGATGAGACACTATAAGTGTCGCCTTACTGTTACTGTTCTGGATTCTTTCCGAAGAGGTACTCCGTACCTTACTGTTACTGTTATTGTTCCGAATTTATTCCGATGAGGTACTCTGTGTACCGCTACTATTACTATTATTGTTACTGTTACCGTTACGGTGTATTCCGGCTTCGGTTGATGAAACATTGTATGCTATCTCGGTGTGTGGGTTGGATCCGTGTATCTGTCAGAGTCCGAGTCATGTTAATAGGGGTAAATAAAGATACTGAATAATTGATCGCTCTTGAATAATCGATTATTCTTTGGATAAATCGATTCTTTGGATAATGACCGCTACTACGTAAAAGATTGTTACTGAATAATTGATTATTACTGAATAAATTATCGTTACTGAATAACTGACTATTAAAGAGTGACTGAATATTATTGAACAACTAATTGTTATTAAATGATTGAATGTTACTGAATGAAACTGAAAAATTGATCGATATTGAAAATTATTTACTGATATTGAATAGTGAACAGAAGTATAAATGAGACATATGAATGGAAAATATTATTATCTAAATGGTTGTGAATTTATTTTCGAAAATTAATTGGGTTAATAGATGATAAAAATCGAATGAGTTATAAATGATTTATCTATGAATTGAATAATTATACAATTGTATATGACATATGATTTTTAAGTGTTTATTATATTTTCATTTTATTAAGTGTTCGGATTATAGAAATACCACTGAGTTCATACTCACTGTACGGTTGTTTCCGTGCGCAGGTTAAGTTAAAGCTAGATCGTTGAATCAACATCCTAGGCCGATCCCGAATTCAATGAGGTAAAGCGTGTTAATAGTTGGTAACGGCATATACCTAGGATGTTTTATGTATGTGTCGTTTTGGATTGTTAATGTACTGATGAAATAAGTAGAATTAAACTTGGTAATGGTATATAATAGGACTTAACTAATTTAGTATGAATTTGAATCATATTGATAATATATGATAAGTGATTGGAATTGAGTATTGGATAATATATAAAATGTCTAAATTTAGCAAGTTTTGAGCATATTTAAATATGTTTAGATGGGTTGAACATAGGTATTTCATGTAAATTGTCCGATAGGTCCGATAATGCTCCGTAACCCTGTTTCGGCGATGATTTGGGGTTAGGGTGTGTAATGACCCAAAATTCACGGGCATCGAAAAAATACATTAACAGGCCTCCGTTGAATTCGAAAATAATTACTAGAAATATTTATGAGTTTAGCAATGTGTTTAATTAGGTTTAAATTAAGTGAATTTAGCTTAATTTAGAGTAATTAGTAAAAAGAACTAAATTGAATAAGGAGTAAAAGTCTAATTATAAATTAATAGGAAATAATAATGACCAAATAGGCAATTAAACCTATTTGGGAAGATGAGGCGGCAAAAGGGAGTAAAAATCTAAGATTTTTTTTTAAAATAATGATTATATAAATATTTAATTTAGTTATAAATTTTATTAAATCAATTTAAAATAATTAAATTTTTATATGATAATAAAGTATGATTTTGACAAGTGGATGGTGATAAAAAAAATGCAAATGTAACAATAATAAGCATACACTTGTAATTCATGAATTTAAATTACTTACTATTTAAGTAAATAGATATTTATTAATTATTATTAAGTAAATAGATATTTATTAAATAATTATATTATAAGATTTTATGTGATAAATAAATTAAAATATGACAAATGTATGATGATGATATAGTACATGTGTAAATATAAGAAATTACACTTGTAATAAATATATTGATTAATAAATAGATATTTATTAAGTTATTATATTATTATAAAACAAATAAAATAAATAAACGCAAATAGAACAAAACAAAAGTAAAGGAAAAAGAAACAAGCTAACAAACAGAATAAGTAACAGAGAGCATTCGAAAAACAGGGGAAGAAAAGGGAAAGAGAAGAAAAAGGGAAAATTGGGATTTTAAAGCTTCAAGGTTGTTTGGTAAGCTAAATTTAGTCCTTTTCTCTTAAATTTGATGTTTTAGAAGTCTTAAAACAAGGTTTTGATGAAATTAATTTGATAGTTTGAAAGTTTAGGAGCTTTTAAACAAAGTTCATGTTGAAGAAAAAGAAGAATTAGGGATTTAATTGAATGAATTTTAAGTTAGAAATTGAAAAAGGGAATAAATTGTAAAAGAAGCTATAAGTTTTGTGTTTTAGGAAATTAAATTGAAAGAAATTTTAAATTAGGGTTCAATTAATTATTAAATTAATGTTGTAATTAATAATGTAAATTGTTATTATTATTTTTTTCGTAGCTAACAAGGAAAACGAGGCATCGGCATCCAAAGGAAAAGAAAAGATTGTTGAGGAGTAAACTCGTATTCCGGGTTTGTATTACTATAACTCAAACTATTTACTAAATGTATACTGAATTTATAGTTCTGGAATAATTAAGTTAAGGTAAGTAATATATTTGAAATTAAATATGAGTATGTGTGAAAATTAATTTATATATATGAATTAAGATAATAGATGTTTGAATTGATTGTGAATTGAAAATTTGTCTGTAAATGAAATTGAAATTGGAAAAGTAAAAGTAAAATAATACCCTACTAACTTGTCAGACTAGATTTGATACAAATGGCATGCCATTGGATTTGTGATGTGATGAGGAGATTTCTAGTTCGGCCGAGAAGATGTTTATGTTATTATATATTTCGGTTTATCCGAAGAGGCATTTAATGCCTTATTGGTGTGTTATGGAGGATTTATAATATTCCGGGTGTGTTTGGGTTGGACATTCTGGTGTGTTTGGGTGGAATCCGCGTATCTGTCAGAGTCCGAGCCTTGTTAATAGGGTAAATAATTGAAATGAAATTTTGAAAATGAGATTAATTGTTTTAGCACTATTGAAAAGTATGAGAAAGAATGTATGAACTAAATTATGAATTGAGTTGGTATGTGAAAAATGAAATATGAATTTAAGATTTTTGAAGTAATATAATTATATATATAATTAGTTTAAATGATTATAAAGTTTATGGTTGATGTTTATAATTTATTAATGTTAAATAGTCTTGATTTATAGTAATACCACTGAGTATAAAATACTCAGCGTACGGTTATTTTCGTGCGCAGGTCATTAGAATTTCGGATCCGGTCTAGCATCCAAAACAAACCCGACTCCAACAAGAAGATTTTGGTGATGTATTTCTTCCTTTTGTTAAGTGGCATGTACCAGGTAGTTAAATATAAATTATGTATATACATTAAGTTAAATGATTTTGGTTGTATATAAATGATTATAATGTTTTGGATTATGAATATGATATAAAGTTATGAAATGGTAGATTTGGTATTAAATAATTGAAATGAAATAAATATTATTAATTATACATATATACTAACATGTTATATTGTTTAAACTAAGGTATTAAATTATTATTTTAATATAAGTTGGATGTAATTGAGTGTACTTAATCATTGGTTGGAAAGTATTGATATTGGGTTGTTTTGGGTTTAAAGTTTGCAGGGGTGTAGGTACCCAAATTTACCCGAGCCCTGAACTGCTAATCAGCCCAAACCAAAAAAAAGGACCCAATTACAAGAATGGCCCAATAGGCCCAAAAGACTAAACCGAATCCAGCCAAGCCTAACCCTAGCTTTTTCTAGAGCCGTACCCCTCCCACGTGCTCCGTCGGCATGTCCAACGCCTGAGGTTCGGCTCTCCGTTGTCCCCTTGAACCAAAACGGTCATCTACAGCCCGTTGACCCTCGTGCACCTGCAAAAGAAAACAAAACAGGACAATAGAGCAAGAAGCAAGCGTAGGGCAGAAAAGAAGCAAGAAAACAAAAACATAGACAATAGCAAATCAATTGTATTTCGACTATAAAGCCTGAAACCCCAGATTGTTTTGTTTACGCAAACAGGAATATTGAAATGTAAAAATAAAGTCAAAAAAATCAAAAGGTGGATTTCAAACGCTTCTATTTTTCTTTTGAATATGTTCTATTCGTTTGTTATTTTAGATTTTGCATGTATTTTTTTAGTATAATAAAACAAAAAAAGAAACAAAAAAGAAAACGAAGCCTTATCTTCGCATACGAGCCATTGGAGACCCCACCTCCTTCGCTGAAATCGAAGTTGGAGATGGAATTTCAGGGCTAAAATCGACAAACTCCATGCTAGAGTGAACGGAGGAGCGAAAGGGGGTTACCAAAGGTCATCATTCATCGTCGCAGTGATGAAATGATGGCCGAACGACGTAGAACCTTTAGGGTTCCCCTCTCCCCATTGTTTCAACTGAAATATCTAGGGTTTTCAGGGGTTGTCTCCTCTTTTAACCGGCGATGTGAAACGGTGCCGTTTGAGGCATGGTCTGTAGACTCAAAACGACACCGTTTAGAGAGCCCGACCCGATCCGTTCTCGGGTACCCTAAGGACCCGCGTGTTTTCGCGGTGAAGGGTTATTTTCAAGATTGGTCCCTTCCCTTCGTACTGTTGTTCGATTAGGCCTGGTCCAGATTTATTTCTTTTTAATCCGGCCCTTATAAGTCGTGCTCATTTGCAATCGAATCCGCGCTTAAACGCAGCACTTTAGGGCCTGGATTATTTCCAATTTGAGCCCCTGTGCATTTGCGCGCTTTACTTATCGATCCCTTTTATTATTATTACTTTATTTTCAGATTATCCTTTTGGTTTTTGATTGATTCTAATTAAATCCTTTTAGTCTATAACTTTCATTCTTAATTGCTTATTCGTACAATTGTTTTGAAGATTTTATTGTGTTAATATTTTGTATTTTTTTATGTATTTTATTTTCTATATACATATATATTTGTACGTGCATAATTTTATTTATTTTTTTAAAGTCATTACTTTGAATTTCTTTTTGCATTAAGCTATTTTAATATTCTTATATAACCTCTTGTTTAAATATTAATATATATATATATATATATACGTATGCATCAAACTTAATTTTATTATATATACATTATTAACCTTATATCATTTTACGTACATGATTTCTTTTAAACTTACCCTTGTATTGTATCGTATAATCCTATGTAATATTTTTTAGCTATTATCATTATGTGTATATACATTTGTGGACACCCGTATTTAATCTATACATTACTAAACCCGTGTATTTTACACATATAGTTTTCTTTATATATAGGTATGTTCTAAAATCTATTGTGTAATTCGTTATAAAATTAATTCAACACTATACATATCATCATTTCTATGTTATTTTACATGTACTTACTTTTAAATTTATATGTAAATATATATTAACATACTTATTACTTTAATAGATTTTTATTTTAAAACACCTTTTGCTTTATGATTTATTAAATATTTTCTTTATGTATATATGAAACTATTTTAGAAACTTCATTTTGTAATTATAAAATTATTATTTTCGAATATTTCTTTATATTATATTACTTTCGTGTTTTATATAGCCTCTTATGTAAATGTTTTGGATACAAGGGTATGTATATAATTTTTAAACCAACTTAAGACTTTTTTATATACTATTATTAATCTCATGATCTTTTTACAATAAACTTATGTGTACACATGTTTTATAAATCTATTTTGTGTATTATGTCTTGTCATATATCTTTATTATTCTTTCGTATTATATATTATTTAAATTATTATGTATTTTGTTAACTTTTAAAATGAATCCATGTATAAAATATTTTATATACAATTTGATTTAAACTTTCATTCTATAATGTCCATTTCAAAAAATTATATATCTATCCCTAATTTTTTATACTAATTTGTCAACCTATGTTTTACGTGTCCATTTATTCGTCGTTATCTTAAAATAGTTTTATACCATATTACTTCTTTGGTTTGCATTTTGCCTTGTGTATCTAGTAGTAGTCATATTATATTATGCCATGCATGTTATTGTTGCATATTATTTATTCATTATATTGTCATGTTAATTATTCTCCATGCATGATTGAAATTGAGTTGTATTTCCAAGATTAGTTATAATTAGTTGCTTAAGTGCTTGTTAGTTGATTAAATAAATTGCATTATCTTCATTCTTCCATTGTCGTACTTTTATACATACATATATTATCCCATATCATTGTTTTCCATTTGGTTTACGAAATGTGGTTTTATAAAATCTAAATTTTTATGACTAGTTTCGTCTTATTTCGAATTGAATTAATGGGCTTTAAGCTAGTTTTATGATCATTCATGTTTTCTAAAAATCCTTCAAAACAAAGGCGATGTTCGATATTTGGCAATTCGCGGAATCATGCCTGTTGTAGGCCAATTTTGGCCCGTTTACAATCAAAACCTGAGTGGCCCAATAACCCAAATAACCCACTTAAATTAAACTCAAACTAAACCTAAAACTATCCAAACCCCAAACAGGCCCAAACCCACACGTGAGCCCAAACTAATAGACCCAACTAGCAAATTTAGGGTTTCAAAAAGGTTAAAACCCTAATCACCCCACTTGTGCCGCCACTGTCACCAAAGCCTGCAGCACCGGCCACTGCTCAGCATCGCCCCACCGCCCTTGCGCCTCAAGTGGTACCTGCAAACAATAAATAGGAAAAGACAGCAAAAACAGTGTAAACAACTTGTAAACAGGCTATAAAAGCCGAATGTACAAACGAAAAAAAGGGGGTTCAGATCTTTGAATCAATATAAAGAAATAATTTCAATACACACAAACAGTGAATCAAGGAAAATATAAGAGAAAATACAAGAATAGTACCAAGTCAAACCCCATATCAGAGATCGAAAATCGAAAGCTTAAAAAACCTAAGGTGATTTCTTTTTTTTTTCTCTATTTTAATTTCGTTTTTAAGCCTATTTTCTCACCTATATATATTAAAACATATAAAAAAATTTAAACAAATAATAGAAAAAAATTACCTTTTCACGGTGGCCGGCCGGCGCCGGTGACGATCCGGCAATCGGACCGGTGATCGGCCCATGGCCGGAGATCTCTTCCCTTCCCCTCTCCCTTTTCTCTCCTTTTTTTTTTCTTCTCCCCGTTCAAATGAATTTTTTTAAAAAAATTGTCTTTTATAGGGACCAAAACGGTGTGTTTTGGTCCCCCATTTAAAAGAAAACGGCGCTGTTTTGGCCCTGGGTCGGATCGACCCGACCCGCTCCAATTAGGATCCGCGTGTTTTTTAAACGGAAGGGCTATTTGCGCATTTAGCCCTTCCACATTTTCATGCATCTACAATTAGGTTATTTTTGCTTTTAATTCGGCCCTGAAATTTATCGTACTTTGCGATTTGGTCCTCCCTTCAACGACGTCGTTTTGAGGGTTCGAGTAAATTGCTTATTTAGCCCCCTGTAGTTGCACACGTGTTCAAATGGATCCTTTTGTTTATCTTTTATTTTAAATTCGCCCCAAAACTTTGATTTTAATCCAATTTTAGTTCTTTTTTATTTATTTTTGGTATTTATCCTGAATTTTATATTATTTTTGTTGTTTCATTCAACTTTAAATATTATTCATGTTATATATAGTACTGTTATCACTATTATTTTTTATATTACTATTATATTATATTTAGCTTTTTTTATGTTTCATTTTTTTATTATTATATGCATATGTTATTTTATTATTATATTTATTATTAACATTATTAATACATAGCTATGCATGTACGTACTTATACAGTGTGTTAATATTTGCTTTTATTATTATTTTAGTTATTTTTATTCCTATTATATTATTAATGTTAGTACATATTTTATTATACATGTATATAATAGTATTATATAATATTATTTTCATATATCATAATATTATTTATTATACCTATTATTTTCATTATTATCACTTGTTATTTTATTTTAATATTATTGTGTATACATTTTTCATATATGTTTATAGTTTTTTTCTTATGTTACTTTTATTCCTAATATATATTATGTATACATATTTTAATATTATGTTAAGTATATTTTGTATTATGTATATGTATATTTTTAAATATTACATTATTTAGATTATTTATATATTATCTTATGTATATATTTTAGATATTATCTCATACATATATTTTTAATAACTATTATGTATATTCTTAATACTCTATATATTGTATGTTTTTTTAATAAATATTATATATATATATACTATGTACGTATTTTTATGTTATTAATATTGTATTATATATATATACATTTTTATTATATATATTATGTATAAATATATCCTTTTTAATATTATATCTTTATATATGTCGTGAATATGTTTTTCATGCTATATTACATTTTTGCATATTATCTCATATATATATATATATATATATATATATATATATATATTTATAACTTTATATTATGTAGGTATTTTTAACATTATACTATGTATATATTTTTTGCACTATGTATATACTTTGTAATACTATTACTAATTATTATTATATGTCTATATATATATTCATTATTTCGTGTTTAATACTACTATTACATTTATTATCGCATATACATTGTTAATGTTGTATATATTATTTGCTTCGTATATTCTTAACTTTTCATTATTTATCTGTTCCGAATTTAGCATATTAATTCACACCTTATTTCAACATTGATATTAGTTTTCTTTTTATTCATTTTTCTAAATTTCAATAAATAAGGCAATGTACCAATTTAACATTAAGTCATCGATTTCATCGCTATGTTGGGTGAAATCCGTCGACTAGTGTTAAAAATGGGATACCCTTCTAAAAAAATCGAAAACTAAAAATTCTCATTTTTCAATCGGATCACGATTAAATGTCAAATTGAATTCGTACTTTTACAAATCAAGACAACACGTGTTTAATAAAGATACCAATTTTGGGCGTCACGGGGGTGCTAATACCTTCTTTGTGCGTAACCGACTCCCGAACCCTTTTTTTCTCTGAATTTTAACGTAGACCTAAACCCGGCCTTCTTTTTACCCAAAAAATAATTTTAATTTTCTAAAAAGAAGATTTATTAGGTGTCCGATCACACCTAGAAAAAGATCAGCGGCAACTCCCTTTTTAACAAAACCGAAACTTGGATTTCACATTTTCACTAAATCGCCAAAATTAGCGATCGAAAGCAAAGATTTTACGTCGCTACAGCTGGCGACTCCACTGGGGACACCTTTTTGAGAGTCGCGTCTGGAATTAAACTCGCGTTGTCAAAATTTTCAAAGTTCCTTGTTCAAATTAACATTTAGTCGTGATCCTCAAATTTTTGTTTTCAAAAAGTCATGCATTCGCAGTATGTTGTAAATGTTTTTCTAACTCGTTTTGTCCTTTTTGTTTTTCAGCTTTAAGTTTTATGGTTTTAGTTTTGTATTTTTTTTAAAAATAAAACGAAAGGTTTGTGAGTTTCTCCCCACACACCGTGCACGTGCATCTTTGCATAACATGAGTTCTATACCCGGGCTCCGTCCGTTTAAGTGAAAGTAAACGCTATGCCTTCGTGAGTTAACTCGTCCCTCTGTACAGGCTAGTGAATACTTTCGGGTTACATATGACTTATGCTTTCGTGAGTAACTTGTCTCTCCGCATAGGCATAAGTAAATGTAATCCCTCGAATTGATCTCGTAAGCCTATGATGGGCCATGACCGAGGCTCTGTACTAATCTTAGTAGATGACAGTACCAACAATTTGAGTACCCACCTAGAACCAAAACCGCATATAGTGAACCATACGAGCCCCCTAACTAGAGCCATGCCGAACCTCCGCTCGTTTAGTAGTCACCAAAATACGTACAGGGGAGAAACACCTCTTACCTTTTACACTTTCACTTTGTATGCAAGGGGATTGGGTTGGTTTAATAAACTAGATCGGGTAGCGTAATTTGATAAATTTTCCATGATTTTTCTGCCTATATTTTGACTACTAACCAGGGTTGTTCGTCTTTGCTTTATTTTTCATCATGCATTATAGGCATCATATTAGAAAAGTGTTGACTAGAGATCGGTTGCCAAAAAACGGGTTTCTGATGGAAGAGTTGATTATACAAACAACCAAGAAAAATGCCGTAGTCCGGGATTGGTATTTGAAAACCCAAAAAGAAAAAGGGGATAGTTTAATGGAATGATGTGTTTCTAATCTACCCGAGCACGTAATTGTGAATATTCGTCAGAATAATCTGGAAGACTTGGTTCGAATATGGAATCAGTGGGACTCGGACACTAGGGGAATCTTCGCTGAAAGATACGGGGATGTAGCCAACCTGATTGCCATCAACGTGGACGAACGATTGATTAAAGCCATGGTCAAATTCTGGGATCCAGCTTACCAGTGTTTCACCTTCAATTAAGAAGACATGACCCCGACTATAGAAGAATACGCTGCTTTGCTCCGTATCGATAATGTGCAATTCTACAAAATATATGTGAAAGAGCCCAAGTCGATGACCTTCAAGAAAAAGTTAATGAGATTTACAGACATGATCGACACGTGGGCCGAAAAACAGATAAAGAAAAAGAATGAGACCAGCTGTATTCCATGGTTTTCCCTACGATATTTGGTTCTGAACCACCCCGACATGTTGAAGAGGGTAAATCTGTTCGCTTTGGCCATTTACGGTCTGATCGTTTTCCCAAAAGTTCTTGGACATATAGAAGTTGTGGTAGTGGAATTTTTTTGAAAGGTTAAAACAAGGAATCAACCCTGTCCCAACTATCCTGGCCGAAACCTTCAAAGCACTAAGCATCTGTAGGAGAAAAAGGGAAGGTCGTTTTATCGGATGCGCGCAGTTACTCAATGTTTGGATTTTCCACTTCTGGAAAGTAGAGCGCACACCGTTCCATATGTTTTCTAAAACATTCGTCCCGTTAGAAGCTTATCTCGAGAAAGAATGGCCAAAGGAAGTCACCGAACAACATTGGGTTTCAGTTTTTCAGAATCTTCGTGTTGAAGATGTAACCTGGAGAGCACCGTGGATACGCCCTTCGGTTCTGTTATACAAGGTGGGATACCAAGATTGGGTGCCACTGCTTGGATTATGGGGAGGAGTTGGTTATGCTCCGTTAATGGTCCAAAAGTAATTTTCTTCACGACAATTCATACCCGTCACCGGAGGATTAGCACAGTCCGAGTTTGCTTTCGCGGGTGAAGGTTATATGAAAAGGGTCCGAGACACTGCAAAATCTTGGAAGAAAATTCATCTGATGGAATTAGTTGTATGCTGACACCCTCACCCAAGATTACGACATATGGAGGAAGCAACGGGTGAACAGTCAGCAAATCTCGTCGACAAACTACACCGTCCGAAATCCTTTCTCGGAGGAAATGTCGTCTGAGCTAGAAATGGTAAGACAAGAATTTGAACAAGAAAAGGCCAAGATGTCTCGGGACTGGCCCATGGCAGGAGATCTCTTCCCTTCCCCTCTCCCTTTTCTCTCTCTTTTTTTTTTCTTCTCTCTGTTCAAATGAATTTTTTCAAAAAATTTGTCTTTTATAGGGACCAAAACGGTGCGTTTTGGTCCCCCCCATTTAAAAGAAAACGGCGCCGTTTTGGCCCTGGGTCGGATCGACCCGACTCGCTCCAATTAGGATCCGCGTGTTTTTTAAACGGAAGGGCTATTTGCGCATTTAGCCCTTCCGCATTTTCATGCATCTACAATTAGGTTATTTTTGCTTTTAATTCGGCCCTGAAATTTATCGCACTTTGCGATTTGGTCCTCCCTTCAACGACGTCGTTTTGAGGGTTCGAGTAAATTGCTTATTTAGCCCCTTGTAGTTGCACACGCGTTCAAATGGATCCTTTTGTTTATCTTTTATTTTAAATTTGCCCCAAAACTTTGATTTTAATCCAATTTTAGTTATTTTTTATTTATTTTTGGTATTTATCCTGAATTTTATATTATTTTTGTTGTTTCATTCAACTTTAAATATTATATATAGTACTGTTATCACTATTATTTTTTATATTATTATTATATTATATTTAGATTTTTTTATGTTTCATTTTTTTATTATTATATGCATATGTAATTTTATTATTATATTTATTATTAACATTATTAATACATAGCTATGCATGTACGTACTTATACAGTGTGTTAATATTTGTTTTTATTATTATTTTAGTTATTTTTATTCCTATTATATTATTAATGTTAGTACATATTTTATTATACATGTATATACTAGTATTATATAATATTATTTTCATATATCATAATATTATTTATTATACCTATTATTTTCATTATTATCACTTGTTATTTTATTTTAATATTATTGTGTATACATTTTTCATATATGTTTATAGTTTTTTTCTTATGTTACTTTTATTCCTAATATATATTATGTATACATATTTTAATATTATGTTAAGTATATTTTGTATTATGTATATGTATATTTTTAAATATTACATTATTTAGATTATTTATATATCATCTATATATTTTAGATATTATCTCATACATATATTTTTAATAACTATTATGTATATTCTTAATACTATATATATTGTATGTTTTTTTAATAAATATTATATATACACTATGTACGTATTTTTTATGTTATTAATATTGTATTATATATATACATTTTTTATTATATATATTACGTATATATATATCCTTTTTAATATTATATCTTTATATATGTCGTGTATATGTTTCTCATGCTATATTACATTTTTGCATATTATCTCATATATATATATATATATATATATATATTTATAACTCTATATTATGTAGGTATTTTTAACATTATACTATGTATATATTTTTTACACTATGTATATACTTTGTAATACTATTACTAATTATTATTATATGTCTATATATATTCATTATTTTTTTTATTTCGTGTTTAATACTACTATTACGTTTATTATCGCATATACATTGTTAATGTTGTATATATTATTTGCTTCGTATATTCTTAACTTTTCATTATTTATCTGTTCCGAATTTAGCATATTAGTTTACACTTTATTTCAACATTGATATTAGTTTTCTTTTTATTCATTTTTCTATATTTCAATAAATAAGGCAATCTACAAATTTAACATTAAGTCATCGATTTTATCGCTATGTTGGGTGAAATCCATCGACTCGTGTTAAAAACGGGACACCCTTCTAAAAAAATCGAAAACTAAAAATTTTCATTTTTCAATCGGATCAAGATTAAATGTCAAATTGAATTCGTACTTTTGAAAATCAAGACAACACGTGTTTAATAAAGATACCAATTTTGGGCGTCACCGGGGTGCTAATACCTTCCTCGTGCGTAACCGACTCCCGAACCCTTTTTTTCTCTGAATTTTAACGTAGACCCAAACCCGGCCTTCTTTTTACCCAAAAAATAATTTTAATTTTCTAAAAAAAAGATTTATTAGGTGTCCGATCACACCTAGAAAAAGATCGGTGGCGACTCCCTTTTTAACAAAACCGAAACTTGGATTTCACATTTTCACTAAATCGCCACAATTAGCGACCGAAAGCAAAGATTTTACGTCGCTACAATGCCCTAACGTGTTGCGTTGTAATTTCTCGTTTGCTTAAAATAATCAAATGTCCCTTTGGAATTTCATCCATGTTTCCTAAAAACTCTTTACAACGAAGGTAATATTCGATGTTTGGCAATTCGGGGAATCGTACCCTATCGTGCAGGGTTGCAATTTCCTGTTGGTCCAAATAATCGAATATCCCCTTAGAATTTCACTCATGTTTCTTAAAAATTCAAGAAAAATAATAAGGCAATGCTCGATATCTAGAAATTCGAGGATTCGTGCCCTATTGTGCTGGGTTTCGATTTTCTCGTTGGACTAAATAATTGGCATCCTTTTGCGGTTTTCAACATATAAATTTATGGAAGTCGAAATTTATCATGTCTTCGAGGGCATAAAGGATAATGTCCTATCGTGCTGGATGTGGTGCTATATTCCTCTTAAGTAAGAGAATTTTGACGACCAACTCGGGTTATTCAAATGTTATCAAAAGAGAACCACATTTCTAAAACATTTCAAATCTTAGACATAAGGATAATATTTAATCGATTTGGTACCAATTTTGGGCGTAGTGAGGGTGCTAATCCTTCCTCATGCGTAACCGACTCCCGAACCCGTTTTCTCAAAAGTTCGTAGACCAAAATCGTTGTTTTAGTAAACCAAAAAATGTTTTATTAGGTGACCCGATCACACCTAAACAAAAAGATCGGTGGCGACTCCATTTTCGTTTTTCAAAAAGTCGATTCCCCGTTTTTCATTAAATTTAAAAATTCAAAAAAAGGGTTTCGACAAGGAGGTTTTATGTAAAAATAAGCAGAAATATTGTCGAAATTTTTTTAAAAAAATAAATTAAATTACGAAAAATTTTCGGAGCATTTGAACAAGTTCCGTTTCACTTTTAATTTACATTTGGGCTTCGAGCATCTATTATTAGGATTTAACTTTTATATTATACTATGAATATTATTAATTATTTGTGAATTATTTTGTAAGTTGTCTGATATATCTGATAATGCCTTGTAACCCTATTCCGGCGATAGTTTAGGGTTAAAGGGGGTGTTACAGGGTGTGTTACAACTACCAATGAATACTGGTCTAAGCATTACTCAAAAACTATCTCAACATTGATAAAATTTATTAATTGATGAAAAAAAATAAACTCAACCCCTTAAATATGTGTAATCTTTATTCATCGGCATAAAAGAATCATATCTTTGTATAACCCAAATTTGATTTACTTACGAAATTTTCCTAATAAGCTCTAAGTATCAACTTTTTTATTTTTTTAAAAAAATTTTGATTAGTTATTTTCTAAATAATTTAATCAAAAGTATACTGGGTTAAAAATGTTATTAGATATGAACGGATGTATAATAATATTTTTATGTCTATAAAAATTATTGACATGAGGTTATTTTATCGAAACCTAAAAACTAATTTTTTAAGAAAATTCTAATATAAATTATTTCCTATTATTGATCTATAAACTATAATAAAATCCTTAACTAAGTTTGATATATCACAAGTCAAGTGACACCAACTCAATTAATGAAAGTATAATTATATCAAATTTGTTAAACTAAAAAATACATGGGTAAACTACATTGGTACTCACCTAACTATTGGTAAGTTTCTTTTTTTAGTCACTCAACTATGAAAAGTTACAAAATGACCACCTAACTAGTTGATTTTGTATTTTTTGGTCAACATTTGTTAAATGACCAACTGAAAGATGATGTGGCAGCTTTTGAAATTGGAACTTTAACATTCAACGTTTATATATCATGTTAATTTAGTATTGATTCTAAAAAAATTTAACTTTGATGTTTACACATTATGTAATTTGATCTTTTTAGTAGTTTTGCTTTCATTATTATCCTTTCATCTAAAAAGCTAAAAAAAAAAAAAAAAAAACTAGTTTATCAGCTAAATTTGATAATATATATATATACAAAAAATTGGAAATACTCAAAAATCCAGTATAATAACTTTCATCTATTATTATTCTTTTAGTATTAACTCTCAATATCACAAAGAAAAAAAACTAAAAAAATAAATTGACACAATGTATAAATGTTGAGAGTTAAAGCTGCTATTATGCCAATATTAAAAATTGTCAAGTTATCTTCTCATTAGTAATTCAATGGCTGGTGACAAAAAAAAAAAGAGTTGAATAATTGTATTTTATAACTTTTCATAGTTAAATGACAAAAAAAAAAAAGAAACTGATCAATAACTGGATCACACCAGTATAGTTTACCAAATATATATGAGTAATCATGTATCTTTAATTTTTATATAATATATTTTTATTGAATCATTTGTTATATATAAAAAAAACTAATCCATCTTTCTAATACAACCCAACTTCTCATTACTTATCTACCCTTCTTTTAACTATCATTATTTTTAAAAATCTTTTTACCGACATTATAATTGTTACAAATTCAAGTACTTAAAGTCTATATTTTGAGAGATAAAATGTGGAGACTTTTCAAGCTCGATTCAATGTGAATAAACCCTAAAGTTGAAATGAAAAGTTAGTATCTCTAGACTTAAGCATCAATTCAAACCCGTGAACACATTTTTCGATTACAATTACATTTAATTAAATTGCAAACACAAAATCTTCGAAGAAATCATGAGAGTTGCCATCTTCAACTTAGCCCTATATAATTGTGTACTAATTAACATTAAAAAAACCACAACTATGATGCAACGAAATTTTCATTAGTTAATAATGTCACGACTTGATTTGTCGAGCTGTATCTACTAATCAGAACCTTTTTTTTAAAAAAAATTATTATTTATTTTTGCAACTTACAATTATATTTTTTAGTGCTGAAGTTTTCTGAGATGATCACTATCGCAAAGCATAAAAGATGGGGGCAGTGGTAACATGACAATGTGCAAATTTCCACCTCACAAATCACAAACATCCAAAAATTCACCGGCCACCTTAATTTGATTTTATTCTACAATTTGATCAATTAACCCAACATTAAAAAAATAACTCACTAGTTTCTTGTAACCACTATAAAACCCGCGTCCCATTCACTCCAACTCCCACATCCCCAAACACTTCTACTTTTAGCTGTAAGCCAAGAAAGCAAGCCACTAACATCAAAATGGCTTCAAAACAATCAGCTTCCATGGCCCTCCTTTTGGCACTCAACATTCTCTTCTTTTCCTTGGTCAGTGCTACTGCCCCATGCCCTCCCACCAAACCTAACCATAAACCAAAGCCAAAGCCAAACCCCAACCCCAGCACCCCATCTTCACAAGGCAAGTGCCCTAGAGATGCCCTTAAATTAGGTGTATGTGCTAATGTGCTTGGCTTAGTCAAGCCTGTCATTGGTTCACCCCCAGTGATGCCATGCTGTTCCCTTCTTGATGGCCTCGTCGACCTCGAAGCTGCTGTTTGCCTTTGCACCGCTATCAAAGCTAACATCTTAGGCATCAACCTTGACATTCCAGTTTCTCTTAGCTTGCTCCTCAATGTTTGCTCAAAGAAAGTTCCTTATGGCTTCCAATGCTAATTTAAGTCAATCATTTTCCCCTACATTCTTTCTCAACTTCTTTACGGTTTGTGTCTGGTTTTCTTCAAGTTATGATGCCATAACTTCATTGTTTTAATGTGCAATAAATTAGTGTTTTCATTTGTAATTTTGTTGTTTAATTTCTTCGTGGGGGATAGATATAGAATAAGTTTAATACTTATCTTCAAGTGTTGTTTGAAATTTTTTTATATCTCCAAAGAACATGGAAAGACTTGTATTATTTAGCTCGTTAATTTATTCCCTTGTTTATTTATCAATTTATTAATATGAGCCCCATTTCATATTTGTACCCTAAGTAAGTCATTTTTTTCAACCTCCAAAATGTATCTTGTTCTTACATTTCTCAAATCTTGAGGAGAGTAGAAATTTAAATAATAATGGTAATTAACACTATGTTTGGGTCAAAGGAAAAGAAAATAAAAGAGAAGAAAATCAAGGAAATTAATTGATTTAATGTTTTGATTTCCACTAAACCGCATTATCATGATAATTCAACATATTGATGATGGTTATCCTCTGAACTTGTTGAATATTAGTATATATATATATATATATATATATATATATATTCTCGGGAAAGTTCAAATTTACAGCATTATAACATTACAGAATACATAAATAATGCAAATGGGGGAAGCATTCAGGAAAAAAAAAAAAAAAGAAGAAGAAGAAGAAGAAGCCAAGGGCAGGCATAGCCTTCCTCTTAGGTTAATTGGGATAATTTCAATTTTAGCCTCTCCTTTTAATTAATTATACCTTTTTAGCCCTTCGACTATTGAAAAAAATATGGGCAGGCATATCCTTGCTTTTTTTGGTTGATTGGGATAATTTCAATTTTAGTCTCATTAATCAATTGTTCAATTAAAACCTTTTTCGCCCTTTGACTAATGAAAAGATTTTCTTTTTAGGCCCTCTGAAACTATTTTAATTTAATTTAATTCTTTTTAGATTTTACCAATTGACCCTCTAAAACTTTATAATTTTATCTTGATCCCTAAAAAGTATTTTTGGCAATGACCCCGTTGGTTAGATGGGAAATTTTAACACTTCATTAATGGGAAATATTTTTGTACAACCCAAAGTTTTTATTTTTATTTTTTAATTTTAATTATCCATTTTTTAAAAATATTTTAATTAAAGTTAAGATATGAATGAGTTTACGAAAATCAAATCACATCCCATTATTTTATTGATACCTAAAAATTAAAATTTTATAAATATTTTAATATAAATGATGTTGTATTTTATATAGTAAATAACTTAAACTTATATTTTGAGAGAGAAAATCGATAATACATCCCATGAAAAAGAATTGTATGAAACTAAAAATCAGGAGGAAAAATTTTATTTATCATTCTCTTGTTAAAACGAAATAGAGATAACATAGAATCACAATTTCATATAATCTCGTGGAATCGTAATTTTATATAATCTCGTGGAATCGTAATTTTATATAATCTCTTCTTTAGATCTATCTATCCGATGTGAATCACCTTAGGACTGGAAAGTTAAGTGTCTCTGAAGCCCCATATTCAAATTCAAACCCGTGAACACGTTTTTCGATTATAATTAATTTGCAAACACAAAAAGCTTCAAACAACGCTGCCATCTCCACTGTTGATGATCACTATTGCAAATCATATTATATATTCTATGTTTAAGCCAGATCCACATGTTGATCTTATAGGAGCAATGGTAACATGGCAATGTGCTAATTTCCACCTCAAATATCACAATCATCCAAATCTCACCGGCCACCTCAAATTTTGATTTTATTCATCAATTAACCCAACATTAATAAAAAACAACCCACTAGTCTTGTTTTAAACACTATAAAACCCCCACCCCATTCACTCCAAGTTCCCCACCCCCAAAACACTTGTACTTTTAACTCTAAGCCAAGAAAGCAAGTCACTAGGGTTTTAAGAGAAGAACAAAATGGAATCAAAAAGATCAGCTTCCATGGCCCTCTTTTTGGCACTCAACATTCTCTTCTTTTCCCTGGTCAGTGCTTGTGGTTCTTGCTATTCACCCACCCCTAAACCAAAGCCAAACCCCAACCCCAACCCCATCCCCACTCCATCTTCACAAGGCAAATGCCCTAGAGATGCCCTTAAATTAGGTGTATGTGCTAATGTGCTTGGCTTAGTCAAGCCCGTCATTGGTTCACCCCCAGTGATGCCATGCTGTTCCCTTCTTGATGGCCTCGTCGATCTCGAAGCTGCTGTTTGCCTTTGCACCGCTATCAAAGCTAACATCTTAGGCATCAACCTTAACATTCCAGTTTCCCTTAGCTTGCTCCTCAACGTTTGCTCAAAGAATGTTCCTTCCAACTTCCAATGCTAAGTCTTCACTGTTCCCAACATTCTTTCTAGTCTTCCTTATTGTGTTTGGTTATTGAAAGTTACGGTTTCCGACATTTGCAGTAAATCAGTGGTTTTTCATTTGTAACTTTATTATTTCAATTTCCTTGTGAGGGATGGATACTGAATAAAGTTAATACTTCTCTTCAAGTGTTTTTCTTTTGGGGTTTTTTATATCTCCAAAAGACATGAAAAAGACTTGTATTATTCCCTTGCTTTTGTTTCTCTATCAATTTACTAATGGATTTTGTATGTGAACCAATCTAGTTTGAACGAATAATAAATCTTTATTCGTATTTTTATTCTTAAATGTTTGTATTCTTTTTTTATTTTTCTCAACATGCAACATGTCTCTATCATTATTACAATTTTCAAACGTTTTATTCCCCTTGTCTTCTAGTATATATCTATTATTTTAGTAGAGATATTTATATATATATATATATATATATATATATATATATATTGCAATGATAACAAAATTAACAAGAAATAGAATATTTGCAAAGCACAGTATTGAGTCCGTGACTGAGAATTGGCTGAGTAAAATGTAAGCAATCTCACATGTGAAAACTAACCCAAAAAAATAAGCATTTTTCATTCACTGCACAAAAAAAGACAAAGATTCCTTGAACTTGTCTAACATTTTTTATTTCCCACGTCTATATGCTGAGAATTCAAGATATTAATGAGGGTTTGAGCTCTTTCTTAATTACGTGATGTTTTTTTTTGAAGTACAAGAATAAGGTAAAACAATAATGCTATTTGAACTCATATTTAGAGTAGTGAATATCTTGGTCATTTTAAATTTAATACTGGGTCGGAAGTATGAAAAAAAGTCTGTTAACTAATATAAATTCTTTTTAAGTACTATTAAAAGACTAATTGAGGGAAATCTTTAACAGTTTGATCCAGCAAATAAATATTGAAACCTAACCATTAAAATTTATGGAAAGTTTTGAAAATTTGTTATTATATGTTAAATTATGATACGTGAAAAAGAAATATAAAAGTTTAACATAAAACATTAATAAGCCTTAGGTTAGAATAGCAAAATTAAGGATTTGTAGAGCTAGATATTTTAAGTTTATGCGAATTCAAAAAAAAAAAAAAAAAAAAGGAATTACTTTAAGTTTTAACTTATTTTTTATATAAAAAATTAAAACACGGAAAATATTTATTATATTTTTAAAAAAATAATAATTTTTGTACTGAATGAACTAATGTCACAAATACGGAATCACGAGAATTTCAGTCATAAAACCTGGATTCAATGTGAATCTCCATAAGCAGAATTGGAAAGTAATGTCTCTTTGTCTTAAAGCACCAATTCGAACCCGTGAACTAGTCTAGTGGTCTGAACACATGAATTTTGCTTAATTATGACAGGATCTTGATTCTTGAGAGCTGTCATCTTCAACTCAACCTATATAATTCTACTTATTAACATTAAAAAAATCCAACTTCCATGCAAATTAGTTAATTAATTAAGCGAAATTCGACAATTAAATTGATATCTCTAAAAATGAGAAAATAATTTATATATTAATTTTTAAAATATTAATAAATATGTTAAAAATAAAAGGCAGACATGATTGAAGATTATTAGCTGGTTTCGAGACATAATCATATTTCGGATAAAAATGTAATTTTTTAATCATTGATGAGGTCAAATCTGTAATCAGGAATGATTTGTTTTACTGATGTGCCACATGCATGTATCTTTTAATTAAAACTTTTATGTTTAACTATTAATGAGATTAAAACACGTGGATCAATGAAACTATACCTAAATGCAAACTAATAACTGTATGACAGTATTAATATTGCTAAATTAATCAATGATTAACAAGGTTCTAAAATGCCTACATTAAAACTAGAAACAAGAAAAGCAAGATCTATCTGTCAGTAAATAGACATTACATGATAGAAAATAAACCCTAATCAGTGTAAAATACAAAGCCTAGCAGAACCCAGGTTGGTAGCCATGAGGAGGGTAAGGAGAGCTGCTCCTATCTCCACCTCCGCCGCCGCACGTGGCTGCGTATAAACAACACAAGCATAAACTGGCGGTGGCGACAATATCAACATGAAAATTCAAGAAGACGAAAAAAATTAACGTGCATGGCAATAAACCTCGAACCCTTGAACTTAGGGTTACAAGATTATTCTTCATGAGCTTTTGATAGTGGTTAGATCAAAGAAATTAAATATAGCTAAGAGTATATAACTGTACAAACTCGTTCAGCCCAACCAAAAACCCCATTACAACCCCAGCCCAATACCTAAAACAAGTAAAAAACTAAACAGAAGCCCAAACAGACCCAAGCCCAATAAATTTTAAACAGCCCAAATCAGAAAGAAAAAAGAAAAAAAACCCTAAAACTGAAACCCTAGCTCCACGACTGCGCACGCGCCTAAGTCACATCGCCCCGTGCCGACCACTGCTCCACCTCGCCACCACCACTGTGCCACCGCTCCACGCGCACCTGCACACATTAATGAAGAAACAACAGAAGCAAGAAGAGGGAACATCATATTCGGCTATATATAGCCAGATCGAAATGTAAAAAAGGGGAGCTTTTTTTTCTTCTCTTCTTTCTCTTGTTCTTCCAAAATATAAGAAGTAAATAACATCAAAGGGCTTCAAAAAAACCCAAACTTGCAGTAAAATACATCAAAAAACCATTAAAGGTCCATTTACTTTTTCTTTTATTTTTGTTTTTTTTCGAATTTGTATATACGGCAATCTCGATTCTCCCTTCAGCGACACCGTTTTAAGGACTCGGGAAAATTTCCCTTTTGGCCCTCTGTAGTTGTACGCGCATTCAAATAGGTCCCCCTTTTTTATATTTCCTTTCGAATCGGCCCCAGAACTCTGTTTTAGATTCGGGTTTGGTCCCTTTTTTAATTTTAATCTAATCTTTTATACCCTATTTTTTATTTGTAGCATTATTTATTATTATATTAACTGTTATTATTATTATTATTATCATATTCACTAATATATTATTATTATTATTTTATTATACTATTATTATTATTATATATATACATACCTTTTATTATTATCATTTATGTACATATATTTTAAATATTATCACCATTATTATTATTACTTACATGGTTATTATTATTACTATTAATATATACTTTATTGCACATGTACGTATATACATTTCTTTTTATGTATAAGTATTATTTTCATTACTTTATTTTAATATTACTATCATATTATATTTACTTTTTGCATTTTAACATTATTATTATTATTACTCTTGTTATCATATATTAATGCATGCTTTTATGCATATATATATATATATATATATATATATATATACATAGTATTGTTTCTTTATTACTTTAATTAAATATTTATCATATTTACTTTTCGTATTTCTATATCATTATTATTATCATCATCTTTGTAAGTACTATTACCATTGTATTATAATTATTATTATACTTTCATTTTCTTATTATTCATCTATTATGTTTCTTATCTATTCATGTTTCCATTATTATGCTATATCTATTATTTATTAATATTTTATTATTACTATTATTAGCATTAGCATTATTTTATCAATACTATATTATGTATGTAATTTCTAATAATTATATTATGTATGTATTTCGTATATATATATATATATCTCATGCAAATACATTTTTAATATCATAATTGCTATATGTATATATGTATATTATGCATATACTTTAATACTTCGTATATGTTTTATTTCTGTTATTACATATGTATTTTAATACATCTAGGTATATTTACGTATCATACTATTATTATTTATGTTTTTGCTACCATTATCATTTTCATTATCGTTGCCACTTTTATCTTGTGATGTTTTATAATTGCTCATTTATTCATTTAAGTATTTGCTTATTTCATTTTTCCTACGTATTTATTTTTTAGCCTTGCTTTTATTTCATCTTTTTGCTCATACTATTGCGTTTGACGTTGTCACACCTATTATTATGTTCTCATACGTGTTAATACCATATTATGCTTTTACGTTTTACAATAAATCACGTTACTTTTTGCTCAATATATTAAGACAATTCTTTCATAAAAGCAATATCCGGTATTAGGTAATTCGAGATAATTTTGCCCTAACTTACTGGGTTTCGACTTTTCTCGTTTAACCTAAATAACGAAATATTCTTTTAAAATCACGATACGAGTCTTGAAAATACTTATTTTCGGAGATGTAAGGTGTGGTGCCCCAACTTACCGGGTACGACATTTTGTTACCTCGAAATAAGGTTTTTCGCAAATAAAGACAATATTTGGAGTTCATAAACTCGAGGAAACGTGTCCTAACTTACTGGGTTTCGATTTCCCTCGTTCGCTCTAACTAACCGAATATCTTTTTAAAAGAAGTTTAAATACATTAATTTTCAATAAAAGGCAAGCTCAGTCTCAAAGTTCGAGATATCGTGTCCTAACTTACTGGACGTGGTATTTCATTATTGCGAGACGAGAAGATCTTTAACATTTGAACCTTTTTAGAGAGGGATCGTATTTCAAAATATTTTAAGTTTTCAAATTTTCGACATTGAGACGCTAATTAATCAACTAGGTACCAATTTTGGGCGTATCGAGGGTGCTAACCCTTCCTCGTGCGTGAATCGACTCCGAACTCACTTCGATTTTCGTAGACCAAAATTATCGTTTTAGTAAATCTTAAATTTTATTAAAATGATTAATCAAAGGTGATCCGATCACACCTCATCAAAAAAAGATTGGTGGCGACTCCAATTTTTCATTTTCGTTTCCAAAACATAAGTCGATTCCCGTTTTTCAAAAAAATGGTTACGACAATAACAAAACATACTTGAAAAGAAATGGTGAAGGACTCCAAGAGATCTGATTTTGAAATAAGGGTAAACTATAACTAAGGTCATTGAATTATTAGAAAACTTTCATTAAAGTCATTGGACCGTTGAATTCACTACTATACGGCTTTCTTTGTTCACACTATTTACAACTTGCACAAATTAAAAGTTCTCATTTCCTATCTCTTCTATAATTTAGTTTTTTTTTTTTTTTATGAAACAATTTTGAACATCGTGAATCTGTGAACCAAAATTTAAACAATTTTATTATCTAATCTTCGACATTGATTGCTAGATCAACTTAGATTTAAGGTATATTCTATTAGTCGTTGATGGGTATTGATCCACTATACCGGTCGAATCATCACTTGGAACTCGCTAGCTGAATTTTTTTTCAAATCTTAAAAACTTAATAACTTAAATAAAAAATATTTAATAATTTAATAATTTAAATAAAAAATTTTAAATAATTTAATAACTATTTTATTACTTTATAAAATTAAATTGCGAAAATGTAAAGTTAGTAGTTAAATTGAAAAACTTTTTCTTTCCCTTGAAGATGGTAGGGTTTGATTGCAAACTTCAATATCCAATCCGTGATTCTGAGCAAAGTTCAGATTTTCACAGATTTCCATGCTATACCCTTTGTTTGTTTCCAATGGTTCTTAAATATTCGTTTTCATTATTTTTTTAAGGAATACACCAAATAGTAGAATTATTTAGAAAAATGTTAGTTTTTAGATAATTTAAAAAAGACAATTTTTTAAAAAATTGAAGAGAGAAACCCTCTTGTTAATTGGTGGAATTTTTTTTAAAATGTTATAAATATTATGTGTTAATCTCTCATGAAATTGTCATCGAATATTTTTTTAAATAAATTTTTAATGAATATGAGTATTTGTTTAAATAATACTTAGTTTCATTTGTATCTTGCAACTCTAATGTGTCAATATATACTCTCATATATGTAATATATGTAATTTAAATTAAGTTTTAATTAAGCATTATTTATTATTAAGTTTACATATGACATTGATTATTTTTTTATTATAAAATAAATTTCGATCGCTAAAAGGAAATTGCACTATAATACTTTATAATAAATATATTTATGTCATGTTTGTTTTACAAAGTTTTACAAAGAACAATTTAAAATATAAATTTATAGATATAAAAAAAACTCAATTAAATAATGAAAAGAAAAAAAATCTCATATGCATATTTGTTTAATTGAAAACAATTTTTATGAAATATTTTTAGGAAATATGTCAAATAATAGAAAATATTTTACACAAATTCATCCAAACACTAAAAAATATTAATTTTTTAAAAAAGTAAATTATTTTTCAAAAATTATTTTTATCGTGATTTTTTATTTCTCTACGAAATACTAATTAACCAAGTATGAATAATATAGAATTAGAGAGAAAAAAACAAGAATTAGGAGCAAAGACTTTGCAAAAACTCCCTTAATAATAATAAAATAAAAATTATTAACCCAAGTATTTTTCAGTGGAGCAAAAGGGGAATGATTCATGTCATAATTATATCATTTTTAGTGTCCCTGCCTGCACCGCAACTTTTTTGGATTCTGAAAATTAAGCACCCATTGACATTTCTTTTATTTTTATATTTCACTTATCAAGTAATTGAAGAAATACATATAATTTTACTTTGTTCAATTGATTGATAATATATAATTTTAAATACCCAATTATGTCCAATTAAGTTCCTTTCATGGATGTTGATCTATGATACCATTTTTTTCTCCCTTCTTCAACTTGCTTTCTACATCATCCCGTCGGCAAAACAAAAATCAATGTATCATATATTTTTATTGTTAAACAAAAGGCTTTTTATAATTAGATATAAATATTCTGAATAATATAACTTTAAGAAATAAATTTCGGACCTACGATAGTACAACTAATTTGATATAATTCTTTAGTTTATTGTTAGAGAGCCACTGCCCACAGGTACTGATTTCAAGCACAAGATTTTACAAACCCCACATAATTTCCAGTTGGCTTGACAAAAATGGAACAATAATTGAAGAATGTGGGCTTACAATAAATCTGATCATTTGGACAATTTTTTTTTTTTTAATACAGCCTTGTGATAACCTAATAATTTTTCATTTTCTCTAAGTAGTTGACATTTGTGTCAAATACATATTTGATATAAATATATTTGGTGTAAAATTAAAGTTGTAATTTTTTATACAATATATATTTTAAAAATTCAACTGTTGAATTTATCAAGATATTTGTACTTAACTTGTATCATCTACATGAATGAAACATGAAAATGAAGGTTGGTTTATTAAAGTATTAATCTTATAAAAAATTACATAAGGGTGTAAAACTACTTTATTTTTATATCAGTGTAAATAGATATGTAAAGTTTTTTAAATATACGAAAATGAATATACTTAATATTAATAAACACATGTTTATATTCAACATCAATCTTGGGCCAGTAATTGTTTGTTTTGATACGAACATATCATTCACGATCGATTTTCAAACTGATTAACTTGTTGAATCTCTAGTTTTGTGGTGACTTTGATTTTTTTGGGTAAAAAGATCTCTCCAATCCTTCTTAAAAAAATCGAAGTAATTTAATCCTTGTTAATTTCAAAAGTGAGTAATTAAGATAATTAATCACAGCATTAATATTTTTTATCAATTTTACATAAAGTTGACTAGTATATTTAGCTCTCATAATTTACACATTCTATCAATTTGGTCATGATTTAGCAAATTTAGCTTGCAATATTTTTGTAAATGTGTAAATTTTAAGGCTAAATTTATTGAATTTTTTAGAATCAAGACCAAATTAACAAAATATGTAAATGTCGAGGGCTAAATTTGTTATTATACCATCAAATTTATGTACAATTGACAAAAAATATTATCATCGTGGTAAATTATTCTTAATTTACTCAATTTCAAAATTAAAAGGGACTGGAAAAGTTTTTTTACCAAATGTAAAAAACTTTAATACTTAAAAAGAGTTGTTGTAAATTTAAAAATTCATGTTATTTTTTTAAGGTAAAATTCATGTTATTCTAACTTTCAAATATATAATTAATAATTATATTTTATCTTAATTACTTTATATATAATGAATTATATAACAAATAAAATCAAAATTTATGTTGTATAATCTATTGCTTGTTTTGAAGCGGTTTTCTTTCAACCACCAAAATATATGAATATATATTCAATACAGATTTGTTTAGATGTTTTTAAGCTTTTCAAGTATTTATATAAATCTTTAAAAGTTTATATACTATACTCATTTTCGACTATGAATTAAGTACAAATATCAAATACAAATACTTTAAAAAAAAATTGGGAATAACTGAAATTTATAGAAGATATGAAGGTAATTGGGTTAAATTCATCTGAGAAGCTTTTTGCCTAATGCAAGCAAGAACTGGCTGAGATCATGTCGAAGTCCCATGACAAGAAATTTCAGACCATAGCATCGCACAATTACATGTCATTGAAGAGACACACTTATACTATATTTGTCCATGATATGAGGAAAAAAGAAAGAGATTTGAGAGGAAAATGAAACAAATATAATTTAACTTATTTTTTCATCCAATTATTTCACTGACTTGTAACGTACATAATTTATGGATTGGAAGGCGAGAAGCCTTCTTTCTTACTAACATGACAAATATTGTATAAATAGACGAGAATTGACTATTGGTTAAGGTAAAAGAAACCTTTACCATTTTATCTAACCCTTGACATATCAAAACACCAAATTAAACACGCCCAGAAAAAGAAAAAAGAACACGTAAAAGAAAAACCCAAACATTGCTGAAGAAACAGTGGAAATGAGCTTAAGCACATTTGTAACCAGCAGGCATTTGCTTGTCGCAGGAATTGAGGAGCAAAGACAATGAAACAGGAACGTCTAGGTTAACCCCCAACACATTAGCTTTAATAGCAGTGCAAAGGCAAACAGCAGCATCGAGATCAGCCAAACCCGAAATGAGTGAGCAGCACTTGGTCCTCGACGGTCCAACAACAACGCGCACTGAGCCCAACAAATCAGCACAAACGCCTAGTTTCAGTGTATCTTTGGGGCAAGTGGCTGGCAGTTCAGGTGCCGAGGGTGGGCTCTTGTGGGTAGGCTTGTGGCTCTTTGGTGGTGGTGGGCAAGGCGCGTAGGTAGAGCTAACCAAAGTGAAGAACAACAAGTTTAAGGTAAGAAGAAGAGCAGCGGATGCAACAGTGTTGGAAGCCATGTCTGGGTTTTTTTTTTTTTTTCTTGCAGTGATATCTTAGAGACTTAATGCAAGTGTCGTTGAGTGAGGAAATGTTGAAGCAGGGCGAGGCTTTTATAGAGCAAAAGGGCCATGGCAGTGAAACCCCATGTGGGCACGTTGGGTTGGGGTACAACCTGGCAGATCACAACATGCAGGGATAAGCTTTAAAAATAGGGTGATGAAAATATGGATTTGTCTGCAATTTTAAGTCGACAATTATTAAGCTTCCACAAATTAAAAGAAAATAAGTATATAAAGATTAAAAGATAGAAATGAAAGATACATATCTCATTGCTATAAATCCAAAAACTATTATTGTTTTCACAAACTAGTTGTAAGATCATAATGTCAACCGGGTTTTAAAATTATTAAGTTATGAATTTATTTATTATGATAATAATATTGTAATTCTAAGGAATTTTGGAAGAGAAAGGGGACAAACACGTCAACTTTTTCATTTTAAGGTTTGCTATTGTTCAAATTTAATGCGAGTGTTGTCACGACGGCCAACAAGTAGGTGGCTTATGTAGATTTGATTTTCGAATGAAGTTCTATATTAAACATACTTATTTATGCTCTTTTTCAATTTAATGGCTGAAAATAATAAAACTATTACATGGAAAAATCATGTCCACGTACAAATTAAGAGAGAAATTATTAGTGGTGATTAAAAAAGCTTAATAATCAACAGAAATATACAAACTTGAAGCTTTTCTATGAACATGTTTTTATTACTACAAATCACGTGTGTTTTCCACCGAATAATTGCTAAAGCAATAATATATATAGCACCTGTAATTATTATCCTATTATCTTTTACTAAATTTATTATCACCAATACCTATAATTTAATTGAAAAATAATTATTAAGTACTAAATTATATAAGAAAATTTATCGTATAATTGTATTTTATCGTATTCAGAAATTCAAATATTCTTATCTTATTATAAACGTATGAGTTAATATTTATTTTTAAAATTAAATTCATTTTATTTTATTTTTAATGATATCTCATCTTTTAGTTTCCTGCAGAAAATTATAGTCTGAGTTAACATTAATGGTATTATAACAATAATTAAATATAAGATTATCTATAAATAAACACGGTGATTTTTCTGCCACCCCCACAAGGCACGAGTATACAAATATCTAATTAATGCTAATTCAGTAGCTTGTTGTAGTATACAATCACTGCAACTATATATAAATATATATAAAAGAGAGAAATGATTGTGGAGCCACACACATGTGAATGCTGATGAGGTAGCGTTGTCTCTTAGCTTTCATGGTGAACTGGAAAAAACCAGAACGATGGGGATTTGCAGAGGAAACCTTTCTCTAGCAATTAAGCACACATGGCCCTTAATCATCACTTTCATTATTTCTTAGTTCTATAAGTTACCCACTGTTGGTCCTCAAGCTTTCAATTCAAAGCACTATTACTGCTAACTTCCTTTTTTCTGTCCTGTTTCAGTCTTCGAGGATTTGGTTTATTATAATAACGGTTAGGTTAAAATATACTCCATTTATTGTATCGTTCGTTTATTTAGATTTTTTTTTCTCAAGATTCTTTTAAATTTAAAATATAAGTATGATTAAAATTTATTCTGTTATGCCTAAAAAAAAACCTTAATAATTATGTGTAAAGAACTCTTTTGATTGAAGAAGGAAACGTTGCAAATAAGTGAATGGGATGTACCCGAATAAACGGAGAGGAAGATTAAAGTAGATACGGTAACACTAAGCACCAACGACAAGTGGTGGTTGATAAGGTGGAGAAAGAGAAATGTGGTTGACAATAAGACTAAGCAAAGACAATAAATTAAGAGAATTTTAAGGGTCAGAATTTCAAAGTTTCAAATTTCACTAGTCATTAAAGGCTCCTATCTATAATGTTCCAAGAATAGGAGTTACAAAGCTAGCAATTAATGAGAATAGATGATTAAATTTTAATTACAATGGCATTACTCTAGTTAAGAGAAAATGGTGAAGGTTTTGTTTGTGATGGTGATGATGAATAATGAAGAAGAGTTCACCATGTTTCTAAAAAAATAGAACAACACCCAGTGTTATAGGAAAATGTTAAAGAAGACACCTCTTAATTATACCTCCATATTTGATCCACCAAATCAAGCTCTCTGAAACATCCCAAAATTGAAGATAACCAAAAAAACCCTCTTATATTTCGAGGTTACTTCCACTTCCATTTTTGGCGAAACGGTACCATGTAAAATATTTCTTGAAATGTAAGATGATAGTTATTTTTGGATAAGAGTTGTTCCTGAATAATAGTTATTTTGTTGTGCTATTTTTTCTTGGTAAAACTTATTCTGAATAATGACTCTTATGGGAAAACATAATGATTCTAAATACAAGTTATTTCAAATAATAGTTGTTCTAAATACAGTTATTCCTGAAACTAGAGTTATTTTGTTCTTAACAATGAGCGATTTTGAAATAACAACCACATTGGATGACAATTGTTTTAGCTAAAGTTCTGTTTTAAACATAGCGATTATGGATATAGCTGTTCTTGAACAAGAGTTGTTCTAAACAATAATTATTCTAAACAAGAGATTTACTCCGAAAGAGATGCATTTGATAGCACAATTTTTTAAAATATAATATTTTTTGCCTTAAGGAAGAGATAAAATGTTAACAACCAAAATTAAATATCTATTTATGTAATAAAAAATCGACGTTATAATAAACTTGAATTTAATAAAAGAATTTTAACCCATTCAACTTATATTTTTAAGACTGAAAAAAAATAATTAAATTCATTGAAATAATTATAAATTAACTAAATTCTAAAAACCTAAAAGATACATGGATTTAGAGTATATTTTTAATATTTTAAAATTTGAATAATTTGATAAGTCAAAAGTCATATTTCAACCTATTCGGTGGTGTTTGAAACCAAAATCAGTTGAATTTAAAAAAAAAAAAAAATAGGCGCTTAAAGTGAGAGGTTGAAAATTAAGCTAAATTAGAAGTGAGAATAAATAATTATCCCTTAATCCTTCCACTAATGTTGATAATTCTATCAAATCTCTTCCAATATTCCTTAGCTGGCAATAAATCTCATCATTTGCTGACCAAATCCATCCTCAATGTTTTTTATTTTCCTTAAACCTGGTAAAAACCTCGAATTTTGTTTCTATATATTAAGGTTTTGAACACTTCAGAATAAAATATTGTATCTTCAACGCCAGATTTTGGTTTTTTTTTTTTTTTTTTTTAGGACACAAGAAAATAATAATCGAAATTAAGAAAAGATTTAAAGATACTGCAATCAAAAACCTCAAACTATTGAATGCCACATAATCACACAAATTAATTTTTTATAATATATATTAAAATTTTATATAAAAATGAAATATGAAGTTTTAATTGAAATTTTTATTGATTTTGTATAAAAAGATAAATATTTGTATATAAAAAAGATATTTTAATTATTTTTTAACTAAACTGATAATCGATTGACTCGTGACGTGAATTCAATTAGGAATTTAATTGTAGCAAGTATATAGAGAGAGAGGGGAGGGATCTTTAGTTTTACACCCTTCCTTATATATTTTTGAATGATTAATATTTTAATGATTAAATCATTGAATTTATTGATATAATTGTACCTGTCATACATATAAATTTTCAAACTGAACCGATATTTCTATCATATCAATCTGAAAAGGTGTATATATTAATGTTTATTAAATGGTTGAAAATTTTTTACATAAAAAAATAGTTAAAAGGATTTAATTTACGTTCAATTTGACATAAAACAAATAGTTAGAAAATATGATGGTTAATCATTAGATTATTAATCCTACAAAAGTATATAGAAAGTGTAAATACACTTTAGTTTTACACTAATATAAATGAATCATCCTCATATAAATATATATTTAAAATAATTACTAGTAAAATAAATAAAAAAACTCCAAATTTAAAATTTTGTCATATATTTTTTATGTAATTTTTTTTTATTTTTTAAAGACGTGATAATATTCTAATTTCACACTTCCATTAATATATGTATAGAATAATTACACTAATATGGTAGACTTGTTTTATATATAATTAATGAGTAGGGAAATCTGAATAATATTTTTTGTGATCACCACCAGCCAGCAGTCAAGTAGCCCAGTTTTCACGCCGATTAATCGGAGAATTTTTATTGCTTTGAAAATAATTTTTGAGGAAAACTACAGAAACTTAATCATTTAGTCTACTATCTAAAATCTTTTTCTACGTCCACGTCAATTAAAAGAGGAAATTTCTCTTTTTTATTGCCGTGAAAACGATTTGCACCACCGGAAATGTTGACTCCCACACCAATTTGCAATTCCGATAACAAACAAAGCTTTTGATATACACCATCAGTGTGCATTTCACCTCTCCTTTCACATATAAACTTTTTTTTTTTTTTTTTAATCTATAATTTATTTTTAATTTTTTAAAGTATTTACTGGATCGAGTTCAGTTATTCAATCAATCTATTTAAAAAAATAGGTGCTGATAACAAATTTTAGAATTTTAAATTTAATCATGTAAATATAACTGATTTTGGTTGTAATATAGAAGGTGTGGATTTTTTTCTTGTTCTTTTTATGGCTACAAACAATTGTGGGACATTTAGACAAAAAGCCTTGTTGTCAACTCCCATACTCAAAAGCAAAGGATTGTGAGCCAGTTGTTGCTGTTTCTTACTTTCAATCTTGTCACTATTAGCAGACTTGATTTACCAACATGTGCATATGTGCCCACTTATGTTTTTTTTTTCGAAATTTGAGATGATAATATATAGTATAAATTTAGATAGCTATTATTTTAATAATTTAGTGTTTAGAAAGTCATTTAGTAATTAAATTTGGGTGTAGGCTTTTCTAATTACAGAAAGAAAACATGTTTAGGTAACCATTATAAATGGTGGGTTTTGACGAATTAAGTGTAATTGGAGCACCTAATTATACTTTCCAATTCTTACAAGAAATGTGAGAATTGGAGTAATTACACATATAATTACACTCAAATTTAATTTACAAAAAATCCCTGACTGTATGATTAAAGAATAAGGTGAATAATCACTTTTCACACGAGCACCTATCAGTCAGTTACTTATAACCTACGTACCTCTGTTGAATTCTCTTAAACCAAAAGCACTCATCAACGTTTAACTGGTTTACCTATTTAGAAACTCCTTTGTCATGTATATTTAGTTTTGAGTGAAAGGATATGTCTTCGTCAAGCTTTAGGTAATCGTTCTGCCAATCATACTGTTCTTTTAGCAAATTTCGGCACCAAACTCATAGAAAAAGAATCCCACAATCGATTATCTAAGTGTTTCTGAGTTCCAAAGAGTAAGCAAAGTTTGAACAAATGATCTACCTAGGCTTCTTCACCCGCAAATTCTCACGTGGATATACTTTTGGTTATCTGCTGAAAAACACATTATATATAAACCAAATGAATAAATAACTGATATAAAGGGTTAATAGTTTTGCAACTTCAATTAATTCAGTTAATTATAGTTAGGGTGGAATCATAATCAAACTGATTGTTTGAAGACCTCTAAACCAAAGAGAGGAATAGATGGACTGCAAAACGATGGCGTTCCCTCCCATGATCCTCGACGCTACATTGCTCAATCTTCAGCCATTTTTTGCCCTTTGTGGATTCACGTAGCCAATCCTATGGGCCATTGCCCATCAACGTGGGATACACAAAAACGAAACCGGCTCAAAGCCCATCAATGTTGACCCATTAAAACCAATTTATTGATAAATAGATCTTACTTCATAGCAAAAATGCAAGTTAAAGAAAGCAGTCAACACAAAAACAGCTGTGTAATCTGTGTTCCTAATGTTTCAACTTGAGAACAAAAGAAGCTACGGAATTAACAGCCAATACCAGAGTTGTTGCAGTAAAGGAAATTCTAGTAGGCATTTTCCCTTTATCACTCCTCAATACCATAGCTTCATAAATCGGCAGGTAATTAACGAAATGGCATTGACCCCATTTCCTTGTTGCTGCCATTGACGGAATGAATCAATCCATAAGTGAATGAGAATAAGTTGACAATCGCTGCCATTGTTAGTGGTACAAACATGGCAGATGACACCTCAAATTCAAACGACCCTTGCTCGTATCTTTTCCTTTGCTCATCGTCGATTGCCTTTCTGGTGACATTGAAACCCTGTGTTGGAATCCCAATGGATTTAAGCAAGAACTCGGTTAACCCAAACAAGAAACATGAAAGCCCTTTGATCATCCACATTCTCTGATCACTCCACCATCTTTGTATTGTTCCCCCACCAACACAGTGCTCTAAGAAATCTTGCCCATATGCTCCAAGAAACAATAACACGTAAAGGAGAAACCATGGCTCAGAGACCTTTGGGAAGATATTGAGACCATTGAGGAGAGCAAGTTGAGGGACAAAGGAATATGTAGTGATTGGAATTGACAAAATGGAAGAATATGCATAGCTTGAATAGCCTAACCCCATGAACAGCCCCATAGCTTTAACACCAATAGTTATTGGACTGTATCTTGAAGAAGCCACTTCAAGGAGATCAATTTGCCACCTCTTGTTCTGAAAAGGAAACATCAGGAAGGTTTAAGGGTGCATTTCCCATAAACGCAGCCTTTTCAGGATTGCAGAATATGGACCTCCATCCTTCACATTTCAGTCTAAAGCCTGTGTAAAAGTTCTCCACCAGTAACCCATATTCAAACCCAATCCGCACATATCACTGTTTTGCAAGCATGTATAATCACAACAGCAAAAGCCAAAGGAAACATGTATGTATGTACAGCCACAGGTTATCTTAGAGCCCCATTTGCTCTGGTTTTCATAATTGCATCCAGCTACTCGGTGAGCAACTTCAAGAACTGATGGAGAAGTAATGGGATTGTCCACAACATAATCAGGACTTAATTCCCTGATTTTCGGTGAAACCAAAGTTGACGGGTCGCCAAACAAAGATCGCTGGCGAATAAAACAGCAAGTTCCCATATAATTAGGTCCGGATAACCCATCTAAGCCGGAAGGATTAAGTTTAACCAAACGTATAAGCCGACCAGCATAACTATCTGTCTCATTTAGACCATGGAATTCTTGAGGAAACTGAATGTAAGCCAATCGATTCCAGATTTCAGGGTCTAACACATAACAAAAGGCACGAAAGGGTGTTCTAGGATCATTCCAATACATGTTACAGTCTTAAGGTTAAAATTATAGGCGCATTTGTCATAACAGCCGAAACACGAACCTTCAAACACAAAATTGACCATATATAAGTAGATCCACATAGATATACACTTAAAAGAGTAAAGTTCATATATATATATATATATATATATATATACCAGGACATTAAGGGCACCGGTTTTGAAATGGTGAGGAGATGTGAGGTGCTCTTCTGTGTAGAGACAAAACCAGGTTTGGCAAACAATGGCCTGTAATGTCTCTGTCTTGGTTTTTCTCCAACAAAACCTGGTTATTGACAAATAACAACGTTGTTATGTCGATTGACATGCATTCATTAATTTCTGACATAAATGTTGTGTTGAAAAACCTGAATCAGAGGGATGATTTTGAGGGGTAAATTCATGATCAGTACTCCATTTACTGAAAGCCTGATGATCTTTATCGTTGGTTATGTACTCATCATCAACTCTTCCGGTTTCAACAACGTTTTCATTTCTGAATTTCATGCTCTCATACATTACCTGCAACAATTTTAACCCTTAAAAGTTTGCAATTTATTACTGTTTACGTCACTATCTTCGAACCTTTATTTCACTCGAATATGAACTTATATCGAATGGTATAAAATTATCAAACAGACTTGGGGCAGATTTTCCACTATTTTGGGAAATGACGATTACTTATTTTTAATGTACAATTAGTCCTTTTTTAAGTGACTAGTGATTTTTTATTTAAGTGCAAATGTCAGATTAAATGTAAAATTTTGGCTTCGTTAAAATATGCTCTAGGTCCATGTACTCTTCATATATTTGAAAATTAATCTCTTTTACTTTTATTTCAAGATTCTTTTGTCAAAATTATTTTTTTAAAATTTAGTCCTCTTACTTTTTGGATTTAAAAAGCTAATATTGATAAAATTCTTTTGTTAAATTCATGTTTATTACAATAGTCAATTTTTTTTTATATGGCTATAATGTGATGATTTTTTTATATTTCAAAATATCACGCTAATGAATTTAACAAGAGAACTTTATGGTGTTAACAATTAAATTTAGATTTGGAAATCTAAAAATTAGAAAACTAAATTCTTAAAAATAAAAGTTGAAGGACTAAATTTCTAAAAATAAAAATTGATAGACTAATTCTAAATATATAAAAATACAAAAACTTGTACCATATTTTATTTATTTTTTATTTAGATACATATAAAAGCCATGTGAGTTAAAAAGTTTCATTGTAAGCTAAATATTTATTTTACCTTAATCTTCTCAGGTTCAATGGTTCTTGAGTAATTGGATGCAAAATATTCATCGGGGCTCCTCGTCGTTATACCGTTCTTCCTACAAAAAGGTAACCAATAGACGGCAAACTTCGCAGCTTCCATAAAGGCAAAGAGAGTTAGAGCTGATCCTCCATTGTCGGATACTCGTACGCCATCACCGATAACGCTGTATTCACCATATCCGCCGTGCAAATGAAGACATCCAACCCCGGTAAATCACTTGGTTCCAAGAACTTTTCAATGTTCTCGGAGATGAACAACGATAGTGTTAAAGAGAAAGAAACAAGAGTTTCGGAGGGAGAAGTGTCCGAGCATGGCAAAAGAACAAAGCAACGAAGGCACGGATGTAAACTGCCGCAAACACACGGTTTGGGACCGTCCATCGTGAAGGCTTGAGTGTGTGAGCAGAGGAACATGGGCGGCGGTGCAATCTCTTAGACATGGCTCCTCCATAATTTTTGGCAGGTAGTCACCATAAATTGCTTTTCTTTTCACAAACAAATCAGTGAAAATGGAAATGGAATGTATGAAATACGATACGAGCTCGTAATCCAAGTGACTAGTATAGTCTTCGTCAAGGCCAGCAGTACCAGTCACGACTTTTTTTTGAGACCCAATCACACGATTGTAGCGTCCACTAAAGTCGTTATAGTATAGTTAAGTCAATGACGTGTCTGACGCACTGGCTTCATGGAAAACTATTTCTTTTATTTTTCAGGTCGATACTATAATTGTTAGAATTAAGTGACCCGAATTCTTATTTAAATAAAATACGATAGAAAATAAAATAAAAGTAAAATTCATATAGAACTAGACTTCTTTTATTTTATTTTAGAATAAGGTTTTTTAAACCTTATTAAACTCCATCTATTTTATATTTATTAAGATAAGGTGTTTCAATCCTACTAGAATATGGCTTTACAAGCCTATAAATAGACATAGTCTATTCCTCTTGTATTAATTCAAAAATTTTCGACATAGTGAATTTTTCTTCTCCTCTGCCCGTGGTTTTTTCCCGAAAGGGTTTCCACGTAAAATTTGTGTGTTCTTTATTTTATTTTATTTTATTTTATTTTTCACAAATTGGTATCAGAGCTTCCGGGTTGTTCATCTCGATCACGGTAATGGCGTCTTTGAAATATGAAATTCCGCTGTTGGATCGCAATACCAGATTTGCGTTGTGGTAGATTAAGATGCAAGCAGTTCTTGCGCAGATGGATCTGGAGGATGCCCTGCTAGGGATAGATAAGATGCCTTCGACATTAACAGATGAAGAGAAGAAGCGTAAGGATCGAAAAGCATTAACACAATTACATCTGCATTTGTCCAATGAAATTTTGCAGGATGTGATGAAAGAAAAGACTGTCGCTGCATTATGGAAGAGGCTAAAACAAATATGTATGTCGAAAACTCTAACAAGCAAGTTGCATATGAAGCAGCGTCTTTATGCTCATCGTTTGGAGGAAGGTGCGTCTGTACACGAACACTTAACAGTGTTTAAAGAAATTCTTTTCAAACTTGGAGGCCATGGAGGTTCAGTATGATAAGGAAGATCTAGGGTTGATTCTACTTTGTTCGTTGCCTCCGTCTTATTCAACCTTTAGAGACACGATTTTATATAGCCGCGAGTCTCTCACAGTTGATGAGGTTTATGATTCTTTAACCTCGTATGATAAGATGAAACATCTTGTGGTTAAACCCGACTCTCAGGGAGAGGGTCTCATTGTTCGTGGAAGACAAGATCGGAATGCTGATGATGATCGTGGTAGGACACAGGAAAGAAATCATCGTGGTAAATCTAAGGGTAGATCGAAGTCTTCAAATAGAGGTAAAACTTGTAACTTCAGTAAGAAGAAAGGGCACATTAAATCTGAAAGCTATAAGCTACAAAATAAGATTAAAAGGAGGTTGCGAATCAAAAGAGAAAACAACCGAGAAAATTCGGTGAAGGCGATGTTGTAGAAGACTACGGCGATGGTGAACTTCTAGTCGCTTCATCAATGATTCTAAAGTAAGTGAGGAGTGGATACTTGATTGTTTTGCACCTTCCATATGAGTCCCAATCGGGATTGGTTTACAACTTACGTAAAAAGTTGTAATCAAGGTGTTGTTTTGATGGGAAATAATGCTTCGTGTAAGATCGCAGGTGTTGGAACAATTAAAGTTAAGATGTTTGATGGAGTTGTTAGAACATTTAGTGACGTACGGCATGTTCCAGAATTGAAAAGAAATTTAAAAGGGTACAGATAAACTCTTGATTCAAAAGGGTACAGATAAACAGCTGAAAGTGGGGTTTTAAAGATTTCCAAAGGGTCCCTTGTTGTAATGAAAGGGCAGAGAAAAATTGCCAAGTTATATATTTTGCAAGGTTCTACTGTTACTGGTGATGCAGCTGTCGCTTTCTCTTCCTTGTCAGATGATGATATTACTAAACTTTGGCATATGCGCCTAGGGCATATGAGTGAGAATGGCATGACAGAATTGAGCAAAAGAGGACTTCTTGATGGGCAAGGAATTTGCAAACTGAATTTCTGTGAGCACTGTGTTTTTGGGAAGCAAAAGAGAGTTCGATTCACTAGAGGAATCCATAACACGAAGGGAACGTTGGAGCATATTCATTCTGATCTGTGGGGGCCATCCAGAGTGCCTTCGAGAGGTGGAGCTAATTATATGCTAACCTTTATTGATGATTTTTCCGAGAAAAGTTTGGGCGTTCTTCACGAAGCGAAAAAGCGATGTGTTTTCCACATTTAAGTCTTGGAAAATTATGATTGAAAAACAGACGGGAAAGCAGATAAAATACCTCCGCATGAGATAATGGCTTAGAGTTACGCATTACGATGAGTTTAATAGATTGTGCAAGTCGGAAGGATCATGAGACACTTTGCGATTCGTCATACTACTCCGCAACAAAGCGGCATTGCGTAAGCGAATGAACGAGCGATCATGGAGAAGGTTCGATGTATGTTGTCAAATGCCAACTTACCGAAGTCATTTTGGGCGAGCGACCTCTCTGCATGTTTTTGATCAACCGATCTCCATCCGTTGCCATTGAGAAAAAGACTCCACAAGAGGTATGGTCCGTAATCCCGCTAATTATTACGATTTAAAGATTTTTGGGTGTCTGTGTATGCTCATGTTGATAATGGAAAATTGGAACCGAGATCCATTAAATGCGCTTTTTCTTGGTTATAAAAGTGGTGTAAAAGGCTATAAGTTATGGTGTTACGAAAATAGAAAAGTTGTGATTAGCAGAGATGTTGTTTTTCATGAAAGCGCTATGATACCTAACTTATCTCTTAAAGACTCTTCCAATAAAGAAAACCAAAAGCGGTGGAGCATCGAGTTAATCTGAGTCAACTTCTCAAGCCATAACAAAAATTGAGAATAGAGTTGCTTCTCCACCACAATACTCTATCGCCAAAAGCAGAACTAGGAGAGAAATTAAACCTCCAAAGAAGTATGCAGAAGTTGATTTAGTTGCTTATGCTTTAAATGTGGTGAAGATATAGATGCGAATCAAGAGCCATCTAATTATTCTGAGAGCAAGTTAATGTGAAGACTCGAGAAAAGTGGATGTTTGCTATGCAAGAAGAGATGGAATCACTCCACAAAAAAGCAGAACATGGGACCTTGTGAAACTTCCTAAAGGTAAAAAGGTCAGTTTCGTTGTAAAAGGGTGTTTAAAAAGTAAGAAGGGACTCAGGAGTTGAAGAACCCGAGATATAAAGTAAGGCTTGTTGCAAAGGGTTATAGTCAAATTCAGGAGTGAACTTTCTGAGATGTGTTCTCTCCGGTTGTTAAGCATAGTTCGATTCGAGTTTTGCTTGGTATTGTAGTCATGCATGATTTGGAGCTTGAGCGATTAGATATAAAAGCGCATTTTGCATGGAGAACTTGAGGAGGATATTTACATGCAACAACGAGAGGGTTTTATAGTCTCGAGAAAAAGAGGACTATGTTTGCTTCTTTGAGAAAGTCACTTTACGGTTTGAAGCAATCACCAAGACGAGTGGTACAAGAGGTTTGATTCCTTTATGGCTTCTCATGATTTCAAAAGAAGTAGTTTAGACAGTTGTGTTTACTTTAAGAAAAACGATACTTGGTTCTTTTGTGTATCTACTTCTTTATTTTGATGACATGTTGATAGTAAAGAAAAGATAAAGGAGAGATAAGAAAGGTCAAAGCCCAACTAAGTGAAGAATTTGAGATGAAAGATTTAGGACCAAAGAAAGAAGATACTTGGTATAGAGATTCTCAGAGATAGAAAAGCAAGTAAATTGTACCTAAGTCGGAAGGGTACATTGAGAAAGTTCTTTGTAGGTTCAATATGCAGAGTGCTAAGCTGTTAGTACTCCTTTATGACCATTTCAGACTTTCATCGGCTTTGTCTCCACAATCGATGATGAGATTGAGTACATGTCACATGTTCCATACTCTAGTGCGAAGAGGATCTCTCATGTATGCTATGGTTTGCTCACGCCCGATTTATCATATGCGATCGAGTCTGATTTAGCGAGATACATGGCAAATCCGGTAAAGAACATTGGAAAGTAGTTCGGTGGATTTTAAGATACTTACGAGGCACTACCGATGTTTGCTTACAATTTGGAAGAACTAAAGATGGAGTCATAGGATATGTTGATCTTTGATTTTTTTGGAGACCTTGATAGAAGAAGATCTCTCTCAAAGTTACGTCTTTACAATCGGAGGTTGTGCAATTAGTTGGAAAGCCACTTTGCAAACTACTGATCGCTTTGTCTACCATGTTGGAGCCGAGTACATGGCGATTCATCGAGGCTTGTAAAGAAGCTATTTGGTTGAAGGGACTATTTAGTGAACTCAATGAAGACCTTCAAATCAGTACAGTATTTTGTGACAGTCAGAGTGCCATCTTCCTTACAAAAGATCAAATGTTTCATGAGAGAACAAAACATATTGATGTTCGGTATCATTTTGTTCGTGATATTATTGCTCGTGGTGATATTGTTGTGAGCAAAATTAGTACTCATGAAAATCCTGCAGATATGATGACTAAGTCACTTCCTATAACCAAGTTTGAGCATTGTTGAAGTTAAACCCTTAAGGGGTTTTATGGAAGAGGTGAGAACTTGTTCGCGATGAAGAACTTGTTTATTGAGAATTTGTGTCAAGGTGGAGATTGTTAGAATTAAGTGACCCGAATTCTTATTTAAATAAAATACGATAGAAAATAAAATAAAAGTAAAATCCATATAGAACTAGACTTCTTTTATTTTATTTTAGAATAAGGTTTTTTAAACCTTATTAAACTCCATCTATTTTATATTTATTAAGATAAGGTGTTTCAATCCTACTAGAATATGGCTTTACAAGCCTATAAATAGACATAGTCTATTCCTCTTGTATTAATTCAAAAATTTTCGACATAGTGAATTTTTCTTCTCCTCTACCCGTGGTTTTTTCCCGAAAGGGTTTCCACGTAAAATTTGTGTGTTCTTTATTTTATTTTATTTTATTTTATTTTTCACAATAATTTATGTTGAAATTCCTGATTATTTCTATGTAATTTTCAACATTCCAAGTTACATTTCCCTTTTACATCTTACCACTTCATTTTATAAGTTATGTTTATTTTCTCTCTTTAAAAATACAATAAATAGTACTTAAAGATATAATATACATTATTATTATATTAAATATTTGTTGATTTAGGCTTAATTTAGACGAGTGATATATTTATTTATAATTAATGTAAAAATAACGATAATAATAAAATTAAATAGTATAACATAGACTAAACGGAACACCTCAATCCAAACTCCACCTCAGTATCTAATTGAGTGGGTGTATCTCAGCATTGTAAAAACATCACTCTTTTAGAAGCTTTGTAAACGTTTTGACCAACCAATAAGAAGAAATGTCCGCGTTTGGAAGTAAAAACTTCTTGAACGAATAAAGGACGTATTCTTTAATGTTCTCTGACTTCTGGCAGAAGCGTGCTTGAGTGACTTATTTATAGTCAAACAAAACATGGAAAATATGGATAGTTTTAGTTCCCATCAGAAGGTTCATTTAATGCAGACTCATCCACCGCTCTAAAATAATTCATGGCTGAACCCTAATCTAGTGAGGCATAAGATAGATTACACCAGTAAACCGCTCCGTTTTGCGGCAATATGCCGTAGCCCAAAGTAGAGCTGAATAAATAAAAAAACGAAAATCGACTGGAACCAAAATGTAAGTTCAAAAACCATTACTATCCAATTCTATTTTTTCTTTAATTTATAATTAATTAATTTTTATAATATAAAAATAAATATTTATATTTAAAATAATGAAAATAATTTAAAAATTCTTGAAAATTTGTTATATTTTAAAAATATTCATTAAATAAACTTTAAAATTTTATTAAATAATATTCAAAAAATCATAAAACAAATAAAAAATTTAAAAACCAAACCAATTTATAATAAACTGATATCACCCTACCCCAAGACTGTCTTTGCATGGTCAGCCTTGAGATGGCAAAAAATTGTGCTCAAATTCGACATTCACCATCTCTTAAAATCTGATTATATGAACTTAAACGCCAAATTATATAGTTTTTATTTGAGAAAAGTAAACAATTACTAGTTTTTTTACTGTCCCAAGGGGGGAAGCAACATTTTAAAGCCACTTAATTGACCAAACTAATCGGGGAAAATATTTTGACCAAACCATATAAGACATTTATAGTAAACTCTGCAACTTTAAAACTCAAGCCAAAAATTATATGATATTGTAATGTTCACAGCAAATGCCAATAAATGTCACCCTTCTAATAAAGGGCAATGAAATAAGATTATGACTTAAGCATCCTTGAATAATTGACATGATAATCAACCTAACGAGTATGTACAAATTAAACCCCCTATAATGACAGTGAAGCTAATTAAATTAATGGCAGCAGTATAAAAGCAGTAACCAGCGACACTTTCACTCGCTGCAAACAAGGAATACACTGCCAGACCACATTTTATATTTACAAGCACAGAAAACACCACAATTAAAGCACCCCAACCCACAACAAAGATTATAAGTATTCACATTTTTCCTAGTCTTAGCCTCTTATTCCGAACTAATTCATTAACAAATTCTTGGTTCTTCAAAACCCAGATGATGTCGTTTTAAGTCTCACAGCTCCAAAAAAATATGAGCTACTGATTAGGGTTTCATCAACTTCAGTGAAAAATAAACAGCAGGTTATGAAAGATAATGGGTTCTTATTTTTTTAGTTTTCAGATGAGTCTGAACTTATTACCGTCCCTTCACCTTCAATAGAAGCCAAGGGAAGTTTGCTTCCTGTCTTCAGCTTTTTCACATCTTGGCTTGAACAAATAAATATTCTTCTTACCATGTTGCAAAATTCCCTGAATGGACATAAAATCAAATTCATAAACTAAACTATAGAAGAGATTTAAAATATATATACATGTAGGAAATAGTCCAGGCATTATCAGGTTACTTACGGCCATGGATCATCGCCTACAAGCATCATATCGCCTTCATCATCAGTGTAGACAATCTCCCACTTATTCCTAGGGCGAAGCTCTCCCTTAATATCAAACATCTCCTCCAGTTCATCTATAAGCTGATCATAACCTTCAAACATGGCCAAATCCACAGCACGACCTACGGCTATACCCTGCATCTGAACCTATTCCAATACACAAACCCCAAAGGGAGTTTACTGTAAATTCTTCAATTGGATGAATTAATATTTGTGAGAATATTTTATTTTTAATACCTTTGTACGACTTCTTGTAAAACTAGAACAACTTTGCATGCTCTGGTTCTCTTTTGCTGATAACTGTAATTGTTCCAGCTTCTTCTCTTTAGAATCTTTTGAAATTTCAGACTTCTGATCAGAATAAGTGGATGATAGAGTACTTGGGCCTGGTACTTCAGTTGTACCCATTATCATAGTAGAAAGTTGTGCAGGTGTTCTCTCCAACGGTGTTGAGCTTGCAGAATGGTTTATCAGATCAATACCGAACAATCGGCAGCTAGCAGATGTCTCAGACCTCTTAGCCTTTTCAGTTGAATCAAAGGTTGAATCTTCATTGAGCTGTGGGTTTGAAAAACCCGAAGGAACAGGCCAAGCAGAGAATCTCGTTTTATCTTCTCTTGCATCAGGAAACAGATGATGAGGAACACATGTGCCAGGAGAAGATAGCCAACTTCCTTTATTCAGATTCTTCACGACAGAGCTGCAACCACTGCTCATCTCTGTCCACATGTGGTGCCCCATAACAGGATTTTCATTTCCTTTTGCTTCGGCAGCAATGTTTTGTGGTGTTAGATCATGGCAATGCGTAACTCCAGAATAAGGAGCTGATGTCGTTGAAGATAAATCTATATTATTCAAATAAGATTGGATCATTCGATTATCAGAAAAAAAAGCATAACAGAAGAGGCATCAAATAAGGAAAACATATATTTACCCGTGGCAGGAATTTCAGCAGGTGGTCGAGGCCTTTTGTTCTTAGCTGCAACTGGTTGAGTCAAAGATGGTGGAATGGGAGCAGCAAAGGGTTCTATCTCCCACGGTGAAACCCTATCAGGCCTTGGGATAGAGGCAGGTTCATCCCATTGTACCTGTTGACAAATAGTAATTATAGTCCTCCACCTTTTCCCCAATCCCATATGATTATGGACAGATCAGACCAAGAACAATCGGTTTTATACTGCCAAAATTATTCAACTTAGACTTGAAGGAAGCATGTAAGAAGGTACCTTCAATGATCGCCATTTTGAATCTTTCCAAAGAGGAGAAAAATCTTCAACCCCCACGATCGTGCCAGAAAACCTTTATCATCAATCAAGATAGGTTAAGTGTTTACAGAAGAGATCAAACAATCACGGATTAAAAGCAATCATGTAATTAAAGTTCCACTACCTTCTCTCAGGAGAATCCTCCCCTTCAAACTTCATCTTAAATCTCATGCCAACAGCAAACTTATTACTAAGAGCCTCTAAATATTTGTTCAACCCAACGATGAACTGACTTGTCCTGATATTTTACACAAGACAAATATTAGTAAAGAAATATCATGTTTATCTCCAATGTTAACAAATCTGTAAATATCATACCTTGGCTTATAGTAGACAACAAAGAGGGTTTGTGTTGAAACTGCATGAGATGCAGTTGCAAGCACTCCTACATGCATGCTCTGACTTGAAATCACTGACGACGGCATGATGCTATGTTGGCGAACCACACGCCTCACTCCAACACGTAGCTCACCATTTGCCCCTCTAAATAGCCAAGTATTAAATGAATACCCCATTAACACGAGAGATGAACAAAACCAGAGAAAGCCAGAACATGTTCAGGGTGAGCATACACGATCATCAAAGTAGAAAAAATGCAAAAGTAATCTACCTCAAAAACACAAAGGAGTCACCAGCTACTAATCTCTTAGAAGTAACAAACGTACTCCATCCTGTTGTGAGCAAATGTCTCCTTGGTTGGCCTGCTCATTTAATCAGATACATATAAGTAATGTGTACCAAACGAATAATGGAGGCTTAACGTATCTCACGTCTAATAAAACCATAGGAGCACTTATAATATCAAATGACTGAACACGAAAGACAACAAAAATCACGTGTTCATTTACCTCTGAAAATATGCTTAAAACGCCACTCATAACCATGAAGATCCTTTGCAACCAATTCCTGGGTTGGTGTTGCATCATTCATGTCCTTAAAGACATCCATGTAAAGATGTCAAAAAAGAGAGACTTAAAACAAAAAGTGAAGAAGGCAAAACAAATAGCACGATCTAGAAACTCGTACCAGTTTAGGAAGGCAATCAGTAGCATGTTTGCGAAGAACAGAAAATCCTCCATGGGTGCTTGTATCTGACGCAGTTAAAACCTTGCAGAATGAGTGGACTGTAGGTCTTTGAGACTCAGGGGGGCACAGATCAGGGGTTGTTGGCTCAGATTGCTAGAGATGCAAAAATAAAAAAGAAATCACTAATTTCATGTGTATTTCGATACTTAAAAATGTACAAATCATAAAGGAAAAGGATTGATTCTTACACTTGGTTCCGGCAATAAAGTCACTTGTGCATAAACTTCATCTGTTTCTTTTTCAGCCTAGAAAGTCCATGAAAGTTATCCCCAAATCAATCATGTTGACAGAATAATATAATGATCCGCTTAGTCAAAATCACTTAGAATCTAACCGAAATCTCAATTTATCGAGCAGAAAAACAAACACTCAAAAAAAAAAAAAACAACAACAACAACTCAGGTGTACATTCTTCTCAAGATCAAAAACAATAATAGGACCCTAATAATTACTCCACTTTTATTTTCTCGGTAAACAAAAATCACAACTAGAAATCATAGCTGTTAATATTACCAGCAACTGAATATGAACGACACGGCAAAGAATCTTCGATGGAAGATTAAACAACGGAATCCTCTGATTCAACGTCTGATTCGTGGATGCTTCCAACTAAAACAATCCCCCACCAAAAATAGCAGTATCTCAATCAACAAATCCAAGAAGAAATTAATCATTTAAAAAAAAAAGGAAATTTGAAAAAAATAAAGAGAGTATGAATGCGAAAGTGAAAAGAGGTTTGCCTGTTCCATATGTCCTTGAGGAAAATAATACACTCTCTGTTCTGCACGAGGAACCTCAACCAGTGGTCCGGCACATAACTTCCATAATTCCATGTACAGATCATCGCATCCATTTCCTATCAGTCAAAAGGAACATGGAAAGTTTCAAAAGTTTTCCAGGAAAAAAGCAAACAAAAACTAAAAGAAGCTGAATATTTGTGTTCTCTTTTTACCTTCAGAGGAGACATTATTTGTCTGCGAAAACGACTCTACCCGATTCGCCATCATTGAACTCTCTCTCAAAACTCTCTTTAAGTCAACAACAAGCAATAACAAATGTCAACAAACTCCAAAAACAAATTAAATCCTCCAGGCTACGAGTTATTAACAAATCTAATTCAAATTCACTTCAAATTCACTTTTTCTCCTCTCCGCCTCTTTGCCACACCGTATCAACCCCCAGATCTAAACACCGTAATCAAAAACCACTTTCAACGTTGCAAAACCGCCTAGCCAAACAGCTTTCCGCTTTCTATTTTCTTAACCCCTCGCAGAATCTCTCTGATAAGTGAACGCCGTTGCAAAGAATCCCCGAAAACCGCTTAGCGTGTGTCTTATATTACGCGATTGTTGTCTGCCTTTAAGTTTGATTCTTCCTTTCTTTGGTTTCTTCTCTTTAAGTATTGTTTTATTGCAAAAATTAACTAACTGACTTCACTAACTCTGGTTCCAGATTTAACCGGAGGATGGAGGAGTGTATGCTACCAGGGAGTGAACGTGATGGGTGATTTGGCGGCAAACGGCGCAACGCCGTTTTTTAACGTCGTTTCTTTTGTGAACGAATAATTGGGCTTTGCCGCCTTATTGGGGTGCGTGTGGTTTGGGTGGCAAAAGAAACTAGAAACCGATAAACTTTTTTATCCTATGTTTAAATTAACTATATTAAATGAAGGAAAGTAAGGAAAAAGAAAAAAATTGATTTTTTAAAATTATGTCCTTTTTTATAAAATAATTTATATAGAAAATGAAGAAGAAAAAATAATAATTTACATTTTAAAATCCTTTTTTTTTTTTTTCCCTAATTTTTAACCGATGATTAAATATTTTAAAGGAAACTAAGGTATACTCAATTTCTCTTCTTTTTTTTATCCTTTACTTTGTTTTACTTGAACTTTTCCCTTATTTGGATTGATAGGGAAAAGTTCTTCTTTTCCGTTACTTTCTTATCCTTTTTCTCTCCTTACCCCTGTGAAAAAATGTTTAATTTTATAACACATTTTTAAATATTTTATAAAAATTAATATTATAAAAAATTAAATTATGGCATATCACAGGCGAAATTTTTTATGTAATAATTTTTAAAATATTAATATAAAAATCAAGTTTAATTTTAATTGATATAGTAAAGTTAAAATAATAGAGATCAGGATACCTTCGATTTAAATCTTAATATGATATCTAATTTTTTAGATTTTGTATAAAAAATAAAAAACACTTTAAAAAATTATTTATTGTTTTATATAAATAATAAGTTTTGGGCAATTTTATAATTGAGTTAAAATTTTAAATTATAGAATAGATTATTTAAAATGACAAAACAAAGTCAAAATGAAATAAGAAAATATTTTAATATCACATCTTATTCAAAAATAGATATATTAAATAAAGTATGAAATAAATAAGAAATATATAATATTTAAACAATAAATTTTAAAAATAACAGTTATTGATAAGATTATAAAAATGTAAATAATTTTAATTATGTTGGTCAAATTAAACTTAAAATTATTTTTATTTTTCAATTTAATCAATATTTCAGTATGAAGTCAATCTATTACTAATGTTATTTGGGGTTAATAGAAAGGCGTTAGGTGTGATTTAGATGTTAATTGTTGGATTGTTTGTTGCCGTCTCTTGTGTTGTCTGCTTAGAAACAGGCAACAATATTTGGCTCGAGTTAACCCGATATGTTTTTTTTTTTTTTTATACATTTTATTACCGAAATCAAGACTTGGAGTTTAGTAATTTGCCCTAAAATGGTTGTGATAATTACGGGCTTCTGCCACAGAGGATTTTGAGTCAATACGTGGGAGGTGTTGGATGTTGTCTATCATATGATGTTAAAAAACTCTGTACTATGTATGGTAGTCACATTTTCGTTCAATTTTTTTTTTTCATTTTCTAAAACTAATTCCTAAAACATTTTTTTTCCATTTTATGTGCATAAAAACTTAAACGTAAGCTTAAGCTGAATAATAAATAATTAAATTAAAAGTTGAATATGAATACTGAGCTTATTTTTTACGAAATAAAGGAAGTTAACCAAATTTGGTTACACAAATTATGTTTAATTTTTATCATTTTAATTTTAAAAATAAATAAATAAAATTAAAACTTCGACTTCACTCGTACGAAAGGCTTCCAGTTTTTTTTAAGTAAGAAATTAGATAGTAAAATATTTGTTTAGGGACAAACTCAGAAACAGGTAGGTTAGGTATTGTATATTCTTTCTTGTAGTGCCCTAGGGTTAAAATATAGTAGAATGCAGGAAACTAAAGCTAGTTTTCTCCTCGTGCTTAACTTTATAACCTGTCTTAATTATTGATACTTATGATATTATTTTATTTATAAACAAGGCAATGAATTTTATTATAATAGGGTTTAAGTACTATGTGACCCCTTCTCCTTTTGAAAGGTTGATATTCTCTCTTGTTCAATATATATATATATATATATCCTATCGGTTGCATGAGATTAATATTTGAATAAGAAAATTGTAATGGAGGATTATGATAATAATAAGGTAGATTAGCTATTCCATGTCATGTAAATTTAATAATAGTATCATGGTAGTTTTCGTATTAATATTTAGATTATATTTTACTTTTTTAATTAAAGAATTGGTAAATTGAGCTTTATAAGTTAAATTAAAAAATAAGCTGGTTATTTTATTAAATTTTTCATCTATTTTTATTATTAAAAATTTATATTTGTACGTCAATATAAAATACACGTAGTTATTAATAAGTAATTAAGTTGAGAGATTTAAGATCTCTTGAGTCTAAGTTCAATTATTGGTGTTGATTTTTATATATTATTCTATATTTTTTTTTCCTTCACTCACGATATAATTGTCAAATTATATAATATTATTAGGTTTTTAAATTAAAAATTAATTTTTTGTTTTCTAATAAAATGCTACTAATGGAGTGTATGTGCTTCTTTTCCTATTTTAGAATTGGGTTCATTTAAATAACCGGGTCGATAATTGAAATAATTAAATTATTATTTTTTTATTTAATTAAATTTTTAACTGATTTTTATTTAATTCGATCGGTTTTTTACGAAGATAATTGATTTTATCTCATTTTAATACTCTTTTGATTTTATGGTACTAATTGAATCACCAATTTGATTAACCATGTATTTATTGTTTAATCTAATTAATTAAAGATTATCTACTTATTAATTGAAAATATTTATTCCAAACAAATGTCAGTAAAAAACCGGTTAACATACCGGAAATAATTTAAAAAGGGAAGGACGAATGAATGGGAAATGGGCCGACAAGATAATGAAAGTTCCAGAAATACCCTTGCGGCTGTCCACCTATGATTAGGGCATTGATGAAAGTGGGCTAACGTAAGGGCAACAATATTATATTGCTAAAAAAGAAAGAAAGAAGGAATAAAGAGATGTATGGGGGGATACCTTAAAAATCACTAAAGAACGAAGCACTTGCGTTGGAATCCAATGTGAAAGGTAAAAATAATATAGTTTAAAAAAAAAAAAAGGTTTTGGGTTTATATCTTTTTACAAAAAGTAAAATGAAAAAAAATTTAAATTTAATTTAATAATTATTAAGTTAAATTTGAATTTAGTAATATTTGGATAGAATTGTTTGCGAATTTTATCGAGCTTTTTAATATATATTTTAATTATTAAATTAAATGATTGGATTCATTATATGATAACCTTAAACTTAATTATTGAGATAAACTTGAGTGAGAGAAATAATTAATGAGCATAATCGAACTTCAATTTAAAAATAAATATTCGATTCAGCTCAAATTTAATATTAAATTTCAAATTTCGAATTGAGTTCGAGGTCAAACTATTTGAACTCATGTTCAATTATACCCTTTTATGTTTTTGTGTATAGCTTAAACCGGCAACAGTATATTTTAGTGTATTGTTATGTATTAATTAATATTTTAAAATTATTTTATATATCATAGATACATATGTATTTTAATAACATGCATATAAATGTATTTATATATTGATAAAATTTTAAAATTATTTACTTTCAATTACTTAATTATATTATATTATATTTTAAAAGTAAGTATATAAAATAAGAATTAAGATGAAAAAAATGTTAGAAAAATTGGTGTACAATATTTTAATTTTTAGCAAACAACATGAATCAGTTGGTCTCCATATAAGATGATATCAACACTAATAAAACTTAAACTATTTGATATTGATTTAAGATTGAAACAATGCATCTCAAGCAATACTGAAACAATAATGACAATGATGATTATAATCTCCTGAATTATACATGTTTTGACTTATTGTTTGACTAGATTAAGGGTTTCCCTTTCTTTGGATCAAAGGCAAAATAAATAAATAAGTAAATATGTATATATATCTTTATTTATTTTTAATGATAAAACATCATGTGATTAACAAAAGCAATGTCATTTAAACCCCACAATATTGGTGTAACATAATTGAGCTTACCTGTTACCACTAAAATCAGGTCAAATCCCACGTTATTGCCTTCTCATTGGCCTTTATTTATTTATTGGTTCCTAATTTAGTGCTTCAAATTAGGTAAAGGAGGAATCCGACTTAGATCCATTTATACCCAATCACAAGATACTTCCTTTTGTTATTGCAATGTTTTAGTTTAGGCATAAAGATAATGACATTTCTTTTTTCTTTTATCATTTTAATCCTCTATTTTTAAATTTTAGTTAAATTATTTTATTTTTGACGTAAAATTTTATTAAACTATTAAAATTTTAATGGTATTCGTATGCTAGCATGCATTATAGTTTAAGGGCAATTTAGTACTGCTCTTGATAAGCATTTTTAAAATAAAAACATTACTAAATAATATAATTTTGATATTAAAAAAATGTTTTGTAAAAGCACAAGCAAAAAATTTTAGTTTTTGTTCAAATGTACTTTTTAACCCAAAAACGCTTTTGAATAGTAATACTAAACTAAAGTCTAAATATACTTCATTACTAATATGGATAATTTTTCTAAAATATTTTATGAACTTTTTAAAAATTTATTGCTTTTTAAATATGTTTTAATTTTTAAATTTGTTTGTGAGATATACATAAAGTCTCTCGTCAGTGTCATTAAAAATACAATGATTTGATTAACATTTTCATCTAAAAAACAATTTAACAAAATTTCAAGGGTTGGAGGACAAAATTATATAATAATAAAAAAAGACACTAATGGAAAATTTTTAATGTTTGATGAAAATATAGTAATAATACCTTGTGTTATACATAAAAAATACATATTTAAATGGATTTTCCTATGATTCTATTTTTGGGTACTATCTTTTAGCATTTTTTTTTCCATAATTCATGATTAGGCCTCTAATATATATATATATATATATATATATATATATATTATTTTGGTATTTAATTTTTTATCCTAATTTGGTACTTAAAGTATAATTAAATTTTAAATTTGATACCTAAAGTATGCCTCCGTTATATATTTTTAGTCCATTTTTAAACAGACGTTAAAGCAAATTATTATAGACAATCACAAAGCACCATTAGTCAACAATTAATCAAAGTGAAAAGTGTTTTAATATTATAATATTATTTTTAATTTAAATTTAATATTTTTAATTTAAATAAACTTAATTATCACGTGACATTTTTTTCATTGGCCAAAGCATGCCCTATGGTGCTTTTTCATTGGTCAAAGTTGTCTACAAAATTTCTTAACAATAGTTAGAAAATAGACAAAAAAAAATTATGCTTTAGTTATTAAATTGAAAAAAAAATTAAGTACAAAAGTGAAAAATGAATGAAAAATAGAATATAGGAAAATCTATTAAAATGTATATTTTTATGTATAACACAAGGAATTATTATTATAGTATATTTTGTTGTATATTGAAATAATTACATACATAGAAATATTGTAATTTGCAAAAAGAAAAAAAGAGTAAATACCACTAAAACACAAAACTTACATTCTCAAGGACATCATAATTAAAAACTATTGAGCCCAATGGGCCTAACTATCCATTGTTACCAATTGGACTAACACCAAGAGACCCATATTTTTATTTTAGGCCACAAGAGAAAAGAATACAAATTGCAAAAGCACTACAGACAAGTTGGACAATGGATTAACCCATTTTCATTACATTTCCCACAAATTTCCTTCTTATCCCCACTCGCCACCACTTTACGGCTCCCTCCGCATTCCAAACACGGCACGAACCGTGCTCCGCCGCAGCCTCCGCAAGCCAGCCGCCCTACTCCCCTTTCCATCCGTGCCATACTCAGCATCTTCCCTAGTTTCCCCGTCTCATTCAGTTCACTCACCTCCTCAGCACCACCGAGGTACCGTCCTTTAGTGAATACCCTCGGCACACTCACTTCGTCACCTAACAAGTTCCTTAACTCGTTAAGGAACTCACCATGCAACGACACGTCCCTTTCGTCGAACACCACGCGTTGGACTTCGAATATCCCTCGCACCTTGTTGCAATCCTCGAACGTACGCCGGACACCCCTCAACGACGTCGTGTAAATAACCACCATGTCAATCCCTCCCGGCGGACATATCTCCGGGAACTCACTTAACGGGTCTCGTTTGGCCATTATCTTATCGTAATTTGCCATCCTTCCTTCTTTTAACCTCTCTTCCCTGTCTTTTACTATGAATATATTCTCTTTTAACTTCGACCCTACCGGCGGAACTGAAACTTGCGGCGACTCCGGGTTTTTTACCTCTGTCGGCTTCGTTTTTATTTCTTTTACCGGTGAATCGGTTTTTTCAACCGGTTTTGAAGATAACTTCGCATCTAACTCTTCTAAAGTATGAAAACTTAAGTTCTTACGAGGCTGGAGCTGAGTAACTTCTTTTGCTGGTTTTTTAGGCGAATTTGGAGCTTGGGGTTTCTTGTTCTCGTTGTTAATGGTGGGTTTAAGATCTTCAAGCGCCTTGCTAACTTCATCCCATGAGTGAGGAGCAGTTTCAAAGGCGTTGAGTTTCTCGAGAATCGCAGCAGGAACATGTGTGGGCTTCTCTTGGTTCTCCGACGGGGTTTGGTCCACCTTAACCCACGGTTCATCTATGGCGTTGATGTCGAATACCGCAAAGCTTGACGGTGGCGGACGATAGAAATCCACGGTGGCGACGCTGCTTTTGGAAGAAGTGCAGCCCATTTTTTGTATTCTAAAAAATAGAAATTTGGGTGATATTTTCGTGACAGTATGGAGATTTGTGTGTGTATATATTTAGAAGTGAAGTAGAGAGAATTTGTGTGGTAATGCATGAAATGGAAGGGTTTTTTATCTTTTAGGCGCGTTACATCTAAACGTTGATGGGGTTACTGTTCTAAGCCTTGAGATGATTGAGTGGCCTATGATTTAGCCACGTGTATGTTTGAATGACAAACACGTCTATTGAAGATATCTTGAGAAAGACTTTGCCTATTGTTTTATCCGATGTGGGAACATCAATACCCATCGTGCCTGAAATTAGAGGTGTACGTTATTCAGTGTTTAAATTACGTGTACTTTCAAATTTCATTGTACTATTTTCAAAAGAAAATTTTTCATATAAATTTCTAAAAAATAAAAAATAAAACCTGATAAAAATATTTAAAATAGGTAATATAATTTTAATTGAAATGGTAATATTGAAAAAGTAAAAATTATATAATATATTAAATTTAAATTTATTAAGTTATGAATCTAATGGTAAAGTATATTCCATGTTCAATGAGAATATAAATTCTAACGTTAAACAAGAAAAACACAATCACGAGCCTCGAAGTAAAACTAAGAATAAGAAAAAGAATACAGATGTTCTCCAACTGCAGAAAAAATGAACACTTTAAGCTTCGCATGAGGAGATGGGAAAGGCTCCAACCACATTCATGAACTCTTGGGTGGTAGGCTGGAAACTGGCCCTGTCGAATGTGTTAGATGTTCCCGTTGATAACTGTCAAAGCCTGATGGTTTCCCACTACCAGCCACCAGGGAGAATAGAGCAGCTCAATATATAGCAGTGGGTGGGGCAAATAGAGATGATAAGAACATTAATACATGCATTCTTGCACAAGCATTTCACATACATACTTTGTTCGACAAATATGTCAACAGTATCGGCATTGATTAAACGATATCCGACATCGTTTCCAAGGGGCTATATCTGCCCTGGCATTCCAAAATGGAAAAGGCGACATGAACGAAGCTGTCATGCCAATGATGCCATTGATACCGAGGTTAGCTTGGGGTTCATAATTACACAAAGAGGGCTTCACGATCAGTCCCCAAACCATGCTCTCACATGGTCTGTGACTCCATCTTCCTCACAGCTTTCTCGATGTTCGGCATATTCTTCTTGAAGGCATTGTTACATTCGACACTTCTTCTTCCTCACAGCTTCGGCTTAGCATTGTTACAGCAAGCGAATTGATAGCGGATCAAGTTCAACCATGCAACAATTCAAACTAGAATATTCTATGATCAAGCACAGGACACAGAGAGATTGTTTCAACTGCCAAAATGATTAGTATATTTGCCTTGGAATACCGGCCAATAGATTGTTTCAACTTGTAAAGCCCTGTAAAATGGGATGGGAGAGGTTAGGTTGTAGTTTGTGAGAAGCTATTTGTCGAAGCATGTTCTCTGTCATCACATTCAAGTCGGCTTCTTCCAATAGTTGTTGATTCATCGTTTTCTTTATCTGGTTTCTCCCTTCATTTTCTCTGCGCTTTCCTCTGAGTGATCTTCAAAGGGTTTGTGGAAATCTAACAAAAAGACGATTTTCAGATGTAAAGATTAGACAAGAAAGTTCTTCGCAAAAGAAAAGATTGGAGGTGCGGGGAATCGAACCCCGTGCCTCTCGCATGCGAAGCGAGCGCTCTACCATATGAGCTACACCCCCATGGCGATAGCATTTGCTTAAATATTAATAAATTTCCATTACATGATTTGATATCTCGACCAGATGGGAACTCCCATGGAAACTAGTTTATAGTTTTGTTTCACAGGGAGGCAGAGACTGAGAGGAGAACAGGGCGGCAATGGGCGGCATTAAGGGTAGTTGAAGGAACAGGGGGTGTAGGTGTACTTTTAGCCTTTTCAGTTTTTGGTATGGGCCTTTTGGGATTGTTTGGTATTAGCTAAACGAGCCTATGTGAACAACCTTCTGGATGCTACAAGCCCACAACACGAATCAGCCTTAAATCACTATTCACTAATCCAAACAATATTGTGGAATAAAAGTTTTTATGAGTCAAGTCGGATTAAGTTTGAAATCGAGCTTATGTATGATTTTGTTATTGTACATAATTACTTAAAACACATCTCGAATGAAAATATATTCTACACTTTAAATAAATTTATTCATATTTGTAAATAATTAATTCAATACTTAGATAAACTCATTATGTTTTTTAGTTTTTTAAAAATATATATTATTTTTTAATATCTAATAATTTTATATATGCATTTCTTTTATTATCATTATATATATTTAGTGAATTTATAAAATATAAATATAAATAACTTTAAAACATATTTTTAATATTTACTTTAGCATCATGATTTAAATATTTTCAAAGGTATTTATGTATTTTTAAAATAAATACTAAGTTTAAACACATAGTTATTAGCATAAATGATAGATGAAAGCCCAACACATATTTGACTTCATATTTTAATCAAATTACTTTCAGATTTTGTATAACCCAACCCCCGTTGAAAGCCTGCTATTGAAATAGAATAAAACTTCAGGAATATCGATTATATTTTGAACTGAAAATGACTGGGATTACAAGCTCAATAATATAGGTTAAAAATTTAACTGAATTAACAAAATGAACAACCCCATTTGTATCAATTATCAAGGGGTACAGTCCACGAGCCAATAGAAAACGAAGGAAAATCACTATACAACTGAACTGTCACTTTCTCACGTAAAATGCTCGCATAAGCGAGTTTATTTTGATGGCGAAAGTAAGAAAAACAAGCATCTATCATGCCCAAAAAGGAAGAGATAGAAGAAGCTGAACAGCTTTGTCCAGCAGCAGAGGGAATACTACGTCTCACAACACCATCAGTTGCCAAATCGGCCTCTTCTCCAAGGCATTCTTTGTCGACTGCTGCCGTTACGTTGTGCAGGACCATTCATTCGCTCTTTTTTCATATTGGCAAACAACGAATCCAGTGTATGAGGCCTTTGCTTTGTAACTACATTCCCTTCTTGTTGCTGTTGCGGCTGTAGCTGGCGTGGCTACAAAGATAAAAATTGCCAATTGACATCAATACAGAATTACTTGTGTAACATGCGATTCATTCAAATGCTTTAAATCATGAAAATGTGACTTCCATTGAGATAGAAGAATACCTTTGCTGCAAAACCTCCATTCTTAGCCCTCCTCTGAACAGGTGGTACACCAGTCCTACACCAAGAAAATGAAAACCATGAATGGATATCTGAAACAGTAAAAAACAATAAGAGAGCAGGTCCAACAAGAGAATAGCTTTCACCCAACAAGTCCAGCAACCAGAATCAATATGGTGAAACTTGAGGAGCTTTTCATCAGAGGAAGAATGCAATTATTTCCAACAAGCAATAAAATAAGACAAATCAAACCATCTTCTTGCAAGTACTCGTCAAATTTCCAGTAAGCTCAATCTGAGAATGCTGCGCTACCACTAAAAACACAGAATACCCTCCATTGCAATAGCAGAACTGGGGGAAGTCACAAGGGTTGATTTCCCAGAATGTCAGACAAACAGCAAACTTCCATTTGAGTAAACCTCCAAACCCCAACTTGTGAAGAAAATCATTGCATAATAGATGTCAATTTACATCTGAATAACTAGATAAAAACAACCTAGTCCCTTTCAAAATTCCTCCCAATCCGATATTATTCCTGCTTCACTTCTAGCAAAAGAATTTCAAGATGGCACCAGAGGCAGCAAACTGTTATCTTTGCCAATTCAAGTCACGTATTACTGTGACCATCAATCCAAGGTTCTCAAACATAGCTAAAACCCAGTCACAAAATTGGCAATTAAGTGGCATCCTAGAAATGATTGGAAGAATGAAGAATCAATGCTAGACTCGGAAAAAATGGCTCATTCGATTAAACCATAGCCTCTGACAGGTTAAAAATAGTTGTGAAAATTGATGGATAAGCAACCTCCAAATGACTAAAATTGTTAGTCAAAGAACCTTAAGTGGCCAAATCTAATTGATGAAGAAAATCAAAATCAGGGCAATGACCAAGCAGATGGAGCTACGGCACACATAAGCATGTAAACAAACTACCCAATTGACATTTCAAAAAGTTTGTCCAATCACATAACAATGTCATTCCTCGGAATGCATGTATACGGCTCTTGTGCGATTGCAATTATCAAATTAGTAATGTTACTTCTCTAGATCCACCTGCTTCAAACATGATAAACACATTTAACACTTGCTACTCCATGCTTCAATATCCATCCCATATGGCAGAAAACCAATTCCACAATCAGCACCACTTAACCTGATTAACGAGCATTCTAAAAGCATACTATTTTTGGTAGCGTGCACAAAAAACCCTAAACTTTCAAGATAACACCAAGTTAGGCCACTTCTCCACAAGACAAGTAATAAAAAATATAGGGAGTTCCACATAACATGCAACTTGAATTAAGTTAACCAGGACCACTTTCCAGAGGTCATCAATATTGTAGAAGATCCATTATTTACCTGCAATAATTCAATGATAAAAATCAGCTATTAGAATCATTGCTTCTAGCATAAAGCCTCAACATGAGCTATTAGAATCCATTTACCTAGGTTTGTTCAAATTAGCCACCCTGACACCATTTACATTCTTAATTCGAACTGGGGCAACTGCAGCCCTGCGTGCAGCCTCAGCTGCCAAAGGGAATTGATTCCCCAGGATGTTTGATCTTCTTTGAGCTAGAACTCCCTGATTATCATACACAGAGTAGAAAGCAAATATACATAGTTAAAGGCAATGTCTGCAACAAGAATGTACTGAGAATTTTTTATCAACAGCAGTAAAAATCCACACCTGTCTGACAGAGGACCGCGAATCCATATACTGTCGAACCTTCAAAGCCTTTGCTTTAGCAGCATTATTAAAAGGTTTCTGACCTTTATTCTGATGGTCAAAAATAGAATATATTAGAATATCACCTCAATATTAGAAACAATATTTTTTTCCCTTGAGGAAGAAATTTCTTACCAGTACCCTTCGCTGCTTCTTGGTTTTATTTGAACTAGTTTTTGACATTTTAATGATATCATCTAAATCCAAAGAAAAAAACAAAAAATTAGAAAACCGTTTCTCGTCAAAAGAACAAATTAACAATGCGCAAACAGCTAATAGCTCACCCAATGTCATGTCCATCTTCTTTTCTGTCAGAGCGATTGCTTCACTTGTAAGCGGTTTAGCTGCCATCTGACATATTTTAAAAATTAAAAAAAATCAGTTCAATCGTAAGAGACAGGAAAAATAGGGTCAACAAATTAAGTAATTCTAAAATCAAAACTAATTCACGGTACAGATATCGATTTGCAGATCATATAAGACGGATTCGAGAAAAGGGATAAAAGATTTGAAATCGAAACTTACCGATTCCGATGATTTGATGAATTTTGATGAGAAAAGCGCAAATAATTAAAGATTTGGGTGAAGATGTGGCTAGGGTTAGGGTTTTCAATGTTGTTTCTTCGAACAAGGGAAATAAAAGGGGAAAAATATATTGCTAAATTGCGATGATTTGGGTGCCAAGGCTGCGAACAACAAAACGATTAAACCTCCTTGGGGGAAAAGAAACTGATAATTATATAAGACCGTGGGAAAGGCGGATTTTAAGTTTCTATCAATTGTACAATAATTAGATTTCAAGTCCGTCTTTAATTAGGGATCATAATTATTACGTGACGGAAGTTTTGTGGGTAATTACTAAATTAGGGAATATTCAGGTACAGCTCAGCATTAGATGGTGTTAGTTATTTAACAAATACGATCTGCCACGTCTGATTAATTGATATCTTTGTTATTTTATTTCTAATGTCCTCAAATAGTCCATAAATTTAAAATCTTAAAGTTATTAATAACATATCAATTAGGTACGTATTTAGTACATTTGTCGAAAGGGTGAGTAGTTTGCCTGGCAAAATAAGTTCGAATCAACTTAAGTCAGGTTTGAACAATAATTTTTATATTTTAGGCCAACATAACCCAACACGATTTCAAATTAAATAATAAAATATATATATTAAAATTTTAATTTTAATTATAATATATAATATATAATATCAAAAAAAATATTTTTTTTAAATATCTTATTATTTTTAATAGTAAAATGGGCTCGTCGGATAGGTTGGATTAGCTTGACCACGGGCCTAAGCATGAAAAACATTTTGGAACTGACCCACTGACAACTCTTGATTAAATGGATAATTTGCGTTTTTAAGTTCCTCTCCAAAATTAAAAGATCTCATCTACGTTTTATTTTATTTTATTTTATTTTTGTTTTTAACTTTTGATTAAATGGAACATTTTATTATTCTAGCTCTTTTGAATAATTAATAATTTGAATTAGGTCTTTTTAATATAAAATGTTTAACTTTGGCCTCCTCGAATTTTATAATCTTATTTCGATTTGCCTAAACAAATTTTTAGCTTTATCCCTTATACCAATCAAGATTTTTTCACCGGTTTAATATCATTTTGAGTGTTAAATGTCAATTAAGATCTAATATGAAACATATTTAACATATATGGATCAAAGTTTAATTGTATGTATAATTATGTTAGAAAAACGCATAATACCACTAAAAATCATGATAATTGTTTTGTTTAACAAGTTATATTCAAGTTATTTATGTAAAAAGATATAAATGTGCTTAACATATGATATATGTATTTTAATTATATTTCATGTCAAATATGAACTAACGTTTGACGTCTAAATTGATGGTTAAATTTAAGAAATAATCTAAATGATACGAAAATAAAATTTTAAGAGCTTAAGTAAAACATTTTGAAGTTTGTCACTAATATAAATTTTGAATCTACAACTAAAGTAACTAATTTGTTTTTATAAAAAATAAAGTATAAACCCCCAAAAATACTTCTATTGAAAATGTAAAAAAAAATGAAATTGATTAATAAAACAAAATGTTAAAATATGCCCTATGTTATTGTATATTTTTAAATTTGGAATTTAGTTATTTTTTTATTTTAAAAAATATAAATTTTTTATTTTTCAGATTTAAAAAATTATGTCATGCTGTTAACATTATTAAAATTATATTGTTAAATTAAAGTTCACTATAATATCATTGTTTTTAGTTAAATGGCCCCTAAGTGAGTAAAATTTTTTATTTTAAAATATCACATCAAAAGATTTAACAAAAAAAAAGGTGCTATCAGTGGGATCTGAATTTTGAAATTTGAAAAAAATAGAGACTAAATTTTTTGAAATAAAAATATAAAGACTAAATTCTAAATTTATAAAGAGTTCAAGGACTTATGGCAGATTTTAACCTAAAATAAAATACAGTGAAATGGGTTGAAATGTTGGTTCTACAACAACAATTCCAGAGATGTTAAAAGGCCGGCAGATTTTCCATTATCTATTGGGCTAAGTTCCTTTGTAAGAAAACAAATCCATTAGGCTTTACTATCGTCAATGTGGCCCAATCTTTCTACAGCAAAAGGAGGGATATACCACCCAAAATGTACGCGGGAAGAAGAACAAAAAGCCTGGGAATTAAACCTTGTTCTGTTCGATGAGCGGCTTCTTCGTTTAAGCATCTGAGGAAAACTTTTCTCTTCTCAACACAAGATTTAACACGGTGATCATTTGATTCTTACTTTCATTTAATTTTTTTCGCTCTGTTTGAAATTCCCGGATTTTGCTTCATAAATCTTACTCTATTGCCACTTCTAAGTGATTGTTTGTGTTGATCGGTAATTAACTGAATCTCGATGCGTGTATCTTGCTTTTCTTATGTTTTAATTTTGATTATTTTGACTTTGTTCTCATTTCGTTGGAGGGATTTTTAGTTATTCGAATCAATGGCGTTTAGGCGTAGTCTTTGCAATAGAGTAACCATAATGGCTAGACGATATCAACCATCGTTTGCCTACGTTCTCCATGAAGATGACCGTAAAAATCAACCTTCGAATGAGTTCCAATCTCATCAAAAACCTGGTTATTTTGTTCAACAAAGATATTTTGGAACTGGGTTTAGTAATTCATCCTCAGGGTTTGGTGTGTTGTTCCAAGATAGAAAATGCTCCCAATTAGTTTTTCTTCCTAGCTCCGGCATGTCCTTTTATCGGCATATGTCGACTACAGGTAGCGATAAGCCAGATAAGTTTGAGCTCATCGGTGATGTTGCGGATGTTCTTAAGGATACTGCTGTTGAAGCAATGGCTTCGCAAGCTCCTGCCGTGAATGAGGTTGCCGTTGCTGCTGCTGACTGTTGGTTACCTGTTGCTAGCTTGCAGTATGTTATTGATGCCATTCATTCTTTTACCGGCTTGAACTGGTAAGTTGCTACCTTCTCTTATTTTATATTGTCTCAATTGTGCAAATGTATGAAGAATGGATGGTGTGTCTGACGGTAGTGATTTCAGCAAAGAATATTGTATAGGAAACTAATGCAAAATTGATAAATCTCAATCTGGCTTCAAAACCGATGCTTCAATCTAAATATAAGCTATAATTCAAATGTTGACAGAAACACAGCATAAACTATCAAGGGTGTAAATATAATGATTCCTGTCCATGCAACATTGGTTAAAACTTGCATGCATGATGCATATAACTTTAACTAGAGTTAATCTTTAAGTTTCTAGTCAAAACAATGCATCATTGATTTCTTATATGTGGTTGAATTCAATTTATTGTTGCAAATTGCAGCACGATGACAAATAAATCGTGATGTGAACCCGTATCTTATGCAATATGTACTATTCTTCTTGGTGGTGTATTATTTGCTTCAGGTGGGCCTCGATAGCAGTGGCAACACTTTTGATTCGAGGAGCAACTCTTCCACTTCTGATAAATCAACTTAAAGCTACCACGAAAATGACTGTGTGTAATTTTACTTGTTTTTGTTTCATTTTTCTGCCCTCACTCTCCTTTTTCTCTGGTGTGCTCTTTCGTCTGTATCCATTTCCAATTTTATTTGTAGCACCCATGTCTATATGCAAGACATTGTTTTTATGTTTCCTTGTAATTTTTGAAGAATTAAGCATATCCTTTGTTTATGCTAATATGTATCCACAATTCAATAATCTGTAAAATACTGGATAATTTGATAATCCCATTTATGTTCTAGTCTAGTGATAATATTACGAAAATTTGGATGATGCGGAGTCTTTTCTTTCAACCTTGTTGTTAATAGTGCATTGAAAAGAAAGAACCGAGAGTCATCATCTTATTCTTCTAGTACCGTTTTGTCTAATAGCTCCATTACTTAATATGCCTCTGCTTGTCATGTACATTTTTGTTTAAAAAAAGGTTGAAGTGTGCCTAGCATGAAGTCAACAATTATCTGTTGACTAGTTTCCGGTTATGACGTAGACATGGACAAAGAAGAGGAACTTATACATGTTTTCTTTTAGATATTCATACACCTTGTAAGCGACTTCAGTTTTGCAACTTAGAGACTGCTCTATTTTTCTTGTAGGTTGATTAACAAAAAAGAAACTATTTGAATTTGTGTTAATCCTGCAGTTAATGAGGCCACGCCTGGAGGAAATCAGGGAACGGATGGCAAGCAAGGTTTGGTGCCAGTTTCTTCTGTGTTCGTGTTTTTATTTGAGCCACTTAATCTCTGCTTTTATCCACGATTCTGCATACTCTTGGAACAAGTTATGAATCCATGGATGTTTTTATTTCTTTTATGATAGTGAGAATAAAAATTTAACAATTCTACCTATTTTTCTGTAGGATGGGGATTCCCCGTCGATGGTTGAAGGTCAAAATGAAATGAAAAAGCTTTTCAAGGAGTAAGCAACTTTTCCATTTCAACTAGCAAATATGCCTGTTCAAAGTACTTTTTGTAATAAATTGCTTACCCTTTGGTTCCATGATTGAAACCCACTAACATTAGTTAATTGGCTTTCCGTAGTATAATCTCTTAACTCTCTGAAGAACCCTGATTTGTAATTCCAATCTAGTATTTTGTGATACCAATCTAGGTTCCGGTTGATCAAGCATGTCCTTTTTATAGTAGTTCGATTTAATGTCTATTTAACTGTTTTTATGAGACAATTTCATCGTTCACAGATATGGCGTGACACCATTTACACCACTGAAAGGGCTTTTTATTCAGGGGCCCATCTTTATCAGCTTTTACTTAGCTGTAAGACAAATGTTTTTGTATTATCCTTCTGTAAAGGATTACTGGGTTTTGTCTTAGAATTGAATGTAGTTTTTACTCCAGATTACAACGATGGCTGAGAAAATGCCATCATTTAAATGCGGCGGAGCATATTGGTTTACGGATCTCACTACTCCAGATAGTTTATACCTCTTTCCAGTTTTGACAGCACTGACATTTTTTATAACCGTAGAGGCAAGTGTACTTTTTTTCTCGATGATATTAAATTATGGAACAATGTTACACCATACATTTTTCTATTTTTTAATCGGATTTACTTAATATGTCTGCAGGGTAACATGCAAGAAGGTATGGAAGGGAACCCTGCTGCTGCAACTATGAAAAATGTTTCTAGGGTCCTTGCTCTTTTGACAGTTCCATTTACCATGAATTTCCCAAAGGTATTGTCAAAACAATATTAAGATTCTTCTTACTCAAATAGGTCATCTTGGCTTTATATAACAGTTTCCCTTAACAAGCTGGTGCCGTGGTGCACCCTTTTTTGCTAGTATGTGCAAATAGTGCCATTTCTGAGCTTTTCTTATTTCAACTATAGGTACAGAAAATTTCGAGTCCAATGCCATATTTTTATTAAGTACGACATAAAGAGATTTAATATTTTCCACTAAAGGGAAATAATTATCATGACTCGTGGAGCTTTGTGTGGATATTAAAGTTTTTCCATAAGCAAATGATGGTGTGTCCATATATGTCTACATGTTGATGATAATTTTCATCTAAATTTATTCTACAGGCCATATTTTGTTATTGGATTACATCAAATTTGTTTTCCCTCTCTTATGGACTAGGTGAGTCCTTGAATTTCTTGTACCATGAAACAGGACTTATTATTTCTCAAGATTTTTAGGTATGTCTATATATCAGTCACCTCGAAACCTTTATCCCTTGCAGTGCTTAAGGCTCCCAGGGTTAAGAAGGCTTTAGGCATTCCTGAAATACCTAATCAACCAGCGGCTACTGCGTCACGACCTTCTATCGATCTGTATTCAGCTCTCAAACAAACTCTCCAACAAGCAAGAACAGCAGCAGAAGAATCTGCTTCAGTATCTGCTGTACCAACAAAAGTATTGAACCGAAGTACACCTTCTTCGGCTATCAATCAGCGGATTAAACATTTAGAGAAACAAGTAAAGGGAAAGAAGAAGAACAAGAAGAGGTGAGAAATCTTTTGTCCCGGAAGTCGAAAATCACCTGTTATAATAATGATTAACATATATTACAGTTTGGCATCATATCTATTCTTTTTAGGCTCCATTGTTTGGGGCCATAGGAACCGAATGACAGTGACAGTTTTTTTCTTCTTTTATCTAATACAGGAGTTGAAATTTCCTTTCCCCATAAATTTCCTTTTCAAAATAAAAACAAGTAAATCACATATCGGAACGCTTAGGTCGATCTAAGGTCGGTTCCCCCATCATTTGAGGTCTCTCTCTCCATCTTTTCTCTTTTTAAGCCTATATTACTCAAATTTGGATGTGTCCGATACATGAATATAATTAACACGATTTATTTAATTTTTTCATATATTTAGAGAATCGCATCTTTGTAATGAAAACAAGCGTACGGACATGAAGTACACATAGTTTAATGAATACTTTGAATAAGTGCTGGAAATGAAGTACAGATGGTTTAATGAATACATGTAAGGCCATTGAATGCATGTAGGTTTACAACCAAGTACTTAAACGCCATTTTCTTCTCTGCCAAATCATCTTCAACTTCAATGGTATATTTATGTATAAGCAAAACAATGTTGATTAGCTTTCATTAAAACTTTCATTATCCAAATCGAGATACCTAATTAATCAATTTAATGACTGTTCATTCTGTTGGGACGGTTTGAGAAAGATAATTTTTAATTTAAGTTGGTCTAAATTATTTTTCTTTTTCGGGTAAAAAAAATGTTTTCTTATGAACAATCTAATTAACATTTTAATAATAAGCTTATATTTAAATTTAACTATAAAATGTAAATAGTAGGTAAAAATATTTTGTTAAATTAGGGTTCTTTATAATGTCATTGCTTTTAATTACAGGGCTCCTAATTGAGTAAATTTTTATTTCAAAATATCACATTAATAAATTTAATTAAAAAAAACCAGTGATACCAGTTTGATCTGAATTTTGAGATTTGAAAAAGTAGAGACTAAAATTTTTGAAATAAAAGTATAAAGGCTAAATTCTAAGTTTGTAAAGAGTTCAGGGACTTATGGCATATTTTATCCTAAAATAAAATACAGTTAAACGGCTTGAAATTGTGGTTCTACAACAACTATTCCAAAGATTAAAAGGCCGGCAGATTTCCCATTATCTATTGGGCTAAGTTCCTTTTAAGAAACAAATCCATTAGCCTTTATGTTCGTCAATAGCGGCCCATTCTTCCTACAGCAAAAGGAGGGATATACGATACCACGCAAAAGGTACGCGGGAGGAAGAACGAAAAGCATGGGAATTAAACCTTGTTCTGTTCGATGGGTGGCTTCTTCGTTTAAGCACCTGAGGAAACCTTTTCTCTTCTCAACATGAGATTTAACACGGTGATCATTTCATTCTTACTTTCATTTATTTCTTTTTACTCTGTTTGAAATTCCCGGATTTTGGTTCATAAATCTTACTCTATTGCCACTAAGTGATTGTTTGTGTTGATCGGTAAATAACTGAATCTCGATGTGTTTATCTTGCTTTTATTATGTTTTAATTTTGATTATTCTGACTTTATTCTCATTTCGTTGAAGGGTTTTTGGTTATTCGAATCAATGGCGTTTAGGCGTAGTCTTTGCAATAGAATAACCATAATGGCTAGACGATATCAACCATCGTTTGCCTACGTTCTGCATGAAGAGGAACATATGTATGTTTTTTTTTTTTTAAGATTTTCAACGCCTTATAGGCGACTTCAGTTTTGCAACTTACAGACTGCTCTCTTTTTCTCGTAGGTTGATTAACAAAAAAGAAACTATTTTAATTTGTGTTAATCCTGCAGGCAATGAAGCCACGCCTGGAGGAAATGTGGGAGTGGTTGGCAAGCAAGGTTTGGTGCCAGTTTCTTCTGTGTTCATGTTTTTTTTTGAACCACTTAATCTCTTCTTTTATCCACGTTTGTGCAAACTCTTGGAGCAAGTTATGAATCCATGGATGTTTTTGTTTCTTTTATGATAGTAGGAATAAAAATTTAACAAATCTATCTATTTTTCTGTAGGATGTGAATTTCCTGTCGGTGGTTGAAGTTCAAAATGAAATTAAAAAGCTTTTCAAGGAGTAACTAAGTAAGCAACTTTTCCATTTCGACTAGCAAATATGCCTGTTCAAAGTACGTTTCGTAATAAATTGCGTACCCTTTGGTTCCGTGATTGAAACCCACTAGCATTAGTTAATTGGCTTTCTCTTAACTATCTGAAGAATCCTGGTTTGTAATTCCAATCTAGTATTTTGTGACACCAATCTAGTTTCCGGTTGATCAAGCATGTACTTGATATAGTTGTTCGATTAAATATCTATTTAACTGTTTTTATGAGACAATTTCATCGTTCACAGATATGGCTCGACACTATTTACACCACTGATTGGGGTCTTTATTCAGCGGTCCATCTTTATCAGCTCTTACTTACCTGTAAGACAAATGTTTTTGTATTATCCTTCTGTAAAGGATTACTGGGTTTTGTCTTAATCGAATGTAGTTCTTACTCCAGATTACAACAATGGCTAAGAAAATGCCATCATTTAAATGCGGTGGAGCATATTGGTTTACGGATCTCACTACTCCAGATAGTTTATACGTCTTTCCAATTTTAACAGCACTGACATTTTTTATAACCGTAGAGGCAAGTGTACTTTTTTTCTCGATGATATTAAATTATGGAACATGCAAGACGGTATGGAAGGGAAACCTGCTGCTGCAACTAAGAAAATTGTGTCTAGTGTCCTTGCTATTTTGACAGTTCCATTTACCATGAATTTCCCAAAGGTATTGTCAAAACAATATTAAGATTCTTCTTACTCAAATAGGTCATCTCGGCTTTATGTAACGGTGTGTTCATATGTTTACATGTTGATGATAATTTTCATCTAAATTTATTCTACAGGCCATATTTTGTTATTGGATTACATCAAATTTGTTTTCCATCTCTTATGGACTAGGTGAGTCCTTGAGTTTCCTGTACCATGAGACAGGACTTGTTTTCTCTCGAGATTTTCGAGTATGTCTATATATCATTCACCTTAAACTTTATCCCTTGCAGTGCTTAAGGCTCCCGGAGTGAAGAAGGCTTTAGGCATTCCTAAAATACCTGATCAACGAGCGGCTACTGCACGACGACCTTCTATCAATCTGTATTCAGTTCTCAAAAAAACTCTCCAACAAGCAAGAACAGCAGCAGAAGAAGAATCTGCCTCAGTATTTGCTGCACCAACAAAATTTTCGAACCGAAGCACACCTTCGGCTATCAATCAACGGATTAAACCTTTAGAGAAACAAGTAAAGGGAAAGAAGAATAACAAGAAGAGGTGACCCGGAATTCAAAAATCACCCGTTATAAATCTTGTTAGGCTCCATTGTTTGGGGCCATAGGAACCAAGTGACAGTGACAGTTTTTTTCTTCTTTTATCTAATTCAGGATCCTTTTCCCATGATTTTCCTTTTCAAATAAAAACAAGTAAATCACATATAGGAAGGCGTAGGTCGAGTTAAGGTCGTTTCCCTGAATCACTTGAGGTCTCTCTCTCCAATTTTTTTTAGCCAATGTTACTCAAATTTGGGTATGTCCAATACAAGAATATAATTAACACGATTTATTTAATTTTTTCATATATTTGGAGAATACTGATATCCACGTATATAATGAAAACAAGTGCGCCGGACATGAAGTACACATTGTTTAATGAATACATTGAATAAGTGCTGGAATTGAAGTACAGATAGTGTAATAAATACATGGAAGGCCATTGAATGCAGCCATGCAGGTAGGTTTACAACCAAGTACTTAAAGGTCATTTTCTTCTCTGCCAAATCATCTTCCACTTGCATTATCCAATTAATCAATTTAATGACTGTTCATTTGAGTTGGGACCGTTTGAGCAAGATAATTTTTAATTTAAGTTGGTCTAAATTATTTTTTTTCTCGGGTAAAAAAAATAGTTTTTTTAATGAACAATCTAATTAACATTTTAATAATAAACTTATATATAAATTTAACTAGGTAAAAATATTTTTAATAATTTATTATTTTTAAATAATAATTAAATTATTTGAATTTGATTCAAATGAGTTTATATAATATATGTATTAAAATTGTTCGAATTACAACTCAAGTTATTATGATGGGATGTTAAGTAAACTGGTTTTCCTTTAATAATGATACTTAACAAAACTTAATGTCAGTTATTTGAGGCACTTAAAAAGCTTGTGTAAAATCTTTCTCTCCTTATCTTAGAAACAAAACGATAAAGTAGGAGAGTCATAAGAGAAGTAACAAAATTTAACGGTACAGTGACCACTTCGTAACAAAACGATAACGTAAGTAACTAAAACGTAAAATTTCAAACATAAGTGACTAAAATATAATTTGAGACAAACAAAAGTGACTATTTTTATAATTTACTTATAATTTTTTTTAAATGGTACACATAATAATTTTTTAATATACTAATATTCTCACTTAATAAATTCTTAAAAAGCTCATTTATTTTATATTTGATATATAAAAATAAAAATAAAAACAACAGTATCAAATTTAATCTTACTAACTAAACACAAATGTTTTGTGGGAAAAAATAATAATAATAAACACAAATGTTTTATCGATTCGTGACTAACATTGTTTTTTATTAAATTTTATTATAAAATATAAAAATATTAATATACTAAACTTTTTCTTTTAAAAAAAAAAAAACAGCATTTGGGTTGGACCTGGGGAAGTCTATACTGAGTTTCTGGTAAAATTCCAAAAATTTCAGGTTGCCGTCTTGACATTTTTTCATGAAAAAGAACATAGTTTAAAAATGGAAAAAATCCTTGAATTAATTCTGAAAAACCATTTTACTAATTTTAAATATTTTTAAAATTATTTCTATGTTAATATTTATTTATATAATTTAAATTAAATATATGAATAATTATTTGGTATGGAAAATTTTATTCGACAATATTTCTTGTTTATTTATTTTTTTATTTTTTAGCTTTAATTACAACTTAAGGATACATGATAAAATTTTAACCTCATTGAATCATCTTTCTACCATCAGACTCTCGTGTTTAGTCTAGTTGTTAAGAATTGTTCACCCATAAGATCTATCAAGATTTTTAAAATTAGATTATTGGTGAAACTAATTAGATCATCGGTTTGATTAAAAAATCATATATAAAAATATTAAAAATCTAGTTGCACCATCCAATTTAATCAATTTTTTGCCCGCTTTAACTGACCGATATTAGTTCTTAGATCAATCGGTTCAAAAGCGACTTATTCTTAATTAAATTAATCTAGCCAATTGATCCAATTCAAACAACGTATAAATTAGTTGATTTAAGGGAGCAAATGAGTAGGCTTTTATTGGAGGTACCAAATAAATTTTCTAAATATATATTATTAATAAAATATTTTATTATAAACTTATTTTTAAAATGAAAGCTTTAACAAAATAAACAAAATCCGTCATTTTTCATCTTGCTGATTACCCAAGGCACCTATCTTTTCTTTTGGCATTATATATTTATACGTGATATAAACAATTAAAAAAGAGAGAATATATAAAAGAAAGTAGTTACGTGGTTTCAGATACTAACCATTGTGATCAAAATGGCTGAGGAGAAGAATTATATAATAAAGGTAGAGGAAGGGAAGGCCGCCACCGATGAAAGACCGTCGATTGGCCCCGTTTATCGCAGTTGTTTTGCCGAGAATGGTTTCCCTGCTCCGATTCCTGGAATGGAGAGTTGTTGGGACATTTTCCGGTTAGAATTTAGCTTCTTTTTTTTGTCTCTTTCTTTTTTGTTTTAATAATCTTTTGCATGGTTGATATTGCTAAGAAAATAGGGAAACTAGTTTACTGTTTATTTTTCCTTTGTTTGATTTCAGCTGGCTTTGGAATTTTGCTTATTTCGAATTTTCAGTGTTATCTTTTTGAAATAATGTAGATCTTCTCATTTGTTTGGCTGTGCATTTAAATTTCACTCTTTGTTTGGCGATGGATGCAAGAAACATTACATTTTACGGATCATGAGATTTCATTATTTTACCGAAATGCATAATGTTTGAAAATTTGGATTTAAAACACTCGGATGGATCAAGATAACGAGATTTCCAGGCTTCTAGTTGAATGATCGATGGCTTTCATTCAACTCATTGTAGAACTGCAAAACTAAAATTTATATTATGGATAGTAGTAATTATTTCGATTTTGGTTGCTCGCTGTTTATGTGATGTGGAGATCAGAACTTTCTGCTAATTTAGAACTTAGCTTATGATCCATGTATGATTGAACTTGTTAACTAACTAATACAGCTCGTATTTTTTTATGCTACCAAAACAAAGTGATATTCTGGTACTTTTGTCACTATGATTCATACTTCATCTTCTCCTTGCAGAATGTCAGTTGAGAAATATCCCAACCACCATATGCTCGGTCACCGGCAGATTGTGGATGGGAAAGTATGCTGTCAGCCATCCACTGCTGATTTATTTTTTATTTAATTTTTTTTGCTTTTACTGCCGACCTTGGCTTTTAGTTCGTGTATCTAAATTTATAGGCTTCCACTGCAGGCTGGAAAATATGTGTGGCAAACTTACAAACAAGTTTACGACATTGTAATGAAAGTAGGAAATTCCATTCGGAGTTGTGGTGTTGAGGAGGTAATGCACTAAGTTTTTTGTTATTCTAAAGTTTTATGTGTATTTTTACAAATTTCATGGTTTTTATTTTTGTTTACAGGGAGGAAAATGTGGTATATATGGTGCCAATTGCCCAGAGTGGATAATGACCATGGAGGTATTGTTATTCTGTAATGTCTTTGTCTGACTTAGTTTCTCCTGAGCACACTCTTCGCTAACTAAAAGCTTGTCGTCCAAAAAGTTTACTGATGCATTAACATTGATGCAGGCCTGCAATGCTCATGGACTCTCTTGTGTTCCTTTATATGACACGTTAGGTATTTCTTCTTGAGGACCCATAAAAGTATGCTTTATATTTTGTTAAATCAGTACTTTCTGCAAACAACAAGCTCATGTGTGTTATCTAAACTTCCTCTTTTTTGAACCTGGTTTAGCATGTTATTTGTAACATTTTTAAAGTCTTTTAATGATGAGTGTATCTCAATGCCACTGCATACTGCTAATGATTCTTTGATCCTTTGTCATATATATTATAGGTGCTGGTGCTGTGGAGTTTATCATATGCCATGCAGAAGTTTCAATTGCTTTTGTAGAGGAAAAGAAGATTGCTGAAGTAAGCATAGTTACATATATCTATATTTGGAACCCTAGGATTGTTATGGGATGTGGGAATAATGGGAGAAAATATTTTTTATTTCTCGGTATAGAATATAAATAAGATATCTGTTTACTGAATGGATTTCTAGTTCTTTACTTTCAGCATTTGCTTCTGTAAATGCTTTTCTTAGTTTTCTTAGGTGCTCATCTCAGAATTTATAGGTACATGGTTTTTTCTCATGTAAGGTTTCTCTTTGCCCTTTCAGCTGTTTAAAACATTTCCAAACTCAACAAAATACTTGAGAAGTAAGTCATTTGTTTATTTACTTTTGGTGGAGGGGGTGGATGGGTTACTGTTATTAAATTGTGTTAGAAATAATTTATGTGCATATACATTTGCTATGCAGCAATTATTAGCTTTGGGAAGGTAACACCTGAGCAGAAGGCGGAAGCTGAGAAGCAGGGTTTGGCAATATTTACTTGGGAAGAATTTTTGCAACTGGTAGGCTACTTTCTTTGTTATCTCCTCTTGAATCATCAGTAAATAATTTTACTCTGCTAAGTGTCTTTTTTAGTTATGAGTTCAGAGAAAGGCATCTATATAGCTGTAGGAAAAAAGCTTTCTGGCATTGCATTGCAAATCTCTAGTATGAGGCAAGGCTCCTTGTAATTTTCTTGCGTGGTCCTGTTTCTTATGTCCTGGATTTCTGGAAATAATTTTCCATACATAACTTGTAGGCTAGCAAAATTGATGAATACTTGATAATTTTAGCATCTTGATTTTATATGTGAGTTGGCATTTTCTATGTATTCATTCTGGTTTAGGATGCTGAAGGAATTTTCCAGTACTGTTATCGTAGATATTATTTGATAACCACGGCTCATGCATGTTGAATAAATGTTTAATTGGATCATAATTTAACACGTAGATTACCACTGATTCTGATATAAGTTCTGATGTCTGTTTCTTGCAGGGAGAAAATAAACAATATGATCTTCCTATAAAGAAGAAAACTGATATCTGCACGATAATGTATACTAGTGGAACAACTGGCGATCCCAAGGGAGTATTGATTTCAAATGAAAGTATCATTACTCTTTTAGCAGCGGTGGATTGTCTGCTAGGATGTGTAAATGAAGAGGTTATCTTTTCGTTTAATTTCCTGATTCCTATACAAACAGTTTCACCAGTCACTTTGACCTGTCTGTTCTTTTTTCCCACACTAAAATGAGTATGATTTTTCTCTTTTTTGCTTTTCCTCTCTAATTTGGTTGTTTCTTGTGCAATTTTACAGTTGACTATGAATGATGTTTATATTTCTTATCTTCCTCTTGCACATATCTTTGACCGGGTGATTGAGGAGTTATTTATTTCACAAGGTGCCTCAATAGGATTCTGGCGTGGGGTGAGCCTGTATTTTTTATACTGTTTCAACTAGTAAGAGTTTATTCCAATTGGTAATTACTTATTTGTCACATCTTCAGGACGTGAAACTATTACTCGAAGATATTGGGGAGCTAAAGCCAAGTGTCTTCTGCGCTGTTCCTCGTGTGCTGGATAGAATCTATTCAGGTAAACTTTCTTATGTTCCCGATTGTAGTGCAGAGATTGACTTCCAGCATTCTTTCTAAACATGTATAAAGATATTGAATAAGATTCTATAATCTGGTTAGGCAATTTCATTTTGGTTTGTTTATGAAGGTTACAATAAACAATTTGGAACATGTACTTGAAAACTCGTCTTAATTGATTTATTTTTGAAACTCTCATAGTTAAATTCTTTCAAAATTATTTTTTCTATGCCTCTTTTGTATATACTTTAGCAAACAAAATGAACTTTATTGATTCTCTTTAATTTTGAAGCGAACACACACACACATATATGCAACTTTCTTCTTTTTTTCAAGCAGACTCATTCAATGCATTATCAATATCAGCTCTGAAACTCTCATAATTTTTGTATCTTGTTAGGTTTACAACAAAAGATTTCTGAGGGAGGCTTATTGAAAAAGACGTTGTTTAATGTCGCATATTCATTGTAAGTTACTTTTCAGTTCACTTCTGTGAAGCAGTTCATGGTATCTGCTGGCTGCTAGTAAGTGATGGAAAGAGGGTTAAACAAGTAATTAGTTTCACCACCACAGACTCGCTGGAATTAAGAACAAAGAATATTTGCTTCTGTACAATATGGCCATCTTTTTTCGTACTTAGACAAAACTAGATTTATCTCAATCCTTTTGGGCATTAAACTTTATCATGAGCTTTTGCATTAGTTGATATTCATTTGCAGTATGTCCTTTCATTTCTTGTTACTATGTTTAGCCAATTTTGATTAGTGTTTGTTCACTTCAGTTTTAATTATTTCTGTTGAATCCAGTTTATTTCCCATATCTCTGCATTGCTGTCTGGTTCTGACATCTATGATAACCTCTACAGCAAATTCTATAACATGAGGAATGGCTCCAAACATGCAGAGGCATCTCCATTTTCTGACAGAATTGTATTCAGTCAGGTGACGGAAGACTTATTCGTTAAAAAGAATACCTACAAGGCTCCTTACATATATTGGTTGAAAGCCAACAGAAATCCTGTCGACTACTTTGATCTCATTCATATTCATAATTTTGTCAGGTAAAAGAAAGACTGGGGGGGAATTTGAGGATTATTCTCTCTGGAGCAGCACCTCTTTCTTCTCACGTGGAAGAGTTCCTACGAGTAGTGGCATGTTGTCATGTGATGCAAGGATATGGTATACTGTCCTTAAAATTAGCCTCTTTACATCTGATAATTCCTTCTTCTTTACTGATTGTGTGCAGACTTGCTACAACATAAACGCTTATCTATTTTATATTAATCCGAATGTAGGTTTGACAGAGACTTGTGCGGGAACTTTTGTCTCATTACCACATGAGTTGTCAATGCTTGGTACTGTGGGGCCTCCAGTACCAAATGTGGATGTACGCCTAGAATCTGTTCCTGAAATGGGATATGATGCCCTTGCAAGCACACCACGAGGTGAAATTTGTCTCAAGGGAACAACATTGTTCTCAGGGTACTTCAAACGTGAAGACCTCACCAAGGAGGTCATGATTGATGGGTGGTTTCACACAGGTTGCTGATACTTATCTCTTTTTAAGTTGAGGTTCTCCGTATCATTAGCTTATCTCCAATTTAAGGACCTTTCATCTTTGTGCATTAGGGGATATTGGTGAGTGGCAACCAAATGGAAGTATGAAAGTTATTGATCGAAAGAAGAACATCTTTAAGCTTTCACAAGGGGAATATGTTGCTGTCGAGAACCTGGAGAATGTTTATGGTTGTGTTTCTGATATTGAATCGGTATGCCTTTTTGCCCATGTCAATACATCAGTGTGCACTGTTTGCCGTTGTTCCTATGTAAGAGTGTAGGCATAAACTGAACCAGTAACTAAATGTTGAAAAACTGGCATTGAACACAACGGCAGGCAATTGAACATTCTTTTTCGGATGTCAATCCTATGATTGTAGTCCTTCATTAGCTCTATGTTTCAACTCTTTTATATCACATCTTTGTCAATTTCAGATATGGGTTTATGGGAACAGCTTTGAGTCCTACCTTGTTGCGGTTGTTAACCCAAATAAGCAAGCACTTGAACGCTGGGCCGCTGACAATGGTGTAAGTGGTGACTTTGAAACCATCTGTAAAGATCCAAAGGCCAAAGAGTACATACTTGGAGAGCTTACAAGGACTGGCAAAGAGAAACAGGTTTGTCATTTGATGGTTTCTCCGATTTCATGAAACATGAGTTCACTACTGTTACAAGTAATTACATTTCTTTATACTAGATAGGAAAGGAAAATCGGAAATTAAACTTATATCCTTACGCAGCTGAAAGGTTTTGAATTTATAAAAGCTGTCCATCTCGACCATGTACCGTTTGACATGGACCGCGACCTTCTCACCCCAACATTTAAGAAGAAAAGGCCTCAATTGCTCAAGTATTATGAGGTACCTTCATTTTTTGCTCGGGCTTCTTTTCTAGATTTGACGATATGAAAACATGACATAAACACAACGCATTTTAGTACATTTATCGCACTCATATTTAGGATCTTGACACAATAATTTGTATTGAATTTATACTCTCACGGTTTACACGAAAAGAACATGAGCTAAGGGATGTATACACGAATTAAACATTCATTTTTTGCTCGGGTTTTTCTTTTCTAGATTTGACGATCTGAAAACATGACATAAACACAACACATTTAGTACATTTATTGTACTCGTATTTAGGATTTTGACACATAATAATTTGTATTGAATTTATATTTACACGGTTTACATGAAAAGGACATGAGCTAAGGCATGTATACACGAATTAAACATCTCTCTAATGTGTGCGTGCACGCATGTATGCTGTGCATACATGTACAAGCTGCGCTGCTCTGACCCTTCGATTTTCCTCAAGTATCTGACATTGAGTTTGGGTAACATAATGCACAACTATGTGCCCGATTACTGATCAGAGTTCTTTGGATGCAGAGTGTGATCGACGACATGTACAAGAGCATAAATAAGCCAAATGCTTGACCGAATGGGGATCCTAAAGCGGGTTGTTCTACGATTCGGATATATGGAGGAGTTACTCTTTCTGCTCTTTTCGTTTAGTTTGGACACAAACTTCTTCGAAGGTAACGTTTTTAGAGAAATGTTTTTATATGATTATTAGAATTTTGAAAATAAGTAAACAATAAGGGGATAGTTTTATGAGGAGAATATAACATTAGTAGTTGGTCAAAGTCTAAATTCTAAATTGGTTTCAATTTTTAAAACTTCTTAATTGAATTAAAAAATATTAATATTATATCAATTAGATTTACATGTTTCGAGTAAAAATTTAATAGCTAAGTTGATAATTAAATTAACAAAAGGATTAATTGATATGATATATATACTTTGAGGATTTAATTATATATATTTAAAATTTTAGGGTTTAATTTAAAATTCAGATAATAACTTGTTTTTGAATTATATTCATTTTCCTATTTTGGTTCCTATTTTTTTTCCTTACTTTAATATTTAAACTGTCATTTTTGTTTTAGTATAGCTTTTAAGTAAAAAAGTTGTCAATAAAAATATAAGACGTGATGCGTTTTTATAATTTGCAAAAAAAAAAGAAAGCCAAATCAAGCTTAAAGCTTTTTTTTATTTAAAATAATAAATATTTTTAAATAACATGTGTATATATATATATATATGAGAATTTGAAGGGTATGCCTAGTCTAATATATATCCCAATAAACCCATGCCAAATTACTAAAAATTGAGATTGGCCAATAAGAAGAAACCTTAAGAGAAAGAACTAAAGTTTTAATTGAGATGGGAACATCATAATTCTCAGCCGTTATATTTGAAAAAAAGTGAATAAAAAAATTGTTAAGTCTATCTAAATGATAAATTTCTTTAAAGTGCCCCATCTAGGCTCGGCGGTGGACGTAGCCTACACGTATATAAGTCAACCATAATCTTAGGTTTCATGCCAAGTAGAAAACTAAAAGTCAACCTATTTCAGTAGATAAAGAAAAGAAGTCAAGTAACCAAATTATTCAAACCGGCCTGGTCCATCGTTCATATTATAAAATTCTTTAAATAAACAAATGTTCAAATAGTTTTCATGGAAGACCATACCGAGACAGCTCACTGAACTGTTGAAGTGAATTAGGGAGGACCTTGATTTGACATGGTTATATCTCTCATGTTTCAAACCATTTCTAACGCTATGTTTGACCCTGTTTTGCCTCATGGCTGTGGAACTTCCTAGGCTGGCAATTATAGAATTTAATACAACTTTTTTTTCTCTTAATCATATGTCGAGAGAAGAATGTAAAATTTACACTTCGACTATTTTTTTTAGAAAGATAAATCATCTCTTTATAGTAATTTATTTATTATATTGTAATTCTTTAAAGTAATTAAAAAGATGAAATATTAATTCTAAAAACAAAATCGTTCAAATAACCATCTTCTTATCAATAGATGATATCTAAGGAAGGAGCTAAGGGGGCTGCAGGGGCCAAATAGCAAATGATAAAATAATATTTTAAATCTTTTAAAAATGTTAAAATTTTAATTTAGTATTTCAAAAAGTATAACTATATAAGCTAAGACAATAATGAAATTATAAGTTCTCATAAAAATATATAATTCAATTCCGTCCTTTTAAAAAAAAAAATTGACTTCGCTCTAGATACCCGAAAATGAAGGAACTTCCCAACCGTTATAAATTATCCCTACACTAGAATAACACCAATAATGAATCTAATTAAATAAAATATTTATATTTCATTATTAAAACCTTTAAAAAATTAAAATTCAAACTTAAACCATTTGGAATAAAACTTTTAGGTTTAACCCAATAAGTTATATTTTCATTTACTCAAAAGAAAATCATGACTTCACCCTGACTATCATGGTAAATACAAAACTCTCTCACCCTCCTTTTTGTACCTCTCTTATCATTTTCATGCCTTTGGCTAATTTAGGTATCAAATAAAGTTGGAAAATCTGACGCTGACATCCTTTGATTTTTCTTTCTTCCTTATAAGTCCTTAAAACTGCCAGCATTCACAAAGACCTTAACGGAATTCATAGACATTAACATTTGTTGAACTGATATTATCTTTTAAAAGAAACAATTAATAAACCAACCAACTCAATTCGGGATTCATTAATGCAATCTTTTTGGTGATTAATTTAATAAAGGCACTAAAAGCAATTATCAAAAAGAGTTGACAAAAGGGAAAAAGTAAAACTCCATTGGCTTTGTAAGCAAGGATTAAAAAGTCAAAATGGAGAACCCATGATAGCCCCCAATTTTTATGTGGTGTTGGATGCAATTGCAAAAATACCTGCGAAATATGCTAAACCCACAATGAAGGCAACCCATTTAATTGGATGATTAAAATGCTTTATATCTTAAATTAATCATTTTCTTCTCCAACTCCATTGAGATAAAAGCCACCAATATCATTAATTATATTATCCATATATCCCTTTAGTCGGCACTTGCTGGGAGACCCATTAATTTTATAACTAGAAATTTTAATTGGACGATGTGCAAAATTCTTTTATATCTCAAACTTCAATTAGCTATCTTAAGTTAGGTTAAATCTCTATATATAAATATATATTGTTATATAAATAATATAGAGTATGTCACGTAAGCCTTAACCATTGACATGTGTATTCGTCACTCATCTGGTGAGGTATGGTTCAGTTAGTCTAGGTCTTGTTCGCTACCAACCTGACTAGTTGATCAACAGCTCGTCACTTGCATAGTTTTACCCTGCTCGCCTATATCTTATAGGGGGTATTTGGGACACGTGCAATTTCTAACAAGATAATGTGTCACCACACATGGCGCTTGGCTAATTACTCTTAATACATCACATCAATAGACCATGCCTTTTATATATATATATATATGAGGTACTATGAAGAGATTAGAGAAAAATAAATTTTCAATATAAATTATAATAAAATTTGAGTATAGTTATTTTAAATTATAGAAAAAGGTTTAAATCAACTTTGATCAAAGGATCAAAGGTAAGCATTTTATGTATAAACATGAATTCGATGTAAATTATAATGTATTAAATCTTAAATATGAATAAAATACATATGAAATATTTCATTTAATAAATGTGTTATGATGATGTTGTGTTTTTCCTATATATAAATATTCGTCTTATCATTACAAGCAAGGCCAAATGTTTCTTAGTAATTGGCAAATGTGGACAAAACCTTACGCCAAAATGGCGGTGGCCATGCATTTCATTGCATCAATGTCTTTCTTACATTTTATGTATGAATGAATTAGTTTCCTTCAAACAACTTTCTCTCTCTAAATAATATTTTGAATTAAAATTTCAACTAAAATAATAATAATAAAATATCGATTAAATTTTAATTCGATTGAAATCAATATTATTGTCAGTGTAGGAGGACATGAGTTCAAGTGTATTAAGCACATTATCTTCCTATTTATGGGTTGGAGAGAGGTTATAAGTAATTTTAAGTATTCTATAAAAAAAATATATGATAAAAATTTATAATGAGATTATTAAAAAAAATTAATGACAAAACTAATTGCTTCTAGCCATTGACTTGGCTTTTTTAAAATCTAGATATTTAAGGAAATTTGATCATTAATTATTCTTATTTTATATGTAAAATTTTGAAAATTCGGTTTCTTTTCACATTTTTAAATATTATATATCAATATTTTTTAGTATATAATTTTAGAAAAACAGTATTATTAAAATTAAATTTTGACACTGATAAGAAAACATAATTATGTAATAAATATATTTATAAAAATTGATATAGAAAATAAATAAAGTTTTAATGGAAATGGTAAAATAGAAATGTTGAGTGTCTTAATAACAAATTTTATTATGTGCATGTATTTTTTTCTATTTATTTATATAAAAAATAATTAAAAATAAAAATACTCAAAAAAAATATGATTTTTTTTTGTAAAATAATAATATTTTAATTAATACTCGATTAACTCGTAATATTAACTTAATTAGTAGCTTAATTTATAATATAAATTATTTTCAAGAAGACCCATTAACTAAGGTAATAAGTGTTGCATCACATTTTTCTTTGGGGAAAAAGACCCCAAAACGACCAAAAAAAAAAAAAAAGTAAATTTACAAAGTCAACCATAATAGATGATTAGAGTCAAAGCATGGTTGACTTTTAGCCGACAGTTAGGTTTTGCCTCACATGCGAACTCAAACCTTCTATTTTATTTTTCAAATTTTGTATTGTTGGGAATTCAAAAATATTCGTATACTGTGTTAAATATTTTAAAATTTATTACAATCATATTTAAAATATTATAAATTCTTATTATAATAAAAAATTAGTAATGAATTAAAAAACTTTTCCCTTTTTTTTCTTTTAAGTCTTTTATTTATTTATTATCTTTTGTTTTGTTTAGCGACAGTGTTAAATTTTAGATTGGCTATCGCCTGCCTTTTCCCACCCCATCAACTATTTTTTTTCTTTTTATTCACTACACATGTCTTCTTTTTTTCCGTTTACATATCTATTTTGTGAATATATTTGTTGTCTTTACAAGTTACGATGGACAGATGATAGTGCCTTTCGTTCACTAAAACTCCACCGGCGACCACTAGTTTTTATTGGAAAGTGAATGGCTCTTCATCAACTTCTTAATATGTTTCTATTTTGAGAGTATTTTAGATTAATAAATGATTTTATGAGTCAATTTGGACACATGTTGTCTTAAGTTTTATATTTTTTTGTTTGTCTTTTCATTGTTTAATAAATTTTCAATTTTAGAACTTTTTGTCTGCTATTGGAGCATGTTTTTTAGTCTTACTTATGCACGCACTCTTAATTTTACAAGTGATTTTAGGGATGATTTTGTTGTCGTCCTCTCTAGTTTGGTGAATGCTTGATTCTTTTGTCGAATTTTGCTCGCCGCTTTGGACCATCCGGGGCTGATTTCAGTATCGTATTAAGCATTTGCAATTACTCCAAATATGTCATGCTTGGATTTTGCCAAAATCAATTGTTAATATGTAATAATGTTTTATTAATGCTGAGGATAAAGCATTTGTTGTGTTGATAGAATTTATCATTTACCATTATTGAGTATTTACTATTTTTTTTTTATATAGTTTTATACATTAAATGAATTAATAAGTTTAACTTTAAAAAATTTATTAATGAATCATAATAATTGACCTACATTAAGCAAAATCCATAGATATATAATAATGGAGAAAAAAGGGCGGAGAAAATTTACAAAGTTGACTTTTTTTGTTAGTATTCTATTTTACAAATAATAAAAAGCACGGACCGACCTGTTCGTGGAGGATGTGGGGGCCCACCATCTTGCATCAAAGTCAAAATCTGACACTGAAAATTGACTCTACGACACAAGATTTACGGGGTTCCCATATCTTTGTAAGAATGCTGGCGCGTGAAATTACGGTCTCGCACTTCTTGGCCTTCTTGTTCTTCTTTGTTAAGGATAAACCCGTGTTTTATCCTGTCGAAATATAAATTGAAAGTTGATTTGAATTGAGATATTTGGATAAATTTTACATTAAAAATTTTATTATTATCCAAATCAAACTAAATTCTGTTATTGATTTAATTTGTAAATAATTTTATTTTTATGATGTAAAATAAATATTTTATATTTAAATTAGCTAAATTTAATTTAAATTTTTTCAATAAATCAATGGTTATTAATTATTTTTTATGAAATATATTTTAACAAATAATATCTAAAAGTTAAAAATAAAGTTCATTTTATTAAAAATAAGTTCAAAATTTCAAAAAAAAAAACAAAAATAGTATTAAAAAAAAACTAAAACTTCAACAAGTTCAAAATTTTAAAAAATTTGATTTAACCGAACTAAACTCACTTATAATCCTACTATGTACCAGCTTAAATATATTTCAATTTTTAATGTAATTATGCTTCATATGAATTTTATTTAATTTATAATTATTCAAACACATTTTATTTTATGATGACCCACAATATTAAAAAATATATCAAATTAGAAGTAAAATTGATATGAGTTGGGTCGAAGCTTCTGTACTTGTGTTTTCTTTAAATTTAATACATTTACTATAATTCAATGATTTTTAGTTTTTCTATTTTCGAAATATTGATATTCATTTTTCTCCATTAATTCCATCAGATAAGTTGATCCCTCCTATTTTGTTTAAACACGTGAATACATAAAACATTCACATTCGCTTCTTCTTTTTTTTTCTCTCTCGGAATTTTTGCATATTTAAAAAAAAAAAAAAAAAAAAAGAGTGTGTCAAATGGCGCCAAAAATTCATGATATACGTGTCACATTACCATTTGTTTAAAAAATAAGTAATGGTGAATTATTTGAAAGAATTAATAAAAAAAATTAACTTCAGAGCTAAAATATAAATTTACTGAAAAGGATTAGAACATAAGCTAAATTAATTCAAAAAAGTATATAATTATTTTCACAACCTTTTCTGACAAATATATTATTACATTGTGATATTATGTCAATTTGTCGTTTTTACACAATACTCATAAAAAAAATTATGCCATTTTAGTTAATGTATTTAACTGTTATTATTTGAGTCAAGACTGAAATTTTAAAACTCAAAAAGTATAAAAATTAAAAATAATTAAATTGAAGAATGGAGATTAAAGCCCAACTACACATAATATAAAACTAATAAACGTAATTTAATTTAACATATTTAACTACTAATATTTAGGTTAAGATTAAAATTTGAAATATATATGAACTATAATTGATAATTCTAGAATAAATGGACTAAATGTATAAATTGTATATAATACAAGGGCTAATAAAATATTCAATGTAAACGAACTGATAAAAAAGGAGGCCAAAATTGGATTTTTATTTCTCTTAAAGGACAGGAGGTGGTGGCGGCCATTACAGTGTAATCCAATTAACTTGATCTTAAAAGGTAGAGATAAAATAAACTTTTAATCCTTGAATTTAGTAAATTATTTTTAATTTGATCTTTAAATTTTGTCTACATTAATCTTAAAAATTGATAATTTTTATGAATTTCATCCTTAAACTTAGATGTTGTTAAGGTGTAATGGCATGAAAATTTAAAATTTTTTACACAAAATGTAAAAATACAAAAAATAAAAATAAAAATATTTAAAAGCTTCAAAAAATTTTAAAAAATTTGGTGATGTCATGGTAAAATCTCATAATATCATATAAATTATACTTTAACAATATCGAAGTTCATGCACCAAATTGGTAAAACCTGCCCAGTTCCAAGATTAATGTGAACTAAAAGAATCAAATACCAAAGTGGGAAACAGTTACAAGTTAAGGGACTAAATGTCAAAAAGATACGTTAAGACACTGACAAAGCTTCGCAACTTCGCTTTACCGTGTAGCTATAAATACACCGAGCTGGAAGCCTGGAACTAGTTTCTGGTCACTCCTGCATAATTATTCTACAAATCTTCCCTTTGAATCTTATTTGTTCTTCATTTCTATCTTCCAAAATCAGGATTTTTCTTTTGATTTGTGTCTATGAGATTTTAAATTCAACCCGACAATTCTTCTTCATCCTTCAAATATTCATTTCTTCTACCTCTGTTAAAGACTGCTTCCGCTGTTTTGGTTCCCAAAAAAAAAAAAATATGCAAAAAACAGATCATGTTTGTGGATTCAACGACGGTGCTAATATCGGGTCTTCGTTATCGCAGCTCATATTATCAGGAGGCTCAAATGCCATAGATTCAATCTTCTCTCGTTGCGCACCATCATCAAGCATGGCCGGCGTTTACGAACCATTAGGCTCTTCAGTCTATCTCCGGCAAAGGGACCTCCTCGAAAAATTCAGCCACGAGAAGAAAGAAAACGCTTCGTTTTCATTCAAATGTCTAACGAATCCGATTCAAAACAGCCAAAACCATGCATCGACGACGGCAGCGGCCAACTACTTGAGCAGCCCACAAAAGAAGAACCTTTATAGGGGAGTAAGACAAAGACGGTGGGGTAAATGGGTAGCCGAGATCAGACTTCCACAAAACAGAAAGCGTGTCTGGTTAGGCACTTACGAAACAGCTGAAACTGCCGCTTTGGCATATGATCGAGCAGCTTATAAACTTAGAGGGGATTACGCGAGGTTGAATTTCCCAAATTTGAAGGACCCAAGCAAATTTGGGTTTGTAGATTGTGCTCAGTTCAATGCCTTGAAGAACATGGTGGACGCTAAGATTCAAGCCATTTGTCAAAAGATGAAAACAGAGAGAACTAAAAAGAAGGCCAAGAAGGGCAACTTTGATCGGCCAGGATGTTCATCGTCTTCGTCGTTGTCGCCTATGGTTTTTAGCGACGATTTAAGCAAGGAGTTGATGTCGCCGACGGTGTCTGGAGATGGGTTTTTGAGAGCTGAGAATTCATCGTCCTCCGTTTCGAATGATTATCCGATGATGGTGGTGGCAGAGGAACTGCCGTTCGAGGACGAGTTGCTTGCGAGAATGCCATCTTTTGATGCTGAATTGTTATGGGATTGTCTTGCTAAATAGAATTACATCGCTACCATTTGCGTTTCTCATAATGAAAATTTCTCTCTTTTTTTTATAGGAAAAACTCATCTTACTTAAAATTTACTATGGAGGTTGTTTTTATCCTATGCTTAAAAATAGATAAAATAGTTACTATAAATTAAATTAAAAAGTAATTTAATTCTTATATTAGAAAAATTATTTATTTTTACTGTTAAAAATTGATAAAAATTTAACAAAAAAATTAATTTACTCTTTAATCTAATTAATTTATTTTTTTAATAAAACTAGTAAAATGTAATATTATAACTATTTTTATTAGAAATTGTAAATGGTAGGGGTGTTTTGGGATGATTTTATCTAATTTAATGTTGCCTGGTTTAGGCTTTTAGTAGTATCTTTTTTTTTTTTTTTTTAAAGGTATTGTGTACCTTTGTGTTTTGTACGAAAATGCAATAAATTTAGAATATGATCATTTAATTGAGATGAGTTTTGGATAATACAGTGCGTTTTTAATATGATTATGGTGCTTCAACTTAATAAAACCGAATAGAATAGCAATAAAAATGGAATAAATAAATAATAAATATTTTATTTTATGGTTAGTGGAATGAAAATAGATGAATAAAAGGTATTATATTATTTGGTTGGTAAGGGGATAGATTTAACTCATAATTTTACATTTGATACAAAATATTATTTTATTTATTATTAATTTTATAATAAATTCGTGAATTAAAAATGTCAATTTTTTTTATCATAAATTATATTTAAATGTTATTATCAGTACTAACCATTTCATTGAGGAAATCATTTTTTTTTTTGCCAACTTAGTGAATTATTTCACTAAATTAGAGGTGTCCATGGGTCAATTAGGTCGAACTGAGGTTTGATTTCAAAAATTTTTAAGTCCAGACTTGTTTTTGGGCCAACTCACTTAAAAAGTCTATTTTATTATTTAAAAAGTAATAAAATAATAAAAATTATTTTTTTAATTATAATTAAATTTAAATTTTTAAAATATACTTTTTATCATTTTAATTGAATTCGGGTCAGAGTTGGGTAGAAGTACAAAAATCTTTATCAAAATCCGATCAAGTCAAGCCGAATAGAACCAACCCTTCAACCCTTAGACAAATCTACTGAACGAGGAAATAGATGAAAGAATAGAAGATTAATTCCTCCAACGAACATGTTGTCAGTAAAAGGTGCTATTTCTTTTTAAAAGAAAACTAACTTAATCTAACCTAATTAAATCAGTGTTAAACCTCAAATCAAACTCAAACTTTAAAATTAAATTTTGATCCAACTCGAGTTGAATTTCGAAGCTGGAATTTAGGTTCGAGTAAACCATTGGGCAGGAAATTTTGGGCTAAAAGAATTGGCCCAATATTCAGAGACCCAGCTGCAAAGCAAAAGCCTTTAAATACGCAGTCGTTTTTTACTTTTAAGTACGTTCCTGAAAAGTACGAATAAACGATAATACCCGAGTTTATTCTTTTGCTACTTGCTTCTTCTTTGTCCAATATTATATTAAATAATTAATAATTAATAATTCCAGGTGATGAGATGCGAAAAAAGCAGGACCTTTCGCTCTTGGACCTGCCCGATGTCGTTTCGTTTCGGACCTTTCTAGTATTCCTGTAATCCGAACCCGAACCCGCTAATTTCTCCTTCCCGCCGTCGGCTTTTTTACCAGTATTTTTTTGCCCGTCCCTCATCCCCGCGCTAGGGTTTCTGCTAAGGTTACCTTGATGGTGACCAATAATTATAGCACCATGAACGGGAACAGGTTTACTAAGGTAGAAGAAGAGTTCATCAAGAAGTACCATAAACACGACGTTAAAGAAAATCAGTGCAGCTCTTCGCTCGTTAAACACATCAAAGCTCCAGTTCATCTTGTATGTTTCTCTTTTTTTCTTGTTAATTGCTTTCAATAATAATTACTTCTTTTAATAGAATGAATTGGATTGGTGTTAGATCCGTACATAGATCTGGAAATGGAAGTCTTTTTTGCTTAGTTCCGTATTCTTCCTTTCATTTTTCATTGCATGTTGATTGAATATATATAGGAGATCGAAATTAAAGTAGGGGTTGATTAGAATTGTGAAGTTATCACTGAACTTTAGCTATTTATAGCGTGTGATTTTAATTAGTAACTTTTGATTGAGGAGTAACTAGTAGAATTTACTTCGTAAAATTGTTGTTTTCTTGTATAATTTTGCTAAGTATTTGCTTTGTTTGAATAGAAATGGAACAGGAGATTTTCGTTAAACTTTCATTTCACTCAAGTGTGGAAATGAAGTCTAAAGGTTGTGTAGTTGCAAATAAGATTACTTTGAGATTAAGTTTCAGGGTTTAATTTGTTTGATTGAAGGCAAACTTGGAACTGTTTTCTTTGTTAATGAACAATTATCGGTCTTTGATCAATCAGGTTTGGTCTTTGGTGAGGAGATTCGATGAACCACAGAAGTACAAGCCATTTGTTAGTAGGTGTGTTCTACAAGGTGACCTTCAGATTGGAAGTGTTAGAGAAGTCAATGTCAAGTCAGGTTTGCCGGCCACAACTAGCACCGAAAGGTTAGAGTATCTAGATGATGACGAGCACATATTGAGCATGAGGATTGTTGGAGGAGATCACAGGTTGAAGGTATGAATTTTCCATTTGATTGAAGTCTTTATACACCATATACGGAAATTTTAAATGCATGCTCATTGAGTTCCTATAATTTTTTAGTTTTTAAACATATGATCTCGACTGAGTTATAGGTATTCATCTCAAACTAACTTCTTTCTGTCTCGTATTATATGATATGTTTCTGTTAGATTATGTAAATACATAAATTACCTGAAAATGTTACAAGGCTTTGGATATGGTTACCTGTAAGGTGGAGTATTGAATATGCCAACTTCTGTTGCCAGTCATCGAAATAAGACTGGATCAAGTACAAATTATCAAAATCATTATTCAATCTATGAAGTCTTTTAGGATCTTTTTTTTTAATTACAAAACTTGAAATTGGAGTTGTGAAACTAGGAGATATATATCGTACATATTGACTTGCCAAAGCCATGTCTGCTGAATTTGGCTAGTCGCATGAATGAGCTTCTTGCCTGCACTCTGTCTGGGGCAATTTATATGCGTTATGTGGCCTTATCCTCTATACTCAATTATTTTTGTTGGCAATTTATATTGTGCTACTGGTACATTTAACCTAGACCCTATCATGTTGGAACTGCCATTGATTTCCTGGTTTTTTGCATGGAATGTAATGGATCTGGTATTATGTGCCTCCTTTTGTTTTAATCTTTGAATTTATATGAATGCTATTGTACCAATCCTGCATTGACCTCTTCTTTTCTGGGTCGAATTTTGAACTTCATAATGTAACCTAAACTTACATCATGATCTAATTTGCTGAAACTGCAAAATTATCCCTTGTGCCATGCAAATTGGCAGAACTACTCATCCATTGTTACAGTCCATCCCAAGGTCATTGATGGCAGACCAGGAACATTGGTGATCGAATCATTTGTAGTGGATGTACCAGAAGGGAACACCAAGGATGAAACATGCTACTTTGTCGAGGCATTGATAAAGTGCAACCTCAAGTCACTGGCTGATGTTTCAGAGCGTTTGGCTGTTCAGGATCGGACTGAGCCGATCGAAAGAATGTGAATAATCCAGGTCCCAATTAGCACCATCAAGGTAAATCATTGTGGGTGATAAGTAAGATACTCTTGTTATTAGATTCCCTGGTAGCAGAGTGAACTTCTCTATTGTATTTTATGCTTCTTTTTTACTAGAACATGATCTCTAGGTGTCTTGTGTTGATAGTAGCTGACAATTAAAACTCATCCGCGGCCTACGGATTTACTAAATGAAGAAACAAAATAGAATATTTCTTGGTGGTGTTCTCTATGTTGAATAATAGGGGTGGTGAAATTGTTATTTGTTTGTAAATATGTAAACAGGGATAGGAAATGTTAATATCTTTAGTTTTTGCATGTTCCTGTTGTAGAAAAGTCAGATCTGGTAGATATAATGGTATGTATGTTGGTAATTGGTAAATGATATGAATTGACTTATGTAGCAAGTTATTTGTACTAATCTGAAAAGGGTCTTTTTATTTATTTATTTTATATATATATTTCTAGTATTGTTTTTATTATTTTTCTTTTTGGTTTAGTGTAAATAAGACATTGGTGCTCGCAAACTATTTGAGGTCAATTTGAAAAAAATTCGAACTCGATTTGGTAATTATCTAGTTGAGTTCGAGCTTGAGTAGCTTGAGCTATCAATGGAGTTAAACTTGAGCTTTTAGTAATACTCAACTTGAATAGCTTGCTAGCCTTATCGAGCTTTTCATATTTTTATATTATTAAATTATGATATTACCTTTAATATATATTATTAACATTAAGTTTAATCATCGAGCGAAGTTCAAGCTTAAGTACAAAATTAGTAAATGAACTTAACCGAACTCAAACATGAGATTAAAAATAAATATTCGATCGAGCTCGAGTTGACAGCATTTGAGCTGGGCTCGGTTCAATTACAACTCTAAGAGAAAGAATGCCTGATATAGGGTTCCTCACTAGGAAGGCATTTGGAGTGTTGTAATTAAGATGTAGGCAGGTTGAGCAAAATGTTAGCGTCGCCCATTAAATGCAAGGGAGGCTCCAATTCTAGGGCCCGTTATCCGATAAAATGTTGGATGGTGTGTATTTCGTGAGAGCATTACTTTGTTTCCTTTAAAAAGATAAATTGTCATCCAGTTGGATCCGACCCTTGTATGAATCGCAAGTCTCAAAATTTCTGTCATTGTCGGGTTTTTTTTCACATATTTGAACTCTTAAGAGTGCATTTCTGTAGAATAGATAATTGTTCTATTATTTCAATTGGTATCCGTACTATAGATTATTTGTGTGTTATATTTCGATTTTAATTATATGAAAGTGGACTTGAAGATAACAAAATATTGAAAGATCTAAAAGTATATAGAAAAGATAAATTTCAAATTAAAATTTTACGACACGATCTAATTCAAATTATTTTTATTTAAGTCATATGGCCAAAATAAATCAAATCCATTATTTGCAACGCCCCCAATTGGCAGATTAACTACAGCTAAAGCTAAAAGCTGAGAATCTAAAAGGAAAAAAAAAATAAAGTAACGTTCTAATCAAAATCCTTTGTAACTAAGCTTTTCAATTATTTGAGCGTCAATTTCTTACCTTTAAACTAAAGAATATTTGAGTTTAGTTTTAATATTTAATTTGGTATTTAAATTCTTTTATAATTTAAAATTTTAATTTAGTTTTAATATTCAATTTAATACTCAGATTAAATGGTATAATATGATCTCATGAATATTAATAACCTATACTCTAATAAAGAAAATGTAGATAGACAAAAAATATTAAATATTAAATTAACTATTAAAATCAAACTCAAATAATTAACAATTTGAAAAAATTTGCGTATTAAATTAAATATTAAAACTGAATTCAAGTATTAATTATTAAATTAAACATTTAAAGTAAAGAAATATTATATTAACCATTTTCTGTATATAATGTTGAAAGCTGTGGATTGCGAGTAAGGGTGGCATTGCCAGGCCAACCAACCATTCCAATAATACACACACATACACATACACATAAATAGATATTTATCAAGGAAAAGTGGGTAACAACAAATGCATACAGCCCAAACTTTGATGGCTTTCTCGAATTTTGTGCTGCCCATTAACCATGCCTTAACTTTATTTTGGCAGATAAATAATAATTTACATAATCATAACAAAAGTATGAAATGATGTGCAAAAGAAAACATCTGGAAGCGTACATTTCGGTACGTTAGCAACATCAACAAAACTTTTATAATGTCCACTGTTTGTCTACAACGCCGTTTATTTCAATATTGAAAGAAGAAAGAATAATGTTACGGTATTATTAGTACTACTACTCTTGCACTTTCTTCACTAAATTTTTATGATAATAAATTTAATTCTTTTACTAATTTAGTTACTATTTAATTAAATTTGACTCATTTAGCTTTATTAGTCACATCATTTTTGACATGAACGATCTCTTTAAGATTCGAGAAATATATAAGTCAATCACACTTAACAACCATGAAACTTTAACAAAAAATAATCATTACTTGACACTTACATACCTTACAACTTAGGTGATTTCACATTACTCGCTTAATAACATCTAGGAAAGTGACCAATTAACCTAAACATGTGCAATTGAGATCAAGCTGCATGAATACCTTTCACACACCACAAGGTTTCGACATGTTCTCTAATCCCTCGATCCAAACTTCATCCTCAAGCTCTTCTCCTTTCTTTTATCTCTAATTACCATTAAAATAATATGATTATCAGTTCAAATAGGATGAACCAATGCCCTATCCTCAAAACCATTTTTCAATATCATAATCAGGGGTGAAACTAAAAAATTATTTTAGGGGGCCAAAATTAAATTGTAATTTTTATAATAGCAAAAATGTAATTTTATCGTTATATCATTATAAATTTTTAAAAGATTAAATCAAATTTTTAGGGGGTTAAAGTGTAATTTTATCTTTAATAATTTAAATTTTAAAAAATTTTAAGGCCTAAATGGATATTTTAACTAAGATTTTATTTAATTTTATATAATTTTTTTTATTTTTTATAAATTCCATTTTATATTAGAACCGTGCATCGGGTACCCCAATTATTTTGTTAATTACAAAGAACCATACATTCCTCTTACTCCACTTTCAGTCTCAGCTTCTTCTTTTTTATTTCCTTCTCAATCTCACATTCCCTTTTTTAATCTTTAAATAATAGTACTTTAATTCTTTGTTCTTCATTTTCCCTGTTCTTCACCAACTAAAATAATCAAAACCCATTGTATCTTTCTCCTTGTTTCACTCTGCAGATCCTCCCCCATTCATTCAAACACCAAATCAAAAGTTCATTTTGTTCCTTTTCTCATTGTCACTCTCCACATCAATACTTCCCCCAATTTTTTTTTTTCTAAAAACAATGTTTCGAATTCAACCGTTGGTTTCGGTTTTGCTTTGTTGCTTCACCTTTTGGTTCCACATTTCATTTGGGTACTTGATAACGTGCTCGGGGATAGTTCCGATGAGGTACCGGAACGATAAGGTATCGATAACGGATTTCGGCGGCGTCGGTGACGGAAAGACACTCAATACAAAGGCTTTCCGGGAAGCTATATACCGGATTCAACATCTGAGAAGGAGAGGTGGGACCTTGCTTTATGTGCCTCCTGGGGTGTACTTAACGGAGAGCTTTAATCTTACTAGTCATATGACTCTTTATTTGGCTAGAGGCGCCGTCATCAAAGCCACTCAGGTACCATCTCAATATCTTTTTCCATTTCTTTGCTAATATTGCTTAATTTTGCTGTATTTGTTGCTGAAAACTCTGCAATTTGAAGTTAGAATTATGGGTGAATTCTGTACTGTTTGGTTGAAGTTTTATCATTGGTTTATAATAATTCCATTCTGCTATTTGTTTTTGGATAATGCAAGTTTTAGGCTACGAGCTTAGCAACTTTTTTAAGCTTGGTCAAAATTTTTTAATTTTAATTCATGTAATAACACCAACCTGAAGTTATGCCAAATCATTACTTCAATTTAATCACACAAATGAAAATTGAAAAAATTGTCAACGGACGAGGATTAAGTTGAAAAAATTACCATATTTTGAGATTAACTGTTGTTTTACCCTTTTATTTTTTTTTCATATTTTAGGTTTTGGGACTTATTTTAAAATTTTACATTGCCTAAAATATTACTTACATATTAAAAAGAATCAATCATGGGTTAGATAAATGTTACATTGCCTAAAATATTCGTTTTAGGAGAAAACATTCAATATCCAATACTAAATAGGATAGAAGTAACACATCATAATCTTGTAAAAAGATAATTAAAATTGTTATCAAATTCTAATTTAATTAATATATGTATTATTATTAATATAGGATGATATGAGTTTGAATGCATTGTAATAAAAATATTGTAGATATGTAAATTTTAATGAGACATATTGTATTGGCTCAGCCAGGGTGGTGGTGTTGAAATTTCGGGGTAAAGATTTCTCTCTTTGAACCATGGGGGTCCATGCATTTTAAAGAAGATAGATAATAATTAATTAATGAGAAATAAACATTGTGGGTCTCCGTAGTACGGTGGCATGTGCATGCCACTGAGACCAGACAGATAGATAGCTGGCAACCATTGTTGTGGTTGCTGTCTAACCTAGTGCTCTATCTAGATCAATATAATGCTGTCACTCTTGTTACAGTGTTAAAAGATTCTTAATTGAAGTGGACGATGTTCATATGTTTCTCTTCTTGAAAGATCGTATCTTATATCGGTATTTGAAAATGTTTAGTATACGAGCATCGGGGACGTAGGTAATCCATGGATCTTCATGTTGTTATTATGTTGTGATGAGGTAAAAGTATAATGGAATTTCGGAGTTTAGTTATATTTTATATTTTATTTAAAAATGAGTAAAATAGTATTTGTAGGTTAACTTAAAGAGTAAACTAAAAATTTATTTATTTCTACTATTAAAAATTAACATAATTTATAGTACTTGTACGGGGAAGATGATTATATAAAACAGTGACGTCACGTCATCTGTATCCCTTTTCAATTGTTTTATGCCACATCAGTAATCTTATCCTGAATTTCAAGATTTTATCCTAAAAAAAATCAAATCCAAATTAAAATACTAAAATTCAGGATAAAATCCTGAAATTCAAGATAAGAATACTGATGTGGCATAAAACTATTAGAAAAGAGTACAGATGACGTGGCGTTTTATACAATCCTTTCTCCTTTTACGGTTGTGGTTGTCTTGAGCTAAGTTGAAATCCAGTAGCGACATATGATTTTGTTGGGATCCTATGGTTCTTACGTTAGGACACATGGAAATGGCCATTGGTTGCTCCTTTACCATCTTATGGAAGGGGAAGGGAACGCCCTGGAGGAAGATACATGAGCTTCATTCATGGAGATGGATTACGAGATGTGGTGATCACCGGTACGTCTGCGAATAATCGCTCTGATAGCTTGAAACATTATACGATTAATCGTCTCGAATCACTTTAATGATCTGATAAAACAACATGATTTATTTGTCATGGATCTTCTTCAACAGGTGAGAATGGCACAATTGATGGTCAAGGAGGTATCTGGTGGAACATGTGGAGACAGGGAAATCTCCAGTTTACAAGACCAAATCTTGTTGAATTTATGAATTCTAGAGGCATTATTATTTCCAATGTGATTTTTAAAAATTCACCTTTTTGGAACATTCACCCTGTTTATTGCAGGTAATGCAATAATATGGAACATTCAGATTGTTGCAACTTTGTTAGCTGTTGTGTTTTAATCCCTTGTAAGAATTTCAAGTTTTGAACCATAACTTGTGTAGTGGTTTTTTTACAGCAATGTTGTTATTCGATATGTTACCATCCTGGCTCCAACCGACTCCCCGAACACTGATGGGATCGATCCAGGTAAGAACCGAAAGCAATTTTACTCGTTGCATTCATCTTGCTTAGGGTTCATTTTTACTTGCAAGCAAGCACTAGAGCAGGCTTGTTTATGTTCAAGTTCATGCCATTGGGCAACATTCAAACACTAGAGGAAAAACTGAAACAATAGGGATAGGTTCTTCCTTAGTTCAGTTTCGGGTTCGTAACTTTATTGAAATCTAGGTACCGTAACTTCTTGAAATCTTTCAATCATTAACTTTGTTTGCTATCATGCATTATTTGCACAGATTCAAGCTCCAATGTTTGCATAGAAGACTCATTCATTTCAACCGGAGATGATCTTGTTGCCGTAAAAAGTGGATGGGACGAATACGGGATTGCTTACGGACGTCCCAGCTCTCACATCACCATCCGACGAGTAACAGGGTCATCCCCATTTGCTGGTATCGCAGTGGGAAGCGAAACCTCTGGCGGAGTGGAGCACGTCTTGGCCGAAAACATAGTTATTTACAACTCCGGTATTGGTGTTAACATCAAGACCAACATTGGCAGGGGAGGGTTCATAAAGAACATCACAGTATCTCAAGTGTTCATGGAGAACGTAAGAACCGGTATCAAAATCGCAGGCGACACCGGCGATCACCCCGATAACCGGTTCAATCCGAACGCTCTCCCATATGTAAAGGGCGTTACGTTGAAGAACATTTGGGGTGTTAAAGTACAGAAAGCTGGTTTAATACAAGGCCTGAAAAACGCCCCTTTCACCAACATCTGTCTTTCGAAGATTAACCTCCACGGCATGACCGGACCGAGATCTCCTCCGTGGAAGTGCTCCGATGTAAGTGGAGCTGCAATCGAGGTAAGCCCATCGCCATGTGCTCAACTCAGCAGCCCACAACAGAGTGGTTCATGCGCCAACCATTTCTAAGGATTCATCCATACATAAATATAGTTTTCTACCGAGTTTTCAACCCTTTAAACAACAATATTTCTGAATTTTAAGCCTCTATTATTCTTTAATTTTCATATAAAAAGTAGTTCTTTTCCCAAACATATGCGACAATAAAGTGCAGCAAAAAACCCTAAAAAGCTTATATTATAAGTATAGGCATGATTCGAGTCAAAAAAAATATGAATAGGCATGATTAATATTCAATCACGTGTTAATTATCCTCAAAAATGGATAAAAAATTTGGTTAATCTCTTCAAGGAGCCACCCACGTGCTCTTCTACTTTACCACTTTTGTCCTCTCCGTTATGGTGACGGTGGTGATGGTGGCGGCGGTGTTGATAGTGATAGTGGTGGTGGTGCTGCTGATGCTGATGCTGATCGTCACCAAGATAATGTACGTGGACGTGGTGATGAGTCTTCATGAAATCTACTGGCACCTTGGACTCGGCACCGCCACCGGGAAACTCGGACCAACTCGCCTGGACCTGGCGAACGGAGCGGCGTAACTCCGGTTCAAAGCGTGTTCTCTCGTCGGACAGTATCATATCATCGCCGTATGAAATATAGCGCTTCTTGTGGAACCGTGAGTTCAAAGGCCGGAACCTTTGGTGGTACCGTGAGAAGTACCGGTTAACGGGACGAAAACTGATACTCTCCAAAGGAACGGAGACCACGTGGGAGTCGGTTTCCGGGACATCACCGTGCTTGAAATCAACTAATTTGGCGGCGGGTTCGGACCCGGGTCTATCTCCAGAGAGAAGGATGGTGATTGTTGTGGTTCTCGGGTCGGAATCGGGTAACTTCGAGATAGTATCTTGGGCGGTGGCGCCAAGTTCCGGTTCAACTGTCAAAAAAGGGGCCTGAGACAAGGTGAACACAAAGTAAATAACCATTAACATAACAGTAAATGAAGCCATTTTCCTTTTCTTATGAAATATATTTAAAAAAAGAAACAGTGACGGTGTTTTTTTTCTTTTAAATAGATAAAAAGTGCAGGTATTTGATTAAAAACGAAATGGAGGGATTATTTATATAAAGGACCGAGTTCGGGAGTCGGGCTCGGGGCTGGTAGTTTTGACTGGATAAGGTGATGCACCTGCCACGGCCTTCATTTTTCAATTATTCTGAAAAAAGATTCACCAAAACCTTTTCTTTTTTTCAATGGTATTTTGAGTAAAATGGAATGAAAATGATTGTTCAATTATCAAAATAAATAAAAAAGTTTAAGTACCAAATTTTTAAAAAGGGTAGAGTTCAAAAGTCAAATCGTGATTTCGATTGTTTAATATAATATTTATACTTAACTTTACCATTTTTTTTAATTTGGTATATAATTTTTTCTGTATTTGAATTTGATCCCTTAATTTGATAAATTATGGCGCAAGTTATCTCAATATATTAAATTGTATTATTTTTCATGTAAAGAAACGTTGGTTTAAAAAATTTCAATGAAAATACAAGATTTGTTTTAATTTAATCCTCTTCTCATTTTTCTCATTGAAATTTTTTAATCCAAGGCTTCATCTCATGAATTTTCCTTTTATTAACCAAAAATTATAAAATGGGTATGGATTGGAAACATATAACAAAATAAAGATAATTAGATCCACTCGAGATAAAACACAAATCCCTTTCCAAAATTTTGAACTTTTTTCTTGGATACTTAAGAGAACCCAAGAGGATGGAAGCTTTGGGTAGAGAAAGGTTTGTCTTTTTGGTGACTTTTCTAAAGATTTTTTTGGAAAAGATTAGAAGAAATTAATATTAAATTAAAATTAATTAAGAATTTAAAAATACTGAATTTTATGTATTTTCTTTTGTTTGGAATTATAATATGTACATTTATTACTTGTTAATCATATATTACTGTAATTTGTATTGCGTTTGTCAATTTGAAGTACTGCATTTTAACAAAATACCAAATTATGAAAAACAAAATGTTAAATTTGTATACCAAATGTTTAATTATTTGTTTTTTATTTTTTAGATGCTACTATTTATAGTGCTAATTAAATTTAGTTTTAATTCATATATATATTAAAGGAAAATTTATTAATTTATTTTATGAATGGGATCATGCAATTCGGGAAAAAAAATAACTGTTATAACAATGAAGGACAAATTCATCAACACAACAAAAGTTTCAACCTAAGCAATGTAAATGCAGCCATTAATATATAGGCATAGAGAAAAGTGAGATTCCTCTTGCATTATGTTACATCATCCTTTGAATCTACTTTCTCATATCGGCTAACTTCATTTCGTAAAGAAATTTTATCAACTTATTCAATGCGTTCGAGATTTGTTGAATACAATTCTTTTCAAGTATTGGAATGTTTAGGCACACATTCGAAACATAAAAATGGGTATAAATGAAGAATAAGTCAAAGAATGAGTTCCTTGATGGCAATATCCATTTCACATGTTTCTTTGCTTCTGCTTCGTTGACTATTGTTGATGAGAATCAAAGTGCTTGCCCATCAAGCAAATGCATGCAATCACGTTGAAGCATATTATCGGAAAAGAATGTTAAATTTTATTTTTTTTTAATATTTAGAAATTATGTAATGGAGAATAATACATAAATCATCCCACTATCTTAAGCTATCATGGAAGTGAGACTCTATTGGACAAATTCAATGGTGAAATTTAACATTTTCAAATGATAATGGTCTAGCTGAGATTGATTTTTGACAAAAAAAAAATAATGTCATCTTATAGTATTGAATTGAATTTTAAAGATAATTAATTCATAATTTTTTTTTAAAAAAATCAAAATCAAAATGAAACTAAATTGAATGTTGATTTTAGATTAATTTTTAGTACGTCAACTAATCAAAAATTTTTAAGTTAAAGAGTTAGAGATTGGATTTCGTCTCATTTATTTAAAAAATGAGTATATTAGTAGAAAATTTTTATTCATTTTTATTATTAAAAATTGACGTGATTAAAAGAATAATCAAAAAATTACATGTAATGTGTCACATGTACCTTGTTCTAACGTTAATATATATATATATATATATATATATATATATATATATATTAAATTTTAACAAGATAAATGAATCAAGTTCTTAATAGAATAAATTAATTTGCTATTTGATTTGATATATAGGAAGTAATTTGTTCTAAATTAACTAATATTTTGGGGGTTGATTTATCCATTATACTGAGAAAAAATGAAATTTGACTAAGGCTCCATTTGTTTGCCAGTAAAATATTTTTCAAATAATATTTTTTAAAAAATGATTTACTTTTCTGGTATTTGAATGAATCTATGTAAAATATTTTCTGTTTGGCAGATTTCCTGAAAATATTTCATAAAAACTATTTTAAATTATAGTTTTCTACATCAAATTATTTGTGTGAGCATATTAAGAGCTTCAAAACATACAATAATATTTTCATTTCAACAGCTTCTTCGACTTCTTTGACCAACCATTAATATTAGCTTATCTTAAGAAACCAACATGACATTAGGCTTGAAATACAAAATAGTGCATTATCACTAAAATGCCCAAGAGTTTCCTTATCCATGCCTCTTATACCCAACAGAGCCTGGTTCCAGCTCATACACACCAAAAGACAAGATGGTAAACACAAGACACAGATCTAAGGATACAAATATACTCATCCATTATATCATGGTTCTTATGAATAGAACAACATAGACTAGTAATAAATTGCATATATTATGGAATGTCAAATTGCATCAGATGAGTTAAATATAACCATGGATGCTTATAATGACATATTTCTAATACATCAAAAAGTACACTTCAAAAAATGTTTATTTGTGTTAGTAAGGAAATTGTTATTACAAGCAGTAGAACTTGGCCAAGGGAGGTAGATATTGTTATTACAAGACATCAAAAAGTACACTTCAAAAAATGTTTATAATTTGTTATTACAAGCAGTACACTTCAGAAATTGTTATTTCTAATTGCTGTTTTTCATTCAAGCTAACATCAAAAACATTGGTTTGGGAAGTAGTGTTGCCTTCTTGGCTTTCTCGGCTGCTTTTTTCTTACGAAATTCCTCCAGATGCAAGAAAGGAGGGATCAATTGTAACAGTACTTGGTAAACATACTTTAAATAATTATTTGTTCATTTGCAAAAACCCATTTATGTAATAAAATCTAACTGAAAACTTTTATCATAAGCATAAATCCAGAGTAAAAATTATACAAAATCCAATCAACCAAATGGACGGTTTAAGAGGATATTAACTTTTCAAACTATGTAAAAGGCACAGCATTCAAAGACAAAACATAGAAATCTAGAATGGGAGTTCTTTTTGTTTACCAGCCCTAATTAGTATATCATGAATGACTATTGAAAAAAATCAGAAGAAGAGTTCTAAACAACCAGAACAGATTCAACACATCACAAAATAGAAGTAGAAATAAGACCCTTCACTCAAGCACAAACGCATATAGGCAACCTTAAATTGCAATGCTATCGTTATGCAACTTAAATACACACTTCATTTGAAATCACTGTTATTAGAGTGTCAAATGCAATGAAGCTTCTTCGACTTTTCCAGCTTGAATACAAACAAAAGCACGTAATGACAAAAGTGAACTCTCAACTCCAATTGTATGAATGGGATCATACAATTCGGGAAAAAAACAACTGTTATAACAGTGAAGGACAAGTTCATCAACACAACAAAAGTTCTAGCATAAACATCAATAAAATATTATGACACATTTAGAATTAGTTATATAACAAAGTTTTCTTAAAATCACTTGCAAAAGTAATACTAAAAAATGTGCTATAAGAGCAAATAAAAACTTTTAAAAGTGAAATTTATTAAACAATGGAAAATAAACAAAAAAAAAAACATATAAGACTTAAGAAAACACGGGTACAAATCAACTTGTGAAAGCATTTGTTATTTTGAAATATTCCCAAAATAAAAATATATTAAAAAGTTGATGAGGAGCCACCCACTTTTTAAGAGAATGGTCGGTAGAGTTTCAGCGACGACAGAAATTGTCATATGTCCATCACAACTTATGAAGAAATCAAAGAAACTCATAAAATAAATATACAAACTTAAATGGAAAAAAAACATGAAATAAATGAGAAGAATAAAGATAAAATTAGATGATAGGAGGGAGAAAAAGGTGGACACTAAATAGCTCAAAAATTGACACCAGGGCAAAAAAAAAAAAAAAAAGAGAGAAAGAAGCAAATGGCTTGAGAAAGAAAATAGAAAATTTTAATGTAAAATGATAAAAAAATAATAATTAGCAATTAAGTATTGTAGAGTCCTTGTAACACCCCCTACTCGTATTCGTTGCCGGAATAGGGTACGAGGCATTATCGGAATTTACGAATTAATTTTTTTTTAAAAACTCAGTATAACCCCTTTATAAATATCTAACCTTCCCTGTAAATTTTAAACCGAGAACAATCCATATCAACCAATCCAATTCAACATATTTTCAAGATAAATTCATGCATATTTATAAGATAACGTCATCACATACCAAAACCAAGACTTGTTAGCCATACCAATGGCTAACCTTACATTCATTTCACAGTAATATTTACTTTATTAGTGTAATGACCCGAATTTTACCGTTACCCAAAAAGTGTATTTTTGGGTCTCCGTTTTTGAAAAACGGATTCGTAAATATTTATTAAAAACATTTACGAAGTAAAATGAGTGGTTAATTAGAGTTTAATTAAGTGAATTTAATTAAATTAAGAGTAATTAAGTAAAAGGACCAAATTGAATAAAGTGTGAAAGTTGAATTATAGATTAAAAGAAAATAAAAAGGACTAAAAGGGCAATTATACAAAAAGTATAAATTGAGGCGATTTATCATGAAGAAAATCTAAGATTTTTTTTATGTTTAGTATATTATTATATAATAAAGATATTTTATGTTTTAATTATATTATATTATATTATATTATATTATATTATATTATATTATATATATATATATATATATATATATATATATAAACTAAAGAAACAGAATGAAATGGAAACGAAACAGAGAAGAAATAGATGAGAAAGAAAGAAAGAAAAAGGAAAATTTGGGGTTTCAAGGTTCAAAGTTAATTTGGTAAGTCAATTTAATTCCTTTTCTTGTAAATTTTGAGTTTATGGAATCCTAGAGATGAATACTACTTGATTTAAGTGAAAATTTTGAAAGTTGTTAGATTTCTAGATATTGTTCTTTTTGAATAAAAAGATGAATTAAGAGCTAAATTGATAGAAATTCAAGTTAGAAATGAAATAAGGATTAAATTGTAAAGTGATTCATAAGTTTTATGCTTTAAGGACTAAATTGAAAGAATTTTGAAATTATGGTTTTATGATGAACAATAAATAATTATGTCTAAGTTTGGTTAAAAATTGAGAAGAAATAAAGTATGAATTAAGATAGAAAAGTAAGTGAATTTAGTCAGTGTAGCGACGTAAAAATTTTTTGGTTTCGGGTCGCTAATTGTGGCGATCTATTGAAAACTTGAAAACTTAAATTTTGATTTTTAAAATAAACAGGGAGTCGCCACCGATCTTTTTTTTCTAGGTATGATTGGACACCTATTAGATTTCTTTTTTCTTTAAAAACGAGAAAAAGGCTGAGTTAAGGTCTATGTTAAAAGCCAGAGAAAAATTAGGGTTCGGGAGTCGGTTACGCGCGAATAAGGTATTAGCACCCTCGCGACGCCCAAAAATTGGTATCTCATAAACACGTGTTGGTTTGATTTTCAAAAATACGAGTTCAATGTAAAATTTAGTCGTGATCCAATTTAAAGAAGACGAGAAGTTTTAAATTTTTTATTTTTGAGAAGGATATATCGTTTTAACACGAGTCGATTGATGTTCACCCAACATAGCGATGAAATCGACAACTTGATGTTAAACCGATATGTTACCTCGTGTACTTAGAAAACAAGAATAACATTTTTAAAGTGATGTAAAGCAAGTTAATTATGAGAAAAAATAGATAAAAGAAAGAATTTACACATATATTAAAGTGAATAATAAATATGGTGAGAATATTAAAAACAACAACCATACAAGCGATATTAAGCGTAAATAATAACGATATTAACCGCGAAATAACAACAATGAATATATGTGCCTATAATAATAATTAGCAAAGTGATGGAAGTATGATAAAAAGAACTAATAATATTACCTACCTACATACATATATGTATATGTATTAAAATACAGACATCATAATAGTAATACAAGGTATTTATAGTATTAAAAATATGTACATAAAATTGTATGAAAATATATAACTACGATATTAAAATATACATAATATATGTAAGCATAATATATTAAGAGCATATATACATAACATATAATAGTACATACATAGTATAATATTAAAAGTTATACGTAACAATTGAAACAAAAATATACATGGTAATACACATATATATACTTAATATACATACATAATATATATGAAATGAACATATACAATATATATTAAAAATATTAATAACATATGAAAAGAAACATATTAATAATATTATATAAATGTGTACATATATCAATGATAAATATATATATAGAAATATATAAGTAATATATAACTAGAAATATCAAATATATATATACATGATAATATATTAAAAGATTTATGTATATAATATAGTATGAAAATATATATAATACAATATTAAAATATAATAATACATCATTAAAAATATGTATGATACATATAAAGTATAATATTAAAAGTAAATATAACATATAAAAATATATATACAATATAATACCTAAATATACTAAGTATATATACATATATAAAAGATACTATACTATACATGTAATAAATAAATAAAATAACTATATAGATTATAATTAATGATAATACATAATAGAAATGATAACAAAATAATTTGAAAATAAACAATAAACCAACAGAAGGACTAAATTGAGCACAAGACAAAATTCTGGAGTGAAATTTGAAAAAATAAGCCATGGGGCATAATTGCAACGCGTATGTGATTTAAAGGGACCAAGAGCGCAATATCCCCGCTTATTAAAACACTGCGTATCAATGAGGGCCAAATTGAAAACCTCGAAGCATCATGGGGTCGAATTGAAAAACTGTGAAGACTTAATTGAGCTGTCCCAGAAAAGCGGAAGGGCTAAAAGCGCAATTAGCCCTTCCGCCTTAAAAACACGCGGATACCAGGGTAAGATGGGTCGGGTCTTCGGGTCGTGCTCCAAAACGACGCCGTTTTGGGTGCTGAATGCATGCCCCAAAACGACTCCGCACAAGGGCCTTATAAAAGTCAGAATTTTTTTTTAAAAATCATTATTGCTTGGGTTTGAAAAAAAAAAGGAGAGAGAATGAACTATTCTCTCTGGCGAAACCCAAAAACCGGCAAGGGGTCTGGTCATCGCTCCGTCGCGGCTACGGTGGCCGGAAATCGTCTTAGGTAAAATTTTTTCTCCTCTTTCTTTTTTATCTCTTACATTATATTTTTATATAGACTTATATACACATATAAACGCCGAAAAGTATGAGGAAAAGAAAAGACGATTCGAAAAGTTGAAAATCACCTTGGCTTCGGCTCTTTTGTATTTGGTTCCTGATTCACTGCTCTTTTTAGATGTTCAGATTACTGCTTTTTCGATGTGTTGCACTCTAAATTTTTTTGTATCCTTCAACTTTTGTATTCAAAAAATATAAAAAAGAAAAACAGCCCCTAGCTCTTGTTTTACATTCGATTCTTTTATATCTATATTTTTACAAGCTTTTTCCTTGTTATCTTTGTTGCTGTTGCGTGTCTTTCTCATTTTGCAGGTATGGAATGGAGCAGATGGTAGCAGGTGGGGGAGAAGTATGGTGGCTGACATGGTGAGGCAGAAGGGTGGTTGCGGCACACAAGTGGAGGTGATTAGGTGGCTAGGGTTTCAAATTTTCTGAAACCCTAGTTTGACTAATGGATTTGGGCCTATTTTGTTGAGTGGGCTTGTTGGGCTAGGGGTTAGTTGGTTTAGTTAGACTGGGGGTTATTGGGTTTTGGGTTAATGTAAAAAGGGTAATTGGGTTGAGGATTTGGGACTCTGTTAGTCAGTTTAGGTGGGTCTGATAAATTTGTAATGGTTACTAGGTTTTGAGGTATGGGTTTGGGGGTTAGTGGGCCAAAATTGGCCTACTACAGTTAGGATTAAATTGAAATTAAAAGTAGAAAATCAACATTTTGTACTAAGACTATTTTGGACAGCAGCAGTAATTTAAGTTTGAAAAATCACCAAAAATTGTAGAAATTGAATTAGAGGATGAATAAAATATGGAATTAAATCTTATTGAGTCTAGTTTCTTATAGAAGAAACGGTATAAGCAATTGAATTGTAAATTATGAGATATAATGAATTTTTTGAGACAAGGTTAGAATGAATTCGGGTTCCCTTGTTTTGACTTTGGAAAATCACCAAAAATTAGAGAAAACTAATTAGAGGCTTAAAGTTATATGTTTAGAATCCCTAATGAGTCTATTTTCAAGAGAAATCAACGGGAATATTATCCAAGTTTTATAATGTGAGATAATTAATTTTTAGTGAAGAAGGGTCGAAACTGTCAGACAGCAGAATAGGGATGAAATTAAAGAATAAACTGTATTTAATGGCTAAACCAAAAATTCTGAAAATTTTATGGTAAGAAGATTTGTGAGTCTAGTTTCTGGAAAAATTAGTGGATCTTAATTTAGAATTCTGTAACTCAAGATATAAATTAGTAATATATTAATGATTATGAATTGTATTGCTTTTGTAGTCAATGTGGTACCGGAAATCTCGGCTAAGAAAGGACAAGACAAAGTCAACGGGAGTTAGCTCAGAAACTACAGTTTGTATTACTATAACTCAGACTATTTACTAAATGTATATTGAATTTATAGTTATGGATAATTAAGATAAGGTGAGTATTATATTTGAAATTAAATATGAGTGTGTGTGAAAATTAGTTTATACATGAATTGAGATAATAGATATTTGAATTGATTGAATATTAAAAATTAGAAAAAGTAAATAATACCCTATTAACTTGTCGGACTAGATTTGATACAAATGGCATGCCATTGGATTTGTGATGTGATGAGGAGATTGTAGTTCGGCCGAGAAGATATTTCTGTTATTGTATACTTCGGTTTATCCGAAGAGGCATTTAATGCCTTACTGGTGTGTTTGGGAGGCTCTATTATACTGGTGTGTTATGGAGGATTTATAATATTCCGGGTGTGTTTGGGTTGGATATTCTGGTGTGTTTGGATGGAATCCGCGTATCTGTCAGAGTTCGAGCCTTGTTAATAGGGTAAATAATTGAAATGAAATTTTGAAAATGAGATTATTTGTTTTAGCACTGTTGAAAAGTACGAGAAAGAATGTATGAACTAAATTATGAATTGAGTTAGTATGAGAAAAAAATAAATTATGAATTTAAGATTTATGAAGTAAAATAATTATATATAAAAGTAGTTTAAATAATTTTAAAAATTTATGGTTGATGTTTGTAATTTATTAATACTAAATAGTCTTGATTTATAGTAATACCACTGAATGTATACTCAGCGTACGGTTTGTTTCCGTGGGCAGGTTAAGTTAAGGCTAGACTGTTGAATTAGCATCCCAGGCCGATCCCGAATTCAGTGAGGTAAAGTATGTTAAGTATTGGTAATGGCATGTACCTAGGATGTTTTATGAGAGTCATTTAGGTTGTAGAAGTATTGATGAAATGAGTAAATTATGGTTGGAAACGGTATGTAGTATGAATTTTGAAATTTACTAAAAATTCTTAGTGATTCTAAATTAGTCCCGAATTGAATATACTGTTCATATTGGACCGCGATGGCCCATTAAAGGGACGACATCTTAAAACTAGGATGTGTGTGAATATTTATTTTAATTAATGACCGGAATTGGACTGTACTAACTGGTAATGTCTAGTAACCCTGTTCCAGCGACAGTATAGGGTTAGGGGACGTTACATTTAGTGGTATCAGAGCTATCCAGGTTTAGCTGATTCTAGGATTAAGTCGGGTACTGAAAGGAGTCTAGAGGTACATGCCATAATTAAGTTGAAATTGAGTCGGGATCGGATGCTGATATATTTGTTTGGTACTGTTTTATAGTGAAAATGTTAGATGGATATATTTATAGTATTGATCATGAAATGTATACTGAAAACGAAAAGTCTCGTGAATTAGATAAAAACTGAATCAACAATACTGAGTAATAACATAATGAGTAGTTAATCACTGAGTGTCCACTGAGTGTTGAATAATGTAAAGATAAAGAAAGAGATAATACGAAACTGTTTAGAATTATAACTGATGTTCTTCAGTGAGTAGAAGAAATTGTATCTGCTACAGTATCTATCCATCCTGTTTCTTAATCGGTTCCCGAAGTACTTCAAGGTATGGAGCTTGTCTGAACGGGTAAGTTATCTACTGTTAATGATCTGTACATATATATATAGTGTGGATGAATTGAAAATTACAGTTGAGAATGATCTTGAAAGAACTGAAATCTGGTTAGAGAATATTATCGGGATTGTAAATACATTGTTCTGTTCACCGATTAAATGTTAGAAGGGTATTATATTTCTATTAAAAGATTTAGGTTCTCAGTGGTAGAATGTAGAATAAAGAGTAGAGTATGTGATTAGATATGATTCTTCTGATTATTATCTTAGTGATTGCTTGAAAAAAATTGAAAAAGACATTATTCAGAGTTCAAGACCGAGTAATGTAGTTAACAGAGGTAGGTTACCCTGTAATCTCAGAAATACGAGTTAAAGCCAAAGTGTGCCAAAGGACTTTATTGAAAAATCTAGAGAATGAACATCAGTCACGGCACATGTTAATAGTATATAAGAAGATTTGTCTCTACTAGATGTCATTACAGGTACTTTCTTCTTTATCTACACTAATATGATTATTTTAAATTGATCTTGGTTTGATTATTCCTATGATTGCATGAATTCAGTATTTGCTAAAGACTTGCATGTTGAGTTCACTGAAATATGGTAGAAGTATCAAATTTTTTCGGATCAGTATTTATTGGCTGATAAGATCTGCAGGAACTGTCTGATAATGATACTAGGATACTGTTTTCTGTTCAATTTGATGTTATTACTGTTTGATGTGATTCCGAGTATGGAATGGTTAATTTTGCACGATGCTATGGTAAATTGCAAGCAAATGTATATTATATTGCAAAGATAGGATGATGAAATGTTTTGTGTTGAATCAGAGAAGATTAAATGATTTGCCTATTGTGATATTGATCATGTCAGAATAGAAATATACTGGAAAGGGGTTATGGTATTTACCTTGCTTATATATTGAATATTAAAGTATTCAAGTTAAAGTTTAAATCAGTGGTAATAGTGCGAGAGAATTCCGATGTGTTTTTAGAAAAGTTACTCGAACTACTGTTGATTGAAGAAGTTGAATATGCTATAGATCTTGTGCTTGAAATGATATTGAAAAGTATATATGAAATCAGAAGTTTTCTGAAACCAATCAGTTATTATCAGAAATTTGAAAAAGGGATTTTTGGATGATATGGTTATTATAGAAAGATGTGGAATTGGAATGATCTGATAGACGTTAGCAAGGTTCTGATTAGTTGAAAGCTCAGTTAACTGAAGCACTAATTCTGGTTCAGCCTGAAATCCGGTAAAGAAACTTGTGATTTACAGGGATAGAAGTGTTTTGATGTAAAAAAAAAAAAAGAGAAAAGAAAAAGAAAAAAAAAGTGAACTAATGGTTTATGTTACGAAATGTTAGAATCACATGAGAATAATTATTGATACCTGATTCGGAAGTGGTAGTTATTGTTATTGCATTAAAAGATCAAGATATGATAATTAATTATCATCCGAGAAAGACAAATGAATGTATGTATATTCATAATTGAAAGCTTTGTTTTGTGTTATGAGCTATGAACATCTGACTGTTATCATCTGAAGATGGATCAATTTTGGTAGAGATGAAGGTTAAATCAACTTCTTTATAGCAGATCTGCGAAGCTCAGAAATGTGTTAATAAGTTATCGGTTAAATGGGTATAGTGTACAGATGATTTCTGACTAAACATTTCGAATTGGATATGATTGTTGTTTGCTATTTAAAAATAAAAGCTGAACAGAGGGATTCAGAACCTATACAGGAGAATTTGCATGAAATTATAGTAGTACTATGTCTATGCATTCTCGAAGAATAAGATGTACAGTGATTAGAGACAGATGTGTTAAAGACTGGGAAAAGAAAAGCAATACTTTGAAATTGTATATAAATGTTTATATCGATATGAGATATCTTTAGAAATCATATGACTAGAAAGGATATCAGAATGGAAATGGGATATAATTTCTATGAGTTTGAATTGGAATTATCTCGATCTTCAAAAAAGAAAGATGGTATTTAAATAATCGTCGAAAGTATGGCAAAGTCTGCATATTCTATTCAGGTATGAATACATTTCTTACTTAATAATTGTCTAAAATATGGGTTTCTGAGATTGTTAGATCATATGATATGCCAGTTTTTATTATTTTTTATCGAGATACATGGTTTATATTATGATTCTAGAATGAATGCAATAAGTTCTGGCACGTAATAATGATTTTCAAAGACTGTATGAAGTCTCGAATGATTATGAAATATAAAGCGCATGGGATCCGATTTAATATCGTGAGAAAAGGAATATGCAGAGTTGTTTGATTTGTGAAATCAAGAAAAGTGCAAGTAATTCAAAAAGCATCGAAAGTAACTTTTGATAGACAGAAATTGTATGTAGATTTAAAATGTCGGGATATCGAGCATTCTGTCAGTGATGCGGTATTTTTTAAAGTTTCACATTGGAATAAAACTTTGAGATTGGGATGAAAAAGGAAAATTGAGTTCTCGTTCTGTTGGGCCATGTGAAATTTCGAAAAAAAAAAAAGTCAGACTGGTAATATATTATTGGGTTTTACTTCCAAAATTACAAGAAATTTATGGGGATTATCAGGATTTGGTGCTCAAAAGATGTAGATCAGATCTTTTACATGTTAATACGATAGAGGATATTAGAAATTGGTTTGATTTATCATATGAAAAAGAGTCAGTTGAGATATTAGCTTGAATGGTAAAGTCATATCGTTGAGGAAGCAACATTGGAACCAAAAGAAACAGTGAGATCACTGAACCCCCACTTCTCTTTTAGGCAAATTTTGAGGACGAAATTTCTTAAGGGGGAGAGAATTGTAATGACCCGAATTTTACCGTTACCGAAAAAGTATATTTTCGGGTCTCCGTTTCTGAAAAACGGATTCATAAATATTTATTAAAAACATTTACGAAGTAAAATGAGTGGTTAATTAGAGTTTAATTAAGTGAATTTAATTAAATTAAGAGTAATTAAGTAAAAGGACCAAATTGAATAAAGTGTGAAAGTTGAATTATAGATTAAAAGAAAATAAAAAGGACTAAAAGGGCAATTATACAAAAAGTATAAATTGAGGCGGTTTATCGTGAAGAAAATCTAAGATTTTTTTTATGTTTAGTATATTATTATATTATTATATAATAAAGATATTTTATGTTTTAATTATATTATATTATATTATATTATATATATATAAACTAAAGAAACAGAATGAAATGACTTACAGTACCCAACCATGGTGACTTTCAATTTCATCCATGAAATCAAAAACTAATGAATTTAATAGTAGGACCTAATTGTAAAAGTCTTAGAAACACAAAAATTATAAGAAAAAAGGCAAGGATTAACTCACTTGGTGCAAAAATTATGAAATACCAGCTTAAAGAACCCCTCCTATGGTGTTTTGGCTGATGAGAATGAAGAAAAATGAAGAGAAATCTAGATATTTCCTATTTAGTCCTATCTTTATTTAGTTATTTATGCAATATTCCAATTTTGCCCTTAAATCATCAATTTTCCTGCTGTTTTCATGCCTTGCCGTCTAGCAACTTTTACACCTTTTTCAATTTAGCCTTTTTCATTTAATTGCCTACCCAAACGTTAAAATTTTCTAACGAAATTTTAATACCACATTACTAACATTTTATAAATATTTATAAAAATATTTCCTACTCAATTTTACAAGATCAAGGTCTCGATACCTTGTTTTTACCTAATTCCTTAAATAATTCTTTTTTCTAACTAACCACTAAATTGGTAAAAATTTTCTATCGATATTTTAATACGATTTTCCTATTATATTAATATTCATGCAATAATAATTTTTTTAAATAATTTCTCTTTAAATCGGATTCGTGGTTACGAAACCACTGTTCCGATAACCTTGAATTTAGGCCATTACAACTCTCCCCCCTTTAAGAATTTTCGTTCTCGAAAATCTTACCAGTAAAGAGGTTTGGGTATTGTTTCCTCATTGCCTCCTCCGATTCCTATGTCTCCTCCTCAATCCCGTGCTTTTGCCACAATATTTTCACCAAATTTATCTTTTTATTTCTAAGCTCATTTGTTTCCCGTGCCAATATCTTGACCGGTTCTTCACTGTAAGTCATATTGGTTGAATCTCTACTTTTGTCGGGGAAATAACATGTGAAGGATTCGATCGATAACGTCGTAGTATAGACACATGAAAAACATTATGGATTCTATCAAGTTCCGGTGGTAATGCCAATCGATAAGCGACCAGTCCAATTTTTTTTACGATTTCATATGGCCCAATAAATCTTGGACTCAATTTACCCTTTCGACCGAACCAAAGAATTTTTTTCCAATGAGACACTTTCAGGAATACCTTGTCACCGACTTGAAACTCAATCTCTTTTCGTTTAAGGTCGGCATATGATTGTTGACGATCAGAAGTTGCTTTTAGACTATCCCTTTTTCTTCTGTTTCCCTGATCAAATCAATCCCATGTATTTTCTTTTCACTGAGCTCTATCCAATATAACGGTGTTCTACATTTTCTACCATACAAAGCTTCATACAGAGACATTTTAATACTGGACTGATAAATATTATTGTAAGCAAATTCAATCAAAGGTTGATACCTCTCCCAATTACATTTAAATTCTAGTGTACAACATTAGAGCATATCTTCCAATACTTGAATTACACGCTCAGATTGACTATCTGTCTGAGGATGAAATGCAATACTGAAATACAACTGAGTACCCAAGGCTTCTTGCAAATTGTCCCAGAAACGAGACATAAATCGGGGATCTCTATCTGATATAATGGAGACAGGCACTCCATGTAGCCTGACAATCTCAGATATGTATAATTCAGCCAGTTTTTCTAAAGAATAATCCATACGTATCGGAATAAAGTGCGCTGATTTTGTCAATTGGTCAACAATCACCCAAATAGCATCTTTTTTCCTCGGAGACAACGGTAATCCCGATACAAAATCCATAGTGATTCTTTCCCATTTCCATTTCGATATAGTGATTGGCTGAAGTAACCCCAAAGGTACCTGATGTTCAACTTGAACCTGCTGACATACCAAACACCTTGATACAAACTCAGAGATATCATGTTTCATACCTGACTACCAATACATCTTTTTTAAATCATTATACATTTTATTACTTCCTGGATGTACAGACATAGTACTACTGTGAGCCTCGTGTAAAATCTTCTGTATGAACTCTGAATTCTGAGGTACACATACCCTACCTTTAAATAACAAACAACCATCATTCCCAACCTGAAATTCAGAATCAATGCCTGACATTCATCATTCTTCTGAGCTTCACATATTTGCTGTAAAAATGTCAATTTAGCTCTCAATTCAACTATGATTTAACCATCATCAGTCAGTGACAACCAGGTATTCATAGCTCGTAAAGCAAACAGAGATTTCTGGCTCAAAGCATCGGCTACAACATTAGCTTTACCGTACAAGTAATGCCGCCATATCTTCAGCGCAAATACAATAGCAGCTAATTGAAGATCATGTACTGGATAATTTCTTTCATGTGTTTTAAGTTGTCTTGAAGCATAGGCTATTACATTACCTTCTTGCATCAAAACACAACCTAAACCATTTAATGAGGCATCACTGTAAATAACAAATTCCTTACCCGGTTTAGGCTGCACTAATACAGGTGCTTTCGTTAGCAGATCTTTCAATCGGTTGAAACTCTGCTAACATTCATCAGTCCATTCGAACTTTACATCTTTCTGCAATAATCGAGTCATTGGAGAAGCTATCATAGAGAATCCCTATACAAACCTCCGATAATAACCAGCTAAACCCAAGAAACTTTTAACTTCAGATACATTCTTCGGTGGACTCTAATTGACAATAGCTGAGATTTTACTCGGATCCACCCTGATGCCTTCGGCGGATACAATATGTCCAAGAAAACCCACTTCTCAAAGCCAAAATTCACATTTACTGAATTTAGCATATAATTGCTTCTCTCGTAGAATTTGCAACTGTAATGGCCTAAATTCAAGGTTATTATCGAATGATGGTTTTCAGAACCACAAATCTGATTTAAAGAGAAATTTATTTCAATATTTTTGCATGAATATTTATATGATAGAAAAATCGTAAGAAAATATTAATAGAAAAATTTTATCGATTTAGTGATTAGTTAGAAAAAGAAATTATTGAAGAAATTGGGTAAAATAAGGTATCGGGTCCTCTATCTCGTAAAACTGAATCAAAAAATAATTTTATAAATATTTATGAAATGGTATTAATGTGGTATTAAAATTTCGTTAGGAAATTTTAATGTTTGGATAGTTAATTAAATGAAAAGGACTAACTTGTAAAAGGTGTAAAAGTTGGTAGGATAATTAAATAGCTTAAGTGTCTAATGAGAGAGGAGTTAAAAGGAAAATAGACCCAAAATTTATTTCGGCTGGATGGCAAGGGCATGAAATCAGCAGGAAAATTGATAAATTAAGGGCAAAATTGGAATATTGCAAAATTAACTAAATAAAGCTAGGACTAAATAGGAAATATCTAGATTTCTCTTCATTTCTCTTCAATTCCAGCAGCTAGAAACGCCATAGGAGGGTTCTCTAAGCTGGTATTCCATAATTTTTGCACCAAGTGAGTTAATCCTTGCCTTTTTCTTGTAATTTTTGTGTTTCTAAGACTTTTACAACTAGGTCCTACTATTAAATTCATTAGTTTTTGATTTCATGGATGAAACTAAAAGTCACCATGGTTGATTTATGTAATTTTATGATGAAATAGAATGAAATTAAAGCTTTAAATTGTTTATGATATGATTTTATTAGGTAATTTCAATGGAAATTAATTTTTAGGACCTAATTGGGAAAATGTTTAGAATTAAAGTCTATTTCTAAAATTCTGATTCCTAAAGGTTGTAAACTATTTTAAGGTGATATAATAAAGTGTTAATTGAGAAAAATAAGCTCAATTGAGAGGCTAATTGAGTAGGGACGAATTATCATTTATTAAAAGTTTAGGGGGAAAATGGTAATAAACAGCTTGCATTAAAACAATATTAGACAGCAGCAGTAGACTAACTTTAAAAAATCACCATAAATTGTAGGAATCAAATTAGAAGATGAACATAATATGAAATTAAAGCTTATTGAGTATAGTTTCTCATAGAAGAAACGGTGTAAGCAATGGATCTGTAAATCATGATATATAATGAATTTTGTGAGACAAGGTCAGAATGAATTCGAGTTCCCCTGTTCTGACTTTGAAAAATCATAAAAAAATGAAGAAGAATAATTAGGGGCTTAAATTTATATTTATAGAATCCTGAATGATTTTATTTTTAATAGAAATAAACAATAACATCATTTGAATCCTGCATGAAGAGATAATTAATTTTTAGTGAAGAAGGGTAAGAACTATATGACAGCAGAAAAGGGGTGACTTTAAAGAATAAACTGTACTTATTGGATGAACCAAAAATTCTGAAAATTTTATGGTAAGAAGATATGTGAGTCTAGTTTCAGGAAAAATTATTGGATCCTAATTTGGAGTTCTGTAGCTCAAGATAAAAATAATTTAGTGACTATGACTCAAGTAGACAGCTTTGAATGAACTATAAATAATAGTTGAATTATAGAGAATGTTGAATATGAACATGAAATGTATTAAACTGATAATTAAATTTATTTATTTAGATCCAGAAGATTCAAATACGAAGCTAGATCGAGGAAAGGAAAAAGTTCAGGATTAGTAGATTTTTGCTGTTTACAAACAAGTATCAAGGTAAGTTCATGTAACTTGAATTATGTTCTTAAATACTTGAAATGTATGTTATTGGTGTGAATATGATTTGAATGTTCATTATATGAAAATTGATGAAACATTGACATATTTGATAAAAAAGGAAAGAAATCCTGGTTGAATGAAAGGAAAATTCGATGGATCTCTGAAAAGGAATTGACGGTAAAAATGATCTAGCCGGACGGGTGATCCTATCCGATATAGGCCTCCCAGAAGAATATGTGTAAAATGGATTTAGCTTGGACGGGTAATCCAAATTAGGTCTGAATTTAGCTTTGAATCGTAATTCAGATCCAAGCTCATTAGAGTAATTGTCGTTGCTGAGGATTTAGCTTGGACCGTAATCCCGACAATACTTTATGAGTTTATATTGCAGGATTTAGCCCGGGTGGTAATCCCTTTTGCAAGGTTGAGGTTCGCGAGAGTGTGCTCTCGAAATGGAAATGTGCGCACATGAAATGAATTGATGAGACCGGATTTGTACACTAAAAGTGTACCTCTGAAAAATCCATCGAAATTCCGAGTAATTCAACGGGATAAATATGAAAAAATAACAAGGGAATGGAAATCATAGTATTGATGAGCTCATCAATCATGATATATATTATTGATACATGGAAATTATTGTACTAACTTGAATGTTGAGTTTGTGCATGTTAGGGTAATAATGCATTGAATGGATATATGTAATGCTTATTGTATTGTACTGAAAATATTAGGTAAGTATAATTCTTGTTACATGAGCTTACTAAGCACAAAGTGCTTACCCTGTTTCTTTTTCCCCTGTTTTATAGTGTTAAGAGCTCGGAGATCGGATTTGGTCGGAGACACCTCACACTATCAACCTCAGGATTTCAGTATATAAAGAAACTTTATTTTGGGAATCAATTGCATGTTGAGAACCTCGCTCTCTACCCGAATACCCAGTGGTTGAGGTAGAACGGTCCTGATATTTCTCCAATTTCTTTGAAACAGAAAACTGGGATTTTCCCATCAGTCTTTTACTAAAATTTCGAGCTTCCCACTCAGCGTGTTTCTTTTCTTTGCTCAGTTCTTCTGCTTTATAAGCTCTTTCTGCCAATGTAGCAAACTCTCGAATTTCAAGAATTCCGATCTGTAGCTTAATATCTTCATTCAACCCTTTTTCGAATTGTTTGCACATTTCGGCTTCTGACTATACCCATTCCCGAGCATATTTACTCAACCGAACAAATTCTTTTTCATACTCAGATACTGATCTGTTACCCTGCTTCAGCTCAAGAAATTCTTTTCTCTTTTCTCTTTTGATCGAGAAACCTCTAGCTGATATATTTCTTTCTGAACTCGGTCTCAAAGAATTCCCATATAATTTCTTCTTTCGAAACAACTGAAGCTTTTGTATTCCACCAATGGTAAGCCGTGTCTTTTAGCAGTGAGATGGCACATTTCAGACATTCTTCTGGTGTACAAGATAATTGCTCCAAAACCCGATGTAATACCCCTACCCGTATTCATTGCCAGAATAGGGTGCGAGGCATTACCGGAGTTTACGAATTAATTTTTTTTTCTTTTTATTCAATATAGCCCTTTTATAAATATCTAAACTTCCCTGTAATATTAAATCGAGACCAATCCACATCAATCAAATCAATTTAACATATTTTCATGATAGATTCATGTATTTATATAAGATAACGTCATCACATATCTATAACCAGGTTTGTTAACCATACTAATGGCTAACTTTACATTCATTTCACGTTAGCATTTACTTTGTTAGCTTATGCATGCCATTGGTTCCCAAAATAAAGTTCCTTTATATACCGAAATCCCGAGGTTGATAGTGTGATGTGTCTCCCACCAAATCCGACCTCCAGAGCTCTTAACACTACAAAACAGAGAAAAGGAAGCAGTGGTAAGCACTTTGTGCTTAGTAAGCTCATGTAACAAGAATTACACTTACCTAATATTTTCAGTACAATACAATAAACATTACATATATCCATTCAATGCATTATTACCCTAACATGCACAAACTCAACATTCAAGTTAGTACAATAATTTCTATATATCAATAATATATATCATGATTGATGAGCTCATCAATACTATGATTTCCATTCCCTTGTTGTTTTTCCATATTTATCCCGTTGAATTACTCTCGAATTTTGATGGATTTTTCAGAGGTACACATTTAGTGTACAAACCGGTCCGTCAATTCATATTCATGTGCGCACATTTCCATTTCAGAGAGCACACACTCGCGAACCTCAACCTTGCGGCGGGATTACAGTCGAGCTAAATCTCGCAATATAAACTCATAGAGTATTGTCGGGATTACCACCCGAGCTAAATCCCCGCAACGACAATTACTCTAATGAGCTTGGATCTGAATTACATCCAAAGCTAAATTCAGACCTAATTCGGATTACCCGTCCGGGCTAAATCCATTTTCCACATATTCTTCGGGAGGGCTATATCGGGATAGGATCACCCGTCCGGGCTAGATCCTTTTACCGTCAATTCCTTTTCGAGAGATCCATCGAATTTTCCTTTCATTCAACGGGATTTCTTCCCTTTTTATCAAATATGTCAATGTTTCATCAATTTTCATATAATGAACATTCAAATCATATTCACACCAATAACATACATTTCAAGTATTTAAGAATATAATTCAAGTTACATGAACTTACCTTGATACTTGTTTGTAAACAGCAAAAATCTACTAATCCCGAACTTTTTCCTTTCCTCGATCTAGCTTCGTACTTGAATCTTCTGGATCTAAATAAATAAATTTAATTATCAATTTAATACATTTCATGTTCATATGCAACATTCTCTATAATTTAACTATTATTTATAGTTCATTCAAAGCTGTCTACTTGAGTCATAGTCACGAAATTATTTATAACTTGAGCTACGGAACTCCAAATTAAGATCCGTTAATTTTTCCTGAAACTAGACTCATATATCTTCTTACCATAAAATTTTCAGAATTTTTGGTCTAGCCAATCAGTACAGTTTATTCTTTAAAATCACCCCTGTTTTGCTGTCTGACAGTTCTGACTCTTCTTCACTGAAAATTAATTATCTCCTTGTACAGAATTCAAATGATATTCTAGTTTTTTTCTATTAAAACTAGACTCACTCAGGATTCTATACATATAAATCTAAACCCCTAATTATTTTTCTTCATTTTTTTATGATTTTTCAAAGTCAGAACAGGGGAACCCGAATTCATTCTGACCTTGTCTCACAAAATTCATTATATCTCAAAATTTACAAATCCATTGCTTACAATATTTCTTCTATGAGAAATTAGACTCAATAAGCTTTAATTCCACATTTTTTTCATCTTCTAATTTGATTCCTACAATTTTTGGTGATTTTTCAAAGTTAGTCTACTGCTGCTGTCCAAACTGTTTTAGTGCAAGCTGTTTATTACCATTTTTCCCCTAAGCTTTTAATAAATGATAATTTCGTCCCTACTCAATTAGCCTTTCAATTGAGCTGATTTTTCTCAATTAACATTTTATTCTATCACCTTAAACTAGTTTACAACCTTTAGGAATCAGAATTTCAGCAATAGACTTTAATTCCAAACATTTTCACAATTAGGTCCTAAAAATCAATTTCTATTGAAATTGCCTAATAAAATCATCTCATAAACAAATTAAAGCTTTAATTTCATTCTATTTCATCATAAAATTACAGCACTCAACCATGGTGATTTTCAATTTCATTTATGAAATCAAAAACTAATGAATTTAATAGTAGGACCTAGTTGTAAAAGTCTTAGAAACACAAAAATTACAAGAAAAAGGCAAGGATTAACTCACTTGGTGTAAAAATTATGAAATACCAGCTTATAGAACCCTCCTATGGCGTTTTTAGCTGCTGGAATTGAAGAGAAATGAAGAGAAATCTAGATATTTCCTATTTAGTCCTAGTTTTATTTAGTTAATTTTGCAATATTCCAATTTTACCCTTAATTTATCAATTTTTATGCTGATTTCATACCCTTGCCGCCCAGCCCAAATAACTTTTGGGTCTAATTCCTTTTAAATCCTTTCTCATTAGACTCTTAAGCTATTTAATCACTCTAGCAACTTTTACACCTATTACAATTTAGTCCTTTTCATTTAATTGACTACCCAAACATTAAAATTTCCTAACGAAATTTTAATACCACATTAATAACATTTCATAAATATTTATAAAATTATTTTCGACTTGGTTTTTACGAGATAGAGGTCTCGATAACTTATTTTTACCTAATTTCTTCAATAAAATTTTTTTTTAACTAGCCACTAAATCGATAAAATTTTTCTATCAATATTTTCATACGAATTTCCTATCATATAAATTTTCATGCAAAAATATTAAAATAAATTTCTCTTTAAATCGGATTTGTGGTTACGAAACCACTATTCCGATAACCTTGAATTTAGGCCATTACAACTCTCCCCCCTTTAAGGATTTTCGTCCTCGAAAATCTTACCAGTAAAGAGGTTTGGGTATTGTTTCCTCATTGTCCCCTCCGGTTCCCATGTCGCTTCCTCAATCCCGTGCTTTTGCCACAATACTTTCACCAAATTTATCTTTTTATTTCTTAGCTCTTTTGTCTCCCGTACAATATCTTGACCAGGTTCTTCACCGTAAGTCATATCTCAGTTGAATCTCCACTTCTGTTGGAGAAATAACATGTGAAGGATCTGATCGATATCGTCGTAACATAGATACATGAAAAACATTATGGATTCTATCAAGTTCCGGTGGTAATGCCAATCGATAAGCGACCGGTCCAATTCTTTCTATGATTTCATAGGGCCCGATAAATCTTGGACTCAATTTACCCTTTCGACCGAATCGGAGAACTTTCTTCCAAGGAGACACTTTCAGGAATACCTTGTCACCAACTTGAAATTCAATCTCTTTTCGTTTAAGGTCGGCATATGATTTTTGACGATCGGAAGCTGCTTTTAGACTATCCCGAATAACCTTTACTTTTTCTTACATTTCCGGATCAAATCAACCCCATGTATCTTCCTTTCATCGAGCTCTGTCCAATATAACGGTGTTCTACATTTTCTCCCATACAAAGCTTCATACGGAGCCATTTTAATATTGGATCGATAATCGTTATTGTAAGCAAATTCAATCAAAGGTAGATATTTCTCCCAATTCCTTCAAATTCTAGCATACAACATCGGAGCATATCTTCCAATACTTGAATTACACGCTCAGATTGACCATCCATGTCGAGGATGAAATGCAAGTCTTTGAAATACAACCGAGTACCCAAGGCTTCTTGCAATTTGTCCTAAACGAGACGTAAGTCGGGGATCTCTATCTCGATATAATAGAGACAGCACTCCATGTAACCCGACAATCTCGGATATATATCTGATTCAAAGCTAGTTTATCTAAAGAATAATCCATACGCATCGGATTAAAGTGCACGACTTTGTCAATCGATCAACAATCACCCAAATAGCATCTTTTTCCTCGGAGACAAAGGTAGCCCCGATACAAAATCCATAGTGATTCTTTCCCATTTCCATTCCGGTATAGTAATTGGTTGAAGTAACCTGAAGGTACTGATGCTCACTTTAACTTGCTGACATATTAAACACCTTGATACAAACTCAGAGATATCACATTTCATTCCCGACCACCAAATACATCTTTTTCAAATCATTATACATTTTATTACTCCCGGATGTACTGGACATAGTACCGCATTGTGAGCCTCGAGTAGAATCTTTCGTATGAGCTCAATTTCGAGGTACACATACCCTACCTTTGAATAATAAACAACCATCGTAACCAACCCGAAATTCGGGATCATTACTTGACTCACACTGCGTGCTGCGTTTAACTTGTAACTTCTCATCATTCTTCCGAGCTTCACATATTTCTTTGTAAAAATGTCGGTTTAGCTCTCAATTCAGCTAGATTGAACCATCATCGAGTCAATGATAAACGGTATTCATAGCTCGTAAAGCAAACAGAGATTTCCGGCTCAAAGCATCGGCCTACAACATTAGCCTTACCGGATGGTAATCAATAATCAAATCATAATCCTTTATCGGTTCAAGCCACTGCATTGTCTCAAATTCAAATCTTTTCGTGTCATCAAATATTTTAAGCTTTTATGATCGGTATAAATATGACATTTCTCACGTACAAGTAATGCCGCCATATCTTAAGCGCAAATACAATGGCAGCTAATTCAAGATCATGTACTGGGTAATTTCTTTCATGTGGTTTAAGTTGTCTTGAAGCATAGGCTATTACTTTACCTTCTTGCATCAAGACACAACCTAAACCATTTAATGAGGCATCATCAGTAAATAACAAATTCCTTACCCGGCTCAAGTTTGTACTAATATGGTGTTTTTGTTAATAGGTCTTTCAATCGGTTGAAACTTTGTTGACATTCATCATCCACTCGAACTTTACATCTTTCTGCAATAATCGAGTCATTGGAGAAGCTATCATAGAGAATCCCTGTAAAAATCTCCGATAATAACCAACTAAACCCAAGAAACTTCTAACTTCAGATACATTCTTGGTGGACTCCAATTGACAATAGTGAGATTTTACTCCGGATCTACTACCCGATGCCTTGGCAGATACAATATGTCCTAGAAAACCCACTTCTCAAAGCGAAATTCACATTTACTCGAATTTAGCGTACAATTGCTTCTCTCGCAGAATTTGTAACACAGTTCTCAAATGTTCTGCATGTTCTTCTTTATCCCGAGAATAAACCAAAATATCATCAATGAATACTACTACAAATCTGTCTAAGTACAATCTGATCGAATATCCGGTTCATCAAATCCATGAATACCGCAGTGCATTAGTTAGCCCAAACGGCATAACTAGAAACTCATAATGCCCGTGCACAGTTCTAAAAAGTTGTTTTTGGCACATTTGACTCCTTTACTCGTGAATGATAATAACCCGATCAAGATCAATTTTTGAAAACATGATAGCACCTTTCACGGTGATCAAATAAATCATCGATCCGGGATAACGTGTACTTTTTCTTTATAGTTACTTTATTAAGTCGCCGGTGAGTCGATACACAATCTCAAAGACCCGTCTTTCTTTTTCACAAAATGAACGGAGCACCCCAAGGTGAATGACTCGGTCGGATAAAACCCCACCATCAACAAGTTTTTGTAATCTGTGTCTTTAACTCCTTTAATTCTCAGCAGGAGCCATACGACACGAGCTATGGAGATCAAGTAGTTCCGGAATCAAATCTATAGAAAATTTCACTTCTCTTTTCGTGGCAATCCTGGTAATTCCTCCGAAACACATCGAAAAATTCACATACCACCGAATCGCTCGTATTTTTGACTCGAGATACTTTGGTGTCAAGTACATAAGCCAAGTAAGCATCATACCCTTTTTTAACATACCTCTGTGCTGCCATTACTGAAATCACATCAGATAACCCCTCTGTCTGATTAGATTTAACCCGAAGCAACTCACCATTCTGAAATTTTAACATAATATATTTATGTCTACAATTTACTGCTGCATCATGCTGGGTTAACCAATCCATACCCAATATCACGTCAAATTCATCAAATGGCAATAGCATCAAATCAGCCAAGAAACAATAACCTCTTACCATCAGTGGACAATTTTTACAAATTTTATCCACTAACACGGACTGGCCCAGGGGGTTCGAGACTTTAACCACAAATTCAGTAGGTTCAACAGATAAATTTTTAACAATTGCAAGTTTAACACATATATATGAATGCGTAGAACCAGGATCAATCAATGCAGTAATATCAGTGTCAAGTAAAGAAAATGTACTAGTAATAACATCGGGTGCTGAGGTATCTTCTCTGGCACGAATGGCATATGTCCTAGCAGGTACTCGTACCTCAGGCCTACCTGCAGTATCTTTTATAGCTCCTCGACTACCGCTGACATTACCGGATGGTCAAGGCGGTCTACCCCTCGAAACTGGATTACTCGGCTTCAATATCTGTTCAGCTTCTTTTTCAACCCTTTCTGGACAATCTCTGAGGAAATGGTCAAAAGAACCACATCGGTAACAAGCCCCACTGTAACATCCCGAAATAGGGCCTAAACGGAACAGTGGTTGCGAAACCACAAATTCGAGTTAGAAAAATTTATTTTATTATTATTTTGAGGTCTATGATATGTTTGCATGATTGTGTGAAAAGTTCGTGAAGAAATTCTATGCATAAGGTACTTAATTTGAAATTAGGGACTAAATTGAATAAATTGCAAAACTTGTGTTCTAGAAGTATTTTGCATAAAATTGAATTAGAATATTAATTAGGAGGTCTTAAATAGCAATTTTACCAATTTTAAGTTCATGGACAAAATTAGGACATGGAAGGAATTTTTGAAAGTTTAGTAGTAAGGGCATTTTGGTCATGTAGGGGTAAAATGAATTAAAAACAAAATTAAAAGCCAATTTTTGTCCATCTTCTTCATTAGGACGAAATTTCAAGGGTTCTCCATAGCTAGGGTTTGTTTCAAGCTTTCAAGCTCCATGGTAAGTGATTCCAAGCCCCGTTTTTAATGTTCTTTACGTTTTCGGAGTCCCGGTAGCTCGATAAAGCTTATGCTAGCAATAATTTAAGTTATGGTTCATATTTGGAAAAATACCCATAGGTTAAATTTGTGTATTTTGATGTTTTATGATAGAATATGAGGTTTTAAATTATGTTAGACAATTTGTACTACTCAGTTTTAAGCAAAAACGAGTAAAAGGACTTAATCGGTAAAAATACCTAATAGTCATAAGTGCTTGTTAGAGTATGAATTTGATGCTGCCATAGAAGGGAAAAATGACCAGCATGTCATGAAACATAAGAAAATAGGCTGAAGTTTAATTTACGAGCTTTGGGGCAAAAGTGTAAATATGCAAAAGTTTAGGGGCAAAATTGTAATTTTGCCAAAATATGATTTTGGGTCAATTTGAATAATTTGAGTCCTAATTAGACTATATTTTAAATGATAGAGCAAGGAAAACTGAAATTCGGGCTAAAATGGAGAAAATACCAAGTTGTGAACGAAATGGTAAAAGTAGCTATTTTTTTTTTGCATACGAGGTAAGTTTACAGTAAATAAATGCAATATTCTTTTATTTTACATTATTATTGTCAATTTCCAGCATTTATATACTTATTTCATGAGAATATTTAAAGTCGAATTAAAGGCAAAGTGACAGAGAAAAAGCATTAGGAAGCCCCGTTTGAACCTTAGGAATGTTAGGATATTGGGGTTGTGAGGACGGGACAGACAGATGAGAAATGAGCCATGTAAGTCCATATCAGTTATATGGCTTTGGAGACAGGAATGAGCCATGTAAGCCCATATAATATATATATGGCATTGGAGACAGGAATAATTCATGTAAGTTCATGTCGAAGACATGGCATTGGCAGGATATTGATAGACAGGAACGACCCCAGTATCCTTAGTATTCCGAGTGGTTCAATGGGTCATTGTACACGTTAAATTACAGTGAATTATCAGCAAAAAGGGAAGGTAGATTATATTTATGAATAGTGAAAGGTCAGGTAAGAAAGAAGGTAAGTAAGTAAAGAAGAAGGTAGAAAATGAGAAGTAAAGAAAGTTTATGAGGCTAGGTGACATTATGTATAATCATTCATTATGCTGAATGTTGTAATTTATTTGCTTGTAAGCTTACTAAGCCTAGTGATTACTCTCTTTATTTTCTTTTTCTTATAGTTTTTATCAACCCACTCGGGGATCGAAGGAAACGTCGGAGACCCGATCACACTATCGAAGGAATCACATTGGTATAGTTAGACGTTTCGTTTTGTGTATGGCATGTATAGGAACTTGGTTTCTTTTGATATGATATGATCAATGAATGATGTGTAAATACTTGCTAGTTAATAGAAGGGCTGATGATATACATGTTTAATAGTATGTATGAATAAGTAGTAACTGTCACATGAAAACTAAGAAAAATGTGAAAGTAACTTAAAAACAGATTTAAGTATCAGAAATAGCATGAATTTTAAAAATAACTAAAAATCGTAGAGACATGGTTTGATGGTGAATAATATATGAAATTAAAGCTTATTATGTCTATTTTCTTATGGAATAAGCAAAACAGGTAAAGGTATTATATTTTATGAGATATCTGAGTTTTAGTGAAACAGGGTCAGAGAAAATTTTAGATCCCCTGTTTCAAATTTGGAAATTCACAATAAATTTTACAAAAATAAGTAGGTGGTGTAATTTATATGGTTAGAATAATTATTGAATATAGTTTTAATAGAAACAAACGGTATAGTTATATTAATTTTGTATAGGGAGAAAAGTGGTTCGAAGTAAGTAGAGGTCAGTGCAGTCGAATTCTGAAACAGGGGTAACTTTAACTAATAAACTGTACTAATTGGATAAGTCAAAAATTCTAGAAAAAAATTTGTAGATAGATATATGAGTCTAGTTTCAGGAAAAATTTACAGATCTTAATTTCGTGTTTTGAAACTCGAGAAATGAATTTTTAAGCAGCTATGATGCAGAAAAACAGTTTATTCCGAAAATTAAAATAAGTGGTTTAGAGTTGTTTAAAAGGTAAGATAAGTTTAGTAACACCTCAAGCTTGACTCCGGTGACGGTTTCGGGCGTGGGGGCGTTACACCCACTCTTAAATTGGCATTCACCAAAATGAGCTTTATTACTGATCGGCATCTCGGTTTAAGAGTTCGACACCGCCAACATGGTCACCGATGGAGTAGAAGGCCTTGGATTAGTGCGTTGAGAACCTCGCTCTTTGCCCGAATACCCAATGGTCAAGTAGAACGATCCCGATATTTCTTCAATTTCTTTGAAGCGTAAAACGGGATTTTCCGTCGGTCTTTTACTAAAAATTCGAGCTTCCCTCTCACTGCTTTCTTTTCTTTGCTCAATTCTTCCGCTTTATAAGCTCTCTCGCCAATGTAGCAAACTCTCGAATTTCAAGAATTCGATCAAGTAACTTAATGTCTTCATTCAACCCTTCTTGAATCGTTTGCACATTTCAACACGATTGTACCCATTCTCGAGCATATTTACTCAATCGAACAAATTCTCTTTCATATTCGAGACATCGATCTATTGCCCTGTTTCACTCAAGAAATTCTTTTCTTTTCGGTCAAGGAACCTCTGGGTGATATATTTTTTTTCGAACTCGATGCAGAAAGAATTCCCATGTAATTTCTTCTTTCGGAACAAGCTCAAGCTTTAGTATTCCACCAATGGTAAGTCGTGTGTCTTTTAGCGGTGAGACGGCACATTTGAGACATTCTTTCTGGTGTACAAGATAATTCCTCCGTAACCCGAGTAGTGTTTTCTAAACGAGTAATTCAGCCTGCTCGGAATCATCATCAACTGCTGCTCGAAATTCTTCGGCCCCATATTTTCGGATTTTATCTACAGGAGCTTTCCCTTTTCTGACAGATTCAGTACCTGTACCCTGTGGGATATCGGGAACCGGTGGAGGAGCAGGAAGGGGAGCTTGAGCTTGTTGCACTACAGGGTTAGTTTTTAAATATTGACTAAACCATTCATTCATCACTTAAAAGAAGGCTCGCTTTGCTCCTCCTCCCTTGGCCTCGGACACGGGCCTTGTACTACTAGTTACTTCGACTTCCCTTTGTGCCGTTCTGGAGCGGAGCATGACTCGGCTTCCTCAGATTGAGCTCGGTCGGTAGACATTTACTATAAAAAAACACATTTAAATGGTCGGAGATATCACACTATCAATAATAATTTAAATGGCATGTATAGCTAATTCCGTGTTTGCTACATCGGTCCTAGAACCGACTAAACCGTAGCTCGATACCAATAAATGTAATACCCTACCCGTATTCATTGCCGAATAGGTGCGAGGCATTACACAGGAGTTTACTTAATTAAATTTTTTTCTTTTTATTCAATATAGCCCTTTTATAAATATCTAAACTTCCTCGTAATATTAAATCGAGACCAATCCACATCAATCAAATCAATTTAACATATTTTCATGATAGATTCATGTATTTATATAAGATAATGTCATCACATATCTATAACTGTGTTTGTTAACCATACTAATGGCTAACTTTACATTCATTTCACGTTAACATTTACTTTGTTAGCTTATACATGCCATTGGTTCCCAAAATAAAGTTCATTTATATACCAAAATCCCGAGGTTGATAGTGTGATGTGTCTCCACCAAATCCGACCTCCGAGCTCTTAACACTACAAAACAGAGAGAAAGGAAAGCAGGGTAAGCACTTTGTGCTTAGTAAGCTCATGTAACAAGAATTACACTTACCTAATATTTTCAAGTACAATACAATAAACATTACATATATCCATTCAATGCATTATTACCCTAACATGCACAAACTCAACATTCAAGTTAGTACAATAATTTCTATATATCAATAATATATATCATGATTGATGAGCTCATCAATACTATGATTTCCATTCCCTTGTTGTTTTTCCATATTTATCCCGTTGAATTACTCGGAATTTCGATGGATTTTTCAGAGGTACACATTTAGTGTACAAACCGGTCCGTCAATTCATATTCATGTGCACACATTTCCATTTCAGAGAGCACACTCGCGAACCTCAACCTTGCAATGGATTACGATCCAGCTAAATCTCTGCAATATAAACTCATAGAGTATTGTCGGGATTACCAGTCCAAAGCTAAATCCTCGCAACGACAATTACTCTAATGAGCTTGGATCTCAATTACCAGTCCAGCTAAATTCATACCCTAATTCGGATTACCCGTCCAGGCTAAATCCATTTTCCACATATTCTTCGGGAGGGCTATATCAGATAGGATCACCCGTCGGGCTAGATCCTTTTTACCGTCAATTCCTTTTCAGAGATCCATCGAATTTTCCTTTCATTCAACCGGGATTTCTTCCCCTTTTTATCAAATATGTCAATGTTTCATCAATTTTCATATAATGAACATTCAAATCATATTCACACCAATAACATACATTTCAAGTATTTAAGAATATAATTCAAGTTACATGAACTTACCTTAATACTTGTTTGTAAACAGCAAAAATCTACTAATCCCGAACTTTTTCCTTTCCTCGATCTAGCTTTGTACTTGAATCTTCTGGATCTAAATAAATAAATTTAATTATCAATTTAATACATTTCATGTTCATATGCAACATTCTCTATAATTTAACTATTATTTATAGTTCATTCAAAGCTGTCTACTTGAGTCATAGTCACGAAATTATTTATAACTTGAGCTACGGAACTCCAAATTAAGATCCGTTAATTTTCCCTGAAACTAGACTCATATATCTTCTTACCATAAAATTTTCAGAATTTTTGGTCTATCCAATCAGTACAGTTTATTCTTTAAAATCACCCCTGTTTTGCTGTCTGACAGTTCTGACTCTTCTTCACTAAAAATTAATTATCTCCTTGTACAGAATTCAAATGATATTCTAGTTTTTTTATATTAAAACTAGACTCACTCAGGATTCTATACATATAAATTTAAACCCCTAATTATTTTTATTCATTTTTTTATGATTTTTCAAAGTCAGAACAGGGGAACCCGAATTCATTCTGACCTTGTCTCACCAAATTCATTATATCTCAAAATTTACAAATCCATTGCTTACAATATTTCTTCTCTGAGAAACTAGACTCAATAAGCTTTAATTCCATATTTTGTTCATCTTCTAATTTGATTCCTACAATTTTTGGTGATTTTTCAAAGTTAGTCTACTGCTGCTGTCCAAACTGTTTTAGTGCAAGCTGTTTATTACCATTTTTCCCTAAGCTTTTAATAAATGATAATTTCTGTCCCTACTCAATTAGCCTCTCAATTGAGCTGATTTTTCTCAATTAACATTTTATTCTATCACCTTAAACTAGTTTACAACCTTTAGGAATCAGAATTTCAGAAATAGACTTTAATTCCAAACATTTTCACAATTAGTTCCTAAAAATCAATTTCTATTGAAATTGCCTAATAAAATCATCTCATAAACAAATTAAAGCTTTAATTTCATTCTATTTCATCATAAACTTACAGCACTAAACCATGGTGATTTTCAATTTCATTTATGAAATCAAAAACTAATGAATTTAATAGTAGGACCTAGTTGTAAAAGTCTTAGAAACACAAAAATTACAAGAAAAAGGCAAGGATTAACTCACTTGGTGCAAAAATTATGAAATACCAGCTTAGAGAACCCTCCTATGGCGTTTTTAGCTGCTGGAATTGAAGAGAAATGAAGAGAAATCTAGATATTTCCTATTTAGTCCTAGTATTATTTAGTTAATTTTGCAATATTCCAATTTTACCCTTAATTTATCAATTTTTCTGCTGATTTCATACCCTTGCCGCCCAGCCCAAATAAATTTTGGGTCTAATTCCTTTTAAATCCTTTCTCATTAGACTCTTAAGCTATTTAATCACTCTAGCAACTTTTACACCTATTACAATTTAGTTCTTTTTATTTAATTGACTACCCAAACATTAAAATTTCCTAACGAAATTTTAATACCACATTAATAACATTTCATAAATATTTATAAAATTATTTTCGACTTGGTTTTTACGAGATAGAGGTCTCGATAACTCATTTTTACCTAATTTCTTTAATAATTTTTTTTTAACTAGCCACTAAATCGATAAAATTTTTCTATCAATATTTTCATACGACTTTCCTATCATATAAATTTTCATGAAAAAATATTAAAATAAATTTCTCTTTAAATCGGATTTGTGGTTACGAAACCACTATTCCGATAACCTTGAATTTAGGCCATTACACCCGAGTAGTGTTTTCTAACCAGAATTCAGCCCGTTTGGAATCATCATCAACTGTTGCTCGAAATTCTTCGGCCCCATATTTTTAAATTTTATCTACTGGAGCTTTTTCTTTTCTAACAGATTCAGTACCTGTACCCTGTGGGATCTCGAGAACCGGTAGAGGAGTAGGAAGGGGAGCTTGAACTTGCTATAGTACAGGATTAGTTCTTAAATATTGACTAAACCATTCATTCATCATTTGAAATAAGGCTCGTTTTGCCTCTTCTCCTTGGCCCTCAGATACGGGCCTTGTACTACTAGTAACTCTGGCTTCCCTCTGTGCCCGTTCTGGAGCCGGAGCATGACTCCCGGTTTCCTCAGATTAAGCTCAGTCGGTAGACATTTACCATGAGTAAAACATATTTAAATGGTTAAGAGATATCACACTATCAATAATAATTTAAATGGCATGTATAGATAATCTCGTATTTGCTACGTCAGCCCGAGAACCGGCTAAATCGTAGCTCTCATACCAAAAATGTAACATCCCCTACCCGTATTCGTTGCCGGAATAGGGTACGAGGTATTACTGGAGTTTACGAATTAATTTTTTTTTAAACTCAGTATAACCCATTTATAAATATCTAACCTTCCCTACAAATTTTAAACCGAGAACAATCCATATCAACCAATCCAATTCAACATATTTTCAAGATAAATTCATGCACATTTATAAGATAACGTCATCACATTCCAAAACTAAGACTTGTTAGCCATATCAATGACTAATCTTACATTCATTTCACAGTAATATTTACTTTATTAGCTTATACATGCCATTGATTTCCAAAATAAAGTTTCTTTATATATCGAAATCTTGATATTGATAGTGTGATGTGTCTCCGACCGAATTAGACCTCCGGGCTCTTAACACTACAAAACAGGGAAAAAGGAAACAGGGTAAGCACTTTGTGCTTAGTAAGCTCATGTAACAAGAATTATACTTACCTAATATTTTCAATATAATATAATAAACATTTATATATCCATTCCATGCAATATTACTTAAAGTCAGTACAATAATTTTCATGTATCAATATATTATATACCATGATTGATGAGCTCATCAATCTAAGATTTTCATTCCCTTATTATTTTTTTCATATTTATCCCATTGAATTTTTCAGAATTTCGATGGATTTTTTTGAGGTACACTTTTAGTGTACAAATCCGGGTTCGTCAATTCATATACATGTACGCACATTTTCATTTCAAAGAGCACACTCCCGCGAACCTCATCCTTATAGAGGGATTACCAGTCCAGGCTAAATCCCCTGTAATATCCATTTTGCACATATTCTTCGGGAGGGTATCAGGATAGGATCACCCGTCCGGGCTAGATCCTTTTTACCGTCAATTCCTTTTCAGATATCCATCGAATTTTCCTTTCATTCAACCGGGATTTCTTTCCCTTTTTATCAATTATGTTAATGTTTCATCAATTTTCATATAATAAACATTCAAATCATATTCATATCAAAAACATACATTTCAAGCATTTAATAATATAATTTAAGTTACACGAACTTACCTGGATACTTGTTTGTATACAAAAATCTACTAATCCCTAACTTTTTCCTTTCCTTGATCTAGCTTCGTATTTGAATCTTCTGGATCTAAATAAATAAATTTAATTATCAATTTAATACATTTCATGTTCGTATGCAACATTCTCTATAATTTCATTATTATTTATAGTTCATTCAAAGCTATCTACTTGAGTCATAGTCACTAAATTATTTTTATCTTAAGCTACAGAACCTCAAATTAGGATCTGAAAATTTTCCTTGAAACTAGACTCATATGTCTTCTTATAATAAAAATTTAATAATTTTTGGTTGGGCCAATTGATACAGTTTATTCATTAAAGTCTCCCTTGTTCTGCTGTCTGACAGTTCCGACCCGTCTTCACTAAAAATTAATTATCTTCTTGTACAAAATTCGAATGATATCCTCGTTTGTTTCTCTTAAAAATATACTCATTCAGGATTCTAAATATATAAATTTAAGCCCATAATTATTTTTATCCAATTTTTTCATGATTTTTCAAAGTCAGAACAGGGGAATTCGAATTCATTCTGACCTTGTCTAACAAAATTTATTATATCTCATGATTTACAGATCCATTGCTTACACCGTTTCTTCTATGAGAAACTAGACTCAATAAGCTTTAATTTCATATTTTTTTCATCTTCTAATTCGATTTCTAAAATTTATGGTGATTTTTCAAAATTAGTCTATTGCTACTGTCCAAAATTGTTTTAATGCAAGCTGTTTATTACCATTTTTTCCCTAAGCTTTTAATAAATAATAATTTCATCCCTACTCAATTAGCCTCTCAATTGAGCTAATTTTTCTCAATTAACACTTTATTTATTCATTATAAGCTACTACAAAACCTTTGAAAATCAGAATTTCAGTACCAAACCTTAATTCACAACTTTTTCATAATTAGGTCCTAAAAATCAATTTCTATTGAAATTACCTAATAAAATCATCTTATAAACAAATTAAAGCTTAAACTTCATGCTATTTTATCATAAACTTACAGTACCCAACCATGGTGACTTTCAATTTCATCCATGAAATCAAAAACTAATGAATTTAATAGTAGGACCTAATTGTAAAAGTCTTAGAAACACAAAAATTATAAGAAAAAAGGCAAGGATTAACTCACTTGGTGCAAAAATTATGAAATAACAGCTTAAAAAACCCCTCCTATGGTGTTTTGGCTGATGAGAATGAAGAAAAATGAAGAGAAATCTAGATATTTCCTATTTAGTCCTATCTTTATTTAGTTATTTATGCAATATTCTAATTTTGCCCTTAAATCATCAATTTTCCTGCTGTTTTCATGCCTAGCCGTCCAGCCCAAATAAATTTTGGGGCTAATTGTCTTTTAAATCCTTTCTAATTAGACACTTAAGCTATTTAATCATTCTAGCAACTTTTACACCTTTTCCAATTTAGTTCTTTTCATTTAATTGCCTACCCAAACGTTAAAATTTTTTAACGAAATTTTAATACCACATTACTAACATTTTATAAATATTTATAAAAATATTTCCTACCCAATTTTACGAGATCAAGGTCTCGATACCTTGTTTTTACCTAATTCCTTAAATAATTCTTTTTTCTAACTAACCACTAAATCGGTAAAAATTTTCTATCGATATTTTAATACGATTTTCCTATTATATTAATATTCATGCAATAATAATTTTTTTAAAATAATTTCTCTTTAAATCGGATTCGTGATTACGAAACTACTGTTCCGAACTTCCGATAACTTTGAATTTAGGCCATTACAGAACTTTAAATGCTATAAAAGTTATTATAAGAATTTATTCAAGTATTAATTATTATTGGTTGTTAGGAGGGGAGGATCTAAAATGGACATGAGAAAATATTAAAAGAAAAAAAAGAGAGAGAGAGAGCAAAATACCATACATAAAAGAAAAATATAGAAAATACCCCTACCACCTAATGGCCATAAAATCCAGAAAAAGAACATAGATTACAAGAATGGGCATGATTAATCACGTGTTAATATCCTCAAATGTAGCTGACAAGCTTGCTTCTTTGCCTCTTTTGTCTTCCCCTCCGTGGTGGTGGTGATGGTGATAGTGATGGTGGTGCTGATCGTAACCAAGATAATGTACGCGGACGCGGTGATGAGTCTTCATGAAATGTACAGGCTCCTTCGACTCGGCACTGCCACGGGAAACTCGGCCCATCTCGCCTGGACCTGACGAACGGAGCGGCGTAACTCCGGTTCAACTGTCAAAAAGCGGGCCTGAGACAAGGAGAACACAAGGAAAAGAACCATTAACATAACAGTAAACAGAGTCATTTTTTTCTTATGAAGATTTAAAAAAAAACAGTGAAGGGATTTGATTAAAGAACAAGAAACGGAGGATTATTTATATAAAGGATTGAGTTATGGAGTCGGGTTGGGGGCAGTACTGGTGGTTTTGACTGGGCAAGGAGCTGTGCTGGTTACAGGCCTTATTTTGGAGAAAAAAAAGACCAAAAACAAGCTTTTCCTTCAACGTACTTTGGTTTTTGAAGGGAATATGGCACATTGGCACCTGTGTGTTGAGAATTGGAAGCATAATTCAGAAGCCAAATAATACAAATTATTAATATATTACAATGTGACAAAATGCATAAATACAAAAATACAAATAATGGTTAAATTTTATTCCACATGAAAATCCTTTTGCATTTGAATATCCAATTTTCCTTTCACTAAAAAAAAAACTTTCTTGACTTTTCATTTTCCATTTTATTATATGAGATCTGACTTATTTAGTTGAGAATTTATTATAGCGAGAGATATCACACATGGGCAACTTGGGCTTATCCAAGCTGTCCGTACCTAATACATGCTTCCATTTACTTTCAATTTTGAAATTTTGCTTCAAAAATAAAAAGATTTAAATAAAAATATAGGTTTTAAAAAAAGTTTAGATAAAATATAAAATTTATTTTTTAAACAGGCCGAGTCTTAGGCAAAATTCTTTTGGCTTGAGCTTGACCTGACCTAAGTCACATGTCTATTTTTTTATTTTTAATTTGTTAATAAATATTTATTTTAATATTTTTAGTGTATTTGATGTATTATATTTTTAAATTTTTTTATATAAATAAATCATCTAAAAAAATTATTACGATTGAGTTGGACTTGAATAAAATTTTATACCTATTTTTTTAAGTCGAATCGAACTTAAACCTAAAAACTAATCTAAAATTTTACATCGACTCAACTCAAATTTGACTCAACTTGACCCAAGATCAAGTTTAGTCCCATTTATCGCATTGAGTAGCTTTCACTTTTTCTTTAATATTCTTTTACATACAAATTGAATGGATTCAAAATTTATCAAAAAATTATTAACGAATAAACGAAATTTTGAGTTGTATGATGGAAATAAATTTGGTTAATAATATGTAGGAGATGAATGATTATAAGATTCATTTGAACTACTCCCATTTATTGGTCTTTATCAAATATCAAGCGCCGTCTTCCTCCTTTAATGACAGCTAGCGAAATCTCATTCGGTCGCCTTGTAAGGAACTCAATGCTCAAAGCTTTAAATATTGGTCAGAAATAAAGTCAGATGGCAGACTTGCTAAAACATAAATTTAAATATTATTAGAAAAAATAATTATAAATATTTAAAAGGAAGTTGAATTGTTAAAAAATAAATTTAGAATGTGTTTATTTTACGAAAAATAATATTTTCTTGCCAGAAAGATCAGACTTGGGCTAACAAATTTAGGGTGTAATAGTTTTCATTATTTAGAGTTTAATCAGCAGTAGTGAAAAGTTAACTGTTCGTTTTGCACCTTTATTGTCTTATATTTATTTTCAGTTCTAAAACTCATAGTTTTGTTTGGAAGTTTAGTGGTTGTTTTTGGTTAGTAACACATGTTTCATTTACTTCAACATATTTATGTTGTTGTTTTAAGTCTCTACAAGTTTTTCATATTTTTGCTCAAATGGAATTAAATAATATACTTTAAAAAATCTGAATTAAAATCATGCAAAGTCAGGCGGCAAGAGAGAGTGGCTTAGGGAGGGCGACAAAGGAAGTCAGGCGAAGGGAAGATGATCCCCCGAACGTTGGCGACATGGCGGTGGATAGAGAAGAAGAGGCCCCGGTACCTTTAAGGATAAGCTTATTACAATTGAGAGCCAATGGGAAGTGAGAGTGCAGCATACACCACGTCTGGATAACATAGCTGCGGATCATATGGCGTCGGTGAGTGCAGATGAACCCGTGGGATTGCTAGTATTCGACACCCCCCCCGGCTCGGTGCTGGTACTTTTACTCAAAGATAGGAAGACTGTTTCTTTTTCCAATCCAAAAAAAAAAAAAAAAACAACGAAGTCTTTATAAGAAGTTGGGGTTATCGAGTTGAATACCTTAAGGTATTTTAGACATTGCTCCTTTCCTATAAGAATTTAAGTAATAGCAATTATAATATCATTTGAATGCGACAATATAAGATTTGTTTTCTAAGTATGCGTTAAGCCAAATACCCAATAAATCAGAATCAACGAGAATTTCCATGGATTCTTTCCTAGAATAATATGAACCTCAAGAAAAAACGCCAATTCAGACCCACAAATCCCGGGAGAAACCACATTTTGTTTTCCCTTTTGGATAATTTTATTAAAATTTTATATTTGATGTATTGAAGGTGTATAATTCTTTGCATAATCACTAATTAGCCTAGTGAGTTGCCTCGCTTTTCCTTTGAGTTGAAGAAAAATGTACGATTGCCATCAACTCAGCCTTATTGCAGTCACGTATTGTTCATCTTGCGCCACACAAAGAATCCTCGCAAGGTCTTTCGCATAACCGAAAAGAGATTTTATAGGAGATGGTGAATAAAACAGGCCAAAGTTCATCACTAAACGATGACCGCCGAGTAAGAGGTCCTTGTCCAAATCAGTGCCACGGGCCAAGACTGTCTTTAAAGGAAATTTTAAGGATGCCCGTCGGTCTGATGATGGGAAACAACAACAACAACATGGGGTTGACAGAAAAATTGGTGTTATCAGATGGTTGAGTTTGCGCTCTAAAAAGGTTTCAGAATGTCAGAATGATGGAGCGTGAGTTCGGCAGGAGAGTCGAGAGATTGGCTCATGTTTGCAACAACAGCGACTATCTCGTCCCCATCACTGCTTACTTATATTCCAAGAGGATCAAGCTTGTTCTTTGTGACTATTACCCTATGGGAAGCTTAGCTGACTTGCTTTCAGGTCAGTTTTTCGTTAACTTCGTAATGGTTTTAAAGGGATTAAATTTTACTTTTCAAATGTTGTGGATTTAGTTTCTGTATTTTAATTTGATTAATTTTAATCTTTATAACATTAACAACTAAATCTATTTGATTAAATTCAGTTACTAGTCTGTAACATGTGTATAGTTGTAGATTTAGTTCATATTCTCCAATTGAATCATTTTAAGTTTTTATACTTTTCGAATTTTAAAATTTAAATTTTGACACAAAATAACAGTTGTTAATCCATTGGTTAAATTTTTAGTGAGTAATATATTGAAATAACAAGCTGACACATATGGTAATATGCTTGTCACATCAAGTTGAATAAATTTAATAATTATCATTTGGTGAGGATTGAAATTTTAAAATTTAAAAAGTATATGGACTAAAAATAACCAAATTAAAATATAGGGATTAAATCTATAACTTTTCCAAAATACAAAGGCTAGTAACAAAATTTAACCAGATATTAAATTTTTAAGAATATTCATACAATATTTCTTTTGACTAAGCAAGGTGGGAGGCGTGGCCAAACTGCCTTAAATTGGAACCAACGTCTGCGAATAATTATTTGCATTGCACGAGCAATCGATTTCATCCATGACAGCTCTCTCCGAATGATCGAAACAACATGCGAATGAACGTTCGTGGAAACATAAAATCCTCCAACACCATCGTAAACACCGACTTCACGGTTCGGTTATCAGATTACGGCTTCCTCCAGCTGACCGATCATTGCGCGGAAGGTTCCGATCATCAAGATCATGTGAGCCAAAATTTTGACATATTCAATTTCGGGCTTGTTGTACTCGAAGTACTAACGGGAGTGAGTAAGTCAGGTCATTTAATGTTTATACGTGCCGCCAAGGTAATGATAAGACAAAGTAAAATTATGTTTTTTGAATTTGATGCCCGAGAATAGATCGGAAGCAAGCTTTGATGGTTTTGACATTGCTTTGTCTTGTACGAATATGTTGCCGGAGGACAGGCCTGCAATCGGGCAAATCTTGATGAATCTTAGTGATGTCCTATGAGATAAGTTGTTTGTTTGTGTTAAAAGACATCAAAGGTTGGTTTCGATATTGGCCCGAAGTTCTTTCTATCACATTAGACAACTTTTGATGGTTAATATAATCAATCATTTTTAAATGATTAAATTTAATATTTCTTCTTTGACGAAATATAATAACAGAATAAACTCGAACAATAACATAACTAACGTAATTCAAATTTAAATTATATTTGAGATAATAAATATTTTTACTATCATATCATCACATGTAACTATTAAATTCAACCATTTTGATAAAGATAATATCACACAATAAATATTTATTAGTTCATTGCATCTATAATTCAATGATGAAAGAGAAATGCGGATTTCGCCTATTGGCCATTGCCTAACATTTGTATTGGAAGAATCCGAATCTGTACGGTCAAACAAAGTTAAAAAAGGTTCCCCACGTGTGGGTTTTGCGTACATAAGATTGGAGGAGCACGTGACTGACAGCTGTCTGTCTGAAATTTAAAAACAAAACCCGTAGCTGCCAATTAAGTTCTCACACGTCCCCCATGTCTCTTAACAATATCATAAGGAGCCTCAGAAAAAGAATCAGTCCCCTCTTCCTCTTCCCATCATCCTCTGATGAACTGACACGTGGATAATAATTTATGGGACCCACCTCCATATTACTGCCACTGCAGTTCATCCTTCTTTCCTACCACGTACGTAATGTTCTCACGTGCACGGGGTTTTTGCCTTCTTGGAGGAGGTACGCACGCATCCACTAGTTCACTGTCAGACAAGATATTTTTGTTGCCTTTATTTTTACTTAATAGTCTAATATTATTAGGGATAATATATTTTTTGAACCCTCACTTGGTAATTAAGTTTATTTTGGTACTAAAATTTGGTAATTGGATCCTTTTTTATTTTTGAACTTGGATTTTGTCCACTTTTAATGATGTGACTGGTGTTATTGAAATAGGAATAGATCGGATAAAAAATAGATTGGTATATCAGTTCAAATAACAGGATTGAACCGATTGAATAAAAAATTGTTTGAAATCAATAAAAATTGGAAACTAAGACAAAAATCAATAGTTAAATAAGTTGAATTGATTTAATAAAAAAATCATGAATTTTTAATTATTATTGGTCTAACAATTAAATCGATCAAACCAACTGAATTAAAAAACTAGTGATCTGATCAATTTAATGATTACCAATTTAATTATTATAATACTGTATGTTACACACTCCCATGAATGACCCATGAGTGAATTTCACGTAGTAACGGCATGTTCTACCATTGGAATTGCTAAAATGTTCAAAGTATATCCAATCGATGCTGTATTTATTTGTTCTCTTTTTAATTACTATATTGTTTTGGTTAATGACACGTTAAAAGATCAATTTTATAATCCTTCCAATAGCCATGCATTAATTTAATTACCATGACAGTGTTCTTTATCACATATAAAGTCGTCTTTGTTTTTATAAATATTGGTAATGAAGATTACGTGCCATTCTTTTAAAAATTTCGCTTACAAAAATCTATATATACAATATTATTTACGTTTGTCGTATTTTATAGTATAAAATTGTATCTTCTTTTATGAAAATTAACAAACAATGTCAACATTGTAACATATATTTTATTAAGTACATAACTACATTTTCGGTTGTGTGAAAATGCATATTTAAGTTTGACTTTCATCGAGCTTACCAGATAGATTAGAAACTAAGCTAAAATTTAAGTTGGCTAGATTAGATGTTTCTATTTGTCGATATGAACGTTAAGGTATCATAATATAATAAAAACTTAGAGAAATGTTGCAAGGACTGTTAATATCTGCTCAGGTCAATGAATATGTTCACACCTCACATTAATTAATCTCCGCATTATTAAACTCTACTACATATTACAGTTCATATTTCAGAATTAGGGTTCCTTGTGATTATTTGGTTAAATGCTAGCTGGAAATTTATTATATAGTAGTTGTTTTTTTTTTTAATTAATCTTTGAAAAGATTGAATTTGTGGTTGAATATATATTATGTATGTGTGTGGTTGAAAGGTGGGTCTATATGTCACTGTTCATGTATAAATACCTACCATAAAGAGCTTGGAAAATGCAAAAACTGACCAACCCAAACCTGGAAAAAAAAAAAAAAAAAACAGTGGCAATGGGGAGCACAAGAACTGAGCTATACTTTGTTTTCATGAACTATGATCCTGAATACCAGCGTCTTCGAGCTGATCAGTGAGTTTCATCATATCATTACTGCTTCATATTTTAATTATCTATCTGCAAGTTTCTTTCTCCATGTTTATGTTTTCTTATTATTGTTTAATAGAACTAAAAAAGGGGCGTATGAGCTTGATTTGTATCTGAGTAAGAAGCACGACGAGCTTTTGGCAAGTACCCTTCAAGATGGTACCTATAAGAAGACCTTATCTTTGGTCATTGTTGATGGTTTTGCAGTTGAAATCACAGAAACTCAGGTACTTAAAAAAAATTGAAGAATACATATGGGTGTCTGAAATATCAATTTTATTTTATTTTTACACTTTGGGTTGTGTTTATTTATAGTTTTGTTCAATGTAATCAGGCCAATGTGCTTAGATCTGCAAACGGGGTTAGAGTTGTGGAGAAGAATCAAGAGCTTCCTTAGTGGAGATAGCTATGAAGAATATTATATTATATATTAAAAAGCTTGAAGTTTGTAGAAGATTGATGAACATTTGTACATGTAGGTTTAATTAAGTTATCTTTGTTCAATAAAATCATTTCTATGGAGATTTAAGTCAACAAATATATCCTTTTCTAATTGCTACTTTTTTATTAGTAGCTCTTTGATATTACAATTGCTTTATAAACATTTTATGCTTTGAAATCAAAGACCTGCAGCTGGGTTTTAGAGACTGGTGAGAGGGTTAGCTAAGGGAACCTAATTTTTATTTGTGAATCCAAGCACAACAAAGAACTAATGCCAAAGTCCATAAAGAAACGATCATGTCCCCCACATTGGCTGACACAAATGAAGACAGATTCCCTCTTATCCTTTGTAATTTATGTTTAGCCGGTGAGGATGGGACAACTGATTTGAAACAATTCATATATGTGTGTTAATGTCTTCCCACCCCTTCCACTTTATCCAATTAAAGTTAAAGACAGAAACGTACAGCAAAAACATACTCGAGAACGGTTCAAAATTTCAACATTAATGTTTGAAAGCCTGTCTCTGAATTTGTGGGTCATTCCTCACATGCAATATGTTTGTTGCTCTTTTGTCCTTTCTCTGCTACCATTTTCTTCAATCAAGAAGCTCTTATACCCAGAGACTGTCATGCATTGCCTTGCATTATAACCTGTAAGAAATGTTTGAGATTACCCTGAAAAAGTGAAAGCAAAGGCAAATAAAAAACATGCTTTTCTATATTGTTTTCTTCCATGAAAAACCTAAAAACTTAGAGTTTTCAAAGCTTAGATAAAATGCAAATCGAACAAAGAACAGTGAACATTGTCCACTCTCTCCCCAAGGGATTGATTTTAAAGCCCTTAAAAAAAGGTAAGCAAATACGGAAGCCCTTGAGGGAGAGTGGGAAATGAGTTCCCATTGAAAATGCATCGGCACAAAGCTATCTTTTTAGCAAGGCAAGTTTTTTTTCACTCTCCCCAAAGATTTCCAGCATTGCCAGGGCAGTATTCGGTGGCATTGCAGGAAGCCCTTGAGGGAGAGTGAGGAACCAATGCCTTGTAAGATTCAAGGACCTTGCTGATTGGTTTGGCTGATTCACATTGAAGAGAATTGGCTAACAAACACCCTTTTATAGGATTTGAAAAAGGCTATATGAGTATGGAAATACATGTATCGATTATATATTCATATTTGACATGCAAAAAATGAGGTATTTCAAACTTGCTCAGAAAGACGCTCACAGTTGACTTCAAAGTCTAATGATCAGGAAAGCTCAAGTGGACGACGGAATATAAACCAATAAAAAATGAGTGATTATAGAGTTCATCCGATCTTGAAACCACTGAAGAATTGCCAAATACAGATGGGAATTTTGGCCTTTAAGAACCTGGACAAGGCATTAAAGATAAAAAAAGAATAAAACTGAAGCAGCTTGGTTAAGTGCTTAGAGTCATTTCATCGTTATCAATGCATGAATATGATTGTTTATCCATAAATGTCAACGCTAAGATTGATTCCCATTGACATTCCTTGCTTTTAATCACTAATAAAGTTAGTTGCATATCTTGCAAGTTGGACAATAGGCCAGTCTTGATCTAGAAATTTCTGCTCGTATTTTTTTTTCTTTTTCTTTTTTCCATTTGCACACTTATGGCAAATCCCATGAATAAATTAGTTATTTTAACCTAATTATGAAAAGTTATAAAATATCAATTTTTTTAAGTCATCGACCATTAAATGGTTAACGGAAAAATATTTTGTCAACTTTTAAAATTGACATAATAGCAACTTTAACTTCAACATTTATACATAATGTCATTTTAGTCTTGGTTTTAAAAAAAATTAACTCCCAATCTTTACACATTGTGATATTTTTTTATAGTTTTTCATTTCTATGTGACATCAAGAGTCTGTCTTGAAAAAATGTAATTTATTATATTAGATTTTTAAGTGTTTTTATTTTTTTGTATATTTTGATAAATTTGTTTTTTAAAATTTTTAGGTGAAAAGGTTATAAACAAAAGCAAAACTGTAATAAAAAAAATTTCAAATTACACCATGCATGTAACAACTAGATTTTTAGTGGTACTGAAAAAGGCAGTTTTAGAACCTCATTTCTATAAACTAAGCCTGTAAATATTAAATATAAATATTTATGGAGTTGGTATAAAAGAATATTAATGCTTGGTCCATCAATTTTGTTAATTAATTACTTAATTAGGATACAAGGACTAAATTATAAAATTCTAGTTGCTATAGGTTTTTAATTGACCAAAAAATTAAGGACTTAAATTGCAATTAGTCAATGTTTCAAAATGATAAATAAACTATTTCTAATTATGTGATAGTGGAAGACATGGAAAGTCCACAATGTTGGATTAATAGGTTAATGATATTAAGTAAATCATAGTTTAATTAGTTAAACAAGGTTAATTAGCATATAATTGTGGTATAAATAGGAAAAGTTAGTGGAAACTTACCATCTTCTTCCCATTCACTACCGTCAACCATAGAAGTAGCTTGAAGAAAATTTTCAAAACACTTAATCATTCGGCTATAATTTGGTAAGCGGATTTAGGTTATTTTCTTGTAATTTTTATGAATTTTAGGTCATAATAGTTTGATTAGCTAGCTCATGTATCAATTTGTAAAACTGATAAAGTTTTAGAAAGCTGTCATTGTTAATTTCTTGGAGAATTAGGTGTGAAATTGATAGAGTTTAAGCTTAGATTACGAAAAGGACTAGATTGTAATGTTTGATCATTAGTTTTGTACATAGGGACTGAAGTGATTAAAATGCAAAATTATTTGAGATTTGGTAGAAATAGAAAGTTGAGGGTCCCTAATGAATGTATGTGGAGTTGGATTTTATACCGATGTTAAGAATTGAAAATTATGGCTATTTCGAATTCATGGACTAAATTGAATAATATGTAAAAATTTAAGGGTATTGAAAAATGAAATTATATTGGTTCATTCATTTCAATGCACAATATGGAAATGTTTTGTATTTATGGATTGTATAAAACAATTATTTAGATCAAGAACCGGATCAAAGCAAAGTCAATTGAGTAAAAGCGAAAATTGTTGATCAGTCCGGAAGAATCAACTTGTTTGGTGTTTTGATCAGGTAAGTTCATATGATATTTGTTTACTTAGGTTGTTATGTATTTGATTTATATATGTATGTTTGATTGTGAAATATCTAGTTGTGAGTTGGTTTGAAATGATAGAATTTGACTAAATTGAAATGTAACGTTTATATGTGTAAAAGATGCCAATGTGAACTTAGTAAAGGTTCGTATACGATTGGCATGCCAATAGGGTATTGTGCACGCTTGTATGAGATTTGTTACAGATGTTACCGAGGTCCAACAATTGTTGTGGATTCTCAAGTTTAACGTGACACAAGTTTAGCTTGGACAAGTAACCTGATATGTCGTTATAAAGGTTTAGCCATTCAAGTAACCTGATATGTATATACATTCAATTCGAACAAGGAACTGGTGTGGTGTAGATACTCGTGTATTCGAGTCTGTTTACTAGGGTTCATTAGGTGAAACGGTTTAAGTGGAATGAAATAACATTTATATTCAAATGGAAAGTTACTGAATGAATTGATGATGAAAATTTGATTGGAGTAATGTCTTTAACATGTACATGATTGTATCATCCCTTGATTGAACGTGTTTTTAAGTTTAGTTACCTAAAGTGACATGATTTGGCATGTTACAATGTCAGTGTTTTTGATTGTCATGTCTAGCCAAATATTATGCAAAGCTAAAGTAACTTAAAAATGTTAGGTAATAATGTGGTAAGTTTTGTATGATACATGTGAACTCACTAAGAATCCTATATACCCGCCTTGTTTGTTTTCATTTTCTTGTTGACCGCCACATTGCAAAATTCGTCAAGCCAGATCATTCCGAAGCTCACACTATCACCGAGTCGATAGTTATACTATCATTTCAAGTCAAGGGTTGTGACATGTATACGATTTTTTTGGTGAGAACCTTAGCATGTAAATGTACCTATACTTGGCATGCATAACATAGTCATTTTGTGTAATGTCTTGCCTTTGGTGATTTGGTACATATTTGGTGTTGGCTATATGTTATCTTAAAGTAAGATATGATCTGTACCTACATGTTTGGCTTGTAGAATGACATAGATTGAGGTAGAAATGGTAAATTGTTTAATGAGTGAAATTAACTAGTATTTGAAAATTGATGCTCTAGAGTATGATTAGATTGAGATCATGTTTTTTAGTTGGCAAAAGTGAATTTGAATATTTGAATTTGTTTGGCATATTTTGATGTGTTTTGAATCACGTGGAAGTGGAAATTAGGTGAATATGTTGAAAGGTTTTGATTGGAAGTTAGGTGTTAGAGTTGTGTGACATGAATCCTGCCACTTGTTAAAAATTAAAATATAGTGAGGCAAAATAGGAAGATCTGTGAGGGCGAAGGACCGGGGGTGTGGAACCTCCGCGGTACGGACCATGCCGCACAAGTTGAATCCATATAGTGTTAGATTTGTAAAACAAATCTAAATAAAACTTAATAAATCAGGATCTATCATGTCAAATCATCAAGAATAAATCAATAACAAAACTAGATGCGGAAGCATATTTGAATCCATGAAGTCCTCGAAGTTTTACCGAATCTTAAGTATTTGATATTCCAAATTAGCACACAAAAAATTTAGAGAATATCTGCTCTCTCATTCATAATGATGGGATATTAGAAAAGATATATTGTGTATAATTTGGGGACCATAACCCTAATATTTATAACATTGGCATATTAGTTCTAATCAAATTCTAGTTAGCCCATCATTAATTAGAATTTGATTAGAACTCAATTACTAGAATATCTACACATATTTTACCCCTACTTTATTAATAATTAAAGCCTAATAAAATTTTAATCAAATTAGATCACTTTTAATTTGGGCTAACTTATCATGATAGTAAATAGCAACATGTAACTACCCTTATTATATATGTGATGTCCATATTTTCCAACATATAAGACTATACTTTTTCTATTAAACATTGATTATAACAGGGTTGTTTAACACTTAAATAGCTGTAGTCAAACTCCTCTTGTATTGTGTGTTTTTCAACATAGTGATTTTCTCTTCCTCTGGTCATGATTTTTCCCGATAAGGGTTTTCTATGTAAAATCAATGTGTTATTATTTTTATTTCCTATTGCTTTGCGAATTGCAATTATTCTTCTGTCATTATTAATGTTTATTATAACATTAGGGAATAGATACCAAAATATGCATTTTGCCAAAAACAGGACCCATATATTGACGACCAACATCTCTCATCGCAAAGTCGATCGACAGTAAGTGACGTCGCAACATCAAATGGTGTGGAGTTGTGACGTGACTTACTGTGTTGGCGATGTCATGATGTGAAAGTGACAAAGTCACGATGTTAAATCTAAATTTTTAAAACTTTACAATTTGGTCTTATTCCATACTTGAGTTTACAAAAGAGCTTTCATAAGTTCGTATAGAATTTGAAAATAATTATTTAAAATAAATTGAATGTGATTGATGTTTAATTGCATGTGTGAATGATTAATTACTGCATAATTAATTATAATTGTTTCGACAACAAATGTAACATCATTTAGTTCGAATATGGTTAAACGAGGGTGTTACAATGCATAAATGTTGAAAAAAAGAATTAGTAATAATCCGAGAAATCCCTAAAATTTAGAGCCGTGTGTTACTCCCACCGTCCATTAAAAGCCCAAAAAGGTCTGAAATGATGTTAGGTGACTTGTTGGTGAAGCTTGGGGAGTTCTTCGAAGTGGCGGGAAACTAAAGTAGTATTTGGCGCCAAGGGAAACTCCATTTTATGTTTGATAGGTTTTCCAAATTCCAACTCATTTGAGAACAAGCCCAAAAGATCGAATTATTGGTTCAAATTGTGGGGAAAAAAGGAAGTGAAATCAATGACTTCTTCACCGCCTTCAAAGCGAAGGCGAAAAGGGCAAACCGTTGACACAGAATCACCGTCAAAATCAACGTTGACCCAAGACAATTCATCCCCTTTGATAGTCTTCGCTCATGGCGCTGGTGCCCCTTCCTCTTCTGATTGGATGATCAGGTCTCTCTTCTCTCCTTCTTCAAAATATTACATGGTTCCCTCCCATTATATGGTTAAGTGAGTGGAATTTACGCAGATGGAAAGAAATGCTAAAGAAGGCTTTGAATGCTGTTGAAGTAGTGACATTTGATTACCCTTGTAAGTTCACTTCTCAGTTAAATTCGTTTCCTCTTAAAATTATTTTAAGTTGGATTTCTTTTTTTCATTTTTGTAATGTAAAATTTAATGGATTGTTTTGGTATTTACAGATATGTCTGAGGGAAAAAGAAGATCTCCACCCAAGGCAGAAAAATTGGTAGATTTTCACACAAATGTTGTTAAAAATGCAGTTTCTAAATATCCTGGGCATCCTTTGATTTTGGCTGGCAAATCAATGGGTTCAAGGTACAATATGATTGTATCAATACTATTTGTATTTGCTAATATCTGTGTGCTTAGAGCAGTCTTTTAAGGTTGCTTGATATATTACTTTATAGCAATAACACTATTTTAAAATTTAAATGTATGTTGATGATTTTATTCATCATTTTCAACGTATTGAAGGAAGATATTATTATAAACTTGGGGTACTCATTAGCAGCATTCTTAGTATTCTGCCATTTTCTGCTTTTAAGGAATTGAGGGTCACTAATCACTAATCCTGGTTCTTTAAGGTTGTGTAGATTTCATTGATGCTTGCTAGTATGTCTTGTTTTAAAGTCACGTTCCTTTTGTAGAATCAGCTGCATGGTGGCTGGAAGGGAAGACATTTCTCCATTGTTAATTGTTTGCCTAGGATACCCGCTTAAGGTTTGTCATTTTTCACACTTTGGTTTTGAAATTCATAGACAATATCCACTGTTTCTTTTCAAGTTTCTTATGAAGATATCCCATGGTTCTTTTCGTTTATACTGGTCCTATCCCATCTAATGTGCCTGTTTACAGCTGTTTGTCTTCTCTTGTAGTTTTCTCAAGGTTAACTCATCTAATTGTTATGCTTTATTTATTGTACCTTTGTAAAGGAGTCTTTTGCTACTTATGAACATAGTATTAATTATTTCTTGAATCTTAACATGTCTTTCTTTAGAAAATGTGATTCAGTGAAGAGATTTTTTGTTTTTGTTTTCCCATTTATTTCATTAAAAGATCATATCTTACACAAAGTAATACATTTGTTGAATTTTTCCCTTATTTTGATACTTGTGAATGTCGTTATTGAGATAGTGAATAGTTGAATAAAGAATGAACTGAATGTTGGCATTTTAAATGTGGTTCGGGTGCTCCTATAGGATAGTAGCAGAAACCAAGGACTTGTACCTGAGGAGTGGTACTTTTATCCTTTTGATGTAGCTTGGAAACAGAGTCATGCTTTATTATAATACATTTTCTTGCTTAAATAAATATCAGGGTATGAATGGAGCAGTGAGAGATGAAACTCTACTTCAACTTAAAGTTCCTGTGATGTTTGTGCAGGTACTTTTCTCATCTTAATACATGGTTCTTTGTATTAATGGATGTGGTCTTCATATTTTTATCTTTTGTCTGTAAAAAAGATTGGGCATTTCCCATAACTGGCTGATAAATTTATGTTGCTGTATGCTGATGGTCTGGATATTGATTAAATTTCTAATAGCATGATACTATTTTTATGTAGAAATCTTTTGAAGGTTATGTAGTTCTTATAATGCTATAAGCTACTCATTTTGACTTTGAACTTTAGGGTACCAAAGATGGTCTCTGCCCCTTGGAAAAACTAGAAGCTGTTAGGAAGAAAATGAAGACAATGAGTGGGTTGCACGAGATCGAGAGTGGTGATCACTCGTTCAAGATTTCAAAAAAGCACCTCCAAACCAAGGGATCAACCCAAGAGGAAGCTGAAGATGCAGCTGTTCAGGCCATTGCATCATTTTTCACCAGGTCTCTGAGATGAAGGTGAATCAAAGCCTTAATCCTTTTTGTCTAAGTTTGTTTAATGCCTTTAGCCTTTGTTTGTTCTAAGGATTGCTAAGGCCCAAGGTTCAAATGCTCCCTTTTTCCCTTGGCACTCTACTATTGGCGGAGCAAGTTCTCATTCACATCTACTATATCCTCACTACAGTGTTTATGGATGTGAACTGAGAAGCTTATCATTCTTGTAAGTACCTGTAACCCAAGTACTTTTTAATGTAAAGCTAAACGCGAATGTGTGAGTGAATCTAATTTAAGCTGCGCATGTTTCTGCAAGGTTGAATCTTTTATCAAGTAAAAGATTACACCATCCATTATAAAAAAACAAAACCGTGATATATCCATAAAAATATATCTATTTTCCCTTATATTTAATAGGAGATATGATAATTTATAGTCTTACATTGCACGAGACACCATATTAGACTGCTGGTGAGACTGCACATGGTTTTATTTAGTGTAGTGCAACACACTATACGTGCCAGGGCCAGCCATCTCTTTAGTCGCTGTCACTGCTGCTGTTGTCTTTGCTCTTCTTGTGCTTACTCTTCTCCTTCTCGGGCTTCTTCTTGCTCTCGGTCTTCTTTTCCTTCTTTTCTTTCTTTTCCTTCCTGTCCTTGTCTTTCTCCTTCTTGTCTTTCATCTTCTTTTCCTTCTTTCCATGGCAAGTTGTAGGCATGGCCGTGCCTTGAGCTACATGTTGCTGAGCATGGACACCATAGCTCACGGTCTTGGACTCGGCATGTGTTTTGGTTGTGTCATGGCTCAGTTGGTTGTGCCCATGTGATTGACTCACACCCTTACTCTCCTTATGAACCTGAGTTTGGCCACTGCTCGGATGGTGTTCGTGTTTCCCTTCGTGTAGGGTTTTTTCAACGGGGCGCACACATTGTTCAGTAGCCATAGCAATAGATAAGATTTAGAGTCAGCCTTGAGCTTCTCTTAGGTTGCCTGCTGAATTTAGCAATGTAAATGCAGCCATTAATATATAGGCATGGAGAAAAGTGAGATTCCTCTTGCATTATGTTACATCACCCTTTGAATCTATTTTCTCATATCGGCCAATTTTATTTCGTAAAGAAATTCTATCAACTTATTTAATGCGTTCTAGATTTGTTGAATACAATTCTTTTTAAGTATTGGGATGTTTAGGGACATATTCGAAACATGAAAATGGGTATAGATGAAGAATCAGCCAAAGAATGAGTTCCTTGATGGCAATATCCATTTTACATGTTTCTTTGCTTCTGCTTCGTTGATTATTGTTGATGAGAATCAAAGTGCTTGCCCACCAAGCAAATGCGTGCAATCATGTTGAAGCATATTATCGGAAAAGAATGTTAAATTTTATTATTTTTTTAATATTTAGAAATTATGTAATGGAGAATAATACATAAATCATCCCACTATCTTAAGCTATTATGGAAGTGAGATTCTATTGGAAAAATTTAATGGTGAAATTTAACATTTTCAAATGATAATGGTTTAGCTGAGATTGATTTTTGACAAAAAAATAATGTCATCTTATAGTATTGAATTGAATTTTAAAGATAATTCGTAATATTTTTGTTTTTAAAAATCAAAATCAAAATCAAAATGAAATGAAATGAAATTGAATGTTGATTTTAGATTAATTTTTAGTATATGAACTAATCAGAAAAAATTTAAGTTAAGAGTTAGAGATTGGATTTTGTCTCATTTATTTAAAAAATGAATATATTAGTAGAAATTTTTTATTAATTTTTATTATTAAAAATTGATGTGATTAAAAGAATAATCGAAAAATTACATATAACGTGTCACATGTACCTTGTTTTAACATATATATATATATATTAAATTTTAACAAGATGAATGAATCAAGTTCTTAATAGAATAAATTAATTTGTTTTTTGATTTGATATATAGGAAGTAATTTGTTCTAAATTAACTAATATTTTGGGTTGATTTACCCATTATGCTGAGAAAAAATGAAATTTGACTAAGTGTATTGTTCTTTTGGAAATTTATTGATATAGATGTTTTTGGAGGGAAAGAAAAATATGTTCTATAGGACGCGTTTTTACTAATGTGGTAATAAAAACACGTACTGTAAGATGTATTTTTTTTATCTCAAAATGTATCTGCACATTTTTACTTCGTTAAAATAGTAGTCGTGATTAGTTGAATTGTTGTGAAGCGTAGCCAACAAAATTGGTAAAAAGCTTATTTAAGTTTTGAAACATATAAAAGAAATCAAGGGTAAAAAAAAAAATTATCAAGTTGAGAAAATAAATATTTTTATCCTTTTAACATATTATGATTCGATAATATCATGTATTTAAAACTAGTTTTGTAGTAAAAATAAAAAAATTCCAAAGGGTATAGATAAAAGAATTAATCTTAATTAAAATGATTCGACTAATAATCATATAATTTAAATATAAAAAATAATTATACGAAATAAAAACATCATATTATATTTATATATTTTAATAATTTAACGTCATATCAGTATTTTTTATCCTCAAAAAATGGTTGAAAGGAGATAACATATTTTATTTCATACCATCATTTCTTACTTGGACATAGAGAAACAAAAACATCCGACTTACAAATTTGATAACATGTCTTTGTTTATTCATAAATATATTAGTACGTAAGACATGATAATTTATAATTAATCTGAGTCGAACAAAACCCTCCTAAATCAACGTCGGAGACTTCCCGTATCTCACTGTGCCTGTCTTGTCGCAAACAACGTAATGCTCTTTGTTCGATCTTTTTTTCCGGCAACAAAACAGACGAACAACTGCAAATTGGCCTGAACTTGAACGTGGATTTGAATAGTTTCTCAATGGATCGAGAGAGCTTCGACGGTGGCGGCGGAGGAGGAGTGCAGTGTACTAAATGAGGCATGGACATGGTTCTGGAATGGACTATTGCTGAGTTGAGCTGTCGATTGAAAGCGTTGAATTCGAACGAGTCGTAAAGGGTGCTACCGCAATCCCATATAAGATTGTTGCCCTCTGAGTTTTGCTTTTTCTTTTGTTCGCGTTTTTCTCGGGATTTCTCCATTTTATTTTCTCGGAAAACAAACAAAAAAAAAAGTAGATGACGAGATTTTGTTTATTTTTTTTTCTATTACAAGAGCTTCTTATGTTTGGTTTTCCAATAGTCGGTACACGCGGTATAATAAAACATTGGTTTTCCAATGTTTGGTTTTCCAGAGAAATTCAAAGCGTGATTGCCATCACTGTCTGTCCAATAGTCGGTACACGCGGTATAATAAAACATTTGGTTTTCCAATGTTTGGTTTTCCAGAGAAATTCAAAGCGTGATTGCCATCACTGTCTGTCCCCATTCAAATGCAGATAACATTAAATATGAGAGAGAAAATTCGCATTAAATTTACTCGAGGAGAGGGCAATATTGAATTAAAACTTGAAAGAAATATTAGATTGCAGCCAGAAAATGTTAATCAAATCATCATCAAAAGGATTGATGTTCAAACAAAACACTTAAACATCAACATTAAAAAAAAGTCATTCACTGCTGCTCCTTTTCCTCTGCAGATTTGTTGTATTGTTCCATTTGTTTCTTGTATACTTCCATGGCTTCATTTGCTTTCGCATTCCAAACATCCCTTTCTTCTTCACTAAGCTCCTAATAAATCCAAACCCAAAAAAATCAACACAAACCAAATATCAATTAAACAAAAAAAAATAAGTTTAAAAGTTGCAAAATTGGTGATTTTAGGATGATAACATACCTTCCATTTCACTGAAATCAGGGCATTAAGTGTAGAGTTGTTGATTCCTTGTCGTTCTTGTACCAGAGTTTTCCTTGCTTCTTTGCTGAACAAAAGGAAAGAAGATGCAGGCTTTTTAGGTTTATTAGGATCTGAATTCTGCTGCTTCTTTTGTTGACGTTTCTCTTTGGTTTTTTTAATGATATGATCAGTTTTCTCTTTCTTTTTAAGCAATTGAAGTGCTTCTTGTTTCTGTAGTTTCATCATCTCTTCTTCTTGTTTTTTAACATTCAATGCTTCTTCTTCCTTTTTCTGCTTGTAAACCTCCATTTCTTCCATGTATTTTTCCTTGTTCTTCTTTGCTATCTACAAAAATCCGTAACAGAAAATGAGATTACGTGATCTTAAAGTTAAAGAAAAACATGGGGTTTGTTCATTTTATTCATTTTTACCTCTTCATAAGGCTTTTTTTGTTCTTCAGTCATGTTCTTCCATTCTTCGCCCGCGATTTTCGCCGCTTCCAAAACGTTCTTGCTTCCGGTATCGGCGAGTAAAGCCGCCCTTCTCTCGTTGGAGAACAAAAAGAAAGCCGACATGGGTTGCTTAGGCTTTAAAGGATCCCTTTCTTTCTTGGTTTTTTTCTTGGTTTCTTTCTCAGCTTCTTCCTTGAACTGCAAGTATTGTTCCAATAACTCCATTGCTGTCTTTTGTTTATGTTCATCTTCAAAGAGTTTCATGGCTTCCGTCTCGCGTTTCTCTTTCGCAATCGCCTGTAAATACACTTCCTTTTCGGCTCGATATATCTCTTCGTAAGGCTTCTTTTCTTCGGCCGTGATCGTCTTCCATTTCGCACCTAAAATATTCGAAACTTCTTTGAAATCAGCCTCGGGATTCTCTTTCTTTATCTCTTTCCATTGATCTTTGCACCACAAAATGTAAGGTGGAGATGGCCTTTTCTTTTCAAATCCTCCTCCTTTGTTCATCGAAATTGCGAAATTCTGAAATAAAAACCCAAAATTTAAATCACTAAAAAGGAATGTAAAGCATAACCCAATGTAAAAAACAAACAAAAAAAAGGACATTTTACCATATTAGGCTTGAATTCCTTCATTTTCTGCAATTTCTTCAGCTCCAATTGCAATTTCTCTTGCTCTTTACCTTTATTTTCAATCTCTTCATCCTTCATCTTCAACATTTCATCTTTCTCTTTCAATAACTCTTCGGTCTTTTCTTTCTCTATCCTTAGCTTTTGAAGCATATCTTGCATTTCTTGCAAGTCTTTCTCGAAAGATTTCTTGCTCTGTTTTCCTTTGCCCGCGGCTTTTCCTTTGAGAGATTGAGAGAGTCCGTCGTGGTTCTCTTTCGACCGATCGGATATCATCGGAGAAGGAGCCTGCGTTGGGGAAAGCTGCTGTGAGAGCTTTTGTGCCAAAATATTGGCTTCATTTGTTGTTGATGATGATGATGATGGGTTCTTCTGTTTCAAGGCTTTTCTTCCATTGTTTCTTGATTTCCTTGGCACATCAACAACAACAGCTGTATCCGCCATTTTTGGGTGGAAGGGAAAAAAAACTTTAAGCTACAGAAATGTGTCCCTTGATTTTGAGATAAATTAAGAAAAGCGGTGGTGGGTTTTTTAAAGAGGGGCTGACGGGGTGAGCAACGGTCTGGTTTTTCAAAATTCAAAATATAAGATGAACGTTGAACGGTCTGATTTTTCAAAATTCAAATTTAAGATGAACGTTGAATGACAATTGAAGGGAAGATGGAGGTAAGATGGACTAAATTGAGCAAGTTTATTTTTTTTAAGCAGGTAATTGAACTCAAATTAAATATGGCTGGTAAAAGTAAACCGTAGTAGGGAAAAAAGATATTAAGTACTTAATTGGAAAATAAAAACTCAAATACAAAATTTTATATTAAAATTAAGGGTAAATTGCACCATTAGTCACTTAACTATTTGTAAATTTTTGTTTTAGTCATTTAATTAAAAAAATTTACAATTTAATCACTACTATTTTTAATTTTTTTTGGTCACCTACTATTAAGTGACATTTTTTAGCTGGTATGGTAATTTTAGTCCCCGAATTTTATATTTTATATTAAATTTATCTTAATTCTATATAAAATTATAAAAAAAAACTCGAAATTATTTAAAAATAGAAAATTCTATATAAAAATTTTAGAAAAATAAAATTTCGAAAATGATGTTGTTGAAGAACTAATATGTATAGGCAATAAAGAAAATTACCATTCAGTAGAGGTTAATAACAAATTGAAAATAACATAGAACAAAAAAAAAAGTTACATCATTGTGCTTCCTCAGTGTTTCTTAAAGGCTTTAATCACTATTTAGCCCTTGAATTATACTTAGTTTTCTCAAATTGGTACCTAAACTTTTTTGTTTCATTTTGGTACCTGAACTATAGTTCCGTTACACTTTTTTACCCCTGTTGTTAACAATGTTAAAAAGAATAGCAACAAATCAAAACACACCACATGTCCCCATTGACTACTGATGTGGACGATGATGCAGTTGTCGAACAGCGTTGACCAGACCCAAAAAATATAAAAGGATATTAAAAATTGTAAATAAAAATAAAAAATCTAAAAAAGAAATTAAACATTGTAAATAATTAACAAATTAAATAATTCTTCTTCTTCAATTTTCTCTACAAATTCCAAAAGAATACGAGGAGATTTTTATGTTGTCACCTACTTTCTTTTCTTGATTTATTTTGACATTACTGTTTTAAGATTCGTAGTCTTGAAATAGTAACAACATATGATTTAATTAAAAAATTATAAAAATATCTTAAAATTATGAAATTGTCGCTTAAATGCCACCGATTCTTAAGTTTTAAATAAGTTCTACAGTTTTTTAATAATTATTTGCAACTTTAAATATTATTTTATAATTTTCAATAATAACTTTACAATTTTAACAATATCTAATAATTATTTACAATAATTATTTTTATAAATTGTTTACGATTTTTAATAATTTTTTTACAATATTTTGTCTAGTCAATGCACAATCAATACGCTCAACTACCACATCATCATCCACACCAGCAGTCAATGGGGACATGTGTGTTTTGATTGGTTGTTTTTTTTAACACTGCCAATGGCAAGGGCCAAAACGTGTAACAGAATTATAGTTTAAATATCAAAATTGGAGAAAAAAAAGTTTAGGTTGGTATATGAGGAAAATGATATAATTCAGAGTCAAACAATGAATAAAACTTTTCTCAAAATCAAATTAGTAGTATCATCAAATTAAATTCTATACCCTTAAAAGAACATCCGGAACTCATATTATAGAAGGTTGCTCTAATATCTTTTTTTAGCCAAAAATAAATATAAAATATACTACAATATTTTCTTTTTTAGATTTAATTCAAATTTTCAAATTATTTAAATTGTTTTTCAAAACTCAAATGCATACTATACTATATTTTTTCTTTCTTATAATAAAAAATGCTACGTGAAGGAACTTAATATTTTTATTTCCTTTAATGGTTATATTTTTTCTTTCTTATAATAAAAAATGCTACGTGAAGGAACTTAATATTTTTATTTCCTTTAATGGTTTTCTAAAGAATGAGTATTGAATATTTTTATGCAAATAATACAGAAAGATTTGGAGGATTTAAAAACAATTTTTCTTAATTTTCTCACTGTCTATTTTTTGAAAAATTTATCTACTTTTATTTAGTTTTTTGAATTTTCAAAACTTTAAAAAATTATTTTTTTAAGACAAAAAAATATAAAAATTATAACTTTTTTTAATTAACAATCAAAACGAAAATTTACCCTAATTTAATAACTACCGGCATAATTTACCTTAAAAATAAACTTATATGGCAAGAAGTATATTATCTGTTTAAAAAATACAATACAAGACTGCAATTTATTTCAAAATCAAGATAAAATTTTAAAATGAAATTCCATCAAGCACTTGGAACTTAATTCTATCCTGTTAAAAACCGAGACTACATAATGCTCGAACTTATATTTTTGTACAGAAAATATAACAGAGTCACAAGTAGCAATAGCAATGAATTAGAGTCTTGATTCCAGTGATCATAGATCAATCTCAGTGTAACCTAAGATTTCTAAAAGAATACTAAACTCATTTCATATTACAAGAGATATTCTCCCATAACAGTTCCCTTCAAAAGCTTGTTTTCCAAAACACAGATACAGCAGAACAAAATCCAGGCACTAAAGAACTATGCAGTTAAGCTGGGCATATGCTTGTATACATTTGGAAGTGCAACAAAAGAAAGGGTTACAATACACATATCATCATCCTACTCATCATCTGAAGTAATCTTTTGTTTTTTCCATTTGTATGCAGCTTCCAAAATCTTGAGGTTCGTCGCCTGGTTTTCTTCAGGGAATACATAATCGAAGTATTCTTCATACCTGCCAAGCCAGATGGTTCAACATTTAGTGTTGCAGCAAAACACAGATATGCGTTACAAGTACCATAGAGGTCCCTATATCAGAAGTCAGATTGCATTTTGCCCACTTTACTAAAAATATTTGGACAAATTAATCCCCGTTAAAAACTGGCATCCAACGAAAGAAATAAACAGTTACACGTGATATGTCATGTGTACCTCGTGCTGACGTACAAGGACCAGTTTTTAACATAAAAACTGAATGAAAATTTTAATAGAAAGACCGGATGCTCTTTGGTCTAATGGACAAAGACTAATTTGTCCATTTTCCTAATGGAGGGTAATTTTGTTCGAATGGGGGCTTATAATTGTGAAATCAGAAAAGAAAATAATTAATGGAAATGAGGAAAATACAAGTAGACCCTTTATGGTTAGTAGACAAGACAAAGAAAAAGAAATTCCCAATTTAAGGGGCTAGGCAACACGAAAATTCTTTCCTGAAGTGCACACACAAATATCTAATTTTTACCAAAACATTTAACATTTTTTGTTAAAAATATTGGTATTGCGTGCACAAAAATATTTCACTTTTTTAGAAATATTCGTATTGGTATAAATTAGAAATATTGGTAAAAGGTTAAATTGCTGGGTACACTCCCCGAGTGTACAGCAGAATTGTCCTATGAAACATAGGGAAACTATGTTGACTTGCATGCTCAATGGTTTTATACCACGGTTCCTAATTGTTTGATTCAAGAAAACAACTAAAGATGCAGGGAAAGCAGAAAACAGTAACATGAGAGATCCAAGCAACTTGCAGAAGAAAAGAAGTAAATGATAAGGAGTTACATACCCGGTAACACCACCATCTTCACTCGTAATTTGCTTCCTCTTTTTGAGTTTTTTAGGCAACTTAGACTGGACTACGCTAATGTCACCAAGCTCACCGAAACTGCTTTCCGTTTTAAGCCACTCTTCCAGGAGCATAGCACGCTCTTCTTTCAGTTCTGGTGCTGACGTTCTATAATAGTTAACTGCTCTTTCAAAGATTCCTGATAAAAAATAGACAAATAAAAGGTAAGAATTGGTTATACTAATACATAATCAAAGTAAATGTATAACAGGCAGCAAAAATTGGATTGGTCCAAACTCACTTCTCGCACGCTGAACGCATTCCTTCTTTGCTTCATGATTATATTCCTGAACCCCATCTTGTGGCAAGTCCGAACTCTCATCATTCTCCTCCATTGCAGAGGCTTCAAAGTTTGCATAACTAATCCACACCTTCAAGTGCTTTGTACGATCTAATAGTCTCTCGTACAATCCTCTAGTTCGTTCATATTCACCTTCAGAAATTTCAAAATCTATGTATGCCTGTCAACAAAGAATATGAAACATTACCACATAACATCATTAGAGTTGAATATTATTTAAGACTAAAAACTGTCAGTCAAGAAAGATACGACAAGAAATGGAGAAATCAGTCTTAAAGACACCCCATCACTGTCCAAATTTTAGTACCATGTATATATCTACTAGCAAACATGCAACTAGTTATAAAATGAAGTTTTCACCAGAAAATCATCAGCCATTTCACTAGAGAAACATTAATCATGAGATGAGAAATACTTATTGGATGAATTGTGAAGCAATAAGACAAAATTATCGAGCATTACCAACAAAAAGACAAGTAATTCACCCTCCAAACCCAGAACTTGTTGTAATAGCTTCTGCCTTAATAGGGTAAATACAATCACAAAGATAAACAACATAAAACAGTTGCTCATAGGGTAAATACCTTCCACAATAACTCCGGCATGTCCAAAGCTGGTTGTGTGATGGCAAGCTCAAAAATAGCTCTTGCCCGCTCTGTTTCAGCTAATGATCTTTCTAATTCAGCATATTTGCTCCATGCATAGCAGTTCTCAGGTGCCCACTCCAGATACTTCTCGTACAGTTTTCGGCAACGGTCAATATTACCAAGTTGCAGCTCAATTTCAATATACTTCTTAAAGATCTGAATTTGAACAAAACAACATAATGAGAAAAGTTCATGTTAAAAGTAGTCAAAGTTATAAACTTTCAGCATAAGCTGGACATTTACCTTATCTTTAGGTGCCTTTCCAATAGCATTTCCCAAAATTTGCCGTGCACCCTTGAGATTGAGCTGTCTTATTTCAAACTGTGCAGCAAGAAGCCAGATCTTTGCAAAAGAAAACTTCTCGTGTGGAATAAGCTTAAGGCACTCCCTGGAAAATTTTTAAATTAATGAGGAACTACTCAATGTCTATTATAACCAACCACAAATACGAATGGTGAAAAACACCCAAAAACTGAATGATTCTTTAGAATACACCATATGTCTATGGATGAGGGAGACAAGATAAAAATCAAAATAACATTTGATGTATGCTATAAATGTAACAGTAATTCACTACCAACTGACTACTATAAAACCACCACCATATAATCACAAGATAATACATTAACTCATGTCAAAGAGAAACAATGCAAATGCTGAAATGTGTTATTTCTATTTTAAACAACATCATTTTTCATGGCATTTTAGATATAATGAGCTGTCTTACAAATAAACCAGAAGAAAGGCACCAATGCAAAACAAGGAAATATGGAACAAAAACACTACCATGAAAAGAACAAAGATACTGATAACACAAAGAAATAGAACACTCAATGAGAAAAAGGGTGCAACAAAGCTAACGTCGAATGTTAAATTTTAGATTTTCTTCTTTCCTTTTCCCTTTTAATCGGCACATTACAGGGTAATGAAATGGACTGTTATGAGAACATGAAACCAAAACATGCAAACATTCAAATAGTAGGCAACTGGGAAATTTCTTGCAGAGTTCAGTTGACAAGATTTATTAGTAAAGCAATTATTTCACTTGCAATTTAGCAACAGTAGCAACCAACAGAACCATAAATCCATTGCAAGAACATAAAGATACCTGTACACATCTCTCGTCCGCTCCATATCCCCAGCATCAAGCTCCTCATATAAAGCATAATTAATCCTATATTACAAGTAAACCATAAGTTGGTTAGTACAGAACTATAATATTAAACCAAGCATATAACCATTAGGCACACAAAACTCACCACAAGTAAATATATCTCTGCCAATATCGCTTCTCCTCAGCTGGAGGAACATTAGCAATAGCTCTCTCATAAACCTCCCTAATCCTCCCCTTATTGCCTACACTCTCTTCCAACCTTATATAATCAAACCAAGCATCATAATTCAATGGATTCTTCCTGACTTCATCCTCATACTGAAACCTCCTCTTCCCCACAATGGCATCCTCAATCCCTTCCTTGTCTCCGTATTGCTTCTCAAAAGCCACAAACTTTTTATACAAATCCTCTGCACTACCTTTGGGTATATGATCGAGAGCAAACTTGTAAATACAACGAGCTCGTTCCGTTTCCTTACACCGTTCCTCAAATTCGGCGAATGCAACGAATAACTGCTCTGCATCTTCTTCATCCGCCAGCTTCTCCACCGCACGTTCGTACACATTCCTAGCCCGTACAATCTCCCCATTCTTCATCTCGAATTTGGCATATCTAATCCAAGCTCCAACTTTGGGGTGGCACTGAACGAACCGTTCGTAAATTGCACGGGCGCGTTCGACTTCGTTGTAACGGAGCTCGAATTTGATGTAGGAAAGCCAACCTTGTTGGTCAGGCATCCACGACATCCAGCGTTCGAAAATCTGGCGAGCTCCGGCGACGTTCCCTAACATCTCTTCCATGTGGATGTACTTGTACCAAAGCTGGTCCACTCGCGGGAGGAGCGTAACGGCACGGTCCCAAACATTCCTCGCGTGGTTGATGAACTTGTTCTTCATCTCCACTTCGGCGTATTTCAACCACAATGTGTGGTTCCGGTAATCGACTTCCAGAGCGCGCTCCCACACGCTCCTTGCTCGATTGAAGTCCTTTTGAGACTCTTCCCATTGGGCGTACTTGATCCAAACACTTTGGTTCCACCGAACGCGGCGAATTAGGTCTTCGAACTCCTTGCGTTTGCGGAGGCGATAGTCGGCGAGTTCAGTTGGGTCCGTAATCTTTTGCTTAGGCGGTCGGATTTCCGCCTCTTGACGTTCTCGAGCTTCTCGGAGGATCTGTTCGGCGGTAATCTGGATTGGTGCCGGAGTTTTATTTTTGACACGGGTCGGTCGAGGGAGTTTGACCTCCGTGTCTTTACGGGTCAAATACCCGAGCGAAGGGTCAGCATCTTTGGATGCCATGCTTCACGATCCGACAGGGGATACGAGTCAGATCCGGAAAAAACCAGCGGACACAGGGTGGGTGAGAACTGAGACGAGAAGAGAGAAAACTGATTTGACACGGCGGTAGGTCAGAACTGAGATGAGAAGGAAAAAAAACTAATTTGCAGAGAGAGCAGGGACGATGGTAGGAGGAAGATGATGATAGACGAAAGAAAAGATTTTTCAAATCAAATGAACAAAAAAATTAGGGTTGTAAATTGTAATTCTAGGAGGGAGAATAATAAGTATCCCACTTAAATTTAAAGGTTACATTTGGTCACGGATAAGTTTTTGACACCTTTTTAATTGATATAATAATAATTTTAATTATTATTTATTAGTTTAAATTTAATTTTATATATAATTTATTGAAAAAACTCAAAAGCGACTAGAAAAACATAATGTTATTGTTTGGTGTTTAAAAATGACTTTTTAAAATTATTTTAATCTAAATTAAGTTTTATTATTTAAATTGGGTTTTAATTATATTTGTTCATAAGTTGAGTTATTTATCTTAATCTGAAGGTCTTCTTAAATTTTGAAAGGATTTAAACAAAAAATTAGAACCATTTAAAATATCAGTTAGGCTCAAGTTCAATCCCACTTGTTTTCAATGTTTATTATATTTATTTATATATTAGGTAATTTTTAGTACATAATTTTTGTGAAGGTATTTATAAGACATAAAATTAAATCTATAATAATACATAATACTATAATGTAAATATTAATAAAATATTAAGATACATGTATATAAAAAGTTTAACAAAAGAAATTATATATAATTATTAAATAGAGTAAATTACACCCAAGTTTAGAGTGACTCTGTATGTAGATCACCCTATTAAATATTAAATTAAAATAATATAAATATTCTTAAAATTTTCAAAAGAACGATATGGGCAACTTAAAATAGGCTTGGGCTAATTATCTACAAATAGAATTGTCCATGGGTTAGGTTCGGTCCTAACAAAATTTTTGGCCCAGGTTTGACTCAAAAATGGGCCTAAATTGTTACCCAAGCCCAATTCAGATAAAAATGCTAAAATTTGAACTCGGTCCGGCCCGCCTGTAATACATTTTTAAAATTTTTAATCTTTATATAAAAAAATCTAAAAAATATAATACACCAAATATATTAAAAATATTAAAATAAATATTTCCTAACAAATTGAAAATAAATTAAAAAAAGTCTTTATACTTAAATAACACTAAGATAAATGTAACCTAAAAAGCAAATACCTCTAAAATAGTAACAAAATTAACAATAAAACAAGTGTCATACAATAATAAACATTAACAACAAAATAGTAGCAACATCATAATAAAATGGTAACAAAGCAATGGTAAAAAGTGGGAAAACAACAAGGGTTTTTTATTGCAAATTTGAGCTGGAGCAAGTTAGGCCCAAGTTGAAAACACCTTATTGGAGGCCCAACCCAAACTCATTTTCCTAACCTATATTTTTGTCTAAACCCTCCCATTTTCGAATAAGCATTCGAGCTGAGTCGAGTGGCCCGACCCATGACAACTCTATTTACAAATATGGGTGGGTTTGGGCAAAATTTTAACCTCATATTTTGGACCGCAACGAGCTTAAACAAGTATAAAATGTGTTAATGTGGCACTAATAAAATTTTTGTTATCCACACTTTAACCAAAGCATAAAAATTTTAAATATTATATTTATCATTAATATTTCACACTAGATGAGTATTTGGTACATTAATGGTATACTTTTTACATTCTACAAATAATTCTAGAATTTGGACATGTATTTTTTTTTTAAATATCTTTTAATATTTTACTATAATTTTAGTTGTGAGTTTAAAATTTACACTAACACTTTAAGTAAAATCAAATGAAACTTTCAAAATTTCAAGTAAAATCACACACGTCGAGATTTCTTAATATATATATATATATATATATATATATATAGTATTAAGCAAAATAATTAAATTAGAGACAAAAATATTTTATGTTACAAATATATATATAAGGTTTTATTGAAATGCTAAAATCTTATTAAATATTGCATAAGATTAAAAAATTAATACTATAGTTAATATAAAAATATTTATTAATTAACTGAAAACATAATAAATATATTAAAGCTAATAGAATTAATAAGATTTAAATTAAAAATATTATCAAATTTATCATAAAAATAGACAAATTCTATTAAAAGAAAGAGAGTGAAATTAAAAACTTTTGATGGCAAACATAATTATTTTTAAAAAAATATTGATTATAAGGATTAAAATATTATTTTCTTTTCTTTTTACAACTTTTTTAGGGCGTAAAATACAACTTGACAAAAATTAAGGGGTCGGGCCCGGTTAATCCTCTCTAGATTCTTTATTGTAATATACTACTTGTTCGGTTAAGGGCCTGTTTTGTCTTTAAAAAAAATTGGAAAAAATATTTTTTTTTATTTTAATATTTTTTTAAGGAGATTCAAATGGATTTATTTTTAAATAATATTTATATATTTTTATAATTAATTACTATGTTCTTTTATTATGACAGAACAAACTAATAAGAAGTATTATGTTTTGTAAGACTTTTTTTTTTCTGATTTTTTGGTCCATTTGTATTTTATTTACTTTGTAAATATATATTCGTTAATTATATTTCAATTATTTGTTGATTTTTGTATTATTTTATAATTGTACTAAGTTTATACATAGAAATAATTGTACAGGTCTAAAACACAACATTATATTCTAAATTAATTTAGAATTTAAAGGAAAAAATAAAAAGAAAATATAAAAAGATTCCAATTCCCAATTTCAAGCAATATAATATTGTTTTTAATTTCATTTATTAAGGTAATTTAAAATTTCCAATTTATTTTTCCAGATTAATTTCATTTAGTTAATGTACTTGATAGGCACCTATAATACAGGGACCTGATCAAATTAATCTGACTATTAAAAAAATTAAATAATGTCAAATTGGAGTAGAGTTAATATTTTTAAAGTTTTTTATGGTTCTGTAAATGTTTGGAATTGAACTGCAATTGAAAAAAAATTCAGGACATTTTTTATTTAGTAAATGTTAGGTATTGTTACAAAATGGACTTATTTAATTCTTTTTATCAATATAGAGACTAAATTGATACATATAATAATAGAGGGACTAATTTAATCTAGTGCCTACAATACATGGACCTTCTAGGTCCTTTAACCTATAATCATATATTATTCTTCCCATATGCAAGCAGATAGGTCCAACTAATGTGACAAACTGTCACCAAAGAAAAAGAAAAACAAAAATGGGAAGAGACATTGGACTAGTTCTACTTCTTTTATTTATACCGTAATATTATGATTTGCACTCAAATTAATTTTATTTTGGGTTAATCTACCATTTAGTATCTGAATATAGCTTTAAAGTTCAATCTAGTAACTAAGTATTTTTTCGTAATCATACTTGAGTTTAGCTTAAATGTTTCTTTTGGTACTTTGGTACCTAAGCTTTTTTTTGTTCAAGCGAAGTACTTCAATTTAGTTTCAATATTCAATTTGGTATTTGAGTTTTTTTTTTTGGTCCTAAATAAGTATCTATATTTTTTTATTAGAGCATCCGTGCCAAAGATTCATTGGATCAGATGATGCTATTTGATCTACGTATCAAACTGAATACTAAAGTCAAACTTAAGTACCAAATTAAGATAAAAAATCTAGATATCAAATTGAGCGTTAAAATTGAACTAAAGTATCAAATGATATATTAACCCTTTTTTTGATTTGGGTAAACAAACCCAAAGTCACTAAACTATTAGTAAATTTATGTTTTGGTCGTTTAACTTTAAAAAATTATAAAATAGTTACTAAACTATTCGAATATTTTTATTTTAAGTCCAATGATTTAAAATAAAAATTTTTAAATAATTTAATAACTAAAATATAAATTTATTAATAATTTAATCAGGTTAAATGTTGTTTGCTGTTTTTTATTTTTATATAATTAAAGTATTCATATTATAAAATCATGTTCTGCAACCCTTTATCTCGCCATTCGTTATCAACATCGTCAAAAGAATCAAATTTCCTTCTCTCTTTCTCTCTCTTTCTACTGCTTAGCCATTTCTCTTTGAGAGAGAGAGAAAAAAAGGCTTAACATTTGAGGCACACCGCAGAGAAAGAGAGAGAGAGAGCATTTGTTAACTTATAAGGAAGAATGGCAGTTCCCAAGGTTTGTTTCATGGCTGTTTTTGCAGCTCTTGTTTTTGCTATGGCTGTTGATGCCCAGTCTTCTGCTCCCGCCCCTGCTCCCACAAGCGACGGTTAGTTCTTTCTTTAAAAAAAAGTTCCTACTGACGTTTTAGATCTGGCTTCCGAGATCAAACGCCATTTTAGATTTTAAATGATTAAGAAAATTTTTATTATTTTTTTGGGGCGCGACAGGGAATTCAATCGATTTAGGGATTGCGTACGTGTTGATGCTGGTGGCTTTGGTGCTCACTTACCTCATCCACGCTGCTGATTTCTGTTTTAGCTTTTGATTTTGATTTTTTTTTTTAATTTTTGCATTTGAACAATTTATGTGAAACAATGGTTGGTTGTTCTCGATTTGAGTCCTAAAAGGGTTGTTTTTGTGACTTTAGATATTAATTGTTGGGATTCGTTGATAATGTCATTTTTTTTTTAATCTTTGGTGTTAGTCTCTTTAATCTTCTATCATTTGCTAATTCTCTTTTTGCTGCTGTATCTTCCATTTTTCGTCTCTCAAATCCTAATGGATTTAGCTTATTCTGGAAAGCTGTGATGTTGCTAAAAAAAAAACAATAATCATTTGGATTAACTGTATTTCAAAATAAAATAAAATTTTGAACGTTCAATTCACCTTTTTAATAAAATTTTGAAGAAAAGTTATAGAGCCCATTAATTAAGGGTGAGTTCAAGTTCGGCTCTGTTTGTTTGTTTGTTTTACTAATTTTAGATTTTTGGATTTATTTTAATAGCTTTTCAACATTATTCAGTGAAGTTTTAATATTTTTATAAATACTTTTAAAAATAAAATTTCAAGTTAATTAAAAATAATCAATAGCTATTATATAATAATTTTTTGAAAAATATTTTTTATTTAGTGTTTTAAAATTATTTTCATTATTTTAAACATAAATATTTATTTGTTTTCATAAAAATAAAAATAATTATAAATTAAATAAAAAATACAATTCAATTGAAGTAGACTTGATTTTTTTATTTATATTCATGTCGATATTTTCAATTATTCCAACTTTCGTGTTCAACCCTAACATTAAAGCATGATGGTTTTCTTTTTCTTTTTTGAGGTGAAAATAATAAAAATGTGTTACATATATTACAAAACAGATTCAGTTTAATCATAATAGCATGACTATATTATACAAATTGAGTTTAAATTTGATTATATCATTATAGATGTATATTTAATAAAATAGTTGTGTTGTAAAAAATTGAAGAATACGAATTTGAATACATTTAAATATGTAATGTTTTATGCTTTGGCTCATTTAATGTAACTTCTTAAACATAGATAGAAAAAGGAAGTATGTTCTAGTGTCATAGGCCAAAAATTGAAGTTTGTGATGAATACACATAGAACATCTCATGAAGGTCAACTGATTAATGAAAGACTCATTTGATCTACTCGAATTGACTCGATTTGTGAAATAAGCTCGTTTATTTGAAACATTGGTGACCCAGTGAAGCACTCCAATAAAATTCAAGTTATCATAGTAAATATTACAAGTCCTAATAAATAAGATAGATAAACTTTGATCTTAGCTGTCAATAATTTAAACTGTACTTTTAGATTTCGAAAAGCTCAACTATAAATAAAATATTTCCACCACATTTGTAAATTGTAATGATTTACTCAAATACTAAGAGCAACTAGTTCTCCACAGACAGAAAAAGAAACAAATTGCAAAGAACAAATAAAGTGTTAGTATTTAGTACACTAACAATATACTTACTCTATTCCACAAGCAACTTAAAAAAATTACCATGCGTCTTTTTCAAAATAATTATTATTTTAATATTTTACTATACACTTAATAGGATATTTGTGACCCTTTTACTAGAGTCTAAAATTTCCATTCATTTTTACTATTATAAATTGGTTCATATATCTCAACATAAGGTACATGTGAAATGCCATGCGTCACAATCTAATTATTTCGTCAACTATACTAGTTGTTAACAGTAAAAATGAATGAAAATTTTAATAAAAAAATCAATTTACTCTTTGATCTATCTAGCAAGAACCAAATTTGCCTATTTTTTAATAGAAAGAACAAAACTCTATCGAACTCCTAGTACAAAAGTCTCTATGCTTTTACCTTTTCAAATTCTATTTACTTCTTTGCACCATATCCAAAGGACATTTTTAATCAGAATCTCACAACGTGTGCTAGAATTGTGAAACTCAACAAGACAGTAACAAACAACACCTTACAGGTTGCTGTTAACTGTAACACAACGGAGTTGAAGTCGGAGTTTAGCAGCTGATCTGATCAGCTTTTTTTTCTTTTTTCCAGAAGATTGAAAACAGGGGGGGTTATTAGAAAAGTGGGGACTTTCAAAGTTTGAAACATAATTTCCATACAAACAATTAAGGCAACAAATGTGTTTTAAGGAGGGCTTGGTCCAGCACATAAGTTGGAGAGACAGATCACACATACTGTTTCATTGATTCATACATATTAAATTGAAGATCAACGCCACATAGAATAAAGCCCTCCTATTATATGCATATTAGCACACTAACCCATAGCATACTTCTGGGTCCAGCTCCGAGCAGTTGTCTCGTACTTAGCCCTGTCGGTCTTGTACATGTGGGCAATCTCTGGCACCAAGGGATCATCGGGATTTGGGTCCGTCAAAAGTGAGCAGATTGAGAGCAATACCTAGAATCAAAATACAAATAAGAACACATTCCCCACACTTCAAATACCAGTAAAACCGAAGCAACCAAAAGATGTATGATGCAAAGCAAACTAATTGGGCAGTAGATGAAATGCTAGGGTTGCTCTAACCTTCATTTTTAAACCAGTGCAATTTTTTAATGGTTTCATGAAGAATTGCTAATAGATGACATAACAGAGAAATGTATTATTATTCAAATTAAGAGATGTATATGCTTCAAGACATGTTGAACAATAACCTTGGATATGGTGAGGGCAGGGCTCCACTGCTCCTTCAAAATATCGAGGCAAATGCTGCCATTGCTGTTAATATTAGGGTGAAAGACCTTTGTCCTGAATGCAACCTGAATTCAAGCGAAAAATATAATAATAAAAATAATAAGTACAAAAGAAGAAAAGAAGAAAAATAGAAAACCAAAGAAAACTAAATGAGAAACTTGCTAGTCATGAATCAGCTGCTAAACGAGTATGTTACAAGGCCATTAAGGCGGAAAAAGAGTATGAAATAACATCACCATGTAATTACGAGAATTAGCATAAGTCTAGCTCAGGATTGACAAGCCATTATCAATAGCATACAAATATATTTCTCTAAAAAAATTTCATGTATTCTATCTAAAATTATATGAGCGACATCATTGTTGGATAAAATTATAAATATTCCTATGGTGTCCATGCACAGTAGATTTGTTTAACCAAAAAGTATATAGTAAATGTGAGGAGCCATAATGAAACATCTATCTGCATGTAACAGAGAAGGCTTACCTGAGACTGTTTACAAAAGTTAAAAATAACAATAGATCATGTAAACTTTGGCACTGAAAACCACCTAATAATAGCCTTTCACATATAAACTAAACCATTAGACACCTAGCATGCATATGCATGCACCACTGTGCATGCATACATGCCAAAAGGAAAATAATTGTGTAACAGAATAAGCTAACAAAAGCTACAAAGAATTAGCTTTTACTCATTTCAATGCCAAGCAATGTTTGCACAAGCCATTTACCCTGTAAAGACACCATGGTCACAGAGTATTTACAGTAAGGAATTAGCTAAATAACATGAAGGCTTTAAAACATTTATGCTCATACATATCCCTCCAAAGGTTGAAACGTAGAATGGGGGATGTAGGAACATCGGTCAATTAAAAGAACAGTCACGTATACAAGACTTGCATGGAAAAAGAACTTGCAGTATATAGAGGGCTATGCAATTTTGTCTCTAGACACATAAAATGGCATGTTTCTAAAACATAAAAGAAAGTCAGTTACAGTTATATACAAAGTCAAGAAAAGTAGACATACACAATATACAGTTAATCCAGAAATAACGTAAAATAGAAGGCTAAGGAATAAGATTAAGTGCCTTGGGTGGCTTAAATGGATAGTCCGGAGGGAAATGAATGGTGACTAGAAACACTCCACCGGCATATGGACTGTCAGGTGGACCCATAATAGTCGCTTGCCAATGAAACATGTCTTCAGCAACAGGGCCTTATTTCAATGATAAAATCAAGTAAAACATCAGCTAGATGCAAAATCCAAAACAGCAAGTAACACTTAACTGAAATAATGATACAAAAATAAGCTCTGATATGCAATATTTAAAAAAAAAAGGTTTCTTCTCCAAAACATGATCATTTCCTCACAAATTAACCTATAATAACATGAAAATGAATAGCAATCAATAAGGAACCAAAAAGAAAATCATTACCAATTTAGAATGAAACAGAACCCAATGATGTGAATCTAAAACTTTAATCAATGGAATCATCATGATCAACATCATATTCCTAATAAAAACTATAGATCCATCATATACATAAATAATTATCTCATGTCATGATTTAAGAAAAAATTAAAAAGAAGTGTAGTTTCATGAAAACAAAACTAAAAAAGGATGATAAGAATAAACAACAAGAAGTAAAAAAAATTGAAGCTAGAAAAAAGAGAAAAGAAAGAAGAAATTGAACCTGCACTGCAAGAGGTAGGAGGATCTTTCTGTAGATCCTTGAGCTCCTTCAAGATCCGCTTTGAAGCCATCGCCTAAACCCTAAAACAAACCAAAAAGTATCTTAAAAGGAAAAAAGAAAAAAAAATGAAATTCAAATCAAAGCTAGATCGCCTTCAACGAAGATTAACACGGACCAAAAAAAATCTAAAATAAAAAGAAACAAAATAGAGAATTACAGAGCTAATTGGAGAAATTTTGAGAGAAAAAGTAGCTAAGAGATCCTCCTGTCTTGGGCTAATTTTTATTTTGTTTAGTAGTCGCTGAAAATAGCTAAAAAACAAAGTAAAGAGAAAAAATAAAAATAATAAAAAGGTTTAAAAAGGAGAGGAGGAGAGGTCGAATGATATTTTTTGGGTAAAATACACCCAAGGTCACTAAACTATTAGTATGTTCACGTTTTAGTCACTTAACTTTAAAAAGTTACAAAATAGTCATTGAACTACTCAAAAGTTTTATTTAAGTCACTAGGTTGTTAAGGTTTTTTTTTTTTTAAGTCCAGATAGTGAGCTCCAAGTGACGATTCAATGATCAATATGATGGATTTGTATTTATCGACAAGTAGAATATACCTTAGATCTAAGTCGATTTAACACTCAATATCAAAGATCGAAGAAAAAAGTTATTTAAATTTTAGTTCGAAAATTCATGATGTTTAAAATTATTTTATAAAAAAAAAGTGACTGAAACGTGGGGCGATCTGAACAGGGAAAGCCATACAAATGTAATTTTAACAACCCAATGACTTGAAATAAAACTTTTGAATAATTTAATAATTATTTTGTAATTTTTTAAAGTTGAGTTATCAAGATATGAACTTATTAATAGTTCAGTGACCATGGGGTGTAATTTACCCTTTCTTTTAGAAATATTTAATAAAAAGATAGGAGAATTGGGTTGTCTTCTTGCGTTCTCATTGGCTATCTTCGCGGACCTCTTGTACATTTTTTTTGTAATAAAATGTATTTTATTTTATTACTGCTACTGTAATAACTATTATCTCAGCTGAAATTATTTTATTTTATTCTCAATTCTTTTATATTACAAAAATAAATATTTCATTTTTAAATTAGTAATAGAAATATAAAAGTCTTTTTATTTTTTTAAATTACTCGTCAAATCGATTGATTTTCTATGATATTTAATTTAATTCTTAAAAAAAGATTAATTAGATTTTTTTTATGAAAGAATCAAAGCGGACGATAATTAAGTTGAAGAGTTAATTACTTAAAAGGTAAATGAGTGAGAGTGACGGCTGAAAGGATATTGGATAATATTTTAGAGTTAAATAAAGATATTTGTAAATAAAATCAACAATCAGAGTGGCGCAGCGGAAGCGTGGTGGGCCCATAACCCACAGGTCCCAGGATCGAAACCTGGCTCTGATATTAGAGTAGCTCAGCTGGCCTGACAAATTTTAGCCCTCTTCACTTCTTATTGAATATTGGCCAAATTTCCTTTTAAGCCCCTTCACTTATTAAACCCTGAAATTTTAGTATCAATTGTGGAGCCCTATTCCAACATTTGTTGACGTCGAACTGCCTGAAAAGGAACGAATTTGAAGTTGAATGTACAAAAATGCCCATTTCAATGGCAGGAAATTTTTATTTTTTTTACCTAGTCATCTTGATTGTTTACAATACTGTTATTGTGTTTCCCTTTTCCCTTACATCATCACAATTTTCGAAAATCATAATGATAATATGCATTAAATAGAATTATTCAAAATTCTATGATTCCAAATGCATTTACACATGGTGCGTATCAGTAACTGATATAGTAATCTAATGGACTGTATATAATACTATATAAACCTAGCTCAATCTCATTGTCTAACAGTTAGTTCAGCCCTGAGATGGAGGACACCATTTATAAAGTAATTACTATCATCGGCCATGAATGTCGTCCATGGTATACCGAACAGGTTACGATAGCCAATGGTCTTTCTGCCTGTGAATGTGTAGTTACCTTTATACTTACTTAAGTAATCCTCGGTTGGTTTTGACCTTGCTGCAAACTCATAGTCAATGGCAAAAGTGACGGCTCCCTTCTCTTGCATTCCCAAAAATAGCCCAAAGCAGTGGAATGAGCTTTGCTGGTCCATATGGCAATGTGCGGAGAAGAAAAACCCTTGTCCACCAAGATGGAATGCTTGTGAATAAACTTTACCACCTGGAAACAGATGCGCGCATTCCTCGCGCTTCAGGTCCAGGTACACAACGCACTGTTGTCTTGGCTTTTCAAACTCTACAACCTTGACTGGGCGGTACTTGTAAGCCCGTTCAAGAAAGTGGCGATAAGGGGCATTCGCCTCCTCTGATGCAAGAGCACGCTGTTTGTGTGGTGTCTCAGCCTTGAAAAAGAGGGCTTCGAGCACAATCTTGGGTGCAATTTCTGCATCAAAGTCATTGCAGGTTAAAACTTTTTTAAGCTTTCTGCAAGTCATATGCGGAAAACGGATTAGTCGGCCAAGGCGTGTAGCGAAAACTCTACGCCTTTCCTCCAGTTTTGGGTAATGAGTCCGAGCCCACTTCAGCAAAAAGTCATAAACAGCATCCTCTGAAGCTACCTGGAGATCATCACTGGAAAAAACTACCTCTATACCAGCAAGAGGCAAGTTGAGTACCTCATCCTGGAACCTGAAAAAAACACAGTACAAACTAGTTTATTAAAAGTTCTACAAATTGGACCCCCCAAAAAAATAATTAATGAAATGTTGACAGCAACTTCACTAACTTTGGCACTTCAGACCACAAACATCCAAGCTACTTAATTTTACACTAATGTACCCATGTTATACAAGATTGCAATTATTGCCCTCATAGTTTTCTGAAGAAGAATGACCATAATTTTGAAGGGAAAAACTTCGAAATAAAACCAAAAAATATCAACAAAAGGATGCCAAACACACTGAAATACATATAGTAACAATTAACAAAGAAAGCAACCTTGTTACAGATAGAAACTACTCAAAAATATAAATAAGTATTTAATATTGTAGATAATGACAGCACTCACTTGGTTACATCCTTGTATTTTGCAGCAAGAAATTGCTTTGCTGCATCTGCCAGTGGCTGAGCAGCATCTGCCATTAAAACAGTAGAAGGAAGATCCAAATACAGTAAGGCAGATTCGCGGGTCATAGGAAGGTTTCGTAACAATCGACTACAATATCTCATGCATGATGCAACCTTGAATTTGTCAGCCGCCATCAACACATCTAGCAAGGCAGTAGGAGTGGTAGTTGATAGGGTGTTGCCATACATAAAATTAAGGAGGTCCAGGAGAGCTGCTTCTTCTGCTCGGGAAAAAAAAGAAGAGAACAAACAGTACTAGGTCATATTTATGGTTTACCTAGTCAATAAGTAATGACCTAATAAAGAATATAATGATCTTTTAGATCACAATTAAATGCATGAATCAACTCATAAATACATAGCTGATTCCCACGTGAAAGCAGTCTTTGTTCATTGGGTTCATATCATAAGGGGCAAACAGAAACAGGAAACTGTAATGGGAATATTTAATATTCTTAACATTTACCAGAAGCATGTACCCGAAGGGTTACATATCGCTGCTCTGACTCTGTCATTCCATTTGAAAACAACTGCAACAAGAGGCACAAACAAGTATGTCAATCACGAATAAGCCAACCAATGATAAAGGCAGAAACCAACCACAATCCCTTACCTTATAAAAGAATGGACTTTTAGCTGCTAAAATTGGAGAACTTATATGAATGATATTAACTCTTAGAACTGTAAAATGATCCTTATTCAAAGATGAATAATTGTCATGAGCCGTATCATTCCCTACAAAAATACCAAACCTGTATCAAGAAGGTTCATTTGTTGCAATCAGATGGTAACTAATATTTTGCTCTCAAATACGAATAAGCTAAGGAAAAGTTCAAAATTAACGTTCTTGAATAACAGAATCCATGGTTTATTGCGACCCATTTGCTCATTTCCAGTCAAAATTCGACTTAGTGTGATACTTTCTTGTTTTGCTCTTTTAGCAATTTATGAATAAGCAGCCACAAACAACCAAACACACACACAAAAATGAAGAAACCGCAATAGTTTGAGTTATTACAATAAAAAGATCAACTAAAAACAATGCCTTCATGAAATTTACTAGTTACCAATTTGATTGCAGTTCAATCCAACATCAGAAGGCGACCCTTCAATCATTGCCACAGCATCTTCATCTCGATTTTCATATGTTAACCCATCCACAGTGTCCGGCACGTTACAATTCAAGACTTGCTCCTGACGTTGCACGACATCTACAAGAACACAAGAAACCGTCAAAACCTAAAAGAAACACAAGTAAAATTATATAAAATAATGTCAATAACAGAAAGAAGAACGAACAAATTTCTTTCTTGAAATCTTCCCTTCGTCTCTTCCTATTACGTGCCCAATCAGCGATGGAAGAACAACAGTCACCGTCGGATTTCGTCTCCGGCGAATCCGGAATGACCTCAATCCTCAATACCCGATCGGAAAAGTTACTGTTGTTAAAAGCAAAACCGAAGTCCGGTTCAGGGGTATCTGAACCGAAAGCTCCGCCGGGTGAAAATTCGGAGACCATAATCGTTGATAGATCGAAAAGATCAGGAACGTTAAGCACTCCCATGCCCAAACCCTAAATTACAAACAGATTATAAGTAAGTATACGTATAAGCAAAGTTTGAAAAAATTGGGAGTTAGTTGGAAAAATGAATTAAAAATTTCAAAATACTTTAGAACTTGAAACATTAGAGTTGCTTTGTTCGTATCTTATATATGTAAATATTTTTTTTTAAAAAGGGACTAAAATTTAAATTTCAAAATAAAAAGGTCTATTTATATGTTTACAAAGGTTATGCCATCTGATAAGTTTGTATTTTTTTTTTGTAAATTTAAAATTTAGTCATTATATTTTTATTTTTAGAAATTTAGTCCTTTAATTTTTGAGTTTCAAAATTCAGGTTTAACTATTAACCCTATTAATTTTTTTTGTTAAATTTAAGATCATTGTAATGTCATTCTTTTTATTACATTGCTAGTAAATGAAATTTTTTTATTTCAAAATGTTATACCATTAAATTTAAAAATTAAAATTAAAAATGTTTTTCACCTTAACCCCAAGTTTAAGAAGATAACATATATTTTTTTTTAAATTAAATATAGTTCTAAGACTGTAAACTTTTTTTCAATGTGAGTGTTTAAAAGTTATCTAATGTGGTTGATAGGGGTAGTAGTCTGATGATAGATAAAAAAATCAAATTACTTGCGAACTGGCATGAATCAGATGAGGCAAACTGAAAAAAAATCAATTGAATCCATTGAACTTTTTTTTTCTTTTTTAATATTCTTTTACTTTGAATCGTTTAATCAAATCAATAATTGATAGTCTAATCGATTTGAATACCAATCAAATTCTAAAAACATTGAAATTATCTAATATCCATACTAACGTAAAATAGGGCTAATGTTACAATTAGCTCGTGAATTTCACCTAATGTACTATGTGGTATCTAAATTAAAAAAAAAATGTCCAATTTGATGCCTATACTATCTTAGTATATATGAATATATCTATGCCATCAATAGAACCCCTCGTTGAATTGGTATTGTGAATTAATCGGTTAGGAAGTTACGAAAATGTCCATTCATAATTAAAATAAGTTCACTACAGGAGAACAGACTTTTAGCGGCGTTTTTTTCGGCCTTTAGCGGCGTTTTCACAAGCGCTGCAAAAAACGACGCTATAGACGACGCCGCAAATTTTTGCGGCTTTTTTTTCACAAACGCCGTTAAAGACCATGACCTTTAGCGGCGCTTTTCCCGCAAACGCCGCTAAAGACCATGACCTTTAGCGGCGCTTTTTTCACAAACGCCGCTATCGAACAAACCATTAGCGGCTCTTTTCTCACAAATGCCGCTAAAGAATATAACCTTTAAAAAAATATATTTTTATTAAATAATATTTATTTTCTATATTATATTTTATTTTTGAAACTTTAAACTATATACTTTTAAAGATAAATAAAAAATATTAATTAAATTAAATTTTCTATTAAAATTTTAACTTTAAAACTAAATATATATATTTAAAGCTGACTCAATGTATACATTTAAAGATGATAATACAATAGATGTAATAATTGAACAATATACTATCTTACTGTAATATTTTATCCTATTCAACATTTTTTCTTTTTTGAAATTTTTTATTAACAATTATATTAAGATATTGAACACATAGAAAATTTAACACACCAAAAATTTTCTTTATCAATGCATTATAAAAGATGTCCCTTAAACTAGTTGAGATTGTACTAAATTGTAATAGCTACAATATAAAACATTTAGCAACAATAAAACAAGGACAAATAAAGCAAGTATCATCTGGGAAACTATATCCTAGAATAGCCAAAAAAAGGGTACCCCAAAAGGGTTAACAAAAAATATTGATAAGAAAAAGGAAATTGACATGGCTTTGGAAGAAACAAAGATGGCTTGCCATTATTAACTAATGGCATACTTCAACTAGACCAATAATATAATCAGCATTAATACTTGAAGAAACCTGCTAAACTCTCTTGTATATGCAGCACCAATCACCCACACCAGCTTCCACTCTGCAATGCCTATCACAAAATATTAAGCAAAATACCTTACCCGATCATGGTATTCAACATAATAATCATGGTTGTACAAGCTATAGTAGTTCCTCTTCGATCTTCTAACAATAACATAAAATGAAATGTCCACTGTGATTTCTTTGCTTTTGATGATTTGACTACACACAGAAACTGTGACAGGCAAACTGAATTTGAAATATTCTATATTACGTAAAACTAAATCAGTAAACATAATCCAAACAAGTTATGATCAAGAACAAAGTATTGTTAATCAACAAAAGAATTGTCACATTTTCATCCAACATCACTACTGACTTCATCAATTTGAAGAAATAACATCCTATGGAAAATTGTAGAATTTCTGCATAAAATGCAATATTCCAATTTTGATTTGACAATGCTACAATAGCTAAATTCATAGTGATGACAATTGCGGATCGACTTCTCAAGCTGCAATTATGTGCCAAACGAGAAAATAGAACCTTAGCAAGTAAGCGATTTGGAGCCACTCCAAAGACTACATGTCAAACCAAGTATCTTCATATACTCTAGATCCGAGTTCTTCACAATCTAAATAGAAAGACAAAAGATGGCATCGGCTTAAAAGATCATCGATTAAGCGGTAGGTAAAACAAACTGATAGTACAAACTTACTTACGCACTAGTAATGCTTCTTTTTTCGCAAACCTTAGTAATATCAGCAAACCATAACCCAAAATTTCATCAAGAACTCTGTTTAAAAATCGCATAATATCAAGTCTGGCCATAATTTAAGCGCAATGAACCCAGTCATGGCAGCACGAACACCAAATTTGTGAGCCTACAGAGTGAATGAAAGTAAGAGTAATTTTTACCAAGTCAATGGAAGTTTAACCTGTGGGAACAAATATCAAGTCTGGACATAATTTAAGCGCAATGAACCAGTCATATGGTACGAACATAAATTTGCGAGCCTACAGAGTGAATGAAAGTAAGAGTAATTTTTACAGAAACAAATCAGTTTTCACCAATTTAATTGTGTGAAACGATTCAAACCTCATAATTAGCAGCCGCATAAAAAGCATCCATATCTACATGTAACCAAATCCTAGAAAGGTCACGTGTAGATTCAAGCTCTAAAATTCTCTTATCCGCAATCTAAGAAAAATAGCAAATAATTTATTAATAGCAAATCATTTATTTACTTAAACATAATTTCGACTTTTGCAATTCGTATAAAGCGGTATTAAAAGAACCTTTTGATAATGCAGTAATTGATACTTTAGCCAAACAAAACTACAGAAAAAAACCTCATCAACTGCTTGCTAGAAATGTTGAGCTGCCTTTTCGAAGTAAGGCCTGGCCTCATCTTTCCTTGTTAGTCAAAAATGCAAAAGATGTCTGAGCATTTCCCAAACACCATAAAGCATCATGCTTCTTAGGGTTAATCGACAAAGCCTCCTCTAGCTTCGAAATAGCATCTATTCACAATTAATTTTTAGTAACCAAGAAAATTAATATTTGAATTACTAATGAATGAAATTAAATTTATTATGTGCATATATATTATGAGAACCTTGAATCATTTTCTGTGAATCTGGAACGCTTTGAAACTGAGACAACTCAAGTAAAGCTCCAGCCCCTCTTGTTAAGTTATGCAAACAATAAATATAAATTAGCCAAAAATCAATTTTAATTGAAAAAAAAAAAAGATGAAGAAGAAGAAGAGAAAAACAGATCAACAGAATGAAGAAGCCAACGTCGGCATCGAGAGGATTGGAAGCATAAGTAGCTTCGAAAATTTTACGAGCTTGCTCGAAAAAGAGCAGCCTATCAAGCTCACTCGACGATTCCATGGCTGCTCGTTCCTATCAAGCTCACTCGACGATTCCATGGCTGCTCGTTCTAACTTCTTCTTCTTCTTCTTTTATCGGGTTCGATATTTCTTATATAAATAGCTTGAAGATAAAAAAAAATAAAATAAAATAAAACGAGAGAGAATCCGATGAAGGGAGTAAAAAAGCAGCAAATACGAAAGAACGAGCAACAAAGATAATCTCACTCTCCATTTGCTTTGCTTATAGAGTTACTGCTGTTGATGAGGGTGATTGAGAAGAAGAAGAGCTTAAAGTAGCAAAAGCGGCAGAGAGAAAGGGTGTTTTGAGGATACCCATGTTAGGGGGAAAAATTAGGGGTTTCAAGGGAGAGGGAATTTGGGGATAAAAAGGCGCCATTTTTTAATTAAAATGATTTTTGCGGCGTTTTTATAAAAACGCCGTTATTGCTTTTTTTTGCGACATTTTTCATAAAAACGCCATTAATCTCTATTTTATATTTTATTTTTATTTTTGTATTTTATTTTTTTTGTTATCAATATTTTTATTTATTTATCAATATTTTTTTAAATCTAATATTTAAACCACAACCCTTAAACCATAATCCATAAACCTTAAAATAGTAACTTATAAATTTTAAACCCTTAACCATATACTTTAAATCGTAAACCCTAAACTATAACGATAATTAATTCAATATTTTAAAATTAATATTGTCTCTTTACAGTTATATCAATATTTTCATTTTTAACATGTGTTTTTCTATATTTTTACTTTTAAAATTTTTTTCAATAAAATCCAAATGTTGCTTCAATTTTTCAACAGTAAACCCTAAACCTAAACCCCAAACTATAAGCCTATATCCTAAACCCTAAATATATATATTACAAGGGATAAAAGTAATTAAAAAAGAATCTTATTACTTACCTAAACCCAAAAATAATTTGATTTTTTGTTATCTTATCAAAAATCCTAACTCTTAAACCTTAATAGCCTAACCCCTAAAACCATGAACAGTACTACGATCCTAACTGTAAAACAAAAAACCACAAACTCTAAACCAAAAACAATAAATATTATATCATAAACCCTAAACCCTTAAACCATGGACATTAAACCTTAAATCTTAAATCATAAATTATAAACCCCAAAATAATAAACATTATATCATAACCCCTATCCCCTAAACTCTAAACTCTAAACCATAAAACATAAACCATAAACCCTTAACCCCAACCCTTAAACCATAATTAGATATTTAATTATATGTATACACCTAAATTTTGATAGAGATACATATCAGAATTATATATGAATTTCGATTTAATGTGTAATTGTAGATGTGAAATTCTAATTGTGGTTTAAATGTATAATTGAAACTTTAATTTTGATTTAATCATACACATTTTAAAAAATAAATACATCAATACATTTTTATATTGAATAAATATAAATATTTATGTATGCAATATATGAATATAAAATGATGTTATATCAATAATTGTGTTCATAATTTATGCTTTTAGGATTTAACCTATTGCACACTAAACCATTGTTCACGTATACTTTTGGGATTTAACCCATTTTGATATATATATTTTTTAAAATAATAATTTATATTTATCTTATTTAGATTTATATTATAAAAAAAATCTAAGATACACAAGTTAAGTAGTTTACCATATTTACCTTTAAATTCCAAACCCCATGTAACACCCCTACCCGTATCCATTGCCAGAATAGGTACGAGGCATTACCGGAGTTTACTGATAATTCTGAGTCATTTATTATTCATATTTTGAAATTAATCATAACGTCTCTTTATTGGGCCTTCGAGGTCCCAAACATACATTAAAAACCAATCGGAATTAAATCGAGATCATAAAAAAAATTTCGCAAATTATTAAATTTTATTTTCATCTAAGTACTTACCATTTCAATGCTTCTTGTAATTAAACATGTTACCATTCAATCAATAGCTTGTCCTTTGTCTAAGTGTCAAGCCACATCATTGTTAGTTTACTTGCATATATTTTATATAAATTCAACATTGATATACTTATTTTCTCGACATATCACACTTGAGTTTAATAATTGTCTTTACTTAAATAATTTCCTTGTATTAACGTATCAAAGATAATTATATATGTACATGTCATGAAACATATTATTCTATTACCGTTTCTTTATAAGTATATATATCAATCATTTCATTATATCAATATTTAATGATTCATCATTTTCATATATTTTAAGTATATTTATTCCGGTAAAGTTTATATCAAATTTAACATAAATTATATTCCATGTACTTATTCTTATTTTGTTTATCTATCTTCATAATTATTTCATACAACTATTTTGTACATATATTTCCATATGACCAGCTATTGTAAACATTTCACACAACCATTTTATGTAACCATTCGTCATCTAATATGTATTACCTAAATATCAATTGTTCAATAGATATCATAGCGTCTCCCATCCACGGTCTTGTTTATCTTCGACATGATGCTATAGTGTCTTTCAACTATGGTCTTACTCATTTTCTGTCACGTTGCCATGGTATCTTTCAACCATGGTCTTATCCTTTTCATGTCACGTTGCCATGGTATCTTTCAACCATGGTCTTACACATTTCATATTAAGTTGCCATGGTATCTTTCAACCATGGTCTTACACATTTCATTTCAGGTTGCCATGGTATCTTTCAACCATGGTCTTACACATTTCATATTAAGTTGCCATGGTATCTTTCAACCATGGTCTTACACATTTCATTTCAGGTTGCCATGGTATCTTTCAACCATGGTCTTACACATTTCATATTAAGTTGCCATGGTATCTTTCAACCATGGTCTTACACATTTCATATTAAGTTGCCATGGTATCTTTCAACCATGGTCTTACACATTTCATTTTAGAGAGCACACTCACGAACCTCATCCTTACAGTGGGATTACCAGTCGAGCTAAATCCTGTAATATAAACTCATAGAGTATTGTCGGGATTACCAGTCAGGCTAAATCACAAGCGACAATTACTCTAATAAGCTTGGATCACGAATTACAGTCCAGGCTAAATTGAACCTAATTCGGATTACCCATCCGGGCTAAATCCATTTTCCACATATTCTTCTTGGAGGGCTATATCGAGGATAGGATCACCCGTCGGGCTAGATCCTTTTTTACCGTCAATTCCTTTCGAGAGATCCATCGAATTTTCCTTTTATTCAACCGGGATTTCTTCCCCTTTATATCAAATATATCAATGTTTCATCGATTTTCATACAATGAACATTCAAATCATATTCACATCAGTAACATACATTTCAAGTATTTAAGAATATAATTCAAGTTACATGAATTTACCTCATTTCTTGTTTGTATTTATAATTTCATTAATCCGATATCTTTTCCTTTCCACGATCAAGTCTCATATTTGAGTCGTCTGGATATTTATAAATAAATTTGATCATTATTTTCATTCATTTCATATTCTAATGCATTTAATTAATGCTCTAGGAAAAGTTACCATTTTGCCCCCAAACTTTTAATTAATGACGATTTCATCCTTGAAATTTGGAAAATATAATTCTTGCAATTTAATCCTTATTTCCAGCTATTATTCTCATACATATTGATATCAATCTATGAATTCTGTAAAATATCAAAATTTCTCCATAATTTCAACACTTTTCAATTTAATCCCTAAAATATGTTTTCCCCCTATCTTGAACTAAATCAATTATTTCATTCAATTTTGTAATTTAAATAATAAAATTAATCCATTTTATGCAATTTGGTCCTTTTTTACATTTTTACAAAATTGCCCATAAAGTTCTACTTTTATTCAATTTAGTCCTTAAGCCTAAAACATGCAAATTAGCCATGCTTGCTGAATATTCATATATATATTTTCCTCCTCCTCCTCTCCATTCCACATCCTTAAATTTATATAATATGCTTATAAGTAACATTATCAATAATTTCACTATTTACTTATATGTATATTCAAAGCTGTCCATTTGAGTAAGAGTCACTAAATTATTTATTTCTTGAGTTAAAGAACTCAAAATTAAGATATGTAAATTTTACCTGAAACTAGACTCACATATATTCTTACCATAAAATTTTCAGAATTTTTGTTTTAGCCAATTAGTACAGTTTATTCATTAAAGTCACCCCTGTTCTGCTGTCTGACAGTTCTGACCCTTCTTCACTAAAAATTAATTATATCCTTGTACAGAATTCAAATGATGTTCTAATTTGTTTCTAATAAAACTAGACTCATTAAGCATTCTATACATATAAATTTAAGTCCCTAATTATTTTTCTTCAGTTTTTTATGATTTTTCAAAGTCTGAACAGGGGAACCCGAATTCATTCTGACGTTGTCTCACAAAATTTATTATATCTCAAAATTTACAAATCCATTTCTTACACTGTTTCTTATATGAGAAACTAGACTCAATAATATTTAATTCTATATTTTTTTCATATTCTAATTAAATTTATACAATTTATGGTGATTTTTCAAAGTTAGACTACTGCTGCTGTCCATAACTGTTTTAGTGCAAGGTATTAATTACCATGTTATAACACCCTTATTTTCTTTTTCTACATCATTTCTCATCACTTTCTCTTATTTTCTTTTCACTAACATATCAAGAACATAGGACCTTATGTAAGAAAACTCTACTATAATATTATTTCCATGATTTATCAACAATAACAAACTTAAAAACATATTGAAATCTTGATGTACTTACCTTGTTCTCTTGTTACCAATCTTTAACTTTATTTTCTCTCTCCTCCAGCTTCTATTTCTTGAATCCAACTTGATATTCTAACTCCCCATGGTCTCCTTAACATTTCTCTCTCTTAGTAGCTATGAAAATTCTTTTGATTTCTAGGTGAAAATTGTGAATTTTTGGTGGAAGGACCAAATTGTAAAGAAAAGAAAATTTCTTTCTTTTCCTTCTCTTCCAACGTTGGTTGCATGCATGGAAAGATGATGAAAATTCTTCATCTTTCCTTCCTTTTATACCAAATAATTAATAATAAAATAATAATAAAATAATAAAATATCTTATTAAAATAATATATATCTAATTAAATAATCATAAAATATCATCAAAATATCATTACTTTCTAGATTTCTCTCTCTTCCAATTGACCATTTTGCCCTTTATTATCTTTTGAAATTCCATCCTTGAGTCATCCTTTAATTTGGTAAAATTACAATTTAGTCCCTCATAATTATTCACCTTATTCAATTTGGTCCTAATTCATCAATTTTCCTTGGTTTCTAGATCATTCCACCCTTAAAATATTTGCACTATTAGTCCTTTAACTTTTCATATTTACACTTTAATCCTTCAAATTTTGAATATTTACACTTGGGCCACAAAAATTTTCTCACTTTTACAATTTAATCCTTTCTTGAATCAATATGTCGTAATATACTTCCCAATATTGAAATAACTCAAAATTCCCTTTTTATCACTTTATTTCCTTATTTTACTATATCACGGATTATATTTTACTATAAAATTTTCGGGGTATTACACCCCAAACCCTAAATTCTAAACTATAGACCCTAAACACTAAACCATAACCCGTAAACTAAATTACTTTTTTGCGGCGTTTTTCCAAAAGCGCCGCTAAAACCTCGACCTATAGCGGCGTTTTTCCAAAAGTGCCGCTATTGTTCAGTTTTTAGCGGCGTTTGGGCCAAAAACGCCGCTATTGCTCAGTTTTTAGCGGCGTTTGGATAAAAAACGCCGCTATTGCTCAGTTTTTTGCGACGTTTTATTGCAAACGCCACTAATGTATAATATTTGTGGCGTTTTTTGTTCAAACGCCGCTAGAAACGCCGCTAAAGCCCTATTTTCCTGTAGTGGTCATATTATTGAAGAGTATTTTGATCTTTTTATTTTAATAAAAAAGTATGCATATGGTAGATGTAACACCCCTTAACCCTAAACCGTCGCCGGATCAGGGTTACGGAGTATTATCGGACATATTGGACAACTTAGAAATAATTCATAAATAAATAACATTCATAACATAGTTTAACTTTTAAGTCTTTATAATAGATCCTCGAGGCCCAAAATAAGTATTAGGAGTAGAACAATTTTTTTTTTTTTTAAATTTCGGCAGCATCTCTGCTTATTTTGTATAAAACCCCCTGCAAGTTCAAACCAAAAACAACCAATACCATATATACTATATAAACTTTTGTACCATTTCATTAGTATAAACATTAAAATACTAAATACTATTTATTTATTTACAACAAAAGTCTTCTAACATTCTGATGTGATCAAAATAACACCTATGTACATGCCACTTTTAATTCAAAATATGGTACCTACTTATGAAGCTCTTAAGGATGTGATGAGATGAGAGATCTTCTAGCCGACTCTACCTCTTCGAGTCTAACTGTACTTACGCGTTAAAATTAAACGCGTTAAGCCGGTGAAGACTTAGTAAGCACTACAAGAATAAATAATAGGCAAATAAATCCTATTAAAATATTATAATCCCATTTGATCAATATATATTTATATGCATATAAGTTTCTTTAGCTGTATCTTATATTAGCAAAATTTAATTTATTATTATACAAGTTATAAAACTTACCTTAGTACATTGATAATTCGCTTTGGTTCACAACTTATAACTTTAGCCCAAAGTAGACTTAATAGAACACACTTTGGATATACTGGAACAAATACTGAAGTGCATTATTATGCACAAACAAACAGAGAGCACTAAAGTGCTATCTGAGAGAGCACACACATGTGCTAGGCAGAGAGCACTTAACGTGCTAATAATAGAACGGAGAGCACTAATGTGCTAATAATCAGAGAGCACGCTAGAGTTCCTTAATGGCATGCCACTAATATCCTAGTAGTTCTAAATTCATCTACTTGGGCATTAAAACTGAATTTCATACATTTAAATACTTTACATAAATATCCCGAAAAATATTTCTCACTTCTTCATCATTACAATTTAGTGCATATTACACAATTTACAAATATCACATCATTTTCACACATATACTTTTGTCACAACATTATTACTTAATATTCAAACAATATAAACTCCAATTATAATTTTCTTTCCAAATTTCATAATTCCATAATCTATTATTATTATTATTATTATTATTATTATTATTATTATTATTATTATTTATTTACTTATAAATTTAAATATATACATATATATTACATTTTTATTTCTAAATAATTCTATACTACAATGTAAGCATCTAAATAAAATTAATTTAAAAAAAATCTTGTAGTACTTACAACAAAAAGATTGAGATGATGTCTTCCTTCACTCCTTAGCCTTCTCTTTTCCTTTTTCTTCAATTAGGTCCTCTCCTTTCTTTTCTTTCTCTTCAATTTCATATAAAACATATAACATTTATATGTTAGAGAAAAATAATTAAATGACTTTCCTATACTACTAAAAAAAATAAACATGTATGATAAAATAAATTCATCATTTCTTACATTAACTTACATTTCAATTTATTCCATAACTAAAATTATTTCCATTTCTATTACAATCTATACTTCATTTTTATTTAAATTCTACTTATAACTTAGTTTAACTCCCAAATTTTCACTAATAAACCCCAATTTCAAACTTCTTATAATTTACTCCTTATTGCAATCTATTTCACAATTCAATCTTTTTTTTTCTCAATTCTAATTTGGATTTTTCATAAGTTCAATCTCTAATTTATCCATAAATAAAAAAAATCTACTAACTCTCAAAATTTCAACATATACCTAATAGTATTTTGTTCTAGAATCATAAAAACTAAATAATTACAAGAAAATGAATTAAATTGGCTTACCAAATTGAATTTGAACCCTTGAAATCCCAAATTTTCTTTTTTTCTTTTTCTCTATTTCGTCCTTGCTATTCTGTTTTGTTTCTTCTTTCTATTCTGTTTCTTTACTTTACTTATGTTTTATATATTATATTATATATAATATAATAATATATTATATTATATACTAATACTTAAATATTAAGTTAATATAATATATAATATATATTTTTATATCAAAAATATCTTAGATTTTTTTTTTCTTTCAACAAACCGCCTCATTTTATAATAATGGCATATTTTCCTATTTAGTCCTTTTTATTTTCTTTAATCTATAATTAAACTTTCACACTTATTTCAATCTAATCCTTTTTCCTAATTACTTCTAATTAAGTCGAATTTATCTAATCAAAACCTAATTAGACACACAAATAGCTTCGTAAATATTTATAATAAATATTTACGAATCTGATTTATCGGAACGGAGTCTCGAGAATGCATTTTTTTTTCTTTTCTCTTTTTATCAATGTAACTATATAATCAATAAAATTTTCCTATCAAAATTTTTCATGATATTCTATCGTAATATAGACTATGCCACAATATTAAAATAAATTTTCTTTCTAAATCGGATTTGTGGTCACGAAACTACTATTCCGATTTTACTGAAAATGGGCCATTACAGTAGAATTCGAACCTCCGCCAATCAGATTAATAAAATCTTAGAGGCTAAATGCTCATATTGGGCTCAACCTTTTAAGGGGTTGCTCACGTAAGAGTTAAATATTTGTAAATGCTCGTATAAGGAAATAACCTTTACAAATGTGCTCAAATGAAATCTAAACCTTTCAAGGTACTCAAATAAAAGTCAAATATTTTTTAAAGTACTCAAATAAAGCTTTTCAAATTACATATGTCAAATCTCAAATTATGCTTTTTGTTATTTTCTTTTATTTTCATTTTTCAAGCAAACTATCATATATTTTATTCTAAATACATTAGAATTCACCTAATTTTTGCTCAATTTAGATTGAAATGCGTGAAAATCCTCAAGAGATTAGGCCTTTATATGAACTTTTTTAAATGTTTAACCTTATACAAGTAACCCTTAAAAAACTAAGCTCTAGTTTGTGCTTTGAGGCAATATTAAATTCGTCACTCAACCAAAACTTTATTTTTAAGATTTTTATACATTTTTTAATATGCACTATTTATTACCTTCGCTAGTTGTATATATATTATTAATAAAACTCTCGATTGAGTTGGCGGTTAAAAAATTATAGAAATATATTTTTATAAATAAAATATGTCATATTATTTGATTATATTTTAGTATTTTCATTTTAACAAAAAAAAAACATATAATGGAATTTGAATCCATATAAATTGAATTAATAAAATCTTAAATTTATCACTCATCCAAAGCTTTATTTTAAAATTTTTATACATTTTTTAATATGTACGACTTATTATCTCTATCAATTGTATGTATATACTAATAATGTAATTAACTCACATTTTATGACAAAATTATTATAAATAATAGTAGTGCATTTAATATTATTTATTTGATGTATTTAAATTTCGTTTTACTCATAATTTAATTTATTTTTTATTTTAATATCGTACATATTTCATGTGTTATTTTGATCAATTAATTTCAAACCATACGTTCCATATGCACATGCGTATGATGGAATTTTTAATACCAATTAATTTTTTGTAATATACGTACTTTGACGATATAGAATTTAATAGTATATAATAGTTTTTGCTGGTGGATTAAATTATTTGAAAACATTTTATTTATACTATTTTTTTTAAGAAAAGAAAATTATACTTAAGGTCACTATGTTATTAGTAATTTTACATTTCAGTTATTAAATTTTAAAATATTATAAAATGATCATTAAACTATTTAAATGTTTTCATTTAAATCATTTAACTATTTAAAATTTTTTATTTAAATCACTAAGCTGTTAAGTTTTTTTTTAAAGCCCAGTTAGCGAGCTCTAAGTGATGATTTGATGATCGGTAAGATAGCTCAATACTCATCCACAAGCAGAGAAACAAACCTTGAATCCAAGCCAATCTGATGGCCAGTGTCAAGGAGCGAAGAAGAAAGTTGTTTGAATTTTAATTCTCAAATTCTTGATGTTCAAAACAGTTTTTGAAAAAAAAAAAAATTATATAAGAGAAGAGGAAGGGAAGCTTTTGATTGGTGTAGGCAGTGTGAATAGACAAAACCGTATAACAATAATTTTAATAACCTAATAACTTAAATAAAAACTTTTGAATAGTTAAATAATTATTTTGTAATATTTTAATTTCTTTTACACTTTTTTGTTTCTTTCTCTTGGACGTTTTCTCAAGTTTTAAGGATTTTGACGTGGACCCCCAAGCGAAAGAAGCGCAAACCTCAAGTTATCTGGTAAGGGAGAAACTTGGGTTTTTTACCTCAATATTATAAAAAAAAAATTTATACACCAAAATAGGTTGTCAGCCAGATTAATTACGAAAATGGTATATTTTTTTAGGTCGTGCCTATCTCGATGAGCACAACAACCGATTTTTTAATATTAATTTTTTTTCGTTTAAAAATTATTATTATATATATATTTTTTTTTTCGGGTTAGTATACAACCCGTGTATATGGAAGCATACATACATGTTGTGCCTGTCTGACAGGCACAACTAGTGGAGCCCACATTGTAATTCCCCTAACCCGAATCCGTCACCGAAATAGAGTTATGGAGCATTACTGGAGTTACCGATTTATTTATCAGATATTTCATTTTATCTAACGTTCATATTTGGAACCAATTAAAATCAAACATATTGTCCCTTAACGTACTTATTTTTCTCGATATGTTTTACTTAAATTTATTACTCGTCTCAATTTAATTAATTTCCTTGTATTAACGTATCAAAAATAATCACCTATTTACATGTCATGATAAATATCATTCTCTTGCCATTTCTTCATAAACATAAAATCGGGAATTCATTATATCGATATTTCATGCATTTAAAAATACAATTCAAGTTATACTAACTTACCTCGTTACTTATACATGTTTATAATTTCATTAATCCGATATCTTTTCTTTTCCACGTTCAAGTCTCGTATTCGAGTTATCCGGATCTTTATAAAGAAATTTGATCGTCGTTTTCATTTATTTCATGTTGTAATACATTCAACTAATACTCTAAACAAAATTACCATTTTACCCCTAAACTTTTAATTAATGATGATTTCATCCTTAGGTTAAAATAAAATAAAATTATTGCAATTTAATCCTTATTTCCAGCCGTTATTCTCAAACAAATTGATAACGAACCATTAATTCTATAAAATATCAGAATGTTCCATAATTTCAACACTTTTCAATTTAATCCTTAAAATATGTTTTTCCCTGATCTTGAGCTAAATTAATAATTTCATTCAATTTTGTAATTTTAAATAATAAAATAATTCATTTCATGCAATTTGGTCATTTCTGACATTTTTACAAAATTGCCCATAAATTTTTTTACTTTTATTCAATTTAGTCCATGAGCCTAAAACATGCAAATTAGCCATGCTAGCTGAATATTCATACATATTTTCCTCCTCCTCCTCTCCATTCCACATCCTTTATTTATATAACATGCAACAAGTAACATTATCAATAATTTCACTATTTACTTATATGTATATTCAAAACTGTCCATTTGCGTCATAGTTACTAAATTATTTATATCTTAAGGTACAGAACTCAAAATTAAGATCCGCTAATTTTCCCTGAAACTAGACTTACATATCTTATTACCATAAAATTTTCACAATTTTTGGTTTAGCCAATAAGTACAGTTTATTCTTTAAAGTTACCCCTGTTCTGCTGTCTGACAGTTCCGACCCTTCTTCACTAAGAATTAATTATCTCATCATCGCACGAGATTTGGATCATGTTCCCGCTTATTTCTATTGAAAATAGACTCATTAAGGATTCTAAACATATAAATTTAAGCCCCTAATTATTTTTATCCAATTTTTGATGATTTTCCAAATTCAGAACAGGGGAACCTGAAATCATTCTGACCTTGTCTCACAAAAGTTATTGTAGCTCATGATTTAGAACTCCATTGCTTACATAATTTCTTTTATAAGAAACTAGACTCAATAAGCTTTAATTTCATATTTTATTCATCCTATAATTCGATTTCTACAATTTTTGGTGATTTTTCAAAGTTAGGCTACTGCTGCTGCCCAAAACAGTTTTAGTGAAAAATATTGATTTCCATTTAGCCCCAAATTTCATAGTTCATACAATTCAATCCTTGTTCAATTAACTCCTCAATTGAGATAATTTTTCTCATTTAATACTTTATTCCATCATTTTAAACTACTTCATAACCCTTGAAAACCAGAAATTTAACACTAGACCTTAATTCCAAACTCTTTCACAATTAGGTCCTAAACCAATTTTCATCAATTTTACTTGATAAAATCACCATATGTCAAAATTAAAACTTCAATTCTATGTTTATTCATCATATTATTCCAGTAATCATCCATAAAAACTTCAAAAATTAGCCATGGAATCAAAAACTAATGAAATAGTAAGTTGGACCCAATTGTAAAAGTCCAAAAACATAAAAATTTCAAGGAGAAAGCAAGAATTAAACTTACATGAAGCTAGAGTATGAAAACCAGCTTGAACCCTCATCCATGACTGTTTTTCAGCTGATGAATATGAAGAGAAATGAAGAGAATTCTAGATATTCCAATTTAGTCCCATTTTTATTTAGTTAATTTTGGCAATTTTCCAAATTTGCCCTTATTTCACCCATTTTCTGATTTTTCTCAGCTATTGCCGCCCAAAATATCTCCTTTGGGCTTATTTGCACTTTAGATCCTTCCTCATTTGAAAATTAAGCTATTTAATCATTTTAGTAACTTTTTCACCTTTTTCAATTTAGTCTTTTTATTTAATTAGCTATCAAGACTTTAAAATTTCTTGTGAAACTTTAATACTAACTTATTAACACTCCATAAATATTTATAAAAATATTTATGGCTCGATTTAAATTTTTGAGGTCTCGATACCTCGTTTTGATTCTAATTATTTTAATATATATATATATATATTTTTTTGTACACTATTCACTATTTCAAAATTTTTCCTAACTTAACATTTAACTTATACTCACTAAATTAATAATATTTTCTACTCATTTGTCGGATTTAGTGATCTCGAATCATTGTTCCGACACCACTGAAATTAGGCTGTTACACACATGCTAAATTTTTCCCTATATATTCCCCCGAAAATCAGATGAAGAACATACAGAAAATTTAGCAGCAAAATAGAAGTAAGAAGAGAGTGAGAAGAAGGAAAGAAAGGAAAGCAAGAAGAAGGATAAGGTATTTTAATTTATTTATTTTTAAATAGGATGTAGAATTTTGTTAGAAATTTTATTATTTAAAAGTTTGTTAGATTAATTGTAACGGCCAAATTTTTTTTCAGTGGTGTCGGAAATAGTGATTTGAGATCACTAAATCCGACGAGTAAGTTTAGAAATTTTAACGAATAATAATTATAGGCCAAGCGCGAAACTTAAAAGAATTATTTATAATTAGTGAATTTTGCAATTTTAAAAGAATTAATCAGGTAAATTGGGTTGAAAACGAGGTATCGAGACCTCAGATTCATAAACCGAGCCATAAATAATTTTATAAATATTTATGGAGTGTTATTAAGTTAGTATTAAAGTTTCGTTAGAAAATTTTAACGTTTGGTTAGTCAATTAATTAAAAAGGACTAAATTGAAAATAGTGCAAAATTTATTAAATTGTGATTAAATAGTTTAAGTAATTAAAAGGAGGGATTTAAAAGGCAATTGGACCCAAATTGTATGGGCTGGACGGTTGGGCAAGAAAATCAGCAAAAAAAGACAAGGAGAAACAAGGGCAAAATGGGAAATTTTGCAAATTAAACATATAAAACAAGACAAATTTGAAAAATCTAGAGATATAATCATTTTTCTTCAGCAAAAACGCCATGGGAGGTCTGAAAGCTGTTGGTTTTTCATACTTTGACATATGTGAGTTCAATTCTTGCCCTTTTCTTTGAGATTTTTATGTTTTTGTGACTTTTACAATTAGGTCCAAGTGTTTAATTCATTAGTTTTTTATTTTATGAACAAAATTAAAAGCTATCATTGATAAGTATTGGCTGTTTATGATGAAATAAAATGAATTTGAAGCTTTGATTTTGTTGTTTGATGATTTTATCAAGTAATTTCAATAGAAATTGATTTTAGGACCTAATTGCGAAAAAGTTGTGAATTAAGGTTTAGTGTTAAAATTCTGATTTTCAAAAGTTGTGTAATAGTTTAGAATGATGGAATAGAATGTTAATTGAGAAAAATTAGCTTAATAGATGGGCTAATTGAGCAAGGACTGACTTGTATGACTTGTGAAATTTAGAGGAAAAATGGTAATAAACATCTTGAGCTAAAACAGTTTTGGACAGCAGCAGTAAGTTGACTTTGAAAAATCACCATAAATTGTAAAAATCGAATTAGAGGATGAATAATATATGAAATTAAAGCTTATTAAGTCTAGTTTCTCATAGAAGAAACGGTGTAAGCAATTGAATTGTAAATTATGAGATATAATAAAATTTGTGAGACAAGGTTAGAATGAATTCGGGTTCCCCTGTTTCGACTTTGGAAAATCACTAAAAATTGTATAAAATTAATTAGAGGCTCAAATTTATATGCTTATAATCCTTAATGAGTCTATTTTCAATAGAAATCAACGGGAACATTATCCGAGTTCTGCACTGTGATATAATTAATTTTTAGTGAAGAGAGGTCAGAACTGTCAGATAGTGAAACAGGGGAAAATTAAATGAATAAACTGTACTAATTGGCTAGACCAAAAATTCTGAAAATTTTATGGTGGAATGATATGTGAGTCTAGTTTCAGGGAAAATTTACGGATTTTAATTTGGAGCTCTGTAGCTTGAATTATAAATAATTGAGTGACTATGACTCGTGTGAACAGCTTGATATGAGCATTGATAAGTAAATTGTGAAATTGTACTTACAAGAATGTTATATATATTAAGGATGTGGAATGGAGAGGAGGAGGAGGAGGAAAATAAATGATATATTTATAAGAAAACAGTATGAGAATGATACATATCATGATATGTATATATATGACTAGTTTCAATATGATGCTTGTTGGGTATGAAGTTGGATTGAAATGTCTAAGGCAAGTATTTTATTCCACAGATCTGAAATGTAGTATTTTATAAAGATATGATCTAACTTTAAATATAAATGTTTGATGATTAAGCTGAAAATATTTGGTAAGATGATAATCATGGTATAAAAGTATAAGTGGCACCATAATAGACAAGGTAAAATGAGTATGAGAGATACATGTATGATGACATACAAATGCTATGTTTGTAGTTTAATTGAGAATGTTTAATCATTAAATGAAAAAAAAAGAAAAAAAAGAAAAAAATTAAGCGAAAAATTTTATGAGAAATCAATTGAGCTCCGACTTGATTTTAATGTTCATGTTGGGTTTCGAGGGCCCAAATAAATGTCGTTATATATATATATATATGATCTCGAGAAAGTGAATAGTAATGTTTTGATTAATCAGTAAATGTTCTCAGTATGTACTGGTAACACTCTGTAAACCTGTTTCGGTAACGGATACGGGTTAGGGGTGTTACATTAATAATTTTGTTAGCTTCTGAATAAAAAATTTTGCATTAAAAATTTTATGTAACTTTTTTGCTATTCGAAACTATTTTGAGAATTTTGAATTTTTTTTAACAGATCTAGTATTGAATATGGAGAATCAATTTTTCGTATGCGTTTATTTTGATGGAGAAATTTTGACAACAAGCGTAGAATGTATATTTGAATGTCGCAAACAAGTAGCAATGAGATTCAATAGAAATATCTCTTTTGATGATATGAAGGAAAAAATTAGTGAAAAAATTTATAAACGTTGTGGGAGAAGGATCTCGAAACTTTTCTACAAGTTTCCAGTTTCGACGGATCCCATAAAATACAAAATAATTATACAATTTTTTTTAAAAAATTTACATACTAAAAACTCACAAAACACCATAATTTTATAATAAATTACTAAAATAATACATTACCTTTTTTTCTTCTTCTTCCTTCTTCTTCTTTCTTCTTCTTCTCCTTCACCTTCCTTCTTCTTCTCCTTCTCCTTTCTCTCCTTTCTTTCTCACCCGTAGATGCTTCAATATGGTGGGAGGGGGGGGGACCATGCTTATAAGGTCCCCCATAATTTTTTTTTAAGATAAGACTCATGAGAAAAAATGGGCGGCATGCGATGCAAAAAAGGCACGATGCGAGTGGGGTGTTGTGCCTCACCACATCGAGCACGACTAGTCGTGCTACACCATGAGCTCGACCCGTTTTGAGTATTTTTACCCGTATAAAACCCGTATTTTTACATATATATATTAATATAAATATTAAAAAAATAATATAATAATAATTTTTTAAACGAAAAAAAAAATTAATATTAAAAAAATCGGTTGTGCCTGTCAGATAGGCACGACCTAAAAAAAAATACCATTTTCGTAATTAATCTGGCTGACAACCTATTTTGGTGTATAAATTTTTTTTTTATAATATTGAGGTAAAAAACCCGAGAAACTTCGACTATGTTATTATTATTATTATTTTTTTATATTTGTTTCTGTGATAAATTATTTAGGTTAAATTCTGTTATTGGTCTTTATACTTTCGAAAATTATGAATTAAATCTCTGTAATTTAATTTAATTGGTTTTAGTATATGGGCTTTTCAAATTAGTTAATTTTAGTCCCTATACTTTTTAAAATTTGAAATTTTAGTCCTGAATCAAATAGTAAAAGTTAATTCCTTCTGGTTTAATTCAATTACTAGTCACGTACGAAGTGTAAAATTGTAAAATTAGTCTATATTCTTCAACTGAATCATTTTAAGTCCCTATGCTTTTTGGATTTTAAAATTTTTATCTTGATGCAAATGATAACCATTAATTATTAATTGGATTTTTAGTGTGTAATATATAAAATTAACAAATTGACATGATATTACACATGTGATAATATATTTGCCGTATCAAATTTTAGAAATACCAGAGTGTAACTTAATGAATTTAACAATTATCGCTTGGTTAGGACTAAAATTTTAAAAATTTAAAGTATAGGGACTAAAAATGACCAAATTAAAATATAAGAACTAAATCCGTAACATTTGCAAAGCAAAAAGACTAATAACAAAATTTAACCAAAAAAAAAACACTTTACTCTTCCCAACCAGCTATTGATATGGATTAAGGCTTTGAATAAGAATAATCTAGTACAGGTATAAAATTAGACATTTTATTTGTACAAGTAACTATAATATTAATAAAAAAATCTAGTCAACATCAATTCTAAAAAAAAAAATTGTCGATTGAATTTTAATTCAATTTGTATTGATATTATTGTCATTACAGGAGGATGTGTATTCAAATATGTTGAAGTCCGTTTTGAATAGATTATAAATAATTCATAAAAAATAAATAAATAAACCAACTTTAAATTACAATAATGCTTATATCTCTTACTTTTTAAAATTAAAATTCTTAAAAATACTATTTAAAATATATTAATTCAAAATTAATAATAAAATATTATTTAATATATTAAAATGATGCTATATCAATAACTGTGTTAATAATTTATGAAAATTTGATCAAATCAAAATTTTATGTATAAAATTACACAAAATCAAAGTACATCTATAGTTTTAAGATTTATTCTTAACGGTTTTAATGTCATAAATTAATTTAGTCTTTTAAAGAAATTTAAAATTTATAAATTAATAAAATTATAAAATTATACTTTAAAATCTAAAATGATATATAAAATTATATTTTAATCTTTTAAAAAATTGTAATTAAAATTTCACTCCATTAAATAAATAAATTATTTTAATCGAAACCATAGCCAACTAACTTTACCAAGCCACCTAAATTGCATAATATCATGGATTAAATTGGCTAAATCGAATTTTAACCAACTTTTGCACGCCAAAGGAAATCATGCACACGCACGTACCATAGAAGTCCCAATCAACTCTATTTTAGTCATTTCCGATTAGCCAAAAATTTCAGTTTCAGACAACTCAAGGACAAATAGGTAGCTTTTCCTTCCGACTCGCCTTAACTCGCTCATTTTTCAACTTTTTTTTTGTTTTCCGGTTAGAATGGGTAACTGTAACCGTCCTCCCATCGCCAGTAACCGGTTCCGACCAGAACCCGACCCAGGCGGTACCCATCATAATGGCGACAACGTTAAACCTGTTCCCGGCTATTCACCGCCACCCAAAACCCATTACTACCATTCTTCAACCATCGCCTCCAAAAACCGCCTCGCCACCCCCAACACTCCACCCATCGGTCGTGTGTTCGGCCGTCCCATGGAGGACGTCCGGTCAACTTACATCGTCGGCCGTGAACTCGGCCGTGGTCAGTTTGGCGTTACCTACTTGGTAACACATAAGGAAACAAAACAGCATTTCGCTTGTAAATCTATCTCCAGGCGTAAGCTTCTCAACCGTGATGATATCGAAGACGTCCGCCGTGAAGTTCAGATCATGTATCATCTCACCGGCCACAGGTCCCCCAAAGCAAAACTTATTGTTTATTTTTTTATCATTTTAAAGGTTTTTAAGTTAATGGTGTTGTTGATAGGAATATTGTTGAGCTAGAAACAGCTTGCGAGGATCGGCGCTCGGTGAATCTGATTATGGAACTGTGTGCCGGAGGGGAGTTGTTTGATCGGATTTTAGCCAAAGGTCATTATTCAGAAAAGGAAGCGGCTAATTTGTGTAGGCAAATCGTGACGGTGGTTCATAATTGTCATTCAATGGGGGTAATGCACAGGGACTTGAAGCCTGAAAATTTCCTGTTTTTGAGTAAAGACGAGGATTCTCCATTGAAAGCTACAGATTTTGGGCTCTCTACATTTTTTAAGCCAGGTGAGTATTTGTGATTCAATGTTACTCGAACTCAGGTGTGAATGTATGTTTAGTTTGCCCAATATGTGTCTTAGGACGGACATATCATTGAACCATGTCGGAATATGTATCTAGTGCCTGACTATGGTAGTTAAAGAAAAATGAAGAGTCGAAGCCCGTTAAAATTCCCTATTTGGGTTTGCTTTTCATGGTACATTATATCGAAATGCTACTACTTAAAGTGAATTGTGAACCTTCAAATTTTATTCGCAGTTTACCCGATCGAGTAAGGTAACATTCTTTACTAATGCAGGAGAGGTTTTTAAGGATTTTGTTGGAACTGCTTTTTATATGGCTCCGGAAGTATTGCGCTGGCGATATGGACCTGAAGCCGATATTTGGAGCGCCGGGGTGATTCTTTATGTTCTCCTTAGCGGGTCTCCACCATTCTATGGAGGTAGTACTATTGTTCCTAATTGAAGATTAGCTATTGCTATGTTGTGGATGAGTGAGAGGTCTCTTATTTCTGCTTTTGATTATATGCAGAAACCGAAAAGAGTATCTTCAAGTCTATTCTTGAGGGAAATATCAATTTCTTATCAGATCCATGGCCTTCTGTTTCCGACAGTGCCAAAGATCTCTTGTCAAAGATGCTACGACAAGATCCCAAGGAACGGCTTTCAGCATCTGAAGTCTTAAGTAAGTTTTAGGTGTAAAAATCATATTTTATATTCTTGTTTGTCTCGCTTTAAGTTTTTCTTCGAGTTTCTAGGCAATTCTGTAAAAAAAGAAATAAACTGCAGATCATCTGTGGATGCGGGAAGATGGTGATGCATCTGATAAGCCTCTCGATGTTGCTGTTTTAACTAGAATGAAGCAATTCAGGGCAATGAACAAATTCAAAAAAGTTGCTCTAAAGGTGAATTGCTTTTATCTGATATACCCTTATGAACCATTAATATGTAAGCATTGTGGCAGCATAGTCCTCATCATCGTACGTTTTCCTTTTTCTCTTTGTCCAGATAATTGCGGAAAATCTATCGGAAGAAGAAATCGTAGGTTTGAAGGAGATGTTCAAATTGATGGACACTGATAACAGTCGAACAATCACCTTTGATGAGTTAAAAGCTGGCCTTTGTAAACTCGGTGCTAATGTTTCCGAGTCTGAAGTGAGGCTGCTAATGGAAGCGGTATGTCTCGATCCTTTTATATATTTATCCTTCCTGATAAACACTGCGCTTTTAAATAATTTACTTAAATTCCAATCTAATTACGTAACCTTGGTCATGTGGATTAGTATTAAGTATCTTAATGAGCCTCTAGGACCGAGGAACACAATAGAAACCAATATCTTTTACAAGGAGAAATACATAGTGAGGTCAACATGTAACTTGCCATCAAATTATATAATGCTAAATAGATGACAAGACAGGGATGGTGCAGTCGGAGAAATGCAAGCCCTCCATCCTGCCGACCTGAAAGATACTCGAAAACCAAGATAACAGCTCACATGTATTTTAGTTCATTTTAGAATTTTTCTATGAACTGAAAGAAAAGGGTGATGAATATCATGTTTTGCATGTGTTACATGAAACATATCTAATGTAATTGTAAATCTTGTTAAGCAAAATATACTTCATACTGCTCTAGACCGACATGGACGGAAATGGAACGATTGATTACGTGGAGTTTATAACAGCTACCATGCACATGAATCGAACGGAAAAGGAAAAACGTTTATACACTGCCTTCCAACACTTCGACAAGGACAACAGCGGGTAATCAGTCTTTACCATTTTCTTAGTATATAATGATTCTTCCATTTCCGAATCATATGTTCCCATTGTGATATCTGAGCATATTTGTTTTGACTCGATTTAGGTACATAACAATGGAAGAGCTCAAACAGGCCCTTCAAAAGTATAACACGAGAGATGAAAAAACAATAAACGAGATCCTTGCTGAAGTTGACACTGATAAGGTCTGCTAATGGTGGATTCATTTAAACGAAATTATTGCAATTGAGCCATTGTAATGACATCTTCATGTTTGATGTACTGTGTTGCTTCGTACAGGATGGAAGAATTAACTACGATGAGTTTGTTACCATGATGAGAAAAGGCAATCCGGAGTTGGTTGGAAACCGGCTACACACTTAACCTGCAGTGCCATATGTCTCGACCAGTTTGGTTCTGTTATGACCAAAATCACACCGTCATTGCCTGATCTTGGTTTCCCATCCGAGACCCTGAGCTCGTGTTCGGAAATCATGTTCGTGGTTGGTCTATTTCTGCCCTTTGACATATATATGGGCCAAGTTTTGCCATCAAACTGCGGAAGAGTATTGACTAATATGAGCTTTTAACTTTATAGAGGGAGTTTCATGATTTTTAGTTTTTGCTTGTCTGGACATTGTGCTATTGTTAAAATATGATTTTCAATTCCGGGTTGAATGTAAATTAAATCTTTTATATTTAAATATGGATTTGGCTCAAGGAATTTTGTTAAGAAATCCTTTGTATTAATTTAAAATTCTAAAATATAAATTTATTATTTGTTAAATATTTAAAAAAAAAACTGCATGGCAAACGTATTTTGGATTAAACGTAATTAATAACATGGAAGGACCACAAAGAAAATGCATTATTGTTTTGAAGAAAATTGGGAAAATTTCCCAAAATCATTATTAATAAGAAAAACAAATAAACCATTCTATAGGGTAAAATGATTGTTGGTTCGTGTAATGATAAATTTAATCTTTAATATTTGTATTTTTTTATTAATTTCATCCTTATTCTTTTAGTTATATTTGGTCGTTAATTTTTTATTTTTTTTAATAGAAATATTGACTAAAACATTAAGTTTTTAATGAGGTTGGCATGATAACTTGCTTGATAGCTTACATGTACTTTATGCCAAGGGAGAAGCTAGGGTGGTTGACAAGGGGCCGACCCTCCAAAATGGAAAATTTCACTTTAGTCTTTTAATTTTTACAAGATTTTAATTTAGTAAAAGGTAAAATTATACTTTGGCCTCTTCAAAATGATTAAATTTTGATTTAATCTTTCAAAAATTATAAAGATATAAGCTATTAAATTGTGAAATTACATTTTAGCTCTCATAAGAATATACATCTTAATTTCGCCCCCCCCAAAAAAAAAGTTTCGCCCCTACTTCATGTTGACACGACACCATTTGTTACATAGTTAACAAATAATTTAAAATTTATAAAATATTTAAAAATAAAAAATTCAACAAAATATATAAATAGTTCATAAAAATTCAAAAAGAAAAAATAAATTGCCCGAGGATTGCCATGCAAGCTATCATGTTTAAAAAATTAACATTTTAGTCAATATTTTCGCTAAAAACAACAATTTGACTCTTTTTGAAATGCTGATGGTCAAATATGATTCTTTTTAAAAGATTGAGAGCTAAATTTAGCTAAAAGAGGCCAATTTGATAAAAATATAAAAATTAAGGGCTAAATTTATTATTATGCCTTAATTATGAAATAAAAGGACCAAATGCAATTAATAAACACCGAAGGGACCACAAAGAAAATTTATTATTTTTCAGAAAGAAAATTGGGGAAAATTCCAGAAATCATAATAAATAAGAAAAATTAATTCCTTGTTTCCAAACACTCCCTAAAATCCTCTCTGCACCAGAAAAAAAAAAATCACACTACCTAACTCGAAACGAAAAAAATTTCAGAAATTAGGGTTTTGATTTTACAATTCCCAAATTACATGTCAAGTTATGCCTTTTTAATGCAAATTATTAGAGTTCTTGAAATTAGGGCCTCATGTTGAGTTCCTACTGTTCTCACTCTTTCTCTCAGCGCCCAATCCTTGCTCCTGTCTTCAAATTTCAGGTTCCGAATCGACGTTGTACCTTTTCTTTAGCCCGAAGCTCCCGGATCTTTGAATCCAACTCCAAGCTAAAAAAGAACGTAAGTATAAATGCATAAGCATTTTTGTTGTTTGCATTTTGTTATCTGTTACTTTAATTTCATTTTTATGTTAGAATTTTGGTTTTTGAGAATCTGAAGTTGAAAACTTGAAATGGGTTATGTTTGGTTACCAAGAAAATTGAGGAAACTTTAATTGGAATTGCATTATAGTTAGTTTTTGACCCTGAAGATGAATTGTAGTTAGTTAGGTTCTTCTTGGTTGCTGAGAAAATGAGGGGAAAAAAATTATGTAGCAGGAAACTTGATTGATCTACTTAGGCCATGACGTAGAACGTTGGCAGCTTTATTAATCAGTTGAGGTTTAGAGTTCAATTGAGAATCTCGTTTATTGTGGTTTTTATTTCCGCAATCATGCTTCATATACTATTACTTTACAAGCATTTCTGGTTTTATTTATCTATTTTTTAATTTGCAGAAATGGAAAATTTCATGCTTTAGGCATGAGGGGTTCTCCCCAGAAAACCCAAAATCCGAGTATATCGAGCATTTCCTGCCCGAAGAATTAGTACAACCTGAGTTCAGTACTCCTAGTGCTCGCAAAAGTGATTGGAAATCAACTCTTCAGGAGGTAATATTTTCTTTTAATCGGTTCAGTTTAGTGGACCGCTGATGTTTATTTATTTACATGCCACAATAGATGGTATGTTCAGTTTAATCTGCACGTCTGCTATCTATTATTGGCTACTCATTGAGTCTATTGCAATCAGCCTCTTCATAGGCTGGACAATCAACTTGTTAGCTAGAGTTTAGTCTGGGATAGTATTTGCGGGAGAAAATAGATGTTGGTCATTTGTGGACAATCGATCTTAACATGTATAATTCTGGTGATCCTACTTCTTTTGTATCAAGTAATTAAATCGGCAACATGACATTTACCCTTTACATTTTGGTCTCTTTTTTTTTTTTTTTTTTTTTTTTGAAACTCGAAATGAAATATTATTGTAGATAATATAGTTTTATGGGATATAAAATTTGAGTGTAGTGCAGAATTGTCTAGTATGTCAACATGTTTGCTGATCTCTTTTTTAAATTTTGTTGGGAACATGATGAAATTAGTTGGTTTGCAGGCTGCAGATGCTGTATTGAGTGCAGTGGGTAGCAGGTGGACCGTACCATGGACATCAAAGACAATTCTGCAGGTTGGCTTGTTACTCTGTAGAAATATTTGGCATCTTGATTGTGCTTTTAGCTTGTGTAGGTGTTAAGCATGCTCTATCAATTAATTACACAGATATAAGAGCTTAAGGTCCATGAACTCTATCAATGAACATCCTCTGGGGCGAAGCTGCCAACTGGGAGCTTCAGCCCATAATGGATTCTTTTGAGCCTAACTGAATCTGGGGGAGAAGAGAAAATCAAGAGATCCTTAGGTTTAATACCTGCTGGTAGATCATAGCTGAACTGGGATAAATCTTTGCTTATTGTTTTACATCTAGAAATCAATGATTTATTTGTATAGGAGATTAGTATTGAAAATGAATTTGTGGAAGAATATTTCATAATAGGCTAAAATCAATCAAATCTGACACTATATTATTAGCATTTCATTATTTCAAGATTACAACCTATAATGATGGATTGAACTGAGGAATGGCCTCTTGTATGACAATCTCATCCAAACTTTGGATGAATTACAAACCTGTCAGTTAGTTGCATGATAATATTTTCTATGCTCACATAGGTTATGCTTCTCTGGGTAGCTGCTTTCTGGTTCATCGGGTCTTGGATGATTCCTTTTGCTGCTCACATGTCGGGGTTCAGCAAGGAATCTCTAACATTCAGAGGACAAGCCTTGTTCAGCCTTGTGACTGATGTAACCGAAGGTCTTGCTGGGATTGCGATACTCCACCGCTGTTTGTCTCAGTTTTATCCCCTTCCATCAGATTGGTTTAAATTTAGTTTGAGAGGGAAGTGGCTTTTCGATGTTATGCTAGGATGTTTCATGTTTCCTGCCATCAACCGATTATCACAGTTCAGCCTCAATTTATTACCCCTTATGCCATCTACACCCGTAACCCTTTCAAGTGTTGAGCAGTCAATTTTAGCAAGGGATCCAGTAGCCATGGCACTATATGCAATAGTAGTTTCGATTTGTGCTCCTGTATGGGAAGAAATAGTTTTCCGTGGTTTCCTACTCCCTTCATTGACCAAATACATGCCCGTTTGGTGTGCAGTACTAGTCAGTTCAGTCGCCTTTGCTCTGGCACATTTTAATGTTCGGAGAATATTGCCACTTATTTTCTTAGGAATGGTGATGGGTGTTGTTTTCGCACGGTCAAGGAATCTATTACCATCCATGCTCCTCCATAGTCTCTGGAATGGCTTTGTGTTCTTGGATTTAATGAGATAACTGGCTTTGTTTTCTCATATCAGCTGTAATATAGGTTCATTCCTACAGAACCAAAAATCCGTTTCAGGTCAATTTTCTGGGGCATGCTTTCTTTCTAGGCTTTCAAGTGATTTCTTGATGATCGACAAGCGACTTCTTCGTATCTGCAACACAAATTGAATGCCTAGAAAACTTGTACAAGTCTCATCAACTGAGTGCTAACATGCATAATAGGACATTCAGTTAAATCCCAGCATAGCTTAAGAGAATTTGCCTTCACTGATTCTGTCTTGTCTTTGATTTTACCAGGAAACAGTAAAAAAGCAACAAAGAGAATGAAGATTATATATCTTGCATTTTGGCCAAATGCAAATCTTCCATCTTGGAATTGTAGAAATGCATGTTTTAATTTGTTAGGTAAGAAATTTTTTCTCATTCTTCATGGTGATATATATATATATATATATATATATATATATATATATATATACGGTGTAATTATTCAATATTCTTCTAGTGGAGTTTTCCGATTTCATAAAGTTATTATTTTTTCATTGAACCAAAACTTTTTCATAGATATATAATATATAATTTTTTTAAATTATATCCGACAACCGTATCTCATTATTTTTAACCTTGCTTGTGGAGTTTTTTCATTAAACCAAATAAATTTTCATAAATATATATTTTATATTTTTTGTTGGGTGTTTGAAATTCATAGCCAATAGCTAAAAACAATAGAAAACGAAATTGAGGACACAATGTTTGGGATATATTGGATGTTTTATAATTTTATTTTGACGCCCACAGATTATTTATTTTGCCCCTACTTGAAAAATGATAGGGAAAATATATTCTAGTAAAATGCACAGTATCAGGCCAGCAGGGTCTTCGCAAATGATAGAGAAAATAATTTATGCATATTAAATGTATGTAAAATATTTTTACACCAGCCGTGGTATTGATGGAATATTGGCAGTCAAAGTAGAGGATTGGCAAGTTGACACTGTGGATTATTGGTGTAATTCTTTTTTACTAACTTGGATATAAAATATTTATATTATAAAAAATAAAATCAAACAGAATATGGCATTTAATTTGCTAAGCACTACTATCATTCTACAAGGTAATTTTAACCTATGGATTTGCTTTTATCAACATTACAAGTTAATGGTACTCCAAATTTACTTTTTTTAATGGGCCTGATCTTCCCAATAATTCTCACATTGAGATTTAAACTCTTTTTTTATTCAAGTTAGTCCTTTAACTGAGTTAGGAATTTGTTACCAAATTGTGGGTTGAACTTTTATTTGTGTCCAAGTTTATCACTAAATTTGACAATTGTTTCCATACTAATGCTTGAACCATAAGATTTTCAAGGAAATGTCAATAACTAACTTGAACAAAAAAAAAAAAAAAAATTCAAGCTTCAATGTTAAGTAATTGTCAAGTTCAAGCATAAAAAAGTGATTTAACTCTTTTTTTTTTTTTTTTTATATTTAGATTTTAGAGAGTCCTTCAAAGTTTCTTATATCTATATATGTATGGGATTCAAGTGTTGGATATGATTTTTCAAGAAAAATGATGATCATCCACAAACACAAGGGAAATTGAGGGAATTTTGAAACCAATGTATAATGCACTCATCAAAATGAAATATGATAAAATATTATCACAAAAGGCTATCATTTGTAGAAAAAACAATATTTAAAACAGGATCCCATATTCATCAACATTGAGAACCCGGTGACTATAAAACTAAAAAGTATAAATGAAGGGTTCTAATTGATATTAAAATGAAACATAGCCTTCATAAAACAGAGCTACCGTATATGTATGTCAAAACCTAGCAACAGCAAACATCTCGGCCAGTAAATCTGATCCTTCTTTCGTTTCAACCGTCTCCTCGGAATCTTAGAAATTTTGTATCGAACACTGCATACTGCTTCTTAATCTCATGCATTGCTTTCTCAGCAAATGGATCAACCTTGTCCTCATATTTCTCGTATAGCACGAGTACCGTGTGAAGTAGTATGAAGACTGTTAGCAAAAAAAAAAAAAAAACCCGAAACCCGAAATGTTTATAAGGTAAAAGGAGAGTGAAGACAACGGCAATACCTATATAGAAAAGTGTCAAGAAGTTACACCAACTTCCTATAATAGACAAGACCCACAAGCTAGCAATCACCTGAAAAACTCACAATGCCGTTAGGATAAAATTAACGAGTACACTAACAAGAGTTCAGGATAGTGGCAAATGCGTATCTAACCATTATATCGCTATCTTAATTACGAGCTTCAGATGAATGAATTGCTTTATGCTCGACCAGAAAGGCAAATGACTAAAAAACATACAGAGAGGAACTTCTTAAGATCTCTTCCTGATGCGATACCCTGCAAGACAGAAAAGGCACAGTTGATCTCGAACCTAGGCGCTTGGGCACACTCTAAAACAGGGTCTTTAGGTATTTGAACTTCAGGGATACGTGTTGGGGACCTATTCAGAACGATTTCAACATTAGCACAAACACAAAGGACACCTGAATCCAAATATAACCTCAAAATCAGACGATAAAATCGGTGGCTTAGTAGCTTACTTGTGAATGAAGGTAGTAACATTTGACCACAAGAAAAGTAATGCAAGAGTAAGCATCAACAAGTGACACACTAGAGGGAGAAGGTTGTATTCCAGCAATTCCCGAGGGCTCCGGCTGATGCCTTTTTGTTCCTCCATAGGAAAAGGTCAGCCGCTATTACACATACACACAATTTCATCACATAAGTATGTATAGCACAATTAAAGGAAAAAAAAGAGAGGCAAACGGTAATAATTACTGATAATGATCACTTAATAGCATCAAACTAGTATCGTTAAGAAAGGTTATTAATAATCAGTACCAACAGGAGTCACCCAGCTCTTAGTAGATTTCTTTTAATGTCACCAAACTATAAAAAATTACAAAATGATCGCCCTACTATAAGTATTTTTTTTATTTCTTTTTTAGTCACCCAACTATAAAATGTTCACAAAGAAAAATAAAACTGCCAAAAACAAATTACATTATTACGCAGAGGGTTAGATTTTTTAGAATTAAGACTAAATTGACACAATATATAAATATTAACGGTTAAAGTTGCTATTATATAAAATTTTTAAAAGCTGCTATTGTCAGCTGGTGACAAGAATATTGAATATATGCCGTGACCATTATGCAACTACTATAGTTAGGTGACTAAAAAAAATTTGCGAATAGTTGGGGGACTACTAATATAGTTTACCCAAAAAATAATCACAGAAATCCTAAACCCTAACTTCAAATATTCATGCTAAAACGGATAATAAAAGATCAAAAACAATAAACTAAGCACAAGTAGCATCAATCAAAGCAAAAACCCAAGCTCGACCTTAGCCAGGTCTAACTCTTCAATGGCCACAAAAAAAATTTCAAAAAAAAAAGAAGAGAAATTTAAGAAATGAAAAAAAAAAGAAGAAGAGTTTTTGCAACATACGTTTGCCTCCGACGAAAACATGGTGGACGGGTCTTTCTCTCCCAAAGAGACGAAAGACCTTGTATTAGACCGACGTTTTTTATGGCTTATCGTCATCGGAATCAGACGATGAATCATGGCCGTGGATCTTCTCTGCTATCTTCTCCATCAACGATTCCTCGTGCTCCGCCATTTTCTTTTGAACCCCAAAGTTCTAAAACCCTTACTACTAATTGTGAAAAACGTTTGAAGATTGAAAACCCCCCAAAGTTAAAAAAAGAAAAACGAAAATCTGGAGAAATAATTTTGAGTGTTGTTATTTTTTACTTACGAGCTCAGCTCGGTTCAGCTCAGCTCCATTTTCTGATAAAATAGTTTTGATCTGGACCGTTGAAAACCCGTGGGCTTGTAAAAATACCGGGAAAGATAAATGAATGAGACGTACGTTTTTATAGGTTCGAGGATTCACGGCAGTTTTATTTTTGACGAACTAATAAACCAATAGTATTGCACCACGTGGAGTTCCATAAGCCGTTGGATTTGAAGTCATTAATTGTTTGATCTCTTGTTCAGAGTCTTTAACTTTATTATTAAGAAAAATCTTTTTAATTATATAGAAAAATTAATTGATATATTATTACCGAAGTTTTTAATCTTCATAAATAAGATTTTAAGAATGAAACATATCTCGTTTATAGCACAATAAAAATAAAAATAAATATGTAATTGTATTCCAACTTTGTGAAATTAGAAATACTTTATTAATAATGAACTAAATATTAACTCAAATTTATTTATATAAAAATTTATATTTGATATGTTAATGACATATAATTTTTATGTATTGATAAACTGGATCTTCAAAAATTTAAATAATATGTCATTTTTTAATTCACTAATAATACATAAAATTATATATCATCAATGGTTTAAATATTAACTAATATTTTTTTTATTTCAAATGTATTTGTTTTATTGATGTCATTTTAATGATGATGTAATTAGGTAGGTATATGAGGAATACTGTTTTTCTTATTTAAATTTTTTGCATTCCAAGCTTCTTTTCAAGGATAATTGTTGTATCTGCATATGAAAAGTTGTTAAAAATTACTATTTAGAAGTTTAATAAATCATTTGATATTCGAGTTTGATTTTTTTTAATACAGTACTTATATTACTTTTTGGTTTAATATAATAGTTGTGTTTGATAAAAGTTATATCTATTGTTACTCGACGTTAACGGTATTAATAATTTAGTGTTTAATTCGAGTTCTATGGTTGATTTGATGAAAATTCATAATTAACTAATAATATTAACAATTAACTTTCATCAATCAACCCTAAAAGCAAAAATAAAAAAATCACGGTCATCCGTCTGCATTTAACAAATTAAATCAATTCACAATTAACATCAAATTTGTTCTATTAACAAAATAATGAGAATCCAACTCTAATAATATTAGCAATTAACTTTCATCAAATCGATCTTAAAATTTGAATCAAACACTAAAATATCAACATTGTTTTTTTTTGGGTGACAACGTGTATACCTTTTTTTTTCAAATAAATAATACAAGTATCACATTTATTTTTTTTGTCAAACTCGGGTGTCAAATAAACCTTATACCAGATCAACAAATATTAGGTGCAATGTTAAGTTACATTGCACTCTTACAGATAGAACTTAAGTTTGAATTTTAAAGACAATATTATTAAGAACAGCAACTACGAACTTCAAAAACATTAATTTTCATAAACCGTAAAATAGACATAAATATACATATTTTAATTTAAAAAAAAAAAAGTTTGACACTTAAGAAGCCTGCACGACTTTCATGCATGTCCTAGTTTATTTATAATAAGCCATGGAATAAAATCTCTCCGATATTATGATAAAGACATTGTTGTGTGTTTACACAAAATCCTGTACCAGAAACACAAATCTGCTTTGTTTGAAGAAAATAATAAAGTTTTTTGTTTGGTTTTTAGATTCTGGGTTGTCTTAATTGACTCACATTGGAATATTTTTCGTAGCTTTGCTTATCCAATTATTAATTTTCATAAACAATGGCTTCCAATTCTGGTTTTAGGAAATACCATCACAAAAAATTAAAAATTAATGGAAGAAAAGAACAGAAGATGAGGTAATACAAGTCTTGGTCGGCCCATTGTAAAACAGTTGAGTTCATTCTGTAAAAAAAAAAAAAAAAAAAAAAACTTTTGGATTAAGATATAAATGAATGAGGTTGAATAAGTCTTAATTCAATTGGTATAGATATTATTGATAATGTATAAAGACGTGGGCTTGTGCTAAAATATATTATTCCCTTATTTATAGGTTGTAAAAATGATCGTAAGTAGTTTTAAACATTATTTTAAAAAAAAATCAAATATAACTAAAATCTATAATGAATAATGTGTAACAAAGGCATTAGTCTCAATGGTAATTATAATTTAATTATATTAAATATTAAAATCAAATGACCAAACACCCTTGACCAAACGACTGACTGAATTGCTGGAAAAACAAGATGCCAACTCACCACACTCGCCGTATACTATTTTGTTTTTATTTATTTGACGTCAAGAGAAAGCACGATGACAAATAGTAGTGCCGATGATACCCTATCAATCCCAGAATCTCACATTTTCCCATGACTAACAACAGTGAATTTTTAAACAACATGTGATTAAATTAATCAAATATTTCCCATCAAGATTTTTCTCTGGAAAAAGAGTCATTGACAGGTAAAAGAATTTGTCTCTTTCCACAATTTGCACAAATATTAAAACAAATTTCAAATATTTTATACACTTATTTATACTCTACTATCTACCTTATAAATATACTTTCCTATCACCATGTTTGTTCCAACATATATGTAAGAATGTCTTTTTTCATGAAATCTTCATCAAGATCGGTACATGAAGAACGACGTTGGTCAGCCGAGCTACCGACGACCCAAAGTGATCTATGCATGTCGCTAACGGTGTGGAGAAAATCGCTCGTAATGAGCTGTAATGGATTCACCGTGATTAATTCCGATGGTAATGTAGTTTATCGAGTCGAAACTTACATAGGACAACGCCCTAAAGAACTTGTTCTTATGGATGGGATTGGAAATTCCATACTGACAATGCGACGTAACAAGGTACTATAATTTTCATACCTTTCATGTTTCTTCGACTCTATATTTTTTTTATTGAAAATTACGGGGATTAATTAATCTTTTTTTTTTTTATGAACAGAACCTTAGATTGTTGGATACTTGGTTTATCTATGGTGGGGAAATAGGTGCTCATTGTATATCAACAAAACGATCAGAGAAGCAACCGATTTTCTACGTAAAGAAATGTATTAACATCTTACATAACAACCCTAATGTACTAGCATACGTATATCGGGGCCGGTCATCGGACGAAAAGTACGTTTATATGATCGAAGGATCGTATTCGCATAGATCGTGTAAAGTGGTGAATGAAGCAAAGAAAGTGGTGGCTGAGATTAAGAGAAAAGATGCAATAATTGGAGGTGTTTCTTTTGGTGTAGAGGTTTTTATGTTGATTGTAGAGGCTGGATTTGATCCTGGTTTGGCAATGGCTTTGGTTCTTTTGTTGGATCAAATGTTTTCTTAGGTTTTCCAGTTTTGTTTTTGTTTACATCACCAAGTAATTCATATTTTCGACCCAAAGTTGCATATCCAATTATTAGCTATTACTCTAATTTTTTATATATATTTATTTTTCGGTAAAATTACAATAAAAGCTCCATAATAGGATAAGATTGTATTTTACCCTACACTAAAAAATGGATAAATTGGTCAATTTTTCTGTTAAAAATTTTATCTATTTGTAATATTAAAAACTGATATAACTAATAATTAAAAATTTCATCTATTTCTACTATTAAAAATTGATATAACCCAAACAGTCATACATGACATACCACATAAATAAAAAAAATAATCTGACTCTTAATTTAAAGATTTTTATGATACTTTTACCGGTACACACTTGTACCTGTAAAGTTGAAATTTAAGTATGAAATATAATTATCCGACATAAACTTAAACTACGTAAATATGAATGTGGAGAAGATCCTTCAAATAAATAGAAGTTTAAAAAATGGAACAGTACTCCTATCAAACACATACTGGAAGCTAAAAAGCTAAAGTGTGAGAAACTGAAATTTCTATTGCCTCAACAATTGCTCTAAAATATACAAGGCAAAGAATTCCCTTGCAGTATTTCTACAAACTATCACTTGGATGTTACTATTGTAACATTTTGTTTTACCCTTTCCAGCCATAGCACAACTATTTCATTCCCACCTACATCGAGATATATATACAAATAAACCAGGAACACCGGTTTAACCTCGTACAGAGGTCGATAAATTTTGCAATAATTGTTGAATGCAAACTTCGACATCGAGAAAAAGAAAAAGACGACGACAACTTTTCATTAATCAAGCCTATCTCTTCCCCTCTTCCAGTCTACGGACATTAGTTTCCGCAACTTATGTTGACTGTTGCAAGGCTTATCTAAAACCGTAGGCGGAAGATTCGTACATGGTGGCTTTACTACATTGGCAGTGGTATGCCGTATTTCACTTACTGATTTGCCAGGCGATGATCTACTCGATCTAGGAGTAGACCAAGCTATGGGTCCTTTTCTAACACCGTTTATGTGGTTGAGATCCTTCTTATTCTCAACTACAGAGAGCTTAGGCCTTTTCGAGAGGATTAACTGGTCTGTGTCACATCTCACCGGTTTGTCAGATCCCAATAAAGAAGAGGGAGCTGCATATATTTCATCCGGTTTCTCAATTGATTTCGTCTTACGAGCTTTCATGGCCTTTTGTGAAGGCTTCTTCGGCCACCTTGTAATACCATCCGGGTTTTGCCTCAAGGGTTTAGTCGCAATTTCACACAATGTTCGAGCTGCAGCCAATATTCTTGGACAGTGCCCAACTATCAACAAAAGGAGAACAATAAATAAGAAATGACAAACAACCGAAATGGCAATAAATTTGTGTACATTAAATTAACCAAAATGACCTATATTTCATCCTAAAGTAACTTGGTTCTAAGAATCTAAGGCTAGATAACCAGAACCAGAACAGGTAGATCAGATTCCACTTCGAAAGATTCTATAATTCAGTTCTTTATCCCAGAATGAAAAAAAATGCTAAAAAGAAGGGATATACATGCTCGGATTCGGTCTGGCAGGACTCCAAAGAAGAATCATGTGAAACAAGTAACTTGATCCAGAAAATAAGTTACCCTTGGAAAACCATGTAAAAAGACTTCTAGAAAAATCAGTACATCTATAGACAGGGAAAAACCAAGAAGCTACCCTTCGGGAAAGTACCTTGAGGAAGGTTAAAAGCCTTGGAATAAGTCGTAAGAGGTGATGCACCCTGTTCACATAAATGGAGATTACAAGATGATGATGCTATTTCACCTTCCAAACTACCGCACTTTGGAAGTGAAGGGATTAGGCTTGGATCATAGACAAGTGACTCCAAGTTGGTAAAACATCCAGTTGCAGTCCCAGGCGAACTGGAAGTATTTGGTATTTTTACCCATCGCCCTTGGCACATGCTCTTATTTGATAAAAGCTTAACAGCATCAGGGTTGGTTCTGCACCCATTAATAGTATGTGACCAAGGAAATGGTGGCAAGCTAGCTCGGCGGAGTATTTGCTTGCCTGGACGAGCGTCACAATTATTCCTTGTGGATGAAGGCTTGGTCGCATCTAGAAGTAGAGAGTCCAGATCTTTCGGTGGAGGCAATGCCAAGCGCTCCAGAATATCTTTCGGTTGACACAACGAAAAATCTGGAGGACTGGAAGGCATTTCAGGCTTGCCAGATGAATCCTGGGTTTGGAACAAGATTAAAGTACAAAGTTAATAACTTGTCAGCGCCTATAAAGATTTAAAAACAAAAATAAAACACCCTTCCCAGATGGACCTAAGACTTCAAGGCATAATAACAGGGCGTTCCAGAGCATGCACAGTGTTTTTAATCAAGTATCAACAGGTGTCAATTTTTTTACTTCATATATAATTGATTTCAGGACTAATTATATTAGATTTTAGCTCAAAACGCACCTTGTCACATGGTGATGGGTCTACAGAATAGGTGTCTTCTTTATCACCATTAGCACTACATGCTGGAATAGAAACAGAGCTCAGTGGACACAAGGGCATTTTCTTGTGGGAAGAACTGTCCATATCTGTAACGTTTTGGGACTGAACCCTTCGAAGTGGAAGAACGGAGAACACCTTTTTAACAGAATGTAGAAAATTTTCAGTTGTGTTAGTTGCTTTCCTACCCTTCTCGATGCCTAAAATGGGATGCTCATATATGCCATCAAGGAGTTCATTTAATGATAAATCCTCTACAAGCTCGGTGACATCATGAATATCATCAGACTTCAGACCATATAATCCTGAAATTGATGCCCAAAGGTGAATCATGCAAAAAACAGAAACATACAACCAGTAGCTAATTTTAACTAAATGCATAGATTATATCACATAACCAGTCACCCACAAATTGGTGACCGCTCATAAGAAACCTAGCATAATTCTTTTAAAAAAAAATGCATGTTAACAAAACCCTTTTGGTGACAATGACATACCAAGGAAGTTGTTTCCTCCGGAGGCCATAGTAAAGCTCGCAAAACCTGCCTTCTTGGAGAAAGAATCAAATTTCGGCTTCATAGGGACTTTGAAATTTTTCCTGTCACCTCGCTTGCCACTAAAGCTGTTCTTTTGTCTTGACATTTGTGTTTTATCTGGATTGAATTTTTACAAAAAGGAGCAAACAAACAATCAGTATAATCTCCAGCAAACTGCACAGGCAATCCAGATTCTACTTTTAAATTTCCCCTTCTAATATTATTGTCTTCAGTACATGAAATGCATGGAAACTTCCAACTTTAATTGTGCAGTTCATTTTAACCAGTTTTATAAAACATTATTCCCATAAGACTTGTTTTCCCCAGGATGCTGGGGGGCAACCAAAATGATTGCATGATACACACATACATAGGTTAAAACAAGGATACTTGCCAACACTGTAATTTCAAGCTAAATAAAATTAGTTACTACACCAAATATTTTACTCCAAGAATTCCAACTACAAGAACAGGAGCCACTTATGCAGAAACTAAACATGCAAAGAAACAAGAGCATAAAAAGAAGCAGACAAGCTCTAAGAAGGCAATTAACTAGACTGACTGAAACCTAGATTAAATTAATCTACTATTTCCAAACAGGGGAAGAAAAGGTACAACCTGGAAAGTTAGATTTTGTAGTATAACACCCTAGCTTATCATTTATGTCCTTTATGTCATCAACTCCGGTTGAAATCATAGTGTCTTCTAGTTGACTAAAACGTGCTTTCTTAGAATAACCGCTACTATTGCTCAGCATTTTTCCAGCTTTTCTTGGTGTGTTAACATCATCGTGACCCAGATTTGGTAAGGGGCAACCGTTGCCCCTGTGATCATGCAGCTCAGACAATTCTTCCATCTGACATCTGGGCAGCTGACTACATGCCTTTAAAGTTCAGCATAAGGAATCTTCCTCTATGAAACCAACTTCAAAGCAATAAAAATGCCAGTCCCATCTACAAAATCAGATCTTGTTAGAATAGATTTCAAAGAAGAATTTAAGAAGAAAACATTACACACTAATGATCAACAATTTGTAAATAGAGAAGTTGGGATAAGATTCCAACCATGTAAACGCTATGAACGAAATACAATAACCATAATCAATTAATGTAATGCAAGAGTAAGTTACGTAAAGCATTACATCAAGAAAACAATATTCTAAAATTAGCAGCACATTTCCCAACACATAAGCAGCTACCAGTGTATGACAACATACAGTTTCCTTTTGGAAAAAATAACATAATAATCAAAGACATATCTCTGAATGAGAATGTGTTGTTTTCCAGTGTTAGTTTGAGGGGGGAAAGGAGGGTTAATTTAGTGTTATCTTTTGTATGTGTGAGAGTTTGATATGATATCATAAGGAGACTGGTAGTGATCATGAATGGAAGGACCACCAGGTAAGTTCAACTGATCGAGGCTCAGAGAAGGCAACTTTGAGCTGCCTCCAAGGAAAGCTTATGATATTTTCCTCCCATCAAGATTAGTAGTATAATATTTTCCTCCTTTAGAAAAAAAGAAAAGAACTTAGTATATACAAGCTCATGTAACTGGTTGTCAATTCCTTTTGGTGCATTTTTTCTGCTTTATTAAGAGTAATTTAGTTGATTTTAATCATTGAAAAGGAACATTAACGGTTGCAATCATTTGCAATTTTATACCAAAGTTTCTTTCTCTTTGTAATAAAATTTATTGACCTGAACTTTAAAAGATTCTATTAGCTTGGATGAAGTAATAAATAAACTGACAAACAAACAAATAACAAAAAGGTTGTGAAATTTAAAGCGTTTTGAAGTTAAGACTGCTACTCAAATGGTCATTGGAAATACATTGTTCGAGATAACAACCAAAATTCTTCCACTATGAAACCCTAAGAATCAAATCATAGATCCTGCTTTACTGACTGATTTTATAACAAATTTCCAGAACGATTACATGAGGTTTCATGCCTTAGAAACACTACATATATCTTAGTAACCTAAAGAAATCAATTAAATTTCGGCGCGTTTTCAATTCTAATTTTACAATAATTTAGCATTTCTCAACTAAGAAACCAAAAACATCTTTAGACACATCAAACAAAGCAAAAAAAAACAGTCAGTCAAACAAAACCATGTAAATCAACATACACACACCTATTATCAAATCTGAAAAGAGTTGCGATGCCGACTTACCTCCCAAAGGAGTTGTATCACGACAGTCGTTGGCCGGAGGCGGTGACCTAACACGGGAGAGAAATAAGGAGGCTCCGGCGGCGGACGAGCCGGTGGAAAGGGAAGACAACAAAGCAGCTATGGTTGAGAAAAAGAGGAGCAAGGAGGCGCGGGTGGGAGATGGAGGGGGAGAGAGAAATTAGGTTAGGGATTAGGATTTTTCAAGTATATATAAATTATGGGTAAAATAGTAAATTAAAGTAAAAACAAATTTAAATTTAAAGCACGTATTAATCTGAATCTCATATAATTTGTTGAAATTTTTAAAGCCAATTTATTGTTTATTTATGCTTTATATATGTACAGTTATGAAATACAGATTACGAACATTACCAAAAGAATAGGTTAAAATTTCCTGTTAGTCCCTATATTTTATGAAAGTTGCGGATTCAACCTCAGTACTTTAATTTGTTCATTTTAAGTCCTTGTACATTTTAAATTTTAAAATTTCAGTCCTTATCAAACAATAATTGTTAAATGCACTAAGTTAAGTTTTGTTATTTCCAAAACCTGATGTGGCAAACATATTACTGATACACGAACAAATAAAAAAATTAGTTAATAGATTTAATGGTTGTCGTTTGTATTAATATCAAAATTTCGAAATTCAAAAAACATGACGACTAAGACAGAACTAATAGCAGAATTTAACCAAACAGATTTAGCTACTACCATTTGGTCAAGACTAAATTTCAAGATTCAAAAAGTACAATAATTAAAATTAAGTGATTCAAAAAGTACAGAGACTAAATTTGATCAAATTAAAATATATATACTAAATCAATAACTTAAGCAAATAAGAAGATCTAAAAGCAAAATTTGTCCATTCATATGCACTCGCAGGTGCTCGAAGTTTTATATGTAATTGTGATGTATTAAAAAATAATCATTTTAAATTATATTGATATACTATTTTTTAATATGTTAGACCCAATTTGCTTATACAATAGATATATATTTATAGTCAAATTCATGTAATATAAATACGTTTTACGTCAAACCGAAAATTGGTACGGTAAAATATTATTTATACTTTAAGAAATTAATTAAAAATATTTGAATTCTAATGACCAACGAGAGTTTAGTTCATAGTCTGGTGATGTTTGGTACTGCCAATTCTTACAAAAATATGAATTTAAGTTAATTATTCTCTATACCACTGAAGAAATTTTTACACTTTATAAGTAATGTTTAAAAGGATAATGTGTGTCTTATCTGTAAATTGTAAAAATAATTATAATTTTATTACAATATCTAGTATTGTAAACACGATTAGGTGATCAAATTGATTAAACCACTAATTATAAATAATAAATAGATTAACAAGTGTCATTTGTGTAATGACATGTCAGCTTATTATTTTCACATATTAATCATTAAAAATTTAATTAATGAATTCACAAATATCATTTGTGTCAAGATTGAAATTTCAAAATTAAAAAAAGTATATGGATTTAAAATGATTCAATTGGAGAATATAGATTAGATCTACAATTGTATGCATAATACAGGAGCAATAATTAAATTTAACCAAGTCGAGACTAAAATTTCATAATTCAAAAAGTATAAGGACTAAAATCGACCAATTCAAAAAACATAGGGACTAAAATTGAGCAAATTAAAGCACAAGGACTAATTCCAAAACTTTCATAAAGTACAGAGACTAATAGAAAATTTTTACCAATAAATTTCCATGAAATTATTTTAATAATAAAACAAATTTTTTAACCAAACCCGGATCCGACATTTTGGATCCCGCCAAAATGATGAGCCTCACAGCATTAATGCCGAGGAATATCGATCCCGCCACTGATCAAGGGGTACCCAAGCTCCAATCCACGAAGGTCGAAGCCATGGCTGAAATCGAAGTTCGAAGAGCAAAAGCTGAAGCCGATGATGATGCTACGAGGTTGCTATGATGTCTGGCTGTTGAGGTACGAGGATTTGGCAATGAAATTGACTTCGTTTGTTTGACATATATATATATACATATATATATATATATATATGATCTTTTGAATATGCTCCATTATAATCAAAATTGTGTTTTAAAGTATGGGTCTGAACCGACTTTATATGGGTTTGATACAGATTCATTAATGTGTATTATATTTTATCGTATTTACTCCGATTAGATTATTTTCTTACTGTTTCTTTTATGTTTCTATACTTGATCAAGTTTGTAGAAGATGGTTACCCAAATTACCATGGTGAATTTGATAATGCAGGTGCCGTGACGAGCGTGTATGTTTTGGGTTTAAGTCCATTAGGATATATTCAATTTTTTTTATAAAAGTTTTCTTAGAAGATCGTATTCTCGTACCCATTCAATTGGTGCCACTGAGGGAAAGAGATTCAACCATTTAGTACCAAGATTTCTTTTGCCATTGATGACTGCTTTGAATCAATATCCCTTACAAATCCCCTTCAATTACCAAGTTTTTGCTCGTTTTCAAACACCCCCATATTCCTTGGTTCACTGTAACATTGGTAATGGGCTAGGCAAATGTTTATGTTGTTTAACTTCTGGTTTTGTTCTGTTGTTTCGTTTCATAAGTTTTAAGCTTGTCTTGTTCTTGTTCCCTCCCAAGTTTCAAATTCGGGTTCTTTTCTACTGATACTTTTGTTGATTTACGACGAGCAATAGGCTCAATTGCAGCTTAACTGAATTTCCAGCATGTAAGCTGATCAATTATTTTCAGGGAGGTTGGACATGATAGGCTGGATCAACCAGAAATCGGGTCTGAATGCATGACGGATTCAACCTGTTTCAAGTCATTTTCAATCTACAGGGTAATTTGGATGATGAAATTTCATGCTGCTCATATGATATAGCACTACCTGTTTGATCTCTTGAGGGGTATGGCATGGCTGGTTAATTTCTATCTGTTTTTGTTGTTCATCTTAGATGCATTGCCAAATCAAATGAATAGATGCCTGTTGTATCCAGGAATCGATAAGTGCATATGATACTACTGCATTAGATCAAAGCTATGATGTCTTTGATTCTCTGATAGCAGGCAGTGAATATAGCATAGAAAACTCTGTATATCCCTATATCCTATCTCGCCCTCAAAGTGGATTGTATGTGCAGACGCACCTTTCTTGTATATTTATGTATGTGCCGGAAAACCCTATTTGACAATGTCGTCTCTTTCTTAGTAGGTGATATATCGTATGATGATCTCAATCCTAGTCTGTAAAGAGAAATGCTAAACAACTTATGCTATATGCCTCACTTTGAACCTCTCACGTTACTTTCTGTTTGTATTTGAAGAGAGAAATCGACTCGGGTTTATGATATTGTTGTTTTCATTTGGGATTAGCATTAGGAAGAATGATTAGCAATTACATGGCATCCATTATTGTTTTGAAACGTTGTTTTTCTTCTATTTAGATTAATGAAGCTCAGCCTTTGCAATACAGTTCATTTTAAGCGAGACTCGTATGCAAGGTAGGTTCAAAGATCGGAACTTGTTGATACGGGTAAAGAGATGGTGGAAGGGAGTGCCAGTTTACCTGTGATAGGCGGAGAATCAGTGTAAGGAGGAAGGACAAGGAGAAGGAGGATGCTCTAGAGTTGATGTGTAATGTTACTAGGGAGAAAAGTCGATATTTGGTCCCTCGTGCACTCAGGCTTATATAGAGGGGTCACCCTTTGTCCTATAGTGCCACGTAACCAACAGTACAGTGTTCTGCACGGTTGTGCGGGTTAGCCGGGTGGCAGTGCTGTTGCATGTTAGTTGCAGTCATGGAGTGTACCGTGTGATCTCAATTTGACATTCTCGCCCTGAAGGTCATACATGATGGTTATGCTTTAGTGGTTTTAGCAAGTGCCGCGTAACGGACTGCCTATAGGTCGACTCAGTCATCCTTCCATGTGAAGAGTTACTTGCGAACTGTCCCTTGTGAAGTGTCATCCGCAGACCATCCAACAACTTAGGACGTGAAATGAAATGTTACATTTCAACTTTTGGTGTTTTTGTTTGAATTTGATTCATTCTTTTATCTCAAAGTTTTCACACTAAAATTCATGAAATACATGACTACCATGAAATTCACGTGATTATTTTAATAAAGTTTGGTGAGAGTTACACTCAAATTTAAAAAAATATTATTTTGTTGCATGTAATTGCCCGTCCTAACATGAAAGCTACAAAGCTAATAATACTATGATGTTTCAATTGGACAACTCAGGTTTGAGAATGTTCCCTTAAGTCAAAACTAGCAGACATAAAAAACCATTTTCAGAAACTCTATATGGCTGGCAATTCATGATATTCTACCTATGATTCTATTTATATTAAATTACATCATTGCACGCTCAAATAAAAAATAATTTGCTTTAATATATATTTATGAGTTATTTTGGGTTTATAAATTTAATTTTAAAAAATATAATAATATTTATTTTTAAATATTTTTAATCATTTCTAATTGAATTAATGAGTTGTTTTTTTATTAATTTGTGATATTAATTCAATTAAATATTTAAATATAATTGTTGACACATAGTATCAACGGGGTCAAGATGGAGAGAAAAATGGTGTCCTGGTTCAGGAGTAGAGAAGAAAAAGATCATAAAAAAAAAGTGTTTTCAGTACCATCCCCGATCATAAAAATAAGCTCTTTTTTAATACTTGGATCATGAATATAATGGGTTGGATCCAAGTTGAATTATTTTTATTATAATTGTGTATAGTGGCATTTTGAGTGGGAGCATCCACTATAATAAAACTAGAAAAAGTACTTATATTATGCTTCGACCATTTCAAAGATTGGGTTAGGAATTATATTAGCTTTTAAAATCATCAATTAAGTCAGCATCCTACGCGTTTTAGTTTTAAAAAATAAATAAAATCCAAGTCAAAACTTATGGTTGGTAAAATAATTCGAGTTTATTGAATTTTGATTTGATTCTATTTTTATTGATAAGTTTTATTTAAATTTGGGTTCGAAAAAAAAATAAAGTATTGAGTTTTTATTAAAATTTAAATGATAATTAGATCAAACATAAACCATCAATTAAAACTGTTTATATTATTTAGTTTAATTTAGTTTAGTTGTCGATTTTTTTATATTAATTTTATGTTTTGAGTATTTTATTTGTTTTAACAAGATAAACTTTGCTTTTACGAGTTTTAGATGTTATTATTATCTTACTTTGTTTTAAAATTATTTTCAAATATATATGATATTTATATGTTTTTAACTTAAAATTTAATCATATAATTAACATGATTTAATTTTTTAGACTCAATTCAAAAAATTTAAATCGAATTAAAATAATAAAACAAAACTCACCAACTAAATCAACACATTGAGTCAAAAGCAGGACAAGAAAATGAGCCGACCGGCCACTCCACATGTTGCATGTATTACAGTAGCAGATAAGAAATTTCAAACCTACTGTCTAAGGAACCAAATGTTTCGACTGCCTTAAAATAGGAAAACTACAAACCCAGAAAGAGTAAAACCATGTGGGTCGAACCCCACACTCGAATCAAGCTCGATGAACAAAACTCCTCCATGCCATTCATATACCCACCACTAATTTTTTGACATGTGGACTAATGAATATTGAGTAAATTAATAGAATTTTTTACACCCAACGAAGCTCAATTGAACATTTATTTTTAAGATCAAATTCGATTCGAGATATAATTAAGCTTAAGATTAATAATATGCATTAAGAATAATAATTAAATTTAATAATATAAGATATAAAAAGGTTAACAAACTATTTGAGTTAAATATTACTAAATTTGAATCCAATTCGATTGATAGTTCAATTCAGTAATTACTAAATTTGACCAGGTTGCGATCATCGATATCTCATTTACATCTCTAATCATAATTACCATGTAAAAAAACTAAATAAACACTAATTCATTGCATATGTCATAACCCTTTCAATCAGTACCTCAATGCTGATCTATAATGAAATGATGTTCAATTTATTTATAAAAAGGAGTTCCAAAGCGAGTTGAATTATTATAGTGAAAGGGGCCACAGCCATTGCAGGTAAGCAGATTAAGACATGGTACTGAATCTGAATATTGATCCAACATTAAAAGATTCTCAAAACTGTCAAAGTGAAACTGAAAGTCGGTCCCTCTTATAAATTTCAATTCCTAATTAATATATTGTCGGTGATCACTGTCGGATTAGCTAATGTAACAGTTTGCCTCCCTTATGTCGGATTGTCGGTATGCTTATTGCAAAATATATATACTCTTTTGTGGTTTACAGCCAATGCTCTCAGTGTTTATTCCGCTAATCTTTCATTTTATAATTTGTCGTTGTCGTTGAACTCGTCATGTTTTTGTACAAAAGCAAAATAATTAACATTAACGAATGAAGATAATCCACAGATTTGGGACGAGTTTGTAGCATTTGGTTCTGAATACGGAAATATGATTTTTGAGAAATTCTCATATTTATATCAAATATGCATTCGTTTTCAGTGTTTACACTTTGAGTTAAAAAATGGTGCCATGTTTAACATATGGAAAATGGAAGAAAAATGTGGTCGGAGAAGACGAAAAGTTTTACCATGCAAAGTTTAGTGTATTTTATGATCATGTCGTTTGTTGAATTTTTGATGCAGTCCCATAATCAACTAGTCTACTGTAATTCTTTTGAATATGAAAAGAAAAGTGCTTATTAACATATACTTAACTAGGGGTATTTAAACGGCTGATTCGGTTAATACTCGAATTGTAAAAATCTTTAACAGTTAAACAAATACATTAACTAAATCAAAATATTTCAATTAATTTTGTTAACCACATTAACCAATATTTATATATTTTTTGTCTTTTAATTAAAATAAGTATTACACATAAAAAAATACATTGCTATTTTTTTTAATAGTTTAAAAAACTTCAATAGCAAATAACAAATAAGACATTAGAAATACTACATAAATCATGAAAGTTAATAACCAAACAAAAAATTACTAATTATATATACTACATATTATTTATTTCGATTAATTACTCGATTTCAACTGAATTAAACGATAACTAAAATTTCAAAAAATCATTAATTGACATCCGACCGAACTAAATTCGACTACCACCTATTAACTAAATTAGATCGATTCAACTAATTAATTTAATTTAATCCAACTATAAACACTCCTGTACTCAAGTGTCATAGTGAAGTAAATATGATAATTATTTTCATTAATGTTTAAAATTCTTTAAAACATTGATCAATCCATCTGTGTCACCTAATTTATTTGTCTTTTTTAAAAGACAATAGCAAAATTTTATTTAATTGGTCGGAAACCAAATCACATATTCTTGTCAGAACATACGTGGTACTCTTCCTCTTTTCATCGAACTTTCCTACATGGATAACATAAAAAACACACACTACATATAAATAAGCCTTGCAGGTAAACACACACTACCATAAAAAAAACAAAACCCACAAAGAAAGCTCAAAGATCCCAAATCTCTCTCATCACCAAATACTAATCCACTTCATTTTTTGATCTAAAGATTCTTCTTTTTTGAGATGGCTGCCATATCCAAGATTGCAACAGGTAATGGCCATGGTGAAAACTCAGCTTATTTTGATGGGTGGAAAGCATACGAGACCAATCCTTTTCATCCTACTGATAGACCCGATGGTGTTATTCAAATGGGATTAGCTGAGAATCAAGTAAGTCGAAAGAAAAAAAAAACTCCATTTACTGTGTGTGTCTTTTTTTGATCGACTCATAACTTTTTTGCTCTTCGAACTCTTCAGCTTTGCTTTGATTTCATTGAAAAATGGCTAATGGAACACCCAGAAGCTTCCATATGTACTGCAGAAGGTGTTAGCAAATTCAAAGAGACAGCTCTTTTCCAGGATTATCATGGAATCCCTGAGTTCAGACAAGTATGGCAAATTTATGATCATAATGTGTTTGTGTTTTTGTGTCTGTGTGTTGATTTATTGATTAACTTTGTGTACTTATACACCAGGCTGTAGCAAAATTTATGGGGAAAGTGAGAGGAGATAGAGTAAAATTCGATCCGGACCGGATTGTTATGAGCGGCGGAGCCACTGGAGCTCATGAAATGGTTGCCTTTTGTTTGGCGGATCCCGGTGAAGCTTTTCTGGTTCCCACTCCTTATTATCCAGGGTAATGCATTGCATTTTTTTTTATATATTTTCTTTTCGGGTGTATTCGAGTTCGGGTTTTAAATAAATTCCATTCATTTACAGATTCGATCGGGACTTAAGGTGGCGAACTGGAGTCGAGCTTGTTCCGGTCGTTTGTGACAGTGCCAACGATTTCAAGATCACCATTGATTCTTTACAATCTGCATACCATAAAGCACAAGAAGCTAACATCAAAATCAAAGGTTTGCTCATAACGAATCCATCTAATCCATTAGGAACATTCATGGATAAGGACACATTGAAGAACATCATAAACTTCGTAAACGAAAAGAACATCCATTTAATCGGCGACGAAATCTACGCGGCCACAGTTTTCATGGAACCCGAATTCGTTAGTATATCAGAAGTCATCGAAGAAGTTGAATGCAACCGTGATTTGATCCATATTGTTTACAGTCTTTCGAAAGATATGGGATTCCCCGGATTCCGAGTTGGCATTGTGTATTCCTACAACGATACGGTCACGAGCTGTGCACGTAAAATGTCGAGTTTTGGATTAGTATCGTCGCAAACACAACATTTGATCGCGACGATGCTGTCTAACGATGAATTCATCGATAATTTTGTCGCAGAAAGTAGAGAACGGTTGTTCAAACGGCACAAATATTTCACTTGGACGCTTTCACAAATCGGGATTTGTTCATTGAAAAGCAATGCTGGGCTGTTTATATGGATGGATCTACGTAAACTCTTGAAAGAGAAAACATTCGAAGCCGAAATGGATTTATGGCGACTCATCATCGATGAAGTTAAGCTCAACGTTTCGCCGGGATCGTCGTTCCATTGTCACGAACCGGGTTGGTTTAGGGTTTGCTTTGCTAACATGGATGATTACACCATGGAAATTGCTTTGTCGAGGATTAGGAACTTCATGGTTAAGAACAATGAGACCATGGTTCCACCACGTAACAAATTATTGAGACGAACTAGCCTTAAACTCAGCTTATCCCGAAGCTTATCTCGGAAAATGGATGACTTCATTATGTCACCAAGTATCATGTCTCCTCAATCACCTCTCGTCCAAGCCCGAACTTAAACCGGAGGTGCAACCAAGCTTAAACCGGGTTCCAAATAGATATCACTATTCTTTTCCATGGAGATGACCCATACAAGACCCTTTTTTGGTGGGACTCCATGGGTTAATGTGCAAAATAAAGGACTATAATTTCTTCGTATTTGTGTTGATAATATTGATGGATAACATATTGTATTTTTTTTATTAAACATAATATTTTTGTGCTACATTGAAACTTTGGTTAGTATATTGAGTAAATTGGTTATTTTCAAAAAAATTTAGAGCAACTTAATTTCTATCAAATACGAAAATTTATGTTTTTTATCAATTGTACATAAATTTGATTAATTTAATAACAGTTTAAACCTTCAATGTTTATATATTCTATCAATTTGGTCTTAATTTTAAAAATTTATCTAACAAAAAATATAAAATATAAAAAATTCAAAAAGAATATGTCGAAAACTTTAACTTCAAAAAAAATAAAAAAAAAAGTAAGTAGAATATGTAAAGTTTGAGGGCTAAATTTATTATTATACCAATTAAAATTATGTAAATTTGATGAAAAACTGATTTATTATATTTAGAGGCTTATTTTTATAAATGATAAAGATTAAATTACTTTGATTTTATAAAGAGATCCATCTACTAATATCGAAATTGAGAGGGGCCAAAAAATTACATTAAAAAATGAAGTTAAGTTAATTACCCATTTTCAAAGCTAACTCTCTAAAGTGTAGTGGGTCGATTTTCGAACATAGCCCATCAAAAGTTGCCCAATTGAGGAGTTTGATGTGTTGTCCGGTGGGGCCCCGCTGCCTTGTGTTTGACCGAAACAATTAAAAAGCCCATTTTTAATTGAAACAAAGGGGTTTGCTTATATGCTCAAGTTGAGCAACAAAATTTATAGTTATTTAAAATTGAAATAAAATCTTTTTTTATTTAATATATAATTAATATAATTTTTTTATTAAATAAATATAAATATTTTATATTTAAAATAGTGAAAATAATTTAAAAGTTCTTAAAAAAAATTTAAAAATATTAATGAAAAATGACTTTAAAACATTTCCAAATAATAGTCAAAAGTCATAAATCAAATATTATTTTATCAAAATAAATCTAAAAACTCAAAACTAAAAATTAATATGAAAAAACCTAAAAAAAACTAAATTAAACCGAAATTTAATTGACGGTTAAAAAAATCCAAATTATTTTGACCATAGCGAACTAATATCACCTCTATGCATGCCTATAAGCATTAGGACATTGCTTCAAGTGAGACTGTACGCAATGTTCATGTACTTGTACAAATAAATGATAACTTATGAACTTTTTCACCACTAAATAAAATCTTTTCTTTCTCAAAAGGTCTAGAGAGAGACCTAGAAAGAAAAAAGAGAAAGAATATTAGATGGTGACAACTCTAGTGGAGCATCTAAATGGAGAGTGAAATATGATTATCTATCAAACCTGACACAAGCATTTAAAAAGAGATAATGTTGTTTTCATGCCATGGAAGGACAGTTTGTGAATGGGTAAGAGAAGGAACATATAGACAAATAAAGCAAAAGGCTATTAACAAAAAATTGTTTGAAATAATTGGTCCCAATAATAATAATACATAATCCAACTCAATTTCATGAAGTTTCATTTTCACATCGTGGATACCCAGCTAGGATTTTTCGTACACAAAGAAAACGTGCCTTTCAAAGACAACGTTGGTAATTTATTGTTTTTAAAACAATTTTTTGGACAAAATTTTAAATAATAGTAAGTAAAAACTTAAAGCCAAGATTGATGGAAAGCTGTACGGTAATTTCATTTGCAGCTATCACTATATATAGTCGACCATATTCGTCCCAATATCTTCGTCTTCCTCTCTCTTCTTTTATCACACAACACAACAAAAAGGAATTTTAATGGGGTTTCCAGTAGGTTTCTCAGCGGTTCTCTTCCCAAAGCTACTTCTCCCTACACTAACTCTCCTCCTTTACCTTCGCGATTTCATTTCGGCTCTCTTCCTTTTTCTGGGTTTCCCCGATTTCCTCGAACCCCACATTCCCCCGACTCACACGGCGGACACCGGCGTTCCCGCCCCGCGCCACCGAGATAACTCGATCACCGCTCTCCTGTTACGGGAATTACTACCCGTCGTCAAGTTCTCTGACCTCGTGGACCCGCCGGAAAGTTGCGCCGTCTGTTTTTACGACTTCGAAAGGGAGGATGAGATCAGACGGCTAACGAATTGTCGGCATGTATTCCACCGGAGCTGTTTGGATCGTTGGATGGGGTATGATCGGAAAACATGTCCACTTTGTAGAATGAGCTTCGTTCCCCATGATATGGAAGAGACGTTTAATGAAAGGCTTTGGGCTGCTGCTTCCATTCCTGAATCGTTTGATGATTATTGATTCTTCTCAAATTTACAAAATGGGGATTTTTGTTATATAATTATTTTTATGTATATAAAGTTTAAACGTCAAAAGATCCACGAAATTACAAAAAAAAAAAAAAATTTAAAAGTTAGAATGCTGACTTTTATTTTTGCATACCCTTTCTTTTCTTTTTTTTAAATTACAATAACTGAGCGAAGTCCAGACAATCAACGTGATCAGCGCAACTTAAACTCATGCTATATTTATGGCGATAAATACCCTCAATTATCAAGCCATTATATAGGGTTTTATCATTTTCTTTTTAATATGTATATTTATGCATATATATATATAATATTCACGAAATGACTTGAGATAAATTTAAATTAATTTATAGGTAAATTAATTCATATATATTAAATTAAAGAATAAATTAAAAACTAATGTGTATGGTAAAATAATCATATAATTACACATGGTGTGACATGTTTTATATGTACCTTATTTTGACGTACATGAACCATTTTATATAAACAGAAATTGATGATTCTTTATAGAATATCAATTTGCTCTTTGATTTAATATATAAGTATTAAGTTGTCTTTTTTAGTAGAAAGGACAAAATACAAATTGATTCATAATACAAAGATCTCCATGATACTTTTACTCTTATGGAAGTTTTAAACTCTAAAGGCGTTTAGTTTGCTGAATATTAGATTGTGCTTTGTAATAAAATTATGAGAATGTAACATTACGGGCGAAATGTGAAATTATCTTATTTGATCCATTGGGCTGGAATGGAAGATTATCTAGGAGCACATTTTATTCAATTGTCCTTGTTATAGAATTTGTTTTTTTACAAGTTTAGTTCCTTTAATGTTTTTTAGTCTCAATTTCCCTAAAATTATTACAAATTATTGCAATTCTTACTTTTTTATTACAAATTATAAATTAATAAGTAAATATATTGTGTTGAAATAAATTTATAAATCATAATTAAAATTATTTATGAAAAGTGATAATAACACCAACCAAAATTGTAGTTGTGATCATAATTAATTTATTAACAAAAAAATTATTAAATAAAATATAAAACTTATAATTGTAATGCATGATATTTAATGGTTCATTGTTTAAGATTTTTTTTTTGTTTGTTTTTAATTAGTCTTGAATTTTATTTAAAAAAAATCTTAAATCGATTAGAATAATAAAAATAAAGAGTAAAATGATCCAAATTTTAAGATTACACTCGTAATCTAAAATGATTTAAGGGATGACTCGTAATGAAATTACATCATATATTACGGGATAAGTTAAATAATGAATGTTAACTATTGATGTAAATTAGTATATGGACAAATTGTTGGTCTTTGAAATGAAATAAAATATTTTACACTCCTTTTTTTACGGCATTATATTTTATTCTCAAAGTGGGGTAATGTATGTAATTAACCAAAATAATTATATCAATTTGGAATAAAATAAAATAAAACAAAAAACTTTTGATTTAGGGCGGCTCGCAGGGCCTGCTTCTCTTAATAATTAAAAAAATAAAATTATAAATTAATTTAACAATAATATTTCGTGAATTTTTAATTGGTAAATAGTTTTCATAAATAACCTCCAAAAAATCTTATATATTCGTACTTACCCAATATTATATATTGACTCTATAAATAAATTGAACTAAATATTGTTTTTATTACTATTATTTTTGTCAATCATCAGGGGCGTATCTAGTGGGCTGGCATGGGTCCCGGCCGCCCTTAAAATGTGAAATTATATTTTAGGTCTTTAAATTTTTTTTAAAATTTTAAATTAATAAAGGTAAAATTTTAATTTAGCCCCCCTAAAATTATAAAAATTTGATTTAATCATTTACAAATTATAAAGATATAAACTATAAAAAATTAAAATTTTATCCGGCCCCCTAAAAAATTTTTCTGGCTTCGCCCCTGTCAATCATGCTTTGGTATTGCCAATAGAAGCTATATTACATTTTGCTTGTTTTACTCAACAAATAAGTAAATTAGTGATTGTAGGTTTGAGTAAAGAGTAAATTGGTTATTTCTATTAAAAGTTTCATTTATTTTTAACTGTTAAAAACTAATGTGGTTAATCGGATAACTAAACATTGACACGTGGTATGTCGCGTGTACCTCGTGTTGACGTACAATGACTAGTTTTTAATAGCAGAAATGAATAAAATTTTTATTATTCTTTGATTTAACGTACAACGATTAATTTGTCTATTTTTAAGTAGAGAGGGTAAAATGCAATTTAATTCATATTATAATGATTTTCATGATACTTTTACCCAAAATTTGAGATATTTTATTATTGAATATCCAAATTCGAGTCTCACCTAACCTAATCGAATTATGATGTGTGAAATTTATCCAAATATTTTTTAAATTTACAAGTATGGTAAACTCTAAAAATAGAAAACATTAAAATTTGATTTTAATAATGATATTTGTACTTAACATTCACGTCAGGATTGGAATACTAAATAAGTCTAACTCTCCTTGTAAATTTGATTAAGAAATAAGGCCAACTTTGCTTTCTTAATTAACGCATGGACTGAAAATGATTGGTTTTATTTCATATTCAAAACCTCCTTTTCAACTTACTGCGTCCTTCGTCTTCAACTATACAATCTTTATTTTATTTAAAGTATAATAATAATAATAATAATTATGCATCCAAATTTTAAAACATTAAAGAAATAACTATCCATAAAAAAATATATATGCATGAAATATCCATAGTAATTCCAATTCTATAAATGTTAACACATATCTCTTATTTCTTTTAAGTAATAAGTTTATTGATATAATTATAAATTCATGATGAAAGAAAATATTTTATATAAAAATATATATTAAAAATTTTGTTCAATATTGATTATTTGTAGACACGCAAACAACTTGTTTAACTCTATTAAGCATATGCTCAGTTAGGGGTAAAGTCAGAAATTATTTTTTTAGGAAGACTGAAATTAAATTGTATATTTGTATCATAGTAAAAATGTAATTTTAACATTTTATTAGCTTATATCTTTATAGTTTTTAAAAGATGAAATCAAATTTTCATTGTTTTTGAGGAGCTAAATATAAATTTATCATTACTAATTTAAAATTTTATAAATTATAAAAAATAATTCTCAGGCCTGCCAGCTCATTTGGCTTCACCATTGTGTTTAGTGCCTGGATATGTTAATTTTAATTATTTTATAATATATTTTAATAATAATAATAATAATATATTTTGGAGTTTTGGATTTAATTGATAAAAGAAACTTCGGTTCGATTCTTAGAAACAGACCACCAAAACCCGGATCATGTTGAAGTTATGAGGACTAGAGGTGTGCATGGGCCGGGCTACCCGGCCCGGCCCAAAGGCCCGCCCAAAAAATGGGAGGGTTTGGGTAAAAATATAGGCTCGAAATATGGGTTTGGGCACAAAAACGAGGCCCGTTTAGAAAATGGGCCGGGCTCGGGCAAAAAATTTTTGGCCCGGGCCCGGCCCGAATTATATAATAAATATATTTTTTTATTTTTAATTATATTTATATTTATATTTTAATTTTAATATAATCAATTTTTATTATATTTTTCAATTTGTGTATTGTTTTAAGAATTGTTTTAATATATATTTTATTTGTTTCTTGTTTTAATATTTATTTTAAATGTATTTGATTATTTAATATATTTTAAAATTTTTTATTTAATAAAATAAGTTAAAAATTTTAATATGGGTCGGGCCGGGCCGGGTTCGGGCTTAATAATTTTATTTCGGGCCGGGATTGGGCAAATTTTAGGCCCATATTTCTAGCCGGGCCGGGCCCGGGCCTAGAAAATGGGCCTAAAAATTTTGGTGGGCCCGGCCCGGCCCATGCACACCTCTAATGAGGGCCCAATTGGACGAAATAGAGAGAGATATGTATATAAAAGTAATGTAAGGATTTTTACGGTTCAAGGCGTGCATTGGTGGCCTTCCCTATTTCATACTGACATTATTTGATGTAATGGTTAAATATCAATCATGACCCCTCTATTTTCTGAGATTATATAAACTGACCAATATTAATTTCGGTCTCTATAATATATTTAAATTTGAGATTCAATCTTTATAATTTAATTTTTTACATAATTTGATATGTCATCGGTTAGTTTAGGTACTTTATTTTGATTAAAATGTACACACTAATTTTAAGAATTGTTAACATCTTTAAAATTCTTTGTCATATTAAAGTCCATTACAATACTTTTTTTTTTTTTTGGTCACATGGCTATCAAGTGAATATTTTCTTCTTCTTTTTTTTTCTAACTTTAGGATGTCAAACAACAAATTTAATAGAAGAAATTTAACAGTGTTAATAATTAAACTTGAATTTTTAAATTCAAAAAGAATAGGGACTAAATTCTTAAAAATTAAACCATGGGGCCTAAATTTCAAGCATAAAGAGAGTACAGAAACTTAAAAGAATATTATATTTAAATTTAACTCTACAAGTTAATCCAGAAATAATTAACGTACCGCATGGAAAACCATACTAGTAATATAATAAAATTAGGGAATTTATCTTTGTTTTTAATATTAAAATAAGAGATTTTCATCGGAAAGGGATTTCTGGAGGTGAAAATTTGAGGGGAAAAGGCATCAAATTTTGATATATTGAATTAGATAATTAGATTATGATAAATTATTTAAAAAAATTAAATTTATATTCATTCAACTTTTTTAATGATATGTCATCATATAATCTATAATATGCAATATATATATGAAATATATTATTTAATTTGAATATAATATGCCGATACTAAATATCAATAAGGAGGAGAAGATGGTGGAGATAAAGTCCAATTCACTCGTGTAAGGCGGAGAGCTAACCTTATTTTCTTATATGTGTGCTTTGGTTTATATAAGGGGTCATACTTTGTCTCATCGTACGATGTAGTGAGTCGTAATGTTGTACGGATAAGCAGGGGAGTAGCCAGGGGGGCTGGCATGGGCCCGGCCCCCCTAAAATGTAAAATTACATTTTAGTTCTTTAAATTTTTTTAAAAATTTTAAATTAATAAAGGTAAAATTTCATTTTGGCCCCCCTAAAATTATAAAAATTCAATTTAATCCTTTACAAATTATAAAGATATAAACTATAAAAAATTAAAATTTTATCCGGCCCCCCCTAATGAATTTTTCTGGCTTCGCCCCTGCGGACAAGTCAAAGATTAGGTGCCAAACGGGCTCTGTTGTTGCAGGTCGGTTTTCGTTATGGTACGTGTTGCATGGTACTCCTTGTAACGATCCAATTTTTTAGTTGTGTCAAAAATTACAGTTTCGAAAATATCATTTCCATAAACCGTATTTGTAAATATTAAATATTAATATTTACGAGGCTAGCATAAAAATATATTAAAACTTGGTCTAGTAATTTTGTTTAATTGATAGCTAATTAAGGTACAAGTGTAATTATCCTAAAGTTAGTGGTGTTAGAAAATATGGTTTCGGGACTCTGTTTTCATAAAATGAGTCCGTAAATATTTCATATTTTATCATCCTAACTCGATTTAAATTATTTTCAATTCGAATCAAGTTGAGTCAATTAATTTATTTGAGCTATTTTTTTTAAAAAATAAACACATCAAATTAAAATATTGTTACAATACAACCAATTCCAAGCTACAACACGTAAAAAAAAATGGAAATCATCTCTTTTTTCCCCAAGCAGTTTGCTCATCTTTTGTTTTGCCGAGCAGCGATGCTAGCCTCCAGGTTGGCTATTGCCTGCCTTTTTCTTCTTCCCACCAACTATTTCTTTCTTTCTTCTTCTCACTCACTCCATATGATTTTGCTTCACATCATTGTTATCATTACAAGTTGTGACGGATAGATTTGCTAAAACTCCACCGGTCACCAGTAGTTTTTCTTGGAAAGTGGGTGGCTCTTTGTCAACTTCTTAATTTGTTTCTGCTTTGAGAGTATTTCAGAATAATAAATGATCTCACAAGTTGATTTGGACACCTGTTGTCTTAAGTTTTATATATTTTTTTGTTTGTTTTTCTATTATTTAATAAATTTGTAGTTTTAGAAGTTTTTGTTTAGCACTTTTTTTTTTTAGTCTTGCTTATACACGTAACTTTAGTTTTACAAATGATTTTAGAAATTGTTTTATTGTCATCCTCTCTAGTTTTATGAATGCTCAGCTATTTTGTCAATTTTTGCTCGTCGCTTTGGACTATATAGGGTTGATTTTCTTATCGTATTAAGTGCTTGCAATCACTCTAGATATGTCATACTTGAGTTGTGACAAAACCAATTATCAACGTGTCATGATGTTCTATTGATGTTGAGGTTAAAGCTTTTGTTCTGTTTACCGAGCTTGTCCTTCAGCATCTATGACAAGTGTTTATTATTATTTTCTCTTAATTGTATGGTTCTATTAATTGAATGAATTTATCTTTCAAAATTTTTTTGAAAATCATACATATTTAAAAAATCTTTCAAAGCAAAATAAGAGGAAAAAAATGTAATTAAGAGTGATAAATTTGATTCGGTAATTTACTTGTTTAGTCCTTAAAATTATTATTTTAGATTTTTTAAAATATATATATTACGATTTTTTTGATTTTTTTTTGAAATTTTATAAATTATTTTGTAATTTTTGCTCAAATGGAAGAATTTGTTGATGTTTTAAATTGAGAAATACTAAAAACACATTGTTTTGAATCAAAATCACATTAAACAAATTTGTTTTGTAATGTTAAGAAAATTAGACTTTCAGAAACCAAAACCACGTGCTTTGCTAAAAACTTTCCAACACCACTAATTGTGGAAATATTTGAAGTTATAACAATTAACGCCATTCAACTAAAATAGGTAAAATAAGTTGCGTATTTCAAATATTTCAAAATCTCAATCTTATCGTTATGACTTTTATTAATGAATTGAGAAGAGCATTCCATTTAATTGTGGGATGTGGATGCACTTTTCAAACTTCAATTTTTCGGTCTTTGCTAGAAAAGTACACGACCTCAATTTCATACCAACAAAATGCAAAATAGCAAGCGTCGTAAAATATGACGTAATTTCGTGTTCAAATTTTTATAATTTATGTATAATTATTAACATTTTTAATTTTATTTTGAATATTTTAAAATAATAATAGTAATGTAACTAACAAAATAATGTTGTAATGAACTCTTTCTTTTAGAGGTGTTCATAGGTTAGGTCGAGTTTAGATCAAGTCTAAATATGATATTAACATATTTTATGATTTGTTCAAGTTCGGCTTAGTTTGGATCGGGTTTATATTAGAGTAGTATTATATATTTAGTATACGTTTATTTTTCTAATGTGTTATAATTTACATAATATATAAAAATAACATAATATAACTTATTATAAACCTAAAAATGGGACAAGGGGGATCGGACTTAGGCCTTGAATGTTCAAGCATGAGCTCGACCTATATTTTAAACAGGTTTAATTTTTTTGTCCAACTCCATGTTGGAAGATATGGACATCACATATATAATAAGGGTAATTACATGTTATTATTTACTATCATGATAGGTTAGCCCAAATTAAAAGTGATCTAATTTGGTTAGAATTTTATTGGGTTTTAATTATTAAATAAAGTATGGGTCAAATATGTGTAGATACTCTTCTAATCAAATTCTAATTAATGATGGGCTAATTAGAATTTGATTAGAACTAATATGCCAATGTTATAAATATTTGGGTTATGGTCCCCAAATTATACATAAGATATCTTTTCTAATATCCCATCATTAGGAAAGAGAGAGCAGATATTCTCTGAATTTATTGTGTGCTAATTTGGAAGATCAAATCCTCAAGTTTCAGAAAGTTTTAAGGAATCCATGGATTCAGGTACGCTTCCGCATCTAGTTTTGTTCTTGATTTATTCTTGATGATTTGACATGACAAATCCTGGTTTACAGTTTTAATTTTATATTAGATATTATTTAAAACTCTAACACCCCATTTTTCGTATCTAATATTTTTAGCCAAACCCTCTCAAGTTTCGGGCGGATCTTTGAACATGAACAAATAACCCGACCCATGAATAGGTCTACTCTCTTTGCAACACATCAACAATTTGAATACTACATTAAGCCCCACTATTTTAAATAATTGTTTTAAACAAATTACAAAAACACAAATAAAAAAGGTATTTCAAGCAAATGACAAAAAATATTTTTCTAGAAAATGGACAAATATTTGATTAAATGTCTAGAAAAGGCCTACTAAAAAAAAATGAAAATGGATCGATTTGCTAAAAAATGATTGGAAAGAACTAATTTCACTAAAACGCGCTGAATTTTTTTCCTTGATGACAAATAAAATGTGCCCACATTAGCGTACTTTAGTGAAGCGCGCCTCCACGTAGGCGCGTTTTTGCCCGTGCTCTAACAGTTAACTCCAACGACTATTTGAACTAGCCGTTGGACCAGACCCCAGCGGTAAAAAAAAAAAAAAAGAAGAAGTATAAACCCCCACACAATTCTCTCTTAAATCTCTCAAAAATCTCTCAAATAGTCCTTAAATTATTTTCCTAAATTATATATTTTTATTTTTTTAATAGTAATTTCAAGAAATAGTATTTTCATTAAAAAATTATTTGTGTTCAATTATATATTTAGCAATGGCCGAGTCTCTGATTCATCTTAATAAAAAGCACATCTCCGTTAACTAATTTCAAATAGTAAGAATAAATTTTAATTCTTTATTTCATAATTGTAATTGAACTTAATATTTTTTTTATAATTTTTATGTAAATATGCAGAAGATTAAATTTTGTAATGCTATATTCGTAATCTACTCAGTTTTCCATAACCGTTAATTGAAACATACCTGAAGGAAGCTGGTTTTTTGCATATAGCCCTTGTAGGCTAAGGGTGTAAGTCGAACCTGAAACTCATAAGCTAGAAACCTAATACGCACACATTCTATTTTCATACAACATAATAATTTTATTTACTACTTGTCTCTTTATATTCACCCATGCTCCTTTACAAATTTGTATCTTCCTCTATTATACAACAAATAAACAGAGTTTGTTACGTCATATAGTGGTTTAATGATGTTACCAAAATCCTACTTGGACATTTTTTTTTTGGAATTCTACTTGTCCCTATACTTGATTTTTTTGTTTATCTTTACAATTCCTCCTGAAGCGTTTTCACATTATTTCTCTTAAAATTGATCTATTTTCATAATTAAAAATAAAATCAGCCTAAAGACGCAAATAAAAAATAAAAATAGCCTATAGGCTTTATTTAGCCTCAACATAGCATTAACAACTACGAACAACTTTGGATACTGCTACAAATTAATCACCAATTTATCTTTTCCTAAATAATCACTGCAACATTCAATGGCTTTTTTTTTTTTATAAAAATAATATTAAAAATTAATTACAAATTAAATACGAAAAGACAGTATTTGTTATACTAATTTTGATGACACCAGTGAATTAAAAAAAAGCTCAAAAAAATATTTCTTTTGTGCTGCAGTCTAATAGAAATTTTTTTTTGATAAAGTGAATTTTAAAAAAATTTGATTTGTGGTTCCAACATCAAATAATAACATTTTCCTTACCGTTAATGCCCAACTTATTTATTTAATCAATGAATGCCACCTCACACATTGGCGGAATCAATTAAAAAAATATTTTTTAACTTTTTCAAAAAAAATTTAAATACAATCATTGTGTCATGCGACACCTAAAATTAGACGTAATAAATATCTCATTTTTATAATTAAATTGTTAAAAAATATATCTAAAGGAGATTCAAATCAATATATATATATATATATATATATATTTAAGCTATAACAATTAGCCGATTACAAATACTATATCGAATAATTTTAGTCTTACCATTGAACTAAAATAACTGAAGTAATTCAAATATCCCAAAATCTCAATGTTATGGATATTATTGAACCAATATGAGGTTTGCATTAGTCAAATAAATCTAGAATCTTATAAATGAAAACTATTGAAACTACTTTTAAAGAAAAAAGGAAATTGAAATGGACATTCGGAATTAGGTTAGATTTAATTTGGGGGACGTGGATGTTTTTCGAACATACATTTTGGTGACCTCAAATTCAAGTTAGATTTAATATAAAGAAAAATTAAAATAGCATTTTCACCAAAAAAAAAAAAATCAAAATAGCATGCATCGTATTTAATGAAGTTTTGACCAATGTTAAAATATGACATAATTTCGTGTATTTTTTTTTACGAATTTAAAATTTTATTTTAATAAATTTGTTGATATAATATTTTGAAATAATAATGTTGATGTAATTAAAAAAAATAATGTTGTAATGAACCTTTACTTTTAGAAGTGTTCATGGTTTGGGTCAAATTCAGGTTGGGCCTAAATATGATATTAACATATTTTATACTTATTCAAGTTCGGTTTAGTTCGAAATATAGATTTAAAATTTTATCCAAAATCGCTCATATTACATTTTAAATATTATTTAAAAATATTTATATATATTATTTTAATATTAATAATTTTATTTTTTTATATAGACATCTTAACATTATTTTAATGTTTACATTAGAGTAATATTATATATTTAGTATATGTTTATTTTTTTAATGTGTTATAAATTACATAATATATAAAAATAACATAATATAAATTATTATAAACTTAAAAATGAGTTAGGTCGGATCGAGCTTGGGCCTTGAATGTTCAAGCTCGAGCTCAACTCATATTTTAAACAAGCCTAATTTTTTTTTGTCCAACTCCTTTTTTCGAGCCTAATATTTTTGTATCAACAATTTAAATCCTAGATGAAGCCCCACTATTTTAAATAATTAGTTAAAAGAACTTAATCTAAATAATATTTGACTTGGAAAATACAAACAGAATTTAAAGCAAATTACAAAAAACAAACATGTTTCCTTGGAAAAGGTATTACAAGAAAATGAGGAAAAACACTTTGATAGAAAATGGAAAAATAATATTTGACTTTTTATAGGAAAATAATAATATTTGACTTTTTCTAGGAAAATAATAATATTTGACTGTATGTCCAATATTGTAATTTTATTTACTACTTGTCCCTTTATATTCACCCATGTTCCTTTACAGATCTGCTGTACAACAAATAACCAGAGCTTTGTCATGTCATATAGTGGTTTAATGATGTTACCAAAATCCTACTTCGACATTTTTCTTGTAATTCTACTTGTCCCTATACTTAATCTTTTTGTTTATCTTCACAATTCCTTTTCCAGTTTCTTTTTCTATTTGGATCTCCCTTATTTCATCGAACCCGACATCACAGTGGACGCCGATCATGTTTCTTCCTCTTCCTCTCCCGCCACGCTCCGCTGCGATACCCCACTCTCGGCTCTCTTGTTACGTGAATTATTACCCGTCGTGAAGTTTTCCGACCTCGTCGACCCTCCAGATAGTTGCACCGTCTGTTTTAAGGAGTTCGAAACGGAGGATGAGATTTGGCTTCTGACGAATTGTCGACATATATTCCACCGGAGCTGTTTGAACCGTTGGATGGGATATGATCAGAAAACATGTCCGCTTTGTAGATTGAGTTTGGTTCCTCGCGATAAGGAAGAGACGTACAATGAGAGACTATGGTGGCTTTGTAACAACTGTCAGCTTTAAGATGACAAAAACACCAAAAATGTTCCAAAATAAATATTACAAATATAATAATTTCTTTTTATAAAAAAATCAATCACAATTTTTTCTTTAAAAAAATAATCAATTTATTTATTTGATTTCAATTTTATAATAGATTTTTTAATACTTTAATAAATGTTTAAACTAAAAATTAAAAATTAGTGAAAAAAATTACATTAGATATAATTCAACTACATTAAAAAAATTATTTACCGAATAAAAAGTTGATTAAATAAATAGTTTATATTAAATAGATAACTAAGCAACTTTACACTTTGGATATTTTGTGAATATTTTTATTACTACGGATATCATAAGTATAACTCTTATATTCTATCCGCATATGTAGTTTTATATTTTTCACATTTTTTTTTTCTGTAAATATGTATAATTATTGATTAAAAATTGTTTGTTCATCGAATAAAATGTCTTTGATGTTCATGTCATTTTTTCAGTAAAGAAAAAGAGCTTTGTCATGTCATACGGTGGTTCAATGGTGTTACCAAAACCCTACTTCGAAATTCTTCCTGTAATTCTACTTGTCCTTATACTTAATCTTCACGATTCCATTTTCACCACCTTTTTCTATCTAGGTCTCCCTTATTTCATTGAACCTGACATCACGGAGGACGCTGATATGTTTTTCCTCTCCTTAAACCGCCACGCGCCGCCACAATATCCCACTCTTGGCTCTCTTGTTACGTCAACCATTACGCGTCGTGAAGTTTTCCAACCTCGTCGACCCTCCAAATAGTTCCGCCGTCTGTTTTAAGGACTTCGAAGCGGAGGATGAAATTTGGCGGTTGATGAATTGTCGACATATATTCCACCGGAGCTGTTTGGACCGTTGGATGGGGTATAATCAGAAGACGTGTCCACTTTGTAGGTTGAGTTTTACTCCCCCTATATGCAAGATTCTATAACGGGTGAAATGGAAATATCGTATTTAAAATACAAAATTTAGCGTTTGATAGAATAATAAAAAAATGATATATGATATGTCATTTGTGTCTTATGCTAATATATAAGTATCAATTTTTAAAATAAAAATATATAAAATTTTAAATAAAAATTAATTTATTATTTAATTTAACTAATAAAAATTAATTAATTTACTTTTAAATTTGAGGAGATAAAAATGGTCCTCTATTGTAAATTTAACCTCAGATATAATATGTTATTTGAAAAACAATAGCCTTTGTCTTGTTCTTCCATGCAATGTCAAACTCTGTAATAAACAAACTCAGTTTTCAGTGTGTCACTTTGTGCTTTCTGTCTGTTTCACAGCCGAATAACCAAAAAAAAAAGAAAAAACCCAATTTGTCTTTGGTCTTTTTATTGCGTTTTTGGGTTTTAATTTCAATCAAAACTTGGTTCATTTTGGTTTCAAAAATGTCTTATAATCTTTCATCAATTTCTGATTACTCTTGCTTCAACTATAAAATTCCCGAAATGGTTTCCACTGAAACAATCGATTATAACGTATTGTCTGATCTTCCCAGTTATGATCTTCAAGCTCTGTTGAACAACAAGGGAAACGAACAAAACCCAAACCAGCTTGAAAATCTCTGTCTTTATCGAACAACTCAGTTTCAATCTCTGTCTTCTAGTCGAAATCCAGACAAAGGGTATGAAAATTTCGATTTTGCTTACAAGGATGAAAATGTAGCAAAGTTCTTACAAAGAAGCTGCTTTAATGGCCATTCTTTTCGAAATTTTCAAGGTCCTGACAACAGCTTTTTGGAGGTTCGCTTCATTTCTTTGTTACCTTAGGTCCCTGTTTTATTTTTTTGTACTCTGTTTTATTTTTTTCTGAAATTTTATAACTCTTTTGGGCAATAAAGAACTCGTTGATGGAGGAACCAGGCTTTAAAATAGGACGTTACAACCCAGAAGAGAGACAAGAGAGGATTTCGAAGTATAGAGCTAAACGTAATCAAAGGAATTTCAACAAAACAATTAAGGTTTGTAATTATCTTTTTTTGTCTTTTTGTTTGATTTGATTATGTTCTGAACTTCTAAAACATGTTTCTTTTTTAATGGTGATGCAAAAGTATGCTTGCCGAAAAACACTAGCCGATAACCGTCCTCGTATACGTGGCCGATTTGCACGTAACGATGAAACTGTCGAGATTCAGAAAGCTCCATGTTCAACCAGACATGAAGACGAATTTGAATTATGGGTACTATTTTAATTCAATGTCGTATATATAGACACACATATATATGTTATTAAAGAATTGTGTTTGCAGGCGTTGCATGAGGTGGAAGATGAAACAACGGCCAAAGGGACATTTATGAACAGTTTCAGTTTACATCAGTTTCAATACAGCCGCCATGGCCGCTTCTGAAGCTTTTCTTTTAGTTATGGCAGTCTCATAGACCCCAAAAAACAGGGGAAAATTGTAATTATAATGAGTACTGTCAAATTTTAATGTCGTTGTAATAAAAAAAAATTAATAATAAAAAATAAGGTGATCAATGATAAATATTTGACCTCGAATCTTTGACCTTGTGTAAAGATCCACTCAATTTTGTTTGTAATGGAATTATGCTTTCGTTCATGCATTGCTCGTACTTTTATATTAAAAAATGAACTTTATGCCATTATTTTGGTGTCACAAATTAGAAAAAAAATTATAAAAATAAGTCACTTTTGTTTCTCAAAATTACATTTTAGTTATTTATGTTTGAAATGTTAGGTTTTAGTCACTTACATTATTATTTTGTTACGAAATGGTCACTTTACTATTAAACTCCGTTACCTTCCTAACGACAGTCCTACGTGGCAGTCTAATTTGATTTTAAATATCAATTTGGATGTCCAGTTGGGATGAAAATAGGTTTTTAATTAAATAAACTTAATTTAAACTGCCACGTAGGACATCCAAGTTGGTATTTAAAACTCATTTGAATTGCCACGTAGGACTGTCGTTAGGTAACGGAACTTAACGGTAGAGTGACTACTTCGTAACAAAACGATAATGTAAGTATTTAAAATGTAACATTTTAAACATAATTGGCTAAAATGTAATATAAGGCAAATAAAAATCACTATTTTTATAGTTTAATAAAAAAATAATGTTATCTTTTTTTTTTTGGTATTTTTAATAAAATATTCGTATTTATTTTTAATAAAAATGAAGATATTGGGAATAAGAAAATTGATTTTAGTTGAGCAGTATCTATGTATAATAAGGAAATTGATTTTAGCTTATGAGACTATTAGTCCATTCTTTATGTGATGTGACACTTGTCGACAGCACTTTGAAAAAATTATATATATGATCATGACAGCCGACTTTACTTGTTAAATGCCATGGATTTAAATATATAATTATATCGATTGGACTAAGAATTGATCGGGATACTGGTTTAGTCAATATATTTAGATCGATTGATTAGTAAATTGACGATTGAACTAGTTTTTCTATGTTTAATATTTTTTATTAATTTTTAAAAATAAATTACTTAATTAAATCGAATGAATCATAACTAGTAATCTGACTGGTTTAATAATCAATATGATTATGAAAACCTTGCATGGAAAGCAAGATGGGTCAATTCTACAATAATTGGTTGTAACTTGAAACATTTAAATTTTTTCCTGTATTGGTGATAATTTTAAAATGTGTCACTTATACCTTTTATTTAAATTCATACTTTCGAATAATGCAAAACCTACTTAAATTATAAATGTATTTAAGTGAATCTTTAAAAAAAATGTCAAATTAAAGTTCTTTAATGAAAATATTGACAAAAATGTTAAAAATCTAAACATGCAATCTATGTGTATTTCATGCTAGTTTTTTTAAACTTTTATAATTATTTTTAAATATTTTATAATTTTAAATTATTTATTGATGTGATATATAAAACAAAAAAAGCCATGTTAGCATGAAGTGTAGGTGGACTACCACGCACAAGGGTGAAGTTAGGAAATTGTTTTAGGGGCATAAATGAACCATAATTTTTGGGGCTAAATTGTAACTTTATTATTATACTAATTTGTATCTTGTAAAATTTTGAAGGGGTTACAAGGGAATTTTAACCATTTTTTTGGGTAAAACAATTGCTTGCCCCTATCTACCCATGACAATATGTATATGGGTTGCTACACCAATATTATTAAAAAAAATAATGTTTCGAATTGATTTTTTTTAAAAAGTTAATAGTTAAATTTAATTAAAAATTAAATTAATAAAAAATATAAATATTGAGGACTAAATTTATCATTATACTTTAATTTAATTAGTTGAAAAGGGTTGTAATCAACTTGGCAAAGCATTTTGTTTGGTACTACAAAATTCCAACCAGAAGGTTATTTGGCAAATTGAAGGAAAAAGGAATGTAAAGCCTTTTCGGCTTTGCCTTTTATAATGATGAGACCGTACGTACATATGAAATACGTCCTTAGTTCAATTAATCGAGACATCGGTCGTGATTGATATAAACAAAACAACATTTAGTTTTCAATGCATTAATTAGATAGATTTGGACAGCCAATATTTTGGTGGAACATCTAATCCCATGTCCGAAAGGCGATAAAAAAAGAACAATTTCCAGATTTAGTTCTTGCTTTTTTAAGACATTGACACCCAATAGAATATCACTCTTATTTTTTATTTTTTTATAATTATAAGTGCTTTTATCTATTTTACCAACTTCGAACTTTAATTTAATAGATAAAAAATATAGGATAAAAATGTAGGGAATATTTAATTAGAGATGATCATGAATTGGGTTGGATCTCAATAGAATATTAGGCTCGTTTTTTAGGTTCGAATTTGACCCGACTTGAAAAATAGGTCTAAAATTTTACTCAAACTCAGTCTAACTAAAAATAATAAAACTCAAGTCCGGTCCAACCCATCCATATTATTTTTTTATATTATTATTTTTATATAAAAATAAATTTAAAAAATATAATATATCAACTATACTAAAAATATTAAAATAAATATTTCCCAACAACTTAAAAACAAATTTAAAAAATTATTTATATTTAAAATAATAATAAGATTAACAAGTAAATAACTCTAAAATAGTAACAAATTAACGATAAAATAAGAGTTATACAATATCTAAACAATAACAATATAGTAGTAATAAAATAGCAAAACGACACCAAAACAGTGACAAAATAGCAGCAAAAAGCAACAATTATTTTTTTACAAATTTAGATCGGGTCAAGACAGGCCTGAGCCAAAAAAATTTATCCAAAATCCGGTTAATTTAGAAAACGAGTCTCATATTTTTTACTCAAATTTATTTTTTAAACTTATATTTTTAACTGAACCTTCTCACTTTTAATAGAGAATTTTAGGCGGAATTAAGTCACTCGGACCTGTTGAGGTCTAGCGCCTCTAATTATGAAGCAAGAAGATTCTAAAACTGCCTTTTGACCATCTCAGCAAATAATTATTCTTTGAAATCTACTTCCATAAAAAAAATTATTAAAGAATTGTGTTTGAAGTACGGCTTGAAGATAAGAATCATATGATTGAGATTTGAGAATTTTTAAATTTTATGTTCTGAGTTTTATTCAGCACTAACCCAAATTTTAAATTATTCAGTTTTGATGATTATACTTTAAAAAAGTTATAAAATATTATCAAATTATTCAAATGTTTTTTTTTTTATCACCGAATTGATAAAATCATTATTATATAACTTTTTCTATTTGTATTGCCAATATCAATTGAAAATTCTTATTCCATTTTCTCTTTTATAATTTTTTTTATGAAACAATTTTTACTGTAAAAAACTTACGAATCAAAATTTAAATATCTTTTTTATGATCTTTGACAATATTGTCAAATTGAGTTGGATCTAAGGCATGTTCTACTCATCGATAAGTTCTGTTCCATCATATCAATCATCAAATCGTCGTTTAGAACTTGTTAACAAGATTTAAAAAAAAAAAAAACTCATCAACTCAATGACTTAAATAAAAACTATCAAATAGTTCAATTATTTAAAACTTTCGTATAATTCAATAATTATTTTGTAACTTTTTAAAGTCACGTGACCAGAACATAAACTACTTAATAAAATGAACTTTTAAGTGTCATTTACAAATTTTTAATCTACATTCAAAAATATTTACAATTATTAATCTAATTTTAGTTATAATTATTCCGATGTATTGATTGATTTATTCTTGAATTTGCAATCTCATTAAAAATGAAAACTTAATCCCAACGAGTTAAAATTCGAATTTAAATATAATTTAAGCAGTTAAACATGTACACGAGTGGGACATGATTGTCAACAGACCAGCGATGTTTTCCTTGCAGGGATTACGAAATTTTAAGAATTTAAATGTACCAGAAATTCTAATTAAAGATGCCTGCTTGGATTACTTCAATCTTTTGTGATTACTTTTCATACAAAATTTACAAACAATTCATAACACATTCATAGATTTTCTTTCTTTAACAAGAAAATCCAACGTTCGGTTTTTGCTCGGTTCGGCTTCCCAACTCAACCATAGCGTTTCTTGAACAAATGATGACGCTTCGATGGATCTTTCGGCTTGCTCTTGTTCTGACCCTGCCCGATGAGTTTATGCTTTCCGGTGCTGCAAAGACGAGTTTCATATATAAATCGTTAAATGGTGACCTTAAAAGCATTCTATAAAAGCAAAACTCGGGGAAGTACGCGACACCATACCTGTATTCCATGTAAACCATTCCGTTCGCACCCGACATTGAGCTCATGGATCCCGTAGTGCGACGAGCTTTATGAAGAGCTATATCATCTGCATCTTCTTCCAATTGCTCTAAACCGACCACGTCATCGCCAGCAGTCAAGACCTGATAAACAGAAGACCTGTAAGCAACTGCAAGTTCGATGATCTATTGGAACATAAGAAGAAAGAGGGACGATAAGCACTTTTCCGAGTAGGGCCAATTGCTCGTCAAGATGGTAGTAACTCAACTCAGGACCAGCATCGGGAGGAGGCAAGCTCGTTATCACCTATAGAAAATAGCAACAAAGCACATAAGCTTGTTATTCAGACTCGGGTGTATTTTGGACGAGTACTTCCAAAAAAATGAAAACCTGGGGCAACAAAAATAATAAATGATATACCTTAAAGCTGTAACCTTGATCAATTAAAAACTGTTGCCGTTTAGTTGAGTAGTACATTTCCTGGAATGAGAAACAGTTAAACATCTATTCGAGTTCGTTTACACTATGATAAGAATAACCATTGTTCTTGTACAGAAAAATATATTCGTATACCTGAGTATCTGTCGAAACAAGGGAATAGAAAAACGCGTTAAACTCCTCTTTGCCACCTGCCATCCTATCTTCGAGTCTACCCTGTCAATCCGTATAAAATTTCAGCAACTAGAGAAACAAAGACGAAAAATTTTAAGATGCAAGATAAAATCACAACACTAACCTTCGCCCTAAGAATACGTCCTAATCGCTGGGCTTCTTGACGTCTAGAACCGGCATGCGATGAAATCTGAATGATCACATTTGCCTCGGGGATATCTATAGAGTTATCACCAACCTGTGTATTGTAAAAATGACATGAGATCATTTTCATAGGACACAAACAAAAGATTCATGTAACTGAAACTCGGGGTTGTTAGGTCCCAAAGGTTGTTAGGTCCCAAATACAAGCAAGTAAAACAATGAAAAAGAGAATTTAGAACACATCACGGAACAACAGAATCAGACTCGTCACCTTAAATTCGATATGAACAATACCTTTGAGAGAAAAATAGTGTTCACATTACGGCTAGTTTTGAAAGCCTGGAGAATTTTTGTCCTCTCGAGATGGCTGCACATCGCAAGGGCAAATTGCTGCTCAATAATTTAAGACAAGACAAAAAAGGCGAGAACTATAACAAGCTCGTTTTATGGTTTGAAAACAACCTGGTAGCACCATAGATCATAGGCTTGCGTAGTTTCATTGCATACTCGGTCAATGCAAAAAGATTGTCTGCAAAAACAATTATCTTATCGCCGCGCTCTTGTTCATGGAATCGAATGAGAAACTCACATGCCCTGAACTTATTAGGATTCATCACATAAAGTGCCTGAAAATGCAAGAGGTAACCATTACAGAACATCAAAGGTAAGCCAATGTCTCGGCTTCCGTATTAAAAAGATAAAGCAAACCTGTTTCTTTTTGGAATTTTCTTTCTTCAAATATTCAGCAAAAAACTCCTTTGTCATAGGGCACCATACTTCGGCACACTGCACATTTGCTATAAACCCTCCTTTTACTAAATCGAGCCAATTAGCTTCGTATAACTTGGGACCAATAAGGAAGTTCAAATCCGTAATTCTTTCATCCTCTCTCACGAGTGTAGCTGCAGATAGGATTTACGTATTTAAGTACGAGGCAACTGAGAGCTAACTATGAATCAAAGAAAAAAGAAACCAGAAGTACCAGTAAGCCCGAGTTTGCAGTGGGATTTAGTGAGACTGATGACTTTCCGAAACATGTGAGCAGGAACCACGTGCACCTGCTCGGAGGAGAATGCTTTCCCTTATTGCATACAAAATCGAAAAATAGAGACGACATGAATAATGGGAATTTTATAATTACCTCGTCCATTAGCAACAGTCCCCATTCTCTGTTTCTTATCTCTTCGATAATCTTTTCGGATTCTTCAGATCGCTTACCACCAAAAGCAACCATATTGTACGTTGTCACAACAACTCCAGCATTGCCACGGAATCTCTCTTTGCTGTCAGATGTAAAACGACAAATCTGATCATCCCGTATGGTTGACCAAAGCTTAAACTGAAAGGCCCACTGATCCACTGACACTGCATTTGTTGCTAAACAAAGGCAACTTTTCCTTATCCGGCTTGCTGCAGAAACACCGACTAGAGATTTTCCGGCACCACAAGGTAGCACAATAATGCCAGATCTTGCTCTACCTGCATTATCGTATTGAATTTCAACATGCTCTTTAAAGTCGCATATATAGATTGATGGATGAAATATACGTAATCTCACCATTTCCAAACATCTTACTAAGACTCTTTTCCTGATATGGCCGCGGCTGTGCATGAGGTTTCAGTTCCATGTCTAGGTCGGGATTGACCTATAGGTCAAAGGAACAATAAAATAAACAAAAGATAATATCAGGATCCGTATAATATGAACCGAGTTTCAACAATTTATTGGAAGCTACTCTATTATTAGGGTCAAAAAGTGTTACAGTGTCATTTCTAAAATCGTACTCCTCTAACATTGGATAATTTAGAGCATTTGGCAAGCATCGTTGCTTTACGTTTTCAACCTGTCAATACACAAAGTACAAGGTGAAATAGTTGAACATACCAACAATTGTATCCTCAAAGATATCATGCAATAAAAAGGAACTTAAAATAAGAAGTCGAACAATAACAAACAAAATACCTGTGCAGGGTCGATTTCAAAGGCATGGGTTTCTTTCTCCTCAGCAGCAGCTGCCAATTCTGCTTCGTTAAGCAAACCGTCATGACCTGTTTCCATTTCACCCGCGGTTTTGCTGATAGTAAATCCGTCACTTCCAGGTGCATTCTATACAGCACCAAGATGGATCGATTATAAACACGAACCAGAAGGGGACAATATAATAAGAAAGAAGAGAGCATCTTCAAATTACGTAACAAACCTCTGAAACAATCCGCGCTCGAGCTATAACCTCATCTTGAAGAAGTTTCTTTAGTACCTGCAAGGATCAACATCACAAAAGAATGCATATCAAAATAACATATACATTCTAATAAACCATACAATTATCAAAAAAGAAATACAACAACCAACTTGCCTCCGGAAATGGGGATTCGATAAAGTAACGATTCTTCTTGAGTACAAGCTTCACTTTGCCATAATTAGCAGTAGAGGCATGTATGAAATCAATCATTTCTTTAGGAAGTTTAGTCTTGGACAATTTATTCAACACGGCGATAATAGTTTCCGTTTCCAGCCCCACGGATACGGCGGCATACAAGGAATGCGGCGTTAGATTGTACTCGTGCATCGACTCCGGTCTATGCAAATCAGAAATCACATTCATAAAACATATAAAGACACAATCCAACTAAGCAAACAACAACAAAAGTCAATACCTGCAAACAGGTTCGGCTATAGCAATGAGGAAATCATAAGCTTGCTTGTACAAAGGAGAGAATGTCTCCAAGAAAATACGCCCATCAGCACAAGCCCATAACGGCCTATTCGCATGGTCTGGTTTTAGTTCTAATTTGCTAAAATCTCTATTCTTTCCTTCTTTCTCACCTTCAAATTAATCACAAAACATCACTCGAATTCAATACACAAGCATACAAAAAAACCCTTTTGTCACTTTGGCCATCGACCTTCAAAACATAATCAAATTACATTTTAGTAAATGAAAAATCATGAAAATTTTAACGGGACTAATGTGACAATTTGTGTGGCAATTCATCTATACTCCATAAAAATTCAAAAAATAATAAAAATTATTAAAGAATTCGGAAATTTTCAACAATCCATAAAAAATTATCAATATCAACACTGTCCCACGAGCTGCCACAGTTAAGTAAACTCTTCCAAAACAAAGCAATTAAAGTATTTAAAGATTAAGGGCCAAAGTGGCAACATGGATAAACTTTAGGGGATAAACTTATCATTATGCCAAAAGAAAACAAGCAAATGGTTACCATCACGAGAATCATCATCCCCTTCATCAGTATAAAACGAATTTTCATCTTCAACAGCTGAGCTCTTATGATTATTATCCTGCAAAATTTTTTAAAATAAAAGCTTTTTTTAAAGAAAAAAACCATAAATTTTCTCTAAAAAGAGTTAGAGAATTTGGACTACCTTGGCGGCAAGTTTAAGCTTTTTGCTAGGTCTACCTCTTTCTCCTGAGAATCAATCAAAAACGTTAAAAACCCTAACAATATCTACAGACAAAAAATGAAAAAGTTTAAGAATTTTTGTAGTATTTAATTACCGTGTCCCATGTTTGCCTTTCAATCAACTGGTTTTTTTTTTTTTTTTTTTTTGGTTTTTCCTTTTTTCTGGTTTTTAGTGTTTCGTTTTACCAATACTCTCGTTGCCTGAAAAACATACTATTGTTCATAAACGCCGAGTTTTCTTTTAAGACCAACCGCCACGCCTCCTTTTTTGGTGGTGGTCCTAAGCGGACTGAAACTCTAAACGCAGCGTTTGGAGGTGGGTCTTTTGTTACTATTGGTCCAGTATGGGTTTGGATTTTGGGTCTCGTTATTGGCCCAATAAGCACCGTTTATGCCGGTTTTTCAAAATGAATTTACTGCCCATTAACTCCAACTTTATTTTCGATTCGGTTCGGGTTCGGGTTCGGATTCAGAGTATGATTATTTTATTTTATTTTCCTTCCTTATATTTTTTATATTTATATTTATATTATTTATTATTATGATGTGTTTAATTGAATTTGTATTATCTAGTAATTGAATTTTAAATCAATTTCAAAATTACAAAAAAAAATAAATACAATTCCAAGGTATTTATATTTTTTATATCTTGATAAATTTAGAAAAATAAGTAAACATGATGAGAATTATGAAATTTGAACCGAAAATATTGTAATTTTTCCTAGTTTAATTTTACCATTTCAATAAAAAACGAATTTGGTTTTTCCACTGTTTTTATAACGAAACCAATTATCTCGAGAATCAACTGGGGTATTGGTTGACTCGCGAACCGGTTGAATTGACAGTTGGCCCAATTAAACATGTTTTCTCTATTTTTTTAAATTCTAAACTTTTTTTTTATAATTTTTAATCTATTGATTGGATTGAGAATAGATGGTTTGGTTGGTTCAACCATCGGTTTACTACCAATTGATTATATTTTTTCACCCATTGTGAGTGCGTCGTAATTTTGTGTTAAAAAATTAAATTATTATTTTTTTGAACACTTTGTATTAGGTTAGATTTGAATAAAAACTCTAATTCAAAAACATATTAATATTTAATGCGATTTTTTTAATAGAAAATGAGATCACACAGTTTGAATCTTTATTAAATACGTGTTTAACAAAGGTTTTAACTCGATTCAAGTATTTGATAGATAATAAATTCAAAGGTTAAAACAAATATTGAATTTGAATTGAGATGATAATACTTAAAATTAATAAATAAAAAAAAACTAAAATCCCTAATTAAAATTCCATTCTCTTAAATATTAGAATTTTGATAATAGTTTTTATAAAATAAAAACAACAAATGATAATGATTATGATAATTATTTGTCTAATAATTTTAAATAACAAACAAATAAATGAAGACAAATGGGTGACTTTATCAGGGGCTTCAATTTTTATTCTACTAGACTTGGTTTAGGGATTTTTTTACTATAAATAAAATATTTATTTTTTTTGAAAAAATTAAAAGTAAAATATTTGAAAATAATTTATATATTAGTGAGTACGAAGAGCCACTTGACCAATGGTTTAAAGAAGTCAGAATCAAGTTTGAATAAAGTATAAACGATGGTTAAAGTTATTCATAGATCGAACTATAATTTAATTTAAAATAATTTTTAAACTTGTTTTACCATTCACAATATTAATGAAAAACAAAAATATATTTTTATAATTATTTAATTATTTAAATCGAATTCAGGTTAAACTGAATTGACTTAGACATGAAATTATTATCTAAATATATTGAGTAAATATTTTAAAAATAAACATATTTTATATTTTATATTGAGTAAATACATTTATTTGTTTACGCAATAAATAAGTGTATAATATGGAAATTAAATCGAGATAAAAGATATATCATGTAACCTTTTTTTTTTTTTGGAAAATTTACAGCCTGGTAAAGTAAAAAAAAGAAAAGAAAAGGGGAGTCACTGACGGTAAAAGAGTAGTGCGGTGGCTGCACATATAAACTCCTGGATTCACATATTGATGCCCGAACAACTTTTCTGGGGTTGCTTTTCCTTGTGAAGAAATCTCAAAGTTTCCTCTGTATTTTTATTTTTATTTTTCCTCTCTAAAATTAACCCAAAAACAAAGAAAAGAAAAGGGGAAAAAGAGATGTCTTCTCCAAGCAAACGCCGAGAGATGGACTTGATGAAACTGTAAAATTTGTTTTTTTTACCCAAATTTATATCTAATAGAAATTCTTAATATTGTCTTTGTTTTTGGTTTTAATTTTTTTTTTTGGGGGGCTTATTTTTACTAGGATGATGAGTGACTACAAGGTGGAGATGATCAATGATGGCATGCAAGAATTTTATGTTGAATTCAATGGACCAAAAGACAGTAAAAAAAATCCCTTCTTTAAACCCTCTTTTAATTTTCATTTATTTTCATGATCTATCTCTTTACTTTTGCTCAAACTTGATTTTATTGGGTTTTTCTCATTCATCTCAAAAGTTATCTTCTTTTTTTCGCGTGGAAACTATGTTGGCCGTCTTGTTATTGTTACTGGGTTTGGATATTAATGTTTATCTGTATATTTGTGTTTTTTTGTTCTTTTTTTTATTTCTTTGAAATTTGTGAATGAGAATAGGATTTTTTGATAGATTTTGCGTCTGGGTATTTGATATGGAAATATAACAGGTCCTTATCATGGTGGTGTATGGAAGATTAGGGTGGAACTCCCAGATGCTTATCCTTATAAATCTCCATCAATTGGCTTTATAAACAAGATCTATCACCCGAATGTTGATGAAATGTAGGGTTTTTTGGATGTTGAAATGTTCTAAATTTGGCTTTTAAATGCTCCGTTATTGTTTAATATGTCTTTGAACTATGAGTTTCAGGTCTGGTTCAGTTTGTTTGGATGTCATCAATCAGACTTGGAGCCCTATGTTCGGTAAGCATTGTACACTATATTTGGTTTGCTTGATTCTTTCTTGTTTTAATGCTGTTAATATTACTCTTGGAACTCAACAATCGAATTAACATGTTTTTTTTTTTTCCAACTCTTCTGTTCGATTTTTAGATCTGGTAAATGTCTTTGAAGTGTTTCTTCCTCAACTTCTTTTATATCCCAACCCATCGGATCCATTGAATGGAGAAGCTGCTGCTCTTATGATGCGTGATCGTGCTGCCTATGAACAAAGAGTTAAAGGTGAGCATTTTTGCTCAAGCTTTTCTATGAGTTAACAGTCCTGTAGCAGTGAGCTTACAAGAAATTTTTGTGGCCATTCATGTTGTTAAAAGAACTCACATGAGGCCACGAGTCTCACATGTTGGGAGCCGGAAAATTTAACTTATATTCGATTAGCTAATGAGTAATGCCCATCTTATTGAGCAGTTGAGAATCTTGAACTTTATCTAAAGTCTAAACTAGTTCCGGTTTTATTCTTTAAATGCCTTGGCATTATAGTTTTGTACCATTACATGTTTTATTCCATTTAGATGAAAAGGTTGATAATGGTATTTTAGTCCTTGATGTTTGAAAATCATGTTGCTTGAACTCTTCATTTTGCTTGAAGTATCCATATGTAACACTCGTGTCTGACATATATGTAAACCTGGGTATGGGAATATGATATTCCAAGGGCCTTTCAAATACATGGAAATTTTTTTGAATATACACATATGGGACACTTGTATCCAACAATGACACCCGAGTCCAAACAACTTGGGTGAGAATTGCTTAGCCTTTTTTGTTTATGTTTGTACCATTTGAGGGGATACTCGTGAATTATTTGCATTTTTCTGTAAGTTATCATATTTAGCTGTGAGTACAAGCCGGTTTCGTTTCTATTTGGTGTTATATCATGTACCTGCAAGTTGCTTTAGAGTAGTCATCATGCTTACAGAAATCAAGTGGAATGTTTTTATCTTTGGTTCTTTCTATGTTTCGATTTTAAAGAATATAATTCGTGCATTGTAAACCTTGTGGTATTTTGATTGAACCAAGAAGAAAGATTTTCTTAGAGATAATGCAATTAGCAGGTATATTTATCGGCCTAGCTATGTGAAAGCATGGCGAGACGAGTTTCTTTTCTAGTGAATATGAAAATGAGATCTTGTCGATTGCAAATACTATTCCCTATGCCTCATAATTTCATTTATTTCTCGAGGAAAGATTTTATTGTATGTTTCTTCGCAGAGGTTTTACCGTACGAAATAAATGACAGTATTTTAGTTGCTTAAAATTCATTGTTGCCATTCCATTTTTCCTTTTCTCGGTCACTGGTAATAAGTTATGGTAACATTCGGTCACTGGTAATAAGTTATGGTAACATTTATCATCCTCGACATGATCTGGCATTGTATATTGTTCTCTCATTGCCATTTCACTTCTGTAGCAACATTCTTCAATTTAAGGAATCTGATTGTTTTGCAATGCTTACGACTATTTATCGTTTTTTGGATTTCCAGAGTATTGTGAGAAATATGCCAAACCCGAAGACATTGGAGCAAAGGCAGAAGAGAAGTCGAGCGACGAAGAGCTAAGTGAAGATGAATATGCTGCCTCGGATGATGAGGAAATCGCCGGAAAACCTGATCCTTAAGCCAACATAAGATTACCCTTTTTTTTCCTAGAGAAAAAATTGTGTGTTGTACATTGATATTTTCAGGTCCAGGAAAATTTGAAGTTGAACAAAAACTATGGGGGGGACTTATGGAAAAAATTTCCAACCCCTTGTTTTTCTGTCTATTTTCCATGGATGTTGTGTAAATTAAAATCAACTGTTTACTTAAATATTTTCAAACTTCCATCCTCTCTGTTTTCAGACTTAAAAAGCTGCGATTTGCTTATGCTACTGTTCTTCATGTGATTGCATATGTGCACGGGAAATCGCCATGGCTGCACAGCAAAAATGGGTTCTCTTTATTTTTGAAGTTACTAAATCACTGGTGGATCTTACTATACTGATCTGCTCAGTTTCTGACAGAGCTGAGCTCTCAATTAAAAAAAAACAAACTGCAGAAATGTCCAAAACAGTAACATTACAGACGGTACTTAAATCCTGACGAACACTGCCTCAACATCCTCTTTTCTCTTCTTTTTTGCCTCTTTTTTTACAGCCTACTGCTTTTCTCTCTTGTGAATGAGAGCAATGGAACCTTGGGACTAGCAATTATGAGCGACAAAACAATGAGGTGGGCACGTTTTAATGTTGGAAGATCCAGTCCAGTTCTGGTCCTGCAAATCAACATGGCCGGTCCATTACTATGGGGTTTTAGGTGGGTTTATGCTTAAAATAAACCAAACCTTTTCTATCTATATAACCAGGTTACAGGTAGTCTGGATTTTTATAACGGTTTATTATTCTCGCTTGTATACGACTCGTATAAGACCCAAGTCTTTGAATACGAGCATGACCTCTCTGCTCCCGATAAAGAAATCTAGTCCAGCTCCTAATATGAATCAGCAGCTGCATGTGAACATTGTTTTTTAAACGAATTGGTCATCGAATTAATTAGACCACTAGTTCTTCTAAATAAAAAGCTTATTAAAAATATAAAAATAAAAAATTCAGTTCAATTAGTTAAATTGTCAATTTAATCGGTTTAACTGATTTATATCGAATCTCGATCTAATCGATTCAAAATAATTCTCTAGTCTATTACATCGATCAACTCCTGATTCGACTGATGAGTCGGATCTTGTTCAAAGATCCTTGGATGTCTATGCTCTTATCTATGTAAACCTATTTCTCACAAAAGGAGTTCTTGTCCATGCCATCATGTCTCTTTGTCTGCTCAAAAACCATTTCCTTTCTCTTTATTCAATGTATATGATAGTTAGGTTTATGTCATTTTCCATATTACTTGCATATACCCATTTAATTTTTTTTCCGCTATAGGTAATAGTTTGTAAAATTGGCATAATAGTAACTTTAACCTTCAATATTTATACATTGTATCAATTTAATCTTGATTTTAAAAAATCTAACCCTTAACATTTTACACATTGTGCATTTTGATCTTATATGTACTTTTGCTTTTCTTTGTGGCTTTTTCACCTAAAAAGCTAAAAATAAATAAATTTATCAACTAAATTTGATTGAAAACATTCAAAAATCTAAGATAATATTTTTTTAAAAAATTAACCTTTAATGTCAAAAAGAAATTAAAATTGCAAAAAAAAAAAAAATACACAATGTGTAAAGATTGAGAGTTAAATTATTTTAAAATCAAGATTAAATTGACATAATTTATAAATGTCAATAATTAAAGTTATTATTATACCAATTAAAAAACTATAAGTGACATATATATATATATATATATATATATATAGTATTACTAATGATTCACTGGATTTGTGGTGTCAACCATTTTCCTTTCAATTCATAATCTCCCCGACATCACTTTTCTTCTTCACCAATCACTCCAAGCATTAGTGGTAATGGCCACACTCAATGGTGTTTAACCGGTGCCCCCCTTACCTTTTTACTTAACCTTAATCATTTCCCTAATGTGCTACCATGTTTATCTGCAAACCTTAACATAATCTTCCTCCCCCTATCCCTATATCTAACCAACCTATACCATTCCTACACACTGCAACCCCAGTATCTATCTTGTCTTGTCTGGTTTCTTTTTTTAATGATGTCTGAACTTGAAGAAGATTCTTTAAAGCTTCCAGTACTTGATCTAACCCAACCTGATAATATTGAATCCTCTTTCTTGTCTTCTCTCTTAAAAGCTTGTCAAGAATGGGGTTTCTTTTATGTTACCAACCATGGCATCCCCATTAATCTATTTACCAAAATTCGTGAATTTTCGAACCATATATTTAGTCTTGGTTCAGACACTAAGCTCAAGCTTGGTCCATCATCTCGTCTTAAAACATATACTCCCCATTTCATTGCTTCTCCTTATTTCGAAAGCTTAAGAGTAAGTGGACCGGATTTCTTTGATTCTTCTAAAGCTTCCATTGATGAACTCTTTGGCCAACACAAGCCTGAATTTAGGTAACAATTTTGTTCATTGCATTCGGTTTTGGTGATAACGGTTTGGTTTTTAAGGGTTAATATAAATTTTAGTCAATTAAACAGAAATTTTTTTGTCTACTATCTAGATTCATTTTAGTCACTTCACTGGGAAGGCTTTTTTTTTTTTTTTTTTTGTTTTGTATGATGTGACACAATTTCAGGTAAAAGTATTACGAGGTATTTGTATTAAGAGTCAGGTTGTATTTTATTTTCTTTACTTATAAAGGACAAATTAATCTTTGCACATTAAATCAAAAAGGAAAATCGGTCTTTTTGTTAAAAAATTAGTTTATTTTTACTGTTAAAAATTGATTATTGCATGTCAACATGATGTACACATGGCATGCCATGTATCACTGTCTAGTTATTCCATTAGCCATATCATTTTTTAACGATATAAATGGATGAAATTTTTCATAGAAAAAACTAATATTTTCTTTAAACAAACAAAAAGGAGCTAATTTGTTCATTTTTTTAGTAGATGAGACAAAATGCAATCTGAGTATTAATATAAGGGCCTTCATGGTACTTTTACCTACAATTTTAAAGTATTACCTTACCAAACTTTTATATTTTGTCGAGTTTAATGACCAAAATAGAATTAGTTATCAAGTTTAATTATCAAAATAAATAAAAAAAAGATATAAATATTAAAATGGACCTAATTGCGAAGTTGATATATTATAATAATATAACAGCAATTATGAATATAGGTAAACAATTGAATTTAATAAAAAAACTTAAATTTAATTGATACAAATTGGATGGGATCATTAGACTTTTAAATTAAAAATTACAATTTATATAATATTTTAAGTTATATCACTAATTTATAAATAAATTAAAATATATAGAATTCAATTCAATTAGAGTAATTGTTAGATTTTAATTTATTGCCGGCAACCTCTTAGTCTAGTGACAGGAGAATTATATTGTAAGAATAAGAGCTTGAATTCGATCTCAAATAACTCCATTTCCCTTATTCAATTATAAAAAATAAAAATAAAAATTATTCATGTGCATTAATTGTTTATTTATTCAGTGAGATATTACAAGAGTATGGGAACCATATGATGAAGTTGTCAAAAAGGATCATTGAGATCATATTAATGAGTTTAGGAACGGGTTATGAAAAAAGGTTCCTTGATTCGGAATTCGGGAATTGTCACGGATACATGAGGATAGTGAACTACACACCACCAAGCAACGTTGAAGAAAACCAAGTCGAAGGGCTTGGAATGCATACCGACATGAGTTGCATAACGATCGTGTTTCAAGATGAGCTCGGCGGCTTACAGATGAGATCAAAAGACGGTAAGTGGTTAAACATACATCCGTGCAAGAATTCATTAGTAGTTAACATAGGAGACCTAATGCAGGCATGGAGCAACGGACGATTACGATCGTCCGAACACCGGGTTGTTTTGAGACGATCCCGGAACCGATTTTCGTTAGCGTTCTTTTGGTGCTTTGAAGATGAAAAGGAAGTTATTGCACCAAATGAAATTGTGGGAAATGGTAACCCTAGAATCTACCAACCATTTGTTTGCTTGAAATATATAAAGTTTAGGGAAAGTAATGAGGTTGGTAATTTTGAGAAAATTGGCTACACTGTAAAAGATTTTGCTGGGTTAAATGTTTAACCATTGCATTTACCTTTGAATGTCTGTAAATTTTATATCATTTGTAATCCACTAGCAGTAAAAATATTTGTAATGCATTTTATCATTGAATCTTTGTTTCTTATTACACATTTAATATGAATCAACTACCAAATCCAACTGATTAGACATAAATTTATATTGAATGTGAAATGGTAAAAGTGCTATGGAAGTCCTTATATTAAGAGTTGAATTATATTTTATCTCTTTTATTTAAAAAATAAATAAATTAGTCTCTATGCGTCAAATTAAAGACCAAACATATCCGGTTAAAATAGTCATCTATTTCTAAGATTAATTTATTTAAATATTTTTTAACAATTTTCTTTTTAAAAAATAAATCTAATCATATCCATCGACAGTTACGATATAAATAAAAAAAAAATAACCCAAATCATAATAATCTAAATATAAATAAAAACAAACATATTTAGGGACCGACATATCAATATATCATATGGTTAGTGGAAAATTTGAGTGGAGTGATGTCAATCATCATTACGACCTATTAAGAAGCCTACAAAGTTCCTTCATTTCAAGCCCCACACTCTTTTAATTATTGATTTAGGGTATAATTAATGAACAAAAAAAATTGGACATTCTTTTTGTTTTGTTTAGAGGACTTTTATTTAAAATTTTAAATAAATTACATTACTAATCATAAATTCTTTTATCACTTAAATATAAAAAATTATAAAATAATCACTTAATTATTTAATTTTATCTTTATTAACACTAATATACTAAAAAGTAATAATTTTTAAAATTAATATAATAACAACTTTGACTTTACAACCTTTGTCAGCCTTTTTTATCTTTTATGTTTATTTCCATTTAAAGAACTCAGCTCCTTTTTATGCATTTTTTGACTTTTAGCCCAAATCAACCCCCTTTTCTTTCTGCCTTTGTTGAAAGCTAGATTTCTTTATTTTTCTTGGCCTATCTGGAATAATTTATAAACATTAATCCAATTCGAACCAATTTTCCATTGTTTTTTTCTCTGAAAGGTGGAAGGTGGTATCAATTGCTTTCTTTAAATCCATTAGATAATCAAAATAATAAGGTTTCTTGCATTGCACGGAAACTGATTTTTTTTTTCTGAAATGTTGCACAAAGTTCAAAAGATTGAAAAACTTAGGGTTTTTTCAGAACTTACAAGGGCTATAAACTAGGCTAAATTTCCCTTCAATCGAACTGAAATATTACACAAAGGTTAAAGATTGAACCTTTTGTAATAATGCTTGCTTGATTGTCCCTGGTTTTGCAACACTTGATCCTTTGTACTGCAATCAATGTCCCAAAAAGAAATCATTAACGGTAACAGACTTGGTTTCTTAAACATGTTCTTATAAAAGCATAAGCTAAAAAGATTGTTTTACCCTTGATTTTATAGTCACAGAAAGAATCCCTTCGACGGTAGACGATTGAACAGAGTGGCAATCCAAATCAAGTACGCTTAGTGCATCCATTATCTCGAACAGAATTCCATCCCGCCATCGACAGTTAAACTCGATTGTTAAATCCTTGTTGTTCGTATTAACGGTTAGATTATCGGTCGAGCCGTCTTTAGATGCAACATGGTCAATATCCTGTTTTGTTTCCTCGATATCGTACGCTTTCCTTTTATTTGAGGAAGCCGATTTGTTTCCGTTGGTGACTTTGTTACTGGATGTTCGCTCAGCACGATCCCGATGATATTTACGTTTCGTTTTAGTCTCGGACTCGGTTAATTCTCTGCAACATTCCAATTCTTCAACTCTTCTTTCGAGGTCTTGTAGGTACTCTATTGTATCATCTAATATAGAAACTTTATCAGCCTGCATTGTGAAAGTTAAAATTAGTGAAGGCCCAGTTATGAATAACAAAGGGGAATGGGGTATTAAGCTACCTTGCTATTCGTAGGGACCAATGATTTGAGGATCGTAAGCCGTTCGTTTATTTTTTCCCGACGCCTCCTCTCTGATAAGACGTGGCTTTTACAAAGTTCATCCGCTTCTGGTCTCCAAACCGCATCTCCAACACCATCACCGACTTGTGGAGGTTGAAGCAATCCTTTATCATGCATCCGAGGGACTTCAAACAACATCTTCTTCAATAACTTTTGAGGGGTTTCAACCTTTGCTTTCCGATATTTCACCGAGCTATTCATCTTCCAGCTAATGAACCCGGATTCCTTGTTCGAGTTTCCTAAATGCGGTCCCAGAATAAACTGGTGCGAGCTCTTTAATAGGACCGACACGACAGTTTGGTAGTGCATATCATTGCTTATAGGATCAAAAGCAGCCCGGTTTATACGATCACACTCTTCGACATCTCGGAAATCATTGTCATTATTATTTTCACCCTGGCACAGAGGAACAACATCTTCATGATCAGCAAAGGTTTGAGATATGCAGTCACTTGTATTCAAGGAATGGTGGTCATCCATGAATTGCCAACTTTGCACCTGAGAAGCCCCACCATTCACGAACGGATCTTCTGCTAGTTGGTTAGGCTCAAAACCATCCGAAATCTCGTTTGGAGAACATCTTTCTAGTTGTTCACAGCCAAAAAAGGGACTCAATTCGGACTCAATTTCGTTCGGACCAAGACCTGGACAAGCAACATCATTGATGTTCCCTGTTATCGTCTCAGGAGCATCCAACAACAAACTTTTAACACGATGAACAAGACCGAGGTCTTTGGATACCTACAGAAGTCAATCCAAACATAGGACTTAAAATTCGAAATAAATCCACATTAAAAACCAAATTATGTCCAAAAAAAGTTACCAAATCAGTCACACCAAGCTCAATCACACCTCCTGCATATGGAAAGCATACTACTGTCTGAATAGACGCGCTCTGATAGAACCGATCGACAACATTTCCGAGCCATGGAAACAGAAACCAAACTGTCAATTTACTAACTTATTAACCGATCTGGAAACTTAACCGAACCATTAAAAGCACATGAATGAACCAACCTTAGCAACCAGTGAACGACTAAACACTTTACTGTCTGCATATTGAGCATTACATAGCCAAATAGGTTGACCAATTGATAATGTTCTTCCAGGCAATCTATCAAACACTTCAAACCCAAATAAGTTGACTAAAATGCTAACAAAATATGGGGAAAAAATGGGAAAAAAAATATTTTACCCTTGGTCAATGTTGAATACAAATGACATACAGACCAAATAATACCATTCAGTAGCAGTGAGATCTTCAGGGGATAATGCAACTGAAGGTCTTTTAGTATGAGGACTAGTTTCACCAGCTGAAAGTGATTCAAATAGTTCTCTTAATTGCTCACTTCTTTGTAAACCTAGTTGGTCATCAGCTTTAGGTTCAAAAGATTGAACTGTTTTCCTTGTCTTTATATCTCCATTGTAATAACCATCACCCCATTCCAAGACCCTGCAAGTGTGTTGTTTAAAAGACAAAGAAGAACATAAAAATGGGGGCAAAAAAAAAATGGAACATGTTATATTACCCTGGTTGTTTAGCTGAAATGGACCAGAAAATCCCATAGCTCCATTGAATGTTTCTAACAGCAAGAGCAAGTTGTTTCTTCAAGTTCATTGGGACCTTCCCTTGATTTTGAACCCCGGTAGTAGCCATTTGAAGGTTTATCTATGTTTAAAAACTATATATATTTATATATACATATATGAACAGAAACATGTGCTATATAGCTGAAGATGATGATTCTTTTTAACCCCCAAAACAGCAAAACATAGATGGGTTTTTATCAAACTATAATGACAGTTTTTGCCTAAACCAGAAACAACTCAGAGCTCAAAACCCAACATGTTTTTTTTTTTCAATGGGTAAGACCTAAAGGTGGTGTTTTGGCCCTTTGGGGAGGTAGCTATGAAGCTCAAAAAACCAGATGAAAATGGGGCAAGAGAAAGAAAATTGGCAATGCTTATTAACAGAATCAAGTAGGTCAAGTTGCAATTAAGTTACTATTACAGTACAGAGCTAAATTATTAATTAAAAAACACACACACTTTGATGGACAAAGAAACAAAAATGATGTAAGGAAGAAAAGAAAAGAAAAAAACCTCACTTTGATTGAAAGTTTGAAACACAAAAAAAATCAAAAGACAAAATATTAATATATTAAGGAAAATTGCATTAATAGTGACCCAACTATTAATAAATTTTAATTTTAAGGGTAAATTCATTAATAGTCACCTAACTATTAGTAAATTTTAATTTTGATCACTCAACTATGAAAAGTTATAAATTTGTCACACAATTGTTCAATTTTGTTTTTTTTTGTCACAAGCTAGCTAATGTTGATAGCTTCTAAAATTAGCATAATAGCTACTTTAACTCTCAACATTTATACATTATGTCAATTTAGTCTTAATTTTAAAAAAATATAACCCTTACCACTTACACATTGTGTATTTTTTTTGTATTTTTATTTTTCTTTATCAGCTTTTTATCTAAAAAAAACTAAAAAAATAAATTTATAAGTTAAATTTGATTCAAAATATAAAAAGATAATGATTTTCTTTTGGGTGGGATTTGGTGAGGAAAGATAAAGAACAGAAAAAATATATATTATTATGTAATGTGGATACCATAGTCTAAATCTGTGTCAATTTTCTATTATCCAATGATTCCACATCTTTGAATGCTTGAAAAAAGTGAGCTATCATGTTTATAATATTTTTCTTTAAAAAAAAAGAAAATTAGAATTAACTTGGAGTTATTACAAGTAATCTTAGTATTAGTCTTGGAATGAAACATGTGCAAGAAATAGATTAGTTAAATACTAAGAGACAGAAACACAGTCAGACACAGAGACAAAAGGTCACTGTTTATAGTCAAGCTCATCTGAGAGTGCAAAATAAATAAATTTCACTCTTTTCCCTGCATTGATGTAATGATTTCAACCTTAATTAATGTGTGTTTATTAGTGAGTGTAATTTTTTAAGGCTTAATATAATATTTAGTATTTGAATTTAACATTTTCTTTTAAATTTGATACTTAAATTTTATTTTGGCTCAATTCGGTACCTGAATTCGATATTTTTTCCTAATTTGGTACCTAAATTTTTTTTGCCCAGTTTTATACATGAACTTGACACTTTTTTTTAATTTGGTACCAAAATTTTTTTTGGGCCCAATTTGGTACCTGAACTTGACATTTTTTTTCTAATTTGACACCTAAGCTTTTTTTGAAGGTTCAATTTGATATTTAAATTTATTAAATGTTATACAATTTAAGAAAACACTAACAGTGTTAAAAAAAATTGTTATGCTACAAAAATGTTGTTAGTATTAAAGGAAATTCATGTTAAAAATATAGATATTGAGCTATACTTAACAATTTAATATTACATAAGAAAAAAAGGGAATTTTTAAAATCCTAAAGTAAAAGAAATTCATTATTTTCAATTAATAAAATGATTAATTAATAAATAAAACTAAAAGTATGTGAACATATAAAATAAAAAAAATATATCATTTCATTTGTCACATGTCAGTCATACATTGATTATTTTTGCTACTTCATAAAAAAATAACATTATTAGTATATTGGAGTAATTTGTAAAACATTTGATAAGTACCCAATCGAACAAAAAAATTAGGTACCAAAATAGGAAGAAAAAAAAATAGTCAAGTTCAGGTATCAAATTGGACCCCAAACAATTGAAGTATCAACTTAAGAAAAAATATCTAGTTTAGGTACCAAATTAAAAAAAAAGTGTCAAGTTCAAGAACCAACTGTTATATTTAGCCATTTTTTAAATAGTTATTCAATTATTCGATTTTTTTAAATTTATTGGATTGTTAAAATTTTTTTTAAAGTTTAATTATAGAGTTCAAAGCGATGATACGACTATCTGTAAAATAGACTGTTAAGTTTTTTTTTTTTTTTAAGTTTAATTATTAGATCCAAGTTGATTTCACTATTAGTATCGGATATTGGAGAAGAAATATATTTGTATTTGATTCGTAGATTTGTGATGTTTAAAGTTATTTTATGAAAAAAATTGAATCGTAGATAGTAAGAAAAATAGAGCTTTAAATTGGTGTAGGGGATACGAATAGATAAGATCATACAACAATAATTTTAACAATCTGGTGACTTAAATGAAAAAAATTGAATAATTCAATGATCATTTTATAACTTTTTAAAGTTAAATTACCAAAACACAAATTTACTAGTAATTTAGTGACCTTGACTTTATTTACGTTAGAACAATTTTTAATAAACTCTTGTAAGTAAAATAACTTAATTTTTTTTAAATGTAGTTAAAAAAATTAATTTATATTTTAATTCTGAATTTGATAATTTCTAATTAGTTAGTACTTAAAATTATTTTGGACTTAATTCATATTTGAAAATGAAATAATTAAATAAGTTGGCATTTTCTTTTTAGGTTTACGGAGGCCATTAACTTTTGTTTAGACTATTTTGGATGTGTATATTTTTAAATTTTTTTATTTTATAATTTAAAAATAATATTTTAAAAATAATTTCAAGGATTTATAGAAAAAATTCAGGCTTTTTTGGGTTTTTTTTATATTTTAGAATTTTTTATTGATTTTTTTATATTTTATAAAATTTTAATATTTTTTAATTTAACATTTTTAAATATTTTTTATTTTCAAATAATACTATGACATGTAGGGATGTTCAAATTTCAATTAAAACCGGATTAATTGATCTAATTTGATCGAAGGTGGATCAATGATTTTTGAAAGTTCGATTATCGGTTAATTCGGTTCGAGATCGAGTAATTAATCAAATTAACCAAACTTAATAATTAATAATACAAATTATATGTTGTTTTAATTCGGTTAATTCAGTTAAATGAACATTATCAACTTATTTTTCTAATATGTTTTATACTTGTTTTAACCAAAAAAATAAAACATATAAATTTCAGTTAATTCAGTTAACCGAAATATTTCAGTTCAGTTAATTTTTTAAAAAAACATTGGTTCAACTAACTGTTAAAGGATTAAAATGTTCTGTCAATTCAGTTAATATTAGTTTGGTTCAGTTAACTGTTTGAATACTCCTAATGACACCCCTAATGACGTGTCCTAAATTGAGGTTTGCCGCATAACATTATGTCATTGGCTATGGATGTGAAATCATAAAAAAATATTGATGTAGTTAGATATAAGTACCTAAAAAAGATTATCAACTTAGTTAACGGTTTCGATTAAGATATATTTTTTAATTATTTAGTTAACCATATCAATTTTTTGATGATTTGATATTGGTAACCAATATCACGTGATAATCTCAAAATAGGAAACCCGATAATTTTTAGTTGAAAAATAAAAGCTTAAAAAGTATTAAAAATCATAAAATAATTGTAAAATAATAATAGATATAAAAATAAAAACATCAAAATATCATAAAACTTCAAAAATAAATATTTTATAAAAAGTCTAAAAATTTTATTGATATTATAAAAATATAAAATTAACAAAATGTATATCTAGAATAAATTTGGACAATTTGACGTCTAAATTCATGGACATTCATTTGTCCAAATTCATTTAAATTTGAACATTCATTTCTCTAAATTCTTAATAAAAATAGAAAAATCTCTGAAAATTATATTTTTTTTCAAAATTTTAAGACACATGCTATTATTTTATTGGTTGTAGGTACAAAAATTAACAGTGTCATCCAGGTAACTAATAAAAGTATACGTTTTTTTCAATTTCAAAAAAGAATTTAAATACCAACGAGATAAAAATTATCAAATTTAGAAACTAAAATATACATTAACAAAAAATCTAATATATATATATATATATATATATAAATATAAACATGAATGTTTTAAAAATTGATCTGATTGTCAAACCATTCAAACAAATTGTTTCCAATTTGATTGTCGGTCCAACCGTAATTAAAAAAATCATAAATACTAAAATAATATTAAAATTTTATAATTGTATTCAATTCATTCAGTATTTTTTATTTCAAATTTTTATCGATTTCAAATTAATACACTAATATATTCTAACAACAGTGATAAACATTGAAAACGCTATAAAGGCAAATTTTACATTTTGAAGGTCTGCAATGAGTAGAAGTACGAATTGTCTGCTTTTACTACATCGGGGCAGCGGGTGCTTTTGACAGACACTTTAAGGGTATGTGTACTACCAGCCATCACATATAATTGTCCTTTATTTCCTTTTAAATTTTATTTGTGTATAAAATACTTCTGTTGAACATAAATATGATTCGATGTATGACTTTACAGGTTTGTTTTTCCCATTTTATCTCTATGATTGGTTTTTTTTTCTTCCTTTAAATAGTTTGTAAAAGCATGAAAATTTTACCATATGCTCCAAAGAAAAATCATATCAAGTTTTAGTATCAAGCATTAATGCTTATAGAAATATAAATCAACGTAAGTGGTATGAGTACTTGACAAGTGTCAAGGTTATTGTGTGTTAATGCAACACACGTCATGGACATAAACTATCATGTCAGGACACGTCATGCTTATAGAAATATTGAATCTCTTTTATCAAACGTAAACAAAAATAAAAATAAAAAAACTTGAGAGAATACGGGTCTTTACTTATTTAGAAACCTTTCATGTAGAAAGAGTTCATTTACCATCAATTTTGGATGAATTATAGAAGTTAAATATTTTTATATTTAGTTTTATTATCAACAACGTATTATTATTATTATTATTTTGTAATAAGATGATATGTTATATTTAGATTTGTTTATGAGTCGAGCTATTCAGCTCAGCTAGAAAGTTTGCCCGAAAAGCGAGTGAATATTGGGTAAAAAATATAAGCTCGAAAAATAAGTTTAGGCAAAAAATTAATGCCCCGTTTAAAAAACAAACAAGGCCTTGGGCAAAATATTTTTGTCATGAGCCCGACCCGAATTCACTAAATTACAAAAAAAATATTCTTTTTATGTTATTTTAATGATATTTTCTTGTTATTTTCTCCTTTATTTTGTTATCATTTTACTATTATGTTGCTACTATTTTATTGTTATTGTTTGGATATTGTATAACACTTGTTTTATTGCTAATTTTGTTATTATTTTAGAGACATTTACTTGTTAAGTTACATCTATTTTAGTGTTATTTAAATATACATATTTTTTAAAATTTATTTTCAATATGTTCGAAAAGATTTATTTTAATATTTTTAATGTTTTACATATTATATACTAGTGTATAAATATTTTGTTATATAGAGAGAGCCAAAAGTTGAATAAAATAGATTTTATTTATTTAATTATAAAATACATTCATATGATATGTCACATCTAAATATTAAAAATAAATAAATATATTTTTTATAAAAATTATATTCATTTATAAATTTTTAATATTTTTGACTGCAACTAGTTAATTTTTAGTGTTGGTAATTGGTATCAATCACGTCAACATTTGTCAATGATGAAACTGACAAACAATAATTTCTTTTAAACCGATTTCAACTATTAATAGTATCAAATTTGTCATAAAAGAAATCCAAATTAACACAAAAACTCCGAGGGAGCATAAAATAAATTTGTCATAATTTTAGATATTTGTTACGAAAGCTAAAATGGAATCAGAAATTATCATTTTTTTTAAAGTATCTGTCATAAACGACAAAATAATATTTAAATTAAAAAAAACATAACATAAATTATCATATTTCTAAATAGATTAAAATATATCATAAATTTATATACTCTTCATAAAATTAAAATTTAATCATGATAGTTTTATTTTAAAGTTAATCCATTTACTATGTAATTTTTAAAATTTGGGTCTAATTATTAATATTATTTTTTATTAAATCCATTTGTAGAATATTTTAAAATAATAAAAAAAAGTCACTTAATAACTATGCAACTAAATAATAATGTTAGACTTAAATTCACAAAATAATTTTAACAATATCAACAATTAAAACTTAAATTTTAAAATATAAAAGTTAAATTCTAAAAAATAAAAATATGAATTTACGAATAATATAAATATTTCCAATATATTTTAACCTTTTAAATATTTAAAATAAAATTTAAGAAATTCAGGAAAAAGAAAATAAAAGTGATGGTCCTGCAGACCCCTTAACGCCGCCCCCGGTCATTTATTTTATTTCTTGTCAAAGCTTTTATTGGTTTTTGTTTTGGTCACATGTCCGACAATTCCGTGAGCTGACTGGCGTTTGGTCTGTCTTACTTAGGTTCTCTTCTCCGTGCATGGGGGACCTTTAAAACCCCGCAACTATTTAATCTCCATTGTTGGAACTAAGAAATCCATCTAAAATCAACTCCAAAATAGTTGAGAATTTAGTAAAATTACTGCAAAGACTTTTGTATTATGAGTTAAATTATATTTTATACTCTTTATTTATAAAAAGGTAAATTAATCTTTATATATCATATCAAAAAGTAAATTTATGCTTCTATTAAAAATATCATCAATTTCTACTATTAAAATTTGATCCATGTACATCACAATGAGATACACATAGCATATTATTCTGTCAGTCAAGCCAATTTTTTACAATAAAAATGGATGAATTTTTTAACAGAAAATATCATATTGCTCTTTGATATAATATAAAACGACTAATTTGTCTTCTTCTTTTTTAAAAAAAAAAAAGCAAAATATAATTTGAATCCTAGTTCAGGGGCCTCCATGGTACTTTTTTATCTTGAGAATTTTTATTTTGGTATAATCAAATACAATCCATGAAAATTAATCATTTCGAGGTTTATGTATTTTGCTTTTATTAATGTCGTTTTCAAGATTCAAGTCTAAGTTCTCATTTTAAGACTGTAATATACCTTACCACTAGTTTACAAAGTAGATATATGATTAAAACCCTAATACCAACTGATTAAGTTTTAATTTACATGGCATTTGAACTTCTACATGTGAAACCCCATGGCAGGATCGATAATAATCAGTTGGATCTAGGTTATATATGGTATTTGATAGAGCTTTTTGGTGAATTACAATAACAGGATAGAGTCCGAACAACTAACGCAGCTAGTGTGACTCAAACCCAGGCAAACCCAAGCAACACTTGGGACAGTGATCACGCTTGATCATCAAGTCATCACATGGAATTCTATGTTGCATTCACTTTCAAGGAGTTATTATAATTATCATTTATAAACTTATTTTAACATCATATAGTTACTTATATATAGATTATAATAAGAACAAAATTTATCATAATTTTCTATAAAACGAGACTAAAAAAATATATTAAAAGAATTTTTTAAAATTCAAATTTAGTAAAAATATACTTTAAATTAATATTACATCCGATCAACCAAATATTTTAAAATATTACATTCTACTCAAATTAACTAGAATAATATAATATTTCCGACATTTCACCTCGTATCTTTCATTTTCATAATTCTATTACCAAAATAATTTTATATTTAAAAATTATTTATTTTTTAAAATAATTAATTTGAAACATATCTGAAACATTTTTAAACACACTAACAAAATTACAATTGAAATGGTTAAAAAAAAAAAGAGTAAAAATATTCATATTCAAACAAGCTACTTTTTAACCGTACCGAATTTATGAGAAATTCTCTCAAAAACAGCCGTCCCCAGAAAGAGCCCACGTATTCATTATTACTTATTTTTTAGCAAATAAAAGCCTGCGAAACATATTTTCACTGACAGTTTCAGACCGACTGCTTACCTAACAGAGTTACTTCTTTTATTTGTACATGTAATCTATAATTATTTATAGTCTCGTATTTCAATACATTTAAATTTACATCTTTTTAAAATAATAATAATACTCGTGCCAAATAAATTAAGACTCGATCAATATTTAATATATAATTTTATTTTCAATTAAACTTGATAATGATAATTTATAATCTATAATATATATAAAAAGTATAACTTGTTAAAATATCTTTTTATATGAAAATTAACAAGATTCAACATAAAATGAAATTAAAATTTTTTTTTGTTAAATAATCTCAGTATAAATTCTGATTATGTCTGTTATTTTTGACGCAATACTTAAAACAACTCATAGTCTCTCTTCCCCAACCAATAAATGAGAGGATAATAAGCGTACTCGAACTCATTATTAATCCTCCTGTCACAAGTCGATCAAACACTAGCTCAATTGAGAAATGATTAAAAACTCATTATTTTTTTATTTAAAATAAGTTATATTATTAGGATAGTTTTATCTTTTTAAAATATTTTTATATAAAATTAATAAAATTTCATATACAAATTTTATTTAATTATTATCTAAATTTTTAATAAATATATTGATTACATTTTTTCCCTAGTATTAATTAAAGTTCTAATAACAGCAGTTAAGATGTTATTTACATAAATAAAAATAAAAAAAATATAGGAATCTTATAACTCAATAAAAATAATACATTCTATATGTAAATTGTAAAGTCAGACATTATTAATTAGGATAAGATAAAATAAACAAATGTGAGAAAGACAAAAAAAATTTAAATTTCACCTTCTAGTAAAAATATTATTATTCTATTAATGAAAAACTGAAATTTCTCTTTAAAAAATAATAAAATTATTTTCATTGAACAATTAAAATAGATTTTTTTATTGAGTACAAGAGATATGCATTTTTATAATGTAAGGTTCCAATCCAACCACACCAACCCAAAGATATTAGCTGCCCTACTAGTCAAACTCTACCTACTTCTTTACATTATATACGTATATACTTTTTTTTATTACGTAATATATATTGATTTGCACTAAAAATAGCATATTTTTATGCTTTGGGGCCTCAAAATTTTTTTAATTATACCTATAATTATATTATGGGTAAATTTTAAATTTAATGAATTTTGATTCAATGTGATATATGGATTTTGATTTGGAGTAATTATACACGTTGAGATTTTAATTGTGGTTCAAATGTGTATATGAAAATTTAATTTTAATTCAATCGTGTACATATTTAAATATATATATCAATTTATTTATTTTATATTAGATAAATATAATTATTTGTTATTTAATATATAAACATTATATCAATAGTATGTGAGAATTGGATCAAATCAAAATTTTATGTATAAAATTGCACAAAATCAAAATTTAAGTACAAAATTGTCACATTAGGCTAAAATTCATGTATACTTTTGAGTTTTATCCTATTATATTGTAATTATTTATTAAATGTTTATTAAAATTGTAATATATATTTATTAAAATAATTAATATAGACTAAATCCTAAACTTTAGACAAGTAGAGGGATCAATACTAAAAATTTATCGTTATCTTATAGGGCCAAAAAAAAAAAAAAAAAAGACACCTGTGATGAGAGAATCGCTTAGGACATTCTTTTTATATAAATAACTAAGGAAATTACAAAACATCGAGGTACCAAATAACGTAGAAGAATAAAGTATGGAGATTAAATATTAAATTCGAGCATGGTATAAGTTCGAGTATGGTATAAGGGCCAAAATTAAAATTTAACTATTTTTATGCCATCTAAATAAAATAAAGGGAGCGGAATTGAAATTCAACCATTTATATTATAATAAAAAAAGAAAAAGAAAAAGAAAAGCCTCCTGAGATGTCAAAAAGGAAGGTGGGTTCCTTTTTTTGTATAGTAGTATAGATAGAGGGATATTCTATTTATGGTTGAATTATGCTATAGGTCCTTGTATTGTGCATAAATTATGGATTTAGTCCCTGTAGTTTAATTTAGGCATTTTTACTCTCTGTGCTTTTAGAATTTTAAAATTTTAGTCCTAACCGAATAGTAGCTATTAAATTCATTAAGTTTTGATATTTTTAAATTTTGATTCGACAAACATATTATCACATGCGTAATATCATTTTTGTTTGATACTTCCACATATTACTAAAAAAAAATCAATTAATAGATATAATGGCGGTTGTTTGCATTGAGATTGAAGATATAGCGACTAAGAATTATCTAGTTGGAAAATATTGACTAAATCTATACATTTACGTATAATATAAGACTAATAATAAAATTTAATCAAATAAAATTAATTATTACTATTAAATAGGACTAAAATTTGAAAAATCGAAAACTACAGGAAATAAAAATAAAACATGAGAATAAATGTGATTCTTGCGACAATGAATGGGACAAAATTTAAAGATATGTACATATTAATTATGTCTGCTTTCTATCTAATTGGCGAATAGGAGGTTGGTTTGGGGTCCATGTTGATCATTTTCAAATTTTCAAATCTACAATCATTCAAAAAGAAAAAATCATGAAGGGAAACACGTTTAATTAATGATTTGTTTGTTCGTTATTGATTTTTTTTTTAAATAATACGTTTGGGGTAAATTGAAGGTAAATTATACCCAAGATTACTAACTATTACTAAATTTATGTTTTAGTCATTCAAGTTTTAAAAAAATTAAAAAATAATCACTAAACTTTCAAAAGTTTTCCTTTTAAGTCTTTAGGTTGATAAAATTGATATTATATGGCCTTTTCTACGATTCTTTTTTTTTCATGAAACAACTTTGAATATCACGAATATGCGAACTAAAATATAAACAACTTTCTTCTCAAATCTCCAACATTGGTCGTCAGATCAGCTTGAATATAAGATATGTTTTCCTGCTTGTCAATAGGCACTAATCCACCATACTAATCATCGAATTATCACTTGAAGCTCGCTAGCCAGACTTTCAAAAATAAAAATTTAACAGCCCAATGACTTAAATAAAATTATTTGAATAGTTCAGTGAGTTAGATAAAGCTTTTGAATAATTCAGTGACCATTTTATAATTTTTTAAAGCTGAGTGACCAAAACAAAATTTATTAAAAAATTAGTTACCTTGAATAAATTAATCAAATAAATGATATAGGAGAAAGTAAAGAAGAGAATGCACGCTTTGTGGTTATAATTGAGTTTATAGAATAATAATAATAACAAATAATAGATTAGGTGGAGGAGGCTGGCTGAGGACATGTGTTTTTTACACATTAAAATTCCTTTAAGCAGGCATGGTCGTACCATAAGTCAATATCTTTATTATGAAAAACACTGCATGCGTTTTAGATTTCTTTTTTTTATATACTTCGGATCTCGAAAATAATATTTTATTCCTTTTTTTCAAATTTTATTTTAAATTTTATTTGACTTATTAGTGCAGTTTGATAGTTTTCAGCGTTAAATTGTTATTGAATTAATTCAATCAAGGTGAATTACCATTCTAAATTTTTAAAGCATACATTAACTATATACATGAAATTTCGATTGATCCAATTCTTATAAATTATTAACGTATAATATCATTTTATGTTTATATATTGCATATAAAAATAATTATATTTATCTAATATAAAAATAAATTGATGTATTTATTTTTTTAAATATGTATGATTAAATCAAAATCAAAATTTTAATTTTACATTTGAACCACAATTAGAGTTTCAAGTGTATAATTATACTAAATTAAAGTTTATATATACAATTATATATTAAATTAAAATTCATGTATCTCATTATAAAACCAAAGAAAGATTGGCGCGAAAAGAAAATAAAGATCGAATCCAATAAAAAAGTAATTAAAAAATCGTTTGAATTAAATTTAACCTAATTTAGATATTTAATTTTATTGATATAATTTAAATGTTTATATTTATTATTAGGGTTAAACCAAGATTAGAACTTGACAAAAATTCCCATAAGAGTTTGAATTTTTTTTAGTTTAAGTTAATCTTATAACATTATAATTATTCTTATATTGTGACTAAATTAAGTAATTATTCTCACATTAAAATTTAAATATCTTTTATTCATTCCCATATTGGAACTTGAATTTTAAAATATTAGAGATTTACATGGACAATACTTTTTTAAGTCAAATACAAAAGTAATTATTAAGTTCAAAACAAAAATAATCTCAAACCCCAATATAATATTACGTTTAGACCACAAAAATTTAACCTTTATTATTATTGTTATTTATTTGTAATCTTCTATGATTTTTCTTATTTTGAAATGTTTAAAAAATAATTCAACCGAAATTTGATCCCATTTTTACAATAGACCCAAATCACTATACATTTATTATTAAAAATTATTTTATAATTTCAAATTGACGATGCTGGCATATTCCCTTTAAGACCCTACATAATGAGAATAACTAAAATTTAGAAATGGGATTAGCTTATTCAAACCAGAAATTAAATGATAACCAGAAATAGTATGAAGAAGCAAAATGCCTTCCCATGATCCATTTCTAGGTAAAACTGGATTTCATTTTCAAGCATAATGCAAAATATCAGTCTATCCAAATGAACCGCTAAAGGACTTTTTTGTAAATAGATTTCGGGGTGTAATGTGACTTCAAGAACTAACTTAACTAAATTCCGATATTTAAAAGTAATACTAGCTAAATAATGGCTTCTGCTTGAGAACAAACCAATAATTTTTGCTGGAATCTCAGTACTAACCTAACCTTAATATATATAGATGTATACATATATGACTATGTCTAACTGATAGGAAAACACTCAACTGTACAAAGGTCAATTTTGCTCCTTACTCCGCATTTTTTGTAGATTCTGATTCACGGGGGCTAACCGATTTCTTCTCGGGAATTTCAGGCTTCGCCATGGCTGGTTGTCCCAAACCAGCACCCTTGGCAGAACTTGATGATGGCTCTATTGTAAGTGAAGATGCCTCGTCTCTAGAAGCATACCAGGAATTTCCACATGCAATACATTCCAACTGAAAACACAAAGGGGAAGTTTTAAGGTTTAATGGTTAAAGATGAAAATGAATATATGACTGTATATTCCAACAATAAATATACATATGCCTATCAAACACAATCAGACATTCACATATGCAGGAGCATGATACATGTTTATCCATTTTAGACAAAGATTTATAATACCATCTTCAATAAAAGTATCATGGAGGTCTTTGTACTAGGAGTTGAATTGCATTTTGCCCCCTCTACTAAAAAACTGGGCAAATTAGTCCATGTACGTTATATCAAAGAGCAAACTAGTCCTTCTGTTAAAAATTCCATCCATTTTTACTGTTAAAATCTGCTCTATACATCAACATGAGGTGAATGTGGCATGCTGTCACATGTAACTGTCTGGTAATGCTAGTTTTTAACAGTAGAAATGGATGGAAGTTTTAACAGAAAGGACCAGTTAGCTCTTTGATCTAACATATAGGGACTAATTTGCCTATTTTTAGGTAAAAGGGGCAAAATGCAATCTGACTCCTAGTTTAGGGACCTCCATGGTACTACTTTTACCTACCATCTTCTAAGTACTTGTGTCAATATTATGCCTTTATAAAATCTAATTTCTACGTAAAAGTATATTGTTCTCTTGCTCAACACGGTTAGTGAACTTCTAGTCATTGTCTGAAATCTTGTACAAAGACAAATCTTTCTCTGCAGTTGCAGTTATAGGTCTCTCCTACATAAACAAGTTCGACATTTGTGCATGTGCATGTACATGTCTAACTAGGGTGAATCACAATATATAGACACACACTAGCTTAATCAACTTAGTAACATCATAATAATCCAAGCTTATTCTCGATGATGGGAATGGAGAAAAAAATATAAGATAACCTGGTAGCGATCTCCATGTCCTGCTTGGATAATGTCCCTTAGACAGACTTTAAATTCATTGCATCTTGAGCACCGAGCATCAGTCATCTGCTTAAAGAGTAATCGAACAATCAATGAGCATATGTCAACCAAGTTAAAAAGAAAATTGTAATCAGATTTATTCTTCAACAAAAATTAGGTGAAGAGAATGACCTGCATGCGCTCTGATTCATCGGGCTCTTTTTTTGCTGTCTCTTCAGCAGTTAAACCCTCCTACATAGAAATCATTAATCACAAAACAATGCCACTTGCAATAAACAAAAACCCTAAGGACATATATATAATGAAGTGGGGGATCAATATTTGCAGTTAAAATTAGTTACAAAGAATTGTAAGCTTAAAATTTTTCTAAGCCCTTGAGATATTGAAACCAAAATGCCAAAAAGATAACCAAGTTCAAGAGTTGAACACATTTCCACCTACATGAGGTAGCTATCGCTCTCTTAAACTGACACGAAAGAAGAGAACTCAAGGCCCTTATAGACTATACCTTTAACTCAGCAGGTGTCATGTTAAGTATTGTTGAAGGTTCCAATTCTCCATTTAGTAGGCGTCGAGCGAGCAACGGATTGTTCTATAAAAAAGAAACAAGAATCAATATCATCTTAAAGTGAAACAAGGGAATATGTATCTATATAGGCTTATAAGCAGAAAGCTCTTGACCTTCAGGTTGAACATAAGTTGCCGTAACTTCTGGTTATATTTCATGTCAGGTGAAAAAGCATCATGTGAGGCCTTCTCGAGTGCAGTTACAGCAGCAACAGCAGCATCTGGCCACTGAAAAGACTTGCCAGCCTGCAAATCAAGAAGGGCAACAAATATTATGCAAATCATTGGATCAATTACCATTCAATAATACCTATTTCTACTGATCATCACATGGGAAAAAAAAAAAAAGAAGAAAGTTATCCCTACTATAAAAGCTAAACATAGGAAAAAAGTCACTGCACACATTTGAAATCTTCTCTTGTGATCCATTTGCAGTTCCTGAACTCTTAGCGCCTCTTTCAGGTTCCAAGCTATCAGAACCACCTTTTACTTTGTCATCATTATGCACGCTATCAGGAGAACTGCACATGTATTGAACTGCTTGGAGAAGCCTCTCCATCCACTTATCACGATGAGTTACTCCAGTTAGCACGTTAGCTTTTGACAAAATAGTGTAGTATTCAGTGGTATTACTTGTACAGCTTCCAGGAGTTTCAGCTTTCATATGTTGATCAGACCTTGTAGTTCCTTCATCGTTCCTCGTAACATCCAGAGGTGAAATGTTCTTTTTCCTGAGTGTTCTTTTCGCTTTCAATTGCTCTTCCTGATCAACAACTGCAGCAGCAGCATCAATCTCAAGGTCAGGGAGATCTCCCAAACGTGATAAAGTTTTCTGAACAAGTAGATCAATCTCATGCTGTTTACTATCCTCATAATCTTTATCAGTTAGCTTCCAAAGTTTCCGCTCTACAGTGTCATAAACTCTTTGCACAATAAAACCTGGATGCTGTTTACGGTTTGGATGTTGCTTATGTATGGGAACAAAGTGCACTACACACTTGTGCATCACAGATTCAGCTGGAACCTCATCCCTATGGAAACTATAAAACAGCTCTCTGGTATCACGTGATTGCCAGCTTCCACCACCTTTTTTCTCAGCCTCTTCAGGGCGATAAAACCACTGGCCAGTAACCATAATGCTCCCATCCTTAGTCTGACTAATGTCCTATCATTGATAAAAGCTCCATTATTTGAGAATAAGCGACTAAGAAGTAAGTCGAAGGTAACAAAACTAAAAATGCGATACCAGGCAATGCAATTACCTTAATGATTGCCACATAAGGCTTCTGCTCCTGATCTTCGGGAACTAAAAGAACTGGATCCTCCTGTAGAGGAACACTAGAAAACATAAATAATGACACAAAGGTGAAAAGTTATAAATTAACAAAAGAGACCCCAAATTACTGCTGCAAACAAAATAAAAATAGAATGCCACAAAAATGGGCCACTTAAATCTGGAGTAATAACTTTTCACAAAGCAGTTCTACAAGCATAACTATTTTTAACATTCACAAAAGATTAGTTCTAATTCCTACCAGCATCCACAAAGACACTCTTTTCTGCCGCTGCTATTACGAGCACCATATTTACGGACCAAAAGAGCAACAAAAAAACATAATACATAACAGCTATACTTATTTAAAGGGGTGACTGAAAAACATAAACGTAAAATCAGTAGTAGAACTCATTTATACCAGGAATCAGTATCTCATTTCAGCTTTCTTTGACCACAATTCCTGAGAAGCTAAAGAAAGTATTATCACTCTTCACAAACATGGAAACATCTAAAAAAGCCTCTTTTTTCCCCCAATTACAACTAAAAATAATAGAAAATCTTAATTTCTCATAGAAGATAACTTAAAATTAAGATAAAAGAAAATGACCCAGAAAAAGCAGCTTCAGCCAGTCAAAGAAGGGAAAAAAAAGCACTTGATAAATCCATAAAAATGATTGAAATCAACTAACAGATCTGACATTCATAGAACAACCAGAAAACCAGACCATAAATCCACATAAACACGAGTAAAAATTTTCAAGCCAAAAAAGTTCAAAAACCCTAAATTCCAGCAAAACCTATCAAACAATGCCGCACAACAAAAAAGATCACAAGCCCTAACAATCAGAAACCCCTAAATTCAGAATCCGAACACTCGGAAACAGATTAACAAAGAGCAAAAAACCCTAAAAATCCAAAATGCAAGTAAAGAACTCACGAGGTCATATCGATTGCCATCAAACTCAAAAGCTTCATAATGACTCCTCCTTCCTCTTCCTTTCCCAGAAACCCTAACAGCTTCCCCTATTGGCTTCGCATCCTCTTGAACTCCTTCTTCCTCTGGTTCCTCTTCTTCCTCTGGTTCTTCTTCTTCTTCTTCCTCCGTGTCGTCATCTCGCTTTTTCTTATTCTTCTTCGTTTTCTTCAATGCCCTCTCTTCTTCCTCTTCATCATCCTCTTCAAGTAGCTTCATTTTCTTCCTTTTCCTTTCTTGCTTGGTATCTTCCGGCCGGGACCGTCGAGTACGTATCGGAACTTCGTCCTCATCGTCGCTAGTGGATACCTGAGCGAACCTTCGGTTTCCCATTTCGGACAAAGGCTGTTTTTTTTTTCGGGTGTTTTTCAAGAGGTTTTTAAATGAGATTAAAATTACTATAAAATTGAAAGAAAAAAAAAGTTTCTCCCATACCTGTAGCTGCTATTTATATGTTTTGGAGGTTCACATAAGAAATATTACACCTCATCATGGTTGTAGACTGGTCCGAAAGTCGAGAGTTTAGATAAAAATATAATTTCGAAAAATAAGTTTAAATAAAAAGTAAGATTTAAATTTAAACGATGAGTTTTGAGTAAATTTTTTTAGTTCGAGTCTGATTTAGCTTGAATATTGTAATTTTTTTATTATTGTTTTGATACAATTTTATTATTATATTGCTATTATGTTATTATTATTATTTAGATATTGTATAATTTTTAATTTATTGTTAATTTTATTACTATTTTAGATGCATTTGTTTGTTAACTAGAGGTCTGCAAATTTCAATTTGATTCGATTTGAAAAACTCAATAAAAAATTTAAAATTTGAATTAAATAGTTCAAGTTATTCAGATCAACTCGAATAAAAAATCAAGTTTTTCGGTTTAACTTGAATATGAATTACATAATTTGAGTTATCCAAAAATTCGAATAAAAAAAGACAAAACTACGTTGTTTTAATAAATAATTACCTTTTCTAAAATTAAAAGTTAAAACCATCTTTTTTATAAATATTTATCCATTAAGTTAAAAACCAAAACCATTTTATTGCTTATATAGTTAAATAATCTTGTACTTCATCTACTAGTTAAATAATTGGTTTATATAAACGCAACATTGAGTATAAATAATAGGATTCTTTAACTCGACTCTAAATTTCTTGATTCGAAAGAGATTCAAATTAAATTTAGGTGCCAAATTAGGTTTCGTCAACTTGACTAACTTAAAATTTTTTTACTCAATTCGACTCAACTCGATCTAATACTAACCCCTAGTTACAACTATCTTAGTGTTATTAAAGTATAAATATTTATTTTAATGTATTTTTAATTTGTTGAGAAAATTTATTTTAGTGTATTTGTTGTATCATATTTTTAATTTTAATTTTATATAAATAATTTAATACGATTGGATCTGGCCAGACTCGGGTTCAGTATTTTTTTATTTGAGCCAGACTCGAGTTAGGGTCTGTTATTTTTATTTCAGCCAGGACTATATAAAATTTCAGATCTATTTTTTGAGTCAAGCCTGAACATAGAAAATGGAATTTTACATTAGCCTAATCCAAACCCGATTCGTTCCATGGTCAAGTCTAAGGAATAGTCCTTTATTACATTACCTTTGCTGAATCCTTAAATTGTATGTATTTCTTTTTTCATATTTCATTTTCATCTTAGTTTATCCAAAAATAAATTATTAACAATATGATTGTCGAAATATATGAAAAAAAACCATTAAAAAATTAAACATATCCATGTCAGACACATATTCATATATCCAAATCTGAGTAAAATAGCAAGTTACAGGACTTAAAGAGTATAAAGAAACAATAGGTAAAACAAGTTTAATTATTAGTTATGAGCCAATCATTGCCTATGATATCCATCACAGTACCATCTATTTGTACCAATACATAAGATGTGATTATACATATTCTTATCCTACACTCACAGGGCTCGGAGTATAAAAAACAGGTAAAATAAGAATAATACTTCATCATCCATTACTATAGCATCTATTGTTTTTAAAAACAAAGAAGAGCAAAGATTAAAACGCCACAAGTTCTAATGATACATACTGGTAATGCAGTTTTTCATTTGTCAAATTCTTGAATGCAAAGTTCTTTTCATGTCAGATCCGCCACCTTCGTTATTCGCTCCCTTCATCCGCGGATTTTGCAGTTTTTCTTTGGCTTTCATTAGGATCTTATGCACTTCATCGAAGTGAGGATTTGTAGCATTTCTTGTGTTGTCGATCCACTGCTGAACTTCCTTGTAAGGACCCAATAACCTGTTTCGTTCCGTCTCACCCAAAAGCTATGTCGAAGAAGTTATCAATCTTAATGTCTCTTCAGATAATTTCATTTTCTAAGCACTCATGCATGTGCAAGCCAAGAAGGAAAACGAAAACATAAATACGAGTATGTTTTGAGAAGAAACGCAGATAAATCTATGGGGGCACGGGTGAACTGTCATAGAATATTATGTTCCACCAGAGAAGTAATGCTAATGACAGTCAGAAAGAAATGAAATGTGGACAAATATACCTCGAGTTGCATTATGTCACAAACGAGGCTAAGATCGGCTATAGATGGTTGGTTCCCACCAAGCAAAAAACGGCCATTACCCTTGAGCCAAACGGACTCTATCTTCGACAGAGATGCAGACAGAAATTTCTCACCTTCAGCAGCTGCTTCTGGATTCAATGGACGGCCAAGCACAGGTGCTAGGACAGTATTCCGAACAATTGTGGCTGGAAAACAGAAGCATAGAGTTCAAAAGCCATACCTCACCAATCGAAAGAGAGCATTGATACACATAACCACAACACAACTATATGTAGATAGAAGGTAACATATCGGCATAGATAAACCAAAAAGGATTCGTGTCTAGAGACGAGCACAGATATAGGATCGGTCCACCAAGGGAAATAACATGACATAAAACAATATGTCATAAAAAGGATTCATGTTTGGAGACAAGTGCACGCATATAGCATTGGTGATTGGTCCACGAAGGGAAAAAACACGTCATAAGATACGAAGCAAACATTATCCTGCAACATCAGTGCACCAATCACTATGAACAAGCAAGAAAACTCAAAAAGAGTTCAATCCATTTCGGCGTTAATTACATACTTGGACCACGACGTAAGTTGGAGTGATGCCAATCCAACACCGAGTGTATCTTACTTCTCTTGAAAACATCAGCCGGGTACCTTGAAACAAGGAAAACGGACACTCGTTATAATAAGAGTGGCATATCTGAACCGAACATGAAATGCACCAACTTTATATTGATAATCCCATGATTGAACCGCATAAGTTTTGGTAAGACAGTAGCCTAGAGCAAACAGACATCGGCACATAAATTAGTTAATCCTTCCGATAGTAACATCATAGAACACCAGGACATTAACATACTGTTGAAGTTGTCCAACCATCCACCATGTAATAACTAACAAGTAATCCTACAAAGAAAAAGGAAATTGCACTCACCAATGATCTGCAACTCCAGGAAATGAAGAAGCAAGATAGACAAGAATGGCATGGCTGCAACAACAACAAAAAAACTAATAGTAATGAATATATATATATATATATATTTAATATGGAACGTAAGAACTAAGGGGAAAAAAGGGGTCTTTATTTACCTCTCAAACAGCTTAAATCTTCCATCAACAATGGCGGGCAGCTGCTTCATGGGATTAATTTCTGCAACAAAATAATTCTTAATTTATAAATCTCATAAAAAAAAAAAAACAAATCAAATGGTTAATAACAAATTGGTGCATAATTTGAATACCTGCGTATTCAGGAGTTAAATGTTGACGCTTAGCGATATCAACTCTAATCTCCTCAAAGTCTATACCATTTTTCCTAATTTACCAAAGAAAGAATATGAAACATGAAGAAAATTTTCAAAGTAGAAGAAAACCCAGATAATAGTTCATCAGAAGATGGGAAAAAAATTACTTGCAGAAGATGATGACAGCTCGAACAGGCTGAGACATGCGATCTGCATATAGTTTGAGCTTCATGTTTACCCCTTTTTATCTTTCTATTTCCGTCTCTGTTTTCGGTATTTTTCCCTTAATTTATCCTCAGCCATTATTTATTTATTTTGCTCAAACACCTTTGTTTTGTTGACTTTGCTTCCTTTTATCTCATTTCTTCAACCGCGAATTGACTAGGGCAGGTAGCATACACGTGTGATTTCTTCTGGGTAAACCACAAAATTACTAAACTATTATATATAAATAATTAAAAATTAAAACATTAGATATATCCATTTTCCTCATCTCGAAATTGGAGTAAAATAGCTAACCAGAGGACTTACAGTACAACGAAACAATAAGTAAAACAGAGTGAAACTCTTATATATAAGCCAATATTTACTCATCATCCATTACAATACCACAGCATCTGTTTATATAAACATAAGCCCCTGTTCTTAGTGACTGAAAACATACCACACGTTCTAATTATACATACTATAGTAATGCAGTTCTTCATTTCTCAGATTCTTGAATGCAAAGACTCCACCACCTTCATTATTTGCTAAACCCTTTTAATTGCTAATTTTGCAGTTTTTCTTTGAGTTCCTTCAGGACCTTATGCAGTTCATCAAAGTGAGGATTTGTAGCATTTCTTGTGTTCTCGATCCATTGCTGAACTTTCTTGTAAGGACCCAATAATCTGTTCCAATCCGTCTCACCCACAAGCTACATCGAAGAAATTGTTATGGATGCGTGATTTAATTTTTAAAGCACGAAACATTAAGCATATGGGGGCACGGCGGAGATGACGAAAAAGATTGATTCATAAAAAACATACCTTAACTTGCATTATGTCACAAACGAGGCTAAGATCGGCTATTGATGGTTGGTTCTCACCGAGCAAAAAAGGCCTATTATCGTCGAGCCAAAAAGATTCGATCTTCGACAGAGCTGCGGACAGAATTTTCTCGCCTTCAGCAACTGCTTCTGGATTCAATGGACGGCGGAACACAGGCGCTAGAATAGAATTCTGAACAATTGTGACTGAACCAAATGGAAGCATCGAGTTTCAAAAGGAACCACAACACAAGCATATCTAGATAGAAGGTAACATATCGGCATAGATAAACTGAAAAGGATTCATGTTCAGAGACAAGCACACGCATATAGCATCGGTGATTGGTCCACGAGGGGAAACAACATGTCATAAGATACGAAGCAAACATTATCCTACAACATCAGTGCACCAATCACTATGAACAAGCACAGAAAACTTAAAAAGTGTTCGATCCATTTCGGCGTTAATTACATACTTGGACCACGACGTAAGTTGGAGTGATGCCAATCCAACACCGAGTGTATCTTACTTCTCTTGTAAACATCAGCCGGATACCTCGAAACGAAGTAACAAAAACTCAGTTATAATTGGTGTGTATATCTTACAACTGTTCATGGATCGAGCTATTTGTACAGGTATGAAGATCTGCCCGAAATTTGAGAGGATTTAGATAAAAATATTAGGCCCAAAAAATAAATTTGGATAAGAAATTAATCTCGTTTAAAATATGTATCGGGCTTGGGTTCGAACATTTAAGGTCCAAGCCTGACTCATTTTTAACTTTATAATGTTTTATATTATGTAATTTAAAATAAATTTAAAAAAAATCTATACTAAATATATAATATTCCTCTAATATAAACATTAAAATAATGTTAAGATGACTATAAAAAATTTTCAATAAAAAAATGTATAAAATTGTAAAAATTGAAATAATATAATATAAATATATATTTTTAAAATTTTTAAAAATAATATAAACGAGCTTAAAATGGGTTTAGTTAATCTTTTGTAAGTATATATGGATTCGGACAAAATTTTAAACCTATATTTTGGGTCGGATCAAGCTTGAATAAGAATAAAATAAATTAATATCATGCTTAAACCTGACCCCACCCCAACCTCACCCCATCCATGAACATTTCTATTATATCCAAACAAAACGAAAAAAGTGTCGAGTTATATCAATAATCCCGTGATTGAACTGCCTAAAAGTTTCAGTAAGGCATTGGCAGATAAGTTAGTTAATCCTTCCAACGTTAACATTACAAGAACATTGAGCCATTGACATACCATCGAAGTTGTATTTTGGCCTCACTGAAATTTAAAATTTAATTATGGCCTCTCCAAAAGTGTAAAGGTTAATAATTTAATCTCTTGAAAAATTTTAAAATTTTAGTGACGGAATTACATTTTTAGCTCTCCCAAAAATTTATGAATCAAATCTAGTCCTTCCAACAAAAAATTCTGGCTTCACCCTGTTTATATGATTATACTTCTTTCAAAAATGTTAGTGAAACTAATCTATTTAAAAAAAAAGAGATTAATCACGGTTTTATTTTCACCCACTCGGACAATATCTAATGGTTTATAATATTGTTCAATAAATTATTTTTTTGGTGAAAAAAATAACAAATAATCTGCCAAAAAAATAAAAAAGCAAATTGCACCTACCAATGATCAGCAACTCCAGGAAATGAAGAAGCAAGATAGATAAGAATAGCATGGCTGCAACATATAAATTTAATCAATAAATATATCGAATCATTGAACTAAGAGTAAAAAAACAAACACTTTGATTACCTCTCAAACAGCTTAAATGTTCCATGAACAATGGCCGGCACCTGTTGCATGGGATTTATTTCTACAACAAAATAATTCGAAATTTATAGATCTAGTAAAATAAATAAGGTAAAAATAGCTCTCCAGTCCATCTCAATTTCAATATAGAACAAATTGGTCCCCCTCAAAAAAATTTAGAATTATTTAATCTTTGTGAATTTCAAAAGTAATCAACTAATAACAATTAATTAAAATATCAAACACCTGCGAATAACAAATAACAAATTGGAGTAGAAATCGAATAGTGAAATTAGAAGGGGAAGAATGAATACGTGCGAATTCAGGAGTTAAATGTTCACGATTAGCGAGATCTACTTTGATTTCCTCGTAGTCTATTCCATTTACCCTGATTTACCAAAAAAAAAAAAAAAGGAGATTAAAGAAAATTTCAGAAAAAAAGAGAGAGAAGAAAAACCAGATAATAGCTCAAGAAAAGGCGAGGAAAAAATTACTCGCAGAAGATGATTACAGCTCGAACAGGCTGAGACAAGCGATCTGCGTATACCTTAAGCTTCATCGTTTTCTGTATTTTCCCTTAATCTTACGCCTTTGCTTTGCTTTTCCCTTTGTTTGTTTATATAATTTCTTCAACTGCACGTTGAAAATGGTGGATAGCATACACGTGGATTTGTTCTTTTTTCTCATGGCCAGAGGATCAGACAGAATACATTTGGTCTAATTGATGAAAAATATATATGTTTGTTTTAATTTCTTCTCAATTTTTTTCCTTCTGTCCAGTGGAAACTGGAAAGTGTCAAGAAGACACAAAGCATCAGCTACAGAATGAAAGGTAGTGGGAGTATTATTAATAAATAAATGTTAAAAGTATCTTCATGGCTTTACACTAATGGCTCTTTTTCTCAATTAGTCTTTATACATTACATCAAAGTTTAAATTGGTTATTTTTATAAAAAAATTATCTATTTTTATTGTTATAAATTGATTTGATTGATAAAATAATCAGACAGAAACACATGACGTGTCATGTATGTTTCATGTTGATACATAAGGACCAATTTTTAATATTAAAAATAGATAATTTTTTTAACAAAAAGATAAATTTACTCTTTAATCTAAAATTTAAAGACTAATTTATTCATTTTTTGAATAAAAGGGAATAAAATATAATTTAATTTTTTATGTAGGGACCTCTATGATATTTTTACCTAAATAAATAAATAAAATACATAAACAATAAAAAGAAAAAAAGCTTTTAAGGATGCCTAGATTTGATGAATTTGGATAAAAATAAGGCGGCTGCCATTATCAATATTAGAAAATAATTAAAGTATCAAATAGGATATTATATAATATAAAAAACAATATAAATACGACATTGTAATATTCGAACTACATCGCCTCGGTAAGGGTTGTTCACGAAGCCTTTGTCTCAAAACATGTTGTTACTACGTTTGTTTATGGTTACTCGATAAGGTTTGCTAAAGAAGTAAGAGAATTTGAATAAAAATATAAATTTAAAAATGGGCTTGGATAAAAAATTAGACTCGTTTAGGAAGTGAGTCGAGCTTCGAGTAAGACTTTTTTGGCCTAATCCAGTTTGATCCAAATTTGAAAAAAAGAACTATTGTTTTCTTACTTTTTTTTACTGTTTTGCTACTATTTTCTTGTTGTTTTCGCATTATTTTACTGCTATTTCACTATTATGTTGCTACTATTTTATTGTTATTATTTAGATATTATATAATTATTGTTAATTTTATTACTATTTTAGAGACATTTGCTTGTTAAGTTACAGTAACCTTAGTGCTATTTAAATATATATATATTAATTTATTTTCAATTTGTTGAAAAATATTTATTTTAATGTTTTAGTATTTTTGATCTATTATATATTTTAAAAATTATATAAAAAATTAATACAAACGGGCCGGGCTTGGGCTAAATTTTAAACAAATTTTTCGAGCCGGGCCCGTATCTAAGATTTTGGTTGAGTCTAGACCGAACTTGACCTGACCCGACCTATGAACACCTCTCATTATTACTTTTACACAATTTGAATTTTAGTTTTCGCAATTTAAAAGGTGAAAATCATTAATACTATTAGTATTTTGATGTATTAATATTTTTCAAACAAAACTTAACAATTTAATATTTATTTTTCATCAATTATATATTATATTTTATAAATACATTCTAATTAATACTTTAAGTAGATAAACTTTGATTAAAAAAAATACTTATTATATTAATGAATGGACCAAAAATTTTAAATAAAAAATAAAATAACTTAATTTTTTAATTATTGAAGTATAAAAATTATATAAAAATAGGACACTCAAAATTTTTAAAGAAATAGTTATGTTTTGACATTTGTGTTTCACGTATGAAAGTGGATGAAATACATGTTTTCTTTTTTATAATTATAGATAGGGCTGTACATGGGTGGTCCGGTCCGAAGGTTCACTCGAAAAATAAGAAGTATCTGCAAAAATATAGGTCTGAAAATGGGCTTAGGCAAAAATCTAAACAGGCCAAGCCTTGGGTGAGATTTTTTGGTCCTGCCCGACCTGAATTTTCAATAAAAAATACCTTACTGTTTTTTCAATTTTGTTACTGTTTTCTCACTGTTTTGCTATCATTTTACTATTATGTTACTATTATTTCACTATTTTGTTGTTACGTTTGAATATTGTATAATACTTGTTTTATCGTTAATTTTGCTATTATTTTAGAGACATTTGCTTGTTAAGTTGCACTTATCTTAATGTTATTTAAGTATAAAGACTATTTTTTATTTATTTTCAAATTGTTGGGAAACATATATTTTAATATTTTTTAAAAAAATTATATAAAAAAATTAATATGGACTAAGCTCGAGTTTTAACATTTTTATCCAAGTCAAGCTTAGGTAAAAATCTAGACTCATTTTTTAAGCGGGCCTGAACCTAACAATTAGGCCTGAAATTTAGTTAGGGCCCAGCCCAATAATGAACAACTCTAATTACAAATGTTCTCATCTAATTTATTGTTTAAACCTAATTCAATTTGGACAGATTAAAACTTATTCCAAATGTCTAAAAAAGAATTGTGATTAATATATGATTGTTTCAAATATATAGGAAAAATTGTTACTCATCACTCTGGAAAACTTGGTCAACAAAACTTTGAATCTACCATAAAAACATGAATCTCTCCTATTCTAAGTGTGTTACCTAAGGATGGAGCTTTAATTACGTACCCTTAACAAGCGCCAATTCACATAAATTTTAACTTATAAACTCTTTCTGTTTTTAATATTTGCTAATTAAAGTAAAGTCTTGAATTGGATGGTTTTTCTATATCAATGCTTTGAGACAGACATTAGAAACTCACTCTTGTTGTCTTCCATTGAATTAAACCTCCATTTTCTTTTCTTTTCTTTTTTCCCTTGTTTTCTTATTGCCATTTGTGCCTTTTTTTTCATTACAAGAAAATGGCATTCAGTGGGACGACAGAGAAATGCAGGTCTTGTGATAAGACTGTTCATTTCATTGAAATGGTATCTGTTGATGGTGTACCTTATCATAAGACTTGTTTTAGATGCAGCCATTGCAAAGGCCTTCTTGTGGTACCTTTTCTGTATTTACCATAATATATTTTTTTAAATCATAATATTGTGAAATCTACGATGAAAACTTTGCTCCACTAAAAAACTGAAGATGTTTAAATTAGATTAGATCGGTTGAATTAATTAAAAAAATAAATTAAACTAATGGTTGAATTAGTGTTTTTTAATCGAACTGATTAGATCGACGAATCGATGACCTAATCGGTTTGATCACCAGTTCAATTTAAAAAAACGTTATTTGAAAATACTACTATTTTCATAGATGTTAGATACTTCCATCTTCACTTTACTCGTTGTCTTGTGCATTGCTTTAATTTAATTTTTATATTTTGTTTTTCATTTTCATCCTAGATGGGCAGCCATTGTCAAAGGGAAGGAAACCTTTATTGCAAGCCTCACTTTGAGCAATTCTTTAGGGGAACCGGGAGTTACACTTCCAAAGGTGACATCTTTTATATATATATATTTCGAGATTAAGCTTTTCAAACTGAACTAACTTAATACTTTGGTTCATTTTTATTTCCATTTTGGCTAACAATGGTTTGTTTTAATGGATTTTCAGACAAGCCAAATGGACTGGTAAACTCCAACCATGCCTTAAAAACATTATATATATTTTTTGATAAATAAATTTCATACATTCATATTATATTTTTTAATTACACAGCAAAGGGCACCAAGCAAAGTTGCATCCCTTTTCTCTGGCACACAAGACAAATGTGGAGTCTGTAAGAAAACTTGTTATCCTTTAGAAAAGGTATTGTTTTCATTTTCAATTTTTTTAGAACATATTTTCAAACATAAGTACGAGAATATACCATCCAACCTGTAAATTACAGGTGACCGTGGAAGGTGAAATATACCATAAAAACTGCTTTAGGTGTGCACATGGAGGTTGTTTTCTTACAACATCGTCATATGCCGCATTGGACGGTTTCCTGTATTGCAAGCACCATTTCGCTCAATTGTTTAAGGAAAAAGGCAGTTACAGTCATCTAACTAAGACATCTTCGATGAAGAGAAGCCCCTCGGGAGGGAAATTCGATGCCGAATCCGATTCAGAACCGAAATCGGAAGATAACAAAACCGGAACCGAAGCTCAACCTGATCAATGAAGGAAATATACTTTGATTTGAACCTTCATGGGACAATATATTTGTGGTTTAAAATCTCAGTATATTTTTGGTGTTTGATATTTATATATAGATATATGCATGTGTCTTCATTTAGTCCCATGAAGATGTTCAATGTGGGGTCTAAAGGTGTTGTTTGATATTTTATTAAAAATTAATTGTTGTTTTAAATTATGTAAAAATTTTATCAAAGGGGAATTAAAATGTTACCTTTTATTTAAATTGCCCCAGTTGAACAATCGTCAGATTATTTTTAATGTATTATTAATTTGGTACTTTTGAGTTAATTTAGTTATTAATTTTTTAAAAAGAATTAAATTACAAAAAATTAAAATTTTAAAAAATCTATTAAATTTCATATAAAAAAATATGAAATATACGTAGATTGTCACACGGGTTATTATGTTTTAAAATTTTAATATTTTAGTCAATATTTTTACTAAAAAAATCAATTCAACTTTTTTCAAAAGATTAATAATGAAATTTGACTTTTTAAAAAAAAATAAAACTAAATTTAATTAAAAAAATAAAAATTAAATTAATAAAAATTAAGGGTTAAATTTAACTTTATACTTAAAAATTTCTCTCAGTTATACATAAGAAATGGTTACTAACTTATTTCAAAGCAAACTGGCGACAGATGTCTATAATAATTATTTAAACATAATAATTAAATAAACAAATATGGGTTGTGGAAAAATATTCAACCGTCGAGCATGCTTTGACCATTAACTCCATATAGTTGACGTACACGGTTTTAAAATTTCCTCTCAAATTATTGCCTTTTTTTGAATTTTTGACCGACTAATATGAATCACATCTCGGATATAGATATATGTTTAATATAAAATTATTTTTTAATTTTTTATACATTTAAAGAAAAATAAATTACATTCAAGGTCACTAAATTATTAGTAACTTCATGTTTTAGTTATTTAATTTAAAAAAGTTACAGAACAGTCACTAAACTATTTAAAAGTTTTTATTTAAGTCACCAAACTGTTAAAATCGTTATTGTATGACTTTTTTGTTCGCACTGTCTGCACCAATCAAAAGATTTTCTTCTCTTTTTCTTCCGCAGTTCATTTGTTTTTATGAAACAATATTCTTTTTCGATCTCTGACATTGACCGTCAGGTCACTCTGGATCTAATGTATATTTTTCTACTCATGAATGGGTATTAATCCACCATACTAATTGTCGAATTGTTATTTGGAATTTAATGGCCAGACTTTTTAAGAAAAAAAACTTAACATCCCAATAACTTAAATGAAAACTTTTTCGAATAATTTAATAATTTTTTAATATTTTTTTAAAATTAAATAAGTAAAATATAAAGTTAATAATAATTTAGTCACCCTTTAAAGAATTTTTGGGATTGCATATGAACATATTAGTGGCCTTAACCGTACAAAAAAGTGGAGACGATAATTATATTGGGTACCTACACACGTTTTAGCAGTAAACGAATAAACCAATCTTTTCATAATCTTCAAAACCAATATAAAATAATCAAAGCATTGACTTCCAATATCTACCTCCCAACATTTGTATGCTTTCAGACTACGAAAAATATTTAATCTAAGGTAATAATTGAAAACAAAACATAAAAATGTGGTGACGACTTTGTGTTCAGACAGACCAGAAACCAAGACATAATTTCACAATATGTAATGATGTTTTTTACAACACATTTCAACTTAGGCAGCTCAATGTTTCTTCCACAACCATCATAAGCATGAAAAAACAGTGTAAATCCTAAGCTTCATACTTAAATTCGATTCGGATCCATCAGATTATGGCCTATGAATTTTGGACCTAGATATTAGTTTCATCCATGTTATTCTTATTTGAAGAAATATAGTGTATATGAATATGTATTGGATATGATTATTGTTCACAATAGGTTGACTCTTTTAAAAAAAAATTTGAAGTGTTATTTATTGAAAGTTGATAATTTTTTTAACGAATTTGATATTGTTTTTAGTCTAAATTTTATTTTTCGACTTTAATAAAAACCTGAATAATTAAAGTTATTTAAATAGATGACAAATTCAACAGAAAAGAAACACGTCATCGAATGAGATTATGTGTGGTCCACGTGATAGAAAAACGTGGTTTAAATGGTCCTATATGGAATAACTACGATTAGTATCACATCACACGTATGAATTCCTTGGAAGCAATTACATTGCATGTTATGAAGAAAACGGAACGGTGATGGTGCCTGCCATTTGTCTTGGACAGCTTCGGGCACATGTCAATGAATTCATTCACCTCAAGAAAAAAGAACCATCAATAATAATTAATTAATAATGAGCCTTGAAATAAATTTTATATATATTTAAAAAAAAAACAAATTGGCATTAACATCGATCCAAAGGAGTGTAAAGTCAACGCTTACAACAGCTTCTTAGAAACGGTTTTTCAACTTAACACTCCACCAGATCCAAAAGGACCCATTTACCCTGTCCTCTCTTTCTCTTACTAGTTTTTCACTATGGTTTTGGTTAGGCAGTATAATTAATAGCACAACGAGCAACTTCAGCCACGTTTAAAGGGCATTTCCGCCATTACAACATAATTAATAGTAGCAAGTATTTGACTTTATATTTCAGCATGATCTCCCATTAAATACACTCGACCTCTCTTTTCTTTAAAACCCAATTTCCATAAACCATCTTCTCATTTCCATCATCATGATCATCATTTGTAACCCCAAATTCATATTCATCTTCTTCACCATCATTTTTTCCACCGTCAACCTCTCAAGTTGCCGTCGCTACACCCTTAAAACTATAAACCCTGAAGAACCAACCACCATGGCGGCGGAGCTCTCAACAACATGGTTCCATTTCCCAGCAGCTAAGTCTCCACAGCCATCTGTTGCAGAAAAGAGTAGTCGACCGATTTATGAAGTTTCATATCGAACAGTTCCAGGCGGACCGAACCCCCTCCACAACTGATTTTATTTTATATTTTTATTTATTTATTTTTGCAGATCTTGAATATGTATAATTAAGTTAATACAAAAAAATTTCCTCAATCTTAGCTCAGAGCAATTCTTATTTATTTATTTATTTTTTCTTTCTTTGGAAGTCATGTATATGTATACCAGATACAGTTTGAGATAAAGAACGTTGTGTATCAATTGTTGTTTATGGTCACGATATTCGGATCATTTAAACTATAGAAATTGATTTTATAGTTGAGTGTGTTCTATTTTTACCTTCAAACCAACGGAAAATTAAGAGATTTAGAGGGTATAGGGGCAATGAACGGAAGTCGATATTACCCATAAGATTGTAAAATCACAGGGCATCTCTTCATTGAATTATAAGACTTTTTTGACATCAACACATTTCTAAATAAATGAAAATTGTGCACTCGAGCGTGGCAATTGAATTCAGCGGATATATGTTGGATTTTGTGAGAGATTCTCAAAGTGCCTCTTCAACTAGTTAAGCTTCACCCACTGATCTTTGAAATTCGAGGGAAGGTTAGTACTTGTTCCCAACACTCGAACAAAAATCTCTTGTAGATTAAATTTATAGTTAATTCCCGTTACAATACATTTGTCCACTGAAAACTTCATCACTAGTGCAACATATTATAATGTTATTGTCGCCGTCCGCAAGAAAAATGAAACATACGAGTCTCTAATCTCCAATATTCAATTAGAGAACATAAGAATGTTAAAGCGCAAGTAATTCTTTCAATTTGCCTTACGTGATGAGAATAGATGTCCCATAATTGAGGAATGATTATCTCATCGGGCATGCCTATACAAATAATGTTGTGAAGCCAAGCCATAAGAGAATACTACAATAATGCTACACATCCCTAAAAACATGTCTTTGTTCGGATCTTAACGAGTTAATAACTATTATGATATAATTGAAAATTATAAATTGAAGACACTTAACTATGTACGGTTTACGATAGAATTTAGAAAACCATTCATTTATATATATATATATATATATATATTAAATTTAATAGTAAAGGAAGGGTGGACACTCGCAAGTGTCAACTTCAACCTCTTTTTTTGTTAAATTTAAGGTTAGGTCATCCATTATTTTAAATTTCTATTAATAACTCAACATTTAGGGTTTAAACTTATCCACATTGATTTTAAAATTAAATTATATTGTTATCGTATAATTTTAAACTTTACACCATGAATTCGAAATCTATGGGTGTCAACGTGCCCTAGTTATATCATAATAATTAATCTAAAAAATAGTCTCTCTCCTTAATCAATGGTCGATGGTTCAATCCTCGTTCTGGGTATGGAATTTTAAAACTTATTGCAAACGCTTACAATAATAATATTAGAATTAGATCGATTTTTCGATTGATTAAACAAATAACTAATAATTTGATTGGTAGTATGCATTTGGATCTGATAAAAAAATTAAAAATAAGAGTAATTAACAATTGAATTGAGTTTATGAATTCTTTTAAGAATTTTTCTACTCCTCTTAAATTTTTATAATTTTTATTTAATTACCAATTAAAGTGAAAACTAGTGAATTTTACACATCTACCCCTAGAATATCACTATGGTTATGGTTGGGAGTATAATTAATAAAGATGGTGATGGGCAAATTCAGCCACGTTTGGTTGGGTATTTCCGCCATTACAACATAATTAATAGTAACAATAACATGTATTTGACTTAGATTTCACCACTGGTTTGCTCCTATTAACAACACCTCTTTTCTTTAAAACCCAATTTCCATTAACCATCTTTGCATTTTCTTCGTTTCATCATCAAAAATCATGATCATCATTTCTGGTCCCAAATTCTTATTCATCTTCTTCACCATCATCCTTTCCAACATTAACCTCTCAAGTTGCCGCCGCTACACCCTTAAAACTCTAAAACCTCAAGAACCAACACCCATGGCCGCGGCGGAGAAGCATTTCCCACAGCCATCTGTTGCAGAAAAGGCTCAACCAGTTCGTGAAGTTTCATATCGAACAGTTCCAGGTGGACCAGACCCCGTCCACAACTGATTAATCTCTCTCTCTTTTGCAGATTTTGAATATGTAAAATGAAGTTATACAAATTTTTTTATCCTTAATCATAGTGCAGAACAGTTCTTATGTTTTCCCCCCTTTCTTTTGCAGTAATGTATATGTATAACAGATACAATTTGAGATAAAAGAATCTATTTCTTTCATACTCATCTACTACATATATTTGTTTTGCAAATAAGAATCAAACTTCATGCCCAGTTCTCTTCTTTGCTTCCATACCAAAAATTAAATTGTATATTTTTATGATACTATAAATATGATTTCATCACTTTAATAATTTATATTTTTATAATTTTAAAAAATTAAATTAAATATTTATCATTTTTGAGAGATTAAAGTATAATTTTATAATTATTAATTTAAAATTTTTATAAATTATAATATCTAAACGAAAAAATTTTCATTTTAAGAATTAATGTTGAAGGAGAAAAAAGGGTCACCGACTAAAAAAAATTATATATTTTGAGAAAAAAAAATCGATGAAATGATTCTGAATCTGGTAAATTTAAATATTTATTTATTTTAATGTGTGAATGGTGGCTTTTGCATTCAGTAAAAAGGAGGAAAAAAAGAAACTATTAAAGGAAGAACAATGGGAACACTATTTTAATGGTTTTCCTTGTTGTTTTAAAGGTCAAACCCCACATTTCTTGGTGGCTTTCTTTGATGTTACTTCCATGATTACAAAACAAAGCAAGGCAATAGGAACATCAAAAGTTTTTACTTTTTATATTACATACAATTGATAACAATAACAGTTTGTGTTAACAAGCAAATGTGGTCCCTCCGATTCTATAGATTTGATTTGGTTAAATTATACTATTAGTTTTTTACTCTGTAAAATTCGTCAAATTTAGTTTTTGTATTTCTTTTAGCAACTAAATTTGTTTGGTTAAACTCAATTACTAATCATGTACTGAGTGTATAATCGTAGATTTAGTTTCTATTCTCAAATTGAATCATTCTAAGTCCCTAAACTTTTTAAATTTTGAAAATTCAATATTGACGCAAATGATAATTGTTAATCCATTAACTAGATTTTTAATGAGTAATATGTGGAAATAATAAATTATCATGACATTACATATATGATAATATGTTTGTCGTATCAGATTTTTGAAAATATTATAATTTAACAGTTATCGATGAATTTCAAGTCAAAAGTACCAAAAAAAAAAAGCAATTCATATAGATTACTCAAAGTGGAGTGTTAAATACAACATCATGTTTTACGTTAAGGTGTCAACCATGAATATTTAATAAAAACGAAGTATTAGAGCAAACAAGTGAATATATAGACATATGTACATGTAGGTTAAAGTAGTTCGGAGGTCTTTGTATTATAAGTATAAGATCAAATTAGTCTCTCTGAATTAATTTAATTTTTATATTATTAAAAAAATTAAATAAGTCTAAATTCAAATAGAATTATCATTTATTGTATAAAAAATGTATTGAGATTTTTTTTTCAATTATTATTTAATTCCAAACAAAAAAAATTATTTATAAAATCATAAAAATTTTAAAAATATTAAATCCATTAAACTGTAAATAATTTATTTTAATAATACATAAAATAAATTAATTCATCTAAAATTAAGAAGATTAACTTAATCGGATCATTATAATAGAGAGACCTCTATAACATATTCACCTGATTAAATTGTCAAAAGAAAAACAAAAAGTGATTTTCGTACAAGAATCTTGGAGAAGAGACGTATCAAGAAACCGGCCTCGTTAAAGTGTTCCAATCATGTGCAATAATTTTAAGACAAAAAACTGAACATTGAATAATTTAATTTCTCCTGAAACATAACTATCATGCTAGCTGTTTCTGGGTTTACAACATGTTGGGGAGTTTAAATTTATCAATGGGCACAAAGAAGAATCTTCACTCACTGAATTAAATAAAAAATAAAAAAAAGGACAGAACACGGTTTCAGTGAACAAGCGATGCAACTATGGAAGTACATATGATCTCAGCTTTTGTGGGACTTCTGAATTATGAGCAGTATATATTTAATGTATGGGTAAATTTCATTAATAGTAACTCAACTATTAATAAATTTCTTTTTTGGTCATCCAAGTATAAAAAATTACAAAATGATTACTCAACTCTTAGTAAATTTCTCTTTTTATCACCCAATGATTTCAATTTTATCTTTTTTTGTCACCGACAGGTTAACAACGACAACTTTTAAAATTAACATAATAGTAACTTTGACCCTCAATATTTATAAATTATGTCAATTTAGTCTCGATTCTAAAAAAAAATTAACTAACAACATTTATACATTATATAATTTGCTCTTTTCTTTTGGTTCTCTTTGTGACATTTGGGGTTAAATTTAAAAGAGTGTTAGATGAAAATTATTATATTGGATTTTGAGGTATTTCTATTTTTTTTTTATATATTCTCAATGAAATTTAACTAATAAATTTATTTTTTTTAAAATCAGGACTAAACTAACATAATATATAAATATTGATAGTTAAATTTACTATTATACCAATTTTGAAAACCACCACTACTTCGATAATCGGAAAAAAGAATTTACTAATACTTGAGTAACTATTTTAAGTTTCATAGTTAGGTGATCAAAATGAACCAATCAGTAAGAAAATGAAATTACTGAAATTACTGTTATTATTACAAGAGAAGTAACCATTGGATCAAATTATGTTGCTACATACAAAAAACCAAGAAGAATAGCTAGTTTCGTCTATGTGTGAGACCCCGTTTTCCGGGTTCAAGAATTCTTGAGATTCTGGAAAAGTTCAGGAAGATGTGCATTTGTTAGCTTAGCCTTCTTGGAGAACTCCTTGTTTTTCTGTTTAGGCTTTGGCTTGGCGGAAATGCCCTGCACTTGCGCAGCAGCTCTTCTTTTTGCCGTGTTCGTGGCGGGTTTCATTCCATTCTTCTGCAGATCTTTCTCAATGTCGAGCATATCTCGTGGCAATTCAATTGAACGAAATAACTCTTTAAGGTCATCATCTACCTTAATAGGTACCCTGGGATCATTCGGGAAGGCTATGTCTTCCTGAGAATCAAAATTCGATAGCAGCCAAATCTGACCTGCAGCTTTCAGAGCCTACAGATATAACAACAATAACCAGATTTTTCGCGTTTACCAAACGTATATTGTATTTGTGTCATGCCTTCATATCATATCCAGGTAAAGTATTACGGCACAAAAGACTTTGATAAATCAAAATCTGATAGGTAAAAGTATCATGGAGGCCCTTGTACTAGGAGTCAGATCGCATTTTGCCTCCTCTATTAACAACTGGGCAAATTAGTCCCCGTATGTTAAATCAAAGAGCAAATTGGTCATTTCTATTAAAAAAATTCATCCATCCATTTGTACAGCTAAAATATTGGCATAGATGACGAAATAACCAAACAATGCTGATATATAGAGACCGGTTTTTAATAGTAGAAACGGATGAAATGTTTTACAGAAGGACCAGTTTCTGTTTTAATCGAACCTACAGGAACTAATTTGCCTATTTTTTTAGTACAGGGGGCAAAATGCAATCTGACTCCTAGCATAGGGGCTTCTATGGTACTTTTACCAATCTGATATGGTAAGTGAAGGAAAATATCAACTTAATTATACCTGCAAGTCTTCCGTCACATTTGGGTATGCATCCTTGAGATCGATAACAGCAATGCCTTCTATAAATTTCCGAATCAAAACAAGAAGTTCGTTCTTGTTTTTTACATCATGCTTAGCCTGCAAGAATAACATATACAAAATTGCAATCCTTTAAGAAAGACACCAAGCAATAGGGGCAATGCTTATTATAAAAAAATACAAAAGAAGTAAACGTCACCTTGTAAGAGAAGCGCTTTCCGTCATAGTACACTTTTGGATTTTTCCTCAAGCCCTCAAAAACATCTCTATTGCCATTCACATCGACATAACATGCTTCATTGATCTGTTCCGGTGTGAAAGCTTGCCTTGTCTGCAGCCATGAATATATAGCATACAGCATTGAAATAGTTAAAAGTTTTCAGCTCCTTGTGAAGCACGAGAAGAAACAAAGAAACATGTAAAGTCCATGGTAACGTCAACTAACAGTTGTTTACGAGATCTCAAAAAGTGAATACCGTATAACATTTCAAGCTCCCCACCATTCTTTGATGTAAAATCAAACCATCAATATATTAACTACTCGACGATTAATGATTTAGTAGAATCCCAAACTTACAGTTTTTTACCAGACACTTGAAATAATGTTAGAATACAGCAAGGAAACCCTATCATTTTCAACTTAAAAAGGCTACAAAAGCATACAACAGCAGTCCCGTAAGGACCTACTGGTTGCTATCCCGAACTCTAACATCCAATCACTTGAACCAACTACTCTAAAAGTTATCTAAAACATTATAGAAATTTGCTGCATAACAGATCCATCCTTACAACGATAAATATCATTTACATACGTTAACAATGAATAATATCAATTATTTGCATCAACCACATAAAGATTGAATTAAAAAGGGCTAAAGAACCTGAAAAAGAATGTCGATAACACGTTTCATCTGAGCTCCAACAGGAGATTTCCTGATGCTATTAATATGTTGAAGCCTCTCGGTATCATTTGAGAATTTGACAGGAGCAGAAGGCCTTGCACCAGAAAAAGGCGGTGCAGGTGCCGGTTTTGGAGCCGTGGCTGCCCTAGATGATGATGATTTCGCAGCAATGTTGGAGAGCATCGATTGACACTTCTCCTGCTGCTTATTAAATCTATCCAACTTCTCTTGCAATGCCATTACAGAAGAATTTATTAACCTCCACAACTCTCAAAACCTGGAGATACACCAATTGCAAAAACAATGCTGAAAATCTAAAATAAAAGCTAATTCACCATATGAGATGATTGGATCATAAATCAAACATGAAAGATAAATAAATAAATATATATATATATATATATATATGTATGTATATATTCAGAAATCCAAAAAAAATCCAATCTGATATGTTACAAAGGTACCATGGACAAAAATTCCATAAGCCAACAAGAATATTCATTTCAAAACAAAAAAACGAAGATTGGATCCTAAACCCTAATTTAATAAATGGTTAAATCTTGAATATTGCTTTAACTTCATCTAATTTCGTCTTAAAAACACATCAATGGATGAATCTTCCAAACCCATATCTAATTTGAACCAAAATTTAGAAACCCAATCTTTGCATTCCATAATTAATCAAAGTATCAACATGAGAATAAATAAAAAGAAATGATTTTGACAATTGACAGTCAAAATGGAGATTTGAAAACAATCGGTTCATTAAAGAAATTTATTCAATGAATTGAAGATAGTAAAAGGGGGAAAAAGCGAAAACCTTTGCGTTTGTAGGGCTTTTCTCTTCTCTCGCTCTATTGGGGCTTCAATTTCCCTTTGGTTTTTCTGAACCCCAAAAGAAATTAAAATATTCCCCCCTTTGTTTGACCGTAGTTTTATAAAGGAAGGCAGACTGTGGTCCTTGAAAATGAATAAGCAAAAGTTCAGGGATATGCCCTCAAAAAACCCTTTTCACAGCGAAGAACTCAGCTGCTTTCTCCAAGGTAACGCCATCAGTTTTTTTTAACTAAAATTATATTTTAAAAGGGTTAGTATCTAATTTGTCCTTAAATTTGTTGAAAAGTTAATATTTTGAATTTGTATTCAATCATTCAAGTTTATATTTCTGCTCTAGTATCGTTAGTTTGTTCTAAAGTAACATTGATAGCTAATCATGTAACAAAAATAAATTTTAAAATTTTAAAAATTATTTAAAAATAAATAAATTAATAGAAAATAGTATAATTTTTTGTCGAGGTTAGGAAATGAAAATATACTTTTTTAAAGTTTTTTTTTAATTTTTAAAAATTATAAATACCATATGGTACATTGAGAGGCTACTATGTGACACCAATAGATTAGTTATCAATTCTATATAACCTAACAGTGTTAGTGCAGAATTACCAACTTAAGTGACGAACTACAAGTTGATGTACCAACTAAAGTTAAAATTTTAATTTATTTAAAAGGTGTTATATAGAAAATGATAATAAATAATTATTCTTGTAAACATATTTGTTATTTAACTAAAAATAAGTTTTTATTTTTTTAATTTAGTTGGTGTTCACTTAAATTTTTTATAATAAATACTTAACTATTAGTAGAGATAATATTTATTTATTTTTGGATAATAAATCTATTTTACAGGTATCATATATTCTTATTGTATATAAATATGAAATAAATATAAATAGTCCCCTAATATTTACTTATTTTTTCATTTTAACCCTTATTTTTAGGTTAATTTCAGCTTTTAAAATTTAATTAAAATGTTTATTTATTGACGAAAAACTAACTAAATTGTTAAACTATTAATGGTATTGAAGTGACAACTTACATTAGGTTTTACTTATATTTTATTGTTAATATGAAATTCATTTTTAAATGTTTTTATTAACTTTTTTAAATTTGTTTATTTTTAAATATTTATTGTTATTTTTAATTTTTATAAATTATACATGGTCTCATTAGTGGACACATTAATAATATTAAAATTGAAATAGTTTAGTCAATTTTTTATTTTTCATTCAAAAGCGAGCAATTTCACTAAAATTTAAATATTAAGGATCAAAATACCCTAAAAAGAACCAAAATGATAAAATGAATAAACATTGGGGTTAAAATTATCATTATTCCTTTAAATATTTATAATACGTAAAATATAAAACAAATTGAATTGCCTTCTAGGAATCTTTAAAAATAATAGTCCACGTGCTGGTTTTCGACTTACACGTCGTTGTATTTTTTGTCGTTCAGTTGACAATTTCATTTCTCAGACAAACTCCCAATGTTCAAAGCTCAGTCAAAAACCTCACGAAAACAACTCTTCTTCACTACTCCTCCTCTAATTCAAAAATAAATAAAACGAAAAAAAATACATTTGATTGCTGGAAATCTAATTTCCGGAGATAATGACGGAAGAAACTTCACCGGACTGGCTTCCCGCTGGCTGGACCCGAGAGTTCAGATTCCAAAAGACCGGTCGCAGAATCACGGTTTGTTAATTATCACCGAGCTAATATCGTTTTTTCTAGGTTTTTCTTTTTACTTTTTTTTGGTTTGATGTTTTAGTTTAACAGAAAATTAGCTGTTTTTTCGAAGAATTTTAGTGAATTAAGAGTGATGTGGACTGATCAAGTTTTAAGATTAAGATTATGGAGCTTGTATTGGCCGATGACCGGTTTTTTTATTTGCATGTGAATGAAATGTTGTTAAATGATATACCTAGATTTGTGCATGTTGAATGTGAAGGTTAATGAAATAAATGAGGGTTCCATTTTGTTGAATTATAAGTTTTTGGAGGCTAAACAGTGAGGGATTAAGGCTTGATTCTGTTGATTTTGCATTTTAGGATATATTGCATGAAACTAGTTCTTTGAATAGTTAGTACTTGGCACTTGGCAGTAAATGTGTGTGTATAATGCGTACGACAAGTCGATTTTGTTCTGTATGAAGAGTTTTTAAGACATTGGAATGTTTGTCTTTGTCGTCTTTCGGTCGGAAGATGTTACGTGGCACCGAAACATTGATTTCTATATTTCTTGTTCTCTTTTGTAGCATTATGTAAACCTGGCAACTGGTCAAAAATTCTTTACCAAGGATGATCTTATTCGCTACACCAAAACTGAAACCAAAACGGAAAGCGAACAATGTGATGACAGGTTGCCAACTTTAAAGCAAATTACAAAACCGTCAACGAACAGCCAAGTGAATGTATGTGTGGATGATTAATTAATTGTACATTTATTCATTTGTATTCTTTTATTCAGTCATCATATAGATTGCTTTCCTTGTTGCGGATATATGTTAATCCATCAACTGGATTTAGATTCTATTCCAAAAGTATAGAGCTTAAAAGTAATATATATAAAACTAAGAACGAACTATTGTATCTTGTACAATCAATTATGGTAACATTTCAAACAAGTTCATAGTCTCCACCTGTTTCTTCACGGTGTAACCAATAGATTACTGTTAAATTATCCAAAATCCATTTTAGCATCCTGTAACAACTAATTTAAATCTTTTCCTTTCTCCTCAACAAACTCATGTTATGTGAAAGAAACATTTGCAGTCTTATCTTGGCATCCTGTGTTAAGTTAAAATGCCCCCTGCAAACGGTCACATAAATGTGAGTTTGCTGCCCTTTTTCCCCTTAACTTTTACTTTTTAATTATTTGATCATTGTATAGGCTGCTGTAAAAGAAAATGAATGTCCGGAATGGTTACCTAAGAATTGGTTCGTGGAGGTAAAAACCCATAAGAGTGGTGAATTCATTGGAAAGCAAGTCAAGGTATGAAATTTGTTTTTCCTTTTTTGAATAGGAACCATGGTGCTTTTTCTATCTTCTAGTACCATGTGGAATTTGTAATATTATATTATTGTGCATTAGCTTTTGCATAACTACCCCATTGCTGGTTCGGCATTAATGGCTACTTTGTCAATGAGCATGCATGGCTTGTCCTATGTCCCCACTGATATCCGAATTAGATCATTTATACAGACACATACACGAATTAGATTTCTAATTAAAAAGTTCTTTAATGAACATGCATTTACTAACATAAGGAACTTTAAGCTTGTTTTGTCTCTTTGTAATATTTCAATTTTATCTTTATTGAGCTGCTTTCTTGTTGCAGATATATGTTGATCCATCAACTGGATTGAGATTCTATTCCAAGCCAGCGGTATTTCGATTTCTTAAACAAGCGGAGCAGAGAAATAGAAAAACTAACAAAAAGAAACGAGCTGCCCACTCTAGAAAGAAAGTTGGTTCTCGAAAACCTTTTTGCTATTATTTGCTTATACTAAAATACATAAAAGTTGTACTATATTTAGGATACCTTTTATGAGATATAGTTTATTTTTGTTTTTACTGCTACTGAATAAGATATGCTGTCTTGGATTTCGTAAAACTTAGGTTGTGATTGAGAAATCAACAGTGGATGATTTACCAGCAGGATGGATTAAGGAAATCAAGATCCGAAGGAATGCAAATGGAGTCCGGAAAGATCCGGTATGAAGTTACTCTCCAATTCTTGCAGTTCCCCCTACCCTAATCTTTCATACATGGACAAATCCGACTCATTCATTCATTCCTTGATTTTCATGCATGCATACCAAAAATATTTGCCACAAGTCTTGTGCTCATGTTGCTTCAAAACTACAGCATGGCAGTATAATGAACTAACTGCTGCATGTTGATGGAGTTATAAACCTATGGTTCCTTTAAACATGCCTAGTATTTGCAAATGTTGATCTGTAATAATTATGAATGCTACAGTATTACACTGATCCAGTTAGCGGATATGTTTTTCGCTCGAAAAAGGCTGTTCTTCACTATCTAGAAACTGGAGAGATTGCTAGAAGTGCTTTTTTGCCACCAAAGTCCAATGATGATCAAAATTTAACTCATGAAGATGGATCAGTAAGTTTGGACTTAGCTTCTGCGTTTTCTTGCTATGTTTATCATGGTTCACATGCTTGATTTATCAAATAATTTACATGATGCATACCGTGTCAAAACTAAAATACCATTATCATTTATTGAATGGCATAGTGTAAGATCATGTTTTCTGGACAAGTCTATCTGCTGGATAGGGTAAGACACGTAGGCTAATATTAGAAACAGAATATATTTCAGAGACATATATTACATTTTAATTTAGATGAGTGAGTTTATCCTGCCTTCTGTGTATATTAGCAACTCCCGGAAGCTAAAAGGCAGAAAGTGAAGCTTCTTGCCACCAAGCGGCAGCTTGTAACAGGTAAAGGGTGGAAAATTTATAATCCCTTTTAATCCTGAACAACCAACTTGAGTATTTGAGTTGGGCAGGTTGGCTTAATTGAGAAACATATGTGAATTTTTGGCTGCAGGTGGGGAGACATCTGACTTATCTGGTCTAGAAACCGAGATCTCTGAGAAAGGCCAAATTGACAAGGAGTGTGCTGAAACTGGGCTTGCTACAGAAAGGAATCCCAAGACTACAGAAAAATCCAGTCAGAGCAGCTCGATAGTTCATAAAGCTTCCAATGGAGAGCAGGGTAAAATAGTCTCCGCTGATAACATGCTTGCTTCAACCGCTGCTGATGATGAAAAGGAGAAAAGCAATATAAGCTCTAGTAATTCTGGCAAGTCAAAGAATAAGAAAGAGCTTGATTTGCCTCATGGGTCTTCAAATCGACTTGCTCAGCTTGAACCTGAGCAGATGGCTAGTGGCCTTGAACGTGTGAACCCTTGCCAAAAGGAAGCCAATAGTCCATGTGTTTTAGAGAAGGAATCACCTCTGCAGTTAAATGTTTGCTCCAATCCAGAGGTGGCAAAGCAACCCTCTGCTTATCCAAAAGTTAAACCGCGCCGTGCGTTAGCTAAGACCATAAAGCCCATTGAAGATGAAGATGTTCTCAGAAAGCAACCACAAATGTTGGAGATTGAGAAGACTAGTGACACTAAATCAGAAGTACAGCCTATGTTTTCTTCAGACCCGTGCCTAGAGTTTAGGATGAATACTCCTAGAGGTGGGGTACCACATGAGGATGCTGCCGCTGAAGGCCTTGTTTCAACTGCAGCTTCCAGTGTCCTGCAAGAGAAGAATCTAGGGAAAACAAGGATGGAAAGCAAGAGAAGAAATTTAGAAAATAAGAACTCGAGCAAGGTCAAGAAGATGAAAGAGCTTGACTTGCCTCGTCGCATTTCAAAACGACTTGCTGGGCTTGAACATGAGCCGGTTGGCAATGGAGTGTCTGCTGAAGTAGCTAACCAGAATACAACCAGAAAGTCTGGAAAAACCGAAGCAAAACCACCATGTGTTTTGGCGGATAAAGCAACTCAGCAGCTAAATGTTGGCCTTGATGCCACGGTCTCGAATCAAGCTTCTCCAGCAGTTCTTGGTACAGAAATCAATAACATAAGTCCCCACGAAGATAGAACAATTCTTGCAGAGCAACCACAAATGTTGGGAACCCAGGACAGTGACAGCAAGTCAGACCTACACCCTTTCTTTTGTTCTGACCCTTGCCTGGAATTTGCAATCAAAACTCTTACAGGTGCAATACCATTAGAGGATGCTATCAACGAAGGACTTGTTTCAGCGCCTATTGCTAATATCCAGCCACGGAAGAATCTAGCTGAAACTACAACTGAAAACAGCTGCTGTAGAAAAACTCTTATTAACACAATTAGGTCTAAGAAGAAGGATGTCGGTTCGCAACAGCGGTCTTCAAAACGACTTGCTGGACATGCACCTGAGCTAATGGCAAATTCTTTGTCCCATGAACAATTTCTCAACTTGGCAGTTCAAAAGTCTTACGATAGCAGAGCCAGAAATGTGAATTTGCCTTCAGCGAATCTGACGGGGAAATCATCTCAACAACTCGAGTTTGGACCAAGAGTGGCCCTTGAACATCAAGACTTTACATACCGAACCAATTCATCTCACAACGAGTCATCAAACAAGAGCAAAGAGCCTCATCAAAACCAAACCATTCCTACAGGACTGAACAATGAGAATCCGGGGGGGCTGCCATCTGCAATTCCATTCGGTAGCCTGTGCTCTGATCCATACCTCAAGTTCCCATTCAATACTCTTACTGGTTCTAGTGCTGCAGAGGACAGTTTTACTTTTCAGAGAAACTTTGCACTGCCAGATTACGGCTTCCCCAACATTTTCCAAAGCGATATCCCATCGCAAGTATTTCCAGTGGAACAGCCTGTTCTGCAACAACAACATTTCCCTTCCAATCCTCCATTCCTTCCCCCCGGAAACGTAAGCTTACCCAACAGCGGTACAATCAATGCTCAACAATCTTACAGGACCGGCAAAACGAATTACCAGACAAGGTAAAATCCTATACATAGCTTTACTAAAGGAAGCAAGACAAGTTCAGGTTAGATATTTCTTTTTGAAACTGGCATCTTTTTTGGGTTTTTTGACTTGGTGGTGTTGTAGCTTTTTGTATTCTGGCATGCTTTCTTTAGAAGAAAACAAAATATAGGGTAAATGGCTTTAGTGTAAAAGTACATCGGTTGTTAATCTAAAGACATTACACCTTTAACTCTTAATCTTATGTTAAAGATACTGTAGGTCTTGCTTTAAAATCCAAGGTGTTGTTAGCTTCTTGGTTTTCCCTTGCATCAGTTTTGGGTGTTCATTAGATTTTAAAGGACAGTAATCTGCCTGATAAGCGTCTCTTGATTGTTGAATGATTTGAAATTGAAATTAAGATTTTAATTGTCATTGAAGTTTATAAAATTTAGGGTAAAGTACATAAATAGTCATCCATCTATTCATTTCTTTTTATTTTAGTCACTCAACTATTAAATTTTTTCATCTTAGTTACTCAACTATTAAATATTAATATTTAACTTTTCAAAAAGTTGAGTAACTAAAACAAAAAATATTAATAGTTGGGTTCAGTGATTAAAATAAAACGCATTGAATAGTTGAGTGACTTTTTTTTGTACTTTGTCTAAAAATTTAAATTTTAAAATTTAAAATTCTTGTCTAATCGTTATCATGGTTAACCGACACATTACATGAGGGCAAGTTAATCATTGACAAATTTTCACAAAAATATTAACAATTATTGGGACTTTTATTTAAAATAGTTTGAAGACTTAATTTCTAACCAAATCTCGAATTTTCAAAGTTCAGGGACTAACAGTATGTTTTTTAACCTATGTGTTTTTTTTTCGTGTTCAAAATTTACGGGCTTACTTAAAAACCAACCAAACCATATCTCTTGCTCAAATCCAAGAACCAACATGTTACTAAATCTCCAGAGTACAAATTAGGCAAACATTTCAATCAATGATAATTTCCCACTATCACAATTGGCCACAGTAAAAAGACAACATGGTAATAACATCCAACCAAACATGGTCCGAAAATCAAACTTAATAGTTACTTCTGGAAACGGGAATTAAGGTTGAAAACTATAAGTGGCCAGCCTAATCAGTGTATGAAGACTGCTTCCACCCTCCAAAAGATTCTTCAACTGCAAAATCCCTGCTTTCACGTTCCTGTTTTGAACCAATTCAAGTTCTTGCATTTTAGTTAGCTGGAAATAATCAATCCAAAAACCACATCAAATTTGTGAAAAAAAAATTACCTCCGGGGTGAAAGTGAGACCAAGTTTAATCTCCCCACGATATTCTCCATCCTTGACAACAGTATATGCAGTAAGGGGAATGTTTCTTTCGATAAATACAGGCTCCAGTGGTATACTGAAAAGCATAAAAAAAGCTCTTCTTCAGAAGCCATTTTGCTATATATATATATTGGAATTTGTCTAAATTAATAATATTTATTTTATTTTCCTTTTTTCTTATTGTATTCGTGTCTAGCACTTGTATATCCAAAGTAATTTTGGATGAGTATAGCATATGACCCTTCAAATACATGACAAAAATTAAAAAACAGAGAAACCCGAGTCCAGTATATATCTATCCATATACAACACTCACGCTACTTCTCCCACGAAATCATCCTGAGAACCAGTATCACTGTCCATTATTTTCAGTGCGAGTTCCGAAGCACCTTCGGAGATGTTGAATATGAAATCCTCGTTCCATTCTGGTTCTGATCCTTTTCCTGAGAAAATTTATTGTTTCAAAAACTCTATCAAATATGAGCAAAGCTTGAATCGTGATAGTTGATCCATCCATCAACAAGATGAATAAATTTGTTGAGAATTTAGATTGATCTATAAAGCTCCCAAACCTGATGCAACACTGCTTTTCTGCTCCTGGGTTCGGCAAGTAAGAAGCACGTAAGGATCCATGTTACCTGCTCGTTTCCAAAATTTAATTTCTCAGAAACATTACACCATATGCTTTCGAGTATTCGTTTCCAATACTTACGGAGATGCAATGTTTCAATATATAAATATATATAATTCGAAAATAGCACGCTAGTGTCAACACGATATGCAACTATATAGCGGAAAAACGAAAACTAAACTAATATAAATTATCACTTCCAAGTAATAAATCTACAAGCAATTCTTTCCGCCGTTCATCAATGCAATTCAGATCAGATCCATCGTATGATCAAAAATTTAGTTTAGATTGGCTAAACGTTCTTGATCTGATCAAAAATTGTCATGAGATCATAACAGAAACATCTAAAAGTAATCGAATGTACCCAGATCTTAACAGATAAGTTCGAAATTAAGATTAAACAAAAAAAATGACAATCAGATTTCAAATTAACGAGAAAAAAGAAAAGAAAAGCGGAACTCACAGAGAAAATCTGTGTTCTCGAGACCTTTGGCACTAACAAGAACAACTTGAAGCTTTCCCTGAGGCATGATGTTTTGGAGAGTAGAAACCGAGAAAAAGAAAGAAAGAAAACTGTGTCAAAAAAATTCAGATCCCAGAGACCAATATATATAAAGGAGAATGATTTTGCTTTCTATCTCTTTGGATTCTCTTTCTAAATAAAGCTTTTTACAAAGATACTGTAAAAGGAATTATTGACATGTGCGGACAAACTAGTAGAGTTTTTCATGAGTCACGCGACCTTAAAGGTTGGTTTAGAAAAATAAGAGGGATTGAGTAAAAATATAAGTTTGAAATATGAGCTTAGAGAAAGAAAGGATTTCAATTTTCTACCCGAGTCTAGCCTAAATACATGTTTTTTAACATTTGTTGGGAAGCTTTTTTTTTTTTCTGAACATTTTGTTGGAAAATATTTATTTCAATATTTTTAATATATTTTTAATTTGTTAAGAAATATTTGTTTTAATGTTTGTACTATATTTGATATATTATATTTTTTAAATTTATTTTATATAATAAAAAATGTATATTTTAAATTTAATATAGGCTGAATTTGGGTTTAGCATCTATAATCTTGATAAGGCTTGGGCAAAAATTTAACCTCTTTTTTAGACTGGGCTAAACTCAAGCCTAAAATTTTGTTAAAGCTCAACGAATGGACAACTCTACAAACTAGTTAATTCAACTACACAACCACCATGTGTGAACATAAGGAGAGAAACTACACCCATAGTCACTAAACTAGTAATAAATTTATGTTTTGGTCACTCAACTTCATAAAATTATAAAATGATCACTTAACTATTTAAAATTTTTCATTTAAGTCATTATACTCTTCGAAAATCTTTATTTACGGCATTGGGTTGTTTTTTTTTTTTTGAAAGTCCAACTAGTAAACTCCAAGCAACAACTCGATGATCGGTATGGTATATCAATACCTATTGACAAATAAAAGAATATATCTTAGATCCAAGTCGATCTAACGGTCAATGTCGAAGATCGAAGAAAAAAGTTGTTTGGATTTTGGTTCGTAAATTCTTGACGTTCAAAGTTATTTCATGAAAAATAATTAAACTATAGAAGAGAAGGTGAATGAGAGCTTTCAATTAGTGTCAACAGTGCGAACAAAGAAGGCCATGTAATAACAATTTTAACAACTCAATGACTCAAATGAACACATTTGAACAGTTTAGTGACTACCTTGTAACTTTTTGAAGTTGAGTGACCAAAACATAAACTTACTAATAGTTTAGTGACCTTGGGCGTAGTTAACCCTTGTTCTAAACTACAAAATCAATCATTTTTGTTCGAATAAATTTTCATTTATGTCAACTAGAGGTGTGCATGGGCCGGGCCGGGCCCATAAAAAATTTTCGGCCCGTTTTTTCAGGGCGGGCCCGCCCGCCCTTCGAAATATGGGCCTAGAATTTTGTCCAAGCCCTGCCCGAGAAAAAAATGATAGGCCCGAGCCCGGCCCGGCCCGGCCATATTAAATTTTTTTTTACTTTTTTTATTAAATAAAAAACTTTAAAATATAATAAATCAAATGCATTTAAAACATAAAAAAATATTAAAAAAATGGGACTAAAATAATTCTTAAAATAATATATAAATTAAAAATATAATAAAAAATAATTATATTAAAATTAAAAAATTGAAATAAATTAGAACTAAATTAAGAACTAAATTATATTAAGAACAAAAATTTTACAATATCAAAATAACATTAAAAACAATAAAAAAAACCTAAAGTAAAAAAAACTAAAATTACTTAAAATTTAAAATAAAAAAATTTAAAAAAATTTAATATTAAAATCGGGCCGGGCCGGGCCCGTTTTCTAAACGGGCCTCTTTTTTGCCCAAGCCCATTTTTCGGGCCTATATTTTTACCCAAACCCTCCCATTTTCGGGCGGGCCTTCGGGCCGGGCCGGGCCGCCCTGCCCATGCACACCTCTAAATGTCAACCAACTTTAAAGGATTACTATATGACTACTATCATCGATATATTATGTTATAGTCACCCAGCTATTAACTTGGGTCAAAATTGTACAACTAATTCTAGTTTTTTTTGGGTTAAGTTTTGCTTTAGTTCTTATATTTTGTGAAAGTTATGGATTTAGTTATTGTACTTCAAAATTGATCGATTTTAGTTCTTAAACTTTTTGAATTGGTCAATTATAATCATTGTACTTTTTGAAATTTGAAATTTTAGTCCTGACTCAAACAATAGTAGTTAAATATGTTTGTTTAAATTCAATTACCAATCATGTATTATGCATACAGTTGTATATTTAATTCATATTCTCCAATTGGATCATTCTAAGTTCTTATACTTTTCGAATTTTGAAATTCCAATTTTGATGCAAATTATAGTCGTTAATCAATTAGCTAAAATTTTAATGAGTAATACGTGAGAATAAGAAGTTGACATGGTATTACACATATAATAACATGTTTGCTGTGTAATATTTATGAAATACTTTAACTTAATTAATTTAATAATTATCGTTTTGTAACTACTGAAAATTTGAAGTTTAAAAAAGTATAGGACTAAATTAATCAAATTAAAATATAGGAACTAAATTCATAACTTTTGCAAAGTTCAGGGACTATTGGAAAATTTTAACCATTTTTTACTTTTTTACCAAATTTAATATACGTATTTTCTTTTCTTTTAGATTTCCTTTTCCATTTCTATTTTTTTCTTTTTCTTCTTCTTTCCCCCTTTCTTCAATGGCCTATTATTTTGTTTCCCCACTAAAGGCCCGTTTTTCTTTCGGCCGAAAAAAAAGACCCTTTTCTAGAACGAGGAGATTTCCTTGTAAACCAGGTATAATAATCTCTGGTTAAAATATGTCATCAGTCCTATAAATCTTCCCAAATTTAGAAGTTAGTCCCTATACTTTTATTTTCAAGAATTATTCTCTCTACTTTCAAATTTCAAAATTTCAAGTGCAATTGTTAACAAATTTATCGCTAAATTTGTTGGTGTGACATTTTGATAAAAAAAACTCACTTGATAGCCATGTAACTAAAAAAAATGTTGTAATGAACTTGAATTTAACAAAATAATTTTAATAGTATTAACAGTTGAACTTGAATTTTAAAATTTAAAAGTAGAGAGATTGAATTCTTAAAAACAGAAGTGGAATTTATGAAGACTACACGGAGTTTTGGCATACTTTAAACCATAATTTATATCGATCATCCTTTAAACAATATTATGATCCTCACTGTATAACATTGACCCCACCTTGTATCCCTGGAAATAGGGGTGAAACTAAATTTTTTAATAATGGGGTCGGGATATTTATATAAAAAATATATATTCAAAGTAGGCCCAGACCTACTTTGAACAAGGTGTTTTTAAATTTGAAATAATCTTGATCACCAAAATTTAGAAAAAACAAAATAAGTTAAATACTCATTTTGTATTAGATATTTAAATTTATTTTTACCTAATTGATATTTAGATATTATTTATACTTAGATGTTACAATTATTAAACTTTATTTTTACTAAATTAATATTTAAATACTACTTTGTATTAATTTACCAAATTAAACTAAAAATGTTATTAAAATTATCATTTAAAAATTGTAAATTCTATAAAAAATTGAAAAACCTTGGGGTGAAACACAAGCTTATCCTTTTTTTGGACACTACGCTATAATATCAAAATAAAAAAAATTAAAATTCAAAAGGGCTTAAAAGAAAATTTTGGTGCTGGCACCCTGCCAGTGCCAACTAAATTTGTCTCTGCCTGCAAACCTGTAAAAGATTGCGTGTAGTAAAAGCAAAGGAAGAACGAAAAGAAAATAGTACGCATCCACAAGATTTAAGCATCCAGCCATGTTCTCATGTTTAATCAACGCCATGTATGGAACAAACAGAAAATATATGGGATTTGGTCTGGCGTAGCTATGCAGCGCTTTATCTGAGTCATTTGGCCGGCCGAAGTAATTCCAGCACCCAATTGCCAAAGTATTTAATTTTCAAGATTAAATTATAAATATATTTTTAAAATTTTTTCTTCCACCAATCATATAATTTAATATTTCTACTTGTCACATTTTGACTTTTAATAAAATTTTGACCTTATTTTTTAAAATTTATTATGAAAAAATTTCTATGTGCGCTCCAAAAAAAAGGTATAACAAAATTTAGTTAAAATTTCTAATTAAAGCTTTGGTAAATGTTAAAAACTTTGATATATTTTTATATAATTTAAAAATTTTGGTACACCTTTTTTTCAAGCGTACAGCAAAACCTTCCCTTAGTCTCCTTTAAAATCTGGGTTTCTTTTATGGTAACAATCTATGCATTAAAATTAAGTATTTTCATAACCCAAAAATGGGGTTGTCATTAAATAGTAACATATTGCAGTCAATAAAGGACCAAGGGAGAACACCTTTTTTTTTTTTTTTTTTGCTTGTTCATAAAAAGTATGTGCATTCATACATAAATGCAGGTATCCTACACCAACATTCATACATATCATTGATCATAGCATTGGGGAAGAAGCATTTCTTAACATTATGCACTCTGAAACAACACCTCTTAACACTTGTTCAAGAGGGTTTCAGTTTCACCTACAAAACTATACAAAATATAATTCAGAAAGAACAAGACTTGAAACAAGAGTTAACCCCTACATGTTCCTGTCAAATGATTTAAAGGAAAGAGAGAATACAAGCAAATGAATTCTCTGACTCAGTGCTCGAGATAGATGCTCTGGAAAACATTAAATATACAAAAAAAAAAAAAAATTCCCATGAAGGCTAGAGCTAAAACAAGCACGTCACAAATCACCGGAACTATGTTGACAAACATCTACAACTATCACCGTGATAACACAGATATGACCATGACTAAAATTATTTCGATTCGTCTAAACTTCCTCATGAGTACTACTCTTTAAAATGTTATATTTGCATAGAGGACAGGTAGCATTGATATGCAGCCACTTATCTACACATGCACAGTGAAAATGGTGACCACAAGGAAGTTCCCTTAGCTCAACTCCATCATCATAACCCGAAAGGCAGATGCAACATTCCTACAAATTAACCCAATAATAAAAGATCAGTTGGGTACAGGACTTAAATTTCCTTCAGCTCAACAATGACAAAAGGAATTACCCAAAAAGGAAAGCATAAAGAACCAAAATGGAGATCAACTTACTGCATCATCCTCGGATAGCGCACGTTCCATGGGGGAATCAGTGCCACATTCAGTCATTACTCCCCCAACGGATCCTTGGACATCACCGGAAACTTTATCATCATTGCCAATTTTTCGAAATTTATATTTTGGCAACTGATCAATGTCTTCCTTGGATGCTCCTTCCTGATGCAAGAGGCCATTTGAAGTCGGTAAAAAGGAGAGTATACCAAAAAAGGAAGATAAAAGTAAAACTATCTTATTGCCGAGAGCCATAATAGCAGGAATCATAAATATTTACTTAAATGCACTTAGTTAAATCTCGCCACTCGAATGCAGCATATTCATTAATTTAAAAGTACTTAAATGGTCATTAAGTAAATTCTACATTCAAAATGTGTATCACACAACTTTCTGAAAACAAACCTCTATCAGTTTCCTTTTAGTTTACCGTGATGACACAATTATCTAGATTGAATTAGATTCATGTTTAAAGCTCAAAATTCATACAATTACACAAAATGGCCTTTCCCATACTACCTAGGTGCTTATAAGTAAACCTACCTTCATTAACCATCTCATTACAAAATTAGATATTCAAGAACAAAAATTAAGCATCAAATGCACACAAACAAATTAAAGCAGCATACACAACGATGTCAATCTTTTGCATAGGAGGATATGAAAGTACCTGATCTGCCACAGCATATAGGATTGCAATAATACATGGAAGACAGCAACAAACAGCAATGCCAATGATGCATGCCAGCGCAACACAGAAAACAACAAAGAACACATCAAAACCAAGAAACACGATACAAAGCCTGCAGAGTTGCATCGAACGAGTTAGGATCCAGTTACAATGAAAGAAAGCAGCACGAAAAATGACACAAGAACTTACCAATAAAGCTGAGGGGAGCCACCAGCCATTGCTTGGCCACCTACAGATACCCAGTAGAACCCAATGATCCACCAGATGAATGAAAACATAGTATTTGCAGATTCCAGATGCTTTGCAACACTGATGAAAACATTTTTAAATGATTAGCTATGACAGGATGAGTCTACAGTATCATATATATCCACAACACTTGATTCAACTATCGCGAAGGGCAGATTCTCATAACACATTAAAACATCAATGTAAGTGATGCATCTGCACAACTTAACCGAGTAACACTGAACATATGCATAATCCTAAATCTCTATTGAATTCCTAATTGCAGTATATAAAAAGTAATCTGAAACTATCATTAAGTTCTCAAATTCATTGAATAAAAATATATACCTTCCACCATCTTCTTCCAAATGGGCCAATGTTACGTATTGCTCCGAATCTACCCTCGATCTTGGACTCAAAGCCCCTTCCTCCCCTGTATTAAATGACCTGTAATCCATGCTCCGTTGCCTCCTCCGTCGCCTATACTCCACACAAACGCAAACCATATGCAACAAACACTGCAATGCGTACCCAATTATCCATAGCCTCAGCGGCATACTCGGCCTCTCGTTCCAGCTCAAAACCAAAACCCCAACCGCCGCCGCTACGAACGCGAAATTCCAGATAACATCGAGGACCACCACGGGCTTCGAATACGCCCAATCGCTATGCCGTTCCTCGAGCTGCTCGGCTGCAGTTTCCCGAACCAACATGGACGGCTCGCGCATGAGTCGCCGGCTACTGGCTCGGCGCAGGAACCGAGCCGCTTCCCGAAGGCTCTGGCGACGAACGGATCCACGAGTGGCAGAATCGTCCCGCGAAACGCTACCTTGTGATGAGAGAAGCGACGTCGTCACATCGGTGATGTCATCCGAGGAGGACAGGTTCGATGCAGCCGTCGAAGCCATATTTGGGATTTCTCCCCCCAAAAAGGATTTCCCAAAATGCTTTTAATATAAAAAGTTGGATTTCAAATGGCTTTTCAATTTAATGCCATGAAGGAAAACATTATTAGGGTTCTATGTGAATATTAGAGATGAATAGACGACAATGATGAATTGAAGATGCTGAAGGTTTGTCTCTTTTATTACATGGGGGGAGGTTTAATTGTCCGGTAATATTTAGTGCAGTTATTTCGGTTTTTATCATTGTTAGAAAAATTTTAAAATCGATTATCTATATATACTATAATTAATGTATGCGTCTACTGTTATCTTTTTACGAATCTTATCTTTATGTATGCTGTTGTTAAAAACTATATTATCGGTATTACAAATGAATCGGATTTTATATTTAAAAATATTAAAAATTTAAAATTGATTTTAATATAATGTAAACATGTAATTTGAAATATTTATATATTATAATTTTTAAGGGTAAATTGCATCTAAGATTATTAAACTATTAATAAATTTACGTTTTAGTCACTTAACTTTAAAAAGTTACAAAATGATTACTAAATTATTCTAAAGTTTTCATTTAAGTCACCAAACTATTAAAATCATTGTTGTATGGCCTTCTTTATTTACACTTCACACTGTCTGCATCAATCGAAAGCTCTCATTCCCCTTCTCTTTTACAATTCACTTTTTTTTTTTATAAAACAACTTTGAACGTCATGAATCTGTGAATCAAAATCCAAACAGCTTTCTTCTCCAATTTCCAACATTGGCCTTTAGATTAACTTGGATCTAAAGTATGCTCTTCTACCTGTCGATGGGTACTAATTCATTATATTAATTGTCGAATCATCACTTGGAGCTCGCTAGCCGAACTTTAAAAAAAAATCCTTAACAGTCCAATGACTTAAATAAAAGCTTTTAAATAGTTTCCTGCCTTGAATAAAAACTTTTAAATAGATTAGAGATCATTTTGTAACTTTTTAAAATTAAGTAACCAAAATATAAATTTACTAATAATTTAGTAACCTTGGTTGGAATTTACCCTTTCTTAAAATGTATATTTTCGGATGACAATTTTTTTCCTATAATTGAGGTAAAGATCGAACCAAAACTTTTAACCATCCAAGGTAAAATCGTTAATAGTTAACACGATTCTTCGAATTCCTAAAATGGAAAAAAAATATACATGATTTTGTAAGAAAAAGTCCATCATATTTTATAAGATAATAAAAATGTTACGGTAGTGTAGGATTATCCATATTTAAAAAAAATGATATTTTTTACGTTTTTAACATAAAAATTAAATTAAATCCATACATTATAAATTTTAACTAGATTGGTATTACCTCAATTTGGTCTTTAAAGTATGAATATTGTATCAAATAGATATTTTCATCGGTCCAACAATTAAATTAAGTATTAAATGATATATTAAATCTTATATATAGCGTGTTTAGAACACATAATTAAATTATTAACACGTATATATCTACTACATAAACAGTTCATATCCAATTTATTAAGAAGCAATAACCTCAAGACAATTATTGTCGCTACCTGTTTTTAATATGCCATATCTAAATTGTTTGTGTAGTAAATACACAATCCACGTGTTTTTTATATATTTCACGTCAAATTCATACTGACATTTAATGTTTAAATTGATATTTATATTAATAATATACTTGATTGATATAATATTAATATTTTAAAAATTCAATTAAAATATTTTAGAGTTTAGAAATTAATTTAAAATTTAAAAAATATTTAGTGCAATTAAAGCAAGTAGGCCCATAATTAGGTTGATTTGGGCCGATTGGTAAACAACGACGTCGTTTGTACAATACGTCGGTTAATTTTTTTTCTTCTTTGAACTCCCTCTAAAGCCCTCCGTAACCGCATTTCAAAATTCCCCTAATCCAACGAAGAAAAGAAGAAGAAGAAAATATTGCTGAAAATGGGACGATTGGCGCGATTTCTCTTCTACATGATCAGACTCCTGTTCCTTCAAAATATGGTTATTTCAGTCGAGATACTTTCGAAATCGAAGCTTGAAAAGTGCGAGAAAAGAACGGATTCCAACGACAAACTGAATTGCACCACCAAGATCGTCATCAACATGGCCGTTCCCAGCGGTTCAGTAAGTGAACTTGTTTTTGTTCTTATCGTCGTTATTTAGTATCTTTTTTTTCCTTTTTCTTCTGAATGTTTTATTGTTTTTTAGAGTGGCGGCGAGGCGTCCGTAGTGGCGGAAATAGTGGAGGTGGAGGAGAATTCGACGAATAACATGCAAACGTTACGAGTTCCGCCGGTAATAACGGTCAACAAATCCTCTGCCTACGCGCTCTACCAATTAATATATATTCGAGTACGTTCCTTAATGAGAAAAAAGAAAATTGCAACTTTCAATTTTTTTGAAATTTTGAGGGAAATTGAAATAAAAATCACGGAGATCGTAGAGAAAGAATCTCTCGTTTTCGAAATTGCTTGTTTTATCGAACGTTTTGCTTTTTCAGGATGTTCCTTTTAAGCCTCAAGAGTTTTTTGTTAAGACACGCAAATGTCAGCCTGATGCTGGTGCTAATGTTGTCAAGATATGTGAGAGGCAAGCAACTGTTTTCGATTTAATTTTCTGATGTTTAGTGTGCGTGTCCGTGTATGTATGTATGTATTTATGTATGTTAAAATTGATGCTTGAACATACTAAATGAAGTGGTTGACTGGTTTCTAGGATCTATTTTGTAGGTTGCGCGCTGAGGATGGCCACATCATTGAGCATACTCGAGTTGCATTTTCAACTTATTTATATAATTTTGAAAGAAATTTCATATTATGTTGAACTTAACTGTTGCTTAGTATTGTTGCTTTGTTGTTCATGTTGTTATTACAAACTGCCTAGTTAGTTTATTGTCTTTGACATGGTATTTATAATAGATTTCTGTTGCTAGCTTTTATATCTCTTGAAATATAGTGTAAAATTTACTTTCCTTTTTGACTATTTGTCTTTTGGATCTTCTGCCCTTGTTTAGCCTATTTGCTGTCCTTGCGGGCCCCGAAGGCGGGCACCTTCATCTTGTGGAAATATCTGTGAGTGCTCTGTGTGTTTTCCAGCACTGTCAAAAATTTCATTTGGATGCTGAGTTTTCTGGAATTTGATTGTTGTTGCCTCTGTGTTTACATTTGGGTAGTTGACAAATTGATAAAAGGAAAGGCCAATACTGCTCACTGTCTCCGATTCCCAGGTGACTGGTATGGTCTTCACTTACGTTCTATTGGTTACATATTTCGTCTTTTTGAGTTGTTATTTGTCTCGCTGGGCCAACGTATTCCTCGTCGGTAGTCAATGAAAAACTTTGGTAATAAGTCATTTTCAAACTAGGTTTTTATCTTTTACCTAATTTCATTACGGTATCCTTTTTCATAAAAGAAATTCCAAATAAGAGTAAATTAGAGAAAAATAATCGAAATTGATTTCTACTTAGATAGGTGATCCATGATAAAGCAGCAACTTCTAACTATCTTTTTCAGCTTGATCTACAACTAGTAATAATTGTTTTATCGACGTAGGTTCCATGTTTTTGGTATTGGACAGCAGTCAATTGGGTTCAGCGTTAGAATTGAGATGAAAACAGGAAATAAAGTTTCGGTATGTAGTGCTGCATATGATTTTTCAGATGCTTACTGAAGGACTTCTTTTCACTTTTGTAATATGTCATATTTTATCGATCAGGTATAAACTTATTACCAGGATAGTGACAAGTTCTGAACAAATGCATATTTGTGTTGGTTGGATATCTGTTGGTAGCTTCACGTGATGATGTTAGGATTTGATACAATCGATATATAACTTGAATTGAAAAGGGATTTAAAATTTAGTAATAATAACTTACCTTTCAAACAATTTATTTATGTTTGCAGGAAGTTATTGTAGGGCCTGAAAACAGAACAGCAACATCCAAGGACAATTTTCTAAAGGTCAATCTTATTGGAGATTTTGTTGGATATACAAGTATTCCTACATTTGAGGACTTCTACCTGGTCATTCCAAGGCAGGTCAGCTTGCTTAGAGGATACTGTCATTACTGTCCTGCTAACAGATATATTTTAGTCATCTTTTCAATTACTGTGAGATGGCTTTTCCCTTGACATTTCACAAGATGAATTAATGTTATCAGGTTGTTTGGTCTATTTTTGTACTTACCATGTTGGGATCATATGGGATTTTCACTGAAAATTCTGCAAAAATATGACCATTGAACAATTATTCTGATTTAAAACATGCAAATAACCAACAATTATTCTGATTTAAAACATGCAAATAACCAACAATTATTAAATATGGTGATGGAGCTTGAATTGAAACTCAGAACCTTTTATAGGCATTGCTTGGTTTTCCCTGTTTTGTCTTCTTATTGATATGTTTTTGTTAGAAGGTACATGCTTGAAATACTGTTGCTGTATATAATAATGAGTTCCTGTTGAGCCTGAGAACTAGCAGCCAGTTTGTTCTTTTGTTCTTAATTCTTTTAAGTATGGGAGATTGGCTACAATATGCATGGCAATGTAATTTGAATATGTTCTTCAGAATATTTTGCTGCATATCATCTTCATTTGTTTATTTCTATTTTCGTGCAAATTCAGTTATTTTGTATTTCCGAAACTCTTTTTTTTCCTTCATTGACAGGGTAGTCCAGGTCAACCCAATGATTTGGGAAGGAATCTTTCTATGTGGATGCTGCTTGAGAGAGTGAGGTTTACCTTAGATGGTGTTGAATGCAACAAAATTGGTGTCAGTTATGAGGCTTTCAATGGTCAGCCAAACTTCTGTTCATCGCCATTTTGGAGTTGCTTGCATAATCAGTTGTGGAATTTCTGGGAAGTTAGTATATAAAGCTAAACAGTAATTCTTTTTCAAATTTCTCTAACTAATTTGGTGCAAGATTTAGCATTGGCAAAGTTATGATTTTCTGCTGTTTTGTAGTTCAATCCTACTCTAAATTGTAAATTTTGTTAGTTTTGTATTTGTTGCTACTTACATGAATTAACCTTTTTGCCGCTCTGAATTTATTCTATCATTGTTACTGAGAAGACACTGCCTTACCGCTAACAGGCTGATCAAAACCGAATTAAGAGGGGGCAAGTTCCATTGTATGGCGTGCAAGGGAGATATGAAAGGATAAATGAGCATCCAGTTAAGATTCCACAATTGTACATTCCTTCTGTGCAAGTTTCTCCATAATTTAGGTGGGCTAATTTATGGTTCCCATTTGGCTGCAGAATGCAGGGTCCCGTTCATTCTCTATTGGAGTGACAGAAGTTCTTAACACAAACCTCCTGATAGAACTAAGGGCTGATGACATAGATTTTGTTTTCCAAAGGTAAGTAATCCTGCTACAATTGATAGCTAACACAGAGATTTAGATCACTTGAACGCATTCTTATTATTTTAGGCAAATGATTCATCAGGAGCATGGATTTGCAATGTTCAACTTGATTATACGAGCAGTTTAGACCAATTTGTTTTCTGAAGTACTGAACCTGATTTTTGCTCAATTGTGGCCTGAATCAGTGAACAACTATTGTTTCTACAATGTGGCCATGGGACTGAGAAGGTTCATTTCTACAATGTCCCTTGTAGAGCATTGACTGCTGCTTCAATCTTTCATTGTTCTGTAAAACTTGTGCCTAGTAGTTCATCCAATCACACCCATAGGCCATAATTACTGCCTTATCAATTCTTTTTCCTATTCTTTTAAGAAGTTACTTTGATATAAGACTGAAAAAGTGACCTGAGGTTTAGGTGGATTGAATTTTTGGTTCAAAAAATTCTGCGACTCACATGGAGGTCCTTCATTAATTAAGTAGACCACTGGTTTACTTATCATCTAGGTCAAAGTATTAAGGGCCATAATGTATGTGTTGACATATGTTCATACACGCAATACATAGATCTTTCTGCTTCTGTATGCTTGAGTTCTAGGTTATCACTTCTTTCTTATACTATCACTCAAAACATTTTAATATTATTTATGGTTAGTGATGTCTTTCGGTTTCATATCTCGGCAATCCCTCATCTTCAATGTTTTTTTTCTTTGTTGATGTCAAAATCACATATACTTTCATCTTCCCGCAGGAGTCCTGGAAAAATCATGAGTGTGACAGTTCCAACATTTGAAGCCCTCACTCAGTTTGGGGTTGCCACAATTACTGCTAAGAATACCGGTGAAGTAGAAGCATCATATAGCTTAACGGTACTCAAGAGACTCATTTTTTTCTCATTATCTTTCTTAAAGGCATAAATATGAGTTTCTATTTAAACAAATATGTTGAAATTGTTAAATTGTTTTATATAAACTTTTATTGCAACAAGTTTGCTCTAGTTTCAACACTTTTTCCTTGTGCAGTTCGACTGCTCAAAAGGTGTTGCCCATATGGAGGTATTTTCTCTCAACTCTTTTTAGACATGGTGGGCATAGGTTGTTCTTAATCATGGTTCATCAAATAATATCATCAACATTGAATATTTCTGCAGGAGCAATTCTTCATTATGAAGCCAAAAGAAATTTCAGCTCGATCTTTTAAAGTCTATCCAACAACCGATCAGGCTGCAAGATATGTTTGTTCTGGTAAGAATTAAAAGAAGGTCCTTAAACTATCTTGCATAAATTTTTATATACCCAAAATTTAAAATCACTGATATCGACACAATTCTCTCAACATGCTTTTCCTTGATATGCTGAATGCACAGCTATATTGAAGGACTCTGAATTTAATGAAGTTGACAGAGCAGAGTGCCAGTTTAGTACTACAGCTACTGTTTTTGAAAATGGATCACAGGTATGATAAGTGTATGATATGCTTATATGGTCACCTCATTGAGATAGAAACCTGGCACAAATGTTTGTTAAGTATCAAAGGGATATGAATATAAAGTTCTAAAACCTATTTTGCTCGGTTTCTTCATTTTTTTATGAAGTACCTGTTTCTGCCACTTGTGTTCGACACAAGGATACGAGGATATGATCTCCAAAGATCATTCAAATACATGAAAAAATTTAGAAAAACTAACCATACCCGTATCCGGTACCTACACCCGAGTCCGAGTAATAGTCTAAAACTATGTTGCACCAACTATTTAATTTTCTTGAAGTACGTGTGTGACACATTTTTGGACCACAAAAGGCAATATAGTCCTCCAAGGTTTACCCTTCAAAGTTCAAATGCATAGAAAAGTTTAGGAAAAAAATAGAATACGTACATGTTAGATAATTATCCGTATCCAACACTTGTACATAGTAATTAACAATTGAGGAGAACTTTAAATTAATTATGTGCGTTAGTCAATGTCAACCATAAACGCTATTTACTGCTGTGAACAAAATATCACTCGGTGATCTTGATGTGTAAAATTAGTAAATCCCTTAAAACTGTGAATTTGCTTCAGATTACTCCTTTTCAACCACCAAAGACTGGCGTGAATGGTTTCTTTGAGTCTCTTAAAAAAATTTGGAAAAACCTGTGGGAAAGTTTGGTGGACTTCATCACTGGAGAAACTTGCAGGTCATTTTGACAATTAGATTACACATTTCCATATATTCTAAAGTTTATTGTAACCTTTAAACTTTATTTACTTATGATGCTATTGATTCAATGTTATATTTGTTTCCTTTTGTTGTGTAGAGGGAAATGCTCGGGCTTTTTGGACTTCAGCTGCCACATACAGTATATCTGTATGAGTTGGGTAGTACTTTTCGGTTTACTTTTAGCTATATTTCCGACCGGTAAACCTTCGTTCTTATCAAGAAACAAGTTATGGATAACGCAAATAATATGCTTTGTTATATTACAGTTGTGTTTTTGAATTGCAGTGCTTGTGTTGCTATGGCTTTTACATCAGAAAGGCTTGTTTGATCCTCTTTATGATTGGTTCGAAGATCATTTCGGGCTCGATGATTACGGATCTAGTGATATCCATAGACATGGTATCAATAACCGCCACTCCCACTTTCATGCCAAAAAGCATACCAGGAGCAAGTACCACAAACATGATGCTCGATATAATCGAAACGGCATTCACCATGATCGCCGCCGGCACATGCATTCTGAAAGGGACTGTGATTATTATCATTATCTGCATCATGTTCACAAGGACAAGCACAAGCACAAACATAGGCATGTTAAGAGTTCTAGCATTGTAGAAGTTCAGTTGGATAGGAGGAAACATGATGATGTTGGGCACCACAAGCATAGAAGAGCAATAGGGTCCATAGAAAGACCATTGAAGCTGAGATAGAGATAGTAGTACACAGCAGTATGAAGTTAATTGTTGAATACCTACTTGAGTGGCTTCTTTTTTAACCTTTTTAACTTGCACTTGAATATACATTGTATATTTGACCACGTGTGGAGACCTTGCTTCATCAACTTCGAGAATAACCTCGCAGAAATTCTACCTTCGCAACCCATGACTACAAACACGTGGACTAGGCATGATCCATGTGTGACCTTTATATTCCTCACATATTTATCACATGAAATTTGAGAGATTATATAAGCCTTTTTCTATGACTTAATTGAGAATGATATGGGCTATGCATGATCTACATACGACCTTTATACACCTCACATACTTATCTCATGAAACTTGAGAAATTATATAAGCCTTTTTCTATGACTTAATTGAGAATGACATGGGCTATGCATGATCTACATGCAACCTCACATACTTATTTCATGAAACTTGAGAAATTATATAAGCATTTTTTTACAACTTAATTAAGAATAACCATTCTCAACATAAAATAATAAAAGGGAAAATGAAGAGAAGAGAGAAGACTTTTTTCATCCAATTCGGAAACTCTTCTGGCCCTTAATTCTCAATCTTCGAATGAATTACATCAATTGCTAAATTTATATTTATCCATTAACAATATACTTAACCCTTTTAATTCAAACTCTTTTTAATTAAAATATTAGTATATCATACAAATGAAATTGTGTTTTGGTAACTCTTTTTATAATTAATATAAAATGCTTCCTACAATTGTAAAAATTCATATAAATAAAAGGTATAGTAGGGACATAAAAATGGAATTGTAAATATTAAATTTTAAAATTAAATTTTCATGTGGGAATTGGGATCCATCGAGTAATATCATGATTTGGGAAAAAGAGTTATTCCTTACTCAAGTTCGATTGGATTTGTTTAGCTTAATACAATTTAATTAATAAAAATATTTTATTTTTATTTAATTATAAAATACAAATAATTGTTATTTTATTTGATATACTACCAACTAAATGTTTTTAATTTACAATCAGAATTTCAACACGATCAATTTTTTTTTTAAATATGCCTCCGCTTGTAATGTATAATGAATATAAATGTTAACATCAAAGTAATTTTAATATTTTATTGTTTTTTTTAATAGGAATAGAAACTACAGCAGTTTAAATCAAAACTTTCCTACTAGAACCAATGCCATTGCCATCATCCTGTAGCAGTCGATTACCTCGAGTCGTGTGGAGCTTGTAGGAATTGGTGAGTGCCTAAACGGTTTAATATTTTATTGTTTTGAATATTAAGATGAGACACTAAACCTAATTTTGATAAAAAAAAGAATTTGAAAATAATCTCGGAGAGGTTTATTCTAAGAAAACACTCATTAAATTCTCAAAAAAAAAAAACCAGAAAAGAAAAGACTAATTAAAGAATTTCATAATTTATTTGAACCCCAAAAAAAAAAAAAAAGAAAAGAATTTGACCCAAAAAATCATATCGAAACCCGATCAGCCCATTAAGAGGCCATGGTTAGGTTAGGTTCGGACGGCACCTTCTTCTTCATCATTAAGTTCGCTCTTTTTATTATTGCGCCTTCGTTTCGCTCCCTACTTAGCTCTTTGTATTGGGTTTTTGAATTTGAACTTTTTTGCACTCTCAGATTCAGAAAAAATGAAGGAACCCTTTAACTCAATTGCAACTTCGAGCAAAACCCACTTCGAGGAAAGTGAAGAAGAAGAAGAGATCGAATCTTCATCCGAAGAAGAGAAATCCGATGAGGCCATTGATTCTGATGAAGTGGGTATATTTCATTATAGCTTGAATTCTACTTCCTTCAATTGTCAATTGAATATTGATTGGGTTTCTTTTGTGTTTCTGGGATTATTGTAGGAGGAAGAGATAGAGCGTGAATTAGCAGAAGTTACATTCGAAGAGCTACAAAAAGCACGAGCCGATGGTACTGATTCAATTTCTCGCAAACCCCAAACAGTGACCAAGCGTCGTCGCGCTAACAAGAATAGGTATCTTATTTACAGTTTGAGAAGGGTTCTTTCTTTTGCTTTCTTTAGGGCTTCTTTTAATTTTTATTTATTTGTAGGCCAATGGAGCTTAGTAGCAAGAAGCCAGTGAGGTCATTTAGACAGGTTATTCAAGCTCCTAAAAAGGTAAATTATGTTCTTTTAAAATTATGCCCCCCTCCCCCTTTTTTTTCCTTTTTGAAGTTTAAAATTTGGCTTTTGTTTTTAATGGAATTTAGAATAACATGTTATTAGCTGAACAATTACTCGTAAATTATGTTTCTTGAAATTGTCCTTTTTTTGTTCTTTTTAATGGAATTAGAATAACTTGTTATTAATTGAACATTAAGTCCTATAATTATAGTTTTACTTGCGTAAATTTATGTTCTTTTGGTTTTCAAGCATCTAACTTCTGCTCTAATGGAATTATGTGTTGGGTTGGAGAGCTTTTGAATATCTTAATTGTGTCTCAGTTGCCCTAGTGGCCGAGCACATAAACTATTGCATTTGATATTCTGATTTGTGGTCATGGGTTTTTTTTAAAGTTCACAGCTTTATGTTTTATTGATGTTAATTTGGTTTGCTTGTAAGTGGCAGTCATGATCCTGCCCTAAAGTTCTAGATTTTGATTAATTTGACAAATAATGTAAAGAAAATGGTCTGCACATATGGTTTATTTTGTGTCACATCTCTAGTAGTTTAGACCATTTTTAGTTAACTGTCCTTTACACAATTTTATTTTTGAGAATTTACTCTTGTGGCGTCCAAGTTATTGTAGCATTGATTCTAATGGAAAATCACAACACTTGGGATCCTGTTTTTTTGGGAGAGAGTATCACTTGCTGGTTCATGTTTTCAACACTAGAAAAGAATAAAGAACAATAAGAGGTGAATTAAATCCATTTGCTTCTTTATGTTCAGGTGGTACGAGACCCCCGTTTTGAATCTTTATGTGGTAATCTCGACGTCGAGGGGTTAGTCTCTTCTCTCTGTATCATTCAATTATTTTCATTGTTGTCATTTATTGCTTTGCATGTGCTGTTCTCTATATTGGATCCATTAAAACTTTTACTTTCCTACATGAAGTTAGTTTAAGTCTACTCTACCTGTGCGTATCTTTAACAGACGACTGAGATGCCAAATTTTTCATGTATTAGTCAGTAGTAATCAATTACTTGATCTTCAAGGAAAACTTTTTGATTGGTTGGTTGAGCTTCATATGTTAATGTACAAAATCCACTGCAAAAAAGTTATTGGGACTTAATGATTAATGTCATATCCAGAATAGTGGAAGAAATACGAGAAAATATTAAGAAAACTAGGTTATCTTTAACCAGTCTATGGAGCTATGCTTTGATACATTTGTTCATGTTGTTCATCTGGATGTTATTTCTCAACCTCTTGATTGATATAGCATTTGATGGTCAAAGTCTTGTCAAAGCCGATGGTTGACTTCTTACCTTACAGGATTATGTCTATTTTTTACATCTTCGCTTTCCTTAGTCCGCAGCTGATTTTCATTTTTCAGATTCAGAAAAAGATATAATTTTCTGTTTGAGAACAACCTACCAGCTGAAAGAGAGGTATTATCATCCATTTGACCTTTTTTTTGTGTGTTTATACTGTTGTTTTTCAACTATGTATTTCCCGGATATGACAGGAGGTGCAGAAACAACTTAAAAAAGCCAGAGACCCGAAAGTCGTTAGTGAACTAAAGAACCATATTTCTTGGATTGTAAGTATATATATTCTTCAAAAGAAATTACTATAGTCTGCCTCTTGTTTTTAAACTGTGGTCTTTTGTCGGATATATCGAAGCACCTCGTTATCAACTTTTTTCTGACATTGTATCACATATCAGGACAAGCAATTAAAGTTCGAGTCGGCAAAGAATACCGATGCAGTGATTCTGTCTGCACACAAGAAGAAAGAAAAAGAAGCAGCAAAGCACGGGAAGCGCCCTTACTATCTTAAGAAATGTAATGTCACGAGTCCCTCCTCTTTCTCACTTACTATAGCTTTCTTCCTGTTTTGTGCTTTTGGAACCGGACGAGGACTGTAACAAGCAACTGTTATTACATTAGTTTTAACTTTTTACATAATGTTGCATCGTGCTAACTCGGATAATTTCTTTGCAGCTGAAATTCGGAAGCAAAGGCTCATCGAGAAATATAAAAAGCTCAAGGTATACATTTCACATATCTTGTAATTAAAAAATATTCCCTATTCGAGTAACTTTCGACTAATTAATGATATATTATCAGGCATCCGGAAAACTCGAATCCTTCATCGAGAAAAGGAGAAGGAAGAATGCTGCTAAGGATCATAGATTTATGCCTTATCGTCGACCCAATAACAACGATGAGCAACAAAGTTAATGTTCCATAGGGTTTTTATGGTCCTTCATCTTGGATGGTTAAGAAATGCCCTTTATAGTTGGTGTGGAGATGAGATTTAGGGTTTTGACTGGCATTGTGCTATCATTCAGTGAGTGGGAAAAAAATGATATTTTTTGATCTCACTGTTTTGAGATTTTGTTATAAGCTATAGAGTTTATTTGATTGGATTATTATCTAATTTGATTCTAAATGAAGCTCGACGAATTATTTACAACGGGATTGAATTTTATAGTTTGGAGGCTCAACCCAAACTTAGTATTGTGTAGCCACCTATATTTGTACTAAATATTCTACATTAGTTCTGAAACTTCTCAATTTTGTCATTGAAATTGATTTTAATATTAAAAATGTTAATTTTTTAAAGAATTTCATGTGATGATGTGTAACAGGGTGAAGCCAGAAAATTATTTTTGGGCCCAAATTAAATTATAATTTTTAAGATAGTAAAAATATAATTTTATCATTTTAATAACTTATATTAATTTTTAAAGGATTAAATTAAATTTTTATCATTTTTAGGGGATCAAAGTGTAATTTTATTACTTTAAAGGTCTAAATGAAAAGAAATTAAATTTCAAGTCCCATAAGTTCAAAATCCAATTTAGGGCTTAATAAAATTTTTGAGGGGGCTAACTATTATCTTTTTAAAAATTTAAAAGATTTAATAAAAAAATTGAAGAGTCAAAATTAAAATTTTGAGGGATTTAATCAAAATTTCTCAAAATTTTGAGACTCTAATAAAACACCACCTCTACTAATACGATAAAAAATATATGAATATAAATTATTTAAACATAATTATAACAATATGAAAAAGACAAAGTATATTAATATAACATTCGAAATACAAAAAAATTCAATTAATTATTGAAATATAATTATGACTTGAAATAATTAACTTTTATGAATAGTAAAATAGATATAAATGATATTTAAATTTTTTTTTAAATCTCAGTTAATTCAATTTTTTGTTATCTTTTGGTATTAAATAAAAAAAATTGCTCAAGTAATACCTTTGGAGTTTAATTCAAGTAATATATATATTTTAAAAAAAATATTTAATATATGGATTTTTTTACCAAGTGGAATGTGCTTATTTATTTTCAAACAAAAACACACATTAAAAATAAGTACTAATTTTATATGTTAAAAGCTAATAAAGTTGTCGGAGAAAATTAGTAGGTGTCGAATAAAAATATCTTTAGCGACAAAAAGTCGAGGTAGTAAGCAGTACGGCTTAGGGCGTCGAAAAAATTTTCGTTGTCCTTTTCTCCGCCGTTTGTCTGCCACATTGGTCCATTTTTCTTGTACATGTACTTTTATTTGGATTTTGTTAGAATCTGTTTCTAGAGTCTATATTATGTTATTTATAGAGTAAATTATAAAAATAGTCATTTTTATAACATGATAATATATGTGATAAAAACATAACATTTTAAACATAAGTGATTAAAATGTAACCTGAGACAAATAAAAGTGACTATTTTAATAATTTACCCTATTTATGGAGATGTCATAAATTAATTCTTACTAATTTGGTTGATAAAATATTTTTACAATGAGCATTTAAAGAATGATAGTTTTTTTTGTCTTAAATTATTTTTAAATGAAATGTTAAAAAAAAGTTAATATCCCATCAACAGACACATAATTTTTTATTAGAATGATGCATATAAATACCAATCTATTTCAGTGTCATTTCGAATTTATCAACATTTTTAAAAATTATTAATATATAAATATTTTACAAATATCAAACTTATATTAGATAAATTTAAAATATAAAATATTTATGCATCAATTTAAGGTATAATAATCCAATAAACGATTTTATTTTTCATTATCATAACAGTAAAAATGTTAGAAATTTTAGATTTTTAATACTTTTCATACTTGAATTAGTGCATATAGTACAAACTAGAATTTTAATCAGTGTGAAAAAAAAAAACCTTGGTCATTGGTTTATTATTGGAATGGTGCACACCAATGAGAACTAGATCGGAACTAAGTACACAACTATCTATATTAGGTGTGTTCATGGTGGGGTTGAGTTCCAACATAGCTTATGCATGATATCAATATCAGTAAAAATACAATGAAAACTCATGTACTATGAGCCAGATTGCATCTTATCCCCTTTACTCAAAAAGTGAGCAAATTAGTCCATGTAGACTAGATCAAAGAATTAACTGGTCATTTTTGTTAAAAATTTCATCTATTTGTATTGTTAAAAACTGACGTGATTGATAAAATAACTAGACAGTAACACGTGGAGTGCCACATATACCTCATTTTGACGTATAGGAATCAATTTTTAACCATAGAAATAGATAAAATTTTTAATAAAATGACTAACATGCTTTTTTATCTAACGTACGAAGGCTATTTTATCTATTATTTAAGTTGAAAGGGTAAAATGCAATTCAACTTTTAGTACAAGGACCTCCATGTGTTTCAAATTTTGTTCAAATTTGTCCGTATTTATAAATGATTACTCAACGTTACCCACCTAATTTTTTATTTAATATTCCAACTATATATTTTTATTTAAATTTAAACAACTTTTTAACGATTAAACATAAACAAACTTAATATTTTTTAAAATTATGATTTTTTCATATAATATAAATTTATATTCGAGATCAACTATTAACTCATTAATCTTGAGAGCTAGGCTTAGGGTTCTTTTTTCCTAAAATGTTATGAAATAAAAATTATTTATTAAAATAATATGGTTCCCAATTTAATTTTTTTTATTTTTTTCAACAATTTGGGGCCAAAATTCACCTCGAGAATCATAAATCGGTAATATCAATGACAAATTGGTGTCAATCTGATTCTGTACGGTTGATCTCATGTTATTCTGATAAATAATTTTAATATCATATTATTTAAGTAATTAATTAATATTTTTATAATACTTGTGATGAAAACCAAGCAGAAAAAGTGTAATAACTCCAGGCCAACATATCATTGAAGCCTTTTTTTTTCTCTCCTTTTTGCGAGGAAAAAAACAGCTCTACATACTATATAAAATAAATATAAAAGGATTAAAATTGCTATTAGTCCCTATACTTCTCCAAAATTTGAGATTTAATCCTATATTTTAAAAGTAAAAAACTCAATCCTCTTACCTTTTCAATTTAAAAATTATACATAGCCTAATCATTATCTTTGTCGGTATTTTTAATCAATTTTTTAATTTAATATGTTTATTTTTTATCAATTATATACATCATATGAGAGTATTCTAATCAATATGTCAAGTTGGCAGATTTTGGCAAAAAATACTAACAATGTTAATGATAGGATTGAGTTTTTTAAACAAGAAAAGCGACAGAACTTTTATATCTTACTTTTTAAGTATAGTGACTAAGTTTCAAAATTTTTCAAAATACAAAGACTAATATCAAAATTTACCCTAAAAAAGTATATTATAAACTAAAAAACGAGACGAATAGAGTTTAAATTTTGAATGTTGAAGTTCAAGTTTTTTTTTTGGATATGATAATTTTGTCTAAATCTTTCTAAATTTCAGATAATCTTCGAGCATAAAAGAATAACTCAATTATTAAACAAATCTATTGAGTTGGTGTTTTTTTTATATATAAAATAATAACAATTACACATTAACCATAGTATCCTAAGTTAGAGGAAGAATTCTTTCTTCATAATTGATTCGCTACCACTAAAGATATATCCTTAAAAGCATGTGGATCAACAGAAAATTGCTTCACCAATCTGCAAGAACACAATACTATGATTCAATAATTAAATCTTTATTCAATTAGTGTTATTAATTATTCGGAACAAATATTATTAGAAAATGTTTATTTTTTTTTATCTTTTTATATAAAATTTATAAAAACGATTTGAATTTACGAGCAAAAAAAACTTTCAGCAATAAAATACCAAATTAATTATCATTTCAACTAAAACTTCATTTAAAATTTTTACAATTATTGAAACCGATATTATTGAATTAAACTTACCAAAGGTGGCCCTAACATACCATATATTACCAAAAAAACGTACACCTAGGAAATCCAAATAAGCAGTTTAATGAAATTACAATAATAACCCAGTATTTTCATATATCTTTAGTAAATTTAATATTTCTCACCTGTTGTTATCTGTAATTCACCTTATTACAACGTAAAAATAAATAAATAAAAATCCACAAATAATAAATTTCCATAAAAAAGAAAAAAGGAGCTATTTATTTGTTTGAACTCTTGGACATTGATCCTCAGGTGCTTGAACTCGATAACTTGTTTTATCTAATATATCTTTTATCCTTGATATAATCCAGCGGAGCCCTTTTTCTCTCTGTTAAGAACAAGTCCGGTTTCTATGTTATTTTGATCTTTATATTTTCATTTTCATTTTTTTATTTTACAGTTTTGTTTTTGCTCTCTTCAGTATACTTGTTTCACTGTGAGGAAGTCTCTCATTAACGGTCCTATTCTTAAAATCTTAAAATCTTAAGAGCTCTTTGCTTTCTTTTGGTTTTTCTAGCTGTTGTTTTATCTACTCATTGAGAGAGCATCAAAGAGTATCGTTTTAAGTACATTGCTTCTTTGTTAAGCAAAAGTGAATGGATTTTTTTTTAAAATTCTCAATGGCTTTTTTGGATGTTTAGTTGTTTGCATTGGTGATCAATGTTTACTTCTCTTGCTTTTTTATGTCTATTCTGAATTTGGGTTTTTGTCTTTTTGGTTGATTGTTTTGATATTATATTTGTTTTGCCCCTAGACTTATGATTACTGGGTCTTTTTTAGTTGATTAGGTGGTATTCTTGTTTTCCATGGCGGTTTCGGTTAAAGTTTTTTTTTTTTTTTTCTTGTTTATGATATAAAACTGTTTGCTTTAAAACAATGTGCTTGGAACTCTCATGTTCATCAATGGACCTGATCTTTAAATCAGTAGTAGTTATAAGCTTTTGAGCTAATTAAAGCAGGGGATTCTTTTTCTTTTTCTCTTTTAATTACTGATTAAACAATGAGTGACAATGATGTTTCATTTCTTAGTTGTGTGGTGTTTATATATATATATATATATATATATATATATGTACATACTGTTCAATGTTTTGCTTTTATTCAGTGATGCTGTTATCATTCTGTTGGAAATCAGTGTTGTTTGGACTAATGAAGAACTCAGATATGTGTTGGCAACTAGTGTTGATTGGCATAATTAAAAACCTAGATTATGTATCGTGTCGAGGTTTATAAGTGGTTACGGCAGTAGATCATTCATTTTCCTTATGACCAATCGATATGTGAGTAAGATGCTTGTTGAAAATTTGATCAGTGGACTTATTTAATTGTCGGTCGTTACAACGACTATAACTATCAGTTTAGATTCTTATTTTATGCTTATTCCAACATATCAGGCTTTGTTCGCCATATTTGTTGAGTAAACAAGGCTAGGATAGGACTTATAGATTATGTGTTGGCAATTAGTGCTGATTGGCCTAATTAAGAACTTAGATTATGTATCGTGTCGAGGTTTATAAAGGTTTATAAGTGGTTACGGCAGTAGATCATGCATTTTCGGTATGACCGATTGATATGTGAGTAAGATGCTTGTTGAAAATTTGATCAGTAGACTTATTTAATTGTCGGTCGTTACAACGGCTATAACTAGCGGTTTAGATTCTTATTCTATGCTTATTCCAATATATCAGGCTTTGTTCGCTGTATTTGTTAAGTAAACAAGACTAGGATAGGAAACATAGCTATTAAATGCATAGAGGTATATGGAGTTTTATGATGTAATGCATGCTTTTCGGCTTGGCACTAGTACTTGGTTTATTTGAATCCATTTATTGCTTGTCGTGTTTAATTAACGCATTCTAGTAAAGTTTACTGAGATTATCCTCCAGGCATTTTCCGTATTTATTATGTTTTAGCGGATGAATTTAACATTCTATGAGCTTGATATCTCGTACCGATTTTGGTTTGGTAATCGATCACGTTATCCCTTTCTGGTGCATGTTGTAGTGCCCGCTATTTTACCTTTATTATGTCTTTGAAATGGCCATTATGTTTTTAAACCCTAATTATTGTAATTCAAGTGTTTAATCATCATGTTTTTCTCTTTGTAGTTTATATTAATCTTCAGTTTAAGGCCTTGGGGCATCCCATATCGGTTGTTTGATTGATCACATGAAGTCAAAGCCGATGACGTCCATTGAAACGGACTTGTCTGAAGAGCAAGAAGTGCTAGCTGCCACTATGACTGGCATAAAGTTTAATGTATCGGGTGATGAAGATAATGTAAGTATACTTCATTGCTGTTTTTATTTATTTGTTTACCTCTATGTTGGAATTGATAATAAAACGATTGAGTTGAGTGATTTAATAGAACCAATCCACACCTGCTGTACGATAAACTTTAAGGAAGGCGAGTCTGATCTTTTTGTGATAATATTTGAATTGAATTTATATTCTTATTCAGCTATGATTTTTATATTTGCTAGTCACTGTTTCTTACTTTTTTCGGTTTTTAAGATTGTTTCAGACATGGCAACTTAACAATCATGTAGCACTTTCCTTAAATTATTGTTAGTATTTCCCATCCTCTTAACAACTTGGGACGTCATTGTTCTGTTCGGATTCTGTGACAGGAGAAGATGTCAGTCATGGAAATTGTTGCATCAAGTCAGGTGTCTGACCCTAAGCTGGGGTTCCCAAATTTGAGGAATCATTGCACCACCTGTGACGCCAGAGATTTGGGACATTGTGAAGGTGAATGGCAAATTTAAAACTTTAAATGATATCCATGTCTGTTTAAGTTTTGTTTCATTATATAGCTATTGAAAACTCACCGGTTTGTTTCCATTTGTCTTCTTAGGTCATTTTGGGGTTATTAAATTTCCGTACCCAATAATCAATCCATATTACCTATCAGAAGTTGTGCAGATATTAAATAAGATTTGCCCTGGATGTAAATCAATTCGCAAAGATCTATTGATAAAGGTTGCATACCTCACACCTTAAACAGATCATCATATTGTCATGTAATGTCATAGTGTCCACACGGGCTTGTTTACTTTCTTAGTGTTGATGTTTTTCATTGTCGTCCATGTACCAGGGAGATAAGTCGGCATCCAAACTACGTCAACGCAAGGGGTGTAAATATTGTGTTGTAAGTTTGTCTGGCTTCTTGTGCTCTTAATCCTTTTTTTCTTTTACCTTTTATTTTTTTACTGATTATTTCTGGTCGACAGGGGAACTCAATTGATTGGTATCCACCAATGACATTCAAGATATCCTCTAAAGAGCTTTTCAAAAAAAGCACAATTGTGGTAGAGGTAAGTGAAGATTCTTTAATGATGGTCCGAAAGAGAGGAAGGCAAGCCTTACCTGCTGATTATTGGGATTTTATTCCAAAAGATCAACAACAAGAAGAAGATGGTTTGATGAAACCACGTAGAAGGGTCCTATCACATGCACAGGTAGCATTTTCTTTTCCAATTCACTGTTTTACGGTGCTTCTTTTGTTATCTATATCGCGTTGTTGGCATTGGTATTTGCCAACCTTGAACATTTATGGTGCTTCTTTTGTTAACTACATTGGGGTGTTGCTGTTGCTCGCCCCTTCATGTTAACAATCCCTTTTTTTTAACCACATTGATGGGTGCATATTGCTTGATGGTTTTCAGGTTCATTATTTATTGAAGGATGTTGATCCAGAGTTCATTAAAAAGTTCATTCAGAATGTGGACTCTATTTTCCTCAATTGCTTTCCTGTGACACCCAATAGTCATCGAGTGACAGAAATCACTCAGAGATCTTCTAATTCACAGCGCTTGATCTTTGTAAGCATCTTTACTTTGAACATTCTGTTTTACATGCTAAAATGACCTTGGTTAATGTGGATGGTTTATATGATTATGTGTATTATATCTGTTTTCTTTTCAGTTTTACTTATTTTTCCGGTTAATGATTTTGTTGTAGGATGAGAGAACTAGGCTTTACAAGAGACTGGTTGATTTCCGAGGAGTAGCTAATGAATTGAGTTCCCATGTATTGGAATGCCTAAATATTTCAAAGGCAAGTTACAGTGCCTTGTTTTCTTTTTTGTATTTGGTTCAACTTTCGTGGAATCTTATGCTCCATCTCTGTGGTTACATTCATTGTGCAGCTGTTCCAGGAGAAGCCATCAAATGAAGATAATGAACTTATCCTTGCCCTGACAAGGAATAAAGATCCTGTTTCTAACATGTCTGGTTTAAGATACATGAAAAACGTTCTTCTTGGAAAGCGAAATGACCATTGCTTCCGCATGGTTCTTACCGGAAATCCAAATCTTAAACTATCGGAAATTGGTATACCATGTCCTGTTGCAGAGAGGTTGCAAATTGCTGAGCAACTGAACAAGTGGAACGAGGAAAGATTGAAAGCTTGTTGTAATTTGCGTATTCTCGAGAAGGGCGAGATTTGCATTAGGAGAGAAGGTACATTAGTTAGAATTCATCATAATGAAAAGATCCGACTGGGGGACATCATCTATAGGCCCCTAAATAATGGGGATATCGTGCTTATAAACAGACCTCCTTCTATACATCAGCACTCTTTCATTGCTCTGTCTGTCAAAGTTCTACCTGTGAGTTCCTCTGTTTCGATAAACCCCCTTATTTGTTCCCCTTTTCGTGGAGATTTTGACGGTGATTGCCTCCACGGCTATGTTCCTCAGTCCATCAACACAAGGGTTGAGCTCAGCGAGCTTGTTTCTTTGAATAAGCAGCTAATTAATGGCCAAAATGGTCGAAATCTACTTTCACTGAGTCATGATAGTTTATCAGCTGCTTATTTGGTCAATGGTGATGGGGTTCTATTGAACTTGTACGAAATGCAACAGCTTGAAATGTTCTGTCCCAATCGTTCACCATCGCCAGCAATTATCAAAGCTCCTTTATTGAGTAATCCTGTTTGGACTGGAAAGCAGTTATTCAGCATGCTCTTTCCTCCCGAATTGGATTATGGTTTTGCTCCAAGTGATGTTGTTATCCGTAACGGGGAGCTTATAACTTCATCTGAGGGATCTTCTTGGTTCCGAGATGCTGATGGCAACCTTTTTGAAAGTCTTATTAAAAATTGTCGAGGAAAGGTCCTTGATTTTTTGCATGGTGCTCAGGAAGTTCTTTGTGAGTGGTTATCGATGAGGGGTATGAGCGTTTCACTCTTGGACCTATACCTAACTTCTGATTCAAATTCACGAAAGAACATGATGGATGAAATCTTCTATGGCCTCCAAGAAACAGAGCTGACTTGCAACTTTAAGCAGTTAATGGTTGATTCCTACTGTGATTTCCTTGCTGGAAATAATGCAGAAATTGGTGGTTTTGTGGGTTTTGATTTTGAGCGGATGTGTTATGAGAAGCAAATATCAGCGCCAGTTAATCAAGCTTCTGTTGATTCTTTTAAGGAAGTTTTTCGAGATATCCAGAATTTATCATACAAATATGCAAATAAAGACAATTCATTATTGACCATGTTCAAAGCAGGGAGCAAGGGTAACTTGCTGAAGCTAGTGCAGCATAGCATGTGTCTTGGACTGCAACGTTCACTTGTACCTTTATCATTCAGGTTTCCTCCTAAACTCTCATGTTCTGAATGGAATGATCTAAAATCTCAGGGCTTAACCCAGAAGGGTGATGATACTGTTGAATCTGCGTCGAATTTCATCCCATATGCTGTGGTCGAAAGTTCTTTTATGACAGGCCTGAATCCACTAAAATGTTTTGTTCATTCGGTTACTAGTCGAGACAGTTCTTTCAGCGACCATGCTGACCTTCCTGGGACACTGTCACGAAGGCTTATGTTCTTCTTGCGTGATCTATGCGCATCATATGACGGAACTGTGAGGAATGCATATGGAGATCAGGTTGTTCAGTTCAGCTATGGTAGTGATAAGGGTACATCTACTGCAACTAGTTTTGCTAATGAAATACGAAGTCAGGGCAGTATCCTACCTGATGGAACAGGTGGCCAACCTGTTGGTTCATTGTCTGCCTGTGCCATTTCTGAGGCTGCATATGGTGCTTTGGATCAACCGATTAGTCTACTTGAAACTTCACCATTGCTAAACCTGAAGGTGCACTCTCTCTTTCTCTTTAATATAGTTGCTAAGAACCGTGGTCTCTCATAATGTGCTGAAACCTACCTAATATAGTTCCTAAGAACCATGGAACAACTTGACACTATTCAGAACTAAAAGCAAATGGTTTGAATGTGCTTATGGTCAAATTCCATGCATTTTGCTTCTCAATGTCCATGTTCTTTTCATGTTATATGTGCCACCACAATCCAGTCCACCAAAGTTTTAGCCCTGATGGGATGGTGAGCAGGGGCAAATCCAGAAGTTCCTTAGGTGGGGAGGGGGCAGAATTGAATTATAATTTTTTTGTGAGGCTAAAGTGTAGTTTTATCTTGTATTCACTTATGATTTCATAGCTTTTGAAAGGACTATTAGAAATCTTTTTATTTTGGGGGGCCAAAGTGCAATTTTACCCTATAGTAACTTTTAATTCTATCATTTATTAGGAGACTAAAAAAAATTTTCCACTCTAAATTCGCTTCTGATGGCGAGCTGGTGTGAATCCCGAATTTAGTTGGTTGATATAAAAATGGTTGCACATGTTGGAATGCTAACAAATTAATCTGATTAACTTGCTCAGAGGGTCCTTGAATGTGGTTCAAGAAGAAGGAATTCCGACCAGACTATGACGCTATTTTTATCGGATAAACTTGGAAAGGGGATACATTGTTTCGAGTATGCAGCTCTAGAAATCAAGAATTATTTGGAGAGATTGATCTTTTCGGATATTGTATCTACTGTCTTAATAACGTGTGTTTTTATTTCTTTTATAATCTCGTCCTTTCTCGTTTTATGCTTTTCTTATTATTACTCGAGATTTACCTGTGTCCTGTGGTATAGCTACTCCCCGCAGAAGTCAACTGAAAACTGTTTCAATCCTTGGGTTTGCCATTTTCATGTGTGCAAGGTAATGTGATAGGTAAATGGTATTTTTAATGATGATAAATCTTCGACTTTCAAGTGTCCCCCCATAAAATGCTGTACTTTACAGGATACCATGAAAAGGAGACGCCTTTCAGTGCATTCTATTATTGGTTCTCTTCAGATGCACTGCGCCAATGCCAAAAAATTATGGAAAATCAATTTGCCTGACATCCAAGTTACAAGCGAGTAAGTCCCCCCCCCCCCCCCTCTTCTTTAGCAGGTCCAATTGTTGCAAGAACTACTCACTGACACTATTAATTCAATGTAATTCATCTTTTACATAGTTCAATGAATATCAAAATATCTGTCCATTTAAGTTAGGCCAACTTATCCTTAGAATGTATATCCATGGGAAGTTGCTTGGGTTGTTAAACAAAACAGCAAAATTGCCAGCTTTGGAGATAAAACATGTCCGCTAGCATTATTGATTTATTTCACAGAACTTTATTTTTGCTTCTTGACTTGCTTGATTGAATGGCAGGTCTTGTTCTCATTTTGGCATGCCAAATAAAGATGATATGTTTTGTATCACCGTCACGATTGTTGGGCCTTCCAAAAAGTCTCATATAGAATTGGATTTGATTCAAGCCATAGTGCTACCTTCTCTTCTGGAAGCAGTTGTAAAAGGTTTGTAATTCTAGTTCTCCGTTTTTGTCCAAATTTACTAGTATTCGAAATCTCATTCATCTTCTTTTGGTGTTGAATTTATAAAATTCTCCTTAGGATTCTCGGAGATCAAGAAGGTGCAAATTTTATGGAATGATCGATTCAAAGTCTCAAAATCTCATAAAACTTCTCCTGGTGAACTTTACTTGAGGGTAGCTGTAACAGGTGGTTTTGGTAAAACAAACCTCTGGGGCATGCTTATGAATGATTGCCTTCCAATAATGGATTGGATCGACTGGGCACGTAGTCATCCAGATGATATTAATCAGTTTTGCTCGGCATATGGAATAGATTCTGGATGGAAATTTTTTCTCAATGTAATTATTACGTCATTGTTATCACTCCACATGTTTCTGCAGGTTAACTGCATTAAATTAACTTGCTTCGTGCTATTTTAAATGCAGAATTTGAAGAGCGCTATATCAGATACTGGCAAGACTATACTAAATGAGCATTTGCATCTTGTCGCCGATTGTCTGTCTGTTACCGGGGAGTTTGTTGGCTTAGACTCAAAAGGCTTGAGACTACGACAAGAACATGCATTTGTCTCATCTCCTTTCATGCAAGCATGCTTTTCAGTTAGTATCATTATATCTAGTTTTACGCTCTTAATTTAAGCCAAGTAAATGTCGTTTTTAACGTCGACTTAGCCTTATCTAATTTGTGGCAGAATCCCAGTGCTTCCTTTGTCAAAGCTGCAAAGAAAGGAGTTTCGGATGATCTTCAGGGGACCATTGATGCATTGTCATGGGGAAGAGTTCCTCGCATCGGGACCGGTGCACAGTTTGATATATTGTACTCTATGAAGGTATATTTATGCATGTCTTGCGACATAATGTACTGTCAAAGTTATTATATGAACGATGCATTCTAGAAATAACTAGCTAATTATGTTCATGCCATTGTTAATTTTTAGGATGAAAGGATCACCGAACCGGTTGATGTGTATAAGCTTCTTGGAAATATTGTTGGTTCTCAGAAGCAAGATGTAGAGTTCGAAGTACCCAAAGCTTGTAACTTCAAGTCCGAGAAATATGTCTCTGAACTTGTGGATGCACTTGGTGATTCCGCCTTTGAACGGCTGAAAAATATTGAAACAAAAATATTGAGAGAATTTCTGACGTTAAATGACATTCAGAGGCTTTCGCGTACTTTAAAGGATATATTGCACAAGTAAACTTTCCTCCAATTTGTTGTTTACCTTCTTTGTTCAGTTTGGTCGTGCTTTTCCGTTCTCTGATTGCCATATAGTTCCAGGTTTTTGGTGATGTTATATTATAATCGGTTTCAATAATTCTGTCCTAAATTCCGAATATATGCCAAGTTGACCCTTTATCTTGAGGTTGTTGCACTGCTATGTATGTCTTAGAATGGGGGATAGCTTATGATATCTCCTGATTTCTCGTCTTTAGTGCTTTGATTCTCAACATCAATTCCGATAAAATGACTAGACATGTTTCGTGTTCCTAATTTCTCAGTCTCGTAGTGATTTACTTCTTCTAAGTTTATACTTTTGCTGACTGTAGGTCTCCTATTGGCCACCGGTTAAGCGGAGCTGACTGGAATTCCGCTATGATGGCATTGTACTTTCATCCTCGAAGAGATGAGAAGGCCGGATCTGGAGCTCAAGAAATAAAGGTATGTTAAAACATATTGGAGTTTTAACATTTATTATTCATATACATACGCACAGATATAATGGTTTCTTGATCTTCGTTCCCCTATTTTTTTCAGGTAGGGTATCACCCTGAACATAAAAATTCTCGCTGCTTTCTTTTGGCAAGGACCGATGGCACAATCGTAGATTTCTCGTATCATAAATGTGTTATTGGGGCTCTCGAGGTCATCGCCCCCGATAAGGTCCAATCCTACAAGTCAAAATGGTCACAATCCGGTAATCTGTAAACCGGCTCCACAAGCACATGTGCTTGTAATATACAGAAAAGACACCCATTCATACAAAATGATTGCCATTAAGAACTACAGCAATGACATACAAAAACTTTCTACATTGAACAGTTTGATAAATTTCGGGTTTTTACTTGAAAGATCAAGTCCGGATCTTAGGCTCACAGCACAGGCAATGTTGTTCAAAGATCACATTGTTTGTATTCTTTTGTTGTTGAAATAGGGTCATCCTCAGCTTCTTGTTGCTCCTTCTACTGGAACTTGTTTTCTTTTTTTTCTTCAAATTTAAGCAGAAAAGATCTAGTCGAAGCAGCAACGAGAAGCTCCGAACCCAATTCTCGATTTGTATTTCTTGATATACTTGTGACAAATACAAGTAACATTGTTGTTTCAGCTATTATATCATTGTTTTCTTCACAGATGATTCTCTTCTTCTGTTTTTAGGTTAGTGATATACACATACTACACATGCAGGTACTAGACCTATTCATGGATTGAATTTTTTATTCAAATTCAAACACTCACCCGTAATATGGGAGGATTTGAACAAAAATATTAGACCTAAGAAATGGATTTGGACCAAAAAATTAAGCCCGTTTAAAATATGAGCCAAACTCGAGCTTGAAAATTAAAGGCCTAATCTTGGCCCAACGTGGCTTGCTTTTTTAAGTCTGTAATTTTAAGCTTATATTTCGAGTTGAGCCGAGTTTAGATAAGTATAAAGTGTGTTAATATCATACTTAGGTTCAGTTTATGAACACCTCTAGCACTCATTATGTCATAAGGGAGTTGCTCAAATAAAGACCTATCACTTACTCCTCTAAAAACTTGAATCAAAATAGGTTTTATGAGTGAACAGTTTCTAATCACACTACACACATACACACTATATCCAAAAGAAGCTATTCAAATAAAGACCTACATTTGCCCCCTAGAAACTTAGTAAAGACCTACATTTGCACCCTAGAAACTTGAACCGGATGAGTTTTGTAGGCAAATAGTTCTTGACTATTAAGGCTTAGACAAAATCACATGAGTTCATTTTGAAATATTTTTCATTTCGCATTATTTTATTTTTAAGAAAATAAAATTTTCACAATTTTATCAAAGAAAAAAAAACATTATTAGTTGCTAGTTGAGGATGAAGTGAATGCATAACATACAATATGTTTTAAGTTTTTATACGAATTAAAATTTAGTTTTTTTATTTTTTCATATTTCAAAATTCAAGGATCAACTATTCACCATTAAAATTTTTTATTAAATTTATTGGTGTGATATTTTAAAATAAAAAAATTGATCAGTAAGTAGTGTCATATAACAAATGGCATTAGCAATTGAACTTATATTTTTAAATTTGAAGAGTAAAGATTAAAAAAAATTAAATAATTAAAAAAGAGTAAATTTTAAATGTGCAAAGAGTATAGAGTAGAATTAAAACTTTTCATGGCTCATGTACCGAATATTTATTCTTTAATATGGATAATTGTTTAGTACAGATGATGGGACTTTTTAACTCTACAAGTGAGGTTAAGATTTTGTTACGTGTCATTAAATTGTATTTAAAAAATAAAAAAAATAAATAGGAAATGTGACAAAATCTCAACTCGCTTATAGGACTACCCTTTTAATATTATATGGTTAATATAAGATGCATAGCTTATTTTCTATTTTAAGTATCTATAATGTTCCGACTAAATGTATTCATAAATTGAGTTGAGATCTAATTTTAAGAAAATATATAAGCTTAAGCTCAATTCATACAAATTAACCCAAATCATTCGCTTTGTTATTCATAAAAATAATAAAAATTTATTCTTTATTTTAAGTTAATATAATATATATATATATATATATATATATATACAAATCCGAGCTAAAACTGGCCGAATTAATTGAGGTGAATAAGATATCCTAGCCATAAACAACACTTCTAATGACAACTAATAACTGAACAATGGCTGTTAATAAATTAATCGATATTATTAATTGAAATTTTTTTCTGGAACATATTAATTGAATGTTAGTTGAATCAGCATCCAAATATGTATTGAATATAACTATTGGGCATAAATATATATATATATATATATATAACTTCGAGTAATATAAATTTTGAACATGAATTCAAAGAATATATTAATGAACTTTTTTTTAAGTAAATATTATATTTTTATTCATAATAATATATTAATGAGAAACATATTATAAAAGAGGGTCAATATTTTTACTCTTCACAAACATAAAAACAATATCAATAAAATAATAAGGGGTAAACTAAAAAAATAATCACTTTTGTTTGTCTCAGATTATATTTTAGTCACTTATATTTGAAATATTACATTTTAGACACTTATGTTATTATTTTGTTACGGAGTAATCACTCTACTATTAAGCTTTGTTACCTCCCTAATAGTGGTCCTACGTGGAAGTCCAAATAGGTTTTAAATGTCAACTTGAGAGTCTTATGCGGCTATCCAAATTAAATATATTTAATTAAAAACTTATTTTCATCCCAGCAACTGATATCCAAGTTGGTATTTGAAACACATTTGGACTGCCAAGTAGGACTTCCATTAGGGAGGTAACGGAGTTTAAAAGTAGAGTAACTACTTCGTAACAAAATGATAATGTAAGTGATTAAAATGTAATATTTTAAACATAAGTGACTAAAATGTAATCTGATGCAAATAAAAGTGACTATTTTTATAGTTTATCTAATAGAAAAAGAAGGATTGTTTGTTTTTAAATTTTAATAATAAAGGGTTGTTTTTTTTAGTTGCTATTATCGTTGATATAGGCTTTGTACCTGATCTTTTTTCGTTACTTGGATACACAAAAATGGCAAAGAATGCTGGAATTCTTGCTATCGAAATCTATTTCCCTCCTACCTGTGTTTTCTTTTTCTTTTTTTTTAATGATATTATCTGAAATGTTAATTTTTAATAATAAAAATATATGAAATTTTTAACAAAAAGAATTAATTTACTTTTTGATATAATATATAATAATTAATTTTTTATTATTTTAGTAGAAGAAGTAAAATACAATCTGACACGAAGCACAAAGTTTTCATGATATTTTCACGATCACAAACTTTTTTTTTCTTTTAATTATGACATATTTATAATAGGTTTAAAACAATGTGTTGGAAAAAAAAATCATAGTGGCAATTAAAGGAATTATCAAAGTTAGCATCAATTAAAGAAATATTGTTGATTTTTCCCCTTTTTGTAGTCAAAATTTTCATCTAAAATCACAATAAATGGTGAATTATGGTTTTTATTAGTGTTGAAATACAATTGGATCAAAGAAACAAACCATTTACAGTAAACAAAGTCTTTCCCCAAATGGATTTAAAGCAAAAACTTACATCACAATACACATATCTTTTGATTTCGTATCTTCCTTCGGGGATGAAGATGAAGATGACGACGAGGAGCTCCTTCCACTGCTTCCCTGCCCCTGCAAAATGCCCACCTCAACACAAATATCTTAAAGCTACATATATGAGTTTTTTTCATGTATTTGAAGGATCTTGGAAGTGCCATATCTTCAAAATCGAGTCTGGTTATACGGAGGATATGGGCTACAAACATGGATATTTCGACAAGGATAGAGAATCGAAGCAAAATAGGACAGAATAGAATACCTGTTGAGTTGTTACTAATCTTGAACCACCAACAACGGGTGGTGGCTGACGCGGTGGTGGCTCTTCTTCAAATTCCTGTTGTTGTAGAGCTATTGCAAGCTGTAAATCCGAGCTGCAATGAAAATTTTCATAGAACCAATCGAATCAAAAGCAACATTTCTGAAATATTTTCTAATAGACAGAACAATGGCTTCCAAGAAATTGTGAGAAATTTATATTATCATTAGAACATATTAACATCGATACATGTAACGTACTTTACGTCCAATCCAGCTTGCACTGCACTATCAATGCTGGCAATGTAGTCCTTGCATGGTGAAAATTTGTTTGGTAAGTATTCATGAAAGTAAATAGGGTAAAAATTGCATTTTGTCTCATTTAATAAAAGAATGGGCAAATTAGTCTCTGTATATTAGACCAAAGAGTAAATTAATCATTCTGTTAAAAGTTTCATCCATTTTTACCGTTAAAACTTGTCATTATAAGTCAGCATGAACTATACATGACACATCATGTACCACTGTTTGGTTATTCTATTAGCCATACCAATTTTAAAATTTTAAATTATAGAAATAGGTGAAATTTTTAATAGGAAGAATCAATTTGTTCATTGATCTAATTTATAGAGACTAGTTTGCCCATTTTTTAGTAAAGCGAAATGTAATCTGACATATTGTACAAGGGTTTCCATGATATTTTTACTAAGTAAATAGGAATCAACAGTTAAAATTATTTGCTTGCAAAAAAAAGGGACAATACTCACAGCAGTACTGGCCATAGCATTTTGCTCATCCCAAGTACCTGTGACATGATTATCATCCACCTTGAACTCCTTGAAGCTGCCGGTCATAAACAGCGTGTCTCCGTTGACCTGAAAGAATCAATATATTATTCAGACTCAAGTATAAGTGTCAGATATGTTAATTCCCGACAATGGTAACAATTTTACCTCATTTAGTTTTTCCCAAACCAAATTGGGCTGATTTAGGTAGCCTTGGTCAGTAGCTAAAAGATAGAGCTCACCATTATACTGCAAAAAAAATGAGATCCAATGAATGAACAAATTACCATTAGAGCAAACAAAGAAAACTGGTTCTTATATCATCTTATTAGTTTAGTGGAATCGTTTCGAGGGAACATAATTGGCAGTTCGTAGATGGTCAGAGGTATTAATTCACGGAGAAACTGACCTTAAACATGGTGCTGAAATGATTATTACGGAAAAAAACACAAAGTTCGCGTTCTTTAAGTCCGTCTTGTAAGCAAAAAAGCCTGTAGAATGGATTAATAGGTCACTAAACAACAAGCTTGATAATGACATAAAGAGTTACGATGTAATACACTCAAAGAAATTGGATCTTTAAACAGCTAACATAATACTTAGAATACCCATAAAAGGTCAATTGGCTGGCATTGTTCTTCAAGAAGTTTCCAATCAGTTCCCCTGAATAGCAACAAGCAACTTTAGACCTTACATAACGAAGAACAGAGGTCGAATAGATGAAAGAAAGATATACACACTCTATGACGATAAAGATCTATATTTTCTAATAAGATGCACTACTAACCTTGTTGTGGAGTGATTTCATCTTTAGACCTTACATTGCAGTCATCTACAGCTCTTTGGTCAACTTGTTTTGCAAGAATTGCCTCACCTTCATACATTGGCTCCGGGTTTTCATATGTTGTTGCTGTTGTTGCAGAATCTGCTATGCATTCTTCGCCTTCGTATATAGGTTCACTTTGAGGCACATTTGCATGATGTATTCTGCCACTAGAAGAATCTGAACCGGCATTTTGTAAAGGTACGGATGATACTTTTATGATCAGGCACCTATTCACATCATCAGGAATGTCATGAGTATCGGTTGTAGAATCGGTTTGAATCTCAATTTTTTGAACCCCTTGCAATATTTCAGTGTTATTTCCATTGATAGAAGCAATATCTTTTGCCAGATAAACAGGAAGTGCACCTTCAACCGGGAGCAATTCTTCTGCACCATTCCCCTTATTCTCAGCCGCATCATTTGAAAGGTTAATTTCTCCGAATTTAACATAAGATGACTGATGCTGATTAATCCCATCAGTCTTCTGGGACTCTTCCCTTTTGAGAGTCTCGGAACATGTCTTATTTCCGCTATCATTGCTCAGGGAAGTGCAATTATCTGATAAGGAAGGTTCGGTCCGCTGCAAATTTGGATTTTCAACGCCTTTTTCCCCCTCTAGTGTATCTACAGAAACAAGATTCTTTGAACATGATCTTTCATGGGAACTGCCAGGATCGCTAACCGAGTTTTGCGATTCAGCCTCGGATAATTTCAAGACTCTCAGTAGCTCTGCTTCCTCATCAAGATCCCCTTTTCTTAATATTTTCTGACCAGACAAAGAATGAGGAGACCCGTCAAAAGATTTGGTTTTCAAGAGGCAAGGAGAGGGAACTCCCAGAGTGGCAGTTGTTGCAGCAGCAAAATCCACACAATCTCCAGAGTTACTTTTACAAAAAACCTCCATATTTCGTGCTTCCAGTGCAACAAGCTCTTCCATAATTGCATTGTAGGATTTTGACCCAACGGCAGAAGCAGTTTCATAGTCCTGCCACACATGTGTACCATAAAAATAAACCATCAAAGTTCCTTGTCTAAGGGTTAATCATGTTTGTTGAGCAAGCAGGCAAAGAAACACTGAAATCCTATACACATAACAAGCTTCCATGGATTACCCTAGGAGCTTGGCAGGACCAATATGATGACATGATCGGTACCCCATCGAGCCATAAAAGATGCATACGACAATAATACGATCAACAAAGGAAACAATAGCAATATAAATACACAATTCTTATTAGCTTTGGAGTACCTGGGGATCAACTATCCAACCATGATAGAGAGGAATATCAAGCAGATCGAATATGGCGCACTCTGAAGTGAACTCAAAATCGTCTGTTCTGTATGTTGTACACATTATTCAATACAAACCACGAAATGAACTGGTTTGTAGGAGGAAAAAAAAACTTAAAGAAAGAAAGAAACGAAAAGGCTAACCTCCTGAATTTGATATTTACATCAATCCCTGTAGCAAGACGAGGGAGTAAATCGATCGCATCAGCAATATTCCGCAGTTGATTTTCGACGTATCCGGCATCTTTATTCTACATTGCCGAAAGAAAGGATTTATCACTACGAACAAACTATACCAGCAGGAAGCAAATGAATCAAGCATAAAAAAAGGTCAAGAAATTACGTCGACATTACTGTTGGAATCAATGAGGCGCTCGGCCACCAGTGAAAGTAGTTTCTCCTGCGAAACTTCGGCTATATCGGGACTCAGGCTCAAATTGTTGCTTAAAAGGAGAACATTACCTGTCACAGACGTTCATTTTCAAAACTTAACTAGCTTCAAATTCAAATTTCCACCATAAAATGATAATGATGATGTCGAACAATTAGAAATTTGATCATGTTCATAATACAATCCATAAATGATGTACACATGTATATACTGTCCTGTTCTGTCATTGAGGTATTCCCGCTAAAAACAAGAGCAACAACAAAGAATCAAGCCAACAAGAGCTAAATATAATCAAATAATTGCGATGCTGTAAAGAAATCTATACTTGATCGCTCTGAGAAACAATGGAAAGAAAATTGAATCGAAATTCTTCCATTTTTTTAAAACTAAAATTAAAAACGTAAGACCTAAATCAAATTTTAAATTGAATTTGCAATCCAAATATTCCAATCAACAATTAAAAAAAAAAACAGAAATGGAAAGAGAGAGTTACAGATGGCGAGGAGAGGGCAAGGTCCATTGTCGTTTTGGAGAATAATAGGCGTAGTACGACCTAAGAACTGGATGGCCTTAGTCTTGTATGTGCAATCTTTAATTACTTCTTGCTTAGGTTGTTTTTCTTTCACTGCTTCCTCTTTCGATTCATACACAGAAGAAGACGAAGAAGCAGCCGCTGACATTTTTTGTTGGTCGTTTTCTTTGTTTTGATTATGAAACAATTTGATCACTGAAATTCTTTTATGTTACTGCTAAAATCTAAATCAATATTTCATAGAATTCAAATCCATGAGTGAGGCAAAAAATTTCTAGTATGTGTTGATTTTGCCTCGGGTTCAGGCAAGCTCCCTCCATGTCTTTCGGAACCCATTGCCAAGTACTAGTTGATTTTCAGATTCAGCCCTTAGCCCATAACATAAATGAGCAAAAAAATAAAAAGGTTGGAGGGTCCTGAAACTATATAAAAGCAACCTATTGAGATAAGGCTTAATGATTATGGGCTGGCCTGTGGTGGGAGTGGTAAAATTGATTGACCAAAAGCTTTTAAAAATTTAGGGTTAATAAATCATTTGGTACCTGAAATTGAGTTTAATATTCAGTTTGGTACCTAAGTTTTTTACCCCAGTTAGAATTTAAGTTTGGCTTCAATATATAGGTAGTCATAATCACACATATGGATGCACCATTATTCTACTGGAATTGGTGCTTATTGGTATTAGTTTGTTTCAGTGTATCGTTTTATGATTTATTGATATTTTAAAAAAATATTATGTATATAAAAAAAATACAAATATCAAATGAATGATATTAAATAAATTTCAAATATAAATTATTCATATACCAGCTGATGTATAATGTTTCGATAAAATTTTATTATTATTTATTATCATAATGGTAGATAGTCAGAAAATTAATATTTTTTTAATATTATTCATGCACGACTCAGTGCACAATGTTTTGGCCAATGCGACTGAAATTGAGTGGAACAAATTGGTAGGACTAGCATAAGTTGAAATTTTAACTGATGCGGAAAATGGAGTTGGTTACACTAGTTTATTATTGGAATGGTGCACACTAGTTGGAATATTAGAAATTGGTACCAAACCAACTATCCCTCATTCAATATTCAATTTGGTTCCCAAGACAAACGGTATCATGTAATCCAATTAAAATTTGACACGTGTGCTCTAGTAAAAAATATAAATACTTAATCGGAACAAAAAGAACACTCATTTATTAAATTGAACATTGAAATTAAACTTAGATACTTAATTGGAACAAAAAAAAAAACTTAAGTATCAAATTAAACATTGAACTATATGGGCCTAAAATACTAGTTGGATGATTATTTTCACAGTTCACATTGCACAAATGAAAATCATTCCAAGAGTTCAATTATTGTACAAATATGACAATGTATGTTGTGATTTGAAATAAAACAAGTTCAAATATACATTGTATTAATCGACGGTTCTCTCAAAAATTGCATGTTAAGATCCGCCACAGAACTAAAAGAAAACAAGTTATAATTCTCTTAGTTACATTATTCAGACTCAATTGAACCACGGATATATTCATCATTGCCTATGTTATAGAAAATACAAATACAATTCTCCAAGAAAAAGAAAAAACTAACAAGATCAACTAAATGAAATAAAGGTGTTCACAAATCAGGCCAGACCAGATTAATGAAAGTTGACATTTGACTTGTAAGTCAAACCTACATTCCAGTTTGCAGGTGCAACATTCCAACATATGATAGTCTCCTTGGATGTGTATGAAGTGATCTTGAAAGATAAAGATTGGCCCATAAGTGTTGCAAATGCTTGATATGAAGCTCCCCAATTATGACTCATACTAATCCACCCTGTTTTGCTTCCTTTGACCCACATTTTGGCAATGTCACCGCCTCCTCCTACATTCATCACATACACTAACAACCAATACCCATTCCCTTGAAAATAAAATCGAAGCCCCCCTCGTCTTATACACGGTACCCTGCAAGAAATCAAAAATTCAAAATTATAAAATAACGATCATAACATTACTTTGTAGAACTTTCTTGTTTAGTTTGATGGTTAAAAACTATTTACCCTTATAATTTATCAGAGTTCGTACTTTCGAGGAGCAAGTGATGAGCATTTATTTAGACAGTTACTTTTGGACATAATATTTGGACATAATATGTGTAGCATGAGTATATCCCTATTCAAAATCATTAAAAAAAGTCATACCTTCGGTACATGATAGGAACAATGCCGGCTTTCCACTGAGCAATTTTCATAAAAGCGGGCTTCGACATGTCAAAATGGACTCGTGGAGGGTTGCACCACCCACCATTGTTGGTGTCTTTGGCCCAATTCGGAGGGCAAAGGTTTGTAGCCGTCACGGTGGTGAATTGAACCCCACTGTAGCACCAAGGCGACTTTACACACTTTATTTGATAACAAGTCCCACAAGCAAACCCATTGTTGAACAATGTTGTGCTCAGTGCAGCTGTGTCAATACCATAACCATTGCTAAACAAATTCCCATACCCACAAGCACCTCCTGTAAAGAAAACAACATTTAATTATAACCGATTATTCTGGATTTCATGTCTGAATATTCACCTGTAAACACGTATAATTTACGACATAACATACCCATAGTCTCGGAGGCGGTTTCATCGCCGTAAAAGGTTGCATGGGCGAGTGCCCAAGGGCTTGGCCGGTACACTACGGCAGCTACAGAAGGTCTGCCGATGATTGTCAATGCTGTTAGTGTCATAAAAAGAAACACAAAGCTCCATGAATTCATTGAAAAAGACATGGTTTTTTTTTCTATGAGACCTTTGATCAAACAAGTTACGAACAATTAATTCCTGTTATTGACTCTACATGTTTACATTATATATAGTATTTGCAAACTCACCAACCCGACCGGAGATGGATTCAGAAAACCGAAATGCATGTTTTTCTGACACGTTCATGAAGCTAAAATTCTCTGAAAGTCAAACTCGAAATTTTTGAAATGGATATTGAGTTATCATGTATTTGCTTTTAATATTTGTCAACGTGCGTGCAGGTTCTATTTGTGATTTTTTAGTTAGATTAATTTAATTATTTTAATTTTTGTCCTTTACTCCCAACTAATCAAGTTTGATTAATGTATGATATTCCAAAAGTTCAAAACTTATAAACCGGGAGTTAGATGAGATGGAAAATATTTTTTTATCTTGACCAGTGGTTAAAGGTTTAATCATTGTTTTGAGTATAAAGTAACTTTAAAATTTCGGTGTGTAAATGTTGACGGTTAACTATTTTAAAAATATTAAAACTAAATTAAAGTAATTTATAAATGTTGAAGGTGCTGCCGCCTTAACAGTTACTGACTGATGGCTGTCGATTCCACCAATATAAACCTACACCTATTTTGCAAATTAAAAGCAGTATAGGGAGTAGGGTCGATCCCACAGAGACTGGAATTACTGAAAAATTGTTTGTTTCTTGACCAGATTAGTGTCTGGGCAGTTGTCATGCCCGCGACGTTTGGGGGGATATAAAATATAAAACCTGAAATAAACACAAAAAAAACGTAAAAAGCAAAATGTAAAGATGAAATAAAAATAAATAACGAAATAATTTAAAGGAAAATCAATTAAACTTAGCTCAGCTTCAAGCACGAGTTTTTCCGTCTTTGACTCGATCCTCGAAATTAAATGAACTCCTCTTTTCCGATAAGCTAGTTATAGCTACCAAGGACGCCTCGGACACCAACTCTTCCTTGTGTAAATTAGTTATGGAACGTCCTATAACTAACCCTTACCGATCGAACAACCAACGAAACGTTCGTGATTTAGAACTCCGGCAGCTTTGCGTTTTAGAAGAGCCTAGCTCGAACCAATGCCCTCAAACGTTGGGACATTTAAATCCGGTTACTACTTCCCTTGACGGAACCAAACAGCAGTCCCCACTTGGCACGCCAATGTGTTCACGGAAAACCAATTAGACAATCGATCCTTTCGGAATTCCAACTGTACGTCTAGCCACACTAACTCAAACGACGTCTTTTTTGACTTAGTGTTGTCTCGACTTTGTGAGTTGACGAAGTCATACTCTTGATCCGGAGAAATAATAAATACCGAAAATTAGGAGTTAAACGGCTCGGGTTCATAACTCACGAGTTTTTGACGGGGTTAACACCGGCTTAAAGTGAAAGGGGTTTTAGTGTGGCATGAATTTAATCATGCTTGAAAGTGATGATGATGGATTTATGTGAAGGTGATGGAAATTGGAAAGGAAAAGTATTTGCAAAGAGAATTAGACAAATTTTGTAAAAGAAGACAAAATAATCTAATGCTCAATTGAATTAAGAAAAAGAAAAACAAGGTGGATAATGGAATTCCCAAGTGAAATAGGAATGTAAAGACAAGTGAATAATGGATGATTTCTAAGAACTAAAACCCCTATTTATATAGATAGGGTTTACTAAAAATAGCTTAAGAAAATTAATATAAAATCTAAAATAATAATAATTAAAAATAAATAAAATTAAAATAAACTTAAAATAGAATTTCCTATTTTTGGCTTTTCACAAAGTCAAATTTATGACTAGTCCTTGGCTTGCTCCATCTCTTCGCTTTGGCCCCAACTCAACGATTTTTCTTCTAATTTGGCCCCTTTTCAGCTTGCTTTTAATCAATCGCATCCCTGACAAGAATTAAATCATAAAAACACTTAATTAGCGGGGTTCAATTCATCAATAAACCAAATTAAGCACAAAAAATATGCAATTTGACATGTTTATCACTGACTGAAAAAATATAATTAAATGATCACTTCATAATTTTTCATAGTTAAATAATAAAAAAATATTAATAATTAACTTTTTTTTTATATTTAAAATTCAATATATATATGCGGCCATGAAATATATAATTTTTTTTTTAGGTTCAACAAAAATTAATACTGACACCTTAAAAAAATTAATACTGACATATTTAGGGTTTTTTTTTAGTAGTTTTTGGCAAGCATGCTTTATAAATGTCAACCTTGCAAAACGCAATTTTAATCCATTATCAACCTTATGCTATCTCAAACCGACCAACTATAAGTTCAAAAAAGAAGGAAAAAAAAGAAAACACGACCAAGTATAATTTAGATTATTCGTACTATATTAGATCAGTTGGCAAGTTCATTAACTAAAACTCGAGTACAAATAATTAAATTTAAAATCAAACCGTTTAAAAATATTTTTTTGAAAAATAGGTTTTTTCTTCTTCTAAAAATATGTTTTGAATAAAATTTAACTTTGAATCGCTTAATTGAAATTGAATTTTTTTTTTTAACCTAAAACAAATTTTTTGCAATTTCATTACTTAATATTTAGGGTGTTTTTATTTAGTCACTCAAGCGTTAAATCTCTAATAGTAGATGACTATACACGTCACATTATGTTTACACTTTCATTTTTATCAACTAACTTTTGAGTTGATTTCATTTTGGTAATCAAAAAAATATTCTTTTTAAGTATTGATCAGGTAAAAAAATAATATTAAAGATTAAAATGAAAAAAGGGGTAAAAATTAAAATAATGCATTAAAAATTTGTCATATCCTACTTGTTTACCTCTCATTGAAAATTCTAATTTTTTTTAATATTGAAATTTTATATTTCAAAATATCAAAATTAATTAAATAAATTATTTTTTTCCTTAGATGTGTTAACCAATTTGTTACTATAATATTGAAATTAATTAAAGCAATTCCCTTCTAAAATTTAAATTTTCATTTTATTTTTCCATTTTTACGTTAGTTAACTGGTGACAAAAAAACAATTGAATAATTAGGTAACCATTTTGTAACTTTTCATAATTAGTGATAAAAAAAAGAAAAAGAATAATTAGATAACTACTAATATGGTTTGTCATAAATTATAAATATTTAACCCTCACAATATTTAAACAACGAAATAAAATTAATATAGTAAATTGTTAATGTTAAGGTAATTATGAAAAAAGAAAAAAAAATAATGGCAAGAAATAGAAATTGAATTAAAAATCGAATAAATAAATATGAAAATGGGCATTAATTGAGACATGTATCAAGGTCAAAATTATATGATGTTGCTATTGTTTCACTTTGTTTCGATAAGACACTTTTTTACGAAAATTAATACTATTTTAAATTAAACAAATCCTTATATTATTTTGTAATTGAAACAAGCTCGACTTTTATTTATGAAGGCCTTGAATTTTAGTATAAAAATATTTTTGAAGTTTTAAATTAATTTTTATTTAATACTGATGTAAATTTAATGAGAATAAATTATTGAATAAAAAATAATATAATATTTTTTTAAAGTGCTAATATGGCTTTGAAATTTTTTGTAAATTTTATATTGATGTTAAATTGCTTGTAATTTCTAATGCATCAGCAAAAAATAGATAAGAGCCTTAATTTGAAAATATCTTTACTTTACAAGACCTTTATAGGTAAAAATTATAAGTCAACTTTCTAATAAACTACATTAAAATCATGGTTGCTGCTCATCTGTGTTCTAAATAAATATGTAAAAACTATCATCATACCTTGAGAACAATGGAGAGCAAAAAAAGAAAAGAAAAAAAAAAGATTTTATCAGCAATAAAATTCAGGGTTCATAAAAAAATAGTACTACAAGCATTTACTACCTGCCAAGGAATGCAACTCGTATAAGAGGAGATTCAATTTACTGTTATCTGCATTGTGAACTTTGGGTCAGTCAAATAGCAGCTGCACCGTGCACGCTCATTGCTTGAAGCTCATATCCAGGGAACCTTCCATCTCGGTTTAACATACCATACCCACTCAAATGGGGAGATCCTTTTCATTCAAGCAACTCACTGCAGCCAAATCAGTTGATGACTATTTTATACAGCCTTTGAACTACATATACACTCAGGGTATGGATTTTCATAGAAGGATTCTTCGGTCCTAAAACGTGCTTTGCCTTTTATTCCAGGTGAGGGACCTTTTCGTGTTCTTGGAGCTCCTTGTCTACATCATAAATACAAAAAAGAAAAAAAAAACGAACATCAAATTTCATCCAAAATTATGCCATTCCATTGGACACTGTCATGAGATACTTCCAATTTTGTACAAGTTTCCACGGCCAAGCTGTTTTGTTACTGTCTGATCATTCCATCAACCATACCAGTTTTTTACATTACAAAAGAATGAATTTTTTAACAAAAATGATTGATTTTCTCTTTGATCTAACATATAGGGACTAATTTACCCATTTTTTAGTAGAAGAGGTAAAATGCAATCTAACTCCTAATACAAGGGCTTCCATGGTATATTTAAGTAGGTCCACATGGTACAAAGGGTCTAATTCATGGAGAACTGATAATTGCTAGTTGCAACATAACTACCTGTTTTTGTGCATTTGCTGCACAAGATCGGAGAATGAGGATGTTTCTCTGAGCTGTCCACTTTCTAACTCATCAAAAAGCCTGACTAGTCCTTTCCTGTAAAATATATATATTGACACACTTGAGATAAGAATATAAATTGCTTGAATAAGAATAATATTTCTTTCGGAAAAAAAAAAACACAGAAGTATTCTTATACCATAGGGTCTCTCATAATACTAAGTATTTCTAGAAAAGAAGTTAAAAAACCATTATTAAAGTTGATATCACCTTGTATTAAAAGAACCAGACAAACTAACTAACAAGACCAAAGATCAATGGTTCATGTCCTCATAGAAAACCTTGTCCTAAAAAGAACCAAAAAATACTTTCACTGTCAGTAACCTGTCTGGGGTGATTGTCTTCCGATGGCCTAAGAATCTGCGGTGCCCCTCAACTGCTCGTGCCATGTTACCTGAATATGATGGAACAAACACATCGCTTTCCAAAGAAACAATGTAATCTAGTGCAGCACTTTGAGATGCATGCTTAGCAAATGCATTCAACTCTCCCTTTGTTGCCAGTTTTTCCTGTCATCAACATAAGTACCAAGTCATAAGGCACCACATCCTCATGGCAGACTATGCATATCAAGCTATTTATAGCAAAGACAAAATATGACTTGCAGACCTTGAAAACTAGATTTGGAAAAAAAGACATAAGCTCTGAAAGGCGAGCATCGCCACCATAAATTTCACCAGATGCAACATAAATTAATGTTGATGGAGGATAGCCAATAGCTTGAAGAAATATCCCAACTTCTTTGGGGGTTAGTGGACAAAAGCCACCTATCCTCTGTTCGGTAGAGTTTATATCTTTAACCTTCCAATGCTTTGTGTTCTCCCTGGAAAGATATTTAGAAAGTTCAGTATAAGCGAAAAAATGCAGAAATGCTTAAGCGCCAAAAATATGACTTCTTTAATAATTAACTTGGTCAATCTAGTCACATTATTCCCCATTTTTTGTAAATTTAACTAACAGAGAGAAACATCTAAAGCACATCAAGGATAAGGTGAAACTAGCTAACCTCTTTCTGAAACTTCAAAGAATTAAATACAAAGATTTGAAGTCCATGTCTCGAGACTGTTATCAGGTTAGTTTATTCATTAAGGTTCAATTGGTAAAACATCTAAAATACTTGAAGATTAGTACATGGTTTACTGGATGGCAAGTAATCGACAAAGCAATTACCCAGGCCATATGAACAAGCCAGGGGCTAATATTCTCATTGTAGAAGTTCTTCTATGTGTTTTCAATAAGGGCCAGTTTACCATTGAGGTTGAAAAGTGCTTCCGAAAATTTTGACACTGCTTACCATAGTTGAAAACTGCTTTTGAAAAAAAGAGAGTCTATTTTAGACATGATGATGTAAAGCAGAAGATATGTTGGACTTCTTTAAAGAGGATAAGAAAGTAATTTCAACCAAAAGCTAAAAAATTTGACTCTTTGGCTTGAGCTAAAATCTCAGTTTAAAAACATGGTTTGGTTCGAAAAGCTCCTTGTTTACTATTGCTTTTGGATTGAAATCATGGTTTGGGTTCAAAAATCACTTTTCAACCTCAAAGGTAAAGCCTAAGACAAATTGAATTTATGATGAAGAAACGAATTCTTGTTAAGACTGAAAGCAAATGCATTAGCACAAAGGATAGGTTCCCACCTCATTATTTTCAGCTCTTCAGATTCTGCATCAGTCAAACCAGAAGTACAACCAGTAAAAGCAAGCATGTCTTTCTCATATCTTAAGTGAAGTGCAATGTATTTTCCACTCCGCATTCTCAGATGATCCACCAGCTTCTGTCGTGTCATCATCATGCATACTCAGAACATAATTTAAAAAGGAAGCCCCGTAAGAGACCTCTTAAATGCATCAAAACTGAAATAAACATGAATGCGTTGTGCTCAATTATATTCTACCATTACATGATGAAATTTTTATAAGGTCTTAAATTCTAGCTGCTTTTAAAAAGCTTCCCATGCCTTTTCTTCATGTGTGCAGGCAGTACATTAACATGGGCATCAACATCAAAGAGTAGCAATTCACCTTTCCTAAGCTCTCAATGGGGGGAGAGAAGCGGAGAGCATGATATAGAGCACGACATCTCAACCTCTGTATGTCAAGAGGAAGATCATTGTTCGCAAGTCTAGAATCTGATTTAGCAACATGGATCACCTGCAAATTTTTCTTGGTCAGCATACTTGGAATTAAAACTTGCCTTAATTTTTCATTTTTTTTCACATCCTACATAATTTGGGGAAAGAGCATGCAGTTTTAAATTTTATTACTACAATCTGGAGAACTTTGCCTTAATATTGAACTACCTAGAAATTCTTTAGTAAAAAGAATGAATTCCTTTCTACTTGTTGTAACTGCATTAAACAAAAAGTAACAGTGAATTATACTCTGAAAAATGTTAACTCAGACAGATTGCAATGCATCAATGTAGATCAATCACATCATGAATGTCTCTATAAGAAGGTATCTAAAAGAAGCCACAACCAAAAACAATAATGCCAACAAGTATAGCAAAGAAAATGGTTTATAAACCTGATGATCATTCCATAGCTGCATCATTTCTTTGTAGTATCCCATGCTAGACCAGGAAGTAAAGTGCTTTCGTGCCCGAGGAACAAGTTCCAGTTCCTTTGGAAGCTCCCTAACAATCCTCACGTCTCCTTGTAAAGTTGTGATGAAATGAAGCTCATCAAATATATCAGAAAATGTACTGTTTCATAAAATTCAAGATAAGATACCTTGAGTAATAACTGGAAACTAATTAAGATCAAAACAAAGTTAAGAGAGAAACAAATGAGAATACCTTGAGTCTTGCCAGAAGGATCGTCTATCCAGCTGGGGAATGACTAAGGTCGCATTCATTATGTGTGCCACAGCCACCATGTCTGATATCTACAAGAGAATGGTTACCGAAGTTTTGGTCAATGAACCAACAAGGCAGCATCTGGGAAACTTGAAAGCAAACAACAATGGAATTTAGAGCTAACAAATGCATTCAACCACATGTAAGAAACTTGAAAGCAAACACAACAGATTGTAGAGCTAATAAATGCACTCTATGAAATACAAGTTCAAGCAAGTCAAATAGGATAACATAGAGACAATTTTTTTGATGTGCCAACTGTTAAAAGCTTTCACAACAACTTTTATTGACCCCAAACACTATAGAAGTGTAAAAAATGATATGCAAATTGCTCTTAGAATACAAAGCATCAAGCGCTTAGCTCTGACTTAAAATAATAACTATTTCATATCATTTTCATTCCTTGGATTATATAAGATATGCAAAGTACTCTTAGAATATGAAAGTTCACCTCATTGTCATTCCTAGGATTATATAAGATATGAAATATATAAAATAAAGGTTTTTACTATATACTATTGTCAAGGGTTAAGGCACGGTCTAGGGCCTAGAACTTTATGTTGCCTCAAGTGCAAGGCACAAAAGAAGCACCCGCCTGAGTGAAGTAAGGGACGATATGCATATGTGTCTCTTTGTGTCTGCCTGTGTATATATAAGATAGCTTAAGACATACAATTATGATAATAAACTCTGAGGTGTGGTCTAGTTTATTTACAAAACATGCAACTTTTTCTTTGGGCAATATGCATGATTTTCTTACGGTCCCATGTTTGCTGTTGAATACTCACATATTGAGAAGTAAGAATTTGACGCTATCACCTTTCTTGCTAGTAGAGGTACATCTATTTTAAAAGTTAAAAATAAATTAAAGAGAACTTCAATAAGGAGGGCATTTTTAATGCGTATAGTCTAAAAAAGAACATAATAATAATAATAATAATAATAGGGGCACACCCAGGCAAACCAAGTGTGCACCTGATCAAATGAGCCTTGCCCGAAAGTGTTTGAGTTGCTTTGTTGTTTAATGCTAAGGTGCAAGGTGAAGGCCTACCTAGTAGCATGCCTTGACAATCATTTATAATTGGAAATTTTCATATTCATACAAGGAAACTTCTGAACTTTCAATTCTAGATTAAAGTTTAAAATGAAGAATTTCTTCTTGATCCAAATTATTTATTTGAAACTTAAAGAAAGTAAAGGCTTTCTAGAAAAACTCAAACATAACTGGTTATACTGGCAAGAAGTCTTTCTTCAAAACATTTCTCGCTCTTAAAATGAACATCCTCTTAAAAGCATACACCTTGACACATTCTTAGCCTATGCTTTTTCATTTTAAAACGAATAAAAGAGGACCTGGAATGACAAAACAAGACGATATTAACTTCCTCTTTTATGAAGAGCAGAGGAGAAAAAAAGTTATTAAAAAGTATTTTTCACTTCCAGGAAGGCACAATGTAGCCATGCTGCTTCGACTCTCTATTTCTTAAAGTAACTGTATTCAACATATATTCAGACATGAGTATAGTGATATGACCCTCCAAAGACTCTCCAAAGATATATATATATATGAAAGCCTAGAAAAAAAATTAACATATCTATGTCAGACACATCCATTTCCAACACTTACTCCTGTGTCTAAGTAACATAACCTTGTAGTACAAAATACAAGGCTAAAATGCAAGAAGACGGGTACAATTATTAATGCCATAAACTCAAGCAAGTTTTTAATTCTATGAAATCATAGGATGTGACTCTGGATGTAATTAGACACATTGAAAAAGCAAGCAAAAACAAAAGAAAAGAAATAGATGTAAGTGAACATACACCGGTGCGCATTTGATTCAATCCTCCATTGCTTTTCACTGTTAAATAGCGGTCAGATCCTTGTGCAGCTGACATCACATTAAATGGAATTAGGAAGTATAAATTACAAACAAATAAACAAATATACAACTACACATTGATCAAAAGAGTAAGCTCAGCAAAAGAACTGCTCCAAAAGAAAAAGGCAACAGAGTACAGACTAAAATTGTAGACTTTACCTTTATATCTGCTCGTAGGCTTGACACATGGACGTAAACCATGGCGAGAAGGGGCATCCCAAAGTTCATCATCAGCTGTCTGCATAAGTCAAAATGAAATTAGAGAAGCAATTTATCATTAAATTCCCTTTTTACGCAAACTACAACGGTTTTCCAAAATTAGATTATACATTTTATAATAACAACACCACCTAGATAGCTGCCAATTTGTTCATATAATTTTCAGATACCGCAAAAAGACAATGACCCATTTTTCAAAAGCCTCGAATATAAGTACCCATTAAGAGAAACAGAAGAAATATTGAATCAGAGACCTGTAGAAATTTAGTTTGAGGGGGGGATTGGATGGAGATAACTGGGGCGGGGTGGTCTTCCACAATGTTGCCAGCGTTGAAGACAAAAATGTAGATTGAGAAAGCAAAGAGGAGGAATATGTAAAGAGCGACGGCCCTGGGAGATTGTTTCCTAGAGATAAATTTGGTTGTTGAAGCTATTCTCATATGATTATGAGACGAGCCCCTATTGTTTACCATTCCAACAAGCAGATCTCCCGCATCACTTTCTGTATTTCCGCCTGCCAGTACTATATAATTCACATTATTTTAAAGGGTAAACTACATTCAATAGTACTCAACTATTAGTAAGTTTTAACTTTAGTCACTTAATTATAAAAAATTACAATTTGATCATTAATGTTTTTTATATTGTTTTTTTTTTCAACTCAGCCATTAAGTGTTTAACGGAATACTGACATGGAACATTTTCTTGCCCCTAATATGCTGATGTGGATTTTTTTTACACAGTTAAAAGTATTCTTTTGGTCACTTAATTATGATTTTTAATGTGTCTGAATTGATTACTAGGGTTTACAATTTTTATTGAGTGATTGTCTTTCTCTCTCTCCCCTTAAAGCTCTATTTTCATATTTATAAAGATTGGTCCATTGATGTGATATACTAGATTTAAATAGGTCATATGCATGTCAACACGTACCCTCACTTAATATCCTCACTTCATATCAGCATGTGTCCTCCTGGTATGAGTTCGCCAGCATGCTGGCAAACTGCGTCTTAGCGAAACCTACTGGCGAACTGTGTGGTATGCGAGCTCCTAAGCAGAGAGCTACATAATCATAAGCAATAATCGGTTGGGTCGATTTTAGCCAGATGGCGGGTTGGCTAACCCTATAACAACTCTTTTTATAGTTTTTAATAGTTATATTCATCTGTACTGTGGGTGAACTTTATTGGCTCCTGTTGACAATGCTTCTGCTGCATAGTCTTGTCTGTTAAATAGGTAATCTATGTAACAATTTTGAGATGTTAGGATCTTCTTTTAGTTGGAGTGCTAGACATTTGTACTTAGGTTGAAATTCAGTTTAGGTTCTTGCCTTCTCATTTTTTTTAACCGTTTGTTTACAATCTGCTGTCAAGTGAATTCATGGATTTATTGATGTGAAAAGTTTTTCATTCAGGTGGAAGCAATTTATGTTGGTGTTCTGAAATATATTCTCAATTTTCTTTTACTCCCTTGAACTGTTCTTTCTTTTGAGTACAGCTATTTCTTTCATTAAAATGAGAGGAAAAAGAAAGGGTAAATGGCTGAAAACATATGCATTCTGCTGATGGTGATATTGGTTGTGAACATGTAAAATCTGAAATTTGGGGTGCAACTTGTGTCAGTACCTGATGATGATGATATTTGTTTATTGCCTTATGTGTTGGTTTCAGATTTATGGAAATTCTCTCGATATTTGCTAGTGGGTGGATGCACTCTTGTTGATGTGTTTCTTTAGTCATTAAATTTATGATTGTGAAACACTCTTAACTTGGCGGATAAAATCCAAGCCGTATATGACAAGGGAATGTAGGAGCAACATACTTTAGTTGCCGTGTTCTGTTGGATGGTAATCAATTGCTTCTCTTTCGGATGCTGTAATGTGTACGTTTGTTTTAGGAAAGATGAACACTTGTTTGCTGATTTGGCTGAAATTTTACCCAGAGTTATATGAAGGCTATTCTATTAATGTCCTTTGTTATCTTGCATTCACATCTACTTTAAAGGTGCCCAGAATTTGGTCTATCTGTCTGATCCGGTGGGTCCTCAGCTCCTCTAATTCCATCGCCACCTTGGTTGCTGCCAATGGAGAGGGTGTGATTATGGGTACCATTGCGCTTCCTCTTCTGATCGAGTTAGCGGCTGATGTCATTTACGGATACGGTGCCAGTCACTCTCTTTGCCAGTTTCGGCTTTAACCTTGGAGGCATTGGATTCTTTTGACGGCATCAACTTGCCTTGTCAGAGCTGAGCATGCCAAGTGCAAAGAGCAGAGGTATTTATGAATCGAGTCGGATCAAGTGTTAACACACTTTATATTTGTACAAGTTCAATTTGATATGAAATATAAATTTAAAATTTTGTTAATAGCTGTTCATTTTAACATCTCCATATTATAAAAAAAACTAAAAATAGATTTATATAATTTTATTTCAATATTTAATAATTCTTTATAACTCTATTTACTAAAATTTTATATATAGTAACATTTGTTAATATATACATTATAATAGTATTGTATATTACTATAAATTTAATTCTCGTGTAATAAAATACGTAACATAATATATATCATTATAAACTTCAAAAAATGTTTGGCACAGTTTGGGCTGTGTCATCTCCATCCCCTACCCTTAATATTGTATCAAAAAATAAAATATACTAGTTAAGTAGGGCTCAAACCATTGAATGTTTAAGCTCAAATTTTACCCACTTTTAAACGGATTCTTTTTTTTACTTAAGACTTCCTAAATTCTAAACGAACCTTCAAATTTAAATAGATAACTCGATCACGAACAGATCTAGTGAAGAGATGATTGCTAGACTTTGATGCTAATAGTTCTGTTTTCTTCTATTGTTTAATTTAAAAATATCTGAAAAAGGCTAGTTATGTTGAAAGAACAAAAACAAAAGCCCACACATAACCCCGGATCCTCAAACGAAGCCTATCAACTATTTTTGTGGGTTTAACTGAACTAACACCATAGTCTTCTTACATGGGCTATAAAAAACAATGCTATTGCTTGCTACCCCTCCTCCATATCTATTCACTTTATATACCTTACGTCAAAAAGTAATTTAATTTTTTCAGTTAAAAAATTTATTTATTTTTATTATTAAAAATTAGCATGGCTGATGGAATAATCAAATAGTTACACATGGTGTGTCACATGTACCTTATGCTGATATATAAGAATGAAATTTTAATAGTAAAAATGAATAAAATTTTTAATAAAATGATCAGTTTGCTCCTTAGTCTAAAATTTATTGACTAATTTACCTTTTTTTAGGTAAATAAAATAAAATACAATCAAAATTCAATTTGAATCCTAGGGTCTCATAACATTTTTACCATGCAAATCTCATTTATGGAAAAAATACACATGCAAAAAAAAAAAAAAATCTTGACATTATTAGTTAAGTATCCACTTTCACATCCAACTATACATGAATACTATGTATTAGTTTCTAATCCCAAAATATGCATGTACTATTTGATGAATTCTATCCAATTCTTTCTAATTTGTTATCCACTACATTTTGTATAGATTGAATTTTATTCTATAATTATCCCAATTTATTGTAATTATATAGTAATTACTAATCTCCCCTTCAAAATAATGTTTTAACACTACCAATCGGGTGGCATCCAAAGTTCAGTTTCTTCCCAACACCCAACCAAAAATGTTCTTGTGCAGCCAATTGGACATAGTAGATAAGGATTCAAAAAAGAAAAAGAAATTATAACAACATTAAAATATTGTCGGAAATAACAGAAGTCAAAGGTATATTATCTTTCAGTAAACATGTTTGGGCAACAACACATGATATCATTGATAAAAACAATGTGTTGATGATGTTATGTGATTAACCAGCAGGTGGGGAGTATGAGAACCTAATCCAAAATCCTTAGGGGGGTACCACGCAATCTTAATAAGGGGCTAAGTATTGTGCGGCAAAACCCTCTGTTTTCTAATTATTTTGTTAATCTACCAACACATGATCTTCTACAGAAAAAAGAAAAACAATCACCTTTATAGGCGGAGGCTTTTTTTATTTCAAATACGATATTTAGTAATCACAAGAGTCTTTTAATGCTTTCTTATTTACGAATAGGGATATACTAATGCTTGTAAACTATTTGAGTTTGATTTTAAAAACTCAAGCTTAATTCGGTAGTTATCAAATCGAATTCGAATTTAATAATACTTCGCCTAAATGGCTCAACAGTAAGACATATTGAATCCTCAATGAGATATGCAAGTTCAAACTTTAAAAATAACATTGTTAGAAAGAACAACCCCGAGCATGGATCCTAAATCAAGTATGGAGAATATAAAAATAAAATTCATTTTTAATATTTTATATTATTAAATTGCGCTGTTATTTTTAATTGAGTCGAGTTTGAATATGCGTGAGTTTAATTGAGCTCGAGTACAAATTTGATAAATGAACTCAAGTGGTTCAATTATATAACAAGCTGAACTTGAGCTTAAAAAATAAATGTTTGGTTGAGCTTGAGTATTCAAATTCAGCTCGACTTGATTGCACTCCTATCCACAAAACTCAAACCAATGTTTGTATATCGGGCTGATGATCGAATTGGTTAGGCATCGGTTCATCGATTTCACCTATTTGCTCAATTCACCCGATTCATTTAATTAAATCATTAAATTTTTTAAAAAATTAAAAATTAAAAAATTTACAATTCAACTAATTTTTTAATTATTTTAATTAATCTGTACTAATTCTTGAATCGATTTTACTTAACGAATGAATTACCATTTATATGTAACATTGTGAATTGAGGAAAGATATTTTAAATTGCAAGTCCAAATTCATTATTGTAGCGTAAACTAAAGGGTGAAATCAAATTCCAGGATTTCAAAAGGGAATAAAAAGCTAATATGAAATTTTTTTACAATGAACAATGAAGAAACTTGTCATTTTCATATCACCCTATTATGATTACTTGGTTAAAGGTAAATATAGTGGGACTGCTACTTGTTGAAAAATTCATGCCTAATCATTAAAGGAAAGTAAAAATCAACAACATCTTTGCTATTTGTTGAATAAGCCAATTGTGAATAAATCAATTATTTTGCCTTTTCTTTTTCTTTTTCAATTTGCTCCTTTGGGCACATAATAAGTACTGAAATTGGATTGTTAATGTATGCCTTGTGGAAGGGAACCATAGCGTCCATTTTCTACTTTCCTCGTAAATTATTATTTCGATTCTCATCCATCCGAAATTATTTTACATAAATAATATTTTTATTTTTAAAATTTGATTGTAAAACATATTAATAGAAAAATGGAATAAAATCAAATTAAAAACGAATTCAAGTACGTGAATATAAAATTTAAATTGAGCCATCAGTACCCGAAATTTAATAAAGATGAGAGACAATGAGGATGGAAGGACAGAACCATGCCGAAGAAATGGTGGTCAAAGCATGATTTAAAAGCTCAGGTTAGTAGTGGAGTATCACATGCACAAAGTTTGACCTTATCATGATTTTTTTATTACACTATCTTATTTTGTCGGCCAAAGATCTTTCAGTTGACAAATTTTAGTTACACTTTGGCATTGACTTTGAAACGTGAAAAATCATGTAATGTTTTGGAAATCAATTAAAAATAATAATGGCGATCCAAATCCATGCCTCAATCAAATTGCAGATTTAGGATAATGACTTCGAAAATATTATTTTTTATTTATAGTAAAATGAAAATAAATAATATATCGTCTCAATTTGATGAAAATTCATCATATAGAAAATAAAAATTAATAAAATTATCATAATAAAAACAAACAAAAAAGATTAGATATGAACTTAGCTCTAAATATTTTTTGAATTTTTAAATATGGTTGATAGATTTTGTAATGGTGGAGGATTAAATTTGTTGAACTATTAAAAGTTATGATCAATTTGATAAAATGTGCAAACATTGAGGTTTAAGTGTGATATATTTTTGTTAATTATTTAACATAGAGTAATTAAAATGGAATCAAATGATAACATTAGTGGTAAAATTGAAAGTTTTTTAATTTAATGACTAAAATAAAAACATGTTAATAGTTTAGTAACTAATTTTAGAATTTACCCTAAATTTTAAATAAAGAAAGAAGAAAATCACCTACTTTCTATATAATGGAAAGTATCAACGAATTTATTTTATTTATTTTTTAGTGTGACGTGTTTAATAACATTAGATGAAAACATGCTTCGAGTGTCTCACGGAGAGATTTGCGGTGCCGCTGTAAGGATCCTAACCCACTTCCCATCCCACTTATCACTTCCTCCAAGTATAACCCGGTTTAGAATTTGGAGCCAAAAGAAGCGCAAGCTGATTTAAAAAAAAATTTTAAAAACCAATTTAAATTGATGTGTTTAGATAAATTTTGAAATAATTAAAAATTATGATTAACTTAATTGGAATAAAATTTATTTTTATTTAAGTTATAATTAATTATTTTTTATAATTTAAAATAAATATTTTATATTTAAATAATGAAAATAATTCATAATTATTGTAATAATTTTATTTTAAAATATTAAATAAAAAGTAAATATTTTCTATTTAATTAAAATTTTCATTTTTCTAAAAATGTTTTTGAAAAAACCTTCCAAAATTTATCAAATCATAATCATAAACCATAAAACAAATCTTGAAGATAAATTATAAAATCCAAAATTTAAAATTAATAATAACTTCTTTTTAAACGTGAGTAACAAAGGGACCCAGCCAGATATCCATGTGCTGAGCTGTCTTCCACGTGTCAGCTCACTGTGGCCTCTGTACTTGACCCTTCACTGCTGCAAAAAGCCACCGACTCTAGCCAAGCTTTTCTAGTTGACGTATATTGGATATCTCCGAGATGACGTGGCCCACACCGGTGTACAGTTTGGCGGGAATATAAACCGTTTTCCCGCCATGTCCAATCCGAAGCTGGTCCCTTTCACCCTTCTAAATATTAACCTTTTAATTTCACAAGTTTTAACCGCCAATAACTGTCGCTTTAACAGCTTTGTTCCCACGTGGCATGCTTTCAACTTCTTAATTGTAGAGTTGGCTCGATATTAATTAATTTATGTACGTAATTATGTTCATAAGCCACTGTAGACGTAGACTTAAAAAAATGGGTAAACTCCATTTAAGGGTATTAAATTATTTTAAGTGAAATTTACCCAAAAAATTAAAAAAATTGAGAAAAATTGAGTCCCTCTTAATGTTTGTAAAGACGTGTACGTAGGAACCGGTGCACACGACACGGTGTAGCTAAACCGGAGAACGTGTTTTCTGACAACCCTGTACTTGATTTACAGACAGTGGGCCCCAGATGTATGTTTTGCGGAGTGTTGGTTCGACACGTCTTAAATCATCCATTTAAAAGAAATAAATTTTTATTGAAAAAAGTAATTTAAAAATAAAAAAAACTACTAAATAAATTCGAAAGCGTGCATCCACGACTACATCTGAACCCATGCGCGCGGTGTTTTTTTTTGCCTTTTGACAAATTAAATACGGCTACGTACAATTTGCCTTTTTTTTTTCTTTTTTATTTGACTAATAATTTTTGCTTTACAAATCTTTATCAATCAAGTTTGAATTTAAACATTTTAATACTCAGATTCCATAATTTATCATTTATATATATAAATAAGTGGTTAAGTTTTGTTACTTCTTTCGGTACCATTACATAATTTATGTATTTAATTTTTATATTTTTTTAAATTTTAGTTTTCGACTTAAATAATAATAATTAATTATATGTAAAGTTATAAATTTATTTTATTTTTCATTCTAAATTTTTGTACTTTTTGATATTTAAAATTTCGATATTGAAGTAAATAAAATCTATTAAATTTATTAATTAAATATTTTTTTAGCAGTATATAAAAATAGTAACATGAAATAATGTTATACATATAATAATATATTTTATTGTAAAATATTTTGAAAATAAAAAAATTTAACAACAACATTTTGTGAAAAGTAAAATTTCAAAACTCGTAAAATAAATAAACTAAAAGCAGTTGAATTAAAATATATGAATTAGATCTACAACTTATATATGGTACATAAGCCAATAACAAAATTTAATCAAAACAAAATAAGCTCAAATTAAAATTTGAATTTATATTTATTAATTTCAATTACTTATTTAACTTGATTCTATCATATCATACTACGAAGGAAATAAGTTCAGTGCTTGCACTCGCCTAATACAAATTGGTCCAACGTATGGGGTTCGAGTTTATAATCTCTTTCATAACGTGCATCCGAGCTGGACTTTAATCGACAACGTGGCATCATTAAATTTAACCACCGTGTAAGGAAAAAAGCAGGTCAGCACGGGCAGACTTAGTGAGCAGGCGTTACCCGCTCCATTTTTTTTCTTTTCTTCTCTGTATATATATATATATAATACACACACTAATCAAGGCGTAAAATATTACAATAATACAAACATTCAAACAACATTTTTTTTTTATATATATGGGAGCGCATGAAACCAGGAAAAAAAAAGCTTAAAACAACAAGGCGTGCTTTGCGTTTTCAACTCTTTAATTAAAGAAGAGTTTTGTGGGAGTTGTTAAAAAGTTGCGACTTAGTAGAAAAGGATTCAAAGCAGAAGAGCTTTAAATGTGTCCAGATTTTGGTCTATTGTTGGTTTCATAGGTGTTTCGAGACATTAAAAAAGGTTGTTCTTTTTTGGTGTTTACCGTAAAATTTGCAATATTTTTTTGGGGTTTCTTCTAAAAGAAAACAATGGAGTGGCATGCTTGTCTTGATGAATATCAAAAACTTGTTATTCGGATGAGTACTCCCAGGTTTGTAACAAAAAATCATCAAAGAAACAAAAACCCATTTTGTTTTTGTGGACTTTGCTGCTGATTTTGCTTTATTGATTTTTACAGGGTGGTAATCGACAATACCGTTTGTCGCACAGCGACAGTTGTTAAGGTTAGCTTCCGTTGAACCTGTCCGGTCTCAAATATGAAGGCACCCCCACTTTGATTTTTTTTTCCAAAGCTTTTTGGCTCATTCAATTTCTTGTTTACTTTGATTTTTCTTCAGGTTGATAGTGCTAGAAGACATGGAACATTGTTAGATGCTGTTCAGATTTTAACAGACCTTAATCTTTCAATTAAAAAGGCTTACATTTCATCAGATGGCCAGTGGTTCATGGATGGTAAGAAAAATATTTTTTTAAAGCATGAATTCTGAAATGAAGTCTGTTGGTAAAATTACCTTGGAGGCTCTCCTAGTAGGATTGTATTTTACCCATTCTACTCACAAAATAAGCAAATTACTCCATGTATGGTAGATCAAAAAATAAACTGGTTTTTTTGGTTAAAAATTTCATTCATTTCTACTGTTAACATGAAATTTTTAGCAGAAAATATTGGTTTACTCTTTGATCTAACGTAGAGTGTTAATTTACTCAATTTTTTAAATAAAGGTGGCAAAATGCAATCTAACTTCTAATCCAAGGGTACTTTTACCAAAGTTTGTTCTGTTTCCATGTTATAAATTTTGGGCTTTGCTCGAAATTGCTGTTACTGACTTCTTTTTTATGGATTTGCAGTTTTTCATGTGACTGATCTAAACGGAAACAAATTAACTGATGAGAGTGTTATTAGTTACATTGAACAGGTAGTTATTAAAACACTTAGATTTTATTTAGTGTTAATGTTCTTTTTTATTACATTGATTCGTTGTTAAACTGATGTATGTTCTGTTTGTTGTCGGGTTCTACAGTCACTTGAGACCACTTATCCTGATAAAAGCCTTGGATTTAATGGCTTAACAGCGTTAGAATTGACTGGAACAGATAGAGTTGGTCTTTTATCTGAAGTATTTGCTGTTTTAGCTGAGTTACAATGCAATGTGGTGGATGCTAAAGTATGGACTCACAATGGTCGGATTGCGTCTTTAATCTATGTAAAAGATTGTAATTCGGGGTCCCCGATCGAGGACTCACGACGAATCGACAGGATTGAAGCACGTTTAAGGAATGTTTTGAGAGGGGACAATGATATTCGTAGTGCGAGAACTTCAATTTCTATGGCTGTAACACACACTGAGAGAAGGTTACATCAAATGATGTCTGCAGATCGTGATTACGAACGGAAGTCTGATTTGCAATGTTGGACAGATTCGCCGGTTGTCAATGTACAAAATTGGACAGAAAGGGGTTATTCAGTCGTGAATGTTCAATGTGAGGATCGGCCTAAGCTTCTATTCGATGTTGTTTGCACATTGACAGACATGGAATATGTTGTGTTCCATGCCTCTATTAATACAGCTGGGGATAAAGCATATCTGGTACTATGTTGTTTCATGTTTTGGTTACAAACATTGGCTCCTAGATTTTTTGGACCTAAAATTTGTTGATTCTTGTAACAGGAATTTTATATTAGACACACGGATGGAACCCCGATTAGTTCGGAACCAGAAAGGCATCGACTGATCCAATGCTTACAAGCTGCAATCGAAAGGAGAGCATCTGAGGTATATTCCAATTCAGATCCTTCTCGATTTTCAATGTTCATCCAATATTCCAAACACTTACGCATACTAGTTCATATGTGCTTTCAGGGCGTCAGGCTTGAGTTATGCACATCAGATAGGCAAGGTTTATTAACTGATGTGACCCGAACGTTCAGAGAAAATGGACTGAACGTGACAAGGGCTGAAATATCAACCGCGATGGGCGTGGCAATGAATGTTTTTCATGTAACCGATGCGACCAGGAACCTAGCAGATCCCAAAAGTATTGAATCTGTAAGACAAAAGATCGGCTTAGGTAACTTGAAGGTGAAGGAACTACCATTTAGGCATCATCAAATGGCTGAAAGGGAGGATGAACACGAAATCGGGGTTGGCGGGGCGGTTCTGTTATCGCTTGGGAGCTTAGTGAGAAAGAACCTATACAATTTGGGGTTGATTAAATCCTATTCTTGAAGGTGACAACTCCATGGTAGGGGCAATTTGGTTGAAAAAAATAGACATTCTTTTGCTCCAGTTTTGGGGTTGATAGCGGTAAAAATATCATAGAGGCCCTCATATATATACGAGTTAGATTGCATTTTAACTCTTCTATTTAAAAAATTGGACAAATTAGTCTTTTTTGTTAAAAAATTCTATACAGTTAAAAATTAGCATACGTGGTCGAAAAATCAAATAGTGGCACATGATGTGTCAGATGCATGTCATGTTGATGCACAAAATCTTATATAAGTAAAAATGGATGAAAATTTTAACAAAAGAATTATTTTACTCTTTGATTTAACGAATTAATTTGTTCAATTTTTGAATTTAGAGAATAAAATGTAATTTATATCCTAGGGTCTCCATAATAGTTTTAACGGTTTATAGCCTCTGTGTATATGAAAATGGTGGAATTTGGTGTTATTTGTTGCCCACAATGGTTGCTAAGAGTTATTGTTTGGTAGTAAAGGAGGAAAAAAATGGTATAGGTGGTGGAAAAATCATGGTTTGTAATGGATAACATTTGTACATAATGACTTTCAAGTATTAACTATAATTGTTGACTTTATGTTATAAAATATATTCTTTTTTGTATACTATGTTTTGGTTGGGTCCATTAATGTAGTGTTTAGTTACTTAGTTGAATATTGTGGAGATATAAGGTCCTTTTTTTTGGGAACATATGGAGACATAAGGTCCTACACTTTTAGAGTTACTAAAAATGAATCCTTTGCCCAAAGGGTAAATTCTTCACCATGTTTTGTCCCTAATCATTACAAGTAAAATAGTATTATTAAAATTTAATTTTTAATTTAGTTGGTGTGTACAAATTATACTTAAAAAACAGGCCCAAGAAACCCAGCCTCAAAGCTACAAAATCCTAGCCTCTAAAATACCATTGTTATAGGAGGAGAGCGCTAGCGAATGTCGGAGTTGCTGGAGGCGAGAGTAGGAGATGTACTTTTCGCCGGCATGTAATGCCTTCGGGGGGAGACCATGCACGACGACCCAAAAATAGCATCGTGAATTTCCATGGAGCAGAAGGGAGCCAACGTCAGTGGAAGAACTTATGGCTGTTAAAGTGGCTTTAGCTACGAGTCAAACTAGCTGGTTTGGAGAATCCCAAACTCCGTCGAGCTCCAACTAGCAGGGAACCGAATAGATAATGGCACTAAACAAACAAAGGGATGAGGTTGCTGGAGAAAAGTTGAAAGGGCCAAGCCTAATGTCGAGGGTGGCATATGAGGGAAACCCTTACAAGGTGGTCGAAAATACCTCTTGGATTGCCGATCTAAGGCTGAAGAAGTAAAGAAAAGGTTCAAACATTATTCTGCCGAGAGCAAAGAGAAAAATAAAACAAAAAATGGGACGACAACAAGCATTTCAAATCAACTATTTGATGATGGAAGAATCCAAAAAGGACCTCATCAAATTAATGGGCTGAGGGAATGTCTCACTCATAAAGAGCAACTAGTCAAATAACATGTGGAGCTTACTTGGACACTCTTATTTTCATATCTAAGCCACTTCATACCTCGATTATCAATTTTTTACTGTTTTATCAAGTCATATTTTATCCTCCTTTTATAATTTTACCATTATCTATTTTAAAAGAACACTTTTTTAAAGAGCACCATGCACTAGAGAAAGGATTGTATGAAATAGTGACGTCACGTCATCTGTATCCCTTTCCAATCGTTCTATGCCATACCAGTATTCTTATCCTGAATTTCAATATTTTAATTTAGATTTGATTTTTTTCAGGATAAAAGCATGAAATTCAGGATAAGAGTACTGATGTGGTATAAAACTATTAAAAAGGGATACAGATGATGTGGCGTCACTGTTTCATACAATCCTTTCCCGATGCGCTAAGGGTGAATCTAAGGGCTAGCGGTTTAATAAGACGATGTCCCATAAAATGAATTTTTTTATTTATATTTTTTATAATTTATAAAAATTAATAATAACAAAGTTATACTTTAAATCCCTTATTAATAATAATAATAATAATAATAATTTAATTTAATCTTATAAAAATTATAAAAATATAAACTATTAAAATAATAAAATTATATTTTACTATTATAAAAAATTATACAATTTCAAAAAAATTTCCTTACTTCATCGGTTACATAAGCTTTTTTTTTCTACCTAAAAGACTCCACAAAGAAAAACAAACCACTCTGCTTGCCAATGCTCAATTCCTTTTTAGAACCTTCAATTCATCTCCGAACTCATCAAAACCACTTTAGATCTCCAACCCTGATTCTTGTGTATCAGTGGTGTATATATGTATATATGTATTAAGGCTAAGTTTGGTTCAATTTATTCAGATTTTTAGAATATTTTAAACTGTACATGATAATTGATTCAATTTTTATTTTTTTATTTTTTTTATTTTTAGATTTTCTTTGATAAAGTTTTAATGTTTTTTTATAAAACTTTTCTTTCATTAATAAAACTCTTTAAAAGAGGAAAGTACATCAGTGCCACCACACAGACGAAAAGAAAAAGAGGCACGAAGCCAAGTCAATTATCAGGTATGAATACTAAAACGCAAGTTTTAAAAATTAGAGGTTAAGTTTCCAACAAATTTAAATGGTTTAGTTAAATATATAATTAATCTTTTTAGCTTAATTAGATCAATTCACACCTACTCCCGACTCAACCAATTCAAAACCTTTCTCTAAATCGATACCTAATTAATTCTCAATTTAACTAGTCTAACCAACCGATCCGGTTCAGGTAATATCGCTAAAACGAGTTTTACCATACCCAATACACAATATTTTTTTGAAAAATATTTTTTATATAATTTTTAAATTATATTTACTAATTAATATAAATTTTTAGTTTCTATGTTATAAAATTTAAAATCAATTATAAATTAATAAAATTCAATTCAATTAACTTATGAAAAAAAATCAAAAACCATCAACACGAATCAATTTTCAATTTCTTAATTTTGTTTGCTCAACTTTAATATTATTATATTATGTATTGAAAATCAAATAGCCATGTTACTTGACTAAACTTTATTGGAATGCCGGCAATTAGCCTTTTCTGATTAGAAAAAAAATATAAATTAATAAAATAAAATAAAATAAATACATAAAATATAGTAATATTATTTTTCAGCATTAGCATCATGCGTTATTTTTTTAAATGAAAAGATTCTTAATCATCTGTTCTTATTTTCCCCTTTCGATGAGTTAGAAACCAAAATAAAATAAATAAATAAAGTTAAAGGCTTTTTTACCGACCAAAAAGATTAAATAAATTAAAGATGTTTACGAATTCCACTACTGTATTCAAGTAATAATAATATTTGTCATTATTAATAAATTAAAAAAAATAAAGAAAAAGAAAAGGTGTGGATGGATGTTAATGTTCATCGAGCTCATCAATAATATTTAAAACAAAAGTTTTGAAAATTAATTAAATAGTAGGACTTGGTTTGTTCTTATCTTAAATTAATTATTTAATACCACTATTTTCTTGTTTTCTGTAACTTACCTTTTAAACTTTGTTATAATATTTATAATCTCAAAATTAATTGCATTTCTAATGGGTCAGTCTTGTGGTCCATCCATGATTATAATATAAATTTGTTTATTTCTATTAAATCAGAATTACTTCCCTTTTTAATAAATAAATAACAATATTTTTTTATTTTTTTATTTATTTTTTCCTCTCATTTTCTTCGTAAGAAAAAGTATTAAATAATTTTATTTTTAATTTTTTAATTCGATGGCTTGACGAATTTTCATTTTAGAATTTATAATTGTAATTATTTATTATTGATTAAATTGAGATAATCGATCTAACTAAACCTTCTAAGTTGAATCAATACTCCAAGTTTAATTGATTTGTTTAAGTTTTAGAATCTTAAAATCGAATATTTACCTTTTTTTTTTTATTTAGAGTTCTTTATTTTTTTTTATTGACAGTGGTTTTATTAATAAGTTAAATTTTTTGTTACATATTTTATTTTTTAATAGTCATTTTTAAAAAATATATTTGGCTTTGCCGTTACATCTCACCAATTTGATGGGGCGTAACGTGTTAACGATTTTTTTATTCAGGATAAAAGTGAGCAAGGTATTTTATATATTTATTTTTGTTAAAATAAGTTTAATCTTTATCTCTTGGTTTTCAATCATAAATTAATTTTTATTTCATTAATCCGACGCCGAATTTAATGAAAAAATAACTAAAAATTCACAAAAATAGAGATTATTAATAAGAGAATGTTTTTTTTTGAAAACATCAAAATAAAATTATATCAAGATAAATTGAATAAAAGCATCATTATTCTTATCATGTCAAACAAGCTCTAAAACTTCATTCCGGACACTGTCATAAACTTGAAGACTTGAGCTCATCGCTAGACTTAGTTTCACCAAACAATCAACAACTTTATTAAGGTCTCTAGAGACATATCTGATGCACCATTGCGCTTCAGTTCTCGTAATTCTTCGAACTCTTCGAGAATGTTTTGATCGTTTCTACTTAATCATTTCATTAAAACTTTATTTAATTTTAATATAAAATATACAAATCTATTTGTTACATCATAATCTAGTAATATATATAATCTTCTGATTTAGTTGGTATCACGAGTCAATCAGACATCAACTCAATTATAAAATGACTAAAATACATTTCTATATACAAATTAAATTATATTATTAGGATTTTTTTATTTATATTTTATTAAATTAATAAAACATACGTGTATTTTGAACATTTACAAATTTTTTGTTTTATAACATAGATGTCACACACATGTATACTAAGAATAATTACAAATTAAAAGTAATTTAATATGGTTAAGGTTTGTTGAGCTTCAATTATTAAATAAAGTATGAGCTAAATATGTATACATAGCCTAGTAACTAGTTTTTAATTGATAATAGGATAATTAGTAATTAAAATTAATGTGTTAAAGTTATATATTAATTTGACTTATGATTCTTAAATTACATATATATATATATATATATGTATAACTTTTCTGGCATAAAATCTTTAGAAAAAAAAGTCGCTTCTTCTAAAATACTTGTATTTTAATTTAAAAAATCAAAATCTCAAGATATCGATGAATTCAGGTATGTTTCATTTTGACTTTTATATAATTTTTTTATATTTTTACATGAACCTAACCACTGATGTTGTGGATGTGCTGTAATGTAATATAAACAAGCTTTTAACTTTTAATCTACACTTAAATAAACTCTTAATTTCAAATTTTGTCACTCAAGTAAAAAATAATTTTTTAAGTTGATGAGGTTTTTTAGAGCAAAGTAATTTCAATAATTTTTAAGTGAGCTGTTTTTAAAAAAAATCATTTTAATAATCTATTTAATTTTTCGTCTCTTTTAATTCTTAACTTTGTATTATTTGTTAAATAATTCAAAAATAAATAAAAAAAGTTAATATTTGTTAACTTTACCATGTAATAATTAATTATGTTTTAAATATAAAAAATTTAAAAGTCATTAAAAATTTTAAATATATATATATTTTAATATTTTTAATTATTAAAAAATTAATTAACTACAAACTAATTTTTTTTCTTTCAAAACTTAGCAACTTGAAATTACTTGTCATTCACGACAAAAAAAAAAAAACTATGTTTTCAATATATTTATATAATAATATAAACCCACTTTTCATTGTCTCTAAAAAAATATAAAATTAAAAAGAAAAGAGAAAAAAAATATCTACCCACTTTCATATTTTTTAAATATTTTATTTTACTAGATTCCAATCAAAGATAAAAAAAAATCAATATATTAATGTGATAAAATAATAAATATTTTATTAAAACACAATATTTAATAAATTCCTTTTCATTATTTTAATAATCTTAAATTCACACAGTTTTAAAAAGAAAGTTAGGAAGCTAAATTATCAAAAGCTGAACAACAAAAACAAAACCTCTCTTTTATTAAAATCTCTATCATTTTTCCTTCAGCTTAATTTTCTTTTTCAATTTTCCTTCTCAAATCTAATTTTTCTCCTTCAAAAATAATTTTAAAATTAAAAAAAAAATTAAAACCCTCCATAATCCCTGTTTTGTTTAAACTGATTTTTTTTTTCTTTTTTAGCTTCGAAAATCTTAAATTAGTTATAAAAAAGTTAATGTTTTCTGGTTTTGAACTTTGAAAGCTGTTTTGTTTTTAATTTTTTTTTCTTGAAATTTTTTTTAACGAAACAAGTTGTTTGAGCTTAAAATCCAAATGAATTTTTGATAGAAATCTAAAGGAAAAAAAACACTATTTTTTTTTTTCAAAAATTAAAGTTTAACAATGGAGTCAAAAGAATTTGTAACTACCACTACTGCTACTGCTGGAGTTACAGTGGTAGGATCCGATTCTCCATCGGACTACCACATAGCTCCAAGGTCCGAAAACTCAACCCAAAACCCAAACCCGACTCTCGGATCTGTTCCACAGCCGCAGCCCCATGCGGCGCAACCAGGACCTCCGCCGCCGGTTTCAGTGTCGGGGATGCCAGAGAAGAAGAAGAGGGGAAGGCCTAGAAAATACGGACCGGACGGTTCAGTCACTAAAGCGCTCTCTCCGAAACCGATATCAACATCTGCGCCAGCGCCACCTTCGGTTATCGACTTCTCTGCCGTGAAGAGAGGGAAAGTGAAATCTCCGATATCGTTTTCAAAGGCGAAGAACGAGCCGGAGAATTTAGGTGAGAAAAACCATAAACCATTTTTGAGTTTTCAAGTGATTTTGGTGGATTGTTTTCATCTTAAAAGTTGGGTTTTCTTTGTTTGTTTATGTTGATGGGTCTTTTAAGTGGGACCTTAGAACTGGGGCTCCATGCCTCTCTATAAGTCATAATCGAGAGATCTCTTTGAGAAGCGTGTGTATGCGGTAGATTTTTTTGAATGATAGTGAGAGCATTTTTATGGGTTATTATTGAGTTTCCTTACGGAATCTTATCGTTATTGAGTGTACTTTGCCACTTGGCATATTATATGCGGTGAAAAAATTGTGGAAGGTACCTGCTTTGAATCTCCTGTTCAAATCTTTCAGAATCTGAACTGACTTTGATATGAAATCTGTTTTCAGACTATTGGAAAATCATATATGACATATAGTACGAGAATATGACTATAAATACATAGAAAAGAATCGAACTCATACTCGACTTGAAATAACATAGGTTGCTTTTATAAGCTCTTGTAAGTATGAATATATGGGGCTTCTGTTTTGGTTACTCTGTATTTAGTTTCTTTTGAGTGTTTGAACTTGAAGTGAAGGATATAAATCATATGTATCATAGTTTTAATCTTTACTAATAAGGTGGATAGATTGAGTGTCATGCCATTTGTTTTAGCGAACAAAGCAACTTCTCGGTGCAATACACCGTTTTTCAGTGTATCAGAATACAACCGGATGATTTTCATGATTGTCCCCGGGGTGATCTTTGTTCTTTGGCTGTTTTTGTGCTACGAAATGAACTTTTACTGGCTGTTTTTGTGCTACGAAATGAACTTTTACTTGGTTTTCCGTTTTGGTTATAATTTGGGGATAAGCGGATCATGATAGTTTCTTGGATATCTCATATTTATGCATTTGTGTTCTGCGGTGTTCGGTTTTTTATTACCTCGTTCTCTTTTCTCTTTTTTGTTTAATCCGATTTTGTTTTCACAATTCTGTGTGTGGTGATGGAAGATCTCTTGTGCCGAGATAACTCCTATGTGCAGTTGCTGATTCTTATAACTTTCTCGATGTAGGTGAATGGGTTCCATGTTCTGTCGGAGCTAATTTTACGCCGCATATCATCACTGTTAATGCTGGTGAGGTATGTTGTATAGATAACATGGAGCTTGCGTGATGTTTATGTTCAGTTATGAATGTGAAAGATCTGAATTTTCTTGCCGAGGAATATGGTTCAAGAATACTGCGAGTTTCATTCTGATGTTTAGCCAAGAACAAAACTCGTTAATTCATTACGTCAGGGAATTTTATTTTTGTTCTTTTAGGATGTCACAATGAAGATTATATCGTTTTCCCAACAAGGGCCTCGAGCTATATGTATTCTTTCTGCAAATGGGATCATCTCAAGTGTCACTCTTCGGCAACCAGATTCTTCCGGGGGTACATTGACATATGAGGTAAATGCTCTGTTTCTCTTTAATTCTACATCAGTTGTGAGACATCCTTTGAATTATATCGTCAAAAGTTGCGAGCTGTTGCATGAACATCTTACAGATGTACATGTGACGTGCATGCCCTTGTGCTTAAGCATATATTCGAAGTATAGGAGTAAAATTTCCAGAAAAACCAACATCGCTTTGATTGATTTTACTCTCCTAAGTTGCAGTATGGCCTCCTCTTCGTAATAATTCTGCATTTCTTGACTTCGATGTTCATTAATCCTAGGGTGAAGTAGTTCTACTTTGTTATTTCATCCTTCATTGGCAAACGTATGATCTCTTCTCAAATTTCCTGCAGGGTCGTTTTGAGATACTGTCCTTGTCTGGTTCGTTCATGCCCAGTGAAAGCGGAGGAACAAGAAGCAGATCTGGCGGGATGAGTGTTTCATTAGCAAGTCCGGATGGACGTGTAGTAGGTGGTGGAGTCGCTGGACTCCTAGTAGCTGCTGGTCCAGTGCAGGTTTGGCTTCGGTTTTGCCACTCTTTTCTCTCTGTTATTTCCCGTCCTCATATTTTCACAACTTTGTTTAACCAAATGATTACCGCAACCCTGGTTACAACATAGCTTCTAACTTCTTACTTTCTGTTGTTGCAAACCAGGTTGTAGTAGGCAGTTTTCTGGCCGGGAACCAGCACGAGCAGAATCTGAAGAAACAGAAGCACGACTCTGTAACAATATCAGCTGCCACACCAATGGCTGTTATTCCCATTTCTAGTGCCGATCCCAAATTAAACATCTCCTCATCTTTCCGTGGCGATACTTGGTCACCGACTGATTCAAGAAATAAGCCCACTGACATTAATGCTTCTCTGCCTGGAGGCTAATATAAAACGTTACAATGTTTGATATCAAAAGTGTCAATGAATTTCATTCTCACCGTAGTTGTTGCTGTTGTTGTTGTTGCTGTTGTTGTTGTTTTATGTGTAAGTTTATCAACTTCTCACAAGTACCGACATGTTCATGTCCGGCTCGGGTTTGTTTTACCCAATTTATTTTTCTCTAGTAGTTAGTCTTTTGAGTGTAGAATATTGAGTGTACTGTTTTAGTGAGAGAGCATTAGCCTTTCTTCCAAGTTATGGATTTGTGATTGAGAAAAAACCAATGTATTTTGAACATCTCAAATTCATTGCTAATGGATCATTTATCTAGCTTCAGATTATTACTGGTTCAGTCAGCTGGTTGAATCAGTTAAAAAGAGTTAAATCTCAAATTGAAGAGGAAAAAAAAAGTTCAATTCTGCCATTAGTCCCTATACTTTAAGAATATGTTTGGACAACACAAATTAATTTTTTATATCATATTTGATATTGTAAGTTGTAATTACAAAGTTACATAATTTATATTTTTAAAAAATATTAATTATTATAGAAAAATTATTAGGATGATAAAATAATAATCAAGTAAAAGAAAATTAAAATCAAATCATTATATGTATTATGTTAATCCAAAAAAAAGTTGATAATAATAAAAATAAAAATAAATATCATATGCAATTTTATCTAATTGTTCTAGTGTTCCATATTTGTTGGATTATTCCCTCTTTGATATTTAACATAAGCCCATTTTCATCAAATGCTGGTCATTGACCAAGTTAATCATCTTGAGAACCTGAATTTATATCATTAAAATTATCAAGATCTCTTTCATCTATGTACTCTTCAACGTATGAATCATCTCAAATCAACCTATAAATGAAACTATGAAATATACAACATGCTAGTACGATCTAACATTGTTTCTTTTATGTTATACTAAGGTGATGCTATTAAAAAATAAATGTTTTTTTAAAAAAAACAAATGTCCTCTTAATCACATTTTGAAACATCGAATGTCTCAAATTAAAGAGTTCATGAACTGTCTCTAGTGCTTGTATTTAGCTTCATTCTCTCAAGTGATATCATGCTCCACGACATAATGCAATAAAATTTTTCATATTTGCATAATTAACATCTAACATATAATATTAGGGTTCACGATGCAAATAGTATGTGGTATTAATCATAAAAACTCATATAAACTTAAGCTAGAAAAATAATTATGCTAGGTTATAACATTTTTATAATATATCAATTAAGTCAAAAATAATATTATTTTTATAATATTTAGCACAAACACATAAATAAGTTATGTCCACATTTCTTAGTCATAAGTTTTTATAAATATATTACACTTTTATAACATATAGTTATTTTGTATAATAAACTTTTTTTATTATAACTTAAAAAAATAGGATTTAAATAATATAAATTTTTGTTATAACTTTATAAAGTAAGCAAAAATTATTTTTTATAATATAATTTTTTAAGATTTATAATATAATAAATCTTAACTCATAATTATCCTAAACACTCATTCATACTTATAATATAAAAAATTATAACTTAGTATTGTAGCGACGTAAAAATTTGTGCTTTCGGGTCGCTAAATTGTGGCGATCTAGTGAAAAAGTTTGAAAACTGAAGTTCGATTTTGAAATAAAAAGGGAGTCGCCACCGATCCTTTTTCCTAGGTGTGATCGGACACCTATTAAATTTCTTTTTAAAACAAATAAAAGGCTAGGTTTAGGTTTACGTTAAAATCCAGAGAAAAATTAGGGTTCGGGAGTCGGTTACGCGCGAGGAAGGTATTAGCACCCTCGCGACGCCCAAAATTGGTATCTTATGAACACGTGTTGTCTTAATTTTCAAAAATAAGAGTTCAATACAAAATTTAATTGTGATCCGATTAAAAAGACGAGAAATTTTAGTTTATTTCGATTTTTGAGAAGGGTATATCGCTTTAACACGAGTCAATTGACATTCACCCAACATAGCGATGAACTCGATGACTTAATGTTAAATCGGTATAGTGCCTTGATTATTGAAATTATTTAGCAAAATAAGAATATGGTTTTCAAAATAACGTGAAACAAAGTTGATATGTACTAAGAATAAATAAATGGAAGAGCTATAAATATATTTGAAACAAGTAACAGATATTGCAATAATGTTGAAGGAAAACACGAATAATGCATACTAGATTAAATGTAATTATAGTATCAAACACAAGACAATAATGAATATACATACATAAAACATTAAGAACATGTATGTCAATACGTATCTATATATAAGCAATGATAACGTTAGAAATATACATAAAAATCGTATAAAAGATAAAAAAAAAAGCTAATAATGTCAAAATATATATATATATACGGGGCAATATGCAAATTATACACATAACATAGTTATAAAAAGTATAGTATTAAACATATATATAACGTATGCATATATAGTAACATAAACACTAATATTATATATATTATTAATGCGAAAAATGATGATATAACATAAAAATAAAAGAAGATAATGATAATATTAAAATGACGAAATAATAAAAAAAACTATATAAAAGCTATATGTACATAAAAAATATGTATGTATATATATATATAAGTAAAAATAAGCAATAGTAATAAAAATAATATAATAATAATAAAAAAATATAAAAATATAAAAATATAAAAACTGAATAAAATATAATGATATTGAAAATAAAATAAGAATAAAGTAATGGGTAATAATAAATATAATAATGGAAATATAATATTAAAGATAATACTAAGTATAATATAATAATAATAGTGTAATAATGATAGTAATGATGATGATACTAATATAAAAGAATAGATAAAATAATAGTAAAAATAGATTTAAAAATGATAATGTACAATATGGTGTTAATTGAATATAATATAATATCGAAATATATACATAATGGCATGATAGGAAAATAATAATATCATTAAAGCAAAAAAATTAATAATACTATATATGTACATACATTTACATGCTAAAGACATATACATAAATGATAAGACCTATGATAATAATGATAATAATAAATACAATAATATTAAAAATGAGAAAAAAATAAGAAGGAGGACTAAATAGAATTTAAATCAAAATTTTCGGGGCGAACTTAAAATAAAAACAGAAGAAAAGGACTCATTTGAACACGCATTAAACGTTGAGGGGTCATAACAGCAATTTCCCCTTACCATTTAAAATGCTGCGCAGCATAGGGACTAAATCCAAATCCGTGAAAAATTGTAGGGCCGAATTTAAAAGTTTGAAATATTTAATTGTAAAACACTGGAAAAGCGGAGGGGCCAACTGCGCAAATAGCCCCTCCCTAAAAAAACACGCGGATCCTAACCTGGGACGGGTCGGGTCGGTCCGACCCAAGGCCTAAACGGCGTCGTTTTGTTCATTAAAGGGGGGGACCAAAACGCACCGTTTTGGTCCCCTATATAAGTTAAATTTTTGTTTTTTTCATTTTGTATGGCTGAAAGGAAAAAAAAAAAGAAGAGGGAAGGAGAGAAAGGGAGAGGGAGAGAGGATCGGAGCGATTTTCGGCCTGAGGGGATCATGGCCACCGACGATGGCTGATCGTCGTCGGTCTTGCACACGCCACCGCGTAATTTTTTTTTATATTTTTATATATTTTAGTTTAAGAAAATTTATTAAATCTATTCTTATAGATTTTTTTAAAAGTAGGCTAGAAAATGATTAGAAAATAAAAATAGATTACCTTAGTCTTACGACTGTGATTTGGTATTTAGGTTGCCCGATTTGGTATTATTTCCCTGGTTTGATGTTGCTGTAATCTCTATTTCGTTTCGTGTTTTGAAATCGAATGTTGCTTCTCTATTTTATCACCAAAAACTGTCGAAGGGGGAACCCCTTTACATTCTTTTTTCGGGTTTATATACCCAGTTTTACAACTTGCTTTCTATATTTTTTAATATTCTGTCTTTTCATGCGAGTTGAGGCGGTGGAGCAGAGGCATGGGGCGCCAAAGCGGTGGGATGGGGACTGATGGCAGATGGCAAGTGGGGTAGGTGGTTAGGGTTTCGGTTGAGAGCTGGTTAGGGGTATGGGTGTTGGGCTGTTTAGGTTAGTAGGCATGTTGGGTTAAATTTTAGGTGGGTCACAATTGGGTTAATCGGGCTTGGGTCTTGTTGTAAATGGGTTTGGGTAAATTAATTGGGTCTGATGTTGGGTAGTTTAGGTTTTGGGCTTGGGGCATTTGGGTTTGGTTTAATGTATTTGAGTTTAAAATGTAAATGGACTGTAATAGGCAAAATTGGGTTATAACAGCTGCCCCTCTTTGCTCATTGTCGTGCAACGAAAATAGAGCAAAGACAAAATGAAAGGCCAATTTTGCTCTGTCTTGCGAGTCTTGACTTCGTTGGTGCTCTTCTCGTTCAGGTAGACTCTTTCCAATCCACTGTGTCTTCTGACATATGCCTTGCGGCTTCGAGCTTCTCCAATGTAACTTCGAGGATATGAAGTTTATGGTTTCGATCTGCTTCACTGCTAACTTTTAGTAGGGCAGGATCTACAACTTCAATCTGCTCCTCTATTGCTTCAGTGGGACAAGGTTCGTGGTCTTCTCCTCTGCAACTTTAGCAAGGCAAAATCTGATATCCTCGATCAGCTCCACTGTAACTTCAGGAGACAGAATCTGACATCTTCAATCAGCTTCAATCTTTTAGTCTTTGCTTGGCATGTGATCCTGAGTTCAACTCATTTCTCGCAATATGAATTGACTCTTTAGAAACAGATATTAAAAACAAAATTGAAAATACCTCAGCATGTGAACTGAGGCTCAACTCATTTCTCGCAATATGAATTGATTTTTGAAAAACAGAAATTAAAGGCTCAACTCACCTCTCGCAATATGAGTTGATTTTTTGAAAAACAGAAATTAAAGGCTCAACTCACCTCTCGCAATATGAGTTGATTTTTGAAACATAAATTGAAAATAGAAATTCAACATACCTCAGCTTGCCCTGAGGCTCAACTCACCTCTAGCAATATGAGTCAATTTTTGAAACATAAATTGAAAATAGAAATTCAACATACCTCAGCTTACCCTGAGGCTCAACTCACCTCTAGCAATATGAGTCAATTTTTTGAAACATAAACTAAAAATACCTCAGTGTGTGGCCTAAGGCTCAACTCATCTCTCGCAATATGAGTTGATTTTTGAAAAGCAGAAATTGAAGGTACCTCGGCGTGCCCCGAGGCTCAACTCACCTCTCGCAATATGAGTTGATAATTGAAAAACATGAATTGAAATTACCTCAACGTGTCTTGAGGCTCAACTCACCTCTTGCATTATGAGTTGATTTTTGAAAAACATAAATTGAAATTACCTCAACGTGTCTTGAGGCTCAACTCACCTCTCGCAATATGAGTTGATTTTTGAAAAACATAAATTGAAATTACCTCAACGTGTCTTGAGGCTCAACTCACCTCTTGCATTATGAGTTGATTTTTGAAACGTAGATTGAGAATTGAAATTGAAAATACCTCAGCGTGTCTTGAGGCTCAACTCATTTCTCGCAATATGAGTTGATTTTCCTCGAAAAGCGTAAATTAAAAAATATCAAAATACTGAAACCTGTCATCTGGTAGAACTCGTGTGTCTCTTCACTTGATTTAATGCGACTCTCATTCCAGATTTCTTGCTCTGCTGGAATATTTGTATATGCCATGCATGAGGTTATCATGATATGCACATGTTTGTCTTAAATGCCTTTATGTCTACATGATTATGCGGTGCTCTTTAAGCATGTTTGTCGCTTGTCCTTTTTGGTCACGAATTTTCATGATCTGCGTCCGTTGCTTTGGCTCTTGACTTCCTTTTTAAGCCATGTACCCGTTTTCAAGCTTTACAAGTGATCGACGTTTCTCGGATATCACTCTTTTGCCTCTGGTTGAACTCCGTTCTTGCCTTGAAGCTCTTGTACTTATCAAATTTTCATCCAGGTAATGCTTAACATTTCTTTTGTTTAGAGTGTGTCATTTCACTATTTATCATGTAAATAAACACATAATGAGATGCATGAAAAAGGTCAAGTAGGGACAAAAATGATGTCTCATATTTATTTATTTCAAGTGTGGCAAACAAAGGAAGTTAACCAATGAGAGTAAAAATGTCAAAAAGAAAGAAAGGATCGTATTCAACGGATACAAATGCTCTAGATATTCAACACATGAACTTTTCCACGTTCCTCAATCAAGAATCTTTTCGAGTCTGGCTCCTTGCGTAGAAGATTTTGAGCTTTCAGAGATGCTTCAAATACTGTAGTCTCACTGTTTGTCGTATAGTTTAAAACATCTTGCCTTGTAAGCCGAACGTTTACTTCATTAGAATGCCCTCTCAGGTTTTCATCCTAATCTTTTGTGTTTAATCAAAACGCCCTTTTTGGGTTTTCGCTCTGATCTTTTTTTTTTTTTTAAGATGCCCTTTTCGGGTTTTCATTTTGACTTCTTTTTTTAAGCATAGTACTTCTTCACGCGATCCGAGTTCACCTGGATTTGCTAACTCCTTCCCATCCATCTCGGTAATGATCAAAGCTCCACCTGAAAACGCCTTCTTTACGACGTATGGTCCTTCCCAGTTTGGTGCCCATTTTCCTCGCAGGTCTTTTTGTATTGGGAGAATCTTTCTCAGCACGAGTTCTCCTTCATGGAATTCTCTTGGTCGTACCTTCTTGTCATGGGCCGCAATCATCCTTTTTCTCGTACATCCGCCGTGACAAATTGCCTTTAGACGCTTTTTCTTCGATGAGGTTCAATTGATCATATCGAGCTCGAACCCATTCTGCTTCTTCTAATTTTGATTCCATTAAGACTCGCAGAGAAGGGATCTCAACCTCGATAGGTAGCACAGCTTCCATTCCATAGACTAGAGAGAAAAGAGTTGCTCCTGTAGATGTTCGTACAGATGTGCGATATGCAAACAAAGCAAATGGAAGCTTCTCGTGCCAATCTTTATACGTCTCGGTCATTTTCCCAATGATTTTCTTAATATTTTTATTGGTCGCTTTCAACAAATTTCGTTCATCTTTGGGCGATATAGGCGAGGAATTATGATGCTTTATTTGGAACTCGCCGCACACTTCTTTCATCATCTTATTGTTCAGATTCGTGGCATTATCTCGAAATGATTCTTTTCAGTAAGCCGCATCCGGCAAATGATTTCTTTTTCAAAAACACGCAAACCGCAGTTTCGTCATATTGGCAAACGAGGCGGCTTCTATCCATTTTGTGAAGTAATCAATGACCACAAAAATGAATCGATGTCCATTTGATGCTTTTGGAGAGATTGGCCTTATAACATCCATGCCCCACATAGAAAAAGGCCACGGAGAAGTCATGACATGAAGGGGCGAAGGGGCTACATGAATTTTATCGCCATAGATTTGACATTTGTGGCATTTTCTGGTAAAATTGATGCAGTCACTTTCCATCGTCAACCAATAATAACCGAGTCTCATGATCTTTCTGGCCATATTGAAACCATTGGCATGTGTTCCGCAGATTCCCTCATGGATCTCTTCGAGTATTTTTCTGGCTTCAACATCATCCACACATCTCAAGAGCATCTGATCTTTTCCTCTCTTGTACAATATGTCCCCATCAAGAACGAATCCCGCTGCCATTCTTCTGATCGTTCTTTTGTCGTTCTCATTTGCTTGTCCGGGATACCTTTGATTCTTGATATATTCTAAGATATCATGGAACCATGGTCGTCCGTCTATCTCTTTTTCAATGCTACAACAGTGTGCAGGAACCTCGTATATGCTCATTTTGAGGGGCATTATTTTTGCTTCTTTATTTGCTTTGAACATTGAAGCCAAAGTGGCCAGAGCATCAGCTAATTGGTTTTCTTCTCGTGGGAAGTAATGAAAGGTTATTTCTTTGAATTCCTTGATCAATTCGGCCACTAAATCACTGTACTTGATCAACTTCGGATCCCTCACTTCCCACTCTCCACGGATCTGGTAAACCACTAGAGCTGAGTCTCCGTATACCTCTAGAATTTTGATGTCTCGATCAATAGCTGCACGAAGACCCATGATACAGGCCTCATATTCTGCGATATTATTGGTACAGAAGAAATTCATCTTGCAAAGAAATGGATAGTGATTCCCCCGGTGATACCGGATTGCTCCGATTCCATGTCCAAAAGCGTTCGACGCACCATCAAAACACATCTTCCATGACTTCTCTTTTGAAGACTCGGATTCCATTTCTGTGATGCACATTAAGTCTTCGTCTGGGAAATCAAATCTTAACGGCTCATATTCTTCTGTCGTTCGAGTTGCTAGAAAGTCGGCTATTGCACTCCCTTTTATTGACTTCTGACTTACATAGGCAATGTCATATTCCGAAAGGAGAATCTGCCATCGGGCCATTCTTCCTGATAGTGCCGGTGATTCCATCATGTATTTTATCAGGTCCAGCTTTGAAATCAACCATGTCGTATGGTACAACATGTATTGTCTGAGTCTCCGAGCTACCCAAACCAGAGCGCAACAAAATTTTTCAATGGACGAATACTTTGCCTCATATTCAGTGAACTTTTTGCTGAGGTAGTAGATCGCCTTTTCTTTCTTTCCCGTCTCATCGTGTTGCCCCAGTACGCAACCCATTGAATTTTCGAACACCGTCAAATACAAAATTAACGGTCTTCCCGGAGTTGGCGGTACTAGCACTGAAGGACTAGACAAATATTGCTTTATCTTATCAAAGGCCATCTAGCATTCCTCATTCCATTCTCCAGGGTTATGTTTTCGAAGAAGTCGAAAGATCGGGTCGCATTGGTTGGTAAGTTGAGCGATAAATCGGGCGATGTAGTTTAATCTCCCTAAAAATCCTCTAACTTCCTTTTGCGTGTGCGGGGATGGTAACTCTTGAATGGCCTTTATTTTATCTGGATCAACCTCGATACCTCTTTCACTGACAATGAAGCCTAGCAATTTCCCTGAGGTAGCTCCAAACGTACACTTGGCTAGATTGAGCTTTAACTGGAACTTTCTCAGCCTGTCGAACAACTTCTTGAGATTCACTACATGCTCTTCTTCCCCTCGGGATTTAGCAATCATATCGTCGACATAGACCTCTATTTCTTTATGCATTATGTCGTGGAATAAGGTCACCATAGCCCTCTGATATGTTGCCCCGGTATTCTTTAACCCGAATGGCATCACCTTGTAGCAGAACGTTCCCCACATTGTTATGAAGGCAGTTTTTTCCATATCCTCAGGGGCCATCTTGATCTGATTGTACCCCGAGAATCCATCCATGAAAGAAAACAACGAATGCTTTGCTGTGTTGTCCACCAACGTATCAATATGTGGCAAGGGAAAATTATCCTTTGGGCTTGCTCGATTCAAGTCACGGTAGTCCATGCACATTCGTACTTTGCCATCTTTCTTTGGTACCGGGACTATGTTAGCCACCCATTCTGGATATTTGGAGGCTTGTAGGAAGCCAGCATCAAATTGCTTCTTGACCTCCTCTTTTATTTTTAACAGCATTTCGGGTCTCATCCGTCTTAATTTTTGCTGGATGGGTTTACAATCTGGCTTTAATGGGAGCTTATGGACCACTAAATCTTCATCTAGCCCTGGCATGTCCTGGTATGACCATGCGAAAACGTCTTTGTATTCGCGGAGTAGAGCGATCAAATTATGCCTGGTACTTTCTGAAATAGAAGTCCCAATCTTCACTTCTTGTTTCCTTTCTTTAGTGCCCAAGTTTATTGTTTCCACAGATTCTTCATGAGGCAAAATCTGTTTATCCTCTTGTTCCACCATTCTTAACAATTCAGGAGACGAGACATAATCTTCAGCATTTTCTTCGGCTTCAAATTCCCTAAACAAACAAATTTTCTCAAGATCAATTTCAAGACTCGTAACGGGTTTGTTCATGTCATCGATATCTGAGCACCTGAAAGTTGAATGGAAAAGGAAACTATAGAGGGGCGTCCGAGTATTGGAAACAACAAACAAAAATGTTATGGCATGGAATGTGGCAAATGTAAGGATAAGCTATGAAATGGGAAAATGGTCATGAAATTAGTGATAATGCGAAAAAACGTGACAAAATGCATCTTCATTGATATTCATTTAGATGATAAAGAGCGAATGCACGCTCTTACAAAAGAATTCTATCATATCTAAGGACACAATAGAAGGTTAATGTTTAGCATTACTCTGAAGACTTATAAACTACAAGAAGCTCCTCGGAAGTCCAATTGTTCAACATGAAACCAGGAGGGCAAGGGCGTATCCTCGAGACATCTTTACTTGCACCAGCCATTTTGTCAATGACATTTATACTGACATTCTGAAAACCCCTTTCAATTAACCTCAGCATGCTTTGCGGATCATCTTGTCCAGGGTATATCATTCCCGCAGATGTAAATGTTTTTGACAAAGGAGGGTATTCTATGGGCTCACATTCTGGTTCTCGGCCGAAAGTTCTTGCAATCCTTCTTTCCTGATCTTTCTTCCACTGTCTTCTTCTTTGACGCATATCAGGCTGAAACCCCAAACTGTATCGGGCTTTGTGGTGTACTGGCTTTAAAGCCCTGACTATTCCTTGCAGATGTCTGCCTAAACCTCTTCTTGCTCGAGCTCCTCTTCCTACGGTCAACTTAACACCCATTCTGGTATTTCTCACGGTTTGACTGGAATTCTGTTTCCTCAAAGAACAAAAGTGGCATTGACAAATTCGAGGATCGGAAGGAACACTCCACCGCTGCGTCTTTGCTAACTTCAAGATATGGCGATCTGCGCAGAGATAGATGCGACGATGTCTTCTTCTCTCCTCAACCGTGACCGCATGACCATCCATGATAAATTTCATTTTTGGTGGAGGGATGATGGGACCCGCTCGAAGAGAATGGATCCGTGGTCTCCCCAAAAGGCGGTTATAAGAGGGTGTAATGTCCATGACTTGGAACTCGACATCATAAATGTAAGGGCATACTTCTAGAGGATCTCAATCTTTCCCATAACTTCACGCCTCGTCCGTCGAATGCCCTTACTTGTGGAATGACGGGGCCTTAAGTAGGACAAATCCATCGGTATTCGAAAAGTGTGGCCAATGGCATGACGTTGAGTCTTCGACCCATTGTCAATGAGTACGTTAGGTATTATGTAGCCCTTGCAATGAGTCGTGATATGCAAGTGCTTTCACGAACCTCTACCGTTTGGCAAATATCTCATCATCACTAAAAGAGATGAAATTGTCGCATTCAAATTATTTACCCACCTATCAAGCTTTTCAACGGATATGTTGTTGGCCACATAAGTTTGATTTAACACCTTCAATAAAGCATTCGGTGTGGCTCTCGAATTTATCAAGAGTGATAGAACCGAGATTCGCGGCTTTGGTCGCTTACTCAATTGTTCCACCACACTATACTCATCGTGCTTGATAAACTTCAAGAATTCTTGAGCTTCTTCCTCATTCATGTGCTTTTTAGTTTCTTATGCGGTGGAATTTCTTGCTCGACTTCGACTTCGTGCATCAGCGCTTTCCCTTTTTGCTTCAAGTCGCTACTTTTCTTTACCGGTTCAACTTCTTTAGAATAGCACCGTCCACTTCGGGTAAAATGACCTACCTTCCTAACATCTTCAATTATGGCTTTGGACTTTCCAACTTCCGATGTGACGATATTAACATCTTATCTCCACGGTACTGTTTTATTGTCCTTATAAGGGAAAGGAGACGGTACTTCGATTATCACTTTTGGTTTCACCTGTTCATTCTTTGCATCATAATAGATCACTAACGGTCGATCAGCGCTATAAGGGGGACCTGATGATTGGCTATCAGAGGCACATACTTCTCTTTCGTTGGCTTCTTCCCTTTTGTTAAGGACCTTGATCTCATTATTATCCATCTGGTCTTGAAGTAACCTTTTAAAATCCTCACATGACTGAATGTCATGTCCAACAATCCCATGAAAATTGTAAAAACTTTGACCTTCCCCTCCAAAAATTCTATCAGAGTTACCGAGCAATCCTTTCTTAACCAGTACCTCCTAGATTTTCTGCAGAGTCGTCCTTATTTCTGAAACACATCTTCTGACCTTCCATTCATCCTCTTTTCCCACTGTACTCACATTCCCTTCGGTATGGTTAGGGAATGGATTCCCGGCCGTACCGCCAGTACCATCAAATCGTAAAATGCCCGCATCGATGAGCCCTTGAACTCTCCTTTTGAAAGCAAGACAGTTTTCAGTAGAATGCCCCTGGTTCCCCGCATGGTATGCACAACTAGCACTTGGATCGAACCATTTTGGGTATGGAGGTTTAAGGGGTGCCATGTAATGAGGGGAAATCAGTTGTTTCTCCAAAAGTTTTGGGTACAATTCCCCATATGACACAGGGATGGGAGTAAACTGCGGTCTCTCGGGATTAGGCCTTGCTGGTCTTGGCTCATTTCTGGGTTCGTTTTGAACGGGTGCAGTGTTTTGTGAAAAAGTGGTGACGGGTCTTTGGTTGTTCATGGCGTATACGGGGTAGGAAGGAGGTGGTGTTTGGTAGTAAGGGGTTTGAGGAGGATAATAGAAATTTAGAGGTGGAAAATTTCTGGGTCGGGGTTGGTTAGGATATGAATTAGAGGCATAGCGGTTTCTCATCCCGACCATGTGGGTTTCTGGTTCCTTCTTTTTCATAGGCGCTGCCCTTTTTGAAACTTCTGAACCTTCCATTCTACCGCTCTTAACGGCATTCTCTATGAGCTCACCAGATATTACAATATCTGCAAACTCCTTCGTGGCACTTCCTACTAGTTTGTCATAAAACGGCGCCTTTAAGGTGTTGATAAAGAGAACGGTTATCTCCGTTTTTGTTAGTGGGGGTTCCACTTGGGCTGAGACGTCTCTCCATCTCTGCGCATACTGTCTAAGGTTCTCTGACGGCTTTTTCTCCATCATTTGTAAGGTCATCCGGTCTGGCCCCATGTCTGATACATGTTTGTATTGCTCGCAGAATACAGACGCCAAGTCTTTCCAAGATCTAATCTTTTCTCTGCTAAGTTGGTTGTACCAACGGAGGGCTGACCCTGTTAGACTATCTTGGAAGCAATGTATAAGTAATTTATCCTCATTCACATAACCAGTCATTTTTCGACAGAACATGATGAGATGTGCTTTTGGGCACCTAGTCCCATCATACTTCTCAAAATCAGGCACCTTGAACTTCGGAGGCAAAATTAGATCAGGTACCAAACTGAGTTCCTTGGCACCTAGCGCGAAGAAGACCTCAGTGCCTTCTATTGCTTTGAGTCTTTCCTCCAGACTCCTATATTTTGCGTCATGGTTATCTAATTTCAATTTGGCTACTTCTGCGGGGTCGTCTAGATCTGGAACTAGCGGATCAGCAGGGCTGGCCCCTGGGTTCGACGCGAATATTTCTTGCCCCTAATTAGTGGGTAGAGCAGGTGGCATAGGTCGATGTTCCAAGCCTGTGGGTTCTCCTTGAGCATACCCTCTCTGTGTTGTATAAGCGGGTGGTGGAGTGAATCCCGGGGGATAGAGTGGATCCTGATCGTGGTGAATTCTTGATTGAGGTTCCATAACATCGGGGTTCTGCATGGGTCCTTTTCTTTTGACCAAAGTTGTCATCATCTCCATCATTTTGGCCATCTGATCTCTTTGCTCGAGTGATTCCTCTCGAGATCTTACCATTAGATCTCTCGTCTCTTGTTGCGATTTGGTCAGTTGCTCTTGTAATTCCTTTTGAGCCCTTTCCATCCTTTCGATTCTCTCATTGAACTCAGCTTCCATTGCCCTTGTTTGTCGACGCGTTCTGTATAAATGTCGTGATTCCAGTCTTGAAGTCTTGCAACTGCGGTTTATATGGTTCTTTTAGTTTCGGTGGATGATTATGGTGATATGTACATGCGATGAATGAATGAATGAGTATATGAATGGATGAATGTCCAAAGAATAAATGATGCATAAATGTTAGTTATGGATAAATATGCAAGAATTTGGTGTTGATTTCAAGATAGCCCCATATGTAGGCATTTTATTTATCAGAAGAGTACATTACAAAAAGTTTTCATTTTCCCAATAGTTACACAAATTTCCTAGCCACATTGCCTTGTTTCTTCACTTGCTCTAAAAACTCTGATATGCTCGATCTTTGGCTCGGAGGGAATTGGCAACTGAGAATTTTGGCTTCATCTGATAGTTGAACAAATTGCATAGCCGCTTTGCGAATTTCATTGATCAAGAAGTTGAGTTGCATTTCTTTCTCTTGGAGAGTTCCTTTATACGCTGAATGAATGTCCTATCGATCGATGATCATTCTTTTCTTCTAGAACCTTCAGGAGGTTATCTAATTATTGTTGACGAGATTGTAGCATATTTTCTAAATCTCGTACTCTCCTTTTTAATTCTTGATGTTCAGATGACTATTCAGTAAATTCATGATCACCATTTTATACTCGGCGTTCTTCCTTCTTAACTCTATTGCAGCGCGCGCGGCCTTTTCCTCTTCTTTCTTTGCTTTTCCCTTCCAAAATTCCATTCCTCCATTGATGTTGCTAATTTCTTCTTTCCACTCAACTGTTGACTTGCCCAATCCACTATTATTTATAGTGTTTTTTAATTTCTTGTTTTCCAAATGAAGGTCCCTTAAGTCGTTTCTCACGATCTCGGCCTCCCTTTGTACTTTTTCAGTTCTGGACCTTTCAACTTGAACTTCAATCTTCAGCTGATAGTTTTCTTCTTGAAGGGTACTGAGGTCCCTAGACATCTTAGCTTTTTCTCGCTCGAATTCTTGTCTAGCCATCTCCAATTCGGATGGCATTTCCTCCAAAAAGGGATTCTGAGCAGTGTAACTTGTAGATGAGATTTGCTGACTATTTACCCGTTGCTTTCTCCATATGTCATAGTCTTGGGTAAGGGTATCAGCATACAAGGCTAATTCCATAAAATGAATTTCCTTCCAGGACTTTGCAATGTCTCGGACTCTCTTCATATATCCCTCACCCGCAAAAGTGAACTCGAACTGTGCTAATCCTCCAGTTGCAGGAAGGAATTGTCGCGAAGAAAATTACCTTTGGACTAATAGGGGAGCATATCCAACTCCTCCCCATAACCCGAGCAAAAGTACCCAATCTTGGCTTCCACATTTGTATAGCAGGACTGAAGGACGGATCCAGGGTGCTCTCCACGTTATATCCTTGGCGCGAAGATTCTGAAAAACTGATACCCAATGTTGCTCGGTGACTTCTTTCGGCCATTCTTTCTTGAGGTAAGCTTCTAGTGGGGCGAATGTTTGTGAAAACATGTGGAATGGAGTGCGCTCTACTTTCCAAAAATGACTCAAAATCCAAACATTGAGCAGCTGTGCACATCCGATAAATCGACCATTTCCAACCCTTCGACAAGTATTCAGGGACCTGAATGTCTCGGCTAAGATAGTCGGGGACGGGGTTGACTCCTTGTTTTAGCCTTCGAAGAAATCAAACATGCGACTTCAAGATGTCCGAGAACTTTCGGAAAATGACCAAACAAGTAAATGGCCAAGGCGAATAGATTTACTTTTTCAATATGTCGGGATGATTGAACCAATTCTCGTAAGGAAGACCATGGAATGCAAATGGTTTCATTCTTCTTTTTTATCTGTTTTTCGGCCCATGCATCAGTCATGTCTGTCAGTCTTACTAATTTCTTCTTGAAGGTCATTGGCTTAGGCTCCTTCACGTATATCTTGCCGAATTACACATTGTTGATGCGGAGTAAAGCAGCATACTCTTCTATGGTTGGAGTCATGTCCTCTTGATTAAAAGTGAAGCATTGATAAGCTGGGTCCCAAAATCGAACCATGGCTTGAATCAACTGTTCGTCTACACGGATGGTGATCAAGTGAGCTATATCTCCATACCTTTCCGTGAAAATGCCCTTAATGTCTGAATCCCACTGATTCCAAATTCGTACCAAATCCTCTAGGTTATTTTGACGAACATTCACAGTTATTTGTTCGGGCAAATTGGCAACACACCCTTCCACTAGACTGTCCCCATTGTCTCTCTGAGTCTTTAGAGACCAGTCCCGAACCACGGCATTCTTCTCGGTTATTTGTGTAATTGACTCCTCCATTAGAAACCCGTTCTTTGGCAACTAACCTTTAATCAACACCTTCCTAATGTGATGCCTATGATGCATGATGAATAAAAATAAAAACAAACAAACTTGGTTAGTGAATACAACAAATATTTGAGAAACAAATTAAACTACCCAATCCACTTCTTTTACATAAACACAGTGTAAATGAAAGGCAAAAGATATTTTCCGTGTACTTATTTTGGTGACTATAAGCGGACAGAGGTTGGCATGGCTCTAATTGGATGGCTCAAATCACGGTTCACTATATGCGTTTCAATTCTAGGCAGTGTACTCGAATCGTTAAATGCACCGTCGTCTACTAAGACTAGTACGGAAGCCTCGGTCGTAGCTCATCACAAGCTCACGAGTTCAATTCGAGGATTACATTTACTTATGCCTATGCGGAGGGACAAGTTAACTCACGAAAGCATAAGTCATATGTAACCCGAAAGTATTCACTAGCTTTGCATGAGAGGACAAGTTAACTCACACAAGGCGTAACGTTTACTTTCACTTAAACGGACAGAGCCCGGGTATAGAGCTCATGTTATGCAAAATGCAAGTGCACGGTGTGTGGGGAAAAACTCATAAACATTTTTATTTAAATTAAACCAAAAATAAACATAAAAATTTTAAAGCTGAAAAACAAAAGGGCAAAAACGAGTTATACAACATGATGCAAATGCATGAATTTTGAAAACGAGATTTTCGGATCTCGACCAAATATTTACTTTGAACAATGAAATTTGAAAACTTGGACAAAACATATTTAATTCGACTCGACTCTCAAAATCGTCCCCAGTGGAGTTGCCAGCTGTAGCGACGTAAAAATTTGTGCTTTCGGGTCGCTAAATTGTGGCGATCTAGTGAAAAAGTTTGAAAACTGAAGTTCGATTTTGAAATAAAAAGGAAGTCGCCACCGATCCTTTTTCCTAGGTGTGATCGGACACCTATTAAATTTCTTTTTAAAAAAAATAAAAGGCTAGGTTTAGGTTTACGTTAAAATCCAGAGAAAAATTAGGGTTCGGGAGTCGGTTACGCGCGAGGAAGGTATTAGCACCCTCGCGACGCCCAAAATTGGTATCTTATGAACACGTGTTGTCTTAATTTTCAAAAATAAGAGTTCAATACAAAATTTAGTTGTGATCCGATTAAAAAGACGAGAAATTTTAGTTTATTTCAATTTTTGAGAAGGGTATATCGCTTTAACAAGAGTCAATTGACATTCACCCAACATAGCGATGAACTCGATGACTTAATGTTAAATCGGTATAGTGCCTTGATTATTGAAATTATTTAGCAAAATAAGAATATGGTTTTCAAAATAACGTGAAACAAAGTTGATATGTAATAAGAATAAATAAATGGAAGAGCTATAAATATATTTGAAACAAGTAACAGATATTGCAATAATGTTGAAGGAAAACACGAATAATGCATACGAGATTAAATGTAATTATAGTATCAAATACAAGACAATAATGAATATACATACATAAAATATTAAGAACATGTATGTCAATACGTATCTATATATAAGCAATGATAACGTTAGAAATATACATAAAAATCGTATAAAAGATAAAAAAAAAGCTAATAATGTCAAAATATATATATATACGGGGCAATATGCAAATTATACACATAACATAGTTATAAAAAGTATAGTATTAAACATATATATAACGTATGCATATATAGTAACATAAACACTAATATTATATATATCATTAATGCGAAAAATGATGATATAACATAAAAATAAAAGAAGATAATGATAATATTAAAATGACGAAATAATAAAAAAAACTATATAAAAGCTATATGTACATAAAAAATATGTATGTATATATATATATAAGTAAAAATAAGCAATAGTAATAAAAATAATATAATAATAATAAAAAAATATAAAAATATAAAAACTGAATAAAATATAATGATATTGAAAATAAAATAAGAATAAAGTAATGGGTAATAATAAATATAATAATGGAAATATAATATTAAAGATAATACTAAGTATAATATAATAATAATAGTGTAATAATGATAGTAATGATGATGATACTAATATAAAAGAATAGATAAAATAATAGTAAAAATAGATTTAAAAATGATAATGTACAATATGGTGTTAATTGAATATAATATAATATCGAAATATATACATAATGGCATGATAGGAAAATAATAATATCATTAAAGCAAAAAAATTAATAATACTATATATGTACATACATTTACATGCTAAAGACATATACATAAATGATAAGACCTATGATAATAATGATAATAATAAATACAATAATATTAAAAATGAGAAAAAAATAAGGAGGACTAAATAGAATTTAAATCAAAATTTTCGGGGCGAACTTAAAATAAAAACAAAAGAAAAGGACTCATTTGAACACGCATTAAACGTTGAGGGGTCATAACAGCAATTTCCCCTTACCATTTAAAACGCTGCTCAGCATAGGGACTAAATCCAAATCCGTGAAAAATTGTAGGGCCGAATTTAAAAGCTTGAAATATTTAATTGTAAAACACTGGAAAAGCGGAGGGGCCAACTGCGCAAATAGCCCCTCCCTAAAAAAGCACACGGATCCTAACCTGGGACGGGTCGGGTCGGTCCGACCCAAGGCCTAAACGGCGTCGTTTTGTTCATTAAAGGGGGGGACCAAAACGGTAAGTTAAATTTTTTGTTTTTTTTCATTTTGTATGGCTGAAAGGGAAAAAAAAAAAGAAGAGGGAAGGAGAGAAAGGGAGAGGGAGAGGGGATCGGAGCGATTTCCGGCCAGAGGGGCCATCACGGCCGATGGTCGGACGTCGTCGATTTGCAGCTGACCGCCACATCAGACGGTGGCGGAAAGGTAATTTTTTTTATATTTTTATATATTTTAGTTTAAGAAAATTTATTAAATATATTCTTATAGATTTTTTTAAAAGTAGGCTAGAAAATGATTAGAAAATAAAAATAGATTACCTTAGTCTTACGACTGTGATTTGGTATTTAGGTTGCCCGATTTGGTATTATTTCCCTGGTTTGATGTTGCTGTAATCTCTATTTCGTTTCGTGTTTTGAAATCGAATGTTGCTTCTCTATTTTATCACCAAAAACTATCGAAGGGGAACCCCTTTACATTCTTTTTTCGGGTTTATATACCCAGTTTTACAACTTGCTTTCTATATTTTTTAATTTTCTGTCTTTTCATGCAGGTTGAGGCGGTGGAGCAGAGGCATGGGGCGCTCAGGCGGTGGGATGGGACTGATGGCAGATGGCAAGTGGGGTAGGTGGCTAGGGTTTCGGTTGAGAGCTGGTTAGGGGTATGGGTGTTGGGCTGTTTAGGTTAGTAGGCCTGTTGGGTTAAATTTTAGGTGGGTCACAATTGGGTTAATCGGGCTTGGGTCTTGTTGTAAATGGGTTTGGGTAAATTAATTGGGTCTGATGTTGGGTAGTTTAGGTTTTGGGCTTGGGGCATTTGGGTTTGGTTTAATGCATTTGAGTTTAAAATGTAAATGGACTGTAATAGGCAAAATTGGGTTATAACAAGTATAAAAATAATATGTTTTTAAAAACTAAATTTGGGTGTAATCAAGTGCATAATTACTCTAATTTTCAACTCTAAAAATTGAAAAGTGTAATTGGGATGTTCCAATTACATCCAATTTAATAGTACCCATAAATTATAATAGTTACCCAAACATAGAGGTGTGCATGGGCCGGGCGGCCTGGCCCGGCCCGAAGGCCCGCCCGAAAAATGGGAGGGTTTGGGTAAAAATATAGGCCCGAAAAATGGGCTTGGGCAAAAAAAGAGGCCCGTTTAGAAAACGGGCCGGGCCTCGGCAAGATTTTTTGGCCCGGGCCCGGCCCGGCCCGGCCCGATTTTAATATTAAATTATTTTTATTTTAAATTTTAAGTAACTTTAGTTTTTTTTACTTTAGGTTTTTTTTATTGTTTTTAATGTTATTTTGATATTGTAAAATTTTTGTTATTAATATAATTTAGTTCTAATTTATTTCAATTTTTTAATTTTAATATAATTATTTTTATTATATTTTTAATTTATATATTATTTTAAGAATTATTTTACTCCCATTTTTTTAATATTTTTTTTATGTTTTAAATGCATTTGATTTATTATATTTTAAAGTTTTTTATTTAATAAAAAAAAGTAAAAAAAATTTTTAATATGGCCGGGCCGGGCTCGGGCCTATCATTTTTTTCTCGGGCCGGGCTTGGACAAAATTCTAGGCCCATATTTCGGGCCGGGCCGGGCCCAGGCCTTGAAAACGGGCCGAAAATTTTTTATGGGCCCGGCCCGAACCCGGCCCATGCACACCTCTACCCAAACATACCACCATGTGTAATTACAAGCAATTACACCCAAATTGATTATTAAGTGGCTTTCCAAATACCACCTAATGTAAAAAAAAAAAAAAAAATGGTATGACACATCCAACAAATGAAAATGTATCACATGGTATTCATTTTGATATGGGAGCTGATGATGTGGAATTGATTAAGAAAACATTCAAAATTATATTTTTATAATATTTAATATATATAAATTAGAAAAAATTAAATTTAAGAATAATTTTATAATAAATAAATTATATAAAAATATAAAAAAATGATAAAAAATTAAATTGAAAACATTCAAATTTTTTATAATATCAATTATATAAAAATTTAAAAAATTATATAAGCTATTAATAATTAAAAAATTTAAATATATATTAAATAGTCAATGATCAATTCACGTTTCAATAGTTATATTTAGAGGTGTGTATGGGCCGGGTCGGGCCGGGTTCGGGCCGGGCCCATAAAAAAATTTTCGGCCTGTTTTCAAGGCCCGGGCCCGGCCCGGCCCGAAATATGGGCCTAGAATTTTGTCCAAGCCCGGCCCGAGAAAAAAATGATAGGCCCGAGCCCGGCCCGGCCATATTAAATTTTTTTTTTACTTTTTTTATTAAATAAAAAACTTTAAAATATAATAAATCAAATGCATTTAAAACATAAAAAAAATATTAAAAAAATGGGACTAAAATAATTCTTAAAATAATATATAAATTAAAAATATAATAAAAAATAATTATATTAAAATTAAAAAATTGAAATAAATTAGAACTAAATTATATTAATAACAAAAATTTTACAATATCAAAATAACATTAAAAACAATAAAAAAAACCTAAAGTAAAAAAAACTAAAGTTACTTAAAATTTAAAATAAAAAAATTTAAAAATAATTTAATATTAAAATCGGGCCGGGCCGGGCCGGGCCCGGGCCAAAAAAATCTTGCTCGAGGCCCGGCCCGTTTTCTAAACGAGCCTCTTTTTTTGCCAAAGCCCATTTTTCGGGCCTATATTTTTACCCAAACCCTCCCATTTTTCGGGCGGGCCTTCGGGCCGGGCAGGGCCGCCCGGCCCATGCACACCTCTAGTTATATTATCGATCAATAGCCACGAATGACAAAGAAAAATGATAAACACGTGCCACGTTTTCATTGGTTAAATACGCCATCAATTTCTTTAACATGGTTAATATTAATATAATTATTTTTATTTAATATTAATATAAATATTAATGTAAAATTTGTATTTAATTTTTAATACATTTAATTTTTAATAATTTTAATTCATATTTAATATTTTTAAAAACATTTTAGAGTAATTATTAAAAATATCAAAATAATGTTTTATTTATATTTGAAAGACCAAATCGGTTATTAGCCCATTAAACTAACGTTCCATGTCATTATTTTTAATGGAAGAAAATGGATGAGTGACACAAATGTAACAATTCAATAACATTAATAGCTATTACATAAATTTTAAAAGTTGAGTGGTCGAAACATAGTTTGATATGAAGTTTAGGGACAGTTGGTATAATTTACCTTTTTTTATACTAAAAACTTGGGCTTTGTACGTGCGAATATAGGCCTTAAATGCCACGGAGAACTCCCACACGAAGCAGAATCCTCCTTTTCAATCCCATTATTGCAACTTGGGCGGTTTATGATCCAATATAAATAGAAACCTGAAAATACCCCCTAACTTATATTTTGATCAAAATAAGAGCTTTTAGGGTTTCGATCGTCCCAAATTTGACTTGATTTCCTCTTTCCATCGAAGGTATTCTCGTTTTTCTCCCTTTTTAGGCTTCAATTTTCATTGAAATTTAGTGTATATGCTACGATGACCACTTCCTATTGAATCACCGTTTGATTCTTAATTTCGCGATTGTTTGTTACTAAATTAGTACTTTTTTTAAACATTGATTATATTTTATTGTTTTTAAGTGAAATGGTCCTTCAATCTTTTGGTTTTAGGGTTTAGATTGATTTTCGCTTCTGAAATTTGATACGGTCGCTGTTTTTTTTCTTATGTTCCATTTAGACATATTTAGAAGTTCAATAAATTGGATTCGATTGCTTGTGTTGCTCTATTTGTTGAGTTGTTGACAAAATATTTACCTTTAGAATGATGTATGTTGCGTTATCTAAGTAATTACAAAGATTGGTTCCTTCTTTCTTTTTTTTTCCTAGAAATTCATATTTAACTTTTTTCTTCTTCTTCAGAGTTTAGAGGGATTCAGAAAATGCAGGGAGGCAGAGGTGGAAGAGATCCTTTCTTTAATTTTGGTGGTGACCCCTTCGGTGGTTTTGGGGACTTTGGAGGATTTGGTGGTCCTAGAAATTTATTCTCCAACTTCTTTGGAGGAAGGAACCCATTTGATGACCCTTTTTTCACACGCCCTTTTGGAAGCATGTTTGATTCAAGCTTCTTTGGCCCTGGTCAAAGTCCTTTTATGGATATGCATCCGACTGGGTTTATTGAGCATCAGGCTCCAGAGCCAAAGAGACCAAGGGGTCCGATTATTGAAGAACTAAATTCTGATGATGAAAAGGAAGAAGCAGACACCGGGATGAAAGGGAATCCTAGGAAGCATGGTAGGTCTAATGCCGAACCTTATGTTGAGGTTCCGGATGATGAAGCTGGACAATCTGAGAGAAGGAACAGGCATTTGCAGTATATGAATGGTTATAATGGTTCGTATCAAAATCAGCAGCAGCAACAGCCTCAAACTAGTAGTTTTGTGTTTCAGAGCTCCACTGTCACTTATGGTGGTGCCGATGGAGCTTACTATACTTCATCAAAAACAAGGAGGACTGGAAGTGATGGAGTAAGTTCTTCTGACGCTTAAAGAATATTCATTGATAATCCTTTTCTTATTGTCTTACATTTCTCTGTTGTGGAATAGATTACTTTTGAAGAAAGCAAAGAAGCGGACACAACTACAGGCCAAGCAAGCCACCGGGTTTCTAGGGGACTTCAGAACAAGGTGGCTTGCAAATCTTGTTTTTCTCAGTCAATCTAAATTCCGAGTCTTTGACCTTGGATTATGACTAGTATTTTTGCTGTAGGGTCATTCAGTTATGAGAAAGCTGAAGTCGGATGGTAGGGTGGATATGATGCAGACCTTACATAATTTGAATGAAGGTATGCACATGTTATATACAACAGAGTGCCATGGTGTATTTGTTGATAGAGTTAGATTACCTGGTCCAATGGCAGTTAAGTAATGTTTTAAATTGAACTTTCCAGATGAACTTCCTGGTTTTGAAGAATCTTGGAAAGGAAATGCCCAAAAGCGTCTGCCTGGCTGGTCCGGAAGTTTTATTGGCCATGATAACATAGGTAAGTTACGTCTTAGGACAATGCCTTTTTGTTCATTCGTTTTTTTTTTATTCAGTTACACTACATATTAAACACTAGATTTTCAATCATTTTTGCGTAATACCAGTTTATCTTTTCCCGGATATATTGTGGGTGTGACGATAGGAATAACACTAGGCAATGCTTTTTTTACACCTTATAACATCAAATCATAATTGTTGCTGCAATTTTTGTCTTAGGGACTGGCAGCAGTGGACAGAACGGGCAGGCAGGTCGGGGAGGATGGGCACTTCCCTCTACTGAGTCTTCTCAACCAAAAGGGAGGATGATGGTAGATGCAAGAGACAGGTCAGGGCCTTCGCGTAGCCAACACACTAGGATGAAAGGGTCAGCAGATTTTAAAGATAAGAGTTCTCACTCTCAAGGGAAACGTAGGGACTAAGTTGGAGTGAGTCTAACACGGAGATGATCTTGTGGTGCAGAAGGCATTGCCTTTCCGCTTATATATATATGTATGTAGTATTGGATGCTTGGCTGTTGCCATGTTTTCCTAGTTTAGAGCTTTTATGATTCATGCGTCTGTTGTGGCAGTCCTTTTACCAAGGGGGGTTGCTAACGCAGATAGAGCTTTAGACAATTACTGCAAATACATAGTGATTATATAATATCTACTTTCTAGTATATTAACATTGCAATCTGAAATAATCAAATGCTTTGCTTCACTTTTTATGAGGAATTTTAATGATGTGCTAATGTTTGCACTCGAGTCTGTGTTTGATGTTTAGAATTTGTGTTGAGTAAGCCTAATAGAACTGTAATTAGTAATTTAATTGTTTGATTGAATAGAATAGGTTAGAACTTTAATAATATTCTTGTATTTGGTTGAATGAAATAGATGTTCTAATAGCATAAGGAAAAAATTGAAATGATTAAAGTACTCTTAGTAGAATTTTTTTTAAGTAGATGATCATTGTTATTGTTATTAAATTTTAATAGGATTATTATTAAATATAATTGAATAACATTTTTAATATAATTATTATTAAAATATGAATTAATAAAAATATATAATGTTTATACATGAATTAAAATATGAATTAAAATATTATTAGCGAAATAAATAATTTAATGTTTATACATGAGGACTATATTTAATATAACTTGAGGATTATATTTTACATTCAAATATAATGTTATACATTAATAAGAACTTACATGATGTCATAATCTATATGTTAAATTTGATAACATCAAAAAGTTACAATAATTTGTGCCATTCTATAATGTTATTATACAATCTAAATATTATATATACAAAAAGTTATCAAAACATCATCAATAAAATCGTGATTTTTAATTGCTTGATTTTTTTATGTAAAGTAAGTTGGTCATAATAAGGAAAAAATTGCGATGTAAAATTGCGATGTCTGAATTGACTGACTTCTTTATGGTTATAAAAAAGAACGAATTCATATTAAATATAAATTTAGTAAAAACAATATAATAAAGACGAAAAATAATTTTTACAGTTATATATGAGTTTCATACAATATTGACATTTTTCTTTTAAAGAAAGTATTCCTCTAGCCACCAAAAAAATAAGAAAAAAGAGTAACAACAATTAGATATTGAAGTTTTTTTTTTTTTTATACAACTCAGGTGGAAGGTAAATAAGGTCTCTATAGATTATCAACTCCGAAAGAGCTATATCTCGTAAGTACTCCTTTGAGTCCAAATTAAGACAGAGTAACAACTGTTTAACAAAAGTTTCCAATAAGCAAAGCACAGCAGCATAGAGGAGAAGCTGATGTCATGGTGAAAACGATTTCAAATGCATTCAATCTGCTAATTTATATATTAAAGGTAAAAGATGCAGCAAAAAGAGAAAAACAACTGATGCACTAGTAATATGATTTGATAATTGAACACTTGTAATGGCCCCAAATTGAAAAGCCAAATATTTGTATTATTAATTTATGATAAATTATAGTCTCTAATCATTCGGTGATGGACAAAGTTTGTGGTTCACATATATGTGGAACAATGAAGAGAAAATGCTGAACTTTTCTATAATAATTATCTTTTCAAAGGGAAGGAGGAGTGAATAGAGTCAAACTGTATTTACAGTGTCTGCAAGGGAACGAAGTATGCATCCGAAACCGGCTTTCTCTGTCAGCTTTTCATGGATCTTAAGGCATTGATCACATGTTGTGCGATTTCCAGTTGACAGTCCTCTGTATACATACCTGAAAATATTCATAACAATTATATATGACCTACATAACATTTGTGCTTGTAATGAAAGCAATTGTTTCCTCAAGAGCTACAACATCATTAGGCAAAATGTTCAACAATGGGAACAACTAACCTAATAAAAGATTTTGTCACAAAGTGGAAATTCATCAGCTGCAGGTGCTTCTAGCTATTCATGGGTCACAAATAATGTAATATTCAGTGCAACAACAGTTGTGCACTAACAACTGCTAAAAGAGGAAAAGCATAAAAGTAGATTTCACGGGGATTAAGCAAATTAGATCAGATTTCATTTTGCTCAAATACTCTTAATCTCATTTAAAAAATTTGAAAGAGACCCTATTATTGAATGAAATGTACAAGTAAAATGCCAAAAAAAGAAGAAGAAAAGACTCACTTCATAAGAATATCATAGTACTGGGGATCTAAAGAACGAAGCATTCCTTCAACATCTTTTATAGCCATTAATGCTTTATGCACACCGATCCAATTCGCAAACTGCAAATGCCAATATCCAAATTAAAATGAAAAAAAAAAAAAACCTTTTTCTTTTAGGGTACCAAACCTTGCATCGTTCATCTTGGGGAGGATAACCCTCGAGCGCAGTTTTAATCGCTTCGATGAATTTATATCTGAGATAGAAACAAATCAATCCTACAGGATTAGGGTTTTTTATTTTCCTTTTAAAACTTTTAAATGAGAAATTCTAAATAGTATTTGAAATTTTAACTGTTTAATTAAGCTCTCGATCTTCAAAGATTTGTTTTCTATTTTTGTTAGTATATCCTCGGCGTTATCAGATCCCACAGATTTCTTCGCTTCTGCCATTATCCCTAATTCACTCGCTCTCTCTAATCAATCACCTGCCAAACAAAAAATTTTCTCCTTTCATACAGAACTCCTTTTAGAGTTAGAGGGATGGACCTAATATATAAACAAGCTTAGATTTCTAACCAAATAAGCAAAGAGATGAAATTGTAACAACTGAAGTGAGATTGAGGGGAATAATAACTTTTCCGGGATCAACTCTGTCGATTACTTTGGGGGTGTGGTGGCTTGAGGTATTGGTGAGGCTGAGAGTGATAAAGGACAATAATGACAGGTTAAGGTTTTTCTCTTTATTTCTCAGCTATTCTTTGGGTATGGTGAGGAATGCTTAATACGGGATAAACTGTAATAAGAGATGAATGATGATTCCATGGAATGAATGATTCGGTGAACCAAACAAAGGGATAACTGATTATCACCAAATTGATCAGTAATGAAATGGCTATTACAACCAACCAAACATGAGGTTATACTAGAATTTCATTTTTATTTTTATTTTTACATTTACAATTAACTCGCACACACCCTTAACGAGAGCGAGCTTACCAGACTATGACTGCAAATAGGGTTGTTCCTATGATTCAAACAGTTGCGAGATTTTTGGAGTGAGCGCCCAATGCTACTCGGTCAAGAGTTAGAATTCGAGAACTTCATACTAGGTCAACAGTTTGATTCTAGAACTTCATATATGTTTTGTGAATTCATGGTATCCTTAAGATTATTGCTCATAGGGGTTTTGCAAGTAATTTTGTTACTGATTCTGAAATTGCAAATACTTGAAGATCTGAACTTTGCATGCTTCTTCGGATACTGCAGCATTTACGGTGTCTGGTGAACAAGATTCGATTTGAAAATTCAATAATGAGGAACTTAAAATAACTGAACAGATACAACATTGTCAATGGAGAAACTGTTTGCAACAGAGCTTATATTTATATGAACAACGAGCAGAAACTGCCAACCAATGCTCTATTTACACCAGTTGTCTCAATTTCCAAGCATTATTAGAATAAATGTACAATGAATCCACATATAACGGCAGCAAAGAGAAAATAAAGAACTCCCATGTCGATTGGAGTAGGATTCCAGCAGCCGCACTGTGTTGATTCATTGACATTGCAAAAGGCTTCAAAATGACTGAATCTTTCTGATCAATGTAATGAATTTCGGCATTGCTGAGGAGCTGTTCATCTAGACCATGAGATTCTGAACTTTCCGGAGCCGAAGGTGATGGCTGGCTTTCTTCAGAATTGCTTTCGGGATTTCCCCCATTATCTTTTTGTTCGTCATCACGATCCTCCTTATCATTTTCTTTGCTGGGGCCTCCACCGGTGCCGTCTTTTGGGATGCTCTGAACCAGCTCTGGCTGAGCTTCCAATCCAACCCGTCTCAGGTGCAGCTGCCATGATTCACACACCAGATGAAATGACAGTCATCTTGATATAACGATTGTATCAATCATATATATGGGTCAAGTTCCATTTTGATATACAAACTTCGTGTACCTGAAGATGTAGGTTAACTTCATCTGGGCGGGAAAGAAAGGGGAAATCGCCTCCTGTTTTGAGATAAGCTCGCCTTGCACCTGGGTACCTCTCACTCAACTGATCTTTGAGTTGTTGAGGAATTGCTGAGTAGTCGTTCGTCTTCGAGGCCAATGCAGAAACAATGTCAATTATAGAGCTACCAGCTAAAGCTTAAATTTCTCCTAGTATTGAAGGTGAAGGCAAAAACTTCCTCATATGAATACAATCATGTAGCTAGAAAATGGTCAAAATATGTTGAAGTCTTGGTACTCTTCGAAAATTTGGAATTTAGTTACTATATTTTTATTTCTAGAAATGTAATCCTTCTACTTATCAAATTTCAAAATACAAGTTCACCAGTGTCAACCTTGTTAATTTTTTTTTTGGTTAAATTCAAGTTAATTATAACATCATTTTTGTAATTACATAGCTACAAAATGAGTTTTTCTTTTTTATTTCAAAATGTCATATTAACAAATATAACAAAAAAATTTAACAGTGTTAATAGTTGAATCTGAAAATTGAAATCTGAAAAATAGAAGATAAATTCCTTGAAATAAAAGTATAGAGACTAAATTCCAAAATTTCAAAAAAGTACTGGGACTTATGGCATATTTTAACCCTAGAAAATTTGGCATGTTAAGCTGCAAGTTAACTGAAAGATATCTAAACAATGAAATGGGCTTTTCTTAAAAGTAAAATTACATTTACTACCATCTTTTATGTTTTTTCTTCTCAGTTTAGCAAGGAAACTTTGTTTCCCAGAAACGGCATGCATACTTGAGATACATTAGTGTGCACAGCCGATAAAAAGCCAGTTTCAGACTACTTACATCCATTATAGTAATAAATGAATCTGAAAGTAGTAGCGGTTTAACTGAAGCAGAGTCAACTGTCAAAGTCAACCTGGATGCTAATTCATCTCTTGAGAGTGTTTCGACCTGAAATGATTTTCACATATGGCCTCATATAACGAAAGCAATCTCATTTTTATAGCAGACAGTTTTGCGTTTAAAAGAGCAAAAGATAGGAAGTGTCCCATACCATAATGTTAATAACAAAAAACCCAATAAAGAAAAATAGTCATGTTGTTCCGTGAAACATACCTGCGAAACAACAAAGTCCACGGAATCGGCAATAAAAGGTTCATGAGGGCCATCACGGATTCCTGTTAAGACGTATCGTTTCAACAAAAAAGACGGGGTCCAACTGACACTGCATGTCGGAAATAAATATCTTAAGAACACATTGATATTGACAAGCAATATGTAAATTTAATAAAAAGAACAGACAAGGATAAAAACCAAGAAACACTAAATTAATAGAAAAATATAGGGTTAAATCACTTTTTGTGGCTTGTACTTCTTTTTTTGTACAAATTAGACCCTGCACTTGGCAGTTGTTCCCACATTAGGGCTTGAACTTTTTTTGTCCAAATATCCTTGAAAATCCTAAAGTTCAAGCCCCAATGTGAGGACAATTGCCAGGTTTAGGGACTAACTAAGACAAAGAAAAGTTCAAGCCCTAATATGGGAACAGTTACTTAGTTCAGACCCCAAATGGGAACAATTGTCGAGTTCTAGGCCCAACTTAGATAAAAAAAAAAAATCAGGTCCTAATGTATAAATAGTTGCCAAGTTCAAACCCTAAATAGTGATTTAACCCAAAAATATATGTAAAAGCAGAATGGATATACTTTTTTCTTTCATCCAAGAAATGCACGCATGCACGCAAGCAGTTAATTTACAGGGAATCGACTCATTGCAAGGGAATTTTGTTCTAACTCGATACCACACAAAACTGCATGCATGCATTATCGGATTTCAAATTTCCAATGAATTTCTGATGAATTTAGAACACACTTAGACGCAAATCTTAAGCAAATGAATAGCTAATATGCATAATCCAATAAATGAATCGATTTAGAACAGCCTAGAGTTGATAACAAGAAATGTAGAAACATACATAGGTGCCCAAGGCATTGCTGCTGCAAAACTGCGTGTCTCCAAAAATGTATTTGATAGAATTAAGGATTTAACCCGTCTGGGACGATGTTGAGCAAAAAGTTGTGCTAGGAAGCCTCCAAGGGATGTACCATACAGATGTATCTGTCAAAGACATGCTACTCAGTCTGCTAAGCAAATGTTACAATTCAAGATAAACTACAACTAATTAGATTAAGAACTACACTGTAGAACTGTGCAGTCTACTTAATATTACAGTCAGCTGCACGATGTTGTTTCACTTTAAGCAGGTAACCTATGCTTTATTCCAGAAAAATATAATAGGAATAATAAATATAAAATATCTACTAAAAGGAAAAATAAATGCTATAATAGGGAAGGAATGAAGCGTAGGCCACAAATATATTATGTTCTCACATGATGAACATCGATGGCATCCAAGAACTTTTCAAAACTTTGAATCCACTCTTGATGATTCCAAACACAGGGAATATCAACAGAAATGACCCGGTAACCCTGAACATTTGTGAAATTAAAATGATTAGAGTTAATGAGAAGTAAACATTCTTCACAATAATATTCGGTAACCATAAAATAAGTTGAGTAAATCCATATCAGGAATATGAATAATCTTTTCACCAACCAATAAATGAAATGGGGAACTTTGAGCGTGCTAGCACTGAAAAGAAAGGGTTAAATCACTTTTTGGAGCTTGAACTTGGCAATTACTCCCATATAGGGGCCTAATCCTTTTTTTGGTCCAAATTAATCCCTGAACTTGGCAATTGTTCCCACATTGAGGCCTCGACTTTTCTTTGGTCCAAGTAAGTGCCTGATATTTCCTTGAAAACCTTTAAGTTAAAGCTCTAATGTGAGAATAGTTACCAAGTTCAGAGACTTACTTGAACAGAAAAAAAAGGTTCAAGCCCTAATCTGGGAACAATTACCAAGTTCAGGGACTAACTTAAACAAAAAAAATTCAAACCCCAATATGGAAATTGTTGCCAATTTCAAGCCCCAAATAATCGTTTAACCCAAAAAGAAATTAGGAACTCTACTCAGTAATAAAATAAGATTAATAACTTGCTAGGAGCCAACTCACTGAAAATAAATAGAACTTCAGAATATCCACTATATCAAGCAATAAGGGAACAAAAAGACAGCCTATGAAGGTTGCCTTCCATTTATCTTATGTCAAAGTTACTTATCATAGATGGCTTACAACCTTCATGGACAAGCACATGATTTGTTTGTAGTAGACATCTGCTGTCCCTGCAGTTCCTGGAAGACATATGAGTGGAGTAACCACTTTGGGACCAAAATCATAATACCGCCACTGCTTCGTGCCGATCTGTGAGAAAAATAAGGAACTCCAAAAATGAGTCATCACAATTAATAAAAGGTAATGACAGAGAGACAAGATGAGTCTATCACTTCGAGACACATGCTAAGTAATGCCATCACCAACTAGGTATGGTAAACTATCCTAGACTTGAAGTGATAAATAGATGATAAAATTTATCAGAAATCACAATATACCTTCATGAAAACAGTATATAATGAATAACAATTTAATTAACCGGTGATCTGACAAACCTCGAGAAACCATTTTGAAGTAAGGATCACAATCGTAAGCATAAAAGTTAAAAGTAATAAGGAAACTGTGGCACTGAGGAAAATCAGACAAATAACCAGCTGCTTAATAACCATTCAATCATAGGCATCCTTAGTGATATAACAAAGTCAACTAGTAAACTCCACCAGATAAGAATTCAATAATAAGCATGAAATCTATCAAACTGAAATCCAATTCTTTTTTTATTTTTTCAAGATGAGGAAATATCTAAGCTCAAATGAATAACTAATTTACTGAACATGCTCATTAACAGTAAGAAAAGCACAGATTTAAGATAATTCTATGAACACCCAGAACAACATTTTGTAATTTAGCTATCAGAATTTTAATCAAAACCCACACAATAATAGACTATAGCTAAAACAAAAATAAACCCATTATCGCAATAAACTTAAATCATAAAACCCGTGATAAAAAAATTATAAAAGTCAACAAAAATATTTAGAGAATTAAAAAAAAAAACTTACGGGGATCCTGTGAAGAGGGACTTGGGACTTGAAGTAGATGTAATCTCCGGGCGCCGAGAAGACGCTTTTCATTGCTGAAATCCACTCACTCCACGTTCATTTCATTCCATTTGATACTTTGGATCAATCAACTAAATCTGATCGACGATCTCCCTGTTTTTATTTTTTTTTATTATATTATTATATTTCTATTAAGTTTCAAGTTTAATTTTGACGAGAAGACGAGAGAAATCACGTGGCTGAGCTATAACGATCAATTGACGGAAACGTTTGTCATCAACCAGTCAGCGTTATCTCTCAAGGGGTGCGCAGTATAAATTTTTGTGCACCTTATCGGTGCATTTTAGACGTACCGGTATCTTCCAATGACTATTTTTCGGTTTTATTAGACAATTAGTATCTAAACTATACACCAATATCTTAATTGGTCTTAAATTTTTTCATTTATTTCAATTTATTTAGAAAATTATATCAACCAATAAAAATATCACATACAACATATTACAATATATCCTTATTGCATACAATATATTTTTATTGCATGTCGTATACTTCTTAAATAAAATGGAATAAGATTGATAGTTCAAAAATAAGTTTGGCAAAAAAACTTTAAGCACTAATTTAAGAATTGAGATAAAATTCAGAGATTAAATTTATTAATAAAGCATTTTATTTTCAGTTACATTATATTTGAATAAAAAAGTATAAAGTATATAAAGGAAAAGCAATGGTAAATAAAAAAAGGAAATAATTCGGTAAAAATAGAATTTTTTTTAATTTTATTTATGGATCAACCATTCAACCTTCAATCTCTAATATGTCCCCCGTTCGGTGAAGATGCCATGGAATTATAAAAGATCATGGAAATAATAGTCACCTAATCTTTGTTATTACAAATTCATCAGTATCTGAACATTAACAACATTAACCTAAGAACGTATTGACAACATATTATACTAATATTCAATTTTTAAAAAAAAATTCACCTGATACATTTATTTAAAAGAATTAATTAACTAATTATATCTTCTGTGACAGAATCTTGGCGTCAAAAAGTTTTTAAATAAAAAAAATACAAGTAATGAAAAATATAACGATTTAATAAACCTGAACCTAAAAAAAAAAAATTAACGGACTAGCAATTACACTTACCTTTCAAATTCTCAACAATATAAAAACTAAATTTCTTAAAATAAAATAATTTTTCAAATCTCTGACGCAAGGAATAAATAATTTATTTTAAAATATAATTTTAAAAAGATAAAAAGGTTAAAAAAAAAAAAAAACACTCTTAGAAAGAAGAGAAAAATCCTGCAAACCTATAAACCAGTTCCTAACACTGACTATAATTTTTACTTGTTTCCTTGGAATGAACACAAAGATGAGTATTTTATATTTACAACGCAAACGAAATCAAATTACTAAGGAACTATTTTACTTGGGTCCGCCAAATTTACTCATCATCTTTGCAATTACAGGTGCCACTTTGGGATTTGCTTGATGCTTTGCAAGATTAGCAGGATTCTTCATCACTGCAAAAACCAACAACAAGATCAAGTAACAACCATTGCTCAAATGCATAAAACTCGGTTACGGATAAATAAATTTCTCGAGAAAATATGAATGGTTTCCTAATCTCCTAATCCGCAATTGCAGTATATGCTTAAAGAAACCACAATCATGTTCAAACACTATTAAGGCAAACTCGTTATAAGCATATAAAGATCGGGCAAAAGAACGGAAAAGATATCGAGCGTTGAATTATTTGTTCTTTAACTTCCATGTAGGTTAGAACATGATCATTTGGCACAATCACGATAAAGAATCATTCACATAGCACATATAAGGATAAATGCAAACTCAGTAAATTATCAAAAGTATTAAAGAATACAGATCAACTAGAACTACAGGCTTCAAGGAAAATGTATTTGAAATATGGTATAGCAAAATGCCTACCGTCTTGAAGAGCAGCCATGACTTCTGGATCACTAAATGCTGCCATTAATTCAGGATCCTGGCGGAAAAATATCAACATTAAAAATCACATAAAAGGACAAGCATTTTCTAGATGACCTAAAGAAAGTGAAAAGGAGGGGAAAAAAGAATTGCATAAGCACATAAAAAGAAAAAAAAAAAAACCAAGCCTGTTTCATCATATACTCACATTCAATATTTTACTGAAATCAACGTTTCCAGGCATCCCACCCGGCATACTACCAGGGAAACCACCTGGCATTCCTCCAGGCATTCCACCTGGAAACCCACCAGGCATCTCACTAGGTTTCGTACTGGAGGATGATTGCTCCTGCTTCTTTGCTTTCTCATATTCAGCCTTGAGCAAAATATGCAATGGAATCAAAGTCAAGAGAGCAATGATATGGTAATGTTAGCAAAGGATGAATAAGAGCAAAATTACTTGAGCTTGAGCACGACGATGCCGTCTCTTGCGTTCAATAATTCTATCTTCTTTCTCTTTACGCAGTCTATCATACTTCCTACGGTGCTCCTCAATGCGGTGTGCATTAGGTTCAACCTGTTTAAGCAAAGAAGTCAGTGTGAGCTGTTAAAGCAGGATTTACGCCCAACAACCATAGCCCTGTTATGCATTTTTTAGTGAATCCGATACAGCAAAAACAAACATTAGTGGCAGAGAATAAGACTTCATTTCTATGTCAAAAAAGATGCATATGTACCCCTAGTTATTTTAATTGGAGAAATCCTCAATGCATCTGATACATCACATTTTGATCAGATCACTCAGTTAAAAATGTAAAAAGAAGAAGCAATACAACTTGGATGAGTTCAGTTAGTTAGTGCAAGAACACTATATAGACATTCACTTTTGCAAGGAGAAAAAAAATGAAACAGAAAGAGCAAACCTTCTTAAGTGCGCTGTTTATTTCCTCATCGTGATCCAACTTTGATGCCAAGCGTAGATCCTTGGCGGCATCTTCCCATTGACCAAGCATTGCTCGTGCAATGCCCCGAGACTTGTAGCCCTTAGCAGAATCTGGGTTAATCTGTAAGACAAGAATGAGGATAAATATGTCTCATGAATCCATAAAACATGAGGAAACAAATATGGAACACAATGTTGCTCAGAAAAAGTTCCTTACATATCAAACAAGTCAATACATGGTTTAAAATTTACATAATTACCATTTAAGCATTTATCCTTCAAGCATGTGCACGCATTCAAACGAAGCCAAACAACAATATATATAAATATATACATACAAACCTCCAAAGCCGCATTGGCATCTCGAATGGCAGCATTTGGCTTTTTCATCTTGATATAAACACTAGCTGAAACAGAAAAAAGAACACAAGGCAACCAAATCATTCGAACAAATATAAGAATCTATCTCAATTAAAATTAAATAAAAACAGAGAATGTAAGTAGCTAAATAATAAAACACTAACCTCGGGTTCCATACATGATTGCCGATGTTGGATTCAGCAAAATCGCCTGTGTCAGATTCTCTATAGCTTCCTCTAACTTCCCTGCAGTACGCAGCTTCAGTAAATACAAATTCAATAAAAAAACAAAAGAGACAAAAACATTAATTATAGACTTATAGTGATTCATTTACCTTCAGAAATAGCATCCATGGCTTTGGCTTTAGCCAACTGCGCAGCATCGCGGTTCTCATCGTTAACCTCCACTGAAGAGTCTCCCATCTACAACACCAAAACACACACACAATTAGACATAACTAAACAAACTAAAACGGAAATTAACTGAATAATTGTGAGATGAGATCCTACCTTCTGTGGAGGATCATTATCAGGCTCAACGACATCGCCTTCGAGCTCGATATCAGATTCAATAATCTCTTCTTCCTCCTCCTCTAAATTAACTTTCTCTCCATCGTCTGCCACGTCCTCGTCACTCTCCTCCATCACATAACTCTTCTATAAATCAATTTCCTCAGTTTGATCAGTAAATAAGTAAAAAAAGAATGAAAAAAACGATTGATGCTAATTAGTATCAAAACGGTTACCGATTTGGAGTCTCCGGCTTCATGGCCGCAAGCTGAAGATGGAAGATTTGCTCCGAGACTGACAAAACGGTGCCCTTATTTACTTCTTCTTTTTTTCCATTAACGAATAAAAATTAGGAGCAAAAAATAGATAACGATTGAGTGAATATACCTTTGGAGATAGTCACGGAAGAAAGAGAGTGAAGGATCGCTTAGAATGGAAGGATTAGCTTTGCACTGATCAATGAACTCCTTTAGCTCCTTTAATTTTGCTTCGTCCATTGTTAAATTCATTTTTGCAGAGGTTTTTTTTTTTTTCTCAAAGCCGAAACAATATAAATAGTACAGAACAGTCAGGGTTCTTCCAGGTCTTTCCATAGGCATTATGCTGAACAAGCTTGGAAAAAGAAAGATTAGATTTAGTTGTTAGTCCCTGCACTTGTATAGAGTTTGAAATTTAATCCTTATACTTTAAAAGTTAAAAACTCCATCCTCTTTACATTTTCAATTTAAATATATTAGTTCAATCATTATCGTAGTTTACATCAAAATTTATCAACTTAGTATATTTATTTTTTGTTAACGTCATATGAGGACTATCTAATCAAAATTCTAAGTTAAGAAATTTTGACAGAAAATACTTACGATTAGGGGCGAAGCAAAAATTATTTTTTAGGGGGCAAGATTAAGTTATATGTTTTTGTGAGAGATAAAATGAAATTTAACCATTATATTAACATATATCTTTATAGTTTTTAAAAAGACTAAATCAAAGTTTTATATTTTTTAGAGGCTAAACAATAATTTTATCATTTTATTTACTTAAAGTTTAATAAAATTTCAGACGCTAAAAGCATAAAATTTTAATTTAGGCCTGCCCCTCCCTTCACCCTTCCTTAAGACTTTAGTGATTAGGCTCATATTTTTTAGATAAAAAAATAGGAGGACTTAATTTTTTAACTTTTTAGATATAGGGATTAAAGCTTAAATTTTGTCAACATCAAGCACTAATAGCATATTTTAACCAAAAGAAAACTATGGGCAAATTTCTTTTCTAATCATTAGTAGTAAGTGTTGGTCCAATATAGGCATGATCTCAAAGCCTCACAATATGCAAACAAATTTGTTTTGTTACAAGTTATGATTAAGTTTATTGCTTTATATATAAAGAAAATAAATTTATAATTTATATTTAGAACATAAATATGATTACTAAATGAGGAAATTATTTAATATACTTTATAAAATTTGATTTTTTTAATTTAAAAAATTTAGTTTCAATGTAAATTATTTATCACCTATTTTGATAATATCTAATGTCTAATTCAATTAATTGTATTAAAATTTTAAGATTATTAATGTGATTGTTCTTTTTACAGTTATTGCTTTATTTTATTATATTAAAAAATTAAAATTAAAATTGTTTTCTTAATTTACATATGGATTATATTTTCACTTATTAAATAAATAACTGATACTTTAATACATGTTTTGCATAAATAATATAATATATTTTAATTATTACACACGATCTAGTTCGTGCATGGAATCGAAAACAAATTAGACTTAATGCACTTGAGAAGTCCCTATATTATAGGGATTACATTAAATTAATTTCTCTATTATTAAATGGATTAATTTAGTCCCTATATTATTAAAGAGAATCAAAAAAGTCCAATTTGTAAGAGAGTAAACATTTGTTGTATAAAAAAATCTTAAAAATTATTTTTTCAATTATAATTCAAGTCTAAACAAAAAAAGAATTATTTATAGAATCATAAAAATATTAAAAATATTAATTTTATTAAAAAGTAAATATTAACTATTTTCTATTCTAATTTGATTTTATTTGATTTTTTTAATAGGGCAAATACTTAATTCATCGTTTAAAAGTATAGGGATTAATTTGATCAAATTTGCTATATAGAGGGACCTCTAACCTACATTCACCAATAAACTAGTTTCCAATAAAATCAAGTCCTGAAAAATGAAAACGCGTGTCGTGTAGGTTTGTGTGGTAAGTGAATGAGATGGCTTTGAGGTGTGTAATGGCGGTGTCCTCCCCCTGTTCGCCTGCAACTGATGCAGTGGTTCGAAAGGTTTTCTTCTCGAAAACTCTCTCCCAATCGCACCGCACCTTCACTTTTCCTCTGTATTCAACGAACCGGAGCTCTACTGCTAGGATTGCCCGCCTTCGTTGCTTTTCTTCTGGTACGTCGTCGCCTCTATCCCTTCTCAAAATATACTTGCTTGGAATTTTATATTTACCCTTAAATTTCTTTACAGCAAATCAATTTGTGGATATCCATTGAATTTCATATTCACTATGTTTCTTTGCCTTTTCCATTTTTGATAAAATTGCGATTAGAGACCTGTTTGAGTATTCATCAGGACTACTAAATTTGAAATACTTATGAGAAAACCCCTCTTAGTTAGCAACTCCTTTGGTCAGGGACGAAGACAAAGGGGGCAGGGCCTTTGCCCTCCCAAAAATGGTAGATCTGCCATTTAGTCCCTTAATTTTTTTTTAAATTACTTGTTAGTATAACAGTAAAAATGCACTTTGGCCCCTAATAATTTATTATTCATCTCTGCCCCCTAAAACAATTTTCTGGTTTCGTCCTTGCCTTGGTAGCAGAAAGAATATCTTAAATAAAAAAAAAAAAAAAAAAAAAAAGAACCACAGCTTTAACTGTAAAGAAAGCATAAGGCAAAAGATACGCATTTGTTTTTCTTGACTTCCAGGTGCCTTAGGGTAACGATAGCCCTTATATTGTTGTGTTCACTTTAGACATGCTTGTTGCATACTTGTGATGAAAGGAGATTAATAGTATCAGCTCGTCAGTCAAATATATTTGGGATTAGGATAAATTTATGTAGGCTGTGATATGTAATAACCTTGTTTAGATACTAATGAAGCACTTATATTGTATTAAGTGTAATCATGGATGATTTTATTAACAAAATGAAGTTTTGTATGTGCAGCCTTAACTCCTCAGCTAAAGAATACATTGGATAAGGTGGTGACATCAAACAAGGTGGTTCTTTTCATGAAAGGAACTAAGGACTTCCCACAGTGTGGGTTTTCAAATACGGTAGTGCAAATTTTGAATTCTTTGAACGTTCCTTTTGAAACCATAAACATATTAGAGAACGAAATGCTACGTATGGGTCTGAAGGAGTATTCCAATTGGCCTACCTTTCCTCAACTTTATATCGAAGGAGAGTTTTTTGGTGGTTGCGATATCACTGTTGGTAAGCTTCTTGTTAATTTCACTTTGCGCTTTTTTTAGTTAAAAAAAAAAAAAAACCCTCAGTTTCATATGTAAATAAATTGATAAAAGTACCATGGAGGTTTTGTTACGAGGTCAGTGTACTAAAAATCAGATTGCATTTTATTCCCTTTACTTTTAAAATGGGCAAATTAGTCCCTGTATGATAGATCGGAAAGCAAACTAGTCTTTTTTGTTAAAAGTTTTATCCATTTAGGGACTAATTTTTAATGTAAAAATAGATGGAGTTTTTAACAGAAGGATCGGTTTGCTCTTTGATCTAATATATAGGGACTAATTTGCTCATTTTTTGAGCAAAAAAGGTAAATGCAATCTAACTCCTAATATAAGGGCCTTCATGGTACTTTTACCAAATAAATCTGGTTTTGGGCAATTGATTGGTAAAATAACCATAGAAGCTCTTGTACTACAAGTTGGATTGCGTTTTCTAGCCTCTGTTCAAAAAATGAATAAATTAGTCTTTGTACGATAGATCAAAGAGCCAATTGGTCTTTTTGGTTTTTGGTCATTCATGTTAATTTTTAACAAAAAAAGATCAATTTCCTTTTTTACCTAACTTACTGAGATTAATCTATTCATTTTTTGAGTAAAACGGTGAAATACAATCTAACTTTTAATACAATGACTTCTATGATCCTTTTCCTAATGTTTGTCTACATTGTTACTTTCTCATTTTAAGAGTAGTTTCTAACATTGTGTTTTGTAAGTATTTTTAATGAATCCTTTCCTTTTTACGTACAGAAGCATATAAAAATGGGGAATTGCAGGAACTATTGGAGAAGGCGATGTGCTCTTAATACTTATCTGCATTGAAAAACAGATGTAGTTGTACTTGTTCGTAATTAGCTGATTACTTATTGTCTCGGCTGGCTTAACTTCTTTTGTGATTGATTTTGTTGGTCTCACATTGGAATTATACAGTTTGTCGTTGGAATAATAAGATAAAGGAATTAAAATTTGAAACCCATATTTATCTCTACTTTTTTTTTTCTGGTGCTGCTGCTACTTTTTAGAATTTTTAATTATTAAAATTAGTTTGATCTATTCAAAAATTTAAATATTATTCGATTTCATATTTTTATTTTATTAATTAATAAATTCAAATATCTAATAAGTATTTAAAAAAATTGATTAAGTCTTAACTGGTATGGATATTATTATCAAGGAAGCATTATTTTCTATTTATAAATTAATGCCACAGGATCGATATAATAACCAACACAAATCAATAACCATGTATAATACCAAGCAACAAAAATACAATCTCATTTACACTAAATCAGATTTAAATTTATTTCAAATTGTAATCTCTAAAAATATAATGACAAAACTAGTACTCTATTTTCTCTGTCTAATTGATATATAACACTTCATCACAGTGCCATAGAGATGGCAAAAAAGAATAAGATGGTAACTCCAGTCAATGATATCCTGTCAGCACCTCCATTTTGATCTGCAGATCGTCCTCCTATAAAAATATTAACAAAATTATTATGATATTAATAAAAACAAAACTAAATTCGAACCCAATCTCATATTGTACAAGCGGATGTGTTATGGCCAATACACAAATGCCCGTAATTCAAATGGCCGTAATTCTTTTAAGTAAATTGGTCTTACTTATTAAAGCATTCTAGAAGGTTTATCTATATGAAACTTGGTAACTCAGTAAATAGTTCAATCAACTTACCAGATTAATATTAATATAAGTTCTAATGTATAGAGATTACAGAGAGTTTAAATTAACTAATAGTAGTTGATGCAAATAGATTTACATAACTTGAGGTACTCGACTATAAATAAAAGTTTCCTCAACTCAACCCCACTCCACTTGTATCATTTAAATTAGTATTATTACATTTCTTCCTAGTTAAAATATCGAGTTTGAGGCTAATTAAGTCTTAGTTCAGTTGGTATCGACATTGTTGCCTATACAAAAAGACGTGAATTCGAATAGATTGAAGTACATTATCCTCTTATTTAAGGGTTTGAAAGAACCTATCAATAGTTTTAAGCATTGTATCAAAAAAACAAAGAAAATTATGATATTACATTTATATGGATTCGTGAGAAAAATGATTCAATTTTTATATTACAAATTTGAATAATAATGATTTTAATTTAATTCCATCTGTATTTTTGTATTAATTATAAATTCTTCTATCAAAATATTATAATACAGCATTGTTTGGTTCCACTAAGCAGTTAGAGATTAATGAAAATCACTTATTTTCTATAGTTTTCAAGTCAACTTTGAGAACCACTTAAAGCAAAAAATTCAAAGTCCAGCTGACAATGGCATCACCAGCCCCTCTTATTGACATGTATGATAACTTCAAGTATGTGGCCCCAAAATAAAATAAAAACTAAATTAAAGTAAAAATAAATTTTTAGTAGTAGCTAGTAGGTTTCATGCACATGTTTTCTGCTGATAGTAATAAAAAAAGAACAAAATAGATATTTAATATTATTCAGATTCTTTTTTGGATTTTAATTTTTTAAATTTAAATATTATTCTATATTTGAAATCTATTAGCAAAATCTAGTTCATTTATGCAAATAAGCATACTTAATTCTTATTTAATCTTATATTTTTGTTACCTGGTGGAGATGTAGCAGAGCTTGTAGAAGTGCCTGCAGGAAGGAGAAGACAAAGAGAGAGAGAGTAATTAATTTATTAATCGAAATTATAGAAGAAATTAGAATACAGAGATGAACAGCTTTTGAACAAAAACTTCACTTAGAGTAAACGGGAAAATACAAATAAATAAAATGGTTGTTTTTTTTTTTTAAATTCAAACCAAATTTTCGTCAAATCAAATTGTATATATTAGTAATTAGAAACTTACTGTTGCTGTTGCAAGCGGTTAGATCAGTAGTGACGCCGCATTCACGAGTGACATTGAGAGCTTGCGCGATGGAGATGTTCAAAGAAGCAAACACTTTAGGGTCTTTGTAGAGGTTACAAAGGCAGGAAAGATCGTTGGTTACCTCTTCCTTGATCGGGTTACAACAGTCGTCTTGAGGTTTGATGGTGGTGTTTAGGATGTAAGGAGAACAAGACACTAGCTTTGCCGCGCAAGTTGCTTGCGCGTCCGTAACGGTTGCCGCCGTCGACACCGCAACCAGGAGAACCGCCATGATCATGAGGTTAGCCATTTTGGGGGTTTGTGAAATTCAGTTAGAGTCTGCGTTGTTTTGATTTTCCTTAGCTGCTAAGTTTTGGCTTAAAATGAAAACAAAAACCCTTTTTCACCTGTTTCTGTAATTAATGGTAAAGATGCCCGGGCTGGACCGGAACTCCAATAATTTCAAAAAAATCTGTTTGTGCTGACCTCAGCAGTACATCATTCAAAAATGGTTGGCGAGGGTTTTTTAACTAATATAATAATAAATTTAATCTTCAATATTTATATATTTTATCAATTTAATTTTAATTTTAATTTTAAATAATCTAATAAATTTAGTCATATAAATATATTATTTTTATCCTTAACTTATAATTAAAGATAAATATGATTAAATCATTTTATATTATAAAAGGTACAAAATATATTATAAAAAATAATAAATTTAACTTTCCACATTCTTACATTATAATCTTGTAATGTTATAACTTATAAGCTTTGTGTCAGAATTTATCTGTGTCAATTGTCAAGGTTCTCATTAGAATTATTTAGAATTAGAATCAAATTGATAGAATATGTAAGTATTGAAGACTAAATGTGTTATTATACTAGTTAGAAAAAAGGTGAAGAAATCACCTATGTTAACCGTTTAACAAAGAGTGACCAAAACAAAAATAATCTAAAATATTAGTGACTAAATTAAAATTTTCTCTAATTTAATTACCAAAATAGAAATATACTAATAGTTGGGTGGCTAATTATAAGTTTCCCCAAAATATAAACGGAAGGCCCAATGTTGCTCTAGATCGTTAACCAGAGCCCAAATGCAACGATCCCTCGTTACTGGTGAAGAGAGAGCTGAAAAACCCATACCGTCCAAAGACCAAATCCATTTGCTCCCGCCACTACCCAACAAATCCACCATAACTGAACTGCAAAAAAGAAATGAAAAATTATAAAAGCACTAATTCTAACGGATAAGACGCCATCAACACATCTTCAAAGAACCCCCAAAAAAGAAAACCAGACGCAGTAAAAAGAAGCTTCTATCAAAGTGCCATTAACAATGGCCACTCTCTCAATTGGCATCGCCTCCTCCGCCCCCGCCGCCACCACCTTCTTTTCGACAAAAACAAAACGAACCCACTTCAAGCTCAACATCTCCTGCGTCCAATGGGTAAAGAACTTGAACTTTCTTCTTCTTCTTCTTTGGTTACGGTTTGATAAGCAATTGAATCTTTGGATTGAAATCAATTCTTTTACTTTTTCATTGTTTTTTAAATCTAAGGAAGGACCCAGAAGGTATTTTAGGAAAGCCGGGGACAGGACACTTAGCTCGTCTTGAATTCAAAAGGCGGCTAGAGAGGGACGCAGAGGCTCGAGAAGCATTTGAGCAACATTTACGTGAAGAGAAGGAACGTCGCCGAGCTCTTCGCCAAGTATACTAGTTTTCTTTATTTTTATTTTTGCAACTTATTCAGTTGGTTTTATTTTGGATATTTTAAATTTTGTTTTCTTCTTCTGGTGGTTTCATTATTAGTCCAGGGAATTACCCGATACTGCTGAGGAGACGATCGAGTATTTTCTTGACACCGAAGCTCAAGAGATCGAGTTTGAGATTGCAAGATTGAGGCATAGGTTAGTACTTTAATCTTGCTGCGAAGAAGTTGTGAAATCCTTGTTTGTTGAATGTTGCATGTTAATTGTTTGTTGTTTTGCTTCTTCGGGTATTGAAATTTATTAGAACGCTTGAGTTTTATTGAGAAGTTCAATGTTTTTTTCTATAGGGTCACTCTATTATGGAGATTGGATAAAATTAGTCCTTATGGATCAATTTAGATCCTACACTGTTAAAGCAAATCATATAAGGTCAAGTTACATTGGAGTTGACATTTACTGTTTAAAAACATTTATTTATTGTTTAACAGAGTTATATTTTTTTTTTGAAAGCTTTTTATGGTTTTGCAAATGAAATGTTTTGCTAGAAATTCTACTGCAAATGAAAGAAAAATTTGAAGTCATTTTTTAAATAGTAAATGTTAACTCTATTACAATTTAGCTTTATTCATTTACTTTTACTAGTAAGGGACTAAATCAATCAACTTATTAGAGGGACTAATTTGATGTAGTCTATATAATAGAGGGACTTCACTGGTACTTTCGCCTTTTGTATAGTCTTTCTCTGTTGAAATGTTCTGTTTGAGTGTTTTCTTCATTTCGTTGCCATTAACTTTACTTAATTGGTAAAATGCACTTTAAACTCTCAGTTCAATACACCATCTTTATTTGCAAACTTTGTAGATTAGATGAGGACTTCTTCTCCCACCTGAAATTTGAGATCGGGCAGATTCGATTTGCTGTTTCGAAGACTGAGGTTTGTCTTAAAACAACCTTATGTTTGTGATAATCCCTCGGTTTAACTAATGTCAGACAACTGGGAATTTAAAAGCTGGTAAATTTTGCAGGATATGGAGGACAGATTGATTGAGCTGGAGGCATTGCAAAAGGCCTTACAAGAAGGCACCGGTAAGTTTTCCAACCGTATAAACTACAGTTAAACTCTTAAAGAGTTAATGCCTTTTTCGTTTTTACTAATGATCCTTGGTCCTCTGATTGCAGAAGCATATGATAAAATGCAAGCCGAACTTATAACCGCGAAAAAAAGCCTCACCAAGATTTTGTCATCCAAAGATATAAAAGCAACCGTAACTGCCTATCATTGAGTCCGTTTTATATTTCTAATTTTATGCAGGTCAGCTGAGTTTTTGTATTGTCATGCAGTTGCTCGAGATGGTTGAAGGCAATGAACTAAATAGATCCTTATTGACACTTCTAGATGAAAACATAGCAAATGCAAACATGGATAACCAGGTTAGCATTGTCCTCATCCTCAAGATTCTGTATATACTAGCATACATGCATATTCTGGTGAAATACAATAGGTTAGGTCTCCTTTTCATTCACTCTGTTGTCTTCTTGGATCTGCATTTGTCTTTGGTGTTTCTATTCAACGATAACGGTCTTGCATCCCTTCTTTTTGCAATTGATATAAAATATCTGAACTGATATTTTGTGAGTTTTCTCAAAACCTAATCACCTTATCAAGATTAGCACTAGAAGTTATTTGGTTGCTGTGTAGCCAACAAACATTAGAACATTCATGCCATCTGTCATGTTATATCTATCCATTTGTATCATGAATATCATTCAATGTGTTTTGAGTTGACATCTTCTTTTAGCAGCCATGAAAACTTCACTTGGGCTTCTCCTAAAACTTCGATAAAAATACATTGTCACCGTCTATATCCGTAATCCACTTCCAATTCAGACAGAACTCCTATAACTTAGTTCAATCTTCTTTTTTTCTTAACTTGCAGAAGCAAGCAGCGGCTATCATGGAGAAGATCCGTGCAGCCGTTCTCAAATATTTGACAGTATAGTATACACTACACGTGTCTGAATGTTAGTGATAAGTAAAGTATCACTCTAGTTGATTGTTGGTGAATTCGGTTTTAGCAGTTACTGTACCTACAGAGATTTAGGTATTGTACTAAAGATCAGGTCAGTACTTTACATGTACAAAGACATGGATCAGAATTAGAGTTTTATACAATGATTTTGTTGTTTTTCAGACATGGTCTATATAAAGGAACTCCCATATTCTAGCCATTTCATTAACTAGAGTATTATTTTTTACAAGTATATGGATTAGTAATAAATTAACTTAATTGATAATATTTAACCACTCCTATAACTTATTTTTAGCAAAGAGAAGGAAAATATTTCACTTATTTTGAAGAAGTCTTGTTATTTTACAAGAATTTTTACTTATCTTTCCAGTAATCAAATGAATCATCTTTCTCCTTCAAATACATGGCAAAGACTATGCTTTTTGGCACTAACTTTTCCTTTGCCTTTTTACTGGCATAGCTACATCCTATGTTTCTCTGTTTCTTTTGTTTTTTTATATATTCATATTTGATATTCGTATTTGACATATATTTAAACATAAATATAGAATATAACCGTCTAAATATATCAAAACCTTTGAAAATAATCGAACTTGTGTAGCCAAATGGGACGAGCTGTTGGTCTGGTCTTCATGCGGCACATCAACCTGTAGAAAACCTTAGATGCTTCGAATATAAATATATTTTACTTTTTAAAGCTCAACTGGCATAGTTGGCACTGGGCACTTGGCAATAGCCGATAAAATAATAAATGCATTCAGATATAATTAATTTTTTATATCATTTACAAATTACTCGTATACTTTTAAACTCATTCAAACTTATAATTTTCAGAATAGATATCATATAAAAAAATATCATTATTTTCCTATGGTTAAATTTTATACTATTTCTAAATTTTTCATATACGTTCAAATACACTAGAATTTACTGTTTTAGATTGGTGTAATAGTAATTATGACAATTGAGCTGATAAAGTATTAATCTTTTATAAATATAATAAAATAAATGATAAACTTAAGTGTATTAAAAAAAAACGAATTGATGTATAATAAAACAGAAAAAACATGTGTGGAGGTTGTTAAAGCTTAAGCATTGATATGATTATGTTTAAAATGTTATATATTCATGTGGTCTTCCTATTTTACTATAATTATATTAAAATACAAATACCTAAATTGCATATTATCCATTTTATGTTTGTATCGTGGATGAACATGAATATACGATAGGCTGAGAGGAGTCCACCAGGGAAACCTGCCCCGCCATTCTGGTTTATGCGGACATAAAATTTCAAACATACGTGGCAGCCTCACGGCCGTTGGCTTCCAACCTCATCATCAACCATAGAGTATGGCATTTTCGTTATTATAAATATAAATTGATGGCAAACTCATTAACCACATCAGTAGGAAATATAAACACCACGAAGTTATCGTTATCCCTAACCTCACACAAAAAAAAAAAAAAAAAAAAAAAGAGAAACAAAGAACAGATAATTCGTGAGGCCAAAAACATAAAAAAATGGCAGCAGAGACAGCGCTTAGAGTATCGAGTTCGAGTTCAACTGTGTGTAATCTAAATGGGTTTCAAAGGAGACCAACCCCTTTATCTTCTTCAACTCGTTTTCTGGGTCTTCGTCCTCGAGCTTCTTCTTCTTCAATTTCCTCTTCTTTATCCCAGTTCATGGGGAGTGTCAGAATTGGCTCAAGACTTCCTATTTCACGTCAACAAATGGGGAAGAGAAGGAACTTCTCTCTCTTTGCTATGGCCGCTGATGGTAAACGTTTTCCTTTTCTGCGTTTTTTGGCTCTGTTCTTTTACTTGTTCTGGGTTACCGTTTTAAGTTATTTAGTTGAATTTTTAAAAAAAAAATTTATGAAGTAATTTGTTGTAATTTTGATTTGTTTTGTTATGTTTTGAATTTTTGAAGACTGGGTTTTTGTTGGTTCTAGCTTTAATTTTAGTTTTTTTCATCGCTTGGCAATAGGAAATTTGGTATGCTTGCTTTTTTAAGCTAATTTTCGGGTTTGTTAATGCAAAAACTTAAAATATTTCCAAATGCTAATGTAAATTATTTGTCCTTTGATTCACATTTTTTAGTATTCTTGTTTCCCGATGTAATGTGTTCCATTTATTTAGACCTCTACTAAATTAAATGTACAGTCATTGTATATTAGATGAAATAGTAAATTAATCCTTTTGTTAAAAATTTAATCTATTTCTACACTAAAAATAGGCATGACTGAAAGAATAATCAATTAGTGACATGTGGTACACTAGGTGTATCTCATGTTGATGCACAGGGATTGGATGAAAATTTTAACAGAAGATCCAATTTATTCCTTCATCTAACGTATATGACTAATTTGCCCATTTTTTGAGTAGAGGGTGCAAGGTGCAATCCGGCTCCTAGGGCTTCTATGATGCTTTTATTATTCTCTTTCCAACTTTGTGAGTTTGTGAGATGGATAATTGGATATATCTTTTTGGTTGTTAACAGAGTCAAAGCGTGCTGTACCTTTGAAAGATTATCGCAATATTGGAATTATGGCTCATATAGATGCCGGAAAGACAACAACAACAGAACGTATTCTATACTACACAGGAAGAAACTATAAAATTGGTGAGGTACATGAGGGAACTGCTACAATGGACTGGATGGAACAAGAGCAGGAAAGAGGTATTACCATAACATCGGCTGCAACTACTACATTTTGGAAAGACCACCGGATTAATATTATCGACACCCCTGGCCATGTTGACTTCACACTTGAAGTGGAACGAGCTCTCAGGGTTTTGGATGGAGCTATATGCTTGTTCGACAGTGTTGCTGGTGTTGAACCGCAATCTGAAACCGTATGGAGACAAGCTGATAAGTATGGGGTACCTAGAATATGCTTTGTCAACAAGATGGATCGTCTAGGAGCAAACTTTTTCCGGACCAGAGATATGATAGTTACAAATTTGGGTGCTAAACCGCTGGTGATTCAACTACCGGTTGGTGCAGAAGATACTTTTAAAGGTGTCATTGACCTTGTAAAAATGAAAGCTGTGCTTTGGTCCGGGGAAGAATTGGGTGCAAAGTTTGAGTATGCTGATATTCCGGCTGATCTTCTAGAGTTGGCTGAAGAGTACCGATCACAAATGATAGAAACGATTGTTGAATTAGATGACCAAGCTATGGAGAACTATCTAGAAGGAGTTGAACCCGATGAGGAAACCATTAAGAAATTAATTAGGAAAGGCACCATTGGAATCAGTTTTGTACCTGTATTATGCGGCTCGGCTTTTAAAAATAAGGGTGTTCAGCCATTACTCGATGCTGTTATGGATTACTTGCCGTCTCCTCTTGAGTTGCCAGCAATGAAGGGGACTGATCCTGAGAATCCCGAAGTGATAATTGAAAGGACAGCAAGTGATGAAGAACCATTTTCCGGATTAGCTTTCAAAATCATGACCGATCCGTTTGTGGGATCCCTTACATTTGTGAGGGTGTATTCAGGAAAGCTTGCTGCAGGATCTTATGTTTTGAATGCTAACAAAGGGAAGAGAGAGAGAATCGGTAGACTATTGGAAATGCACGCCAATAGTCGAGAGGATGTTAAGGTTGCATTGGCCGGTGATATTGTTGCTCTTGCAGGTCTAAAGGATACTATTACAGGTGAAACTCTTAGCGACCCTGACCATCCTATTGTACTTGAACGAATGGACTTCCCCGATCCTGTGATTAAGGTTGCTATTGAACCTAAGACTAAAGCTGATGTCGATAAAATGGCTAATGGTTTGATCAAGCTTGCTCAAGAAGACCCTTCTTTCCACTTCTCACGGGATGAAGAGATCAACCAGACCGTAATTGAAGGAATGGGAGAATTACATCTCGAGATTATCGTTGATCGTTTGAAGAGAGAGTTCAAGGTTTGTAGCAACATCTAATTGCCAAACATATTAGTACCCTTGATCATCCCGATCAACTATATGTGTACAGACATTTCTCTAATTGCCATTATTTTGATTGCTTGGTGCATGTAGGTCGAAGCCAATGTCGGTGCACCACAAGTTAATTACCGGGAAAGTATTTCCAAAGTTTCAGAAGTGAAATACGTACACAAGAAACAATCAGGTGGACAAGGGCAGTTTGCTGATATTACTGTTCGTTTCGAGCCGATGGAGGCAGGTAGTGGATACGAGTTCAAGAGTGAAATCAAAGGTGGAGCAGTGCCGAAAGAATATATTCCTGGAGTGATGAAAGGACTGGAGGAGTGTATGTGTAATGGTGTCCTTGCAGGTTTTCCTGTTGTTGATGTACGTGCCGTGCTAGTAGATGGTTCTTACCACGATGTCGATTCTAGTGTCTTGGCATTTCAACTGGCAGCCAGGGGAGCCTTCCGAGAAGGGATTAGAAAGGCTGGCCCTAGGATGCTTGAACCTATAATGAAAGTTGAGGTTGTCACACCCGAAGAACATTTAGGTGACGTGATCGGTGATCTCAACTCAAGGAGAGGCCAGATTAACAGCTTTGGTGATAAGCCTGGAGGACTCAAGGTATATATCAGATCACATCATCATAACATATGCTTTCTCCTTGTTTTGCTTGTAATATTATCGTGTTGATGAGTTTTGGTTTCGGATTAAACTGCAGGTGGTGGATGCCCTTGTTCCGCTTGCGGAGATGTTCCAATATGTCAGCACTCTCCGAGGTATGACGAAAGGTCGTGCATCCTACACCATGCAATTGGCCAAGTTTGATGTCGTCCCTCAACATATCCAGAACGAGCTTGCTACTAAACAACAAGAAGTTGTTGCTTGATTTTGTTGTTTCATGATTTTTTTGGCATCCAAACTCTATTTTTTGTTCACTTCATAATTTGAAGTGCAACAGCACTCTCCTTTCTTTAAATTATAAGTTTCATGTATCAGTTTTGGGTATAAATGTAACAAAACTATTGAAGTAGAAAATGCAACATAAATCAGAATTTGCAAAGGAAAAATCTGGGTCTGTTTGATGAATTTATTCGGTGTAAAATTTTCCCAAAAAGGGAAAAAAAATGAGCTAGATTAAGTGGTTTTATATAATTTTCTAGTGTTGAAATAGTTGAGAATTTTAAAACGGTATTTGTTTATTTAAAGTTATGTAGTTTGAACAAACATATTAGGGGGTACCATTCTCTCAACAAGGACAAGGGCCTTTTTTTGTGGGGTCAATTGTGTATATCACACGATCATCAAATAAGGGAACATATGCATTCGTTTCTAATGGAGTTTGAACTCGTGTCTTTCAATGGGGTATCTATGTTACGTCTAGTTTCATGGGACTAAAATTTAGGTTTTGCAAATTATGTGGTTTTAGATAATTTTTTTACTTTAAATTTGTCTAAGTTAATTTATCTCTTGAAAGTGGGAATTTTCCAAAGAAATTTCTCTGAGGCATCGAAATTAAGTGGAAATAAATTTAAAAGACAAAGGAACTTAAGTTAAAAAGACAACAAAAAAAAAACAATGCACAAAAGGTGTATGAGTAAATGCTCTAAAAAGTATTATATTATTCAATAATGAGGTGATTACAAATGAATACAATCCCTCTACTTATATCCCCAAATTCGACAGTACAGTTTAAATTACATTGACGGTCAAAATTAAAGTTCATCTACAAGATAAAAGTTTTGAGAGATTTAAACTTTATACAATCTTATCACTTATGATTACAAATATTAACCATGGTAACTCTAGTTTTACTTGAATGCTTCAGTGAACCACCAATGCTTCAAATAGATAGAGTGGGTCAATTCAAATAGGTCAAATGAGCCATATTTAATTAATTAACATCCATAAGACATTTTGTGTGTAAAAATGAGCATTCAATCGAATTGACTGAAAAAATTTTAAGTTAACGAGTCTTATTCTATCATCCTAACTTGATTCAAATTTTTTTCAAATTGAGTTGAGTGAAATGAAATTCAAATCAAGTCGAATCGAGTGAAATTGTTCAAGTTAAATTAAAAAATGAAAGATGTCAAATTAAAATCTTGTTACAATATAACATAGATAAGATTGTATAAAGTTAAATTATTTTAGTATGATAAACTTGAATAATTAATTAACTTATTTAGGTCCAAAAATATTATTTTAGAAATTTTTTAAAAATTTAACTTTCTTTATATATATTTTTAGAATTTTTTATTTTTTTGTATTTTTTAAATATAAATTTTGGAATTTTAAAAATTATTTTAATTTTTTTTTTGTAATTTTTGTTAAGAAATACTAATGTGCTCGTTTTCAAAATTGATAAGGACTAAAGAAGTATTTACACCAATATGTTATTCGAATTGTAAAATTCAACTCGAAACCAAAATTACTTATTCGAGTTGACTAAAAAAATCGAATAACTAAAATTGATTAACTCGAAATTTAAATTTTTTTATTTTTTTGAACCGAATCGAGTTTTTATCACCCTTATCTATGTGCATTCATCACGAGCTCTGATTCACGACCTATATCACTAATTGGTGGTTGTGCGGGACAGAGTTCAATTCAACAAGACACTTTTGCTTTGTTGAACTCAGCACCTCAAATACTTGGGCTCTTCGTAGGGTTGAGAGAGAACCCTAATTGAAGATAACATCTATCCATTGAGAGTGTCCATCAGCTCTTGACCAACAACATATCGAAAGATTAATTTTATATTTTTTAATTAGGATCAAATTGAAATAATGTGTAAATATTGAGTTAAATTTTTTAAAATTTATGACTAAATTAAGATAATGTATAAATATTAAGGGTTAAATTTGATATTATACAAAATTTTAAAATGCCACCTCACTATTCCGTCAAACATTTAATGGAAGTTAACGGAAAAGGACTAAAAAAACAAATCCCATTAGTTGGGTGACTAATTTAGAACTTTTAATTGTTAAGTGACCAAAAAAAAAAGTTGATCATAGTTAGATGACCTCCTATGTAGTTTACCCATTATTAAAATCGTGTGATCTTATTCTACTCATGCCCCAAAACACCCGATTTAGTTCTTGGGAAAACAATTAAACTGACGTCCAAACAACCCCTAATCCAAGTAGACTACTCAAAAGCTGAAGAAGCTTCGAGAGGCACCAGAACTCTCTAGTCTGCTCCTCTAACTTCTCTTTCTTTATAATTACATTTCATTTCTTCAAAATTTTGTAAATTACCCCTAAAACCCTCAAAAATCCGATATCGTCTTTCTCAAAACCAGATCCAAAAGCGAGCAGATTCATCCGCCGATGGCCGACGAAGCCAAAGCCAAAGGCAACGCCGCCTTTTCCTCTGGTGATTTCAACGCCGCAATCAAACACTTCACCGATGCTATAAACCTTTCCCCCACCAACAACGTCCTTTATTCTAACCGATCCGCTGCGTATGCTTCTCTCCATCAATACGAGGCCGCATTGTCGGACGCCAAAAAGACCGTTGAGCTTAAACCTGACTGGTCTAAAGGTTACAGCAGGCTCGGGGCGGCTCACCTCGGTTTGCACCAATATCAAGATGCTGTTTCGGCGTATAAGAAGGGTCTGGAGATTGATCCTAATAATGAAGCTTTGAAGTCTGGATTGGCTGATGCTCAATCGGCGGCGACGGCTTCGGCTTCTCGTTCTAGGGCTGCTGCGCCACCTAATCCGTTTGGTGATGCTTTTCAGGGACCGGAGATGTGGGCGAAGTTGACTGCTGATCCGACCACTAGGGTGTTTTTACAGCAGCCGGATTTTGTTAAGGCGATGCAAGAGATTCAAAGAAATCCTAGCAAATTGAATGAGTATTTGCAAGATCAGAGGGTTATGCAAGCTTTGGGTGTTTTGTTGAATGTTAAGTTTAAGGCACATGGTGGTGGCGATGATATGGAGATTCCAGAGGCGGATTCACCTCCAGCTCCGTCTCCTTCACATCCAGCTAAGGAGGAGGTGAAGAAGCCTGAGCCCGAGCCTGAACCAGAACCGATGGAAATTACGGAGGAAGAGAAGGAGAAAAAGGAGAAGAAAGAGAAAGCTTTAAAGGAGAAGGAGGCTGGCAATGCTGCATATAAGAAGAAGGATTTTGAGACTGCTATTAAGCATTACACGACAGCAATGGAGCTTGATGATGGAGATATTTCGTACATCACTAATCGGGCTGCTGTTTATTTGGAAATGGGCAAGGTTTGGTTATTTCTCTCTATTTATTTAGAAGTTGGTAATGTTACTTCATTTAACGTAGCTATTGTTACAATACTAATATAGTTTAGAAACTGTTTGTTGATATGGCCTAGGTTAGTAAATTCATGCTAATTTCGTCTAGTATAAAAATTAACGACAGGATACTACTTTGGAATGAGATTCACTGTTGGGTTTTCTTCTGCTCTAAGATGGACATAGACCCTTGTTTTTTACGAGCATCTAACAGTGATTGAACTTATGAAAGTACATTTCGAACGTGTTTAGGTCTTGTTGTGGTCGACATTTAAATTCTTGATCATGATTTCACGGTATGAATTTATGGTGGTGTGATTCTGAGTGCACTTTTAGGCGCTGCTAAGTGATCATAATGTATATCATCTGCTTAATAATGTAGGTAATCATGATGTTATATACAAACATTAACGCAACGACTTTGTGTTATTCTTCAGAAGACTACTATTTTTGGGGGCTGGGTGTGAAGGCCTAGTTGTTCCGGCCTAGGGAAATGAGTTTCAAAGGAGGCTAGCCTCTCTTAGGGGAGATCAATCGGTTTAATTGGATGGTTTTGTACGAGTTTTTTTTCGAACTTAACTGATTTTAACATGAGAACACCGACCTGACCGATTTTAGTTTTGAAAACTAACTAAACTGAACCGACCTTGGGTTATTTGATTGGGTCTAGGGTTATTGGGTTAGGTTTATAGACATAAATATATATTTTAAATAATTTAAAAATAATATAAAATAAGTTGGTTTTTCGGTTGGTTTGGTTCTAGGATTCAAAAACTGATAAACGATCGAATTAACCAATTAAACTGAGGTCAAAACCTACCAACCTGCCCCCACTACTAAACCAAAATTGAAGAACTTAATGGGCTGGTTTTATCGGTTTTTTGGTTAAAACCAAATATTGCTCTCCATTAGCCTCTCCTTTTCTTCTAACTTGCCAATATCTTAAGTGAATATTTTTGGGTAAGAATAGATGTCATCAGCTTATCATCATTATCACATTTCGCATGTCTATTTCATCTGGGAACTAATAAAAGAACTCTACAATTTTTATATCTGCATTACTATGTTCTATGCTTGGAAAAGATCTCAATATAAACTTTGGTGCCCTTTTCTTGCGAACTTCCTTGTTTGAGTGCAGTACGAGGATTGCATTAAGGATTGTGACAAGGCTGTTGAAAGAGGTAGAGAGCTCAGATCAGACTATAAAATGATAGCAAGAGCTTTGACTAGGAAGGGAACTGCTTTGGTGAAGATGGCAAAATGCTCGAAAGATTACGAACCAGCTATTGAGACTTTCCAGAAAGCTCTTACAGAGCATCGCAATCCAGATACATTGAAAAAACTAAATGATGCTGAAAAAGCAAAGAAGGATTTGGAACAACAAGAGTACTTTGATCCAAAGATAGCTGACGAGGAGCGTGAGAAAGGTTTTCTTTATCAGTTTCTGTTTACTTTTTACTAATACCTTGGTGGTTATGTTGGAATAGTTATGTTCGATCAAGTTTTATCTTTAGTCCGTGTGGAATAGTTATATAGGAGTTACCAGAATAGTAGTCTGGTATAATATTCATTTATTGACTGCAAAAATATATTTACAGGGAACGAATGTTTCAAGCAGCAGAAGTATCCCGAGGCTGTGAAGCATTATACGGAATCATTGAGAAGAAATCCGAAAGATCCAAAGGTGAGAAGTCTGATTCTATTTTTTCGTGAATTTGTTAGTGATCATTGACCAAGGAATGATAGTATTATCATTTTGATTGTTGAAATGCATTTTGGCCTTGTCAGGCATACAGCAACAGAGCTGCATGCTACACAAAATTGGGTGCATTGCCCGAGGGGCTGAAAGATGCTGAAAAGTGCATTGAGCTTGACCCCACCTTTTCGAAAGGTTACACAAGAAAAGGTGCTGTTCAGTTCTTCATGAAAGAGTATGACAAAGCTTTAGAAACATACCAGGAAGGGTTGAAACACGATGCCCATAACCAGGAGCTGCTCGATGGTGTTCGAAGGTTTACACAGTATTCTTTTTTATTTTTGGTTTTCTCTTCCTAATTCAGCAGTACCTTGTTTAAGTATTTGGTTATCTCTATTATTTTGCAGATGCGTAGAACAGATCAACAAAGCCAATCGAGGTGATTTGAGCCCCGAAGAACTGAAGGAAAGACAGGTGAGGATCGAGATTATATGTATTTTGCTTTTCTTTTGAATTGACACAAGCTGTTTAGGATGTCAATATAACTTTAAATTGATGTGATATTGCAGGCTAAGGCAATGCAAGATCCAGAAATTCAGAACATTCTCTCAGATCCTGTAATGAGACAGGTAAGTGCTTAAAAAATGGTTAAAATGTGACTATAGTCCTTGTACATTTCGGAAATTAGGAATTGTCTTTTTTTTAATTTGTTGTTAGTGACATTTTGAAATAAAAAACTATTCATTCATGAAAAAAGATTGCAATTGGATTTGAATTTTAAAATATGAAAATATGAAAAATAAAAGGATTAAGTATAGGACTAGATTCCTAATCCAAAAATATAGGGACTACAGGCATATTACAACCCAAAAAAAAAAATGTTTCAACTTTCATTGAAGTACTTATGATATATGGCCCTATCTGTGGATACTTTGCTGTTTGGTTTACTGAAAAACAAAAAACTTGCATTTGGGCAGGTTTTGATTGATTTCCAGGAAAATCCAAAGGCAGCACAAGAACACATGAAGAACCCTATGGTGATGAACAAGATCCAAAAGCTGGTCTCTGCTGGAATTGTGCAAATGAGATAAATTGTGAAAGCGATCAATTTTAACTTAAATTGCTTTTTTTTCCTTCGTAGTAAATTTGTACTTGCAATTGTCTGAATTTGAGTGGATTAATCCATAAAAAAACTAGTTTTCATTTGGAAAAATTGTTCAAAAGTCTGAATGGGATTTGATTTATTCTACTTTTTCTGTTTTAAAATCGTTTGTTCTTATTACTCAAAACTTCTACTTGGAAGCAAATAACATGCATGATCATTCAAACAGCAGGTATGATGGAATGTTTTGTTTAGTTTCGTAAAATAAAGACTACGTTTTAGTGCAGAACCAGCAAAATGCAGAATCAGCTGATTTTTGGTCCATGGATTATGAAACAGTTTCTGTGAATTTTTTTTTTTTTCAAACATCAAGCTTTCATTAAGAACAATATAAAAAGGACACTAAAAAACTCCAGTAAAAATTTACTTAATAGTTCTCTTGTTCTTTATTCAGTGAAGTCTTAAATATGCCCCATGTGATACACATACTAGCAGAGACAACCAGAAAAAAAAAGTAGTGCTACTTTAAGCTTGTACAGGACAGTTGTAGTTCTCAAGAGTCCTCAGCTGCCGCCACCACCACTTCCGGCCGATGTCCCCGGTTTTCCTCTTGGCGGTGGTTCGTGCTTAGGATTTGGAATAACCGGAGTATAGTCTTTTACAATGTCAACATCTAGTTTCAGCTTCCTCATCTTCACTTCAACCATATCCTTCAAAACCAGTTATCAATCATCATAATATATTAGCAAATGGTTAAATTCTACTACTAGTCTCTCTATTTTATGAAAGTGGTGAATTTAATCCTTGTATTTTAATTTGATCACTTTTGATCTCTATACTTTTCAAATTTTTAAACACCAGTCTTTATCAAGTAGTAGCTATTAAATTTATTATGTTAAGTTCAATTATTTTTAAAATATGATGCGTTAAATATATTATCATGCGTAATATTATTTCACATATTATACATTAAAAATCTAATTAATGAATAAATGCATGTTATTTGCATCGAGATTGAAATTTTAAAATTTAAAGAAATTAAGTGTTTCACTCAATTGGAGAATACGGATTAAATCTATACCCCTATGCATAGTAAAAAATCAGTAATTGAATTTAACCGGACAGATTTAACTATTATTATTTGGGTCAGAACTAAAATTTTAAAATTTAAAAAATATAAGGACTAAAATTGATCAATTTAGGAAATACAAAGATTAAAATTGAGCAAATTAAAATACAGGAAATAATAGCAAAATTCAACCTTAGCAAATCAAAACTCCTTGAATCATCAAATTCAAATAATATTTTATGGTAAATGAAACTTTTAGAGATGTTCTATGACAAATAGAAATTTTCAGATCCCTTGCTGTAAAGAGTTACCTCATTAATTCCAGAGTCAGCTGAAGTTGCACCAGCATCCAAGCCCTTAACTTTGGCTACAAAATATAACCAAAAAAAAAAAAAAAGAAGAAGAAGAAGAAGAAGATTAAAATCACCTTTTGTATCATCTTAGAATTTACTTGACTATGAGTGAATGGAAAACTTTTGCAGACCTATAAATGGAACAAGATAGAGTACCAAGAGAAGGAGAATCATGGTTTTAGCATAAGTACCCATGGTGGTGCTATCAGAAAATGGAGGGGACAAGATTGGAGATTTATATTGGTTGAGAAGGTGGCTAAATCCCCACTGTTTTTGAATAGCAAAGCTACCCAAACGCTTTGTAGAATATTTATAAACCTCCATCAGCAACATATACCGCAAAAGTCTGAATGCCACTAACTTTCTGTCACCTCAATGAAACAATTCTGAGGTTACCAAAAAGCAATTGTTAGGTTGCAATGCATGGTTCCATTAGTCCCTACATAGTTTCTTTCGTGTAGGCATTGCCTAAGTCTTTTGGGTAAAATTGTAATAGAGGTACATGTACTTGGAGTTGGATTGTATTTTACTTCCTTTGCGAGTAAAATGGGTAAATTAATTTTGTATCTTAGATCAAAAGAGTAAAATAGTCTTTTTTATTAAAAAATTAATTCATTTTTTGATTAAATAATTCGATAATTACATACGGCGTGATGTGAATTAATTTGTTCAAATTTTTAGTGAAAGAGATAAAATACAATTCAACTACTGATATAACAGTTTGAATGATATTTTTATCGTGGTTCGTGAATGATAGAGTAATATATATTTTAATTGAATAACAAAAAAATTACAATAATTTAATTAATTTACTTCGGTGTTTATAATAATTAAATTTTTAAATAATGATGAATTTTGTTATATAATTTTAAAATATATATTATCCTTTTAAAAAAACACCTCAAGAAATTCTTATCTCCAACAGTAGATGAGATATTGCTGGGAAATTAACAGATGGGTGGCACTACTAAAGGTTGTAATTAGAAAACTAAACATCTGGCTAATAATTATTATTACATACAGATTGCTCTTCTTGTTACTGTAATGCCTTGTTTAATTCTGTGGCTAAAAATTTATTACTGTTTGCATACATTAATTAATGAGTGATTTCCCTCTTTGATTGGATTGGCTGATGAATCGATTTGTCTTTTCAAGATTTGCAAAAAAAGGCTGTATTCGATTGAACGTTTGCTATTCATGTTGAATGCTTACCTGATCTCAAATTTATTAAATATTATTTCCGAATATTGAAGGATTTTTGGAGAGAAAGAGAGAGCTTCCCTTTCCTCTTGATTTCTTCGTATTTTGAGAATGTTAGTTCTCAACTAAGCCATGAGAAAAGCTTATACAGCCCCGATCCCTGTGGGATATGTATGAGAGCCACGTGTATAATCTGTGTATATTGTCATCTAGCATTTTGCGGGATGAGGTGTCGACAACAACATATATGAACTTGATCGAGTAAGAATATCGTATGTGATTATTGATTTGATGAGATCTTTCAAGAATGATGAATATATACAATAATAGTATTTTGTTGGAGTGAAAGTATTAGTGGGGTTTAGCTCGAGTAAATGTAATATTTTAATTCTTTTTTTTAGATTTGGTTTCACTCCAAAAATAAATTTAAAATTTTATTAAATTTTAACGTAGGTAAAAGTTGTTAAATTCTTACTTAATCTGCCCGTTTAAAAAATTAACCTTATTTTTTTATCCAATTAATCGTATATTTTTACATAAGCACACTATTCGAATGCGAAATTCAAATCGCAATCTCAAGAAGCAAGTTAATTGCTACTGCACAATTGATGATTTGTTTTGATTTTATCTAAAAAATTGACTCAATGTTAATCGACGACATTTGGGGCTTTGGGCTGGTCCAAAACGATTCAGCAATCGTGCGTTTTAGGTTCAATTGCCAGTCTACCAGTCAATAGTCGTCTTATTTATATGACCAAAAAAAGAAAGAGTCGTTTATATATTAATCGGGAAAGCGACGATTGGGAACAGAGAAAATAAACGGCCAGGATCTCCCCAAAACAAGATCTAATTTGATTGGCTCATAAAATCCTTATTCGGAATGTCATTGGTCCACGTCAGCACCTATGACATGTTCTCTCCTTTTTTCGCACCCCCATCTGAAACCAACGTTAGATTCGGGATACTCCAAATATAAAAATGGCTCCAACCGCGACTCACTATAAAAGGAAAGGAGTCTCGGTCCTCAAAGCTCATTTAAACGATTCAGCGATTTATAGTGGAAATATAGCTCCGAGAGACTTCTTCGAAGAGAGGTAGAGGAGTTTAGGACGCGCGATGGCTGGCTCGTGGAGAGCACACGGCTCTTTGGTGGTTCTAGCTATAGTTTTGTTCGGTGAGTGCTCTGCTGTTCTTGCTTTTATTTTTTGCTAGATCTGCTTGTTTTTATGTGATTTCATGATCTATGGGTCTTTTTTTTTATGTTGGAGAGGAAATGAACTATATGTAATTCTGTTTTGATGATTTTATTGCGCGTAAATTGCTGCACGTTTGGATCTGATTCAGGTTCTACGGTTCTAGTGATGCATTAGATGATGAATGAGAGTTTTAGCGGTCTCATATCGTTTGATATTCTCCGCATTGGCTTTCGAGTACTAGTAGTAATCTCTGGATTTATAGAATGATTGACTAGCTAATTCGTTTGATTTAAACTTTTGTCTAAAATGACGCTTGAACTAATTACTAAAAAATCATGTGTTTCACTTTATTTCGTTTTTCATTTGATGTGCAATATCTTAGTTTAGAATTGTTAATTTTGCGCACAAGAACGTTCTAGAAAATTCGTTTCAATTGCGTTTTATCTTTATGTGTGATACATGATGTTCTTCAAGTTTAATGCACTAATGTAAAGAATAGATACAAATAATATCTTTCTAGCCGTGGAAAACAATTTTTTTGTCTGTGATATGTTTTTTTGTGTACACCTGATATTGATTTCCGATTGCATAAATAGTTTACTTTTAATTATGTGAGGGAACATCATAATTGCAGTTAATAATGATGTAAAATGTTATCCAGTGGGCCTTTATTATGGTTTTAAGTATTGACATTGGGTGAGCTTTTAATCAGGATGTCTCTTTGCAATCTCAATTGCAAAGGAGGAAGCCATGAAATTGGGGACAGTCATTGGAATTGATCTTGGTACAACTTATTCTTGTGTTGGTGTTTACAAGAATGGTCATGTTGAAATCATAGCCAATGACCAAGGTAACCGTATTACACCATCTTGGGTGGCTTTTACCGACAGTGAGAGGCTGATTGGTGAGGCCGCAAAGAACCAGGCAGCTGTTAACGCAGAGAGAACCATCTTTGATGTCAAAAGACTCATCGGCAGAAAGTACTTTACATTTACATTCTTCTTACGTTCCTTGAGTTAGGCTTTAGGGTTAGATTGGGCTTTAATGCTAATTTTGCATATTTTTTCTATGCAGGTTTGATGATAAGGAGGTCCAGAAGGACATGAAACTTGTTCCGTATAAGATTGTGAACAAGGATGGAAAGCCTTATATTCAAGTAAAAATTAAGGATGGAGAGACCAAGGTCTTCAGTCCTGAGGAGATCAGTGCTATGGTTCTCACTAAGATGAAGGAAACAGCTGAAGCTTTCCTCGGGAAGAAAATCAAGGATGCAGTGGTCACTGTTCCTGGTTAGTGCTTTATAAGAAACAGAGTTCTCTGTTGGAAAAATATTCTCTTGTCTGATGCTTCATGATGCTCAAATGATCTCTCTGTTCGATTTGCAGCGTACTTCAATGATGCCCAGAGACAAGCCACCAAGGATGCTGGCGTTATTGCCGGGCTCAATGTGGCCAGAATTATCAATGAACCAACTGCAGCTGCCATTGCCTATGGTTTGGACAAGAAGGGTGGTGAGAAAAACATTCTTGTCTTTGACCTTGGTGGTGGAACATTTGATGTCAGTATCTTGACAATTGACAATGGTGTATTCGAGGTTCTTTCCACAAATGGAGACACTCATTTGGGAGGTAAGCATCATTCTTAGTTTTGCTTTTAGGTTTTTGAGAAAATGTTTTATGTTACGGATTTTGCTTATGGTAAATTTTCTTGCAGGTGAGGATTTTGACCATAGGGTTATGGATTACTTCATTAAACTGATTAAGAAAAAGCATGGAAAGGACATCAGCAAGGATAACAAGGCTCTTGGGAAGCTTAGGAGGGAAGCTGAGCGTGCCAAGAGAGCTCTCAGCAGCCAGCACCAGGTCCGAGTAGAGATTGAATCACTTTTTGATGGTATTGATTTCTCTGAGCCACTGACCAGGGCTCGCTTTGAGGAGTTGAACAATGATCTGTTCAGAAAGACCATGGGACCTGTGAAGAAAGCAATGGAAGATGCTGGTTTGGAGAAGCGCCAAATCGATGAGATTGTTCTAGTAGGTGGAAGCACTAGAATTCCCAAGGTTCAACAGCTCCTCAAGGACTATTTTGATGGAAAGGAGCCCAACAAGGGTGTTAACCCGGATGAAGCAGTTGCTTATGGTGCTGCAGTACAAGGAGGCATCTTGAGTGGAGAGGGTGGTGATGAAACCAAAGGTACGTTTTCATCTCCTGCAACTTTCTCTATCACAACTACATGAGACTATAGCTGATGTAAACTGTTCTAACTGAATCTATGTACAGATATTCTTCTTCTTGATGTGGCTCCTCTTACCCTCGGTATCGAGACTGTTGGTGGGGTAATGACCAAGTTGATTCCCAGGAACACCGTTATCCCAACCAAGAAGTCGCAAGTTTTCACCACTTATCAGGATCAGCAAACCACTGTCTCTATTCAGGTACATTTTACTGGTTCATAATTGAAACTTTGAAATGGCTGTCTGCCATTAGAAGGCATGAGACTTGGATTTCTTTTCTAATGCTAAGAATCGGGATACTTTGAATCCATATAGGGATATTTTGAACCTATATAACGAAGGATCGTATCTGAATACCTACTTCCGAATATTTTTCGGATATGATTGTCATGTACAAATACTTAAAAAAAGAAGAGTCTGAAACATAATTTGAACCTTATTTGAATATTTGTGGTTTGGTATCAGGTCTTTGAAGGTGAAAGGAGTATGACAAAGGATTGTAGGTTGCTTGGGAAGTTTGATCTTACTGGAATTCCACCAGCTCCAAGGTTTGCTCCTCTTTTCCATCAACTCACTTTCATGTTTTCTTCAAATCTTCGCCCAAGTTTACCGACTCTTATTATTTGATCTCTCGATTCTCAGGGGAACACCTCAAATCGAAGTTACATTTGAGGTTGATGCAAATGGTATCTTAAACGTCAAGGCCGAAGACAAAGGCACAGGTAAATCAGAGAAGATCACAATCACCAACGACAAGGGTCGTTTGAGCCAGGAGGAGATTGAGAGAATGGTTCGTGAGGCCGAAGAATTCGCGGAGGAGGACAAGAAGTTGAAGGAAAAGATTGATGCTCGCAACAGCCTGGAGACTTATGTTTACAACATGAAAAACCAGATTAGCGACAAGGACAAGCTTGCTGACAAGCTTGAATCCGACGAGAAGGAGAAAGTTGAAACGGCCGTGAAAGAAGCCCTCGAGTGGCTAGATGACAACCAGAATGCCGAAAAGGAAGATTTTGAGGAGAAGCTCAAGGAAGTTGAGGCTGTTTGCAACCCTGTCATCACAGCTGTATATCAAAGATCCGGCGGAGGTCCTGGCGATGCTCCGTCAAATGAAGAAGAGGATGATTCACATGATGAACTCTAAAACAAAAATCTTCAGTGGCTACTGCCACTGTGATTGAGTTTAGTAGAGTTAGGTGGTGTAATGAGGATACTGTGCTAATTTTTGTAGTAGTTCTAAAAGGGAGAAAAATATTCCCGCTTTCTTCGCTTGGTTTTTTTCTTTTCTTGGTGAATATATACATTTTGAAGGATTAGAAAAATGGTAATACATTTTCAAAATAACATTTCATGGCTTACATCTCTTAATAATTATATGTTAAATTTCTTATTTCTAAATTGGTTATCAAGTGTTATTGTAATCATAGTGTATCAAGTGTTTATAATTGTAAAAAGAAATTATCGAAGTAAAATATTTATAGTAAATTATTATGTTTAACTATATCTGAAATAAACATTTACATTGCATAATGATCATCATCAATTTTTTGTTCTAACAAAAATATCTATTAAAATAGTATGGTGATGTGACTACCTAGCAATTACATGCGTTTCATTTTTCATTTATTTTATATTATCAACTAATAATTTAAAATTTTAAAAAATACCCTGTCCTTTTGTTGAGTTCATGGTTTTTTTCTTTACATTAAGGAATCTAATTCTGATTAACTGTGTTTTTTTATAAAAATAACCTAAAAAGTTTAATAAATTATTAAAATAACTTATTTTTAATTAAACATAAAAATAACCTAAAATTTACAGTAAAAGTTGGTGGAGTCAAAGAGTTTGGCTCCACGAACATGCCACGTCAACAATCAGGAAAAAAAGTTAATTTTTTGGTAGAGCCATATAGAATGACGCTACTTGTATAAATACCATATAAATACTATAATTTCTGAAAATATGGAAGATTTTAAAAATATTTTCCATTTTCTAGTAGAGCCATTTCATTTGGTGCCACCAGATTCGCTGACACACTTTTACTTTTTTTAACTTTTGTCCTTCTCTTTTTTTTATTTTTACTTTTTTTAAGTTTTGTCTTTATCTTTATTTATTTATTTTATTTTTTATTATTAATTTTAAAAAATTTGAAATGTATATTTGAAATGTTTTATAATATATATTTTTAAATAAATTCATTTTTTTAACAATTTTTTTTATTTTTTTCTAATTAATTCAAATTTCACTTTTTTAAATAAAATATTATTTTTTATCTTTTAAATAGAATTTAAAAAAAAGTTTTAATATCTTTAAAAATAATTTAAAAATCATAATTTAAAATATTACAAAATAAATTAAAAAATATTTAAAATATTATAAAACTAATAATAAATTTGAAAGGTCATATCTTTAAAATATTTAAATTTTTTATATTATTAAAAACATATTTAATATTTTAAAAATAACATTTAAAATTTTAAAAAATAATTTAAAAAATATATATTTAAAATTTAAAAAATATATATTATAAAATATTTCAAGTATACATTTCAAATTTTTTAAAATTAATAATAAAAATAAATAAAAATAAAAATAAAAGTTAAAAAAATAAAAAATAAAAGAAGTAAAAGGGTGTAGGTGAATCTGGTCGCGTCAAATAAAATGGCTCCATCAAAAAATAATTTTTTTTTTAAATCTTCCATATTTTTAGAAACTACAGTATTTCACTAATATTTATATAGGTGACGTCATTTTACATGACTCTATTAAAAAATTAGTTTTTTTTTGTTGCTCACGTGGCATGTTGGTTGAGCCAAATATTTACTATAGATTTTAAGTTATTTTTGTGTTTAATTAAAAATGAGTAATTCTGATAATTAATTAAAATTTTTAAGTTATTTTCATAAAAAAGCGGATTAACTGATAGTGTTTATAGGATTAAATATTTAGTTCTTTCATAGTACAGTCATCTATCACCTACTTTCACTACTATCAGAGAGACCTCCTCACCTACTTTCACTACTATCAGAGAGGCCTCCAATGGCTGCTGCCAGTCACTCACCTTCATCGCCTTACTCATGTGCTAAAGATTCAGGCCCTGTAATAGCAACAACCTCTTTAGTTACTTTCCTTGAACGTATCCAAGAAACTGCTTTCCAAACTTACGAGAGATCAAAATTTGATCACAAAGACTTTATAGACTTGTCATTAAAGTTCGATCTTTCAACCACAGTGAAGGCGTTCGATGAAATTTCCAAGACAGAAAATGGGTCAGTGTCGACTAAAGATTTTGAAGAGTTTATAGGAAAGTGGTTTAAAAGTGCAGGAGAGGATCTTGTTTATGTTGAGCCAATGGATTTTGAGACGGAGCCACATGGGTTTTTGCCCAAGGTGGAGAACCCAGAGGTGAGAGCTTGGGCATTAGAGGTGCATGGTTTGTGGAAGAAACTGAGTAGGGAAGTTTCGAGCTCGGTTCATGATCATCCTGAATTTCATACTTTGCTTCCTTTACCGGTGCCTGGTATGATCCCTGGTTCACGGTTCAGGGAAGTTTATTATTGGGATTCTTATTGGGTTATCAGGTTTGTTTTGATTTTCCTTTTTAACTTTTTGGCTTCATATTAAGATATAAATGTGATATAAATGGTTGTGCAGAGGGCTGCTGGCGAGTAAAATGCACGAGACGGCAAAAGCCATTGTGACTAATCTCATTTCGTTGCTAGATACATATGGTTATGTACTTAATGGTGCCAGAGCCTATTACACGAATCGAAGGTAGTGGTGCTTTCATTTATTTTCTTCCCATTGTTTGTAGGACATTTTGTGAAAGGTAATTTTTTTTTAAAAAAAATTCTTTTAATTTAACTCAGTCTTAAAAGTTTAATTCAGTCAGTTCACGTATATTTTCTTACCTTTAAGAGATGATAGCTAGTAAGTTTAGGATTCGAATATCTTTGATTTTATTCCTTCCTTTCTTAAATAACTTTTATCACCCTAATCTCGCATTGAAAAAACTCTTAAAGACCAGCTATAATATATATACATAGAGACTTGAAAGTTAAAAATTGTAAGCAATCACTAATAAGAATATAATAGCTAAGTGAGTAAAAGTATCATAGAGGTCCCTATACTATAAGTCAAATTGTATTTGACCCCTTTTACTCAAAAAAATGATAAATTAGTCCTCTTATTTTAAAGCAAAGAACAAACCAGTCATTTCTGTTAAAAATTTCATCCATTAAAAACTGAGTTGACTGATGGAATAATCAAAGAGTAGAAGGGGACAAAATGCAAATTGACTCCCAGTAGAAGGACCTTCATGGTGCTTTTACTGAGCTAAGTGCTTAGCCACCTCTAAAATCGCAAAAGTTCAGTGGCTTTCAAGCTTGCAGGTGAATTGCTCATGGAAGTATTTACAAGCTTCAAGGTACCCTTTTTTTGCAGCCAGCCTCCACTCCTGAGTGCAATGGTTCATGAGATATACAATAGAACTGGTGATGTGGATTTGGTGAAGAAGGCTTTCCCTGCATTGCTTAAAGAATATCAGTTCTGGAATTCAGGTATACTAATTACCCTTCACTTGTATGACCAATTGCTTGTTTGTTCCAACTTTCCCGGAAAATAAGATTTTAACTTCCTCTCACACTAAAAATCTTTCTTCAAATTGAGCTTTTTTTCTGAGTTTGAACTATGATGTAGAAATACATACGATGATCATCCATGATGCTGAGAATTGTAATCACTCATTAAACCGGTATTATGCAATGTGGAACAAACCCAGGCCTGAAGCATCAGCCATTGTGTGTTCTTGTCTTTAACTTCCTTTTACCTTTGCTAGTATTTTCATGCTGTATATTTGAGGAATTTTTTTTAACATGATCATATGTACCAGGATAAAAGATTTGCTTCCAAGTTCTTGAATGTTAATGAGAAACAGAAATTTTACCGAGAGCTTGCTTCAACTGCTGAATCTGGATGGGATTTCAGCACAAGATGGATGAGGTTATACAAATTATACTTTCATTTATAGCTTTTCATCAGAGAATTCAGAATTTTTTTTAGCAGGGCTGAATTTAATTATAATTTTTTCATAGATCAAAATATAAGTTTACCAAGTATTAAATGATAATTTCATCCTTTTTAAAGGGACTAAATAGAATTTTTTCCATTTTTAGAGGGTTAAAATGCAATTTTAGTATATTAATTTATAATTTTTCTACTTATAAGAAGAATGAATTGAAAAAATTTTCATTTTTGGGAGGTCAAAGCTCCTGATTATACCCTCGTATTCAGCTCCGATGAATTGGTTAACTACAGCTATGTTACTCATCTCAGGGTGTGGGTGATGAATGTAATGTGTCTAACAGGAATTTATCCGCAAACCCATGTCTGAATATGTGGCGGAGGTAGTATTAGACACTGATATTTAAAAACAATGTAGAGTTTCGAATGAACCATTGAGCTAGAGGTGAATCTAGAGCAGTCAAGGGCTTCAACCCCTCCAAATTAGAAACAAAAGTTGTCTTTTAGTCCTTTATAAATGCTAAAATTAAAAATTAATATATGATAAAAATACATTTTAAATCGAAAATATTTCTATTTAGTCCTTCAAAAATGATGAATCTATAAGTTAATACAAAATAAAATTACACTTTAACCATATAAAAATTTATAATTCAATTCCAACCCTCTTAATGGCCCGAGACTGTTGTATTTTATGAAGGACATTTTTACTAATCAAATATATGAAATCTTTGTTATAGGAACCCTTCTGAATTTACAAGTTTGAGCACAACAACTATTTTACCTGTTGATTTAAATGCATTCAAACTGAGGGTATGTTATAACTTTCTCTTTTAATAACACCCATGAGATCAGTAACTCCATGGATGTTCATCCATTTCTTGATATACGTACAGATGGAACTTGACATTGCCTTCTTTGCCAAAATTGTTGGAGAGGATGCCATTGCTGAGGATTTCCTTACAGCTTCTCACACAAGAAAGAAGGCATTCAACTCTGTCTTTTGGAACGAAAACATGGGACAATGGGTGGATTATTGGCTTAACTATGGTGCTGAACCCAAGGTTTGTGTGTGTCCAAAGGACGAAAAGTACCGTAGTTTTGTAAGATGATACCATAACAATTCTTTTAACATTCTTCTCGTTTTTTTCTGTTGCTGACCTTCAGGAACCTCAAACTTGGGAAGCTCAGAATCAGAACCAGAATGTGTTTGCTTCAAACTTTGTTCCCTTGTGGATTGATTTGTTCAACTCAGGTTTGTAATTTTTTGCAAAAAGCCTCACTACCCATTTACAAATTCATCTCAATTAGAAACCATGCATAATTTTCACAACAAGAAATTGTGTTTTTTTGCTTCATAAATGGAAGAAAAACTTAAAAATCTTTCGATATGTCTGTCTGTCTGTATGTACAGATACTTTTCTGGTGGAAAAGGTAACAAGAAGTCTTCAAAGTTCAGGCCTGCTTTGTGCTGCTGGGATTGCAACCTCTTTGACAAATTCGGGACACCAATGGTTAGCACATCTTTTCACTCTTTAAAACTACACAGATTTAAGTGCAAGCGTTAAACACTGGTCCATGTATTTTCTTTTACTTTCACATAGAATTAATGTTCCAAAGGAAAAAAAAAAAAAAAAAAAGCAGGGACTTCCCGAACGGTTGGGCTCCAATTCAGCACATGATAGTTGAAGGCTTGTGGAGATCTGCATCGACAGAAGCAAGGAAAGTAGCGAGAGACATAGCTGAAAGATGGATCAGAGCCAACTACGTGGCCTACAAGAAAACAGGGACAATGCATGAGAAATATAACGTGGAAAAGTGTGGCGAATCTGGTGCTGGTGGCATTTATAGACCCCAGGTACTTTATCATCTACATTTTTTTTAGGTAAACTACATTAATATATCAAAAGCTATAAAATGAACTATAAAATGAACTATTAATTAATTTCTTTTTTGGTCACCCAACGGTGGTAATTTTTAAAATTGACATAATAATAACTTTAACCCTCAACATTTATATATTGTATTAATTTAATCTTAATTCTTAAAAATCAAACCTTCAACATTTACACATTATGTAATTTAATTTTATTTATTTATAATTTTATAATTTTTTTTTAAGTTGAATGACCAAAATATAAACCTATTAATAGTTTAACAACCTTACATATAATTTTTAGGTTTGCAGAAAGGAATTGCTATATTAAAAAATTGCATCAAAGTTTTTGTTTTAAGGATTTTATTTTGGGGATAATGAAATGCAGACAGGTTTCGGTTGGTCGAATGGAGTGTTGTTGACATTTTTGGAGGAATTTGGATGGCCTAAAGACCAAAACATAGACTGCAATTAAAGCTTCAAAATGGGTTTGGTTTGATTTAAATAAACAAGACAATAATCTTTTCATTAAATCAAAATCAAGAGGTTGAATGTTGGAAGCCATGTACTAGTATTCTATGCCATAATTTTTTTTTTATATAATGTGATATTCTTATTTAAGCCATTTTCTTTTTTAAAAAGTATATAATTATTTACTGTTATACATAGATTATAAAGTATAGTGACATTAAAATTAAAAGCTTCAATTTTTTAAGGGAAATTAAAAACTTCATTTAAAAAACTTTTTTTAATTAATTTTATTTTTTAATAAATCCTTAGATCGAAAAACATAGTAAGAAGCAGTTGTCAATTAGATTTTGTCCATAGGTTGGGTCGGGTTCAAGTTAGGCCTTGACAAAATTTCAGGTTCGTTTGATAGGCTCGGTATTGCCCGAAAAATGACCTAAAATTTTGTCCAAATTTTACCCAAATAAAAATGTTAAAACCCAGTCTCGGCCCGCCCGTATTAATTATATATATTAAAAACACTAAAAACATTAAAAAATTATTTCCCAACAAATTGAAAATAAATTTTAAAAAAAAATTATACTTAAATAACATTAATTTGTAACTTAACAAGCATTATACTTAAATAACATTAATTTGTAACTTAACAAGCAAATACTTCTAAAATAATAACAAAATTAATAATAAAATAAGAGTTATATAATATATAAACAATAACAACAAGATAGTAGCAACATAATAGTGAAATGTCAATAAAATAGTAGTAACATAATGGTGAAATGTCAACAAAACAGTGAGAAAATAACAAGAAAATAATGGGAAAACAACAAAAAAAGTAAGGTTTTTTTTTTTCTTTTTGCAAATTTAAGCTAGGTCAGACTCAGATAAAAAAAAAAGCTTTACTCGAGGCTCGGCCCATTTTTCAAACGGACTTTATTTTTTTACTCAAACCTATTTTTTGAGTTTATTTTTTTACTAAAAAATTCTCATTTTTAAACTGGACTATGGTCAACCCCCAATATTTATGCATTAAAATTCAATGCCGCCCGCCTCATTAGTCAAACAGAGCTGGCAAATGAAGCAAACCTAAACCAAATGGAGAATATATGAATTTCATTTAATTTTATGATAAAATAAAATAATTAAGATTAATCATATAAAAAAATCCAAATCCAATATTTGCACCACAAAAGTCCAAATAAATTAAATTTTTTTATGAAGTTTGACTTGGTAAGCTTTTTCTTTTTTTTATTATAAGAGTATTAGAATTTCAGTCTTAACGTACAATAATCTTCATTTTTATCTTTAAATTAAGGTTTATTATAAATTTTTTTGGTCATCATGGTTTACTATATTTATTTTTTTTAATGTATTATTGTATATAAATTTATATATCAAAAATAAATTACATGATATCACATGTTAAATGGATAAATCTCAAAATTGATGTGAGATTTATTATTGATGTATGAATCCATCAATGTATATTTATTTTAAAATTGTATGTGGATAATATATTAAATACGAAAAAAAATACTTTATTAAAAAAACTTGTACAAATGTTAAATTATTTTTTTATAGAACTGTAATTTTGCATGCATATTAACAGAAACAACAACACAGAAGAGACGTGACAAAAATAATTATAGATAAATTTGAAATTTAGTCCTTATACTTTTACTTTTAAGAATTTAGTCACTTTACTTTGTAGATTTTAAAATTTAGGTCTAACTTTTAATATTGTTAAAATTATTTTTTTGAATTTGTTCGTGTGATATTTTGTAATAAAAAAATATTCACTTGATAACAATGTAATTAATAAAATGGCGTTGAAATAAACTTAAATTTAACAAAAATAATTTTAATAGCATTAACAGTTGAACTTGAATTTTGAAATATAGAAAGTAGAGTAATTAATTTTTTTAAAATAAAAATATAGGGACTAAATTCTAGATGTATGAAAAGTAGATGGTCCTGAGGCATATTTTAACCTTATTCTAAGCGTACATCGCATGTAGTTTTTGACAGCTGCCAGAATCTAAAGATTTGGTTGGCTCAGAAACATGAATTTGAAACCATGTGCTGCTTTCGACGTAAACTTCAAACTTGTGCTGTTTGTTGGGATCACTAATGTCTAATGACAGACAAGATTTTCTTTGTCACATTGTCGCTTTTTCTGAATTGATGATAAGCTCATTTTTGCCATGAAAATCAACGTATGTTTGCTCTACTTAATCTGGACTGCAATATCGAATATAAATACATTGAATTTGCATGGGGTTTATAAATATATAATTTTTTATCATGCTTGTACTTTGCGAGCTTATTTCGTAACACACCAATCTCGTAAGATGCTTTACAAAGTGAAGTTACTTGTGAGAATAAGATTCTATATATTAGGGATGTTTTATCTTGCAGATCCACAACAAGGCAAGAACTTACGGGATTACACACTTTAACAAAACCAACATACTTGTTATTTGTATGTCGCATTTATTCGTTGTTCTGACATAACAACTCATACATAAGAAAAGTGATGTCAATAGGTTGGTTAAGCTCTAGGGAATACAAAACCAACAAGGAAATGACACGTGATGTCTCAAGAAAGATCAATAACGTCTTTTATCATATTCATGAGTCTAGGAATGAGGATCTCTGCCCCCCCCCTATCTTCCTCCTTAACATGCAGGGACGAATAAAGGGGCAGACAAGGCACCAAAATTAAAAAACTACAATTCTACCCTTTATAATTGATTAAATTATAAATTAATATAGAAAAAATTACGCATTATCCCCTTACAGATAAAAGAATTTATTTAATACTTTCAAAAATGATAAAAACTATATTTGAAAAGTTTTATAACAAATGAACAGCCTCTTCCTAACTTTGTATCAACTCTGTTCATTTTTTTAGTATGTTATTATTTTATAACTTTTCAAAAAATAATTAATCATGTTATACGTTAAAAAAAATGATATGTTCATATGTAAATACGTTTGTATGATGTAGAAGACACTACTCAAAACAAGGTCCCTTCCCCAATAAAACCTCCCCCCCATCCTTTTTATTTTTCTAAAAACAAATCTATTATTTTGCTTTATATTATAAACTTAATCAGTTGTTGCATTGTTTATTTGAGTACAATCATGTAGTGGTATTCAATGGGAGTATATATAATAATTAAATTCATGATTGAAAAGTGGATGTGTTTTATAATTAACAAATCATTTTATTAGAGTTCTAATAATATTGTTTTCAATATTAATTATAATGTTAGGAAAGTTGATCCAAAACTTAACCCATAATCCCACATGTGAGTCCATGAGCGAGATACATTAATTAAGAAATTCAGATTTGAATTGGTTTTTAATTATAAAAGAATAAGATAGATTGGAATCACTATGCAATTTACTCAAATTATGGCTTTATACCTTTTTTATAGGCTTTATAATTGAAAAAATACAATGGAATCACTATGCAATTTACTCAAATTATGGCTTTTTTAACTTCTTTTTATAATTGAAAAAAAAATACAATAAAATATCCTCCACTTTAAACTTATGAAATACTACATGATAAGAGATATTTAAATAAATTTCAACCAAAAAATATCATTTTATAATTAAAGTACTGTTAGAATAATTATCATTACCGATCTAAAGCTCGAATGGATTTGAGTCAAACTATAATAAGTCTGTAGGATTGGCTTGCAAGTTGAGTTTATTTTCCTGTGGGGTTACCCATACAAGTCAGATTCGCATAAAATCTTATAAACATGTATCAAATCCAAATTATAATATACGTATATATACATGAAACCTACTTAGCTAACATGTCATGTCAATAAACAATATCCATATTGTATAACTATCTAAAAAAGACAGAAAAAAAACACTCAACAAGTACATATACTCTTATTTTATATTTTAGATATTATATTATATCATAAATATATATACATATATGTTCATTTTGATATATTTAGTATAATTTATTTCTTAACATCATGTGATTATGATTATAATGATTTTGAAGTTTAGCTTAGGCGACAAGGAAAGGAAAATTGTTTGGTAAACTTTTTACGTCCCGAGGAAATGCTAGATTCGAGGCCGTGGAATTGACCGATGTACATAATTGTGGAATCCTCACGTGCGATTCCACTTTGACGATTCTTACGTAGAACCTCGTGCCAACGATTTATTTATTCGTTTTAATTAATCGGCGACCTGTTTTCCGACCAACCAATGTTACACACGTGCACACCCTAAGCTAACACTTAAACTACTTTTAATTCATTTTGTCTTTTGACTTTGAAGAACCTCCCTCCCCTAATTCCTTACTTGTCACTCCCTGCTTATAGGTACTATTAATAAAAATTAGTTTTATAATTAATATTTATATATTTTTTAAATAAATTTAAATATAATTTTTAATAATAAAATAAGTCATCTAGTCACGCCTGTTGAGCTGGAGCTTAAGTCTAAATTTTTTTTAGAATAGGGATTTGAGTTATCCCGATTCATAAAAACCTTTACTCTTAATACTATACAATATATTTTCGAAAATATTATCATTAATATAAATTATAAACTATAAAAATACAAAGACTTGAATCTATCTTTATAAATAGTTGATTTCACAACAATTTTATATATATTTATAAATAAATCAAATAAATTTTAGTTAATTTAAGACATAATAATAAATTTAACACTTAATGTTTATATTTTTTTTGGTCAATTTGACTCTTATTTTTTTAAAACTAAATATGATTAACTTTTTTAAAAGAGTCCAATCGATTTTTAATGGAAATGTTGATTAAAAGATTAATTATTTATGTTGGTGTGACAATCATGTAGTAATCCATGTGTATATCATGTTAACATGATGTTATTTATATTATATGTCATATTAATAAATAATTTAAAAATTATAAAAAAATTAAATATTCAAAATATATAAACAATTTAAAAAATTAATATGAAATACATACGAATTAGCATGTGAAATGTTGTGTTTAAAAGATTAAAGTTTTAGTTAGTATTTTAGTTAAAAAAATAATAATAATTTAACTTAAAAAAATAAAAATAACAAAAAAATAATATTAAAAACTAAATTTATCATTATAACTTAATTTAGTCCATCCTATTCTAAATATAAAAACTAAGCAACAATAAACCCTGCATAATTTAATTATCACTAATCAATCAAATTACTAAACATGTAACGCATTATATATTTCTTTTACAAATTTGATACTCTCCACCAAATCTCCATTATAAAATTCCTCCACTTTCGATCTCTGTCGTCGTCAAACGGTTCCTGTCCAATAATTTACCTGATCTTTTTCTTTAGATACAAAATCAAACAAAAGCTAGCTCTTAAGTACTTTGATCATCTCTTAATAATTATATCCTACTTTTGGGTAGAAAAAAATGCTAGAAACCGTGAAGTACCTGATCGGTTCAAGAGGAGCAAGCGGGTTCGGGTCGAAATCCACGGCCGAGGAAGTTACTGAGACTTGCCCTGATCTCCGTTCTATCACTGCCATTATCACTGGTACGTAATTATATGAACCAATGATGTCGTACGTTGGCATTTGGCAATAGCTTTCTTTTCTTTTTGGTTTTGATTGTGAGAGGTTGAAACAGGTGCGACGTCGGGGATCGGTGCCGAGACGGCTCGAGTGTTGGCGAAACGAGGGGCGAGATTGGTGATTCCAGCACGGAACCTTAAAGCTGCGGCGGAAGCTAAGGCGAGGATCGTTTCTGAGTTTCCTAACTCTGAGATCGTTATAATGGCTCTTGATTTGAGTTCACTCAGTTCCGTTCGAAAATTCGTGTTGGATTTTGAATCACTTGACTTGCCTCTCAATCTCCTCATGTAATAATCTCATAAACTCATAGCTCCCTTATCCCCCAAAAAAAAAAAAAAAAAAAGAAAGAGAGACAAAAAAAGAAGTTCAATTTCGGTTACAAGATGACATGAGTTAACTAACTAATTTCAGTTACAACATGACATGAAACAAGACAATGAACATGCTTTGTTTTATTGGACATATTATATCAGAAACAACGCTGGTAGGTTTGCGCATCACCATGCAATCTCTGAGGATGGAATAGAGATGACATTTGCCACTAATTATCTAGGTAAGTTTGCAATGTAATTACGTTTTATTTTCATGAGAATGCTTTAATTAAATATTAATCATATTTTTGTATAGGTTAAAATATGCCGTAAGCTTTTATATTCTTTAAAAATTTAGAATTTAGTTCTTTTATTTTTATTTTCAGGAATTTAATTCTTTACTTTTCAGATTTCAAGTTAACAAGGACTAAATTTCAAAATTTTAAAATATACAGGGACTTATAACATATTTTAACATTTTATATATTTGATCAGCTCTAACTTAATGTTAACAAAAACTTTTAGGTCACTTTTTATTGACAAAACTGTTACTAAACAAGATGATGGAGACGGCAAAACAAAGCGGCGTTCAAGGGAGAATCGTGAACGTGTCGTCAAGTATCAACGGTTGGTTTTCCGGCGATATGATCCGGTACCTAGGTCAGATATCCAGAAGCAAAAGGTGAGAGAACCGGGAAGAGAAAGCAATGAAACCGATATATATATAAAATATTAACAAGAACAAGTAAATGATTGTTCAAGAAACAGTAATCAATTAATTAACAGTACGGCTGGTTTTCCATCATGTTTGTTTATTTGTGTTCAGTCAATACGATGCGACACGTGCTTATGCTCTATCGAAGCTGGCTAATGTTTTGCATACCAAGGAGCTTGCTCAGCGACTCAAGGTTGATGATCATCCTTCATTATTAAAACCCTAAACCCATACATGCATACATATATATTGAGGAATGGTTTCGTTTGGGTTGTTTGTAGGAAATGGGTGCCAACGTGACAGTGAACTGTGTTCATCCAGGGATTGTAAGAACCCGTCTTACCAGAGAACGTGAAGGCTTCATCACAGGTAAGGAAATATGGTACAAAATTCTCATACATAGATATACTTGTCTTTATGATTTTAATGTTTTGGTTATTGTATATTACCTGCAGATCTGTTTTTCTTTTTAGCTTCAAAGCTGCTGAAGACAATCCCACAGGTAATAAATTAACATTACATATATATTTGAAGTAGGAAATGGGAGATTTTTATGAGCCTTATGAATATATTGTTGTTGTCTTGTTGCAGGCAGCTTCCACTACATGTTACGTTGCAACACATCCAAGATTAGAGAATGTTAGTGGGAAATACTTTGCGGACTGTAATGAAACATGGACCTCAAAACTGGGTTCCGATTCCATTGAAGCTTCAAAGCTATGGACTGCCTCTGAAATCATGGTGTCTGAGATTAAAAAAGGGCTAGAAACATACACGAACAGACCAACCGAGAGAAAGTAATCACTACAAAGTTAAAAGACTATTAGAACTATATATATTAAGATTACTAAGGTTGTCAGCCTAGAGTCTAGCTAACTCATTGCTAAGTCTATCAACTCATTATTAACCTCAATCCTAAACCCACTAACATTATCGTGATAGAATCAAGTAGGATTACCGTCTTGGTAGAAAATGGAGCTGCCTGCGAAAAACCAACCGAAGGAGCAGGTGGAGGAACAAGCTCGGGAAGAGGAGAAACCACACCATGATCTCCTCCACCATCTTCTTCCACAAGCTCGGGACTGGTTCGGGCCTCATCATGATCTCATTCTACAATCTCCGAAACAAGAACATCCATCACGCCGGTACCGGGTTGGGCATTATTGTTCTCTTTGTTGTCAACATACATTCCCCATAAAAATAGTAGACCTAGGATAGTTACAGATATGCTATTTTTTTTTTAAAGTAAAAATAAGTTCAGTATAAGGTAAAAATGATATTTGAATTAAAAAAAAAATTAAAGTTCATTATTCTTTACCTCCCGATATGGATATATTCTTCCAGGAAAAGAGAGTCCAATAACCATGTAATAATAAGTGAAAAAGGATGAATGCAGAGTAAAATGTCGGCCCTCGTACATCTGAGCACCATGACTCCAAGAATATTGACCATGCCGATATTTCCACACCCTGTTTCATTTTTATCAAATAAAAATATAAGTTTAATTACAAAAGTTCAAATTCTAGTAATTGTTTTGAAAATTAAGCATATAAAACATGTATTTAAAAGGAAACATATTAATTAAATTTCATTTACAAAAAAAAAAAAAAACAATAAACTAATGTCCAAATGGAACTGCCAAGCAGATGAAGTTCTCTTTGAGACCAAAGCATATATGGCGGAGAGCATAGCGCTACTTCCACACATAAACAAGGAAGTTGAGAGAATCGGATAATTGAAGCTGGTGCGCATCCAGTCCTGTTAAAAGCAAAGTGAAAAACAAATAATCATGAGTATTGATATTTTATTGGTGTAAAATTTTATTAAAACTAAAATATTTCATACCAATAAAAAGCTGACTGTCGCATTGCAGAGACAACTACAATAGGCAAACACAATTCCTAAATGTGGAAAAGTCGATGGTTTCACTTTGAGTTTTGGCAAGAAATTGATATCCGTGGACCAAAGATGGATTTTACGATCCAGCGTAGAAGTGAACTATCATGAGACCGCCGATGCTAATGACGGCGCCAACTATTTTTACCTTTCCGGTTATATTGGTTATAGTAAATTGGTCCATCCTAAAGATATTATAATAAAATAATCAAAACAAACATATCAACAAAAACTCATCACATCTTAAAACAATTAGGCAAAAAAAAGCATATAAGGCCAGTCGAAGGGGCTTACTCCTAAAACATCATGCAATCAGCACTTACTCCTAAGGGGGATTTGTGATACTGTTGAGAAAATGGTTAGAAGCATTATATAGGGGTGTTCAAATGAAGAACGAGAGGTGCATTCGGTGAATTGGCAAGAGGTTCCACAAAACAAGCATAAAATAAATAAGTTTTAAGAAATACCAATTAAAATTAAAAATACATTCCCGAAAATTCCCGATAAAACACAGCATAGTTGCCTCTGCAATGCGACCGTCTGCGTTTTATTGGTATGAAATATTTTAGTTTTAATAAAATTATACATCAATAAAATATCAATGCTCATGATTATTTGTTTTTCATTTTGCTTTTAATAGGACCGGATGCGCACTAGATACAACTATCCGATTCTCTCAACTTCCTTGCTTATGTGTGGTAATAGCGCTATACTCTCCACTATATCTCAAACAGAACTTCATCTGCTTGGGAGTTTCATTTGGATATTATTTATTGTACGTCTTTTTATCGGTAAATGCAATTTAATTAATATGTTTCTTTTTAAATGCAATATGTTTTATATGCTTAATTTTTAAAACAATTTCTAGAATTTCAACTTTTGTAATTAAACTTTATTTTTATTTGATAAAAATGAAACAGGGTGTGGGAATTTCGGCATGGTCAACATTCTTGGAGTTATGGTGCTCAAACGTACAAGGGCCAGCATTTTACCCTTTTTCACTTATTATTAAATGGTTATTGGACTCTTTTTTTTGGAAGAATATGTCCATATCGGGAGGTAAAGAATAATAAACTTTAATTTTTTTTTTTAATTCAAATATCATTTGTACTTTATACTAAACTTATTTTTACTTTTTTTTTCTTAAATTTAATTGCATCATAGGTGGATCTGTAACTATCATAGGGGTTTGCCTATTTTTATGGGGAATGTATGTTGACAACAACCAGAACAATAATGCCCAACCCGGTACGGACGTGATGGATGTTCCTGTTGATGAGGCTCAAACCAGTCCGCAGATTGTGGAGGAAGATCGTGGAGGAGATCATGATGAGGTTCCTCCTCCTCCCGAGCTTGTTCCTCCACCTACTCCTTCCGTTGGTCCTTCGCAGGCTGCTCCAGTCACCTTGGAAGAAGCTGCCCAAGAAACTGAATGACGAAATTGACCCCTTAGACGAGACACAGAAAAATACGCAATCGAATTTGACCCCTGTTTGCGGTGAAAATAATTTTAAAATTATTTCCAAACGCAATCGAATCAACCCAGATATTTATAATAATAATAATTGTTAGGTTAAAAAGTTAAAATACTGTGGGTAAACTTTAAATTACATAGTTAAAATCGTTTTGACACTAAATGTAATAATTTTATATTGAGTCTATATGATCGGATCAAGTATAGAGACATTACAATAAGACTTTTCTCTCTTTCCTTTTTATTACTTCAATAATATAGAGAAATTGGAAACATTATAACTAACATAGAAGGAATTGAAATTAAAAGGTATCCAAATATACAAGATGAACAGTTAAGCACAATCTAAAAAATTGAAAAGGAAATTAGTCAATTTAATCCATGAATGCAATAAATGAATTTAAAGTTTAGAGTTTAGAGTTTAGGGTTATCTCTAGGTGAATGCAGAGGAGTCGGTGGTGGGTAATGAGCTAAAATTACATGTTATAATAGAATATATTAATAAAGAGGTTTTTTTTTTTTTTGGGTACTAAAACAGGTAATAAATAGTAACTGGTGTAGTAGTTGTATTGTGCTCGTAGTATAAGTTTGTGTTATAATAGTGTTTAAAGCATTCGTATATAATTTATTTTACATATAGTTATGTGGTGTTTTCGCATGAAAGTATTTGAATAACCCTAATCAACATTAAAATTCAAATATCAACATTTATAATAACTTTATAAAAAAATATTTTAACCCTTCATGTAATTTTTTATTTCTTTTAGTCCTTGAATTTATAATATTTGTCAAATCACCCCAAAATAGATGAAAAATTTAATATTTGACAAATAACGTAAGTTTAAAAAATAAAGATTAAATCTTAAATGTGAGCATAGTATAGGGACCAATTTGAAACTTAAACCATTATTATATGATCTATAGAAAAAATATGATGTCATACGACTTTGCCACGTTTGTAGTCTCTTTTTCTTTCCCCAATACGTTTATAAATAGTTGAAAGAAATCACTCTTGATCTTCCAACTACAAAGGATATCATAGTAAAATAGTAAAAATAATTATCATGTATAAGTATGTAAATTATTTGGACTAATTAGTGCCATTGTAAAACTAAAAAACCAAATTATGTAAAATTAAAATATAAAGATTAAATACCAAATGTGAACATAATAGAGAAATCGAAATTGTAATTTCACCATTATCTTGTAATGACTAAAAGGGGGGAATCATGTTCTTAGTTAGTCAAAATAATTAGCATGGTTAATAATTTTGGTAACTAATGTGGATTTAAAAAAAAAAGACTTATTCTAACCCATGATGCTAAAATAAATTTTTTTGTTAGAATTATTTTATGTTTAAAAAAAGTTCACACCAAAATTTTTATCACAGTGATCAATAATATTAATTATTTGGACTAAACCTTATAAAAAAAATAGGATCAAATTATTGTAAAAATTCAAATATAACAATTAAATCTTAATTTTAGGTTCAGTAGAGGAAAAAATGATATTTGATCAACTTTTTTGCAAAATACAAAGAAGGAAAAGAAAAGAGATTGAAATATGTTAAGTAAAGGGACCAAAAGTTATATTTAACCAATATTGTATATTAGAGTTGATCTTAAAATATAGTGTTGGTTCCATCTTCAATTTATGAACATACTTTTTGGACAAAATCTTAAAATTCAATGGACCAAAATAGACAATACTTCAACCATAACATTTAATATTAAAACCTGTTTTGAGCTGCTAAAATTGATCTTGAAAAATAAGTATTTGTGAGTTTCACTGCACCTTTTTAATTAATTTGTGAGGCATTCATATTAAATATTAACTTAATTCACATGATTTAATCATTTTTGTTATGTGGATTATTGAATTCAAAGTGCCCATACGTTAGTGTGTATCATAACACCTTGGATTAGCAGTTAAAGCGCATAACATCTGCATGGCCTCCTTGAAGAATTCAAAGTGTCCAACAACTGCATGGATGGAATTTGGAACTTTTTATTGAATTTTCCTGCAAGTTTGAAAACAGAAGTAATGATTGATTGGATGCGTGAATCGAAGTGTCTTTCTAATGAAAGATACTTCAAAATGTATATATTCGCCCCCAAATAAAAAAAGCGAATGATGGAGGAAGTTTTTTTTTTCTCCCATTTAAAATTCTACCAAAATTAGTACAGTATTATCTCATTTCACTAAACACTTCACAGTATCAATCTTTTTTCCGTGGCAGCAGCCATCGAAGATGTTTGTTTTAGAGTTCATCATGTGAATCATCCTCTTCTTCATTTGATGCAGCACCGTCGGGACCTCCACCGGATCTTTGATATACAGCCGTGATGATAGGATTGCAAACAGCCTCAACTTCTTTGAGTTTCTCCTCAAAGTCTTCCTTTTCGGCATTCTGGTTGTCATCCAGCCACTCGAGGGCTTCTTTCACAGCCGTTTCAACTTTCTCCTTCTCATCGGATTCAAGCTTGTCAGCAAGCTTATCCTTGTCAGTAATCTGGTTTTTCATGTTGTAAACGTAAGTCTCCAGGCTGTTGCGAGCATCGATCTTTTCCTTAACCTTCTTGTCCTCCTCTGCGAATTCTTCGGCCTCACGAACCATTCTCTCGATCTCCTCCTGGCTCAAACGACCCTTGTCGTTGGTGATTGTGATTTTCTCTGATTTACCTGTGCCTTTGTCTTCAGCCTTGACGTTTAAGATACCGTTTGCATCGACCTCAAATGTAACTTCGATTTGAGGTGTTCCCCTGAGAATTGAGAGATCAAACAATATGAGTCAGTAAATTCAGGCGAGGATTTGAAGAAAACATAAATGAGTTGATGGAAAAGAGGAGCAAACCTTGGAGCTGGAGGAATTCCTGTAAGATCAAACTTCCCAAGCAACCTACAATCCTTTGTCATACTCCTTTCACCTTCAAAGACCTGATATCAAACCACAAAGATTCAAATAAGGTTCAAATTATGTTTCATACTCTTCGCTTTGTAGGTATTTGTATATGACAATCATATCCGACACATATTGGGAAGTAGGTATTCAGATACGATCCTTCGTTATATAGGTTCAAAATATCCCGATTCTTAGCATTAGAAAAGAAATCCAAGTCTCATGCCTTCTAATGGCAGACAGGCATTTCTAAGTTTCAATTACGAACCAGTAAAATGTACCTGAATGGAGACAGTGGTTTGCTGATCCTGATAAGTGGTGAAAACTTGCGACTTCTTGGTTGGGATAACAGTGTTTCTGGGAATCAACTTGGTCATTACCCCACCAACAGTCTCGATACCAAGGGTAAGAGGAGCCACATCAAGAAGAAGAATATCTGTACATAGATTTGGTTAAAACAGTTTAAATCAGCTAGTCTCGTGCAGTTGAGATTGAGAAAGTTGCAGTAGATGAAAACGTACCTTTGGTTTCATCACCACCCTCTCCACTCAAGATGCCTCCTTGTACTGCAGCACCATAAGCAACTGCTTCATCCGGGTTAACACCCTTGTTGGGCTCCTTTCCATCAAAATAGTCCTTGAGGAGCTGTTGAACCTTGGGAATTCTAGTGCTTCCACCTACTAGAACAATCTCATCGATTTGGCGCTTCTCCAAACCAGCATCTTCCATTGCTTTCTTCACAGGTCCCATGGTCTTTCTGAACAGATCATTGTTCAACTCCTCAAAGCGAGCCCTGGTCAGTGGCTCAGAGAAATCAATACCATCAAAAAGTGATTCAATCTCTACTCGGACCTGGTGCTGGCTGCTGAGAGCTCTCTTGGCACGCTCAGCTTCCCTCCTAAGCTTCCCAAGAGCCTTGTTATCCTTGCTGATGTCCTTTCCATGCTTTTTCTTAATCAGTTTAATGAAGTAATCCATAACCCTATGGTCAAAATCCTCACCTGCAAGAAAATTTACCATAAGCAAAATCCGTAACATAAAACATTTTCTCAAAAACCTAAAAGCAAAACTAAGAATGATGCTTACCTCCCAAATGAGTGTCTCCATTTGTGGAAAGAACCTCGAATACACCATTGTCAATTGTCAAGATACTGACATCAAATGTTCCACCACCAAGGTCAAAGACAAGAATGTTTTTCTCACCACCCTTCTTGTCCAAACCATAGGCAATGGCAGCTGCAGTTGGTTCATTGATAATTCTGGCCACATTGAGCCCGGCAATAACGCCAGCATCCTTGGTGGCTTGTCTCTGGGCATCATTGAAGTACGCTGCAAATCGAACAGAGAGATCATTTGAGCATCATGAAGCATCAGACAAGAGAATATTTTTCCAACAGAGAACTCTGTTTCTTATAAAGCACTAACCAGGAACAGTGACCACTGCATCCTTGATTTTCTTCCGAGGAAAGCTTCAGCTGTTTCCTTCATCTTAGTGAGAACCATAGCACTGATCTCCTCAGGACTGAAGACCTTGGTCTCTCCATCCTTAATTTTTACTTGAATATAAGGCTTTCCATCCTTGTTCACAATCTTATACGGAACAAGTTTCATGTCCTTCTGGACCTCCTTATCATCAAACCTGCATAGAAAAAATATGCAAAATTAGCATTAAAGCCCAATCTAACCCTAAAGCCTAACTCAAGGAACGTAAGAAGAATGTAAATGTAAAGTACTTTCTGCCGATGAGTCTTTTGACATCAAAGATGGTTCTCTCTGCGTTAACAGCTGCCTGGTTCTTTGCGGCCTCACCAATCAGCCTCTCACTGTCGGTAAAAGCCACCCAAGATGGTGTAATACGGTTACCTTGGTCATTGGCTATGATTTCAACATGACCATTCTTGTAAACACCAACACAAGAATAAGTTGTACCAAGATCAATCCCAATTACTGTCCCCAATTTCGTGGCTTCCTCCTTTGCAATTGTGATTGCAAAGAGACATCCTGATTTAAAAGCTCACACAATGTTATTACTTGATACCATAATAAAGGCCCTTAGGATAACTATTTACATCAATTTTAACTGCAATTATGATGTTCACCCACATAATTAAAAGTAAATTATCTATTGAATCAGAAATCAATACACATGTACTGGAAAAAAAAAGGAAATCAAATCACAGAAAAAAATGTCTTCCAAGGCAAAAAAGATACTATTTGCAGCTATTTTTTTACATATGTGCATCCAACTGGAAGAAGATCTGATTTCTTAACCAACAAATCTACTTTTGGTATAATTTTATAAAATGATTACTCCACGTAGCGATTTGTCAACGATAATAATTAAACGATTCTTATAAAATAGACATAATCATAAGAAATAATATAAGTTGCACATAGAGATAAAACAGAACTCTAACGAACTTTCAAGAATATTCTCGTGCAAAAGATTAACAATTCGAAGTTAAGATACTGCATCGCAAATGAAAAACGAAATCAAGTGAAACACAAGATTTTTGTATTAATTAGTTCTAGCGTCATTTTAGATAAAAGCTTTAATCAAACGAATTAGCTAGTCATTCATTCTATAAATCCAGAGCTTACTAGTACTCGAAAAATACATGCAGAAAAATCAAACGATATGAGATGAATATAACTCTCATTCACGATCTAATGAATCACCAGAACTGTAGAACATGAATCAGATCCAAACATGCAGCAATTCAAGCGCAATAAAATCATCAAAAACAGAATTAGATATACTTCATTTCCTCTCCAACGTAAAAAAATGATTCATAGATCATGAAATCACATGGAAACAAGCGGATCTAGCAGAAAAAAAAAGAGCAAGAACAGCAGAGCACTCACCGAACAGAACTATCGCTAGAACCACCAAAGAGCCGCGTGCTCTCCACGAGCCAGCCATCGCGAGTCCTAAACTACTCTATCTCTCTTCGAAGAAGTCTCTTGGAGCTATTTCCACTATAAATCGCTGAATCGTTAAAATGAACTTTGAGGACCGATATTCCTTTCCTTTTACAGTGAGACGTGGTTGGAGCCATTTTTTATATTTGGAGTGTCCGAATCTAACGTTGTTTTCAGATGGGGGCGACAAATGAGAGAACATGTCATAGGTGCTGACATGGACCAATAACATTTCTTATTTGCATTGTTTGAGCCAATCAAATTAGATCTTGTGTTGGGGATATCCTGGCCGTTTATTTTGGTTATATAAATAAGACGACTATTGACCAGTAGATCGGCAATTGAACTCAAAACGCACGATTGTTGACTCGTTTTGGGCCAGCCCAAACCCCCAAATGTCGTCCATTAACATTGATGACTCAATTCTTGAAAAGGATAAATATCAAAATTATATATCAACTTTGGTTTAATATGCAATGTCATACATAAACTTTAATTTTGCGCAATTTTATATATTAATATTTTTTATTTAATTTTCACAAATCACTACCAACATTATTGAATTAGCACAATTTTATGTAAATATATTACATACACAAATAATTATGTTGATCCGATATGAAAATAAAAGTATGTATTTATTTCTTTAAATATATACAATTAAAGCAAAATCAAAGTTTTATGTAAATTTCATGTATATAATTGTACCAAATCAAAGTTCATGTATTAAATTACATATTAGACCAAAATTCATGTATAAATTTGATATTTATCTCTTATTGAAATAAAATCATGAATGGTGGAATAGCAAAATATAAACACAATGGATCAAAGTTCGCAACGACTGTGCACAGAACATCCTATGGAGTTAACTTATTAAATGGGGTCTATCTTATCCACTTAAACTGATTCGAAGAAAATTAAGACTAGTTTGGTAAATATGAAAAGCAATCTCATGTAATTTTAACAAATATATAAAAATAATATTTCACAAAATCTACTATTATAAATTTTATATTTCAAAAATAATTTAAAAATATTGTTTATTTAAATTTAGTCTAATATCAATTATCATGTTTTTAATATTAAACTTATATATTATTATATGTTAATGTTGTAATCATATTAGTAACGAAACGGTACAAAATTTTTGAATAATTTTAAGAAATAAAAAACGTAATTTAATTAATACAACAATTAAACTCGTGTATTGTATGGGATAAAAAGTTAATTTAAATCTAAAAATTACAATTTAAATTGCATATTCCAATATATAGATGGATATTTAATTTTTTTTGGATTTAAATATTAAATATTCAAATTTTAAAATTATTATCCATGGTAAATATGTGGATAAGAATCATGTGATTGTTGAACCTTAAGGAGTATCTTCGGACCGACTAACATGCTCAATGGGCTTAAATGATGGGAGAGAAACATATGTCTTCTTTTTTTGGCTAGATGAGAAACATATATCTAAGGTAAGGTAAATTCACAGAGCAATCATTTATATAGAGAGAATGTTAACAGATTCAACTAGAGAATGTTGCTGTGAATTAACACTTGTAAGTGACGAAGTTAGAGGCTGATAGTGTTCTGATTCCATTAAAATTAGTTTGTTTATAATTTATAAAATTTTAAATTAATATTAATAAATTTATATTTTATTCCCTCAAAAACAATAAAAATTTAATTTTATCTTTTAAAATTTATAAAAATATAAATTATTAAAATGATAAAATTATATTTTTATTATTGTGAAATTATACAACTTAATTTCGCCTTTCCAATATATATATTTTTTACTTTACCTCCACTTTAAGTCAGAATAGACAAATACCTTTATCGTTATGGGTTGACGTGAACCGATACACCTAACCTGGCTTAACAATTAAGCGCATGGCTTGAGCAATGTTCATCCTAAAGAATTGAAGGACTCTAGAGTCCATTCCGACTAGTTTATGAAAAAAAAATGTTAAATCACTATTTAAAATTTGAATTTAGTAACAACTCTTATATTGAGACTTGAACCTTTTCTTAGTTTAAGTCTCTGAATCTAGTAATTATTCTTATATTGAAGCTTAAATTAGGTAATTATTTCCACATTGGAACTTGAATATTTTTTTGGTCAAAGTTAGTCCCTAAATTTGGCCCATATTGAGGTTAAAACTTGATAATTATTCTTACATTAAAGCTTGAACTTTAAGAAAAAATATCAAGGATTAGCTTAGAAAAAAAAGTTTAAACATTCAAGGACTAATTTGAACATAAAAAAATTCAGACCCCAAGACCCAAAAAGTTATTTAACCCAAAAAAGACAATAACTTGCAGCCGTTTTAAACTTGAAATTATTAATGGTTGCACCGTCTGACCTCAAAGATCTTTGAAAATCTGCTAAACTCTACAAAAACAAAACTAATTATAATTTATATACATACAAAATAGGACCTCCATTAACATATAATTTGGAGCTGACGAAACAAATCAAAGAATCAGTATATAAATTGACATCTATATGGTGTGATCCATAAACAAAAATCTATTACGGGTCAAGGGCTCAAGGCCTACATGCAGTTGAAGACCCATTTTAACCTATTATATGTTACTCGAATTCAAAAATGAGTGTTCAAAGACATGAATGTGTTTAAAACCAGACCGCACCGTTATACCTATATTCGTATATGTGTTGGGTTGCTGTATCTTTAGGGATGGAGAGGTTCTTATACTCGAATTGGTAACCCGTAATTGAGGTAGGTTCGAATGCGCCCATCAAAGCTTGCAGTGACAATCACAAGACCCCATTTGTGAGAGCTTAACAGACTTTGATATGCACTCTTCAGAACTTTTAACTCGAATTTCCACAAGTCGGAGGCAATTGCGGCCGGACTCGTGTTGGGAAGTGTCTCTTCGGGCCAAGTTGCAGACCCCCTTGTCAAAGACTCCATCAGAACACGTTTTAGAGAGAAGCCATTTGGGGAAGCATGGGGAGCGAGTTGTTCTAGCTCCACCTTGGGATTTAGTTGTTTTTTCCCGTTTGTAAGGCTGTTTTCCCGCATATTGTCATTTGATTTGGAAGACATGAGCGTTCCGGGATCGGTTTTGATGCCACACCAAGGTATAGCAATCGATGCATTGTGGGAGAGGAAACTCTCGCGAGACGAAATGTTCTTCGCTTTCGAACAGTTCTTCTCTGGATTAGTGTAATTCCATATGTAGACATTAGAATCCTCGCTGGCCGAGATGATTTGTTTCCCGTCTTGGCTAAAAGTTGCAGAAATCTGACTCGTTGCAATCCGAAATCCAGGTGCTGAAAGATATGAAATAAGCTTAAATCATGGAAATGCCAAGATCAGAACAGCAGACATTCATGGAACGATAATTAGAGGAACGGTAGAGTCAAATACTCACCTTTTAGTTTGTATACAACATCTCTTCCAGACAAAACACGGACAAGTGAATCCGCTGAAGTAATGATCACTTTGCTTGGATCACAAGGAGAGAACTAAAATTCGAACAACAAAAAAACACGAGGTCACTTGTAAGAAAATGTAATAAAGAAGAAACAAACAAAAGAGTTAATAAGGATTAGATGTAACCACCTCAAATCCAGTTATCTTTTTTCCAGGTAACTTCTTTTTGCTTTGTAAGTATATCGGCACATCGATTTGAAGTCTATTACCTGACAAACAATACGCAGGATTGAGAGATTCAACCCAAAAATACCAGCAAAAAAAAGGCTAATGGTGCAGAGCTGTCTTGCAAATTTAGAAACGACCATACCTATGATATCATAAAAACGGCAGTTTCCAGTCATTGAGCCAACAATTCCTCCCTACAATAATCAAACAAAGAGGTTTAGTAACAAAAATTCATTAGATTTCCGGGGACAACACAAGATTTACGACTAACCTTTCCGTCAGGACGATAACATACAGCAGTGACTATATCCCTTACATCAGTATAATCAATAACTCGACAATGAAGAACTTCCCAAATACGAACTTTTCCATCGATTGAACCGCTAATGAAATAATTATCGTCCTTAGGGTTGAAGGCAACAGAAGTCACTACATAGACAACAACAGTAACACATACATTAATGTCATGCAACTCGGAAGAAGATAAATCAGTTCGCCAAACAAGACATGTAATAAAAATGTCATACCATAATTGTTATGAGAAAAAACCCTCAAGCATCGATCAGATCCGACTTGCCATAGACGAACGGTTTTATCGACAGAGGATGACAACAGAAACTACAACAAAGAACATATGATATGTCAAGAATAAAAACACCTAGTATTGGAATCTAACAGGTAATACGAAAAATCAAGGAACTTTACCCCTTTCTTAGACCACGAAAGAGCCAATATTTCGCCACTGTGTCCCTGAAATTCGTGCACCGGCTTCTCGAAAATTCGGAAGACCTTGGGTGGGAAAATGACACAAGTTGAATCCGATAATCTCCCCAACTTCTTAATTTTATCAATATGGTCTTTATCCATATTGAGAGGAGTCAGTTGGGAAAGATGATTCATTCTAAAGTAGAGACACGAAGAATCGAGGTCTTGTATGTTGAATCCATCTAAATTCTCGTCCTCGATGATCTTCCATATACGAACGATACAATCTTCACCTGCAGTTGCTAGAAACTTCCCGTCGAGACTGAACTTCATCGTTGAGATGGACCCTTCGTGTGCTAAAAATTCTTGCCCACAATAAAGGGAAGACAACTCCTTGGAATGCTTGTTACATGGATGAACTCGAACTCTTTTCGTCCTTTCCCCTAATACGGAATCATAATCACTCTGCTTCGATCCAACTTCAACATGTCTATCAACAACATGGGCAATCGCACCTAATTTACTAAACCAACTCTTTTTTACCTTCATTTGTGGATCAATTTGTGGCCTTCCCTCGAGCTGTCCACGCAAGTGCGGATCGAGCTGAGGAGATGATAGCATAGGGGACATCTTGGACTCTAGAGAACTAACAGATTTAATTGAATAACTCTTCTCTATCACAACTAATTCCATTTGATCATCCAAATTCTTATCTTGATGTGTAAAATGATTTGGCATTGAAAACATTTCAACTGGTTCTTGACCATCATTGGACTGGTTCGATAAAACACCATCTTTAAGAGCTAATGTACTCAACGCCACCTCACTATCTTGTGAGACTTCGAGTGCATCCCTACATGGACCACCAGAATCCTCGCCGGTAAATGAACTCCGAACAAAACTTAGACCCATCCATGTCCAGAACCTATGGCGACGCTTATCAACACTTTCCGGGAACACAGACCAGAACTTGTACTGATCAAAATTGTCTGAAAAACCGTTGACTTGGCCAAAATCAGGACTAGAACAACATTCATCGGAATAAACTGAACGGCTATCAAAGAATTGATCATCATCTTCCTCTTCTTCAAAATAATTTCCCATAATTAGTTTTTTTGGTTATTCTTTCAATCCATGAAATCCTGAAACATTAGTTACACAAATTTTCAACTTTTTTTTAAATCATGAAAAACCTATTAACAAACTTCTAAGAAGAATCATAAAGGGACAGATCTTTGCGGCAAATTTTCAAACACCATGAAGACAAAAGATGAAGACTTTAAAAACATTCTAAAATGAAACTATTACATGACCATGAAACAAAACAACAAACAGATATGGGGAAGCCCTATATTTATATATATTTAGTGATTTACTCACCTGGGTCACCATGAAATGTTGGACAAACCCAGAATTCCACGGATTTTTCACCTCCCTGTTTTCTTTGCGTCTCCCAGAAGAAAAAAAAAACCTCCAATTCTAAAAGTACAGAAGTGTGTATATATAATACACACTATATAATTAATATGCCTCGAAATTGGCGTTAACGCGAAGGAGAAGAAGATGCGAAGTCCTAAAGCTTTGATAGATAGACGGTGGTTGGTTTCTTTGAATTTGTATCTGTCAATGTCTGCCTTTTCTTTTTTTCTCTCTTTATATAGTAGTTATGATTTCTGTGGGTTGAAATCGAATTATTTAAAGGTAAACTGCATGCGAGTAACTAAACTAATAACCTCAATTTCGAAAAATTATAAAATTATAATTAAATTATTTAAAAAAAATATTTCAGATTAAGTTATTTTTTAAATAGTTCGACTAGTGAGAACAAGTAATGATTCAACAATCAGTACGATAGACTCATCAATGACTAGAAGAATATGCTTTAAATCTAAGTTGATCTGATACATAGTGTCCAAAGTCGAAAAAAAATTATTTCAATTTTAGTTCACAGATACGTGATTTAAGGCAATGCAATGGAGAAGTACAACAGTAATTTTAATAGCTTAGTGACTTGAAAAAATGTTTAAATAGTTTAATGATTATTTTATAACTTTTTTAAGTTAAATGATTAAAATATAAATTTATTAATAGTTTAATGACTTTGAATACAATTTCTCCATAATTTAATTACTGCTAAGCTAAAAGGTAAAATTGTTTTGTTTGTTTGTTCGGCAGTTTCATATCTCTTACACTCTCCTTTTGTCTTGTCTCTATTCCACCCACGACTTTAGTTTAACTGTTCTTGTCTTCTTTTATTTTCATTTTCGTCGAAACAGCTTGCTTTCATTGATTTAAAAGAAAGGTAAATATATTTGTTTTTATTTAAGGGTTTCAGAATTGAATTAAACTTTTATGTTCGGTTTAAATTTTTTTATTCAAATTAATTCTTGATTTCAATTATTAATATGAGAATCATTCTCAAGTTTAAAGATTAATTTTGGTAAAACAAAAAAATTCAAGCCATAATTTAAAAATTGTGACCTAATTCAGGTCCTGAAATAATTGTTAAGTTAAAAGATTGATTTAAACAAAAAAAAAATTAAGTTCTAATGTGAGAATAATTATCGAATTTAAAGATTAACTTAAAAAAAAATCAAGCTTTAATATAAAAGTAATTGCCAAATTCAAATCTAAAAAATAATTTAACCCTTCAATATTTATTTCTTTTAATTCTAATTAGTACTCGAATTTTATTTTTGTCATGTATTATAATCCAAATTTTCAACTTTATTAAAATTAGATGATGTAAATTAATCAAGTTGTTATACTTTATAGGTACATCAACTAATGGCACGATATGTGCGGCGTATGTTGGAATTTATAGTCCACGTCATTTAATTTCAATAAAATTATGAAAATAAACTCAAATATACGGAAAAACCCAAAATCGATATTAATCTAAAAAAATATAAATACGAATTCAAACATTAAAATCACAGAAGAAGAATTTTTTTTTTTTTAAATTGTCAAACTAAGTCATTGGCATTATAACGCCTCCTCGCCTAGAAAATAACGCCATTTGGATGCGTCGTTTTCCTTTTAAGTTGACCAGCTAATTGCCATTAATCGAAGCATTCAATTTGTATGTTTATTTGGTATTTATGTATTCTATTTATATTTTATTTTTTAAGATTGTTTTTGAAGAATTATTTATATTTTATCAAATTAGACATTTTATAATTTTAAAAATTCTATTTATTGATATTTTAAGATAAAATCTCAGACATTTATTTTTCTTTACGTGCTAACTGTTTTGATTTTTGTTTTAAATATTTTTTTTCCAATATTTCCTTTCCCAGCGATGGCTAATTGGTCGTGATCCCTTCTTCAAATTGATGAACTTCCCAAACAGAGGAAAAAAAGTTTAATTCTGTGTAGAATTAGCTTACTTTTATTAACAAACTAATTAATTACTTCTTTTTTAAAATTAATTCTTAAACTACTTGTTGATTAATCCCATGATATGTAAACACATGTACTTTTAAATATTATGATTGGTATGAGTATTGTTACTACTATAAGACGTGAATTTGAGTAAACTGAAACACATTATACCTCATTTTAAATATTATATAAAAAAATAAATATGACCAAAACTTATAATGAGATTATTTAAAAATAAATAAATAAATATAAATGATCTTATTCAGAAATGAGTAATTGATATATATGTATGGTTTTATTGTATGATTAATTCATAATTTAAATTTATATATTTTTGTGCATAAATTAAATATAAAAGTTAAACATTGACCATATATAAAAAAAAAATTATATAAAAGAATCAAAGTAGATTTACTAGTTTTAACATTTTTGTCATTTCATGAGGAAGATTCTGGTTGAAGATTTTTATACAAATCAATGTTATGTTACAAAGACAGGTCCTTTATCTCCCAAAATAACAAGAGACAACATAATTAGTGATGCTGAATTCATCAGTTCCGGTAACCATCAAATCGGATTAATCAAATTTATATAAAATTATTAATGAGATAAAATTAGCATTTCATTTTCCAAATACATTATCTTATCTCATAAAAAAAGAAGCAAAACATAATAAAATGGTTACTAACATTCAAATATTAAATTCAAACATATAGTAACGTTTTTTATATAAAAATAATAATTTATTATTAAACATTAAAGTCTGCTAATTCTAGAGATAAAGTCAAACATATCATCGTTAAGTGGCTTAGAAGACAAGTAAATTGAAGAAAGTTGTTGGATTGGACCGACTATTTATTATTCAAATAATTCTTTATCTTACTTATAGTTTTTCTTTTTCCTTTATGCTTTTTCGTTTCCCATTCCTGAGGTGTCCAATTATATTAATAATTCTATTATTAATATCACAATTTAAAACCGTGTACGAAGCCTATAGACATAATGATGCTCACCCCTATTGCCCTTAAGATGCTAATCATGCTTTAAGACGAGCTCTATACTAATGCATTTCCATAATTAGTTGTAATGGGCTAATATTTTCTTTAGATAAAACATCGGAAATCAACCTTAAAAAGCTTTAAAGTATAATAACTTAAGGGAAAGATCAATTCAAGTGAGATCATTATTTCAAAAGCAATATAATTTTTAAAAATATTAATTAATAAACCTAAAATCATCAATTTTATTGTTTAATGTTTTTTAGCAAAGTTTTTTTTTTAAAAACTACTCACATATACATTAGAAAAAAAACCAAAACCTACCATATATGTCTTATAAAAGACTCCACAACCTATTTGTCTCCAAAGAAACAAAATTCATAACCAATATGTATCAATTACCAAAGATCCTATATAGCAAAAAAAAAAAAAGTCCTATTCCACAATATTTTCTTATTCATCATTGTATATATATGTATGTATATATAAGTAATTAAGAATGCTTGCTTCCCTACTGTATCAGACGATATCAATCAGGGCCCTAAAGAATTTCACCATGTCATGTATCTGATAAGGGCATTAGGCAAAAAGAATGGTGGAAACGCAGTTATAATCTGAACTGCATGATTTACATCTTTTGTAACGATTATAGAATCGGAAAGTTCACTTTACCGGTAATCGAGTTTTTTACAGCTTTCATGCATCCACTTCCCTTCGAATCCCGTTCTCTTCCACGCCAGACACGAACCTTAATTGTTGTTGCAACTGCACCATAATAATGAAATCAAATCATCAGTGCCAAGCTTATGGGTGTTTCTTTTTCAGTACAAAAGCTGTAGTTGGGGTAAAAGAAGGGTTGCGGATTATGTTACTCAAACTTGGGTAGTTGGGTGCAGTATTGAATACGAATACGTGTCTGACATAAGGCATTTTCCATCTTTTCTAAGTTTCACATATAATTGGAAAGTTTCTCGGTAGGTTATATACAAAGAATAGTACTAGACAACCATGAAATGAAGTGGAGGAACATAAAGCTTGCAAATTTAATGGTGAATGTACCGGAGCAATCCCTCTATTATAGGGACTTGATCAAAGTAGTCCTTCTACTATTACATAGATCAATTTAGCCTCTGTATTATTAAATAAAAAAAATCAAATAAGACCAAGCTGGAATAAAGTTAACATTTACTGTTAAAAAAATATCATCTACTATTTAATAGATTAACATTTTTAAAGTTTTTATGATTCTGTAAATGAAACCTTTTGTTTGGAATTGAAAAAAAAATTTCAAGACATTTTTTATACAGCAAATATTAACTGTTACAATTAGGACTTATTTAATTCTTTTTAATAGTATAGGGACTAAATTGATTCATTTATACTACAGGGACCTCCCAAATACTTTAAATTTAATTATATAAAAACCTGTAAAGAAACTCACTTGATCATGTTTCAACTTTTCAGCAGTTAACTCATCAGTCAGATTCATCATTCTGCAAAAAGTTTATGGACAAGCGTATCAGAATAAAGTTGTATTCGTAGGTGGGATAGAAATGTAGAACTACTTGATTGGATTCGGAAAACCAACCTAGATTGTAGCTCCATGATCTTGCCTAGCAGTAAACGCTCCCTCTCAGAAGCTGGGGTTTCAACCTATTGACAAAGAAGGTTTGATAGGAGAAGAAAGAATAACATACTAGATATTATTCATCATAAACAAGGATAAAAGGTTCTTACATTTCCATTGCTCTCCGAACGAGGTAGAGGAGGCAACTTTCCGTTTTGTGAGGCTAGTAAAACAGAAAAAGAAATGGATTACTATATTGATAAGCAGTGTTTTTCCTAATCTAAACGTGCATGATGGAAAGAAGAATCTTTCACTGACCATCTACAGCCTCGGCAGACTGCAAGGTATTCAACAAATTCACGATGAGATCCTAGCATTCCAAAAAGAGTTTCCAGTGAGAACATGAATAATTATAAGGTAAACATTCTATCAGCAATGTGATTGTCCCGAGCTTAAGTCTTTACCTGTTGAAGTGAGGTTTGCTGGAAAAGATTTTGAAGGTGAGCCATAAGAATTGATGCGGGCACGTTACCGTTGGTTAAATCCTTGGGGGATTGACTGATAGGCTGAAAAACAGGGAAAATGATAAACTATAAGCAAACGACTAAGAAGTGGGTTAACACGTTCCACTACCAAATAGATGAAGCCACATACAAGATGAGATGAATTTATATTTGATAACAACACATGTTATCAATTTTTTTATATTATGAAGGTGTGTGCATCAATAAAGGTGCCTCTCCCGGAAGACAGTGAGGCACTTTCTCTTATTTTGCGCTACACCTTATAATCTGCACACACACCTTAACCCGAGATCCTCCATCTCTAAGAGATCCTTAAGCTTCAAGATGTAGATTATTATAAAAAAATGAAATAAACATAAATTCACAGACGTTGAAAGAAGGTGGTGTACACGAACCACTTGTTTGGATTCAAACATCCAATCACCGACGCTAGCAGACTTTCTGAGAGGTGAAGTCTGAAACTCGAGAAGAAACAGAGCAACCAGTAAGAAGTTGACAACTAATACTGTTAATACAAGGGTATTAAGCGAAAACAAATAACTCACTTGTGAAGATCGACGTGAAACTGAACTTAAAGGAATATCCTAAAGAATATTATCCGGTTAGTAAAGTTGCACAGACAAACAAAAATAGCATTAAAATTGACCTTTTAGAAAGAAGTATTAAAATCGAACCTTACCTTTACAAGATCTAAATTTTCTGATGTTACTGAAAATCGACCTTTTATTTGCACCAGATTAGCCTTTGACTTGTCATCCAAAGATTCCCTAAACCCTGTCAAAGGAGAAAAAGTACTCTACAATATATATCCGCAATAGCAGCCACTGGATGCAGTGGTGGTGAAAAAAACAAAAGCAATGATTCTAAATGCCATGAGTTTGTTACCTCCTGAAGACTTAATAGGAGCTGATAAGCTGTTAGCAGATGCTCGATTAGGAAGCATCAATGGACCACTAAAACTTGGTGCTTTACGAACTTGGCAAACTTTCTCATTGGCAGGTAAATTTTCATTTTCAAACCTGATATTAGCAGGCCGTTAGCTCAACATCTACAGTTTTCTCCTACATCACTGATTATATTTAAATTATTTTCTCAAGTTAAAACAGATATGAGATTAATCACACATGTGAGCAATGCAACAGTAAATCATTTTGTTTCTCATCCTTCAATTCCCAACTATAGCAAGACCAAAGCAATAACACAAGAAACTATATTAAAACATAAAAAGCAGATTGAGTCACCTCCCCATATGTTATAGTCGGTGTGACAAAACAATTAGAACCAAATGTTCTAAACATGTTTATGCATAAAAATCATCAGCTAGCAATTAATTGGTGAAAAAGAAAAAGTTGAGATCACTTTATAGACCCGTAAAGGAGACAAATTAAATTGAAAAGCAAACCCACTATGAACCATGACCAACCTTTCTGAGTTACGAACCCGATCTGAAGATGAATGATTAAGAACAGGACCAGGTGTAAGTGGCCCACTTTGGGTTTGCCTGGGTTTCACTGTTTTAGCCTTGGCCAAACCAACATCCTTTTCTGAAGTCGATGCCATAACATCAATGTTTGATCCATTTTTCCTCAAACCCTTCTCAACTCTATCACAATCCAAATTCTTTCCTGTCTCATTCAAGCAATCAGGATGTATTGAGTCAACACTCCTTGGTCCTCCAGATTCAACCCGAGATACTTCCCTATCTAAATTCAGCTTTCCCAAACTAGATTCACAGTAAGCTGCAGCCTGTCAGCCAACACCAAGAGTAAATTAACGTAGTTTGCTATAAAAGGCAAATAAGAAAAGACATACAATTTCTTGCTCAAGTAGAAAAAGTAGTATTTTAACCACGTCCAGATACACTTCACAAACTGCTAAGGGCAAAAAGTACAACTGCTGACCTTATGACCAGGGCTTGATTTCAAGCTCTCATCGTCTTTGCACTCATGAATATCATCATCATCGCGCACCTTAGCACGTTAAAGTGAAAAATTAGCATAAACCATGTAATTGATGTAACTAACAAGAAATGGCTTTCAATACTATATGTATGCATTAAAATCTTACTATTAAAGGTTAAAAACAAAACATTTGCCTACCAAAGATGCTTGTGCTTTCAAATCCTCAATATCAAAATTCCAGGCACTAACTCCTCTTTGATACTCACTCTGACAAGCAAAAAAAAAAAAAGATAACACCCTCAACAGTGAGAAAATAGAAATGTCCCTGAATGGTCAACCCAACAGTTAAACAGATATATTATCAGAAAAAAATGGTAAATCTAATTTAAGATGAAAATGGCGTATGACTGATGATATCTAACCTGTGATAAAGCTTCTTGTTCTGCTGAAGGCATTTTCTTTAAAGCAAGTTGTGCAGCATCTTTAAGCTGTAAAATTTTGTATAAAAAAAGCATTAGACAAATACTATGGAAATTAAAGCAAAATGGCATCGGGATCAGTAACCTGAAGGGCTTTCACACGATTCCAAAGTGGTGGCAGATCAGTAAATAATTTCTTCAGAGAAAGCTCAGGAGGTTTTGCATGCTTGAAAAAGGAGTGCTTTAATAATTTCTCTGCAGTTGGCCTCTTCGTTTGATCTTTAACCAGGCACATTGCTACCATTTCTTTAAAAGACTGAACAAAACTGGAAGTCCTTTAATTAGAAACTTGCTATGCCAAGCAAGCAATTCAAAAACACCTTTAACACCATTTTTTATTTACATGATGACAAATAACCAGAAAGAATAGCAATACCTTAGAGAACTTCTTATCACGATCATAATCTAGTCCTGGTGGAGCATTTTGTATGGTCATCAGGAGAACCTGTTATTGTTAGAAAGAACAGCTGTAAAACATATTTAAGCGTTCATTAAGAGCTCATGCTACCAAACCCTCCACTATGCAGTATTTATCTAAATTCTTGCTATACTTTCAATGGGTATTCGATACCTTCATTGGTGGATATTTTGAAAAAGGTGCATGACCATGAGCCAACTCCAATGCTGTTATGCCAAATGACCATATATCAGCCCTGGTGCAAAAAATGCAACCATTTAATGAAACTACAAAATTATGCATCCAAGCCTAATTCAACAAACCCAAGAATAATTTCCATTAACCAGTCTTCTGTAGTACCATTTAAATATTTAAGCATTGCAATGTGCATGCAATTGGCAGCTTGAGGAGCATAGATACTAATAATAAACTATGCTGCATGGATAAAGTGAAATTTTGAGTTTTGGAAAAAACATAGATATCACTCAAATCAAAATCAGAAGACCTCGTAGTTTCGAACACACAAGCAGCCCTAGCTAACTAGAAGCAGAAAATACTTGTGTACGCTAATATGTCTGAATCATTTATGTGATAATATGCATTTAAGTAAAACTTCAAGACCTTAAATACTTTTTAAAATCTTAAACACGAATTAAAAACTGACTTGGAGTTATATCCACTTCCGGGCTGCAAGACCTCTGGTGCCATCCTGCAAGCAAGGATAAATTGGAATCTCAAACCATGGAAATTTAAAATGAAAATAAAAATAAAAAAGAAAGAAAGAAAGAAAACTGTCAGTGGCATCAGTGGAGTTGAATAGAGACTCGACAAAGATAGCTCACCAGCAAGGGGTTCCAACAAAGGTGTTTCTAGAACGCTGTCTATCTCCTGAATCAAACATGCAAGCTGAAACACCAAAGTCAGCAAGCTTTACAGTGCCATTGTTATCAAGCAGTATGTTCCCAGCCTATAATATCAAAAAACAAAAAATTCAAATAAAAAAAATAACAAATTAATCTGAATAGAACAATGTGAACTTAAATGGTGCACTGACCTTAACATCCCTATGAATATGTCCTTGTCGATGAAGATAATCCAAAGCCTTAAGAGTTTCTTTCAGAATAGAACCAATAGCAGGCTCCTCAAAACCTTCAGGATAAGCTATCTTCATGAGGTGCAAACAAGAACCCTCTGACATGAAGGGCATGACTACCCAAAGGTTACGGTCAACTACAAAGGAACAATATGCCCGAATAACATTTGGGTGATCAATCAAACTCATTGTTTGAGCTTCCCTGCGTATGTCATCCTGCAAAGGACCATTAGCTATCAAGACAGCCACACAAAAGCAAGAGATTACAGTACAAAGAGACGCTGTCCACTAATATGAAGAGTAGAAGATATAGAACAAGAGAGCTAAACTATACCACACATGCTCCTACAAGTTGCAGAGCCTCTAACAACTTCTCTTATTACAGACTTCAACAACCAAAAATAAAATAACTGTCGTATGCATCTATTGACTCATTCTACTATTATCAAATGTCTAACTTGTTCAGATAGTAATGAGACAAACAAGCATACCAGATATTTAGGATACATGAACTCGAGCTAAGGCTTAAGTATGACATAGGAAGTAAAGCTAGGGAGGAAAAGGAATGTATAGAGATTAGCACTGTTTCCCTTGTTTAGAGAACATTTTAATAGGACAGAATTTTAATCCTACCACTACCAAGTAAAAACTTTTAAACTCTTTTACTCTGCTTGGAATTAAATCCCACTAATATCTCAATCCTTTCTCGAGACAAGTAGCAACATTTCTATGAGAAGTGAGAACAGAATCATTTCCATGTAGATCAAGTGGGCAGTAATTAATTTCTGTATGCACCTACTCCTAACTTCAGAGAAAAAATCAAAACAAGAAAGAAAGATAGAATACAAAAGATCCCCTGGATCAGTAGTGCCAGCATTAGACGCTGTATTCTTCAATGGCAGAAATCCAGCTTCAATTAAACATGAAATGTTTATAGACTATCTTAAGTAAACACAGTAGCAAAGGCAACCTAGAACTAAAAAGGCCAAAGTAAAGTTCATGTTATGGACACCACACACAAAAACACACACTACTATTCGACTGGTATGGTTCAAATAACAATAAACAGACTTTTTTTTGCTTTCTAAGAAACAATTAAAGATAGAACAAAAAAAGAACAGCTTTTAACATTAAGCAAATTCAGAAGGCACAAATACTAAGCATTATCAAAAACTAAAGAAACAAACTAATACGCAACACAAGAAATAAAAGCTTCAATTGAATCATCGCTCACAACCTAATAAACTCCAAATTTAAAAAAATAATAAAGTAAGAATCTATGAAATCCATTCAACTCAACGACGAACAATCAGTGAAATCCACAATCAAATTCTAATCAAACGAAATCTTTAAATCAATTTACAGTCAATTCTTCGACTAGAAACAGTAAAAAAAATAAAATTAAATAAAGAAGAAAATAAACAAACGAACCAGATTACTATTGCAGCGATCGAGATCCAAGCACTTAATAGCTACGACGTCGTTAAAAGGAATATAGATCGCTCTATAAACAGTAGCACTTGCGCCATAACCAACCTCTTCCAGAAGCTTGTAATCGCTAGGATTCGCCGAGTAACTCCGACTCCCTCCCATTCTTTTCATACCTTTAAAGCCTCAAAACCGACTTCGGAAAAACAAAACCAATAACCGCCAAGAAATCCCCGGCCAAAGCTTCCGGCAAAGCAAATTGAAGTAAAAAAGAGTAACCGCTACAAATTCTTTTAAAAAATTACGGCTTTATTATTGTTGTTATTATTATTCAGTGAAGTGTTTATTTGATCCGTTGACCGCCATGAGAAGCGAATATAGAGGAAGGGGGGGACTGGTTTGAGCCTTTGAGGGAAGAGATAGAAGAACTGAAGGGAGTGCGTGCTGACGTGGCTGTTTTGCTGCTAGGTGATTCAGATTTCGACACGTGTATTTGACGCCTTCGTTTCATGAATTTAATTGTTGATTCGTTTTATCTTTTACGCTTGGATTTCGACATCTTCGCAGGGATTATGTTTTCTATATTTACATATAGAACATTATTTTTGTTAATAATTTGTTTCTATTAATTTTGGTAAAATCCGTAAATTTATATACTGGTTAAATTATTATTTAGGGTTTTCATTTGGCAACAATTTTCAGATTGGGGCTTAAACTTTTTTTTATTTCAATTTAGTCTCTGAACTTGACAATTATTCTTATATTTGAGCCTGAACTAAGTAATTATTTTTACATTGAAACTTAAACTTTTTTTGTCCTACTTAATCTTTGGACTTGGTGATTGTTCTCATGTTAGAGCATGAACTTAACAATTGTTCCAATATTAGAGCTGAACTTTGACGTATTTAAGGAAATATCAAATACTAACTTTGATAAATAAATAAATAATTCAGATTTTAGTGTGGAACAATTGCCAAGTTCAAAGTTTAACTTCGACAAAAAATATTCAGGCTCCAATATGAAAGTAATTACCAAGTTTAGACCTCAAAAAGTTATTTAACCATTTATATTATATATTGTAGATTATCTTATTTCCCTTGAGTTTAGGAAATCATCCAATCAACCATATTATTTCTTTGTTTCTAAAATAGAAGGGGTTGTGTTTGAAAACTTATTCAATAATGGATAACTATTATAATTACTTAATTAAATCACCTAATTAATTGCTCCAAATCTTAGGGAAGAATTGATAACTCGAAGAATTATACAAATAAATAGTCATGATAACTTTTAATTATTTAGTTATTTTATACTAACATATATGTCGGTATTGGCATATAATACTCTACTATTCAAAGAATTAAAATTTATTCTATTAACTAAACTTTTTTACATTACTATACCACGTTGAAACACAATTAAAAAAACGTACGAAGCTAAAACGTGATTGCTCACTAACAATGAAAAAACAAATAAATTGCCCTACAATAATTTATAGGGATAAATATCAAATTTATACATAAATTTTAGTTTAATATGTAATTTGATACATGAATTTTAATTTGGTGCAGTTACACATATGAACTTGAATTGTGATTTATATATATACATAAAACTTTGATTTCGATTCAATTGTACAAATATATATTTATTTATTTTCATATTAGATTAATATAATTGTTTGTATATGTAATATATCAATCTAAAATTAAAATAATTGTTTGTATATGCATATCAATTTAAGATTGTGCTAATTCGATAATGTTATTAGTGATTTGTGAAAACTGAATTAGATCAAATTTTCTTATAAGAAATTGTAAAAAATCAAAGTTCATGTATGAAAATATACATTGAATCGAAATCTATATATAATTTTAATATCTCTAATCTATATAAGGAAGTGTTTAATTATTTTCACTTTATCATAAGGTTTTTAAATACCAAAATAATAAGGAAGGGTGACTAAAACCTAAAAGTGGACTAAAGCATCGCAAGTTTAGGAAGAATCACGTGAACAAACCCCATTTCAATTTTTTGGTTGATTTGTTGTGGATAAGTTATAGCGGATTTAAATCTTGCTCCACTACTTTGATTGAATGGATAGGATGAGGGGAAAAATCATATATTTGTTCCTTTTCTTAAAGTAATTTGCTTGTTTTTTTTTTTAAATGTTTATTTTATTATTCAGTGCAGCTTATCGTATCACTACACATAAAATTTATTAATAGAGTAATTTATTTTTATTAATAATACAATTTTTTATGCTTTTTTCTCTACTAAACACACTCTAAATCCACATTAATTAGATAAATCCACATTAATATCTAATTATCCATCCATGCATGGCAAAGCGAGGAAAAAAACCGAAAAACAGGTAACCAAGAGACAAACGCTCTAAATCCCACCTTAATATCTAATTATCCATCAATGCATGGCAAAGCGAGGAACAAAAACTGAAAAACAGGTAACTAAGATATCCTCATAGCTTTCATGGGAAAAGACAATGTTTCATCAATGATATTAGAATTGGGTTGGTGGTTAAATTGGTTAAGCTACTGATTCGATTAAAAATATATAATAAAGAAAAACTTAAAAACAAACTGTTAAATTGCCGGTTTAACTAGTCTGCACCAATTCCTGATTTATCCAATTCAATGCCATTCTCCGGATCAGTACCATGGCCCGTCTAATCCGGTTCAAATGCTCCAAGTCATCTACTGACCAGTAGAAGACAGCTAAGGATCTCAAAACAAAAGCAAGTTTTTCATAAGAGAAACAATCCCCCATGTGGATAGACGATTAGGCATTGATGGATATGTAAACATTAGCTATGCAAATCAATTATTGTGATTCCCGCATCATGTTCCCTGAAGCTCAAATGGTACTATTTGGCTGTTGCTTCCATTTTCTGCCATTATGCAATGCATATGGGGGGCTTGTCTTATCGACATAAACATGGACTGTAACTACGGAAAGTGGCACTATTTGCGCCTAGCGGCAAAAGGCATGGTTACAGGCCTTGCAGGATGTTTATTCAGATATATATATATATATATACACACACTTATACAGCTATATACTGAATTAAAAAATCACAAATTCAAACAGAAACTAAAACAGCAATGGCGAAGAAAAGAAGCAAAAGGAGAAAAGTAAAGGTGCAAGGTTCTGTAATTCCATAATTGCAAAGCAAACTTAAACATTCTAAACTGCCGATTTTTCAGCGTTGCCACCGTCACTCTAAGATGAAGCTCGAGCATGGGCAATACATCATATAGTAAATATAATCTCATAACTTACTTGTTACATGGAGTTTGGCTATATCAGTCGCTTGTTTCAAGCAGAAATGTAAAGTACCTCGGGTCCCTAGATTTTGTGAGAGTCGAGGAAAATTTGAAAAAGAATTAGTGAAGGAAATTGATTGAAATAAGAAGGAAAAGGCAGAGCATAATACTAAATCTTGTCATGCAGGTTGACCACCAAGCCATGGGCATCATCGAGAAGCTTCCAGACATCCAGTCGTCCAGCCATACTATGGCATTCTCTCATTATCTCATCCATGCTGCTATACATCTCTATGATTAGCTTCCTCCTCTGCAAAACACAAGCTGCGATTGCATAAAGCAAAAGATCATCAGTAGGTGGAGCTCTAAGTCTCATCCTCCCCCAACTGGTCTTTGTAATACCAGCACGAATTGCTGCCTGGTCTGCCCAGACCACTTCCCAGAGGCAAAGAGTCTGCTCGAAGCTTAACTCCCTCCTGAAAAGAACGACAACCATTCTATACACAAAGAAGCAATCTTCTGCTTGAAGCTCCTCCAGGTGCCTATATAAATGACTATCCTTACACTTGATAATCTTGGACACGATGTTTAACTGTCTTCTAATGCCCACTTCATCAAGCCGGAAATTGTGGCGAGCCTTTTTCATGAAACCTGCAAAGCACCAGAAGGCTTCAGAATCATCCTCTACCACTGAAATGATGGGAGAGAGCAGATCGCTCATTCCTTGGCAATAACCTATCTCGGGATCATAAAGGGTATAGGCCTCAAGTATAGCAACAAGACGAGCAGCATGATAAATCCTGCAGGGCTCTAGGTGATCATATTCCTTCAAGCCAACACTCTCAGCTAACTGGTATGCTTTCATTTCGGATACCGAAGCCTGAGTTGAAGAGTAAGCAATCCATTCATCATTTGCCCTCACAGCATCAACACGGATGATTCTCTGCCATGTGGCAAAATCTTCATCCGCATGGGATTTTGACCTTTTTTTTATACGGGAGGCAGAGGAATTATCATCTTTATCAATATTATTTTCCTCTGTTATTTCTGAGGCAAAGAGGGGTATGTTTTCATCTTCATCAGAGGTATTGGAATCAGAGGATTCTGTCTCACCAGGAGAATCGTCTTCACAAGTAATTTCACTCTTATCAATATCTCCCTCTGAATCTGAGTCAGAAGATACAAGGGTCTGATGCCTTTGGTCACACGGAGGGCGATCAGAATCATCAACCATGGGACTTTCTCCCTCAGTTGACCTTCTATCACTAACCACATCCTCTAAGCCTGAAGAATCAACAACTTGACTTAAATCCTCACTGTCTTCATTGCAGTTGTTTCCAGCAGTTTCCTTAACCTTAGAGCTATTCTCAGAATCATCAACCATGGGACTTTCTCCCTCAGTTGACCTTCTACCTCTAACCAAATCCTCTAAGCCTGAAGAATCAACAACTTGACTTAAATCCTCACTGTCTTCATTGCAGTTGTTTCCAGCAGTTTCCTTAACCTTAGAGCTATTCTCAGAATCATCAACCATGGGACTTTCTCCCTCAGTTGACCTTCTACCACTAACCACATCCTCTAAGCCTGAAGAATCAACAACTTGACTTAAATCCTCACTCTCTTCATTGCAGTTGTTTCCAGCAGTTTCCTTAACCGTAGAGCTATTCTCAATACGTTTAAGAATTTGGCGGCACCGTTTCCGCAATCTTTCAAACTCTTTTCTGCATCAGAAAGAAGTAGCCAAATAAAATCCCTCCAAAAAAAGAAGGAAAAATAAAAGATAGAAAGAACAAAAACAGGAAGAAGGTAACAGAAACAAAGAATTGCTGATGAACCAGTCTGATGAGGAAGCACATCAATGAAAATCATGATACCTTTTCTGTCTTCTAATGGAGTCTCTTTCTTCCTTTGAACTGTTGAGGTCATATCTGTTAAGCATGCAGACATCACAGTTAGTTGGTGTAACTGGTCATTTATGACCTGATACGTCGTTAATATGACAAATAACTACAAATGAATAAAAAACTAAAGCAGCAAGGAAAGAAGCCTAAAATAGATCCTTGGCGCAGACAAATCAAATAAATGCACTAAACACTCCATTTTCCCTTCTCTTACTTCCAAAGTGACTAACAACTAACAAGATAAAATTTGTTTAAACATCTATCTAGAGAAGAATCATTGAGACAATGAAAAGTCCGTAAAGCACCAAGATATGATAGAAAGATCATACAATGATTCATTAGAATAAAAAGAATTAGGACACTAGCCAGTAATTGGAAAGGAACAATCTAACCTTGAGGTTTAAGAGTTACAAGAAGCAGAAAGGTCTATTTGAGTCAAAGTATAAAGTGGTACATAAAGAGTAAAAGTATATGAATCTTACACTCCAAGGAGGTATGGCCATACCTCTGCTCTAATACTTGGATCAACACCCTGCATTCAAAATGAAAAGAATGATACCTCAAACAGCAATAACATATCCCTAAAACAGACTAAACCAGATGAAAGAGAAGACAAATAAGCCTGAAACAAGATTAATAACATACTCCACTTCGAACTTTCTTCAGAAACTTGACACCACCATCACCGAGTTTCCCATCCGGTGTGAATAAACTTTTCCATTGTTTAGGTTGAAGGGCATATTTTCTTTTTCTAAGGGCCCAGGGTGATTTCAGGCTACCCCTACAGAAAGAAACAAAATTACTGATGCAATAAATATGAATAGCAATTATTAGCATTTTGGATAAATTCATAAAATAACAGGTATAATTTTTTGTTAGCGCTCGATCTATGAAATACAATCTATATGTTTATACACTTAAAAGAAATGAAATGCATCACATGAAACAAAATTTGTGAAACACCCAACAGAGCAATGCTAATAGCTGTGTAGATACAAAGAAGATAATTTATGTAGAAGACTGAAGACAAGTAAGCGAAAAATCTCAACTACTTCTGCAAATAGAAATAAGTGCAAGAGTAATTGCAATCACTAACAGGGTGTGTAACTGTTGGAAACAAAGATGAGAACAAACAACAATCACAATTCAACTGCAACAACTAAATATCCTAATGAACAACTATGATAAAGTGCCATTAACATATGAACCAAAACTGTAACATTATACTCTAATGTCTATTTCGAATTTCACTCAGCAACTCAATTCTGAAACTGAAAGGGACCTTCACTGCAACCAAAAAGTGAAAAGAAGCACAGCAACAGAACTAAAGAGTTACAGCTTTAAAATAATAATCACATTCACAACCTCTTGAGAGAGGAAGAGCAGATGAGATTGGAATCGATCTCCTATAAAAGAACCTATGAATCATGACGGTGATGATATTAATTCGACTATTTTATGATGGAGATCTAAGAACCAAAAATATAAAAGAAAGAAAACTAAAGGGGATAAGTATTCGACAATCAGTCGGAAGAAGAATGACGATGGAGATGACAATGAAGAATAAGTTTTCGACACCGTGATGTCGATGATGATGATGGCAATGGCCGACGAAGATGTGTGACTTCGCCATAGGATTCTCAATTAACGGCTTACCAAACGGAAATTCTATTTATCTATTCTGTAAGCATATCGAAATCTAAATAAATTTCCTAATTAACAATTTTTATTTTTAAAAAAAATCAATCTAAGCTCCGTATGCCGCGTAATCACGAACGGATTGGAACAATAACAAAGCTATAATTTACGAGAACATAGCATTTATTTTTCCTTACCTTCGAGAATAAACGATGGTAGCAGCGAGAGCGATACCGGCCATGGCAGTGACGGCGATGGCTATGCCAGAAGGCGAAACCACAGAGTAATAAGACCAGAAGCCACCGCCGCCACCACCGCCGGCGGTGCTAGCTTCCGCGAATAAGATCCATTTCCTTAAACCTTCAATGCCGTCGCCGGTTGAGAAAAATAGCATGAAAATGGCGATGTACGGGAAAACGACGGTTAAGTCCAAGCTGAAATCTCGATTTGAATTTTGCCTTCCCTTTTGCGTCTTCTTCTTCTCCCTATCGGTAAAGCGGATAAAAGCATTAACCATCACCAAACGGAGGAACCGCTTGGGTCTTTTTTTTTCTCCGCAATTTTTTATTTGTTTGATTTTTTTGGTTGATTATATAATTATTATTACTATTATTATTCAATTGAAAGCTTTTGCTCTCTTTTTCATGAAAACGCAGTAACTATAATATAATAAGAATATCTTTTTTTGTCTCCCATTTTTTGACTGTGTGAACGGGAGAAAGAGAAGGTGAGTGTTCGTAAAAAAGCAGATGGCAATTTTGAAATTTCAGATTTCATGGTTGGGCAAATTCGGGTCGGGCCATGTTTCCTAATTTTGCCCATGTTGGGTCATAGATCTGGTATACCAATTAGGCCTTGAATAGGAATTTTATAAAATTGGACGGTCGGGCCTGGTCAGAATTCGTATTTAATATTTAAATATTATTTTTATTTAAACTTAGGGTAAACTACTCTCAACATCGCTAAACTTTAGTAAGTTACTTTTTGGTTACTTAATTTTGAAAAATATTTAAATCAGTCATTGAACAGTTTAAAGATTTTCATTTCAGTCACATGATTGTTAAAATTACAACGTCAAAAAAATATTTTATTCGCACCACTTGCACCAATCAAAAACTCTCATTCATTTTTTATTTTACCATTTGGTTTTTCATGAAACATTTTTTAACATCATGAACCTACAAACTAAAATCTAAACAACATTCTTCTCCGATCTCCAACATTGACCATCAGATCGACTTGGATCTAGTGACTCAAAAACCCATTGACTTAAATAAAAATTTCTGAATAGTTTAGTGACTTAATTGAAAATTTTTGAATAGTTCAATGATCATTTTATAACTTTTTTAAGTTGAATAACCAAAATATAAACTTACTAATAATTTATGAACCTTAGGTGTAGTTCACCATCAAATAATACATGGCGTAACATCCACGTCATTCATCACTGCTAGCTAGAGCATAAAGTTATTGTTATAAAATCATATTCCACATTATGTTTTTTTACTCGATATATATCGTTTTTATCCCTTAATGTAACTTTTGATTCCTAAACTTGGTAAGTAAGTCTACATTGGTCTCTGAACTTTTTTTATCCACTTTGACCTCTAAATTTGAAAATCATTATTCATTTAACCCATTTTGCTAATGACAATGAAAAAAATAGGGATAATGTAACTTTTGGCCCCTTAACTTGGCAAAAAAGTACACATTGGCCCTGCCCTTAAACTTGACAATTAGGTTCGCTTTGGTACATGTACTTTTATTAGTTCACTTTGACACTTGAATTTAACAATTACGTCGATTTTGATTCCTGAACTTGAAAAACCTAAAAGTTTGATGATGTGGCACAAACTTTTTTATATTAAGAATTTTTAATTATCTATTTAATTACTATTGGTCCGATGATCGAACTGGTTGAATCGAGAATTGGTGGTCTAACTCATTCAACCATCGATTCGATTATTGAAACACTAAATATGACACTCTGAGATTGTATGACATCATTATCTATATATTTTTTTCAAACTCAAAGTGTCACGTCATCAAACTTTTATAATTTTCAAGTTCAATGATCAAAATTGACCTAATTGTCAAGTTCAAATGCCAAAGTGAACAAAAAAAAAGAGGTACCAAAATGAACCTATTTACCAAGTTCAGAAGCTATTGTGGACTTATTTGTCAAATTCAAGAGCCAAAGTTACACTATCCCCTTTTTCTTCATGGTGATTAACGGAATGGATTTAAATGATTTACAATTTTTAAGTTCAAGAGTGAAGACGGATAAAAAGAAATTTGGTAACCAATATAAACCTACTTACCGAATTTAAGAGCTAAAGTTACATTATCCTTTTCTTAAATTGCTTAAGGGCTAGTTTGGCAATGCTTTTGAAAAGTGCTTTTGAAAAGTTTGGTTTAAAATTTGAGTGTTTAGCATTGCTGTCAAAAAGTGCTTTTGGAAAATAAGTATTCATTTTAGACATGTTATTATCAAATAACAAATATAAATTTAAATAATATTTAAATTAGTTAATATTATTATATTTTAGTAAGAATATAAAAAAATTATTATAACTTCTTGTTAATATTTTAATATATAAAATATAAATTTTAAATATTTTTAAGCAATAAATATTAATTATTTATAAAATTTAATTAGAATATATAAACTATATTTTAAATATTTAAATATAACTATTAAATATTTGTAATTAGTATTTTAAAAAAAATTTATTTTTAATTAATGATTTTAACATATTTGTAATTAAGTACCAAGAAAAAAAGGGAAAGTATTATGTTATTGGAGGGGTAAAAAAGTAATTAAGCACTAAAAGTACTTTTAGGAGAGGAAAAGCTAAAAATTTTAACTTCTCATTTTCAGAAGTGCTTTTCAAAAACACTCTAGAAAGCTAAAAATTTTAGCTAAAAGTAACTTGTTCTGCATAACTTTTCTTTAGAAATACTTTTAGAGCCAAAAGTGCTTTTGAAAAGAAACGTAAAAAATGTTCAATCTTTTTAATTCTCCTGTTTCTACCATTTTTTTTTTTTTTTTTTTGTAGTTTTAAGAAAACAAAAGGCAAAACAGAAACAAGTTGTCTAAAGTAGATCAACATCATCACTACGTAAAATCCATTGCCTTTTTCAGAAAATCCCAATTTGTAAGAAAAAAAATCAACCACATTCACCAAATCAGATTTATTTCTATAAATAAAAATCTGGATAAAAATTTATGTAAAATATATATTTATTTAAAATTATATAATAAATGAATGAATCTTTCCTTGAAAAGATAAAAAGTTTAAACATTAGGGTTTGATTTTGATATTTAACTTAATATTTTAATTTAGTTTTCGATATTATTTTGATATCCAAACTAAATTATATAACGTTTAAAGGATTAAATTGAATATTAAATAATGAACTAAAAATTATGAAAAGCTTGTTTCTCCATAAACACCCTAAAATAGCAGTCGTCTGGTAGTTGAACTACTCCATAAACAAAACCAGTAATCAGCTCAACTTCCAGCCAACTCTATACCTAAGTCTCTCCACCATAGCTTCTCATATATATATATATATATATATATATATATATAAACAATCCATACTCACATCACCATAACCAATCCATTCCCTCAAAAAATAAGAAAAACACATCACATATTCACGCATCAGAAAAAAAATGGCTACCAACAATAACAACACTAAGGAAGACGACCGGCGAGCTGGGGCGGAGATCGTTTACGGCGCAGAAGATTGTTACCATCACTCCGTCGAGTTGCTACAAGAACTGGGGTTCCCTAAAGGCGTGCTTCCGTTGAAAGACCTGGAAGAATGCGGCCGGGTTAGAGAAACCGGGTTCGTTTGGATGAAACAAAAGGCACCTTACGAGCATTTCTTTGAAGGGACGAACAGCCGGGTGAGTTACTCGGCGGAGGTCACGGCGTACGTTGAGAAGTTCAAGATGAAGAAGATGACTGGTGTTAAGAGTAAACAGGTTTTCTTATGGGTGCCGATCACTGAGATGAGTATCGAAGACGGTTCCGGTGACAAAATATACTTTAAAACTCCGATGGGGATTGGGAAATCTTTTCCGGCAACGGCGTTTATGACAGAGGAGGAGAAGAAGAAGTATTTGGAGGACAAAAAAAGTGATGATTGAAAATTATATATATTTACTGATTGGATACAAAATAAATGATTTATTTTGATTAGTATTGTAATTTTTACTTTTTATGATCTGTTTTATTTCTGAAAGGCGCATTGAGATAATGGGGCCTATGGTGTTTTCAGTTTTTTTTTTTTTTTTTACTTAATAGAAAAAAAAACTCTTATTTAACACTCTAATTTTACAAAAAAAAAATTATTCATTTTATTATTTTTTATTTTTTTATGCTTAAACTTTCATTTTTCTCTTAAACCATTCAAAATAAATGAAAAAATTAACATTTTTTAAATTTTATTGAAGTGACATATATTTAGATTACCACGTAAATGACACATTAATATTTAATTAATTTTTAGAACTTTTAAAAATTATTTTAAAAGTATATAAATATTTTAAATATATTTAAATTTTTAAAAAGTTAATTAAAAGATGACATGGCAATTCACGTGCATGTCACATCAGTAAAGTTAATAAACGTTAATTTTTTTTATAAATTTTGAGTGATTTTAAAAAATATATAAATTTAAAGATTAAAAGAAACGAAAAATTAAATAAATAAATAAAATAACATTTTTTGTGAAGTTTGAGGGTCAAAAAATTTATTATTCCTTTATTTATTGCAATTATGTAATAGTTTGTGTTTTCCTGTTTGAAGTATAGAGAAAACTATAGTTGAACTAATAAGATTGAATACGATTTTCATTGAATAAATACAATAATTCTTTTATAAAATGACGTGGAAATATTTTGTAATTGACCTTAATTAACCAATAATTAAAAGTAAATACGATTTTTGATGCGTATGAAGATTAAGAAAGTCTTATATAAGATATTTGATGTATATCAATTCAAATCAAAGGGATTCAATCGGTTTAAAAGTAAATAGTTTAAAATTAGTAAAAGTAAAAAATAAAAAATCAAGACAATTTTTTTATATGTGAACATGTTTAATTAGTTTATAATTTTTTAAAAATATTTTTTGTAGTATAATTATTTTTTAGAGTTATGTTTGTAACCCTCCACTCTCGAATGATCACTGGATCTGAAAATGCGAGATATCACATTCATTGTCAAAGCAACTAAGATTTTATTTCAATATCTAATAGACAAGTCATACAAACAATTTTATTTTCAAAACTTAATAAAACACAATATTTATTCAAAACCTGATTATAAACAAACTTACGAAAGCTCTTACGAACACCAGTAATAAACGAATTACTAAAACATAAAAATTTCAAAATACATTAGTAATATCGTGACTTTGATGGCAGAAAACATGGTGTCATGACTTCAACTAAAGTGAGTCACAACCTTAAAGACAAGAAGTTGACATCGTGACTTCAAAGAGGGAATATCGTGACCTTACAGACAAGAGGTTCAATGTTACAACCTCAATAGAAGAGAGTCGCGACTATGGTAATAGAGACTTAATGTCGCAACACCAATAGAAAGATGTCACAACTATAAAGGCAATTTTTTTCCATTTTGCATCATATGGCTCAAACTTGCCAAACATTAATACCGAATGGTCTAATGACCAAACAACTCATCACAAATTAAACATTAACTCAAATGCCAAATCATCATTCACATCATGTCAAATGCATGATCTCAAGTACGATCCTATTTATTCTAGATTTGAGCATCATAATCATTTGCTTAACATACAAGTAATGTTCTAATTTCAATTCATAGCATCACACAACTTGATTAAGCAAACTTTTACTATACCATCAAATAAACATATATAAATTCAAAAGATAAACATTCCTACCATTAGCACCAAAATATCAAAATGGACCTAAAAGCAACTCAAAACCTTAAGTTCATACTACTTGTTATAACATGACAAACCTATACAAACTTTTTGAGTTGAAAGCAGATTTTGGATGCTGCTGATCATTTTGAAGCTTCGAGATCTACAATACTTGCGTATGAAAATAAACAAACTGTATATTGAGCGATAAACCTTAGTGGTGCTATCATGATTTAAATCAATAGTCGAAACAATATATCCATACAATCAATTTGTGATTCAACTATCAACTAAATCAATTTGCATTTCATGTCTCATGTGCATAGCCACATAGCTTATTTCATTTGACATTATCATCACATCTCAATTACATATATGTCATGGCATATCACAAATCCATTCATTTTCTCATTCCTACCTCGAATCCACTAATTCATTTTATATCCATATCGGCCTTCAGGGCTCGTTTTAACCGGTTCATATGATCTTTCACATGCTATCTTTTGTTACTTTAACATTAATATTCAAGATACACCGTTCAATATTAGCATTTCATATCAAATGTCACATAGCATGATATATGTTTCGTGGTCCCTATTAACCAGGCACAGACTCAAGATAGATACACAGATCATTCAACCATCACACTAATATATTTGGCACCTAGTGTCTCATTGGTACGTCCAAAGAACAATATGCGCTCCATGCCTCATCGGAATAAACCGAAGTAATAAATGTGCTTAGCACCTTATCGAAACGTCCGAAGTATAAAATTTGCTCTGTGCCTCATTGGTATAAACTGAAGTATAATCCTGTACACTAATCCTATGGCATGCTAACTATACCCGACTCTGCCCGAAACCATAGGATAACCAATATTTTCAAACATATATACAAGATTCACAATTCATAGTTTCATATGTAACCAATCATACCAAGCTCTATTTGATACATACCCTTTCACATCATCATATACATACCAAATAATGAGATAAGTAGGATTCTTAGTTGTAATATCCCGAATTAGGGCCTAATCGGAATAGTGGTTTCGTGGCCACAAATCTGAGGTATAAAAATTTATTTTATTATCATTATAAGGTCTATGGCATGATTGCATGATTGTGTGAAAAATTCGTTTAGAAATTTTATCGATAGAGGGTCAAATTTGATATTTAGGACTAAATTGCAAAAGTTGTAAAATGTGTGTTGTAGTTCACAAAGATATTAAGTACTTGTGAGTAATGGGTTTTTAAAGTGGATGTCCTTGGATAGTAATTAGACCATTATACTAGTTTGGACAAAAATACCTAAAGGAAAATAAAACACCATAGTTTTTAATTAAGGGCATTTTGGTCATTTAGTTATTAAAATGAATTAAAAACAAAATTAAAAGCCAATTTTTGTCCATCTTCTTCATTAGGCCAAAATTTCAAGGGTTCTCCATAGCTAGGGTTTCTTTCAAGCTTCCAATCTCCATAGTAAGTGATTCCAAGCCCCGTTTTTAATGTTCTTTACGTTTTTGGAGTCCCGGTAACTTGATTAAGCCTATTCTAGCAATAATTTAACCTAGGGTTCATATTTGGAAAAATATCCATAGGTGAAATTTGTGTATTTTGGTGTTTTATGTTAGAATATGAGGTTTTAAATTATGTTAGACAACTTGTGTTACTCGATTTTAAGTGAAAACGAGTAAAAGGGCTTAATCGGTAAAAATACCTAATATTCATAAGTACATGTTAGAGTGTGAATTTGATGTTGCCATAGAAGGGAAAAATGATCAGCATGTCATAAAACATAAGAAAATAGGATGAGATTTAATTTACAAGCCTTGGGAAAAAAGTGTAAATATGTGAAAGTTTAGGGGCAAAATGATAATTTTACCAAAGTTCGTACTAGGGGCTGTTTTGATGAATGTATGTATTAAATAAATTAATTTGGTATTATAGATCAAGAGAAACAAGATTCAAGTCGTGATCGAGGGAAAAACAAAATTTACGAGGAATAGGCTCGATTGCTAATATTTGGTATCGAGGTAAGTTCATGTGTAAATAAGGTAACATAATTTTTATTTTAAGTGATTTAACTATATTTATATGATACGATACTTATTATCATGAAATATTATGCTTTGTGAATTATTATTTGGTAATATGCAAATTATGTGAACAAGTTGATAAGTATGAGATGCTAGCAAGTATCGGTTTCTATATTTCGAAGAAGACGATTAAAATGTGTAATTGAGAAGAATCCCATTTTAACCTTGGGAGTAGATTAGGGTGCAAGTGACATGTCACTAGGATGGTTGAGTTCTGAACTCGTTGAGTTGAGTCAGGAGTTCGTGAGATGTAACTAGGCATCGAGCTCGTTGAGTTGAGTCAGGGAGTTCATTTATGGATGCGAATGCCCGAGCTCGTTGAGTTGAGTCCGAGTTTGTTTATGGGCGGGTTACATGGTAGCTTGACTACACAGATTTCCAAAGCTATTGAGCTTGTTTTGCTATGAGTGTAGCACTTACGTGCACACTATCGCGATATCGAAATTATATTCGATGTGTTCAGCGGGAGAATTCTAAGAGAATATGGAGAGTACTTAAAACGAAAGTGATTCGATGATGAATGTGTTGCAGAAGTGAAAATGGACAGGTATGAGTTTAATCCTTGGTTAAGAACTTGGTGAGACAAAATTGTGGTAAGATAGTAAGTATTCTTATGTTATGGGTGTCTTAATGATGTTTATGTTGGATTGCATGATCATGTTACTTATTATTTGCATGTGAACTTACTAAGAATTTATGCTTACTCCCTCATTTTTATTCATTGTAGTTTTGATAAGTCGGCTTGAGAATCGGGATAGATCGAAGACTCGTTCAAACTATCCGAAGACTTAAATTGGTAAATTGACTTGTATATTTTGAGAGTGGCATGTATAGCAATATACTTACTTTGTGTAAATGATCTTATGATATGGTTATGGGTTGGTAAGAAAAGGGTTTGTAAATGATTAGCCATTGGAATGGCCAATCTAAATCATATTTGATGTCATGTATGTTTAAAATGCTATTTAGTTCTTGAAAATCTATAGTAAAGTGAAATTTGCTATAAAATAGAATCTCACAGCAGCAGTAACGTGAGTTTGAAAAATCACTAAAAATAGTATATATATAATTAAATTATGAATAAAATATGGAATTGAAGATTAATGAATCTATTTTCATGTGGAAGAAACAAAATAGGTAAATGAGTCATATTTTATGAGATATTTAAGTTTTGGTGGAATAGGGTTAGAATGATCTCTGAATCCCTTGTTTTGAATTTAAAAATTCATCATAAATTGTAAAAAAATAATTAGAAGCCATACTTTATATGTACAGACTCCTTATTGAGTTTAGTTTTAAAAGAAACAAACGGAATAATCTTTGAAACTCTGTACAGGGATATATCTGATTCGTAATACACAAGGGTTAGAGCAGTCAAGCCCTGAAACATGGGAGAATTTAACTAATAAACTGTACTAATTGGCCTGACCAAAAATTCTAGAAAAAAATTAGTAGATAGATATATGAGTCTAGTTCCAGGAAAAATTTACGGATCTTAATTTCAAATTTTGGAACTCGAGATATGAATTTTTAAGAGACTGTGACGTAGTTAGCCAGCTTGTTTGAAAATTTTAAAAATTTTCTAGAATTTTTGGTTGGGCCAATTAGTACAGTTTATTAGTTAAAGTCTCCCCTTATTTCAGGGTTCAACTGCTCTGACCCTTGTGTATTAGGAATCAGATATCTCCCTATACAGAGTTTCAAAGATTATGCCGTTTGTTTCTCTTAAAACTAGACTCAATAAGGAGTCTGTACATATAAAGTATGGCTTCTAATTATTTTTGTACAATTTATGATGTATTTTTAAATTCAGAACAGGGAATTCAGAGATCATTCTGACCCTATTCCACCAAAACTTAAATATCTCACAAAATATGACTCATTTACCTATTTTGTTTCTTCCACGTGAAAATAGATTCACTAATCTTCAATTCCATTTTTTATTCATCATTTAATTATATCTTTACTATTTTTAGTGATTTTTCAAACTCACGTTACTGCTGCTGTGAGATTCTGTTTTATAGCAAATTTCACTTTATTATAGACTTTCAATAACTAAATAGCATTTTAAACATTCATGACATCAAATATGATTTAGATTGACCATTCCAATGGCTAATTATTTACAAACCCTTTTCTTACCAAACCATAACCATATCATAAGATCATTTACACAAAGTAAGTATATTGCTATACATGCCACTCTCAAAATATACAAGTCAATTTACCAATTTAAGTCTTCGGATAGTGTGAACGAGTCTTCGATCTATCCCGATTCTCAAGCCAACTTGTCAAAACTACAATGAATAAAAAGGAGGGAGTAAGCATAAATGCTTAGTAAGTTCACATGCAAATAATAAGTAACATGATCATGCAATCCAACATAAACATCATTAAGACACCCATAACATAAGAATACTTACTATCTTACCACAATTTTGTCTCACCAAGTTCTTAACCAAGGATTAAACTCATACCTGTCCATTTTCACTTCTGCAACACATTCATCATCGAATCGCTTTCGTTTTAAGTATGCTCTATATTCTCTTAGAATTCTCCCGTTGAACACATCGGAATATAATTTCGGATACGCGGATAGTGTGCACGTAAGTGCTATACTCATAGCAAAACAAGTTCAATAGCTTTGGAAATCTATGTAGTCAAGCTACCATGTAACCCGCCCATAAACGAACTCGGACTCAACTCAACGAGATCGGGCGTTCGCATCCATAAATGAACTCGGACTCAACTCAACGAGTTCAGATGCCTAGTTACATCTCACGAACTCGGACTCAACTCAACGAGTTCAGACCTCAACCATCCTAGTGACATGTCACTTGCACCCTAATCTATTCCCAAGGTTCAAACGGGATTCTTCTCAATTACACATTTTAATCGTCTTCTTCGAAATATAGAAACCGATACTTGCTAGCACCTCATACTTATCAACTTGTTCACATAATTTGTATATTACCAAATAATAATTCACAAAGCATAATATTTCATGATAATAATCATGATAATAAGTATCGTATCATATAAATGTAGTTAAATCACTTAAAATAAAAATTATGTTACCTTATTTGCACATGAACTTACCTTGATACCAAATATTAGCAATCGAGCCTATTCATCATAAATTTTATTTTTCCCTTGATCACGACTTGAATCTTGTTTCTCTTGATCTATAATACCAAATTAATTTATTTAATACATACATTCATCAAAATTGTAACGCCCCCTTACCCGAGACTATCGTCGGAGTCGAGCACGAGGCATTACTAAACTAATTTGAGCACTTAAACAAATTCAGACAATTTATATAATATTTTCCAGATAAGCTGTCCAACTGCATCACAGTCGCTAAAAAAATCATATCTCGAGTTACAAAACTCGAAATCCAAATCTGTAAATTTTTCCTAAATCTAGACTCATATATCTACTTACTAGTTTTTTTCTAGAATTTTTGGTTGGGCCAATTAGTACAGTTCATTAGTTAAAGTCTCCCCTATTTCAGAGTTCGGCTACTCTGACCCCTGTCCACTACGAACCAAATTTCTCCCTGTACAGAATTCAAATAACTATGATGTTTGTTTCTATTAAAAATAGACTCAATAAGGAATTGATGTATATATAGTATGACTCCTAAATATTTTTGTACAATTTTTAATGATTTTTACAAATCAGAACAGGGGAGCTTGAAATCACTCTGACCTTATCTCACAAAAGTTATTGTATCTCATGATTTACAATTCCATTTCTTACATAATTTCTTTTATAAGAAACTAGACTCAATAAAATTTAATTTCATGTTTTACTCAACCTCTAATTAGATTTTCATAATTTATGGTGAATTTTCAAATTCAAACTACTGCTACTAACCAACAACTGTTTTAGTACAAAATATTGTTAATTAGTTTATAACATCTTTATTTCAATTCATTTAAACTCTATACATGCCATATAAATCTTTAAACATAAAACAAAAGCTACCGGGAATTGATCTGGATAGTGTGCCTTGTTGTGTTGATCCGATCTACCAACTTCACTTTAATTCAATCTACATAAAAAAAAATATCAAGCACACACAAGTAAGCTTATTAAAGCTTAGTAAGTTCATAGGTTTAAAAGTAATGCTTACCAAACATAATATTTCCAAACAATACCAAAACATTTACTAAAGTTTCTTGCCATTCACAACCACTGTTATAATACTTCACATAGTTGAGCTCAACATTAACAACTACTCAATCTCTTTCATTTGGTTCACTTCTCTTGTATTACTTATTATCAAATTAGGAAACGACTTACGAAATTGAGTACGTCGTTGTTCGGTGCCACAATTTATAACTCAGTATGGTTTTCTTCATTGAAATACCATACCTACATTTTACAACTCGGTATGGGAAATGCCATACCTACGTTTCTTAACTCAGTATGGATTTGATAATACCATACCTACATTTCACAACTCAGTATGGATGATACCATACCTACATTTCACACTTTGCCATGGAACAACCATGGTCTTATATCAAATCAATTCATCACATGTCATGATCACGAATGTACTCAATTCTGCGTTTTTCCTAATTTGCATTTCCACATTTATTCTTTCTTTAACAAAATTTTCACAATCCCACAACAAATTCATATATATAATAACACATTATATCATTCAATCAGTCACAAATAAATATTTAAATTCAACCATATGAACTTACCCGGCTAATTTGTAGAAGATATTGAAATTTAGGGACTATTCCGTAACTTTTTCTTTTCTTCGTTCTTCTTTGGATTCTTGATCTATAATATAAAATATTTCTACTCATTAGCATTTATTTGATTTCTATTTCACTTCACAATTTATGCTCTTCAACTTTTGAAATTACACTTTTACCCCAAAATTTTTAGTTTTTACAATTTAGTCCCTACTCAATTCACCCATCAATTGAACTAATTTTTCTCAATTAACACTTTATTATATCATTATAAACTATTTCAAAACCTTTGATATTCTAAATTTCAACACCAACCTTTAATTCACAACTTTTTCACAATTAGGTCCTAAATACCATTTTCTATCAAAATCACTTAATAAAACCACCTTAATATGAAATTAGAACTTAAATTTCATAATAATTCATCATAAAATTCCCTTAACCATCCAGGGTAACTTCCAAGTTCACCCATAAAATCAAAAACTAATGAATTCTATAAGTGGACCTAATTGTAAAAGTCATAAAAACATAAAAATTATCAAGAAAGAGCAAGAATTAAACTCACATGATGTAAAAATATGAAAAACCAGATTTCTCCAGACCTTCTATGGCGTTTTGGCTGAGAAAATATGAAGAGATCTCTAGATTTTTCAACTTTGTCCTTATTTTATATGTTAAAATTATGAAATTTCCAATTTTGCCCTTATTTCCCTTATTTTTCTGCTGATTTCTTGCCCTTGCCGTCCAGCCTATTCACTTTTAGGCTTAATTGCTCTTTAAATCCTCTTTCTTTTAACACTTGAGCTATTTAATCCTTCTAGCAAATTTTATTTTTATTACAATTTAGTCCTTTTTATTTAATTGACTACCCAAACGTTAAAATTTCTCAACCAAACTTTAATAATAACTAAATGACACTCTATAAATATTTTTAAAAATATTTATAGCTCGAAGTTCAAATTTGAAGCCTCGATAACTCGTTGTTGACCCGTTTGACCTTATAAATTCTTTTAATTCACCAATTCAAAAATTCTTCTAAATTCTTACTTGACTCGTAAATATTAAATTACTACCTTGTTCAATCTTACTTGTCGGATTTAGTGATCTCAAATCACTATTTCCGACACTACTGAAAATTAGGCCGTTACAACTCTCCTCCCCTTTAAAAATTTCCTCCTCGAAATTTGTTACCTGAAAATAGATTTGGATACTGTGATCTCATTGACTCCTCTGTTTCCCAGGTTGCCTCCTCCGTACCATGTCGATGCCATAATACTTTAACCAATGGTACTCTTTTGTTCAGCAATTCTTTAACTTCACGAGCCAAAATCTTCACTGGTTCTTCTGAATAAGTCATATCTGGTTGAAGCTCAATTTCAGTATGTGGAATTACGTGTGAAGGATCTGACCTATACCGTCTTAGCATAGACACATGAAACACATTGTGAATCTTCTCAAGTTCCGGAGGTAAAGCCAACCGATAAGCTACAGGACCAACCCTTTCCACAATTTCATATGGCCCTATAAATCTCAGACTTAATTTTCCCTTTTTAGCAAACCGTAACACCTTTTTTCACGGTGAAACTTTTAAAAATACTCGATCACCCACTGCATATTCTATGTCTCTTCGTTTTAAATCCGCATATGACTTCTGATGATCTGAAGTAACTTTTAGACTATCTCGAATAATCCGGACTTTCTCTTCGGTTTCTCGAATCAAATCAACCCCAACTACATTCAGACCAACACAATGGAGTCTTGCATTTTCTACCATAAAGAGCCTCAAGTGGTGCCATTTTTATACTAGACTGATAGCTATTGTTGTAAGCAAACTCAGCCAACGGTAAATACCTTTCCCAACTGTCACCAAACTCGAGTATACAACATCTTAACATATCTTCTAAAATTTGAATCACTCGCTCTGACTATCCATCTGTTTGAGGATGAAATGCTGTACTAAAATTTAATCTGGTACCTAAAGCTTCTTGCAATTTATTCCAAAATCTTGAAGTAAACCTCGGATCCCGGTCTGAAATGATAGATACTGGAACTCTATGTAGTTTCACAATCTCTGACACATACAATTCTGCTAACTTTTTAAGTGAAAAATCTGTTCTAACTGGAATAAAGTGTGCTGACTTTGTCAATCTATCAACAATCACCCATATCGAATCTTTCTTTCTTGAAGTCATAGGCAATCCTGACACAAAATCAATTGTAACATGCTCCCACTTCCATTTAGGAATCATAATGGGTTGTAATAAACCCATTGGCACTTGATGCTCTGCTTTAACTTGCTGGCAAATCAAACATTTTGCAATAAATTCTGAAATTTCTCTTTTCATACCAGGCCACCAATATGTTTTCTTCAGATCACCATACATTTTTGTAATACCCGGATGAATAGAATACATACTATTATGTGCTTCAGAAAGAATATCATTCTTTAAATCAGAATTATTTGGAACACAAATCCTATTATGATAACGCAACATACCTTCATCATCAATACTAAACTCTGAATCTAAATTATCTTGAACCATTTGCCGTTTTAGCACCAATTTTGGATCTTCATTTTGCAGCTTCTGAATTTGTTGAAGGAACATTGGTTTTACTTTCAATTCTACTAATACAACACCTTCTTTATTAAGAGCCAAATGAGCATTCATTGCCCGAAGTACAAACAATGATGACTTTCGACTAAGTGCATCAGCAACTACATTAGCTTTCCCTGGATGATAGTCAATAACCAAATCATAGTCTTTTAGCAACTCTAAACACTGTCTCTGTCTTAAGTTCAGTTCCTTCTGAGTCATTAAGTATTTCAAACTTTTGTGATCCGTATAAATATAACACTTCTCACCATATAAATAGTGTCTCCAAATTTTTAAAGCAAAAACAATTGCAGCTAACTCAAGATCATGTGTAGGGTAATTCTTTTCATGTGGTTTTAACTGCCGTGAAGCATAAGCCACCACCTTTCCCGACTGCATTAACACACAACCCAAACTATTTAAAGATGCATCACTGTACACAACATATGGTATACCTAATTCTAGTTGAGTCAAGACTGGAGCTTCTGTTAACATTTTCTTTAACTGATCAAAGCTCTACTGACATTCATCAGACCACACAAACTCAACATTCTTCTGTAATAAACGAGTCATTGGTGAAGCAATCATGGAAAAATTCTTTACAAAACGGCGATAGTATACTGCTAATCCCAGAAAACTTCGCACTTTAGTTATATTCTTCGGTGTTTTCCAATTCACCACTGCTAAAACTTTACTTGGATCCACACGAATTCCTTCAGCTGATACAATATGACCCAGAAATCCAACTTCATAAAGCCAAAATTCACATTTACTAAATTTTGCATATAACTGCTTTTCTCTCAAAGTTTGTAGTACAATTCTCAAGTGCTGTGCATGTTCGGATTCTGTCTTTGAATAGACTAATATGTCATCAATAAATACCACCACAAATCTATCCAAATAAGACTGAAAAATTCGATTCATTAAATCCATAAATGCAGCAGGGGCATTTGTTAAACCAAAAGGCATTACCAAAAATTCGTAGTGACCATACCGAGTTCGAAAAGTAGTCTTTGGCACATCACACTCTTTGACCTTCAACCGATAATACCCAGATCTAAGGTCTATATTTGATAACACTACAGCACCTTTCAATTGATCAAACAAATCATCGATACGAGGTAATGGATATTTATTTTTAATTGTTACCTTGTTCAACTGTTTGTAATCAATACACAATCGCAACGAGCCATCTTTCTTTTTCACAAATAAGACAGGTGCGCCCCAAGGTGATGTACTCGGTCTGATGAACCCTTTATCCAATAACTCTTGCAACTGTGTCTTCAACTCTTTTAACTCAGCCGGTGCCATTCTATATGGTGTTATTGATATCGGAGTACCCGGAATTACATCAATTACGAATTCAACTTCACGATCTGGGGGTAAACCAGGTAATTCCTCAGGAAACACATCAGTAAACTCATTAACAACTGGCAATTGTTCCATCTTCAATTCAGAACCCCGAGTATCAAGAATATAAGCTAAAAATGCTTCATTACCCTTCCGAATTAATTTTCGAGCTGCAAAGGCTAAAATAATTCTGACATCATTCTTTTTATCCCCAAACTCATTGAAACTATTTCCGTATCGACATTTTAAATCAATCCGTTTTTCTCTACAATTCACTATGGCATCATGTTTAATCAACCAATCCATTCCAAGAATAACATCAAATTCTCGGAAAGGTAACAACATTAAATCAACAGAGAATTCACAGCCTTGTATTTTCAGTGGACAATTCCAACATATTAAATTAACTAACACACTCTGCCCTAGTGGATTAGTGACTTGTAAATCAAGGTCAGTGGACTCAACAGTCATTTTCTTTTCTGACACTAATGCAGTGCAAACATATGAATGCGTAGATCCAGGATCAATTAAAGCATACACAGAATCACCAAAAAGATAGAAATTGCCAGCTATCACATCTGGAGCAGAAGCTTCTTCCCTTGCCCGGATAGCATATGTACGTGCAGGTACTCTTGTTTTACGATTGAACTGCGGATATCTCTCGTTCCCAAACGAAGCGATCCAACAAAGACCTTGCTTTGACCCTAACGTTTACTTTTCTCGAGGAGTATTTGCTTGCTTCTCCCCTTCTTCTCTATCTTCTTTTAACAATTGAGGACAGTCCCGAATAAAATGATCAGTTCCACCACATTTATAGCAAGCTCCGATTCTTCCCCAACATTCACCAATATGAAATCTACCACAATTTTTGCATCTAGGTCTTGGAATATTTTGCACACTACTCACACTAATTGCTGGTTTTTTAGTTACTCCGACATCTTGTTAAGTTGTTTTACTTTTATTCGATCGTTCCAGAATTTTAACAGGTCAACTAGAATCATCTCTGAACTTTTTAGCTGGAAAAGTTGAAGTTGGTCTAGAGAAACTTCTTTTGTATACCTCTTTACCTCTTCTTTCTCTTTGCATCTTTCTATTATACACTTCTTCCATCTTTTGAGCTTGATCAGACAGAACCACAAATTCTCGAATCTCTGTGCCTCTAATCATCATCCTAATTTCATCATTAAGCCCTTCTTCAAATCTAATACACATTTCTTCCTCTGTCGGTACAACATCCCGAGTATATCTACTGAGATACACAAATTCTCTTTCATATTCGGCCACTGTTTTATTCCCTTGTCGAAGATCAAGAAATTCCCTATTCTTCTTATCTAAATATCTCTTTCCCACATACTTCTTTTTAAATTCGTTTTGGAAGAAATCTCAGGTAAGTTTATCTGTAGGTACCACTGTCTCAATAGTTTCCCACCAATTATACGCTTCTTCTTTCAATAGCTAACTACACACCTTAGATAGTCCTCTGGAGAACACATCATCTGTTTAAAAACTCTCTCCAAACTCTTTAACCAATACTCTGCTTTAACTGGATCATCGTCTGATCTCCCTCGAAATTCTTCAGCTCCGAACTTTCTGAGTTTTTCAATCGGTGTTCTTTTGCTAGATTCATCAATTAAAGGAGGAGCAACCGGGGGTTATGGCTGGTGAGTGTGAGTAGGGGAGGAGGAGGTTGTTGTGCCTGACTTCTTCCTTGTGTTGTTTCACGATACCACTGATTTATTAACCCGTAAATCATATTTTTAAGTTCTTCCTCTCTCATCAAAGAAATCGAAACATTACCACATTGCTCTCGCCCAAAGAGTCCTGTATTCTACTATTAACTTCCTCTTCTTGACTAGCACCCTCGGGTCTATCAGACATCTTTATAATCTATAACAAAAATTAGTAGTTAGATCGAATCATTCACATCACACTATCACAGATTTATATGGCATGTATTTCTAAATACTTTACACATCACATTTGTTTCGATAATCAACTAAACCAAAGCTCTGATACTAATAAATGTAACGCCCCCTTACCCGATATTGTCGTCGGAGTCGAGCACGAGGCATTACTAAACTAATTTGAGCACTTAAACAAATTTAGACAATTTATATAATATTTTCCAGATAAGCTGTCCAACTGCATCACAGTCGCTAAAAAAATCATATCTCGAGTTACAAAACTCGAAATCCAAATCCGTAAATTTTCCCTGAATCTAGACTCATATATCTACTTACTAATTTTTTTCTAAAATTTTTGGTTGGGCCAATTAGTACAGCAAATTTCTCCCTGTACAGAATTCAAATAACTATGATGTTTGTTTCTCTTAAAAATAGACTCAATAAAGAATTGATGCATATATAGTATGACTTCTAAATATTTTTGTACAATTTTTAATGATTTTTACAAATCAGAACAGGGGAGCTTGAAATCACTCTGACCTTATCTCACAAAAGTTATTGTATCTCATGATTTTCAATTCCATTTCTTACATAATTTCTTTTATAATAAACTAGACTCAATAAAATTTAATTTAATGTTTTATTCAACCTCTAATTAGATTTTCATAATTTATGGTGAATTTTCAAAGTCAAACTACTGCTACTAACCAACAACTGTTTTAGTACAAAATATTATTAATTAGTTTATAACATCTTTATTCCAATTCATTTAAACTCTATACATGCCATATAAATCTTTAAACATAAAACAAAAGCTACCGGAATTGATCTGGATAGTGTGCCTTGTTGTGTTGATCCGATCTACCAACTTCACTTTAATTCAATCTACATAAAAAAAATATCAAACACACACAAGTAAGCTTATTAAAGCTTAGTAAGTTCATAGGTTTAAAAGTAATGCTTACCAAACATAATATTTCCAAACAATACCAAAACATTTACTAAAGTTTCTTGCCATTCACAACCACTATTATAATACTTCACATAGTTGAGCTCAACATTAACAACTACTCAATCTCTTTCATTTGGTTCACTTCTCTTGTATTACTTATTATCAAATTAGGAAACGACTTACGAAATTGAGTACGTCGTTGTTCGGTGCCACAACTTATAACTCAGTATGGTTTTCTTCATTGAAATACCATACCTACATTTTACAACTCGGTATGGGAAATGCCATACCTACGTTTCTTAACTCAGTATGGATTTGATAATACCATACCTACATTTCACAACTCAGTATGGATGATACCATACCTACATTTCACACTTTGCCATGGAACAACCATGGTCTTATCCGTCAATTCATCACATGTCATGATACGAACGTACTCAATTCTGCGTTTTTCCTAATTTGCATTTCCACATTTATTCTTTCATTAACAAAATTTTCATAATCCCACAACAAATTCATATATATAATAACACATTATATCATTCAATCATTCACAAATAAACATTTAAATTCAACCATATGAACTTACCCGGCTAATTTGTAGAAGATATTGAAATTTAGGGACTATTCCGTAACTTTTTATTTTCTTCGTTCTTCTTTGGATTCTTGATCTATAATATAAAATATTTCCACTCATTAGCATTTATTTGATTTCTATTTCACTTCACAATTTATGCTCTTCAACTTTTGAAATTACACTTTTACCCCAAAATTTTTAGTTTTTACAATTTAGTCCCTACTCAATTCACCCATCAATTGAACTAATTTTTCTCAATTAACACTTTATTATATCATTATAAACTATTTCAAAACCTTTGATATTCTAAATTTCAACACCAACCTTTAATTCACAACTTTTTCACAATTAGGTCCTAAATACCATTTTCTATCAAAATCACTTAATAAAACCACCTTAATATGAAATTAGAACTTAAATTTCATAATAATTCATCATAAAATTCCCTTAACCATCCAGGGTAACTTCCAAGTTCACCCATAAAATCAAAAACTAATGAATTCTATAAGTGGACCTAATTGTAAAAGTCATAAAAACATAAAAATTATCAAGAAAGAGCAAGAATTAAACTCACATGATGTAAAAATATGAAAAACCAGCTTTCTCCAGACCTTCTATGGCGTTTTGGCTGAGAAAATATGAAGAGATCTCTAGATTTTTCAACTTTGTCCTTATTTTATATGTTAAAATTGTAAAATTTCCAATTTTGCCCTTATTTCCCTTATTTTTCTGCTGATTTCTTGCCCTTGCCGTCCAGCCTATTCACTTTTAGGCTTAATTGCTCTTTAAATCCTCTTTCTTTTAACACTTGAGCTATTTAATCCTTCTAGCAAATTTTATTTTTATTACAATTTAGTCCTTTTTGTTTAATTGACTGCCCAAACGTTAAAATTTCTCAACCAAACTTTAATAATAACTAAATGACACTCTATAAATATTTTTAAAAATATTTATAGCTTGAAGTTCAAATTTGAAGCCTCGATAACTCGTTGTTGACCCGTTTGACCTTATAAATTCTTTTAATTCACCAATTCAAAAATTCTTCTAGATTCTTACTTGACTCGTAAATATTAAATTACTACCTTGTTCAATCTTACTTGTCGAATTTAGCAATCTCAAATCACTATTTTCAACACCACTGAAAATTAGGCCGTTACAAAAACAGCCCCTAGTACGAACTTTGGCAAAATTACCATTTTACCCCTAAACTTTCACATATTTACACTTTTGCCACAAGGCTCGTAAATTAAATCTCATCCGATTTTATTATGTTTTATGACATGCTGATCATTTTTACCTTCTATGGCAACATCAAATTCACACTCTAACTTGTACTTATGAATATTAGGTATTTTTACCGATTAAGCCCTTTTACTCGTTTTCACTTAAAACCGAGTAACACAAGTTGTCTAACATAATTTAAAACCTCATATTCTAACATAAAACACCAAAATAAACAAATTTCACCTATGGGTATTTTTCCAAATATGAACCCTAGGTTAAATTATTGCTAGAATAGGCTTAATCAAGTTACCGAGACTAAAAAACGTAAAGAACATTAAAAACGGGGCTTGGAATCACTTACTATGGAGCTGGGAAGCTTGAAACAAACCCTAGCTATGGAGAACCCTTGAAATTTCGGCCTAATGAAGAAGATGGACAAAAATTGGCTTTTAATTTTGTTTTTAATTCATTTTAATAACTAAATGACCAAAATGCCCTCAATTAAAAACTATGGTGTTTTATTTTCCTTTAGGTATTTTTGTCCAAACTAGTATAATGGTCTAATTACTATCCAAGGACCTCCACTTTAAAAACCCATTACTCACAAGTACTTAATACCTTTGTGAACTAGAACACACATTTTACAACTTTTGCAATTTAGTCATAAATATCAAATTGGACCCTGTGTCGACAAAATTTCTAAACGACATTTTCACACATTCATGCAATCATGCCATAGACCTTATAATGATAATAAAATAAATTTTTTTACTTCGGATTTGTGGTCACGAAACCACTATTCCGATTAGGCCCTAATTCTTGATATTACACTTACCTTGAGCAAACTAGTTGTAATAAGGCATACATACGTACATACGTACATACGTATATTGATTTCAAATCATGAAAGCACAAACCGTAATAACTACTCATCTACGGCTCTCACATTTCCTTTATCTCCAGACGGCCCGACGTTGTCTTTAGTTATGTACGATAATTCAAGTATAGAAACGATATTAGTTCTCACCCAATCACATGAAAACACATAGTTTACATTTTATTCATTTTAGTTCTTATATCTGAAATGTTCATATTTTTCAATATTTAACATAGAATCAAAATCAAATTTCATAACCTTTCATTGGGGATTTTGTACTTCTAATCTATAACATAAATTTTTTTAACAATTTTTAATTTATTCAATTTAATCTCTAGCGTCACAAAATTAACTATCAAGCTTAGTTAAGTTTCTAATCATTTCCAGCACTTTTCACTACCTTCTTAGTCTTAACATGCTCAAAATTCATGCTTCAAATTCTCATCAAAATTAAGCTCAATTTCATCAAATACCCATTAATGACAATTCGATAAACATTTTACAATTGAAAAATCTAAGGCAAGGGTAAGCTTAATCAAGCTTAGATGATCACAAAAATATAAAAATTTCAAAAAAAAAAGAAGCATGTTCACCTTAGGGATTTTAGACCAAATTGTAAACAAGGCAAAAAGAAAAACTCTTTCTTTCTTCTTCACTTGGACGACAAAAAGAAAGAAGATGATGGCTTTTATTTCCATCAACTATCATTTACTATATTAATTACTTATTAAGCACTCAAGCATTTTCTAAATTAATATTTAATAGCAATTATACTTTTACAATTTAGTCTATGCATTATAATTAATAATTTTCTCGATTTAATTTTTCGGTCATTCATTAATATATTTTCACACTAATTTCGTAAATTATTCTATTCATATTTTCACTAACTCAATTTTTGAAATTGAATTTTAAAACCACATTTTTCAACACCATAAAAAAATCGTTGTTACAATGTTACTATTAGTTATTTCAAAGATTGAGATGAAATTTTCCTAAAACCACATATTTCAACACAAAAATTAGCATTGGATGAGTTGAAAAAGATTTTTTTTTTCAAAATTCACATAATTATTTTCTACAATTTTTAATAACAATATTAATTAATAAATAAAATTATAAAAATAAATCGACTTGTAATAAAGAAGCTAAAATAAAATTATTGTGATAATCTTGTAATAATGTATTTATAAAAAATAAATGAGGCTAATGTTGTTTAAGTTGAATTAAATTAATAGATCATGTTGTTTGGATTAAGAATCGAGAATTAAATTAATTAATCTATAAATATTTTTAAAATATTTTTTTTTATTTTTAATAATTTATTTGATTAAACCAATTAAATAAAAAAATTGATGGTATGGTTAATTCAACTATAATAAAATAATTCTATAATAATCTTTTTATTTGATATCGTAACTAGAAAGAACATTATATTATATTAATTGTGGGGGCGCGTGTGTATATATATGCAACGGAGACAATGGCAAAACAGACTGCGTCTAGTTCTGGTCTCATCATTGGTAGATTAAATATACACACTCCTCTCGTTTTCAACATCCATCCCACATGGCCAAACTCTCTTCGGGCCCCACCTTCCCTATCTCCATTTCCCGCCACACATATCACCACCGGGTCACTGCCTGCCACGTCGCCACTCCCACCACCACAACTACCATCCCATTCGCCGATCTCCACCCATCACTGGAGGTCATTGGGGGAGCTCGCAACCGCTTCCTCCCAGCTCTCCACTCCACCCTCCGCCATCCCTATGACCCTTCCCCCTTCATCGCTTGGAACCCACACGTCGAGACCATCTTCGCTTCCTTTTTCCGTTCCATTCCCGACGTCAGGTTACGCCGTGAATGCCTCCGTACCCAAGACGGAGGTACCGTCGCACTCGACTGGGTCGCCGGCGACCAGTACCAACTCCCTCCTGATTCTCCGATCCTCATTTTAATGGTATCACGAAAAATGCTTCTAGCAAATCATGTCATCCAAGAAACTTGGAAGGTTTATTTTTGACTTATTTTTTTTCTCCATTTTGCAGCCGGGTTTGACTGGAGGAAGTGAGAATTCATATCCTAGACATATGTTAACTAAGGCAAGAAGTAAAGGGTGGCGCGTTGTGGTTTTCAATAGCCGTGGCTGTGGCAATAGTCCAGTCACCACTCCTCAAGTAATGATTCTTTTCTGCTGCTTCGTAAAAAAGATTTGGGAGTTCCGGATTTTTTTTTTTTAATTACAAATATATGTTTATACGTGCAGTTCTATTCAGCTTCGTTTGTTGGGGACATGCGTGAAGTAGTGGAACATGTTAGTGGTCTATACCCAGAAGCTAATTTGTATGCTGCTGCTTGGTCTCTTGGTGCAAACATTCTTGTTCGGTATCTTGGTGATGTAAGATAGCAACATCAATCCCCCCCCAACACACACACACATATATATATATATATAAATGTTTAAATACTCTTTGTGATGAAACTTTTTTTTTTTTTTTTTGCTTCAGATTGTTACATTTGATGTGATGAGTAGAAATGTTTTTGCATTGTTCACTAATTATATTCAAAATTTCTAATCCTGTGTTTTATTGAGGTAGCTGCGGTTGGTCACTTTTAGCTCGTCCGAGTGTATGCATTTCATGATTTTTTTACTGGAATTTCATTCTTTCAAAATGGATTCCTTACTTGGATTTCAGATTAGGGAGGATTGTCTTAATGATTCTAGATTGAGCATTCATTTGGAAACTCCACCCATCCAACCAGAGTAAAATATGATGTTCGTACTCGAGTGTGAGTATTGGATATTGTTGACGGAATTGGCTTCTTCATGAAAAACCTTAAAAGTGTCGCACGCCGTGCAGCCAACCAATCTCCCAACAATCGAAGATATTGTCCCTATTCTAGAGTTTTGTCTCCTGTACTTTACCGAGAGTCAGCATGCCATGAGCAGCTACCCTAAAGGCTTGGTCCGGGAGTGTCTTGACCATATGTGAGTGGCTACTCGCCAATGGGATGTGAGCATCTCACCCTGGTGGAATTCGAACCCCTGATCTATGGCATATAAGTCACTTGTTGAGGAAGATGGTTCACTTGGGCTACACCCGCGTACGGTTGAGGCACTTCCGTCTTTGTGAACCAGACCTTCAGGGCAGCCGCTCACAATAAGTTGGCTCTTAGCAAAATACAGGAGACAAAAACAATACCTTCGATGGTTGGGATCCGATTGGTTGCTCGACAAACAACACTTCGAAAACTTCTCTCAAAAGAGCCAATCCCTCAACACATGATTGTTCAACTGTTTCCATGCTTTTGGGAGTCGATCATTTCCCATTCCCGTATCTAAAAATGCGTCAAACACAAGCAGTTGAAGAAGAACGAATGAATCGGAACAACATAGGTGACAGATTACAGTTAGTTTGCCCTCTGTCTTGTCATGTTGAAGTTGACACTACTTTATGCTTTGAATTGTTGTTTTTAATCTGATTTTCCCACCGGCTTTAGAATATGAAAATTCTCTACTTCATCTGTTCCTTTGATTGCAGGAATCTCATGCATGCCCTCTTTCTGGTGCCGTCTCATTATGCAATCCATTCAATTTAGTCTATGCTTTTGAGGAATTCACCAAGGGCTTTAACCGAGTTTATGACAAAGCGCTTGCTAGATCCATCCGTAATATATTCAAGAGGTACTTCTCTACAACATGCTTTTGTTTGGTTTCCGCTTTTATCAACTCGATATCCCGGTTTCCTCAGTGACACTTCAATCTCTTTGTGTCCTACAGGCATATTCTCCTATTCGAAGATATCGGGGGTGAATATAACATTCCCTTGGCCTTAAATGCACGACAAGTTAGGGACTTCGATGAAGGATTAACACGAGGTATGCTCGTAACTGCGATTAGGGAGTCTAACGAAACATGGTTTGCTTATATCTCTCTTTGCTAGCTTGCAGTTTCCTTCGGTTTTAAGTCATTGGACGAGTATTATTATAAGGCGAGCTGTTTTCATTCCATAAAACATGTTCAAGTACCATTGCTCTGTTTCCAGGTGATATATATTGTTCAATATCATTCTCCATTAAGTTGTTATTTCTATGACATACATTACACACTCCGACTCAGGGCACAAGACATTCGATGGCTCTACTTTAATCATCCGTTCATGTTGCTTGTCTTTAAACTAGAAGTTTGTGTTTTTGTTCGGTTCGGAAAGGTACGTTCAAAAGGGAAATTTCGATAACAACGTTCGACTTATGTTTTAAAAATGTGTATTGCAGGCTGCAAATGATCCAATTTCACCGGTTAGGGCAATTCCTCGGGAAGAAATCGAGGTAGGTCGATAGCTCTGTACGTTATCGAGCTATTTTTTTAGCAGTTTTCTAACTTGATCATTTAAGCATTCTCATGGAATGGACCAAACATGTACACAGACCTCCATTTTCTAGTGTCCCTTTTCACCATATCCGGTTGGTCAAGGCTTGAATTGAGTTATTCCCTCTCTCGTTGCTACGGGACATTATATATTACATTCGAAAATGAAACAGATGGCTGTGAATTCATATTGAAGAATGTAATCCTGCAGATAACAATATTGAAGTTGACATATGCTCTTGGTTCTTAAACACTATTTCTAATGAAAATGTATGCTTGTCTCAGGCAAACCGGAACTGCTTGTTAATAGTGACACCTAAAGGTGGGCATTTAGGTTGGGTTGCAGGTGCTGAGGCCCCGTTAGGAGGTCCATGGACCGATCCCGTGGTGATGGATTTTCTCGAGCATTTAGAAAGAGGTACACATAAAACTGTTGAGTCTTCTACTTGCCCATTAACTGTTACTTCAAAGAACTTGCATCATGCAGAAGTATAGCAAGCAAATCATACACGAATTCTGATAAATCATTACTGATTCGATTATGACGATTAAGTTTCGATGTAACGTAGCTGATTCTTTATATCGAACTAGTGTAAGCTGTTCTATCAATGGCTGAAAATTGTATCCTATGGGACTTGTATGATGATGATGATGGTTGATTGGTGCTATGAATTCCATTTGGGGATCAAATGAATGATAAAAAAGTTCCCCTTTCAGTGGATCTTTTATGTGGAATGTTGAACCACCTTGTACCATGTAGTGTTGCAGCAAAATGAGTTAGAGCTCGGTTTATGCAGTTATCCTTAAAAAGATGATATTTAAGGAGTTTCGATATTTAAGCTCTTCATTTGCCAACTACCCTTCTCTTTTTCAAAGTTGATCTTTGAAATTATCCAGTTTTAGAATTTTTTTTTTTTGGGTAGAATCAAGGTATTTTAAAGTTCCATGAAGCTAATTATTTCGGGGTTTGTGGTTGTCTCTTTAAACAATATTATTTTTAGTGTTTGAACTCAAGTTTTCTTTCTAAGAATTCGATGTGCTTTACTACTACACCCAATGCAACTAAACTATTAGTAAGTTTACATTTTGGACACTCAACTTTAAAAAGTTACTAAATGGTTATTAAACTATTCAAAAGTTTTCATTTAAGTTACTGAACTATTCAAAAAAAAATTATTTAGGTTGTTTTTAAAATTTTTTCTAAAAAGAGAAGTCCAGCTAGCGAGCTCCAATGGACATTTGACGATCGATACGGTGGATCAGTAGTCATCGACAAGTACCAAACATATCTTAAATCCAAGTCGATTTGATGGTCAATATCATAGATCAGAGAAGAAAGCTGTTTGAATTTTGATTCGCAGATACATTACGTTCGAAGTTATTTTATGAAAAGAAATTGAATCGTAGAAGAGGATAGAAGACGACATTTCAATTGTAGGCACTAAGAATATAGAATGCCATACAACATCATTTTACTTCGTTATGACTTAAATAAAAGTTTTCAAATAATTCATTGACGCTAATTTATTCAAAATGTTAATATATGATTCTTAACAAAGACGTCAACCTAGATAAATGTTAAAAAAATTCAGCCATTATTACGTTAGATGGATATAAATTTTTGTATAATTCAATAAATATAGTACTACCTAAATAATAATATGAATTAGTGCATGTGAAAAATTAGATTAAAATTAAAGTTTAAATGTTTATATCTCATTACATAATAAATTAAAATTTCTTTTCGAAATCTATATAATTAATAAGTTGGTCCAACTAATTTAAAATTATTGAATATTGATTTTCATGATATAAATTCTAGTGAAGGTAAGTAGCCTAACATCGCACTGACTTATTGCCTCATTTCCTGATCTTTCACATGGCTATTGTGAGAAAAGAAAATGATGTAATCCTACATAATATATATAACTATGTACTTATATAAAGTCTCATATTAAATTTGATATTAATGATTTACATTACACCAACTGAAAATTGACTCAAAATTAATATTATATGTTAATAAATAAAATTTTAAAGTTTTTTTTTAATTTATATATAATGGTTTTAAATAAAAACCTACCCTTCCATTGTAAAATACTATCACTAATTTAAAACAAATAATTTTTAATAAATTATTAGTTAATTTAATTGAGTTTTAACTCGATTGGTATTAGTATTATTGCTAATGCAGGAGGAGGTGGGTTCGAGTGTGTTAAAGTGTATTATCCTCCTATTTAAGGGTTGAGGAGGGACTATGGGTAGTTTTAGACATTGTATCAAAAAAATACTGCAAAAATCCACCTCTTTGAATATATAAAAAAATTACATATTTTATTTAATTATGTTTTTTTTGTTACACAAACTATAAAAAGTTACAAAATAGTTATTCAATTATTTAATTTTGTCTTTTTGTATCATCGGACACCGGTTAGCTGACGTAAAAATGGAAACACCAAAAACTGCAAGATAGTTGAGTGATAAAAAAGATAAATTTGAATAGTTGAGTGATAAAAAAGGAAATTACTAATAGTTGGTGATAATTTTGTAACTTTTTTATAATTGAGTGACCAAAAAAAAATAGTTGGATGACTAATAATATAATTTACCCTTAATAATTTAATATTCATGTAAAATTATATAACTATTTATTTACAAAATTCAAAAAAGAAGAAGAAGAAGAAGTTGCTCAATTGGCAGGTTTTTAATTTGAAAATTTGTTCTTATTCAATTTGATATATATGATTACAAGTAATTTAAGCATGCCATATGGCCTAAAATATAGACATAAATTCACATCCCTTGGATCTAATGTCATCTTTAACCCCACTTGATCCGACATAGTTAATTCAACCCTTTTTTTGGGTTAAATTTCTTTTATCAACATAATATTAGAAAAAGGATTAAAACAACAAGATTCAAATCTTTATCATTTATATGTGAATCGAAAACTTTTTAACCATAACTTTAAACAAGTCTCGATAGGTTTTTAATTAATTTTTTGTCGATTTCTTCCAAATCTCCTCAAGTTCCCTGGCGAATTCTTTTTGTCGACCAACAACGATGGTGATGTGATCTTTGTTTTCGACAACCTTAACCCGAGCACGAGGGATTCGTCTTTGAACATTGTAGCTACATTCGAGCGGGATGACTTCGTCATCCTCGCCATGGAACACAGTGACGTCGCAGCTCAACCTGTCCCGGATGACGTCCAAATACCGATCGAGCTTTCCAGAGGTGCCGAAAATAACGTTGTGAAGTGTATGCCATGAGGCTATATGGGTGTGTCGGATGAACCCTTCAAGCAAGAAAGTCCTAATCCTGGTAAAACAACATTAATAAATAATTAATAGTTGTAATGAAAAAGACATAATGATTATTATTTTTTTATCAATTTATTCTTTATTTTTTAAAATTTTATAACAATATAAAAAAACCCTAAAATTCAGAAAAAAATATATAAAAAAAATTCATGAAGTACGCATGGATTACCATGTTTAAAAATTTAACATTTCAGTCAATATTTTTATTTAGAAAACTTAATTTGACTTTTTTTTTTAGAAAGTTGATAATTAAATTTGACTCTTTTTAAAAAATTAAAAGTTAAATTTAACTAAAAAGAAATAAAGATTAAATTGATAAAAATATAAATATTAATAATTAAATTTAATATTATACCTATAAAAAATGCATTAAAAGTGAATAGACAAGGGTAGATGATGACTCAGTAGCATAAATTAATGAATTTTCATGTGTAGAGAGAGACAGGGGACGGCAGAAACCCTAATAAATGAAAATGAACCAAAATAATTTCTTGCATTAAAACGTTTGTCGCCGTCAACTTGTGACTTTAATTTGAAGGTTGGACCGAAAAAGTCTTAAATTTAACATTGTGAGTTGAGTTTGAGTTAAATTCAAATATTAATATATTTGAATTTGTGATTATTTTTTTATATTAAATATGATTAATTTAATTTTTATATAAATTTATATTTGAGTTTTAATCGAACTGAATTAATTAGATTTTAAGTTGAACTCAAGAATTTTATGTAGTTTCAACTTGATTAAGCTCGAAAACCCAAAACACTAAGCGCGAATAAACATAAAAGGGACCATTTTGAGCAGTTGCCATTAAAAGCAATGAACTTCTGGACTAGAAAGATTTTTGCATATAAGGGGCAAAAGTGAAGTACAAGCTGAAATTGACTAATTTCTTACCTAAATTTATTTGGACGGTGAGATTTTAGGTAATGGTGAGTACTACTCCACGTGTAGGGCAGCTATGGTAGGTTAAATGAGGGAGGTTGGTTGGATGGAAATTTATGGGTTTATCATCGAATTTTTCATTTTTTTAATTGAAGCTTTAAAAAATAGATTTCTTAATTTTTTTTTTAAGGTTTAAAGTTTAATGTCGATGCTTTAATTGGGAAATAAAAAAGATAAAAATAATAAATTCAAATCACATGTTGAATGTGACCATTATCCAAAATGTTAGAGGCAAATCACTGATTAAATGTTACTTGTTGGACAAAATTTTCCAAATTCGACGACATCGGAATGATTTGATTGATATTTTTATAAGATATTATATTTAATAAATTAATAAATAATTTTAAAAATTAACGTAAAAATTATATTTTTTAATTTGTGCCGTTTTATCATTCATTAGTGAAGGGATGTTCCGAAATTCAAATGACGGAAATTTTTGAGTAAAAATACCATGTAGACTCTTATACGAATAGTTAGATTTTGTTTTTTTTATTAAAAAAATAGGTAAACTAGTCATTATATATTAGATTAAAGAGCAAAATGATCATTTTCGTTAAAAATTTCATTTATTTGTACTGTTAAAAATTGGCATGAATGATGAAATAGCCGGATAGCGACACATGTTGTGTCACATGTACCTCATGTTGAGGTACAATGACCAATTTTTAACAGAAAAATTAATTTGCTCTTTAATCTAACGTACATAGAGAAATTTATTTATTTTTTGAATAAAAATAAGCAAAATATAATCCGACTCCTAGTACAAGCCTCCATGGCACTTTTATTGAAATTATTGTTACCTGTTTCCAGTAATTATTTTGATGAGAAAATCCCACAACCGATGATTCTTGCATAAGACCAACGAAACCGTCCGAGCGATGTACTGATACCAACCGCCAATGGAAGCACACAACGCCATCGGTGGCCACACTCGTCGCGGCGCCACTCGTCTCATTACATATAGCGTCGCGGATTCACCTTTTGGGACTGGATAATATGGCTGCCATTACACAATTTCACAAACATATTTTTCTCAAACGATTGCAAATGGTAAAAAAGTAATGAAGGGAACTACATACTTAACGTCATTAAACTATCAGTAACTTTATGTTTTGATAATTCAACTTCAAAAAATTTAAAAAATGGTGATTGAACTAGTGAAAAATTTTTATATAAGTTTCCATTAAAGTCACTAATGTTTGATGGCTTAAATGAAAATTTTCGAATAGTTTAGTAATCATTTTGTAATTTTTTAAAATCGAATGACTAAAATATAAATTTATTAATAGTTTAATGACTTTGAGTGTAATCTGCTCTTAAATGAAAAACAAATGATATGTATATATATAATTACCGGTGCTAACAGCGTGAGGGACTTGACCGATTCCGGGTGTTTAACGGCAATAGCTAGTGCCAAAATGCAGCCTAATGAATGTGCCACAATGTGAAAAGATCGAACCCCATAACCTTCGAGTACCGATTTTTCGATCATGTCGACATGTTCTCGCAAAGTATAAAGCGAATCGTTCGGCTTAGGACTCCTCCCAAAACCCAGTAAATCAACAGCCAATAACCTGTAAATCGATTTAGCTTTGCTTGAAAAATTTGGGAACAAAGTTTCAGTCCAAAATGCTGATGATGAAACAAAGCCATGGATGAACACCACATCTTCCTTTGCTTGATCTGATATTAAAAAAATCCAAAGCGTTAATCACATTTAATATAAGCTAATCTTTTATTATATTTTAATCTGGAATAGATATATATACCTTTTGGACCGTCGGATTTAACAAAGAGGGTACGTTTAGTGGAATAAGTCCATGAATTGCAGAACTGACAATCACAATCGGACCAACGAGTAATGGGGTATAAATACTGCCCTATCATTCTTCCTTGAAGCAGTTTAACAATGGTGGAGTTAATGGTGATCGTTGATCTTGTTGGTTTTTTCTTCTCCGTTGATTTTGTGATGGTGACGGTGTCGAATGTGAATTTTTTGAGCTGGTTCGAGACTTCTGTTACGAATGAAGGACGTGAATAAAGTGTGTCTGAAATTTCTTCTAACTGGAACTTGGTTGAAGTGAGATAAACAACTTCGGACTCGGTTTCGCCTTGTTCCGAAACAATGATTTTGCCGCTACCGTCTAGGGTTGCCGCCGAGTAAGAACCAGAACTAGGGTTCTTCCATTCAGATTCAATGCAGAAATCAAGGACTTTGTAAACAAAACATAGAACAAAATCAAGTATGTCAAGGAAACAAAACACGATGAAACTAAGAACTATGTTCAGCTCGGTTCCTATTAATGTTAAAACATGTCTGGTTTTACACATTACAGAGAACTCCATGGGAGAAAAAAAGACAAAGAAAAAGACAAAAAAAGAAAAAAAAAAAGAAAGATGAACAATGTCTTGTTTGTTAACCTGAAAAGCAACAATGGTGGAAATTAACATATATTTATATGGGGGGCATTTAGAAGTAAGTCTAGTAAGTGTTTTTTGAAAAAAAATCCGCCATGGTCGACATTGGCTTGACCTTATAAACACAGAGAAGTACACTTTTGAGTGAAAATGGAAGCGTGTGAGAGACAATGTGAGAGAGACGGAGCAAAAGACCAAACACAATAACAGGTGAGGATAATTGGGTTCATTGTTTCATTTTAAAACATCATTTGCAGGCCAAAAAATTTAATAAAAAGAAAGTAGTTGGTGGTTGAGGATGAAGAACTTTAACTGTTTCAAATTCTTCCCTTTTTGCCAAATATTTGGCTTAAGCTTTCTTCCCCATACCTTGTGCATACAATGATGTTCTTTATATTGGATGGCACCTTTTTTTCTTATAAGACATTTGGATTTCACAATTTATAGTATATTTTTATTTGTAAATTTAAAGATCAATAAGGTAATGACACAAGGTTTTAATGGGTGGTAGGTATATCACGTAGATTTATGTTAACGTAGGTACACAATTACGTAAATTTATTATTTTATTATTTATATATTTTTAAAAAAATTAAATTAAATTATTATTATTTTTTGGGGTTAAAGTATAATTTTATCATTATAAATTTTAAATTTTAAAGAAGTTAAATAAAAATTTTCTATTTTATGGGTTGAGGGCTTATCATACCCCGAATTCATCACTTTTTATAAGTTTATTAAATATTTAATGAAATTTTGATTTAAGTGTAAAATTAAGTTTTTTAAAATTTTGAGATTTGTTGAGGAGATTATTTCTTTAAGAGAAATATTTGTATTGTTGGATTGTCTCTAGCAAAGCAACTCTTTTAAAAGAAGTTTTTATAGTGTTATCCATTGAGACACCAATCAAATCATCAACAATGTTAATGTATTATCTCTATGTTGAATTTTTTTCTCTTCTTCTGTCAAGAGCTATGTACAGTTCATGAAGGGGATCCTCCATTAAATTTAAGTAAACTGTGTATAATTTTTAAAGAAGAACACCTTCTTTAAGTTTAAATATGTGTAAGTTTTTCTTCAATTTATATTTTAGAGGTTTAAGTTCCACCAATTTTTTTCAAACTCAAAATTAAGTTGGATTAAATTCATCTTATATTCAAACCTCTACATTTCATATTGAAAACTATTTTTTTATCTTTTGCATTTCTCTTGTGAATATAATGTAATCTGATATATATATATATATAGATGAATCATATTATTAAATAAAAATCAATTAATTTTCAATTCGATTAATGGTGAGCAGGAGGCTAGTAGGGGCTTGGCCTCTAAAATGTAAAACTACGTTATTGACCCTTTAAGTTTTATAAAATTTTAATTTAGTAAAAGATAAATTACACTTTGTTTCCCTCAAAAATAATAAAATTTTAATTTAATTTTTTAGAAATTATAAAAATATAAAAATCAAATTATATATAAAATATAAAATTTAATTCTTCTCACGATTAATCAAACTTATTTTTATTTTTTCCCCTCATTCACAAGGTTTACAACTCATCTCTTGTAACAATTAATGTAAAATAATATAATATATATATATATATATATATATATCCGTAAAAACGAAGAGAGCTTTAATTGTCCAAACCTAGTGGACGTGTCTCTCGTAGTCCCTTTGGGAGTGACACACACTCACCAACACCGTCCACTCGAGGCCTCATTAATTATGTTAGGCTTTTTTTTAAATATATTTTTTATGTTGATTTTGCTTAAACGCAATATCAAGAAATAAAATAATTATTTACATAATATAAGAATAATTGATCTCTGTTTAAAATAATTATTTACATATTAAAATCTGTTAAAATAAAAGTTCCCTTTAAAAAGAATTTTTTAAACAAAAATGAATTCCTTTATTATTTTAATAAATAATATTTTTTTCCTAAAAATTCACGTAATATAATTTAAATGAAAACATGGGTTTTTGTTAATTATATGAAATCATTAATTTTAACTCTCGAACAGATTAAATGGACTAATTAATGAAGATTCCGAGTATACCTCAAAGGTATAAATCACTAAGTCAATAGCGATATTTGACATGGGTTACCATTGAATTATGGGCGGTACGAGTGCGTTGCAATTGCATGAAAATATAAGAAAATGGCACTATCATATCTTTAATATTGTTTACAAGCGCTAACTACAAGTTTGAAGATTTCATCCCATTAAATGAATTATTAGGTTAAAAATCCAACAATGATACCATTTTTATTTACATTTAAATAAACAAATATTAATAACCTCCGAAACCATAAACATTAAACTCGAGAGTTATTAGTATTTATTTATAATCATTATAATAATTAATAATTAAATTATATTTAAATAAAAATATTAGTATTTATATGTTTTTATTTTATTTTATTAAATTATGATATATTAAGTTATTATTCATTAATGATGAATAAGATCCGTGCACGGGTAGGGGGCAAGCAATGATTTTGGCTATCAAAAATGTTAATTTTTAAAAAATTAAAAATTAGTATAATGATAAAATTATATTTCACCTTAAAATTTCTTAATTTATTCAATTTTTATCCTAAAACAATTTTCTTTCTTCACCCTCGCGGGGTGAATTATTATTCTTTAAATTAATTTATTAGCGATTTCTTACACATTTTAAACTATTGATAGTTTGTTTAGCAATTTCTTACTCGATCCGATTTTTAAATTTTAACATACCATTTTTTTTTTCTATTTTAGGGTTTTTTTTTATATAATACTTAAAATTATTCATAATTCCTTTTCAAGGATCTTAAATGGAAGGATAAACGTTCTTCAATATATTCAAATTTACGTCTTTTTATATTAATAGAAATGTCAATACTAATCGAATTAAGATTTAATTATCTAAATTCGTTGCTTAAATTTTGACAAATGGCAAATGAAGATGGTTCCTATAGAATATACAGAAGTTCTAAGTCAATAGCTACATGGTGACATGCTTTACTATTGGATTTTGGGCGGCCAGGGTGCGATCCATGCAAGGAAAATATAAGAAAAATAACACTATCATATCTATAGTGCTTAAAACATTACGGGTAAATTATATTATTAATCACCTAATTATTAGTAAATTATTTTTGTCACACGATTATGAAAAATTACGAAATGGTCACTCAATTATTAGTAAATTTATTGTTTGGTCACTCAAATATGATAAGTTATAAAATGATTACCTAACTGTTCAATTTTGTCTTTTTTGTTTACCAATTGGCTAATGATGGTAGCTTTTAGATTTGACATAATAGCAACTTTAATCATCAATATTTATACATTGTGTCAAATAGTCTTGATTATAAATTGACATAATAACAATTTTAACACTCTATTTTCAAGTTTTAAATTCCGATTTTAAATTTTAGATTTTAGGTTTTGGTTTTTGAGTTTTACATATTTAAAACTTTGAGTTTCAAATTATGAATTTGATGTTTTCTTTTTCCTTAAAAAATATATATTTTATTCTAAACTTTATTTTAACTAATATGGTTTTCACCCATGCTTCGCGTTGGGTTAATTATTTCTTGACTAAATTGTAGTTTTTGTATTTTTCGAATATTTGGAATTTAATGTCCATACTTTTATTTTCAAGAATTTAGTCTCTCTACTTTTCAGATTTATATATTTAGGTCTATTTGTTAACACTGTTATAATTCTTTTATGTTGGTGTGGCATTTTGAAAAAAATAAAATAAACTTGGTATCCATGTAATAAAAAAATAGCATTGTAATCGACCTGGATTTAATAAAGAATTTTAACAGTGCTAATGATTCTTAAAAATTCACATCATGATGTTAATTAGAGTAGAATAGTTAGATTAACTAATGGCATCATAAAAGTTGAGGTTTCTTTTCTAAAAATCTTTTTTAGTATATTTGCCAAAAGAATTAAATCTATGGATTTTCTTTCTCGTCATTTGTATCAGAGCTATTTTCGTATGAGTTTTCCACTGTTCGTGAATCTTCAACAAGGGCCATCATCTACAAGCTTCTCTACTCCTTTCATTAGAATCATTTCTCTATTTTTTGAAGTTGTCTCCATCCTCAAGTTGGAGCTCATATCTTGAATGCCTATATAGGATTCAAAAAAATGACACAAGTTGGAGCTATGAAAGATGCTAACCTTGTTGACTTAGTATATAAAAGGAATTGGTTCACATGGTCTAACAAACATCAGGGTTCTCACCTAATACGGGAAATATTAGATCGCTTCTTGTGAACGAAAGAATGCGTTAGCAAGTTCACAAACTACAGTGTGACTCATCTCGTTAGTTCAAAATCGGATCACTATTCGCTTCTCTTAAATACCCAAGGTATACTCAACTTTAGAGACTAAAGGTTTCATAGGAGAATATGCCACTTTGAAGCCATTTGGCAAAAGAACAAGGTTGGGAGGATGTGATCTGGAAGGATGGAGCACAAATGAGAAGATTTTGGTGGAAGAAAAATTAGGCAGGGTGTTTGGAAAACTTCGTGATTGGCATAAGAACAATATTGGTAATTTCTCTAAGTACGTTAATGAATTGAACCTCACTATAGAATATCTTTAAAAACAACTTGTGACAGATCAAGCTTTGCAAGCGGAGTTTGCGGCTTTGAGGCTAAGCAAAAGCTTAACACATGGGTTGAGAAAGAAGAACTTTTCTAGCAACAAACAGCTAAATCCCATTGGTTTCGAGAAGGTGATAAAAATACAGCTTCCTTCCATGCACAAGTTGTTGGATCTGGTACCTTAAGTGTATTATATTCGTTTGTACATTTGTAATTTTTTTAAATAGATTGGTTAATAAAATTATAAATTAATTACATTAATACATTATTTGTATAATGTCCTTATGTGGTTTTTGCATGCAAAGTAAAATAGAAGCAATTATTAGCTCAATGATTGTCTAATGTTTAAACAAATACTAAGCTGTATTACATGGTTGGATTGTAATACTGAAAGATAACTTATATTAGTAGACAAACCTAAACATGTCCTTAGTCTAATTGGAAATGAGCAAACCGATTGAAAGACTGATATGTCGTCTATTAAGTCCAATTGGGGAAAAACATTATCTTGGATATCAGAATAGATGATTCTTAGAAGACAAAGACACATATGTGACTAACTAGACTGATAATATATCAGACAAGACCCAAGAAAAATAGATCCTGAATGTTTATGGATTTATTCACTTGTGACATTCATAGTGTGACATACATTAATCTTGAGTGGATGATGGACTATGTATGCATGACTCGTATTGTAACACCTCTAACCCGTATCCGTTATCAGAACAGGGTTACGAAGTATTACCTTACAGATCGAATAGCAAATATTTCATATCAGAAACCAATCAAAATCAATCATATTGTCCCTTATATGAGCCATCGAGGCTCAAAATACACATTAGAAACGAGTAGGGACTTAATCGGGTACTTAGAGAATTTTTCAAAAAACATCAAAAATTTTCAAATGTGCAGGAGACACACGCCCGTGTCTCAGGCCATGTGGGCATCCGAAATAGGGGCACACGACCATATCCCAGCCCGTGTCCAAACTTAGGAGCTCTTTGACTTGAGTCATAAAGCCAAGCCACACGCCTGTGTGCTAGGTCGTATGAGCATACTGACTTGTTTTAATAAGGTGCAAGGGACACACGGCCAAGCCACATGCCCGTGTGCTAGGCCGTATGAATAATTTGAGCATTTTGTTTTGCAATTTATAAGATGCAGGGGACACATGGCCAAACTACACGCCTGTGTGTTAGGCCATGTAAAAAATTTAAGCATACTGACTTATGCAAATCAAAAGATACAGGGGGCACACGGCCGTGTCACTTGGCTGTGTGTCACACATATACTTTAATGTAAGTAAAAGTTTGAGTTCGAATATATAATGAACCAAAAAATAGTGCATTAGGTATACGAATTTTACAGCATGTAGTATCATTAGATGATGGGTAAATGATATCCTTTCATTGACATTACATGATAGATGAAAAAAAAATGTGCCCACGAGTCGTTAGTCTTTGTGATGAATAACTTAATTACTATTTGATAGTAATTGACTTTTCATGAAAGAAGATGTAATGGTTACCATGAGATAAAATAGGATCATATTGGGAGAATGAATTAATTCTCAAAAGATTGAGGATATCTTATAAGGGTAACACACTTATGGCAAGGTCATTAGACGAGCACTGATCAAGTTGCTTTCGTAATGGTATGTCATTAGGGATAACTTGATTATGATACTATAGTGGAATGACTTCATGACTAAATAGCTTATACTTAATAGGCGAAAAGTTGGAACTTAATTATAAATCATTTAAGCCCTAATCGCATATGTCAAACCATCCCTCCGCTAACTCGTTGAAATCAAAAATGAATTGCATGTTGAATCAAATGAAAGGAAATTGGTAGAAATGGTAAAATTAAATAAATGAGAAACATTTGGAAATAAATGTGGTTTTCTCACTAAGTATGGAAATGACTTGAGAATTAATTTATAGTTTTTCGAGTTATTAATTAATTAATTAATTAATTAATTAATTGAAGTTCGAAAATAGAATTAAATTAATTAGTCATAATGAATCCATTGAATATAGACAAATTAAATATATTTTCTTATAGATTCTTTTATGATAAAGTTGTTATGATTTTAACTGAATCAGAATTGAGTTAAAAATTTATTTAATTGAGAAATTTATTTATTTATTTAAATTAATTTATGATGTTTATTTTGGAATAGAAAAACATTTATAATTTAACATTATACGAGAGAGGCCCAAGGGCGAAGCCAGAACAAATTTTTAGGGGGGCGGATAAAATTTTAATATTTTATAGTTTATATCTTTATAATTTGTAAATGATTAAGTCGAATTTTTATAATTTTAGGGGAGCAAAGTGCAATTTTACCTTTACTAATTTAAAATTTTTAAAAAAAATTTAAGGGCCAACAGAGCAAATTTATATTTTAGGGGGGGCCGGGGCCCCATGCCAGTCCCCTGCCTTCGCCCCTGGAGAGGCCCAAAAGCCCGTCATGTTAATTATAAGGGACGACAAACCATAGTATATATAACTACGGTTGTCGCCCCTCTATCTCCTAGTTCAACTAGGAAATTAATTTTCTATTAAATAGAGTCCTACTAATTTAATTAGGGTTTAACTTTTTCTTTCTATAAATAGATGACACCGATAAGGCTAAATATAAAATAAGTTTTATAAAACTTTGAGATATTGTTATTCAGTCAGGAAATAATGAGAATTTATATCTAAGTATAAATTTTATTTTTCGGAATAACAATTTTACTGGTTTCTATTGAGAGAGATTTTTTCTTTCCCATTGAAAATAAAATAAATAATTTCTAATTCTGTGTTTGATTTGAATTCATTCGAGCTTACACTCGAAGCAGTTCATGGTACAAGAATAGTGAAGAAGGCCGTTTGGTTGAAAGGTGAGAACAACAAGAATCTGTTTAGCCCAAAACAAATGTGTGAATTCATAAAAAGTTTATTGTTATAAATATTACAAATTGGCTCGATTTTCAAAATTTTAATTTTTCGTTTTGTATACAAAGCATCTATTTTATGGAGAAACATATGATCGGCTAAAGAGCTGATGCAAAAAGGAACTCGTTGGAGAGTCGGTAATGGTAAGCACGTTAAGATTAAATTAAACCAGTAAAAGCCCTCTAATCAGTCTTTTTGGTGTCATTGGCAGCCACGAATATACATCCTAATGGTAAAGTCAACATGCTCATCAATGAAGCCAACATAGAGGACTTGATAAGAGTTGAATTCAATGAGGTGGAGGCAAATGCTATCTTAGAAATGCCTCTAGCTGTTGCTATTTGTGAGGATGAGATTGTTTGTCACCAAACTTCATGGAAAATCAAAACAATGCCTAAAGTGAAACTCTTTGCTTGGAGAGCTTGCAATACAACCTTACCAACAACGGAAAACATTGCTAGTAGGATACAAAATGCCCAAAAACAATGTAAATGACGTGGATGTGAATGCGAGTCGGATCTTCATGCTTTGAGGGACTGCACATTCTTTAAAGAAGTTCTTCACTACTGTCGAGTACCACTCTCCGTACTGATCAATGAGTTCGAAACTTTTGTTATGATTTTACGCGGCCTATGAAACGTTAGGAACACTATGATCCATGCTGATAAATCTTTTTGTGCTTCGATTTTTGCTGATGAAATCATTTGTCAACTGCAGGAATATAAGAGAATTACAAATTGTCCCATTGGGATATCGTGTTAGAATTTTAAATAGTATCTAATATAAAATTAGAACCGTAAACCAGGATCTGTCATGTCAAATCATCAAAAATAAATCAAGAATAAAACTAGATGCGGAAGCGTACCTGATTCCATGAATTTCTTGAAGTTTTACTCGATCTTGGGGATTTGATCTTCCAAATTAACACACAAGAAATTTAGAGAATATCTGCTCTCTTTTTCCTAATGATGGAATATTAGAAAAGGTATCTTGTGTATAATTTGGGGACCATAACCCTAATATTTATAACCTTGGCATATTAGTTCTAATCAAATTCTAATTAGCCCATCATTAATTAGAATTTGATTAGAAGAATATCTACACATATTTGACCCATACTTTATTTAATAATTAAAATCCCAATAAAATTCTAACCAAATTAGATCACTTTTAAATTGGGCTAACCTATCATGATAGTAAATAATAACATGCAATTATCCTTATTATATATGTGATGTCCAAATTTTCCAACAATCTCCCACTTGGACCACATATATATACTGATTACTTTATAATTACATGTCATTATATAACCTTATGAGCTCAAAATTTTACTATCATATCCAAAAGGCATTCCGTACAATCTCGTCCATTAATTATGTTAACATAGAACCAAGGCAACTTTCGTTACAAATATCGTAACTAAATCTATCCATGATCCCGTATATTAATATAACCAAATGACATAGATCAAGTATGGATGTGTAGCGTGGAAATTACATGCAATATGATCTAAACATGTCTATTTCCAACTGGTCCTCCTTAAACTTAAGTGAGGTCAATTTCAAAATAATAAATAGAGTGAATAAACTGAATACTTCATTTTTGATCAGAAAATAACCAAATACATAAATGTCTGAAATATAAACTCCCACTAAATCATGATATCCTCAAACAATGTAACACCCATGTGAGCAGTGTGCTCATGAAAAACCTTGGGTGGTAAACCTTTTGTAAGCGGATCCGCTATCATGGAGTTTGTCCCAATGTTCTCTATGGATATTTGACCATTTTGCACTCTTTCTTTTACAACTAGGAACTTTATGTCAATATGCTTTGACTTACCTGTTGTTATTGGAATACAGCACTGCTGACTTATTATCACAAAATAAATTGAGTGGTCTTTTTACATTCTCCAAAATGCGCAGCCCTGTGACAAAGTTCCGCAACCATATTCCATGGTTTGATGCCTCATAGCATGCTATAAACTCTGCTGCCATAGTAGACGAAGCTACAAGTGTCTGTTTGACACTTTTCCAAGATATAGCTCCTCCGGCTAACAGGTAAATATAGCCTGATGTAGATTTCCTACTATCTTGGCATCCAGCGAAATCAGAATCAGAATACCCTATGACCTCCAAAAGATCTGATCTCTTATAAGTAAGCATGTAATCTTTTGTTCTCTGAAGATATCTCATAACCCTTTTGGCTGCTATCCAATGGTCTATACCAGGGTTGCTTAAATATCTGCCTAACATCCCCACAATGTACGCAATGTCCTGACGCGTACATACTTGAGCATACATTAAACTCCCAACAGCTGATGCATAGGGAATCTTTTGCATTTCCTGAATTTCAAGGTTACTTTTAGGGCATTGAGTAAGACTAAATTTGTCTCCTTTAGCGACAGGGGTGTTACCTGGTCTACAATTCTGCATGCCAAACCTTTTGAGTACTTTATCGATATAGCTCTTTTGTGATAATCCAAGAATACCTCGAGATCGATCTCGATGTATCTGAATTCCTGAAACAAATGAGGCGTCCCCAAGATCTTTCATCTCAAAATGCTTGAATAAAAATCTCTTGGTTTCGTGCAAAAAGTCTATATCATTAGTGGCAAGCAAAATGTCATCAACATATAGAACCAGAAATATGTACTTACTCCCATTGAATTTGTGATACACACAATCATCAACAATATTCATCTCAAAACCGAACGAAATAATTATTTGATGAAACTTGTGGTACCATTGACGGGAAGCTTGTTTGAGTCCATAGATGGATTTTGTCAATTCACAAACCATATTCTTTGAGTCTTTCGACTCAAAATTTTCTGGTTGCACCATAGAAGTTGTTTCTTCAATGTCACCATTAAGAAACGCAGTCTTAACATCCATCTGATGTAACTCAAGATCAAAATGAGCAACAAGTGCCATGATTATCCCGAAGGAGTCTTTCGATGAAATTGGAGAGAAGGTCGCTGTAAAATCAATGCCTTCTTTCTAAGTATATGTAATAGCCCAAAATTGGGTCTAGTTGGAACAGAGGTTTCGGGACCACAAAATCAGAGATAGAAATAATTATTTTATGATTATTCTGAGGTCTATGATATGATTGCATGATTCTGTGAAAATTTCGTGAAGAAATTCTATGCATAAAGTGCTCAATTTGAAGTTAGGGGCTAAATTGAATAAGTTGCAAAACTTGCACTCTAGAAGTTTCTAGTATGAAATTGCTTTGAAATATTAATTAGGAGGTCTTAAATAGAATTTGACCAAATTCTAAGTTATGGACAAAAATTGGACATGGATGGAATTTTTGAAAGTTTAGTAAGGAATGGCATTTTGGTCATTTGGTAATTAAAAGAAATAAAAAGGGAAAATAAAGCCAAAATTTACTCATCTTCTTCATGGAGGCCGAAATTAGCATGGGGGAAGCCATGGCTAGGGTTTTCAAGCTTTCCAAGCTCAATAGTAAGTCCGTTCTAGCCCCTGCTTTTTCAAGTTCTTTACGTTTTTGGAATCCATTAATTTGATTAAGCTTATTCTAGCAATAATTTAAGCTAGGGTTCATATTTGGAAAAATACCCATAGGTGAAATGTGTTTATTTTGATGTTTTATGATAGAATATGAGGTTTTAAATTATGTTAAACAACTTGTGCTACTCGGTTTTGAGTGAAAATGAGTAAAAGGGCTTAATCGGTAAAAATACCTAATAGTTATAAGTATATGTTAGAGTGAGAATTTGATGTTTCCATAGAAGGGAAAAGTGATCAGCATGTCATAAAACATAAGAATAAGGGATGAAGTTTAATTCTGAGCCTAGGGGCAAAAGTGTAAATATGCAAAAGTCTAGGGCAAAATTGTAATTTTTCCAAAGTTTGAGTTAAGGACTGTTTTGAATAGTACATTAGTTAAATAACTAAAATATGATGTTTTAGATCCCGGAAAATGAGATTTGAACCTAGAATGAGAGAAAAATTAAAAATTGAGAAAGTTGGTAAAATGGCCGTTTTAGTATCGAGGTAAGTTAATATGTATAATAAGCATTAATTTATGCATGTTTCAATGTAAAATTGATATATTTACTATGATATCCGAGGTGTTGAAAGTATGTAAGTTGGTATGATAATAATAAAGCAATAATCTTTGTAATTTATATTTGAAAGTTAAATTTAGTGAATTAATTGAATTGTGTTCAATTAAATGATTATGGTGCCAAGTTTATGAATTGATTTAAAAATATGTCTATGGTACATGAAGTGCATTGAATTATCATACATAAATGTGATTTCTATGATTATGGATATTATATAAATTGTAAGTTCATATGATTTTTAATAAGGCAATGTGTAATTTAATGTTATTGCCTTGATATTAAATGAGATGTAAGTTTATATGTAAGTAATACATCAATATTACTTGTATTATGATATTTTATAATAATATTGGAAATATGTTTGTGGATAATTATTAGATTGGTGAAATTGTTGGAGAAGAGAGAGAAATCCCTGTTGAACCTTCGGAAAGATTGGATGATATAGATGGTATGTAGCTAGGTCACATGTATGGTGCTGAGTGCACATCATGTGTACAAGAGAGCTACGAGACATTATGATGTAGCTAGGTCACATGGGTGATACTATGTGTACACCATGTAGACAAGAGAGCTACGGGATATATGTAGCTAGGTCGCATGCGTGGTTCCAAGTGAAGGACACCATGTAGACAAGAGAGCTATGAGATAAACTGGCTAGGTCACATCGGTGGTACTAAGTGTTCACCATGTGTACAAGAGAGCCGAACTTTATGATGGGTGGAGCTATGTCTTTGAAACCACCAAGTATCGAGGATTGGTCCGAAGTGTTCAACGGAGACTTACTATGTCTTCGCTTTATGATTTTTGTGATGAAATAGTGTAGGTATATGTTTATGAAAATTATGAGCAATGTGCTCGATAGTTTGGTGAACTTTGATAAGACAAAACGGATTAAGTGGAATTATGTAAGAATGAATTTTAGTAGTAAAATAGTGTTGGACAGCAGCAGTTGCATGACTTTGAAAATTCACTAAAAATTGTGGAAGTTGAATAAAAATGCAAATGATATATGAAAATAAAGCTTAATGAGTCTATTTTCACATGAAAGAAACAGGGGAAGCAAAAGAATTCTATATTGTGTGATATTTGAATTCTTGTGAAACAGGGTCTGAATGAATTCGAGATCCCCTATTCTGACTTTATAAATTCACCATAAATTGTACAAAAATTATTAAGAATCATACCTTACATGCATGGATTCCTTATTGAGTCTATTTTTAAGGGAAATAAATGGAATGGTCGTTGGATTTCTGTACAGGGAGAAATTTGGTTCGTAGTACACAGAGGTCAGAGTAGTCATACTCTGAAACAGGGGAGGTTTTAACTAATAAACTGTACTAATTGGCTAAACCAAAAATTATGAAAATTTTATGCTGGAAAGATATGTGAGGTTTAGTTTCAGATAAAATTTACGGATCTTAATTTCGAGCTCTGTAGCTCGAATTATAAATAAGTAAGTGACTATGACTCGTGTGGACAGTTTGATGTGAGCATTTATTAGTAAATTGTGAAATCGTACTTACAAGAATGCTCTATACATTAAGGATGTGGAATGGAGAGGAGGAGGAGGAAAATAAATATATGTGGAATACATGGAAACTATGGTATATGAAATATTGATATAATGAAATAAATGATATGTGTTTATAAGAAAATAGAAAGAGAGTGATATGTGTCATGACATGTATATATATATATATATATATATATAAATATATGACTAGTCTTAATGTAATGCTTGTTGGGTATGGAGTTGAATTGAAATGTTTAGAGCAAACATGTTATTCTGCATGATCTGAATTGTGGTATTTTATAAAGATATGATCTAGCTTTAAATATGAATGCTTGATGATTAAGCTGAAGTGGTAAGATGATAATCTTGGTGTAAATGTATAAGTGGTACTATAATAGACAAGGTAAAATAACTATGAGAGACACATGTATGATGACATACAAATGCTATGTTTGTGGTTTAAATTGAGATTGTTTAATCATTAAATGAATACCATGTTATATGCTTTTGATTTTGTATAAGTGGGTAAGAGATTAAGGTTGACCAAAGCTTGGAAAATAGCCTAGGTATATTCCACACAGGCAGACACGACCATGTGTCTCAGCCGTGTATGGAACATGACTTGGGACACGGGCATGTGGAGCCTTAAAGCATGAAATTTTCAAGATTTTCGTAAGTTCCTGGTTTAGTCCCGAACCCTTTCTAAAGTATGTTTTGGGCCTAGTAGGTTTGTATTAGGGACCTTATGATTAAATGCAAAAAGTTTGAATTTGATACAAATTTTATGGCCCGTATTTTAGTTTAATGTTTTTATCTTTGTCCGGTAATGCCTCGTACCTTATCCCGGCCTCGGGTACGGGTAAAGGGTGTTACAGTATATCCTTTAGCTACAAGACGTGCCTTATACCTTTCCACATTACCATTTGCATCCCTCTTGGTTTTAAATATCTATTTACAAAAAAATGGTTTTGCACCTTCAGGTAATGGGACAAGTTCCCAAACTTTATTGTCTTGCATAGATTTATACTCATCTTTCATAGCATCAATCCACTTTTGAGAATTAGAACTTTTCATGGCCTGATGAAAGTTGATTGGATCATCTTCCATCATTCCATTATCATCATCATGTTCTTGGAGAAATACAATATAATCATCTGGAATAGCATTTCTCCTTTCTCTTGTGGACCTCCTTAATAGCACTTGTTCTTGAGGTTATTGAGTTTGTTCTTCTGGAACAATTACCTCATTTTGAATGGGGAGTTGTTCAACATTGTCTTGTAGAGGTTCTGGATTCACTTCTTGATCAATGATAGGTATAAGAACCTAAACATCATCAAAAGTGATAGTAGGAATTGAGTTAGAATCAAATTTCTGTTCAAAAGCAATGTCTCTAACCTTATTTCTCCCCCCAAACTCAACATCCTCAAAAAATTTTACAGTTCCTGTCTCAAAAATATTCTTTATTATGGGATCATAAAATTTATAGCCCCTAGATCGCTCAGAATAGCCAATAAAGTAGTTACTTATTATTTTGGAGTCCGATTTCTTTTCATGATGCCTATAAGGCCTTGCCTTAGCTGGACATCCCCAAATGTGAAAGTGCTTTAGACTAGGCTTTTGACCTGTCCAAAGCTAATAAGGTGTTTTTGCAACTGCTTTATTGGGTACTCTATTTAGAATGTAAGCTGCTGTTTTTAATGCTTCTCCTCAGAAGGACTCAGGTAAGGTAGAATGAGCAATCATGCTCCTTACCATATCCTTAAGAGTTCTGTTTTGTCTTTCAGCTACACCATTCATACTAGGTGATCCTGGCATGGTGTACTGTGGGACAATACCACATTCCTCTAGGAATTTGGCAAATGGTCCTGGACATTGTTCGCCTGAGCCATCATATCTACCATAGTACTCACCACCACGATCAGATCTAACGTTTTTAATCCTTTTGTTGAGTTGATTCTCAACTTCAGCTTTATAAGTTTTGAACAAGTCCAAAGATTGAGATTTCTCATGAATGAGATATAGGTACCCATAACGTGAGTAATCGTCTATAAATGTTATGAAATATTGTTGACCATTCCATGATGCCGTAGGGAATGGCCCACAAATATCTGTATGAATTAATTCTAAGACGTCTGAAGATCTGTTAGCACCCAATCTCTTGATTTTGGTCTGTTTTCCCTTGATGCAATCGACACAAACATCAAAGTCTGTGAAGTCAAGGGACTTTAACATATCATCAGACACAAGGCGTTCAATTCTAACTTTTGAGATATGACCTAAGCGCCTATGCCATAATGATGTTGAATTTTCCTTATTTAATTTGCGTTTAATACCACGTGATTCCACATGTAAGGTTTCATTATAGGATACAACTGTTTCTAGCAAATAAAGGTTGTCATAAGTATTTAAATAACCAGTTCCAATAACATTTGAATTTAAAGACAAATTAAATTGATTGTTTCCGAATGAACAATAATATCCAAATTTGTCCAACGAAGAAACAGAAACTAAATTCCGTCTAAATGACGGTACAACAAAAGTGTCTTTTAAATCCAAATAAAAACCAATTCCTAATAACAACCTAAAATGCCCAATTGCTTCCACTTCTACCGATTTTCCATCGCCCACAAAGATGTGTCTTTCACCATCACTTGGCTTTCGGTAACTCAGGCAACCCTGCATAGAAACACTTATGTGAGTAGTAGCACCAGAATCTATCCACCAAGTGTTTCTAGGTACTGAAGCTAAATTAATCTCAGAACAGACCAAATTAAGAATTATACTTTTCTTTACACGCCAAGCATGATAATTGGTACAATCTTTCTTTACGTGTCTAGACTTATTACAAAAGAAACAACTCTCCGTAGCTTGTTGTTGTTTCTTTTGAGCTGGACCCTTAGCAGCTTCATTCTGATATTTTCTTTTCTTGCCCTTGTCCTTAGGGGCATTGGCCAAATGAGCACTTTCAGACTTATCACGCTTCAACCTTTCTTCCTCTTGCACATAATGAGAAATGAGCTCATTTAGGGTCCATTTCTCTTTTTGACAGTTATAACTAATTTTAAATTGGTTAAACTGTGCAGGAAGCGATACCAGAACCATAAGAACAAGCAATTCCTCAGAAAGCTCGATCTTAAGTGCCTTAAGTTTTGAAGCAGTATGAAACATCTCCATAATGTACTCCCTTACGTTTCCTTGACCTTTATACTTCATAGACATCAAAGAAGTCAGAAGTGATGTCATCTCAACCTTATCGTTTTTAGCAAAACGTTTCTCAATTTCATCAAAGAAACCTTTGGCCTGAGTAATCTCTTCAAATTCTGTGCCCCTAAAGGCTTCTGGAATGCTGTGTTTCATGATCATTAGACTCATGCGATTTGAACGATCCCACCTCTCAAACTCTCTCTTAATATCAGGGGTGCTTTCCGCAGTGAGAGATGCATGTTGTTCTTCCCTTAGTGCAAGGTCTATATCCATACAGCCAAGCACTATAAGTAAGTGCCTTTTCCATTCCTTAAAATTAGTTCCATTAAGCATGGGTATAGAATTTATATTAGCAGATATTATAGCAGCAGAAGATAAATTAGCTAAATAGAGAACAAAAACAAGCTTAAATCAATATTCATAAGTAAACAATAAATTCAATATAATGGCTAATCCCATCTCAAGATACCAAACACTACATTAATATATTAACAGTAAACGGTTAACAAATATCCTTTAAATTGAGCTAATATTCAACTGAATACAGAAAAGAGTTGTGTGAGGTATGAATTTGTGTTAAAATTTCAAACCTCTTAGGACATTTTGCCCTCCTTTGACCCCGTCAAAGCTTCAAGCATTCAACAAACTTCAAATCTTTTGGGGCCTTGATGATCCTTAAATCTCGTTTATGGGTTGTCTTCTAATTTATATTAAATTTAATTTATCGTGGACGAACTTTGATTTATATTTATTTTGAATTAAATTTTAATATATTTTAATTTTCAATTTATTATGTTTTATAATTACAGTCCATCGAATATATATCACTTATGATATATGCGTAAGTTTCTTTATGTATGTATATATTCTCAGGCACATTGTTTTAGGGTAAAAATTCTCCGTAAATACATGCATTGCTTTTAAATCTACGTATAAAATACGATACAAAATAATGAATTTAAATGAAAAATCAAGTATTTTATCTACCTGTACCGAGGCTTCAGCCTTTCAATTATAAAAGGAAACATGAACTGAAATACTGAAGAAGTTTCAGAAGCCATTAATGGCGGCCAGGTGTTTGGTAGAGAAAGAAGACGAAGTAGAAAATGGTGGCACATAAAATTAATATCACCCCCTTATGAGCTGTTTTCTACCTTCATTTATCCTTGAAAATGATGTTTCAAACAGGTCATCAATTTTTTATTTATTTTCTTTTTCCAACTTGGATTTGATTTCTTCCATAGGAGCCACGAATCTTTTCTACTAACCCCAATATATCTACACTATTTTAGAAATATTAGTTTAAAATTAAATTAAATTGAATTTTATTTTATTTATTCAAAAAATAGGTAAATTAGTCTTAAAACAAACTAACCATTCTATTAAAAATTGTCTATTTTTACTACTAAAAATTGATTCATGTACATAGTATAAGCAATCGTGAATCTAGAAAATTTTTTAGGGGGTCAGAATTGAATTATAAAATTGTTAGAGAATTGAATTATAAAATTTTTAGAGGTCAAAATATAATTTTATCATGTTATAATTTTTTATTACATTGTTTTTTTAAGTGACTTAACATATTTTTTTTTCATATTTGGGAGCTAAAGTGCAATTTGATAATATATTAATTTATAATTTAAACATTTCTTAAGGCAGTACATAGTAATTTTCCCTTGAGGGGAGAGGAATGCCCTACTTGCCCCCTTTAAATTCCCCCTTGAGCATTATGTACTTGTGGCACATCATATGTAATTGTCTGATTATTTTATTATGTCAGTTTTTAACAATAGAAACGGATAAATTTTTTAAGAAAAATGATTAATTTACTCTTTGATCTAATGTACTTAATAATATTCGAACCGAAATTGTTATTTAATTATATTTAGGAAAGAAGTCCACTCCATTTCTTCCGACCAACTATTAATTATTTTTTACAATTTTAGTGAAATTAAATAAAAATAAGAACTTTTAATTAAAATATTATTTTAATAAAATATTTAAATTATATATATAATTTATTAAATCATATTTTTATAATAAAATAATGATTAATAAATAAATTTAAATTCATAAAATTTATTAAAAATATTAAAATCTCACTAATTAATATTTTTATAAATATATATAATAAAAATTTATGTAACCATCGGTTCAATCAATTTATATTGACTCATATTTTCAACTCGATTTCTTAATTAATTTTTGATCTGAATAGTTGAGTAGAGTTTGGATAACCATGCCTAACTACAATGATCCATAGTCACCTGCTGTGAAAGTCATCTAGTTTAATGGAAGCTCTTTTTTTTTTTTTAACAAAATAATAATAATGGAAGCTTTTTTATGCGCGTGTATTTAATGCTTGAGGAGTTTCACAATAATGGAGTCTTGCTAAGAAAGTGCTGCTCCAATATTTAAACTGCAGTGCCAAAAATATTTTTAAAAAAAATTCATTTTACGAAGGCTATTTAAATAAATATTTTGATCTAGAAATTATACCATATTTCTTTGGTAGCATGCCATACTAAACAAAGATACAACACAAAAGGAAACTCAAAGTCAACAACTGCTTTTTTTCTGACACCGAAATTATGTTTGAAGGAGAAAGTCAAACTGAAAAAAGCACACCTCCCAAACACAAAGCCCTACTCATTGCTCTTCGTTTTCCATAATCCATGAGGCCCCATCTAAGTAATTACCCCAAAACAACTCCCCCTACTCATCTGTAAAAATATTTAGTTAAATTTCATTTTGCTTATTCTACTTAAAATAATGAAATAATTAAATAGTGTATAATAAAAATAAAATAAATAAATATATAAAATTTAATCTATTTCTTTTTTAATAGAAAAAACAAAATCCAAACCAACTTTTAATACAACAAAAAACTTCCGTTATATTTTTACCTCAATCATTCCCTCATAGCTGCCTCTCCCTTTAAGCCACTTCATCTCTTCCAATATTTCCTTAAATTTTCTCTTTTCAGTAACCGTTGACTTGTTACACTCTGTGTCACCGTATAAAAAGAGACCGTTTTCCGATGGTGGTTTTACTGTGTTAAAGTATAATGATGGCAAAAGAACGTTGACTTTTTTTGTTGTTGGTAGCATTGCAAAACACATGAGCTGTGGAGTATGTGATTGGGTGGGGGGGGGGGGAATATGGGCCAAATTATCCCTATTGCATATTGAATGAAGGTTGACGATCCAAATTAATTAAAAGTGAGGAGAAGAAGCATGTGATTTCTTCTATTTGTTTCGGTGGGCTTCTCATTAATGTTAATTTCCTTCACTGTCTGTTCTTCGACAGTGATCATGTGGGTAGTTGAAGGTTAGCCAATTGCTTGGGATTTAAATTTGCCACATTTACCATTTATGATTTTGAATTACAACCATAAATGAACATTAACACATAAATATATAGATTCACATCTAAAAATATCAAATTTAATTTTAGTATTTAAGTTAATAATTGAATTAATTTAAGGAAAATTATTTAAATAATATACATTCATTTCTACTTAACACCAATTACCATATATATCATGTTAATGCACTATACCTTAATATTAAAAGTCAAACTTACATAGAACCCTGTATAATGGCATGATGATTAAAGGTGTTTATTGCTCTAAGTATGGCTTGGGTTTAAGTCACGCTAATTGTATTAATTGTTTGGGCTAAAGAAACTTATATAAATTTTGCAAATCAAATAAACATGTTTTCATTTTAAAATACCATAAAAACAATTTTAAAATTTCCATAAATCAGGTTAACACAAAAGAAATAAATTATATTGATAATTAAAAGAAGCCCATATATATTACAAGGTACAAAAATATATATATTGAAACTTTCTAATGTAATTATATTATATTTATAAGTGCACATTTTGAAATTACACCATGTGTCACTTAATAAATACATTTTATTAATTTAAAAATAAATAAATAAATATTTTTTTATTATTTATATAATTTAATTTATTATAATAATACGAGGTTAAAAAAAAAATAAATAGCCATATCCATATTACAGCTTTTTAAAGCGTGCCACTTTTTATTTGAAGCACTTACTAATAATTTAGGTAATTATTCTTTTACTCATTATCTTTTATTTTTTAAAATTATCTTTTAATGTTATAATATTAAAATTAATAAATATTAAATTGTTAAGCTTAAAATATTTATTTAAAAAATGACACGTAGGTTAAATTTATATTTTTCAAATATGATAAGAATTAAATACATTCATTGATTAAAATAAAGTAAAGATAAATATATAATTACAAATAATCGAATATTAATAATTTTAGGATAAATTTTAAAATTATAAATGAATTTTGATTTAATGTGCAATCAAATTTAATTTGGTGCAATTATACACGTAAAACTCTAATTGTGCTTCAAATCTGTACTTGAAATTTTAATTTTGATTTAATCATGCACACTTAAAGAAATAAATACATCAATTTATTTTTATATTGGATAAATATAATTATTTATGTATGCAATATATAAACATAAAATGATGTTATATCAATAATTTTGTTAATAATTTATAAGAATTTGATAAAATCAAAATTTCATATATAAAATTACACAAAATCAAAGTTCATGTATACAATTACAAATTAAACAATAATTAATGTATAATTTTAAAATTTATCTCATAATTTTAACATTAAAACAAATTAATTTAACAATATATAAATAACCTGAAAGGGTTTATTAATAATATTATTTAAATTATAATATATTAATATTCATGATGAATTTTGTATTATTTTAATATTAAATATTTTAATACTATTTTAATATTAAATAAATTTAAACTTAAATAACATTAATATAACTGATTCCAACTTAAATATTTTTAAAAATATTTTATAATTATATTACTTTTTCAATTTTATTAATAATTTGTTTGAAGAAATTCATTGAAAATTTAAAACAAAAGCTGATATTATAAAAAATTATAAATTTAATATACACAGGAATTACAAACTAGTTTAGTCTATAGACTTAAAAGAACTTCAAATTTAAGTGCTTTATTTTCTACAACCTAAAATTGTTAATTTACAAACTAGTTTAGTCTATAAACTTATTTTTCATGCCCATTTTATAGTTTATGTTAAGAATTCGGGATTGTCCCTCTCAACAATATCGTTTTCAAAGTTCAAATCTGAATCCTTCCTTTTGAGAACGCAATGTACTTTACCATTATACCCAATCATTTGTTGATATGTTACTTTAATTATTGATAATATTAATTGACTGAATCTTAGATCGATTGGCATCGATATTCCTGCCAATGCAAAATGACGTTAATTTGAGTGCGTTAAAACGCATTTATCCTCTGTTTACTAATACTTTCAGTAATAAAATTAAAATGTTGTAACTAAAATTAATAAACTTTTAATTTTTAACTATTTAAACACAACAACTAAATCTGAAAAAGGCTCGGTGCTCGTGATTTTCTCGTGCCCCTTCGAACCCCCAAATTCTCCTTTATCTGAGATTCTCGGTGCTCGTGATTTTCTCGTGTCCATCGGAATTCTCTATGTACCGCAAAGTTGCGTGGATAAACAAAAGACAAGACTCCTATGGTAAACGAAGATGCCGAAACATAGCAGCAGTGGACGATATATATGTAGATCAGCAAGAGCAACATGTGGAAACATCTTTACATGGCTGTGTATGTATTTAAATATATATATATATAAACTTGGAACTAAAATCGGTTCGGAGTGAATGATTTAGTACGAGGGAAGGCGAGGAGCTCGTGGCCGAACTGGGGTCTTTGATGGGCTGACCCTGTTCATACACAACACCCGAGGTTTTCACTTAGAAGGCGACAGATATATATACTTTAATCAATAATTGGATAGAGAATACGGTGAGAAAAAATGAAAACAGAGAGAATATATCATTTAGACAACTGATGGGAGAATCGGGAATCTGACCTTATGGGCAATGATCCCAGAAACACACCACTACAGTTGAGAGCGGCAATCGCACTTTCAGCCTGCATGAGAGAACTCAATCTTTAGTTCATCAACACTGAGGTAACCCCATCTCGGGATGACGAGTGGGCATAAAATATCAATTCCAAAGTTTAAACCCGTGTTGAAACACTGATAACTTTTCCAACAAGCAAAAGAGAAGAACAAAATCCACAGCTCCGAGGAGTGTTATCTTTGCAGTAGGTAAAATTACATATAGACAAATTAGTCCTTGTCCGTTAAACTAAAGAACAAATTGATTCTTTTTGTTAAAATATACATTCATTTGTATAGTTAAAACTGACTTAACTGACAGAATAATTAAAAAATAACACACGGCATGCCACATATAACTTATATTGATGTACATGTATCAGTTTTTAACAGTAGAAATGAAAAGAAAAAAAACAAAAAGACCAGTTTGCTCTTTGATCTAACGTACAGTCTAATTTGTCCATTTTTTTAGTAGGGGAGCAAAATGCAATCCAACTCCTAGTATAATGACCTCCATGATACTTTTACCCTATGCAGTACCACCTACTATACTAGAATTCAACAGTTAAATTGAGTTTTTTGCTTTCGAATTTAATCCACGAAAACAGAAACCACAGCTCCAAAGAGAATGCACTCTTCCAAAGGGGAATACTGACCGGCTAGCCAAAATTTTCAGGTCTAAAAGCTCATGCACTCGTATACCTCATTAAAGCCTTGATAAACAAGGGAAAAGTTGTTCAGTCACATTGCATGAATGAAGAGGAAAAAAACAATTACCATTACAAACTCAACGAAAGCAATGCGAGTTGAATGCTGATAGTCCCCAAGCAACCTCAGCCGATAAACCTGCATCAGACAAGTACTCCCTTTAAATGCATCCCGATAGGTTTTGTCATAATAAATAGTAAAAACAGAACACCAGAGTTAAACAAACCTCCCCACAGACTGCTTCGAAAAAGAGTTTAACATCAGCTTGAGTAACCTGCAGTACGTAAAATCATATAATAAAATATTTAAAGGGTTATTTGCAACCGCGATCGTTTTTATATTCAACATTATAAAATGCAAAAAAGCTTCTCACCGTCTTGTCAATGTTTGTACAGTAGATAGTTCTCGCACACATTTGACGCTCATCCTCATTCTGAAATCCAAATAACAAATGCTTTAACAGGCTGAATACATAAAGAAAATGTATCAACAAGTTCCAGTATAATAAATTTACAACAATCAGCCTCACCCTTGGCAAAAATGTTGGGTTAACCGGTGCGATAGCTGTTTTTGAAGGCAGCACCTTAACTGGATAAAATCCGAGCATAGTCCCTGCCAGGTTCAGTGCAGCTTGCGCACCTTCTGCACGGTAAAGAATGTAAAAATCACGTTTATCCGCTAAAGAATGAAACAAATAACCATGGTTGAACATCACCTTCATCAATGAACTCGATAAAAGCAAAACGAAGTACAGAGTTAGGATCACCACATATGCGACAATCAACCACCTTCATAAGAAAAAAGTACATTCAGATAGGTTGTTTTCGATAAAACTGCAAAGACGAGCAATGAAAAAAACATCACCTGCCCACAACTCACAAATAAACCGGCAAGCTGCTCCTCCGTGACCTGCATCCCAACAAGAGATGACAAAACCGAAACAGAAGAATTTGACTGCGGCATACAAACAAAGCTGAAAATGCTGAATATATAAACATACCTGGTGGTCGATATCAGACACATAAACAGTCCTACGTATAACCTCTTCTCTTTGAGCTATACTTGTCCTGCTGTTCGATTTCCGTTTCCCTTGACCGAAAATTTTCTTCTGAGAAAAACAAAATGAATGAACAACACCCATGATATCATACAGAATTTCGCTAATACTGGAATTTAAGCTTTCGTACGGTTTAAAATGTACATAACATAAAAGGATAATCTCCACTCAACCAAATTTGTTCAATTAAATCCCATTTCATCATCTCCATTATTGAGAAAACAGATGCACAATGTAGTTACTGCACATTGGATATAGGGTGAGACCATCACACAAACTCGAATAATTTGGTTTTTTTGAGTTATCAGCCAAAAAAACCCTAAAATAAGAACCAGCCCTACCAAGCATAAGACCAAAACAGCAATAATACTCACAAAGCATATCAATTTCCTTATACAAAATGTACACTAAGCATCAATGAAAATAACCGGGGTTTTTGGTGTCATACCCTTTTACCACCACCATTGCAATTAGCATTACCATTCCTTGAGATGTTGTTATTGTTGTTTTGTAAAGCAATATTGTTAGTGTGAAACCCACCATTGAGTCCACTGTTAACAAGCGAGTGAGGTACAAACTCTTCAGCCATGGGGTTAAGCTTAGAGAACAGTTCTTGTAACTCTCTCATATCTCTTTTGAAACTATCCCCAAGCTCATCTTTACCACCACCACCGTTGGTTCCACCGATCTTGTTGTACAACCCTTGGTCGTCGTCGTGTAAGCTCAGATCGGTTGTTGACCGAAGCTTTGACTGATCTTGGTCGTTTGACGTCAGTGTTGCAGCCGCCGTGTCTTGATTCGAAGCATTCTCAACAACAGCCATGGCCTGATGATTAGATTAGATTATCCCTATTATTTAAAAAAAAAAAGCTCCCTTTTTTAGCAACTGATCAACAACAAAAATAAAAACCCAGAATCTATAAACCCAAACAAAGAAATTTTAAAAGAAAAAAATACAGTTTTGAAATGTTGGATATAATTATATAAGAATCTGTTTCAAAAACTAAGATAAAGCTACAATATCCATTGATGAAAAAAGAAGAAGCTAGAAACCCACCTCGAGATCACCGCGAAGAAGACGAAATTGAAATGAATTAGCAGCTAAATAAAACAAAGTCTGATAGTCAAGAAAAGGAAATTTAAGCCTTCGTTAAATTGATAACGAAAAAAGGACATGACTTTTTCTAATCGGTATAATAACATATTTAATTTTTAATACTTACATATTCTATCAATTTGATCCTAATTTTAAATAACTCGATAAAGTTAATCTTCGCATTTAAGAATTCTATTAATTTGATCCTCAAACTTACTAACTGAAGCTTTTAGCTTTTAAAACAGAGATATTCCACGTCTATAAATTTGTAAAACTTAAAACAAAAAAAAACTTCTTCAATTGTGCAAATATAACATGTAATAAATAACACGTGCAAATATATTATTTTTTAAGAACATCAATGTTGCAATTCTTCTTTATGGATGATATAGCAAACAAAATAAAATCAATTAACAACAAAAAAATTGTATTTTTTCCGGTTTTTCCAACAGCGAAAAACCTATCTTTGAGCTATGGATTAAATTTAGTAACCATTAAATAGAAGAAAAAGTAGAAATTTAAGTAACCCAGAAATTCAAATCTCCATATAGCTCAATTCTCAATAAACCCCGTAAAGTATGTTATATTTTTACAATTGGATATGTTTTTTTTTCTTTTTCAAGTTTTGAAATGCCTCTATTGTCAAAGCTTTGGCTAAAAAGTGTGACAATCAAATTAATAAAGTTTGTAAATGTGAAGGGTTAAATTTATTAAATTATTTAGAATTAGGATCAAATTAATAGAATATATAAGTATTGATGATTAAATGTGTTATTATACCGGTTAAAAAAATGACATGTCAGTATTTACGTTATCAATTTAACGACGAGTGACCAAAATAGGAACGAATACAAAGTTTAGTGCCTAAATTGAAAAATTTTAAGTTGAGTGACCAAAACAAGAACATGGAAATAGTTGGGTGACCATTTGTATGGTTTGTCCAAAAAGTTTGCAAGATCTCTGGTAAGAAGTTGCATTAAAAATAGCAGACATTCTAGCTCCTTGTAATGAACCCAATCATTCTTCCCATGATTGCGATTGAAAATTTGGATGTGATTATAATTGAAAATTTTGAAGTAATAATGATTGAATTTTTTTTCAAGAAAATCCCAAAATCTTTAAAACTAGAACGAATTACTATAGGAATAATCGATCATTTTCTTTGTACTTATTTTACAATAAAACGTTAGAATAAAAGTTAAAAACATTCCAAAGCCCCTGCCGGCCGATAGGGACAAAGTAAGAGATCTTTAAACATGGGGATGATCTGAAATTTCTCTCAATAACTCAGATCAACGCCAATTTTCTTTCCTTTTTTTCCCATTTCTCCCATGGCTATGTTGTGGAGCTCCATTTTGCTTGTTCTTTTCATCTCTTTTTTTTTTTGCTTCAGTCAGTCTTGCTGAGATCCGTTTCACGGAGATCCGATCCAATGACCGCTACTCTGTAATCCCCTTAGACGAGTTCCAGTTCACTCACAACGGCCGTCTCGAACTCAGGGTCTCTCAAGTTACCATCTCGAACCAGATTCCATACTATTACTTGGACAAAGTCGGATTCTTCGTCTGCACACGTTACACATGGGCGTTATTGCTTCAACAACAACTCGCCGACGGGAAAGTCGTTTGTGCTCTCTCTTCCCCTTACGTCAGGGTCATCTCCGACTTAAGGTCTCTCAAAGTGAAATTGAGCTTCAACACCGTTTTCCCAGTACGCTACGCGGACCACTACATCCTAGCCTTCAGTAACTGTCTTGATCAAGTCAATGTATCGATGACTGTCCAATCCGCGATGTACAATCTCGAAGGAAATCAAAACCGTCGGGATTATCTCTCCGCCAACCAAGCAATTCTCCCTAGCCTTTACTTCCTTTTGTCCCTCTTTTATTTCACACTCGCAGGGATTTGGCTTTACTTGCTGTACAAGAAACCTCTCTCTGTTTCTAGAACCCATTTCATTATGCTGGCTGTCATCCTTTTAAAAGCTTGCAACCTCGTATTTGAAGCGGAGGTTAAATATTGCATCAAACGAACCGGAACTGGCTATGGTTGGGATCTTTGGTTTTCCATTTTCAGTATCTTGAAAGTGACCACGTTGATCATTTTGATTGGCCAAGGCTGGTCGCTTTTGAAACCTTACTTGCAGGACAAGGAAAAGAAGGTTTTGTTGATAGTGATTCCATTTCAGGTAGTTGTTGCTAACATTGCCCAAGTTTTCATAGATAAGACCCCACTTTTCAGTCCATATAGGGTTGTATGTAAGCAAATTGTTTTGCTTGTTGATGTTATTTGTTATTGCGTGGTGTTGTTACCGATTGTTTGGTCGATTGAGAAGTTGCGTGAGGTGGCTCAGACGGACGAGAAAGCTGCGGTGAAATTGAAGATGTTGACCCTGTTTAGGCAGTATTACATTATGGTCATTTGTTATATTTACTTCCCTCGTATTATGGTTTATACTTTGGAGGCGACAAATACTGTGTATAAACATTCATAGAGCAGTGTTTTAGTTGGGGAGCTGGCCACACTCGCCTTTTATGTGTATACTGGGTATGAATTCAAGTCAGAGGCAGATAACTTGTATTTTCCAATCGATGATGAAGAGGAAGAGGGTGACTCAGAGCAGTTGAAGCTTTGAGATGAGGAAAAAAATGGGCAATGATTGAAGAAAACGAATACATGAGTCCTTGTACTTTTCAAATTTTAAACTTGAATCAAACAATAGCAGATAAATTGGTTTGGTTAAATTTAAATACTAGTCTTGTACTATTCTTACAATTTAGATTATTCTAAATCCCTATGCTTTTCGAATTTTGAATTATTCTCCAATTGAATTATTCTAAATCTCTATATTTTTCGAATTTTGAAATTTCAGTCTTGACAAAATTACAGTCATTAATCCATCAATTAAATTTTCAGTGAGTAATGTGTGAAAATAGTAAGCTGACAATTGACATGGCATTACTTATATGATAATATGGTTGTTGCATCAAATTTGAGAAATAATAGAACTTATTAACTTAATGAATTTAAGGGACATATATATATATTAATTATGCTTATACTTATAATTATGACCGGTGTTGCAATCATTTTTTATAAATTATTATTATAATTTATAAATTTATTTCAGCATCGTTTATTTACTTATTAATACATAAATTGCAGCCAAATAAACCAAACAAGTTAATCTTACATTCTGTTAACTAAACGTCTAAATCTTACTTTCCAACCAAATAAACCAAATAAGGTAATCTCACATTCCACTCATAATTTTATATTCTGATAATTCTATTATGGAATATAATGTAAGATTCAGTGAACCAAAAAAACCTTAACAATTATCGTTTGGTAAGAATAAAAATTTAAAATTTTCAAAAAACATAAAGATTAAAAATGATTAAATTAAAGTATAATAACTAAATACACAATTTTCACAAAGTATAGGACTGATAGCAACATTTAAAAAAAAAATCTCTAATAGAAATATTTGGTGAGAGAAATAATTGCTGCGTTTAAAAAAAAAAAAAAAAAAAAAAAAAAAGGAGTAAGCAGCAAGAGATTAGTGGAAACTCCACCATCCTTGCAAAATTTGGAAATTTAGGATTAATCGATCCCTTTTGTACTTATTTTAGATTAAACTTCTACATTTCCTAATAAACGAGCGCCAACTAGAGGTGTGCATGGGCCGGGCTACCCGGCCTGGCCCGAAGGCCCGCTCGAAATGTGGGAGGGTTTGGGCAAAAATATAGGCTCGAAAAATGGGCTTGGAAAAAAAAAAAGGCCCGTTTAAAAAATGGCCGGGCCTCGGGTAAGATATTTTTAGCCCGAGCCCGGCCCGGCCCGGCCCGAACTCACTAAAGGACAAAAAAAATCTGCATATTTTTTTTTAATATTATTTTCTTGTTGATTTCTCCATATTTTGCTACTATTTTACTATTATGTTGCTATTATTTTGTTGTTATTATTTGGATATTGTATAAATTTTATTTTATTGTTAATTTTCTTATTATTTTAAAGGCATTTGTTAATTTTTTTATTATTTTAGAAGCATTTGCTTGTTAAGTTGCATTTATCTTAATGTTATTTAAGTTTACATATTTTTTAAAATTTATTTTCAATTTGTTGGGAAATATTTATTTTGATATTTTTAGTATTTTTGATGTATTATATATTTAAAAATTAATATAAAAATTATCTGGTGGTGGTAGAAATTTGGCCAGTTTTAGTATTTTTATCCGGGTCGGGCTTGGGCAAAATTTTAGGCCCATTTTTTGGGCTCGGCCCGGACCGAGCCCAATAAATGGGCATATTTTTTAGTTGAGCCCGACCCGAACCCGGCCCGGCCGGCCCATGAACACCTCTAGCGCCAACCAAAGCCCCGGCCGAAATGTGTTGGTCGAGGAGTTGGCCACACTCCCCTTTTGTGTTTATTGGGTATGAATTCAAGCCGAAGGTGGATAATTAGTATTTTCCGATTGATCATGAAGAGAAAGAGGTCGATTTAGAGCAGTTGAAGTTTCGAGACAAGGGAAAAAATGGGCAATGATTGAAGAAAATGAAGAGCAAATCGAATGTTAAGAAAAATGGTAAAAGTAACATGGAGAACTTTGTATTAGGAGTCAAATTGTATTTTGTCCTTTTATTAAAAATGGTAAATTAGTTAATGTACGTTAGATAAAAGAGTAAATTAGTCCTTTTATTAAAAACTAGTCCACTTATATCAAGATGAGATACACGTGGCACATCAAGTGTAATTGCCTAGTTATTCTGCCAATCATACCAATTTTTAACAGTAGTAATAGATTATTTTTTTTTATGAAAAAGAACTAATGTGCTCTTTAATCTAATGTATAATGATTAATTTACCTTTTATTTTAATAAATGAGCAAAATGCAATCTAACTTCTAATGCAAAAATCTCCATGATACTTTTACCTATGAAAAATCTATGATAATTCATGCTTGCTCTTATGCAAGATAATATTAAAGCTTAAATGCGCTTTTCGTGAACTTGATAGCTTGTGTAGGTAAATAAACAAATTATGCTACATTTTTTTATTGAAGCTCTGTGTTTATTTAATTACCACTACATTAGTTAGGGTAAAAGTATCATGGAGATTTTTATATTAAGAGTCAAATTGTATTTTATTTTTTATTTAAAAATTAAGTAAATTAGTCCTTGTATATTAAATTAAAGAGCAAATGGGTCTTTTCTATTAATAATCTCATCCATTTGTACTAATAAAAATTGGTATGGGTGATGGAATAACTAAGCAGTGACACGTGGCTTGCCACATATACATTATGCGTATATACAAAGATCATTTTGTAATAGTAAAAATGGATAGAATTTTGCCTATTTTTAAAAAATCATTGTAACTAATTAATTTTATCTTTCATTCCAAAGAAAACTCATAATTGTTTTTATCATTTTTTTACCCAAACGAAGAACAATCAATTAATTTACTTTTCATTTACTTTTAGCTTAGCATAAAAAATTTGAGATTATATAATTAAAAGAAATTTAAGTTTTTTAGATAATTATTAAATATGAGCTATTTAAGTTGATTTCGTTAAAAGATAATCCGGAAATATAAAATAAACTTTTAAAATTTAAAAAGAGATTAAATTAATTGATTTTAATATTATAGTAACAAATGGGTTGACATTATCAATGGATACAAAATTTTCAACAATTTATTCAATTTATTTTGATTTTTTTGAAATTTAAAATTTCAATATTAGAAAAAAAATTTAAAAATTTCGGCAATGGGATAAACAAGTAAAATTTAACAATTTTTATGTATTATTTTAGTTTCTACCGCTTTTTCACATTCATCTTTGATTTTTTACTCTAATCAATACTTTAAAAGATTTTTTTTTTTTGGTAACCAATATGAAAACGACCTAAAAGTTGGGTGACTAAAATGAAAGCATCAAGTTTGGTGACCAAATTGCAAAGACTTTATTTTAGGTAACCAAAATAAAAACACTCTAAAAATTGAGTGAACAACTATATAGTTTACTTAAATTAGTGGAAACTCGACCCATGCTTGTAAAATTTGGAGCTTTAGGAGTAATCGATCCTTTTGTACCTATTTTTTGCAATTCCAAACAAACAAACGCCAATATGAAAGTTTAATGTTCCAAATTGAAGGCAATCGAAGCCCCGGCCGGCCGATATGAACAAAGCATGGATGACAAATCAAAACGAAGATATTTCTCTATTTAGTTCTCAAATTTCTCTCGGCTCAATGCCAAAAGTTCTTTTTCCATTTCTCCAATGGGGAAGATGTGCCGCTCCTTTTTGCTTTTTCTTTTGATCTCTCTTTTCGTTTCTTTTGGTTTCGCTGAAATCCGTTTCACAAAGATCCGATCCAATGACCGTCCCATAATCCCCTTCGATGAGTTCTGGTTCACTCACAATGGCCGTCTCGAACTCAACGTCTCTCAGATCACTCTCTCAGACAATAACCCGAACCTCAACTTCAACAACGTCGGATTCTTCCTTTGCACACGCGACGCGTGGCTCCATGTGCTTCAACAACTTGCTGACGCCGAAATCTCGTGCGTTCTCCATTCCAGTCTCGTCAAAATCGTCTCCAACTTCAAGACTCTCAATGGGAAATCGAGCTTTGACTCCATTCTCCAAGTAAAAAATGCCGACCGGTACACTTTACTCTTCGCTAATTGTCTTAGTCAAGTCAAAGTATCAATGACCGTCCGATCGGCAATGTACAATCTTGAGGGAAATCAAAACCGTCGCGATTACCTCTCCGCTGACGAAACATTTCTCCCTAAGCTTTACTTCCTTTTGTCCCTCGTTTATTTCACCCTGGCAGAGATTTGGATTTACGTGCTTTACAACAAACGTCTCACTATTTTCCGAATCCACTTCTTTATGCTAATTGTTGTCGTTTTAAAAGCTTTGAATCTCGTATCCAAAGCAGAGGACACGTTATATATCCAACAAACCGGGACTGCTCACGGTTGGGACGTTCCGTTTTACATATTCAGTTCCTTGAAAGGGATCATGCTTTTTACGCTCATCATTTTGATCGGCACCGGTTGGTCGCTTTTGAAACCTTACTTGCAAGACAAGGAAAAGATGGTTTTAACGATTGTTATTCCACTTCAAGTTGTGGCTAACATTGCCCTAGTTATAATCGACGAGACCTCTCCTTTCAGTCCATATAGGGTCACATGGAAGTCACTATTTTTGCTTGTCGATGTTATTTGTTGTTGCGCCATGTTGTTGCCAATTGTTTGGTCAATTAAGAACCTGCGCGAGGCGGCTCAGACGGATGGGAAAGCTGCAGTGAATTTGATGAAGTTGACGTTGTTTAAGCAGTATTACGTTATGGTGATCTGTTATATTTACTTGACTCGTGTTGCGGTTTATGGTTTGGAGACGATTACTTGGGGTAAGTATCCGTGGAGCAGTGTGCTGGTCGGGGAGTTGGCTACGCTCGTGTTTTATGTGTTTACTGGATATAAATTCAAGCCAGAGACTTATAACCCGTATTTTGCTATCGATGATGAAGAGGAAGAGGAAGAGGAAGAGGCTGATGATGTAGAGCAGTCGAAACTTCATGATGAGGAAAAGTTTGGGCAATGATTGAAGAAAATGTAGAGCAAATCAAACTGGGAAATTAGGTGAAACCCATAACTCTGTTAAGAAAAAATGTATGATAATCCACGCTTGTTTTCACTATCATCACAAGTTAAAATAGATATTAACTCTTGAAAATTAAAATTTATTAGATCATGTACTTTGTGTGTTGTAGATTTATTACTGTATTTTCAATTTTAGTCTATATATTTTTCAAATTAAACAATTTTAGTCCCTATTCTTTTTTAATTTTGTAATTTTAATCCTAACTAAATAGTGGTAGTTAAATTTGTTTGGTTAAATTCTATTATAAATTTTGTATTATACGTAAAGTTTGAGATTTAGTCCATATTTTTCAATTAGATCACTTTTAGTCACTATATTTTTTTTAATTTCAAAATTTCAGTTTTAATGTAAACGACCGTTATTAAATTTATTAATTGATTTCTTTATGAGTAATATGTGGAGATAGCAAGCTAACATGATGTTACACATGCAATAATATGTTTAACGTATCAAATTTTAAAAATAACAAAATTTAATGAATTTAATAGCTACAATTTAATTAGGACTAAAATTTTAAAATTTTAAAAGTATAAGGACTAAAAATAACTAATTAAAATATAAGTACTAAATCCACCATTTATATACAGAATCTAATAGGAGAATTTGCTGCTTCTTTTTTTCCTATCTCTAATCTTATCGCAAGGTTTTTTAGACAGCACAAGATGCTTTCATTGCCAAACAAATATACCCAATGAAGCTTTTTACTTTTTTCGTTGTACCATTTCTTCTATATAAAGTGCCTTTTCAATTCCTTAATTATAAAATTGAACTAAAAAAATTATATATCTTTTCTCATTTAATTTTAAATTTTTTAACGAAAAATATATCTAACCTATTTATTTATCTCATGAAAATCTTCATTTTCATTTTACATATCTGTCGTATTTAGATTTTATTTGATTATATTGGATGACAATTTAACTTGTAAATTTAGATCTCCGATCCAAAATTTGTGAATTCAGATCTTGTAAATTTGGATATTAAAATTATTATCCATTGTGGATAGACTCTCTCGAATATCTATTATCCTCGAATTCAATTTCGTATAAGAGATTACAAAATATTTAAAATTTTACTTCCAACATGGCTTTGACAATAAAATCATACTTCAACCATTAAAACTAATCTTCAAATTTAATTAAAATTTACACAAACTAATAAATTACATATAAATATCAATAAAAATATTTAATAAATTTAAATATTAAATATAATAATAAATAATAAATTTAAATATGTTTAAAATTTTAGCATAAAATATATATTTTATTTAACGTATTATTCTCTTAAATCTTTATTCTTTTGTATTTGTAAGCCTAACATAACAATGTGATGAAATCATCAAAATTTATAGATTTCTGATTATCCCTTTTATTATTTGATCAACTAAATTATTTTAAACAAAAAATTAACTAATATTCATATAATTAAAATAAATATTATGAATTTATTTTGTAATGTGATATAATTATCTTCCGTACATATAATAATATAAAAATAGTACACATACACTTTTAAGGACATATAATAACCAATTGTTATATAATTAAATTGTGAATGTATAATAATTATTATAACATTATGATATTACAATGTGCAGCTTAAACCTTAAACATGTAACTAATTTTATGATATACTATAATATATAAAATTAGTATTATACAATTAAGGTATATAAGTTATGCATATTATAACAACATAATTGTATATAGGGCTAGAAACAACATTGCCATATGTCAAATTCTACCGAATTGACAGAAGAGCCTTCTTGAGAATTCCCCTCACTAATAAAAAAAAGGTAAGAAAATATAAACAAACGAGGAAGAGTGATTTATTCGAAGTTAAAATTGGCCAGAAATTTTTTTTTAAGAGCGAATCTAGTTGATGTAATAGAGGAGTCTAGCCTATATCGTAATGTTTAGGTTGCATATCGTCAATACAAGAATACACATTGTAATATTGTAATATTATAATAATCATTTTACATTCATAATTTAATTATATAACAATTAATATATTATATGTCCTTAAACATGTATGTATACTATTTTATATAATACATAGTAAATAATTATGTGACATTACAAAATAAATTCATATCATAATATTTATATAATTTTTTTTGTTTTAAAATATTAACTAATTGAATTGATCAAATAATAAAAGGGATAATCATAAATCTAGAAATTCTGATGATTCCATCTTATTGTTCAGTTAGGTTTACGAATAGAAAAGAGTAATATGTTAAATAAAAATATTTCTGTCACAATTTTTTAAACATTTTCAATTTTAAAAATTATTTTATTTATATTTATACGTTATTTACTCGTTTGTGTAAGCTTTAACTAAGGTTCAGGACTAGCTTTAATGGTTAAAGCATAATTTAATTGTTAAAAGGTTAAGTGTTTGAATCAAGTTGAAAGCAAAATTCTATAAATTAAAACCGGATAATTTGTGGATTCTTTATATATTTTGATTCTTGTGTTTTATACTAATTCTATTTTATAATTATTTAAACATGTATTTATAATTAATTATAATTTTTATACTCCAAACTAAAAAAAGAAAAAACATCCTGTCCGAACCTTTCACGTTGCGGAGACTGCACTGATCTTGTGAAAAGGCTGAATACAGTCTCATTAATTAATTAATTAATTAAACTCATTGGTTTTTTCAGTAAACCAATCAATGAAGGTAGCTTAGCTTACCAGTTATCGGTTTGTTTATTCCTCCATTCAAAATTACCATTATTGCCCATTCCAACAACATTACTCATTTTTTTTAAGGAAAATTATATTTAAAGCCACTAAATTATTAGTAAGTTAATATTTTAGTCACTTAATTATTAAAAAGTTTTCATTTAAATCATTAAGCTGTTTAGTCTTTTTTTTTAAGTCTAATTAGCAAGCTCTAAGCACTGATTTGATGATAGGTATGGTGGATCTAAGTTAATTTGATAGCCAGTGTCAAAGATCGAAGAAAAAACTATTTAGATTCTGGTTTGCAAATTTGTGACGTTCGAATTTGTTTCATTAAAAAAAATTATACCATAGAAGAGAAGGACAATGAGACCTTTTGATTGATACAGATGGTGCTGACAACGAAGGTCATACAACACTGATTTTAATAGTCTAATGACTTAAATAAATTTTTTTAATAGTTTAGTGACCATTGTAAAATTTCTTAACATTAAATGACCAAAACATAAATTTATTAATAATTTAATAATTTTGGTATAACTTACTTCTTTTTTTAATTATCATTTTTAGTCATTATACACATATTAATTTTTTAAAAAATATATTCAAAATTAATATAAAATATTATAATTACTATTCAATCCACGACGACTACAATAAAAATAGGTATAATGATTTTTATGAATCCAACTTTACCAAAAATTATTTTAGCCATTCGTTTAATTTTTCATCTTTTTTAAGCCTTAAATTTACACTTTTATCAAATCACCCCAAAATAAATAGAAAAGTTAACATTTATTAATTTTACTGACGTGCCATCCATGTAGATGATACGTCAACATTTAATTAATTTTTAAAATTTTTAAAATTAAAAAAGTTATAATAATTAATTTTAAAAATTAAAATTTATTTAAATTATTTAAATGTATAAAATTTATAAAAAAATATTTTTGAAATTTAAAGAATTAGTTAAATGTTGACATGTCATTCAACGATATCAATAAACATTAATTTTTTTCATTTATTTTAAGATAATTTCATAAAAAAAACTAGTATAAGAGCTAAAAGAATAAAAAAAATAAATGAAGAGTTAAAATAATTTTTTTTATAAAATTAGGGGAAAAATAATTTTCAAACAAATATAATCATATTTAATTTTTGATAAAAATATTAATATTTTCTACTATTCAAAATTAATACTTAAACCGAACGAGTCTTTTTTTAAACACGAACAACGTCTAATTTAGTAATTTTAACGTAGCATTGAATAATCCTCTATATGAACAATCAGTCCAAATTCTAACATTGAATAATCCTTTTGTACAAACACCAATGTAAAAAGTCAACATTTCAAAGCCGACCAAAAAGACCCGGCTGGTCGATGCAAACAAAGTAAGGAGAAAATAAATTCAAAAAACGGAGTAGATCTAGTTCTCTTTGTAGATCTGATTTTTTTTCTCCGATCAACGGTGAAAAGTTCCTTTTTTTTTTTTCATGGCGATGATGACCTGCCGTTCCTTGTTGCTTTTACTTTTGATCTCACTTTTTGTTTCTTTTGGTTTCGCCGAGATCCGTTTGACGGAGATCCGATCCGATGTCCGACCCATAATACCTTTCGATGAGTTCGGGTTCACTCACAACGGCCGCCTTGAACTCAACCTCTCTCAGATCGATCTCTCCGACAAGAACAAGAACCTCGACTTGAACAAAATCGGATTCTTCCTCTGCACGCGCGACACGTGGTTCCACGTGCTTGAACAACTCAACGACCACCATGTCACGTGCGCTCTCGATTCCGAACTCGTCAAGGTCGTCTTCAGGTTCAAATCTCTCGACGGGAAAACGAGCATCAACGCCGTTTTCCCAGTAAACAACGCTGACCAGTACACCCTACTCTTCGCTAATTGTTTGACTCAAGTCAAAGTATCGATGACCGTCCGATCGGCGATGTACAATCTTGAAGGGAAGCAAAATAGCCGTGATTATCTCTCCGCCGGCAAAACAATTCTCCCTAGGGTTTACTTCCTTTTATCCCTCGTTTATTTCAGTCTCGCAGGGATTTGGGTTTACTTTCTTTACAAAAAACGACTCACCGTGTTCCGAATCCATTTCTTTATGCTAGCCGTCATTGTTTTAAAAGCCTTCAATCTCGTGTTTGAAGCCGAGGATAAATCTTATATCAAACGAACCGGAAGTGCTCATGGTTGGGATGTTTTGTTTTACATCTTCAGTTTCTTGAAAGGGATCATGCTTTTCACGCTCATCGTTTTGATCGGCACCGGTTGGTCGTTTTTGAAACCTTATTTGCAGGACAAAGAAAAGAAGGTTTTAATGATCGTGATTCCACTTCAAGTTGTTGCTAACATCGCCCAAGTCGTCATCGATGAGGCCTCCCCTTTTGGTCAAGATAGGGTCACATGGAAGCAACTGTTTTTGCTTGTTGATGTTATTTGTTGCTGCGCTGTGTTGTTCCCTATCGTTTGGTCGATTAAGAACCTGCGTGAGGCGGCTCGAACGGATGGGAAAGCTGCGGTGAATTTGATGAAATTGACTCTGTTTAGGCAGTATTACGTTGTGGTGATCTGTTATATTTACTTCACTCGTGTTGTGGTTTATGCTTTGGAGACGATTACTTCATATAAGTATCTATGGACCGCTGTGTTGGCCGGAGAATTGGCCACTCTTGCCTTTTATGTGTTTACTGGGTATAAATTCAAGCCAGAGGCGCATAACCCATATTTTGCCATCGATGATGAAGAGGAAGAGGCTGCTGCAGAGCAGTTGAAGCTTGAAGATGAGTTTGAATTGTGAAACCAATCATCGAGAACAATATAAAAAATGATTGAAGTTAGCAAATACAATTGGGACATTGAGGTAAAACCCAGATTCTTGAACTTCGATGATTCATATACTTGTTTTTCTTTACTTGTTATGCTTTTTTTTTCTTTTTTTGATCTACTTGGTAGGATAATATTAAACTTTGATGCACGTTTGTGAACTTGATAGCTTGTGTAACTAATAAATAAATAATGCTATATTTTTTGTTCAAATTCCATATTTATTCAATTAATCGTTATGGGAATATGTTGGTTTTGTTTTATGTTTATGTATATTTTAGTAATACTCGTGTTTAAGGTACTTTATATCTGTATAATTTTTTAAATTTATAGTTTAATGTTATATAAATTTTCATATAATTGTGTCATGTTATCCTATAGTAGCAATCACATGTTGCTTGTTATAGTAAATTCATCCCTGCGTTGTTCATGGACTTGCCAAGATCCTAGTAAAAAAACAGAGGATTGCCTCTTCAGTCACTCTCAAATTTAAATTTGAGCAAATTAGTCTCTCTCAATTTTGAAATAGAGCCAATTGGTCCCACTCAAAAAAAAAAAAAGAATAGAGCAATTTAATCTCTGCCAATTTCGAAAGTAAGCAACTAAGGACAATTAATCACGCCGTTAATACTTTCTTTCAATTATACATAATTTCGATTGGTATGGTAACAAATTTAGCTTTCAATGTTTACATATTTTGTCATTTGCATATTTACACAAATATTGTGGGATAAATTCGTTAAATTAGGATCCAATTGATAAAATATTTAAACTTTGAGGACTAAACTTAGTATTATATCAATCAAAATCATGTACAATTGAAGAAAAACATTAACGTCGTGATCTTTGGTTGCTCATTTCTGAAATTGATAAGGATAAATTGTTTTGATTTTTTTAGAGGGACTAATTTCGAAAATCAAAGAGATTTCGATTTTTGTTCAACAAAATATTGTACTTCTCCATATGGTAATTTCCAATTTCAATTTTTCAAATTACATAAATAATGTTTAAATCATATCTTCCATGAAAAGTAAACATCAAAATGTCTCAATTTATAATTTCATCCACCATAGATCAGAAGTTGAACGTGGAGAAATTTGACCCCCACCATCCCTCTCTGCATTTCCCGGCCTTTGTCTTGTGGTGCTTCGGGACCGCACCTTAGCCTTTGCAGACTCCGTGGCCGCCATATAATTCGTCACCATCGTCAACCTCGGGCTGTTTGCTGCCGAGTGGTACGATGATTTCTCTTTAAGACACCGAAGGCTGGCTAAACGGAATTGCAGAGGCTCTCTAATGGAGTCTCTTTTATCAATGGAAGCCCTATTGTGACTCTCCCATTGCTTTGTTGCCCTCCGTCGATCGAGCCATTTCGTTGCTTCTTCGACCTCTTTTTCATCTTTATCCAATGTCTTGAAAGGAAATAATTATAGTATGTTAATTAAGATTTTGCGTATGCATATATTTAATGGGTTAATTGCACCATACATCCCTAAGCTATGGGCTAAATTTTAAATTGATACCTAAATTTTAAAGCATTTTAAATAAGCCCTCAAACTATTAGCATGATTCTAATAAAACCTTTTGTCGGCCAATATAAATCATAAATTTTTTATACACTTCTTAAATCAACCAAAACCCTCAAACTAGAGCAGTTCATTGGTCGGTAATCTAATTAGCTTAGCTTGTTTTGGGGCGAGCTTACATATTTTCTAACCTCACTCTAATTTATCTTATTGATTAGTAATAATAAAAATATATAAATATATAAAAATTATTTTCATATTTTATAATTAAATTTAAATTAAAATATTTTCATTATTTTTAGCAATAAAATGAGCCATTTGAATTGGTTCGGCGGACATGAAAATTATTTTTTGATTGAGTTTAAGCTTAACTTGACCATAATATCTTTAACTCAAATCTTTAAATAAGAAGATAATACTTATTTAATCGCAAAACATGTCAACCTAATTTCAACACTAATTGAGTTAAATTACTCAATCCGCAAACCGTAATTATATAACTGCTACATTACATATAGTATATAATAATTAATCTTAGAGGAGTACCTAAAGACGTTGGTTACCAAAATTGTTAACTAGAATTAGAGTGCTAAACTGCTAATGTAACTCACATGGTAAAACCCAGTGAAAAAAAGTTAAAGCACTTACGATGGACTTTCTCCTACGAACATCTTGCAGACATGGAGATTCCCACGATGAATTGGATTCAATAAACATGGCCGTTCTACACCCTTCATATGAAAGCCTCGCTCGTTGTTGATGGAGCAGCACTCGATATTGTACTCGAACCAAAGATTGCATGCATTTTAGTGCCACCTTTGCTCGCCTTCTCACATTGTGCCCTCTCACTAAAGCTTGAAGCTTCACTACCCCTTTCAATGCCCCCAATGCTTTCCTTGCCTTTCACAAAAAAAAAAAAAAAAAAAAAAAAACGCTAAATAAACAGTTAATTATATATAGAGAGAGAATCTTTCACTTACTATGTAGCCTCTAAAAGCTGTTTGAATGACAATAGCAGCTCTCTGCAATTAAGCCTAACGATGTTAACAGCTGCAACGGATTGTGATTTGGTTTTGGGTTTACGTTGTTGAGACCATTTAAATAGCCATCTTCTTTTCTCTCTTGCTCTGCAACTTTTTTTCTCGTTATCTTTAGCATTAGACCCGAGAGCCCTTTTAACCATTCACAACCACGAGGACGGTGTTTTGTTTACCATGGTGAAAATGCAAGCGGTAGGATGAAAGTGAAGGGATATATTAATAATAGGGAGGAAGAGAAGGTGATGGTGATGGAGATGATGATGATGATGATGATTATCATCATCTTGTTGCTGATTATTGAACAGGGTACGAGCTCCAATATATATCTGCAAACGGATAGGTGTATTTTAGAGTGCCATGTGAAAAAACAAATGGGGCACTGTCATATATTTGTCATTAACAACTCTAACAGAGCTAAAGTATACAAGATAACATGAGAAATAAAAAAACTAGAGCATTTAATGGCTTGCACACAGAGCAGACCCCATTTGGCTTCACGTGTTATGACCAGCAAATAGAGCAGAGATTGAAACAGGGATTAGGTTATTTATGTTCTTGCATTGAAACAAAACGCCGGCGGAATTTTCCTCTCAAAATGATTTATAAATTTTTAAAATGTCATAAGAGGAAATCTTTTTTCATTCTTTGTTTTGGCTATTCAATTTATTCTTTTTAGTCACTGGTAGTAACCCATAAACAAGGTTATGTCGGTTTTTAAAATTAACATAATTATAATTTTAATCTTCAAATATTCATATATTGTGTAAATTTAATTTTAATTCTAAAATTTGACACATTATTTAACTTAACTTTTCCGCCTACAAAGCTAAAAACATAAAACAATTTTATTAGCTAAATTAAATTAAGAAATACCAAACTTGAAAACACCAAAATATCCAAAAACATAATTCACTTTTTCTTTTCTTTTTTTCAAGGTTGAACAATAAAAACTAAAATGACTCAACCTTCAATATCGATTTCATAAAATTAATGCTTTTAAGTTACTTTTGTTATTGTCATCGCCATCATTATTTAGCATCTCCTGTAAACATAGAGAGTTTGCAATTCACTCACTGAATTTTTAAAATTAAAGATCAAATTAACATGATAGTTAAATTGTTATTATAACGATTTTAAAAACTGACACCTCATATTTTCATTAGTCATTTGATTAGTGACAAAATAAAAATCAACTTTGCATTGTTGATATAAATGTATATATATTTATTTAAAGAAAATGCCGATTCTTAGAATGCTTCAAATATCTGTGGTAATCATTCAACTCACTGAGTTGATCAATAACTGGTTCAGAACCAGTCATTATTTGGACATTACCTAGTAATGCAATGTCATGTCATAAAAATGCAGCACAACACAAAGCTAACTTTGAACCAATGCTGGTAAAAGAAAAACATCCAAAAGGAAAAGCATCATCCATTAGTAGAAATAACTCAAAAAATGTGTACTAGAAGTACCACTTCATCATTCACAGTCTTTAATTACCAGATAGTGTCAAATTCTGTCCAAGATTAGAGAGCAATGATGCATAACATTGTTCGAAAAGTCTCGAAGTTCCATCGGAATTCTCTATGTACCGCAAAGTGGCATGGATAAACAAAAGACAAGACTCCTATGGTAAACAAAGATGCCGAAACATAGCAGCAGTGGACGTTATATATGTAGATCAGCAAGAGCAACAGGGGGAAACATCCTTACATGGGTGTGTATGTATTTAAATAAATATATATATATAAACTTGGAACTAAAATTGGTTCAGAGTGAATGATTTAGTACGAGGGAAGGCGAGGAGCTCGTGGCCGAACTGGGGTCTTTGATGGGCTGATCCTGTTCATACACAACACCCGAGGTTTTCACTTAAAAGGCAACAGATATATATATACTTTTTATCGATATTTGGATAGAACTTATGGTGAAACAAAAAAAAACTGAGATAATATATCAGTTCAACAACTGATGGAAGAATCGGGAATCTGACCTTATAGGCAATGATCCCAGGACCACACCACTACAGTTGAGAGCAGCAATCGCACTTTCAGCCTGCATGTGAATACGAGAGAACTCAATCTTTCGTTTATCAACACTGAGGTAACCCAATCTCAGGATGACAAATAGGCATTAAATATCACTTCCAAAGTTTAAACCCGTGTTGAAACACCGATAACTTTTCCAATAAGCCAACGTAGGTTCAATAAGCCCCTATACTAAAAATTAAATTGCATTTTGCTTCCTCTACTCAAAAAATGGACAAATTAGACCCTGTATGTTAAACCAAAGAGCAAATTGGTTCTTTTTGTTAAAAAATATATTCATTTATACTGTCAAAAACTAACATGACGGACAAAACAACCAAACAATGACACATGGCAAGCGACATGTATCCCATACTGATGTACATGGACCAATTTTTAACGGTAGAAATAGATAAAAATTTTAACATAAAGGCCACTTTCCTCTTTAATCTAACATATAGAAACTAAATTGCCCATTTTTTGAGTAGGGGAACAAGGACCTCCATGATATACCCTATGCAGTAAAACCTACTATACTAGAATTCAACAGTTAAATCGAGTTTTTTGCTTTCGACTTTAACCCATGAAAACAAAAACCACAGCTCCGAAGAGAATGCACTCTTCCTAAGGGGAATATTGACCCGCTAGCCAAAACTTTCAGATCTAAAGGTCATGCACTCGTATATCTCATTAAAGCCTCGATAAACAAGGGAAAAGTTGTTCAGTCACATTGCATGAATGAAGAGGAAAAAAACAATTACCATGGCAAACTCGACGAAAGCAATGCGAGTTGAATGCTGATAGTCCCCAAGCAGCCTTAGGCGATAAACCTGCATCAGACAAGTACTCCCTTTAAATGCATCCCGATAGGTTTTGTCGTAATAAATAGTAAAACAGAACACCAGAGTTAAACAAACCTCCCCACAGACTGTTTCGAAAAAGAGTTTAACATCAGCTTGAGTAACCTGCAGTATGTAAAATCGAATAAAAAAAATTTTTGAAGGGTTATTTGCAATTGGGATTGCTTTTATATTCAACATTATAAAATGCAAAAAAGCTTCTCACCTTCTTGTCAATGTTTGTACAATAGATAGTTCTCGCACAAATTTGACGCTCATCCTCGTTCTGATATCCAAATAACAAATGTTTTAACGGGCTGAATACATAAAGAAAATGTATCAACAAGTTCTGGTACAATAAATTTACGACAATTAGCCTCACCCTTGGCAAAAATGTCGGGTTAACAGGTGCGATAGCTGTTTTCGAAGGCAGCACCCTAACTGGATAGAATCCAAGCATAGTCCCTGCCAGGTTCAGTGCAGCTTGCGCACCTTCTGCATAGTAAAGAATGTAAATACCACATTTATCCGCTAAAGAATGAAACAAATAACCATGGTTGAACATCACCTTCATCAGTAAACTCGATAAAAGCAAAACGAAGTACAGAGTTAGGATCACCACATATGCGACAGTCAACCACCTTCAGAAGAAAAAAGTACATTCAGATAGGTTGTTTTTGATAAAATTGCAAAGACTAGCAATGAAAGTACCATCACCTGCCCACAACCCACAAATAAACCGGCAAGCTGCTCCTCCGTGACCTGCATCCCAACAAGAGATGACAAAACTGAAACAGAAGAATTCGATTGCAGCATACAAACAAAGCTGAAAATGCCAAATAAATAAACATACCTGGTGGTCGATATCAGACACATAAACAGTCCTACGGATAACCTCTTCTCTTTGAGCCATACTTGTCCTGCTGTTCGATTTCCGTTTCCCTTGACCTAAATTTTTCTTCTGAGAAAAACGAAATGAATGAACAAAATCCATGATATCATACGGAATTTCGCTAATATTCGGAATTTAAGCTTTCGTATGGTTCAAAATGTACATAACATAAAAGGATAACCTATACTCAACCAAATTTGTTCAATTAAATCCTATTTCATCATCTCCATTATTGAGAAAACAGATACACAATGTAGTCACTGCACATTGGATAGAGGGTGAGACCATCACACAAACTCGAATAATTCAGTTTTTTTAAGTTATCAGCCAAAAAAACCCTAAAATAAGAACCAACCCTACAAAGCATAAGACCAATACAGCAATAATACTCACAAAGCATATCAATTTCCTTATACAAAATGTACAATAAGCATCAATGAAAATAACTGGGGGTTTTGGTGACATACCCTTTTACCACCACCATTGCAATTAGCATTACCATTCCTTGAGATGTTGTTATTGTTGTTTTGAAAAGCAATATTGTTAGTGTGAAACCCACCATTGAGTCCATTGTTAACAAGGGAGTGAGGTACAAACTCTTCAGCCATGGGGTTAAGCTTAGAGAACAGTTCTTGTAACTCCCTCATATCTCTTTTGAAACTATCCCCAAGCTCATCTTTACCACCACCACCGTTGGTTCCACCGATCTTGTTGTACAACCCTTGATCGTTGTCGTGTAAGCTCAGATCGGTTGTTGACCGAAGCTTTGACTGATCTTGGTCGTTTGACGTCACCGTTGCAGCCGCCGTGTCTTGATTCGAAGCATTCTCAACAACAGCCATGGCCTGATGATTAGATTAGATTATCCCTATTATTTAAATAAAAAAACTCCCTTTTTTAGCATCTGATCAAAAACAAAAATAAAAACCCAGAATTTATAAACCCAAACAGAGAAATTTTAAAAGCAAAAATAGAGTTTTGAAATGATGGGTATAATTATATAAGAATCTGTTTAAGAAACTAAGCTAAAGCTACAATAATCTCCATTGATGAAAAAAAAACTAGAAACCAACCTCGAGATCACCGCGAAGAACACGAAATTGAAATGAATTAACAGCAAAATATTAGCATTTTAAATCCATACCTAAACTTTAAAGTATTTTAATTGAGCCTTCAAACTATTAGCATGATTCTAATAAGGACTTTTGTCAGGCTAATATAAATCATTATTTTAATATTTATATAATTAAATTTAAATTACAATATTTTAATCTTTTTAACAATAAAATGTACCATTTGGGTGGATTTGAGCCCCCATGAAAATTAGTTTTAAATTGAGTCTAGGCCCCGTTTGGCCCATTATATTGTTATCCTAAACGTTTAAATTAAAAGATAATAAGTATTTAATTACAGTGGAATCACGTTCTCTTAATTTCAACTGTACCAATATTAATTGAGTTAAATTATTCAATCCTTAGAGTTAAGCGTTCGATCAAATTGAATAAAAATGTTCGAATTAATCAAGTTCACGAGTCTTATTTTATCATTTTCATTTAATTTGAATTTTTTTTAATCGAGTTAAATTAAAATATTGTTACAGTATAACTAATTTTATATTAAAGTACAAAAATTTGAAAACATATATATTTGAAAACTATTTCAAAGAAAAATAAAAAAATAATAATAATATGATATTTAATTTTTTAGGTATTCCAAATTTTTATTTTAGAAAATTTTTAAAATTTTAGATTTCTTTATGTTTTTTAGAATTTTTAGAATATTTATAAATTTTTAAAAAATATATAAAATTTTGAATTTTTTATAAATATGTTGAATTTTAAAAATTATTTTAAATTTTTTTGTAATTTTTATTAAGAGAGATCAACTTGCTTATTTTTAAAATTGGCAGGGGCCAAAAGATTCGAATAGTAAAATTCAACTCAATCCGATTAATTCGAATTTCAAATTTTTTTTACTTTTTTCGAATCGAATCAAGTTTTGCTCTATGCTAAAATCAGCAAATGATAAATATATTTCTGCTGCACTACGTATAGTATATAATTATTAATCTTAAAAGAGTACCTAAAGACGTTCGTTACCAAAATTATTTAGAATTAGAGTGCTAAACTATTTATGGAACTCAGTAAAACCAAATGAAAAAAAGTTAGAGCACTTACGATGGACTCTCTGCTGCGAACATCTTGCAGACATGGAGATTCCAACGATGAATTGGATTCAATAAACATCGCCCTTCTACATCCTTCATATGAAAGCCTCGCTCGTTGTTGATGGAGCAGCACTCGATTTGTACTCGAACCAAAGATTGCATGCATTTTAGTGCCACCTTTGCTCGCCTTCCCACATTGTACCCTCTCACTAAAGCTTGAAGCTTCACTACCCCTTACAATGCTCCCAATGCCTTCCTTGCCTTTCACAAAAAAAATTTCATCAAAAACACTAAATAAACAGTTAATCATATATATAGAGAGAATCTTTCACTTACTATGTAGCCTCTAAAAGCTGTTTGAATGACAATGGGAGCTTGGTTTTTTTCACCAACAATGGCGTTATTGGAAGCTCTGCAATTAAGCCTAACGATGTTAACAGCTGCAATGGATTGTGATTTGGTTTTGGGTTTACGTTGTTGAGGCCATTTAAATAGCCATCATCTTTTCTCTCTTGTTCTGCAACTCTTTTTCTCGTTATGTATAGCATTAGACCCGAAAGCCCTTTTCGCCATTGACAACCACGAGGTCGGTGTTTTGTTTACCATGGTGAAAATGCAAGCGATAGGATGAAAGTGAAGGGATATATTGATAATAGAGAGGAAGAGAAAGTGATGGTGATGGTGATGGTGACCATCATCATCATCATTTTGTTGCAGATTATGGAACAGGTACGAGCTCCAATATATATCTGCAAAAGGATAGGTATTTTTTTGAGTGCCATGTGAAAAAACAAATGGGGCACTGTCATATATTTGTCATTAACAACTGTAATAGAGATAAAGTATACAAGATAACATAAGAAAGAAGAAACTAGAGCTTTAATGGCTTGCATACAGATTAGAACCCCTTTGGCTTCACGTGTTATGAGCAGCAAATAGAGCAGAGATTGAAACAGGGATTAGGTTTTTCTATGTTTTCTGGCATTGAAACAAAATGCCCTTTCTGGCAGATGGAGAATTTAAGTGCTAAAAATTGAATTATAATTTTTTGAGATGTGATAATAAGGAGTTTATTATGTATTAATTTATGATTTTATTATTTTTTTAAGGGATTAAAATAGATTTTTTTTTATTTTAAGGGCAAAGTATAATTTTATCATATATTAATTTATATCTTAATCATTTATAAGAGGCTAGAATTGTAAATTTTTAATTTTAGGGGGTCACCTTTCCAATGTTTTCTGGGTCTACAAGATGAATGAGAGTTGATCTTTCTCTTTTGGTAAACCATATTAATAGTTACTCAATTATTAATGATTTTTTTTTAGCTATTCAATTTGTTCTTTTGTGCCAGTAACCATTAGCCATAAACGAGGTTATGTCAACTTTTAAGATTAATAGAATTGCAATTTTAATCCTCAAATATTTATATATTATGTCAATTTAGTTTTGATTATTAAAAAATTAACAATCAACTTTTATAACAACTTTATCAACTACATTTAATTAAGAAATACCAAAATTGAAAGCACCAAAACTTCCAAGAACATAATTCACTTTTTCTCTTCTTTTTTCCTCATGATACTTTGATTCTCCACCATTAAGTTGAACACTAAAAGCTAAAATGATTCAATCTTCAATATTGATTTCATAAGGTTCATGCTTGAACCGTTTAATATTAGTTCAACTAAGCTACTTACTTTTGTCATTGTGATCTCCATCGTTGTTTACCATCTCTGACGAATGCAAAGAACTTCATTACTCGTTCAATTAATTCCCTAATTTTTTTTTTAAATTAAAGAATAAATTGACATAATATATAAATGTTGGTGATCAAAATTGCTATTATACCAAATTTAAAAACTGACATCTCATATTTTCATTAGCCATTTAATGATTAGTGAAAAAAAAATCAAATAAATGAGTGATTATTTTATAACTTTACATAATTAAGTAATCAAAAAATACTTTACCAATAATTAGATGACTACAAGTGTAATTTTTTTTTAAAGAAAATGCCTGTTCTTAGTATGCTTCAAATATCTGTGGTAATCATTCAACTCACGGAGTTGATCAATAACCGGTTCAGAACCAGTCATTATTTGGACATTACCTAGTAATGCAATGTCATGTGGTGAAAATGCAGCACAACACAAAGCTAACTTTGAACCAATGCTGGTAAAAGAAAACATCCAAAAGGAAAGGCATCATCCATTGGTAGAAATAACTCAAAAAATGTGTACTAAAAGTACCACTTCATCATTCACATAGTCTTTAATTACCAGATAGTGTCAAATTCTGTCCAAGATTAGAGGGCAATAATGCATGACATTGTTCGAAAAGTCTCGAAGTTCCATCAGAATTCTCTATGTACCGCAAAGTTGCGTGCGTGGATAAACAAAAGACAAGACTCCTATGGTAAACGAAGATGCCGAAACATAGCAGCAGTGGACGATATATATGTAGATCAGCAAGAGCAACAGGGGGAAACATCTTTACATGGCTGTGTATGTATTTAAATATATATACTTGGAACTAAAATCGGTTTGGAGTGAATGCTTTAGTACGAGGGAAGGCGTGGAGCTCGTGGCCGAACTGGGGTCTTTGATGGGCTGACCCTGTTCATACACAATACCCGAGGTTTTCACTTAAAAGGCAACATATATATATACTTTTTATTGATATTTGGATAGAAATTACAGTGAAAAGAAAAAAAAGAAAACCGAGAGAATATATCATTACGACAACTGATGGGAGAATCGGGAATCTGACCTTATAGGCAATGATCCCAGAACCACACCACTACAGTTGAGAGCAGCAATCGCACTTTCAGCCTGCAGGTGAATACGAGAGAACTCAATCTTTCGTTCATCAACACTGAGGTAACCCAATCTCGGGATGACTAATAGGCATTAAATATCACTTCCAAAGTTTAAACCCGTGTTGAAACACTAATAACTTTTCCAATAAGCCAACATAGGTTCAATAAGCCAAACAGAGGAACAAAATCCACAGCTCCGAGAAGTGTTATCTATGCAGTAGGTAAAAGTACCATACAGGCTCCTATACTAGAAGTCAAATTACATTTTGCCTCCTCTACCCAAAATATGGACAAACTAGTCCTTTTACGTTAAACCAAAAAGCAAATTAGTTTTTTTTTTTTGGTCAAAAAATACATTCATTTGTACTGTTAGAAACTGGCGTAGCAGAATAATCAGACAGTGTCACATAGCAAGCCACATGTACCTTATATTAATGTCCATGGACCAGTTTTTAAGAGTAGAAATGAATAAAATTTTTCACAGAAAGGCCACTTAGCTCTTTGATCTAACCTATAGGGACTAATTTGCCAATTTTTTGAGTAGGGGAGCAAAATAAAATCCAACTCCTAGTACAAGGGTCTCCAGTACTTTTACCCTATGCAATACCGCCTACTATACTAGAATTCAACAGTTAAATTGAGTTTTTTGCTTTTGAATTTAATCCACAAAAACAAAAACCACAGCTCGCAAGAGAATGCACTCTTCCAAAGGGGAATACTGATAGTCCCCAAGCACTTGTATACCTCATTAAAGCCTCGATAAACAAGGGAAAAGTTGTTCAGTCACATTGCATGAATGAAGAGGGAAAAAACAACTACCATCACAAACTCGACGAAAGCAATGCGAGTTGAATGCTGATAGTCCCCAAGCAACCTCAGGCGGTAAACCTGCATCAAACAAGTACTCCCTTTAAATGCATCTCGATAGGTTTTGTCGTAATAAATAGTAAAAACAGAACACCAGAGTTAAACAAACCTCCCCACAGACTGTTTCGAAAAAGAGTTTAACATCAGCTTGAGTAACCTGCAGTATGGAAAATCATATAATAAAAAATTTAAAGGGTTATATGCAATCGGGATCGTTTTTATATTCAACATTATAAAATGCAAAAAAGCTTCTCACCTTCTTGTCAATGTTTGTACAGTAGATAGTTCTCGCACACATTTGACGCTCATCCTCGTTCTGAAATCCAAATAACAAATGTTTTAGCTGGCCGAACACATAAAGAAAATGTAATAAGTCCTGGTATAATATATTTACGACAATCAGCCTCACCCTCGGCAAAAATGTCGGGTTAACTGGTGCGATAGCTGTTTTCGAAGGCAGCACCCTAACTGGATAGAATCCAAGCATAGTTCCTGCCAGGTTCAGCGCAGCTTGTGCACCTTCTGCATAGTAAAGAATGTAAATACCACGTTTATCCGCTAAAGAATGAAACAAATAACCATGGTTGAACATCACCTTCATCAGTAAACTCAATAAAAGCAAAACGAAGTACAGAGTTAGGATCACCACATATGCGACAGTCAACCACCTTCAGAAGAAAAAAGTACGTTCAGATAGGTTGTTTTTGATAAAACTGCAAAGACGAGCAATGAAAATAACATCACCTGCCCACAACCCACAAATAAACCGGCAAGCTGCTCCTCCGTGACCTGCATCCCAACAAGACATGACAAATCCGAAACAGAAGAATTTGATTGCGGCATACAAACAAAGCTGAAAATGCTGAATATATAAACATACCTGGTGGTCGATATCAGACACATAAACAGTCCTACGGATAACCTCTTCTCTTTGAGCCATACTTGTCCTGCTGTTCGATTTCCGTTTCCCTTGACCTAAAATTTTCTTCTGAGAAAAACAAAATGAATGAACAAAATCCATGATATCATACGGAATTTCGCTAATATTCAGAATTTAAGCTTTCGTACAGTTTAAAATGTACATAACATAAAAGGATAACACGCACTCAACCAAATTTGTTCAATTAAATCCCATTTCATCATCTCCATTATTGAGAAAACAGATACACAATGTAGTTACCGCACATTGGATATAGGGTGAGACCATCACAGGAACTCGAATAATTCGATTTTTTAAAGTTATCAGCCAAAAAAACCCTAAAATAAGAACCAAACCTACCAAGCATAAGACCAGTACAGCAATAATACTCACAAAGCATATCAATTTCCTTATACAAAATGTACACTAAGCATCAATGAAAATAACTGGGCGTTTTGGTGACATACCCTTTTACCACCACCATTGCAATTAGCATTACCATTCCTTGAGATGTTGTTATTGTTGTTTTGTAAAGCAATATTGTTAGTGTGAAACCCACCATTGAGTCCATTGTTAACAAGCGAGTGCGGTACAAACTCTTCAGCCATGGGGTTAAGCTTAGAGAACAGCTCTTGTAACTCTCTCATATCTCTTTTGAAACTATCCCCAAGCTCATCTTTACCACCACCACCGTTGGTTCCACCGATCTTGTTGTACAACCCTTGGTCGTTGTCGTGTAAGCTCAGATCGGTTGTTGACCGAAGCTTTGACTGATCTTGGTCATTTGACGTCACTGTTGCAGCCGCCGTGTCTTGATTCGAAGCATTCTCAACAACAGCCATGGCCTGATGATTAGATTAGATTATCCCTATTATTTAAACAAAAAAGAAAACTCCCTTTTTTAGCAACTGATCAACAACAAAAATAAAAACCCAGAATTTAGAAACCCAAACAGAGAAATTTTAAAAGCAAAAATAGAGTTCTGAAATGTTGGGTATAATTATATAAGAATCTGTTTCAGAAACCAAGCTAAAGCTACAATAATCTCCATTGATGAAAAGAAAAACTAGAAACCCACCTCGAGATCACCGCGAAGAACGCGAAATTGAAATGAATTAACAGCAAAATAAAACAGAGTATGATAGTCCGGAAAAAGGAATTATTTTTCCTATTTCTGACAGTTTCTGTAATTTTTTGCTTTTTCTCTTTTTGTTTCTACCACTGTTTCACAGTGATTTATCTGAGAAAATAAAACAAACACATCAAATGATGATGGCTTCCATAAACGCTGAGCTTAATTTTTTTTTTTAAATAATAATTTTTTGGTTGTTTGTTGAAAACGTGAAATGTAATAATAATAATAATCTCAAAATAAATAAATAAATGAATATTCATGTCCATGTATGACATGCGATTAAAATATGCATGTATGTGTGATGATGTTCTTTAGGCTACATCCATCATGGGGGTTCGTATAATGACGTGTCGAGTGGTGATTGGATAATGAGTTTTTTTACTATATTCGATTACTGAATTACCGTCGCTGTTTTTACCTGCTGTACCTGCCCCTCCCCACTGGTGTCCTAAAACTATGGACAATTGGACCGGTCGATGAGGGGGTATTTCGGTAAATTCAAACGAATTTTACGGAGTAGTTATTGTGAAGCAAATGTTTTTCTTTTCTTTTGAAGGTATTGTCAAATGTCAAGCAAATGTTGACTTTTATTTTGGAAGAGCCCCTGATTTTTATATTCCATTTCCTATTACAGTAATTATATTTAAATACCAACCTTGGTTTTGTCAAATAGTGAGGACTTGGATGAATTTAACTACACTTTTAGGCTCCAATTTTATGGGAGGTAAAACTAGAAAATTTTACATGTCCAATCAAGTTTTACTTAGGATTTAATCGAAGTTTAATGTTTAGTTTAATGTGATTTTTAATCGAGTTACTCTCATAAACTTAAAGATTCGGTCTGTAATTTGAGAGAATTTGGATGATAATCTTAAGTTCGAGAATTGGACTTGATTAAAAAGTTAAACTTGCTTAAAATATGGGATGGATCCGAGCTTCAATTGTCAAAACCCAAACTCGGCTTATTTTTAAGTTTATATAATATACATTGTTATTTAAACACTTTATTGAGTTAGTGTTACTATTAACCATATCACCAACTCATTTATGAAATTACAAAAATATCTCATCTTTTACTTTATAATTAATATTACTATGTCACTTTTGTTTTATCATATTTAAACAAAACAATTAATCAAACATGTATTTAATATTATTAAAATACAAATACATTACCATTCTACTCGTATTTATTATTAATTATAATATATATATATTATGTTATTAATATCATAAGAAAATTTTAATATACTATACTATAAAATAAATTTTGAAAAATATATTAAGTTGTTTATGTTTGAAAAATTAATAAACTAAAATTATATAATAATAGTTAAAATTGGTTATTACATAATTAATATTTTTTTAAATAAAAAAAATGTGTGTAATACCCCTACCCGTATTCATTGCCGGAATAGGGTGCGAGGCATTACCGGAGTTTACGAATTAAATTTTTTTTTCTTTTTATTCAATATAGCCCTTTTATAAATATCTAAACTTCCCTGTAATAGTAAATCGAGACCAATCCACATCAATCAAATCAATTTAACATATTTTCATGATAGATTCATGCATTTATATAAGATAACGTCATCACATATCTATAATCAGGTTTGTTAACCATACTAATGGCTAACTTTACATTCATTTCACGTTAACATTTACTTTGTTAGCTTATACATGCTATTGGTTCCCAAAATAAAGTTCCTTTATATACCGAAATCCCGAGGTTGATAGTGTGATGTGTCTCCCACCAAATCCGACCTCGAGCTCTTAACACTACAAAACAGAGAGGAGAAAAGGAAGCGGTGGTAAGCACTTTGTGCTTAGTAAGCTCATGTAACAAGAATTACACTTACCTAATATTTTGGTACAATACAATAAACATTACATATATCCATTCAATGCATCATTACCCTAACATGCACAAACTCAACATTCAAGTTAGTACAATAATTTCCATGTATCAATAATATATATCATGATTGATGAGCTCATGATTTCCATTCCCTTATTGTTTTTCCATATTTATCCCGTTGAATTACTCGGAATTTCGATGAATTTTTCAGAGGTACACTTTTAGTGTACATTTTTGGGTCCGTCAATTCATATTCATGTGCGCACATTTCCATTTCAGAGAGCACACTCCCGCGAACCTCAACCTTGCGGCGGGATTACAGTCGAGCTAAATCCTCGCAATATGAACTCATAGAGTATTGTCGGGATTACCAGTCCAAAGCTAAATCCCCGCAGCGACAATTACTCTAATGAGCTTGGATCGAATTACAGTCAAGCTAAATTGGACCTAATTCGGATTACCCGTCCGGGCTAAATCCATTTTCCACATATTCTTCGGGAGGGCTATATCAGGATAGGATCACCCGTCCGGGCTAGATCCTTTTTACCGTCAATTCCTTTTCAGAGATCCATCGAATTTTCCTTTCATTCAACCGGGATTTCTTCCTCTTTTATCAAATATGTCAATGTTTCATAAAATTTCATATAATGAACATTCAAATCATATTCATATTAAAAACATGCATTTCAAGCATTTAAGAATATAATTCAAATTACACGAACTTACCTTGATACTTGTTTGTAAACAGCAAAAATCTACTAATCCCAAACTTTTTCCTTTCCTCGATCTAGCTTCGTATTTGAATCTTCTGAATCTAAATAAATAAATTTAATTATCAATTTAATACATTTCATGTTCATATGCAACATTCTCTATAATTCAACTATTATTTATAGTTCATTCAAAGCTATCTACTTGAGTTATAGTCACTAAATTATTTATAACTTGAGCTACGGAACCCCAAATTAAGATCCGTTAATTTTCCCTGAAACTAGACTCATATATCTTCTTACCATAAAATTTTCAGAATTTTTGGTCTAGCCAATCAGTACAGTTTATTCTTTAAAATCACCCCTGTTTTGCTGTCTGACAGTTCTGACTCTTCTTCACTAAAAAATAATTATCTCCTTGTACAGAATTCAAATGATATTCTAGTTTTTTTCTATTAAAACTAGACTCACTCAGGATTCTATACATATAAATTTAAACCCTTAATTATTTTTATTCATTTTTTTATGATTTTTCAAAGTCAAAATAGGGGAATCCGAATTCATTCTAACTTTGTCTCACAAAATTCATTATATCTCAAAATTTACAAATCCATTGCTTACAATATTTCTTCTATGAGAAACTATACTCAATAAGCTTTAATTCCATATTTTGTTCATCTTCTAATTCGATTCCTACAATTTTTAGTGATTTTTCAAAGTTAGTCTACTGCTGCTGTCCAAACTGTTTTAGTGCAAGCTGTTTATTACCATTTTTCCCTTAAGCTTTTAATAAATGATAATTTCGTCCCTACTCAATTAGCCTCTCAATTGAGCTGATTTTTCTCAATTAACATTTTATTCTATCACCTTAAACTATTTTACAACCTTTAGGAATCAGAATTTCAGCAATAGACTTTAATTCCAAACATTTTCACAATTAGGTCCTAAAAATCAATTTTTATTGAAATTGCCTAATAAAATCATCTCATAAACAAATTAAAGCTTTAATTTCATTCTATTTCATCATAAACTTACAGCACTCAACCATGGTGATTTTCAATTTCATTTATGAAATCAAAAACTAATGAATTTAATAGTAGGACCTAGTTGTAAAAGTCTTAGAAACACAAAAATTACAAGAAAAAGGCAAGGATTAACTCACTTGGTGCAAAAATTATGAAATGTCAGCTTAGAGAACCCTCCTATGGCGTTTTTAGCTGCTGGAATTGAAGAGAAATGAAGAGAAATCTAGATATTTCCTATTTAGTCCTAGTTTTATTTAGTTAATTTTGCAATATTCCAAATTTACCCTTAATTTATCAATTTTTCTGCTGATTTCATACCCTTGCCGTCCAGCCCAAATAACTTTTGGGTCTAATTGCCTTTTAAATCCTTTCTCATTAGACTCTTAAGCTATTTAATCACTCTAGCAACTTTTACACCTATTAAAATTTAGTCCTTTTCATTTAATTGACTACCCAAACATTAAAATTTCCTAACGAAATTTTAATACCACATTAATAACATTTCATAAATATTTATAAAATTATTTTTGACTCGGTTTTTATGAGATAGAGGTCTCGATAACTTATTTTTACCTAATTTCTTCAATAATTTTTTTTTAACTAGCCACTAAATCGATAAAATTTTTCTATCAATATTTTCATACGACTTTCCTATCATATAAATTTTCATGCAAAAATATTAAAATAAATTTCTCTTTAAATCGGATTTGTGGTTACGAAACCACTATTCCGATAACCTTGAATTTAGGCCATTACAATGTGGGTGGGTCTATAATTACTCATTTACAAATATAAGTGGGCTTAAACAAAATTTAGAGTCTATTTCTTATTACTGGGCTTGAGTAAACTGTATACGACGTTGATGCCATGCATAGACCTTGTTCGAAGCCAACTTGATCTGGCCTATGAATGCCAAACGAGACAAAAATAAAGTACCAAAATGAAAAAATATATATAATTTAGGGAGAAAATCATGACATAAACATAAATTTAAATATCAATATACGTTGATCGAATAGTGAAGAGTTTGATACCCTTAAGTAAAGTTTCGAGTTCAAATATTTTGTGGATAAAAACAATGATAAAAGAATTTACTTTTTAAGAAAATGATTTTTTTTTATTTTGAGAAAAGGAATTTTAAGTAAAAAAAAAATTGTACTGGAGAGTTAAAATTAAATTAATTTTTCTAAGACTAAACTGTTTTTTTTTTAATGTTAAAATAAAATATAATTAATTAATTAAATTTTTAGAAATAAAAAACGAAATAAGCAATTTATCCATTTTACTAGCATGGAGTCCAACCAAAGCCATGCTGACCAAAATATAATAATGGAAATTTCTTTTTTTGTTTGAGAAATCATAATGGAATAATTATAAACTAAATTGTCATTTTCTCTTAACACTAACAATTAGGACCCAATTATGCAAAATTTTGCATTAACTAATCCAAAAGAGTTTATACATTTCTTAATTTGATAAAATGACATCATGGTTAGTTGGAATTTCTTTTCATATGAAATAATCTTCTTAAATCATTTTATTTATTAGAATTTATAAATTTTAAAAATTTAATTAAGATGATTTTAAATACGTTTGATCATCCACAATGAAAACTGTTAGATAGATTTTCTTTACAAAAACTGTATGAAAAATGATAAGTAGATACGACCTACTTTTACTTAATAAAGAATAATTTTCATTTTATTATTTTATTATTTATGAAATAATCTAATCATGTCAGGTTTTAATTTTAATTAATATACAAAACAAATTTTAAAACTTAGATTCAACACTTATTTTCTTAGTATTTAATGTTTCGATTTATCAAACATAACCTAAATCAATAAAAGACCAACAGTTGTGCTCGTTCCCTTGATGCCACCTATACTTTCATTGTATGTATATAAAGAGTTAAATACAAATGATACAATAGCATTACAAGAAATTGTCGGGTAAATTACATCGTAAGTCACTTTAAAATAGCATTGTTCATAATTTGGTCACTCTATTTTTTTATTAATTTAGTCATTCTAATTAAGATAATTGATCGAACTGGTTATTACAGTTAAAAAACTCGTTAATCCATTAATAGATTGTTGAAGTCATATTTTATTTTTACTTTTTGACCAAAGTTAATTCTAAATATTTTTTAAATTTATTTACAATATAAGAATCATCGTTCCTTATCACGACCCATTCCCTACTCTCCCATCTCCATCATTCCTTACTCCGCGGACGACCCCACACCATAAAAACCGCCTTACATAAATGCTTCTCCAACATGGGTGATGCAGTCGAAACTAAACCGAAAATTGTTTAGCATTACGAGTACACAAGGCCCAAACCAAAGGTTCACTAAACCCAATTGGGGCCCGAGACCAACAAACTCAACCTAGAAACAACTTAAAAAGGAGAGTCCTTTTGCTGCCAATCAAGCCATTATCATATCTTGAGATAACATTATTGAAAAAAATTCGAAAAAAAAAAATCAATTTTACAAACAACATAAATATATTTCCACTAAATATTATAAATTTCTATTTAAAAAGAAGAAAAAAAAAAGGGATTGAATTGTAAATTCTATTTGATTGGATCCTGTCTTCCCTTGATTCCTTTACATGAAAAGGAGTAACCTTTCTCTTTTCTTGGAATTTGATTCTTATAAGCACCTTTTCTATATAGAAATCATACCTTTACCAACTTTCATACTTAATTTAAATATCCTATTAATATAAATTTAATCAGAAAATATTAGGTGGTTGGTATTGGTGTTAGATAAATGCTAAATAGATATATAAAAATCTCAAACATGGTACATTTTGGTCACTGCAACTAGAAGGGGACATAAGAGGAAAAAAATTATAATAATTAAATGTAATAAAAATTAAGAATCATTATCTAAAAGTTGTACGCTATAAAGATGCGATTCCTCTCTTTCTCTCTCAATCAACAAACCTAACATCCTGCCAACAAACCACCAATAGATAAAGAGGTAAAGATGGAAACATGAATGCCAACTAAAAAGTTCAAAAGCAACCCCAAATTATGTTCAAAAAATAATTTAAAGTGTTTTTAGATGAGCGATATATTCATCCTCAATAAGATTAAAAACAGTAGTGACGGTAAAATTAGTTACTAAAGTTATGAGGTGAAAGATTCTCCCGCACCATTGTCACATCCACTTTACGAGTGAATTAATTGGACATCAATTAAATTAAATAAAAAAATATATTAACTTATTATGATAAAAATATCATGAAGGCTTCCGTAATAGAAATTAGATTATATTTTGTCATATCTACTAAAAGATAAATAAATTAATCCTTATAGGTTAGATTATAGAGCAACTAATCTTTTTGTTAAAAATTTTATTCATTTTTACCTGGGTAAAGCTAGAATTATTGATAAGAGGGGCTGAGGTATTTGTATAAAATATACGTGTTCAAACCTTACAAGAAGGTATTTTTAAATTTGTGATTATCTTAATCTCTAAAATTTAAGAAAATCAAAAGAAGTTAAATGTTCAATTTGTATTAGATATTATAATTATTTATACATAGATATTACAATTATTATACTTTATTTTTACAGAATTAATATTTAGATAATACTTTGTATTAAATTATCAAATTAAAAAGAACTTTGAAAAATTTTGTGGGGTCAAACAAAAATTTTTCATTTTTATTAAACACTAATTATAGTGTTAAAATAAAAAGTTTCAAAATTCAAAGGTTTGAAAGAAATTTTACAAAATTAAAGGGGGTCAAGATCCCTGTCAATCGTATGCATCAACATGAAATACACATGACACGTCATATATCACTATTTTAGTTTTTAACAATTCATATGGTTGAATTTTTTTAACAAAAAGTTCAATTTTGTAGGGACGACATAGAGACGGTGTTAGCGTAGATGTATAGAAAAAAGAAAGAAGGAAATTACCTTTCTCGAAGAACGAAGCTTCCTCATATTCTCTTTAATATCTCCTTCTCCATTTGTCACATTTTTTTTTTTTGTTTCTTAAATTTGATAAAAAAGAAGACTTGGAATCCGTCACCATAACAACATTTTAGTTAATATCAAAGAAGCAAGCAGCACAGTCCCCACGAACTCGTATCTTTCCTGCTATCAACCAAAAACATTTAAAATAAAAATATAAAAAGAAATTCAAGAAAAACGTTTAAATGGCAGCCCCGATTTGAAGTTTTGTCATAAATAGTAACAATGAATGTGCAACCTAAATAAATGAAGGTATTCAATAGTTAATATGTGAAAATTTTTATTGGTCTAATTCTGCCGTTTGTCCTTATATTCATTGGACTTACTAAATTTAGTCATTTTTGCTTTAAGTTTAAGAAATTTAGATATTTTATATATATTTTTTAGAATTTTTTTAGAATTTGAGAATTGAAAAAATCATTAAAAAAATGTTTGTTTACCTGTTTTTGTATAACGGATATTTTAAATTTTTGAAAATAAAAGTAAAAGGACTAAATTTTAAATTTTTAAAAATTTACAGGACCAATGACAGAAATCAGCCAACATTTTGAAACAATACCAAAAACTTACCGTTGCGGGAGAAATAGACAAATAACCAGTGGAAGAACTCGTCGGAGTAGATGGCGGCGTCGGAATCGGCGACAACGGTTTCCCATTAGTTCCACCTGTGGTCGTATTACTTCCGGCGACATTGCTGGTGCTACTTATACCAAGAGAATAAGCCGGCGTCCCATCGGGCTTAAACAACCCGTAATTCCTCTCCGAAGTCGGACCCGGTTTCATATTCTCATTAAACAAAGCAAAAACATAAATATTAAGATCCGAATTCGGCCTCATCGGAGTCCCCGTTTTTTTCGACATCAATTTAATCAAATTCCCATTGTATTTCTTCGCATTATCGGGCGTAGCTCCGACCTCATCTTCATCTCCCTTTGAAGGCCACCCGGTTTCCGATATATGAACCGGTAGTTTCTTGTACCCGAGCGAAGCCAAAGCATTGTAAACGGCATCGATTTGAGCGTACAACATGTTATCGTAATGTAAATTCGTCGCCGGATCGATAACCCCTTGGTTCGGTTGAAAAAGAACAAAATCCAATTGGACTTGTTTGGGATTTCCTTTATAAGCAAAGAAAGGGTACGCATTGATCAAAAATGGTGACCCAGTTTTTTGATGAAAGCTCAACGTTTCGCTTAAACAATCAACCAGATCTTCACGGAATGCTCCGGACGATGGTGGGTATGAGGTTTCGAGTATGGATAAGGAATGTGCCGTCGTGACGGTCACTTGTTTGTCGAGGCCGAGATTGACCAACGCTGTGTGAACGCTTTGCATCGCCGGCAAGAGGCTGTTGGAAAGAGAAGTGTCGTTGAAGGTGAGGACTTCGTTTCCGACGAAGATGCTGGTGATTTTGGTAGCCGGTAAGTGGGATTGAACGTTTTGTTTCACCCAAGCTTGGGCTTTGGCCGGATCTCGCATCTTGTCTAAGTATTCGTTGCCTAAGCCGACGATGAATTCGACGCCGGTGTTGGCGAAAGCTTTGAGTACTTTGGGATCTGCGTCGTAGAGTTTAACTTTGGTCGCTCCGATGGATTTAACAATCGGAACCACATCTTCCGGTGACGGAAGATTGTCTGCTATTTGTCCATAGTTGATCCCCATTGAATTCGCCATTATCGGAAACAAATAAACTACAACAAGCAACAAAAAAAAAAAAAAAACGAAATTCAGCAATTTAATGCCATTATACTTCAACCCAGAAATTTAGAACAGAGAGTGAGCTATACAGTACCTGAAATTGAAAGAATAATTGAAGCATAAAAGAAGAATCTATGAAACTCCATGAACAAAAAGCAGTAAAATGGTGGCAAAATGTGATGAAGAAGATAAACAAAATAAGAGTTCTTTAATGAAAGTTGATAAGAGCAGTGGAGTAGAGCAATGGTGGGGGCTTAGCTTAGCAAAGTCTGCGCCGGGATTGGAGAATTGAAATAAGGTTTGATTATATAAGACGAGGTTTTGATATTTTGAGTGTTGATCAAGTTTTTTAGCGACAGTGATTAGTCTTATCATTTGTCACTAAAAGTGAAAGATATGATTGATTATTCATTAACAATCCATGATTGTTCCATTAAAAAATCGAATGATTTGATTTAAAAAATAGTAGCATTTAATGGAAGGGAGCTCGATATAAATTAAAATTTTTGAAGGGTTTAAAATTAACTTTTTAAGAGGGATTAAAAATATAATTATATTTTTTAACCAAAGAGTTCATGGTTACTATTAGTTGTAGATCTTTAATGTATATATTGGGTTAATCCTTTTTCAATAGGGGAATGATAACTTAGATTTTTTTTAATTTTTTTAATTTTTTCCTCTTAAATTTTTTTTAAATATAATTAAAAATATTAAAAATCAAGATAAAAAATCTATTAAAACTTTACAATTATTTTAATAGGAGAATGACAAATTAAATTTTTCTTAATTATTTCATGGTATATAAAAAAATTATTAGAACTCCGTAATTAAATGTTCTTGAAATAGTGATTTCATTACAATATCTTTTTCTCGAATAATGTTTTATCCAACAAGTGTTAGGTGCAATAATCAGGCATGTTACATTCTTAAAAGAATATACATGTTCAAATCTTAAAAATGATATTGTTAAGACAGATAATTATAAACTCTAAATATAAATTATAAGACATCTATTAGAGCGAGTCTAATAACTAAACCTCAGTATACTATAATTTCACCTAGTTCCTGTTTTTAATTAAATAATTTTTTAAGTGATGTTTAATTGAGAAATAAACCTCGTAATGTTTTATTTTTAATGATTGTGTCGTTTTGTTTTTGTGGGGGTAAAGGTTGCTTCACCGACAATCTTCACATGGGTCAGCTCAGCTTTCACTTTATTTTTTATTATTTTATTATTTTAGGGTTGTTATTAACAATATTTTTTTACTCGAGAAATTATTATTTTATTCAGTGCACTTGGCTTTATGTGTAATACATAACAATACGACAAATAAACGGCATACGATACGTGGCATCGCATCCCATACAAAGCAATACTGCAAAAGAGAGAGGAAGTCGCTTTCGGTGGCCCCACTTTACTTAATCATCCCTGATGGGCTGATCTCAGCCGTTGTTCCAATACGTCAAAGTTTATTATTGCGTGTACATGCATGCACACCATTGTTGTAATAATTATACTTTTTTTTTTTTTTGTAATTGCAAAAGGGTATCACAAAATTTTAAATTTTTATGTGTATTTAAATCTTAATTTATTGTTTCATGTTTCATTATATAAATTGCTATTACATGGCTATATAGTTAAAAAAGGGTAAATTTCACATAAGGCTAGTCTAAACTATAGCAAGTTTATGTTAAAGTCATCGAGTTGTTAAATTTTTTTTTTTAAATATCGGCTAGTGAGCTCCAAGCGACTATTTGATAATCGATATGATAAATCAGTACCCATCAACAAGTAGAAGAACATATCTTAAATCTAAATTGATCTAAAGATCAATATCAGAGATTAAAGAAGAAAATTGTTTAGATTTTAGTTTGCAAAATTGTGATATTCAAAGTTGTTTCATAAAAAAAAAAAACTAAAGTGTAGAAGAAAAGGGAACTTACAATTGATGCTAACAAAAAAGGTAATATAGTAGCAATTTTAATAGTTTGGTTTTTAATAGTTCAATGATAATGTTGTAACCTTTTGAAATTGAGTGACCAAAACATAAATTTATTAATAGCTTAATGATAGATGCAATTTACCCAATTAACGAAAACACATTTGAAAGTGATTATGGTTAATTACTTTACACAGCACCCTTAATTTTCAGCCCTTCACGCAAGAATTATAATAAATGATTAGGATGATCCAATTGCACTCAGTTATCATCTTTCATCAATTATATTACATTTATTTTTTTATCACTTGATTAAATTTATTCTTAAATCGTGACAAAAAAACACATTTTAATATGAACAAATATTTGATACATTGTCAATGGAATTTTTAAACATCACAAATATAGTTTGATGATTGATGAGTATCATATAAGGGGTATAATAATTTATTTAAAAATACATTTAAAAAAAAAAACGTATAACAAATTTTTAAAACTGCTTGTAAAAAAAAAAATACACTATCAATGAATCAAATAGTAACCCTTTTGATAACAACAATACTTTTATTATTATTATTTGAAAAAAAAATAAATGCATTCATTTGTCGGTAAATAAAATACCATAATCTTCAATCTCAATGTATTAAACAATAAAGGAGAAGAAGCAAATAAAAAAATCTTACGTTTTAACTAAATGAGTTAGGAAAAAATATTATAAAGTCTTTGATAATTTGCTTAGTAATATTAAATTCCGATTCTAATATAAAAAATAATTTGCTTCGGGCCACTCTGTATTCCAGTGGGATGGGCTTTTAGTATCGATTATGTTTCTATTTATTAAAAAACGCAACTAAGGTTTGGGAGGAGAAAAGGAAAGTTAAAACATATTTTAATTAGATTTAAAGTAAAAGTCTAATGAAATTTGTGTTCACTTATGACAAACTAGACTACGTGATGATCGAATAAAAAAATATAAAAATTGGTTTTATTAGTAAATTGGCCTTTTATCTACCCCTCAAGTTTCATGTTTGTCCTTATATTTTTATAGATGTGTGCGTAAACTATCAAATTTGTAGTAGATTGCCCAAAAAAACAATGCTAACCAATAAAAAAATGACACATGACATAGTCTTTTTGGGTGTTGTACACTTTTTAGCCAAAACTAGACAAATATTGATAGTTTAAATACGACATTTGACTGAAAAAAGCTAGAAGGACTAATTTGAAAATCAAGGTATACTTTTCTGATAAATTTACTAATAGACCTATATATGTAATTAAAACCAACATAAACATTGAGCTCTTTGGACTTTAAATCTCCCAACTTAACCATTCAGCTATTTTAAGATGAGGGTAGTTTAAGCTATTTAAGTAAAAAATAAAATAAAATTATTGGAAGACAAAAATATGCTTATAATAATTTTATAATTGATTAATGTTCTATCAAATTATTAAATATAATATTAGATATGTACAAGAGCAAAGAGAGAGAAAAAAAGGCCGAAAATGAATGATGAATTTTTGGAAAGAGTCAAAAGATAAATTTACCATTGTATTAGTATATAATTTTTCAAGGAAATTAAAAACAAATTTACTATTTTGAGGTCCAAAATGGTTACTTGCCTTGCATTCTCTCCTGGATATATATAGATTTTTTAAATATAAATTTGAATTTTTTTTTTCTTTCAAAACATATGAGTAATTAAATTTGTTCCAATCCATCCAATCCAAATTGAATCAGACTTGGAATATATTTGAGTAATTTGATCTAAATTATTATTTAACGAATGAAATATTTAAAATTAAATAATATAAATAAATTTTAAAAGGATAGTAAATTAAGTTTTTAACCTACCAAAAAAAAGTTAAAAATGCAAGGGGGCATTCTTTAAAACCACTTGTTGACATCTAAAAAATTAGAGTTCAACATTATTAATGTATTCCCTTTTCCAATTTGTAATTTGATTTTTATAATAATAATAATAAACCACCGACCAAACTGATGGTCAGTTTTGTGTTTCTTATATATGGAGAAAATTTGTAGTTGTAAGAAGAGAATTCTAGAAAATGATTGAAGTAGGAACAAAGAGAATCTGTCAAAGAGTACCAAACAATCAAAGAACCGTTAGAGGTTGGAATCGAAACGTATTAAAATTTTGGGTAAATTGTTAAAATAGTCACTTTTGTTTATCTTATATTACATTTTAGTTACTTATGTTTAAAATGTTATATTTTGGTCATTTACATTACCATGTTGTAACATGTTAGTCATTGAATCATTAATGGTGTAACAGTAAGCTGACATAACACGCTAAATAATCATTTTAATTAAAAATTTTAGGTTAAATTTTACAATTAGTCCTAATATTTTTTTATTTTGAACAATTTAATTTTTTTCTTTTATGTTCTTTTAACTTTTTTTTATTCTCTTTTGCTTCTCCCTTTGTTTCCTATATTCTTCATATCTTTTAACGTAATTTTTTTTATGTTTTCTATTTGTTAAAACTAGTCATTATATTTTTATTTTTTTGAACAATTTAATTTTTTTATTTCTTTATTTTTTTTATAGAAACAAAAAAGATGGAGAAGGGAGAAAAATGGAGGGAGAAGCAAAAGAGAATAAAAAAGAAAAGGAAAATTAAAAAAATATAAAAGGAAAAAATTGAATTACTCAAAACGAAAAAATATAGGAACTAATTGTATAATATAATCTAAAATTTGTGTTTGAAATGATGATTTAACGTATTACGTCAGCTTACCATTACACTATTAACAACAATTACTGGTTCGGTGGCTAAAATGTTATAATATGTTAATGTAAATAACTAATACGTAATATTTTAAATATAAGAGAGTAAAATATAAACTGTTTGGTAGTTTACGTTAAGATTTTTAAGTAGAAGAAAGCAATTATCCTAGTATATTAAAGTCTTTATGAACCTCAACCCATCAAATCTCGGCGCGAATTTATCCTTTTCCGACGCCGCACAGTTCCTCATGGCGCCATTTTTTGGTCGCTAAATAATCAATTCAGTCTCGAGAACAAATAACAACAAAAATAATAATATATATTTCAAATCCATAGCGAAATTTTTCAACAAATTCAAGACATAATTAATCATACTGCAAAAAGAGAAATCAACAGTAGAATCGAAAAAAGAGAGTAGAGAAATGGTAGGATAATTTAAAAACGAATTAAAGACTCAAGCAGCAAATAAAGAGAGGGAAATTGGAAAGGTAAAGAAAATCTAGATTCAATTTCGAAATCAATCACTGGACATTGCGACAACAGAAAATACAATAAGGAAGTTTCAAGTTTTGAAAGGGGAGATTTAAAGGAAAACCTGATCGGAGGAGGTTGAAGAGAAAGAAACATTGTGGAATCCGGGGGAAGAAGATGATAAGAAAGCCACCGTGAAAGCAGCGAGCACAGTCGCTAGAAGCGGTCCAGATCCCTTCATGTTCCCGATTCCTTTCTATTTCCACAATTCAAATCAGGGAACTGAGCGTGGATACTTTCGAAGCTCCGATTGAAAACAAGGACGACCTGCTTTCCCCAAATTGATTTTTTCTTCCCTTGTGCCTGGACTTTTTTTATATTTTCTGGATTTGCCTCTTAATTAACGAGATTTTAATTTTCGTCAATGCAAAATTAAATAATTCCAAATTATAATAGAATTAAAATTTATTGTATAGAAAATATTTTAATATTTTTTTAATTGTAATTAAATTTCAAACAAAAAAATTCAATTTATAAGACCATAAAAATTTTAAAAATATTAAATCTATACGGTAAATGATAATTATATTTCAATTTAACCTTATTAGCTCAGGACTAAATTAAATAATAGCTTCCTTTTAAAATGTATGAACAGGCATGCAAAGCTCATTATCAAGCAGCAATTCACCTTTGTATTCCATGCTTTTTCCAGAAAATATTTATGAGGACTACAATCAAGCAAGAAAAATAAATAAATTTAAGATGGATTAGCAATTGAACAGAGGCTTTTATAATCCAACTATCTGATCTTTATTTCCCCGGTTCCAAACTTCGCAGCCCGGAAGTTAAAAAAGAGTTTACGATCTTCGATCCTTTAAAAAAAGCAGGCAAGCGAAAAGATTTCGGCCCTTGGTGGTAACATCTCTCACTTTCATTTGCAGCAGCAATTAGCTCCGCTGGCACACTCGGAATCACGACAGAAAATATACCCGAGTTACAATCTCTTTCCGATGTTTGCAAACCTTCGAGCTACTCCGAATATAACAGCTTTGGTCAAGAGGCCTCGATCAAAACTACAAGCAAGGGCGATAGCCCCACCGACGACTAAAAGTTTGGGAATGTTTTTCCCCGACGGTTTCTCGGATGAATTATGTGTTTCGAGCTCTGATGAATCATTACTTTTGCTTTCAAAGGATCTCAGATAGTCTGCACTTATTTTACTGTTTATCTGAGCCATGAAAGCGCAATGGGATAGCGTATTTCCGGATGTTCTTTCCTTTTGATATGCACGTAGGCCGGGGTCGATCTTCTTGACGGTTCCCCACATGCCTTGCCGGACGCCAACCTTTGCAATTTTCCATGGTATACCCATATCTTCGTGATGGAAAAGTAACACCTCGCATGCAGTTAGCTGACCGTCTCCTTTCCTTGATTCAACTGTTTGAAACGAATAACAAACAGATTACGAGCCAAGCATTTATATTATGGCATATGTATTCGGTACTTAAATGGACATAGCAGGCAGGGAAAAAATGATGTCGAATCCAATACCTGCACGGATTAACCAACTCGAATAGTATAAATCGACACGCCTGGGTTTGTTTTTCCTCGGTACAGAAGCATATGGTACTCCCTGAAATGTGAAGTAAACATGCTATGAGTACAGAGTTGGTTAACATGATGATGCCTACTACTAAGTGATAAACATCTTGAGATATCAAATTCGTAAAAGAATGTCGATTCACTCAAGTAGTTATCGGATTACTGCAACTCAAAAGCCTACGAAACAGTCTAACATACCAAAGCTGAAAATTACCTTAGTAACACAATAATATGCACGCCCGGACTCCCAAATCCGACGACCGAACACGTATTCTCTATCACTGCAGAAGAAAGGAAACTGCAAAATACAAGACATATTAGAACATAATACTCCGATACAACGAAAATGAAACGAAAAAGAAAAGTTCTACAAACCTTGCGAACCCAATGAACCACCATGGTCCCAGTGGTGGGACACTCCTCCATAGTTGCAGCACTAACAAGCATATTATCCCACTTGGGTCGAAACTCATCGTCCCAAAAGAAATCCCTCAACATCTCGGGAGTGGTGTCTTCGAAAACGGTTCGGCTACGATATTCCGTAGGACCAGCCTGATTGAACAGCCAAAACATAAACATAATTCAATAATCAACCAAATGAAATTATAAGAGGACATAAATTGAATATATTTATATATACCTCAAGATCTCTTTGCCAAGCTTGATAAAACATGGTTGGAGTAGAACAATCCATCATATGAATCCAAGCAGGTCCTCCATCTTTTTCTTCAACTAAATTAACAAAATGCTCTAAATCCTCATTTGTCACAAAACTAGTTTTCCCCTTTGGAATCTGTGATAAACTGTACCCCAATTACAATAAAATATTAGGGATTAGCAAAATCAAAGATAAACCCAATTTTCGTTGTACTTCAAACCCCAATCTAACATTAAAAGGAGAAATCAAATGATGAAATTGCGAACCTGCAATTGGAATCAACGGTGGGTGGCAAAGAAAAAGGATCGCTTTGAGCTTCATCATCTGTGATCCAAGAGATGCAACTAGGCAATAGAAATTTGATCGAATTCAAGCTTGAACTGAGATTAAAACTTGGAGATGAAGAATCTGAAGATGCAGGTGTTGAATCTTTAGAGACAGAGCAATCAATCATCATTTCTCTGCCTATATTTGCCCACTTTGGCTTCCAAGCCCATCCGACTAAAACACCAACAATTACAGCAATCCATAAAGGAGCTATGAAAATCATTAGCTCCTTCAAAACATCCCCAATTGTGGGTTTCCTTAAAATCTCCAAAAAAAGGGACACCAAAACCATCCTTTAGAACAACCCCCCTTCGATGAAATCCAAAGAGTTAGCTTCAAACACAGCGATTCCTCAAGGGTTTGTTTTTTTATAATAATAATAATAAAACTAAACCCAGACCAAAAAAACAAACACCCAAACTTTTTTGAATCTGGAAAGGGGATTAAAAGAAGAAAAAAGAGAGGGAGCTGGGATAAATAAAAAGCGAAGAAGAAACGATCTCGAATAAAAAGAAAAGATAAACAAAGATGATAAGTGCTGAATAGATTATGGATAAGGATTCCCAGAATATCAGAAGAAGAAAAAAAAAAGATTTTTTTCTTAAAAACCTTATTAAAACGTTTTATCTATTTTTCCACCATTATTAATAATTTTTCTAGCAGAAAAAGGGTTTCTAAAATTTAGATAGTCTGGAATAAATGCCAAATGTTGGATCTTAAATGGGCAAAAATGGATAAAAAGTTGATTAAAAATAGGCTTTTATTTCGTTATTTTAATCGAAAATGGCTTCTGGTTGGTAAAATGGGTAGGTTGGGAAGAGTATTTAGTTGCCGCCTGGTGCTGATGCTCTGTTGGTGAAGACGCTGGCACATGCTCTGCTTTCTTTGTCTATATGTAAACTGAGAGGCATTTCTCGTATTTATATAGCGACGAAATTTATTTTTCATTTTCGTCGCCGCGTTTCCTCGTTTTTCACGTTTACTGACTTTTTTTATAACTTATTTTAATTTTGAAAATTTTTTAAAGAGGTCCATACTCGTTTTTTACTTTACTTTTTCAACATTATAATACTTAATTTGTATTATTATTAGGCTTATTGATAGATTTAACCCTCAATATTTGTATTTTTCTCAATTTGATCCTTATTCTTTTTTTAACTAAATTTGACCTAAAACTTTTAAAAAGAATCAATTTATTTTTTTAACGTAAATACTTACTAAAATTTTAAAATTTTTAACAATGTTAGTGTGACAACTTATATGACGATCTATGTGCACTTCATATTGACATGACACCATTTATTATATATGACACATCCACAATAATTTAAATTTTATAAAATATTCAAAAATTCAAAATTAATATATATATATAGTCATAAAAAAAAGCATGATGTACATGTAACTAAAAAAACATGTCACATCTATACTCTTTTTTTTTGTTAAATTGGTTGGTGTTAACATTTTGAAATAATAAAATACTTACTTAATACAATGTAACTAAAAAATGACGTTGTAATAAATATAAATTTAACAAAAAAATATAATATTAATAGTTGACTCTGAATTTTAAAACTTAAAAAATACAGAGACTAAATTTGTGAAAATATACATTATTGAAAACATTTGTTTAAGTCTCAATCATAAAAAATTTAGCATATTATATAATATATTCAAAATAATATTTAAATGGGATATTTGGTAGAAAGTTATAAATTAAATTATTATAATTTTATTTTAACTGTGGTATGAACTGAATTAACTTTCATCCATCTGTCAATAATGGTGAGCAATTAATGGGAATTTGATGTGGGCTTCGTCTTTGAATTTTAAATAGGAAGAATATTGAAACTTGTCAAAATTTTATTTATTTTAAAACTTATTTATTTATAAATAAATAATATTATAATTTTCTTGTTCAAATTAAAGATTTGACAATGACTTTGGACGAGGTTATTAGGATATTTTAAAATTAATGGCAACATAACATTGTTTGACCACATAAAATCTTAAACATAAATATTAATTCAAATACAAAAAAAAAAAAAAAGAGTTCATTTCGAATCATTTGGTTATTTGTGATATTTAATTCGATTTTTTATTTGATTTTAAAATATTTATTAATTATATTTTTTTTCAAAATCCGATTTAATAGGGACTCTTATCAATTTCAACACCATGTTGGTGTTATTTTTCGTTGATTATAAAAAATATAAACACGATAAAAAATTATCAAATATGTGATAAAACATAAATATGATGCATATATGAAATACGTGATGTTGTATTTTTTATATTATAATGTTTTTAATTAAATAGAAATATATTTTTAAAAAAGAAAAGAAAATTAATGCTTGAACTACTCGGAAGGACACAAAATAATGTTTAACTTGGTCAGTATGACTTTGTTTTTGGTCAATTAATTTAGTGTTGAAAGCTAAATGAAAGTTTCAACTTTCAACAAAGCTGACTTCAAACTTTCTAATAAATTAATTAGGTTAAAAGTATTTGAGAGGTCTTTGTATTATAAAGATTAATATAAATTAATCCTTCTATTATTAAATTAATCAATTTAGTCTCTATACTATTAAAAATAATCAAATAAATCAAAGTTGTAATAAAGTTAGCATTTACCGAGTTACTCGAGGCTAAAAGAAAAGCAATTAGAAGGGCTGAACATGGTGGTTCCCATTGCTCAGCTCAACAATCTCAAAAAGCCTAGTTCGTCGCTACCATCAGAGTTTGTGACGGCTACCAAAAAAATCAATAATAAAGATGTTGTGGAAGAGAAGGTATCGGATCATTAGATGGCAAGCCGAGGAAGGTCTCCTTTAAGGGGATGCTAATAAAGGATAGCAATGTTAGTTATGGGGAGGATGTTAGTTTAGATGATATTGAGATATCTCTCATTGAGGGTAACGTTTTGTGTCCATGGAAGGCCCTTACCTTAAAATGGGTACATAAGATGATAAACTAAAGCATGAAGCAAACGATCATTGCAAGGTTGCTTGCTCGATCTATTGGGTACAAGGCTCTAGTCAACAGGATAAAAATCATGTGGGAGTTAGTGGGTGACTTTTGTTGAACTTGATAATGATTATTTTTTAGTTAAGTTTGCATGCTTGGAGGATTATGAATGGGTGTTGTCAAGAAGGCCATGGATGATATATGGCCACTACTTGGTTGTTCAACCATGGAGTCGTGATTTCACCATCAGGGAAACTTTGTCATCGAATATTGTGGAATGGATTCGGTTTTTAGGGTTGCTCTGTTGGTATTATACGAAATAACTAACGAGGGCTATCGCAACAGTTGTGAGTAATACAATTGGAAATAGGGGCTGATTTGCTCAGGTAGTCGTGGTTATTGGTTTGAAAAAGCCATTAGTACCCTATGTTAGCATTGATGGTTTGCTACAACAAATTGAATGTCTAAGGCTACCAACGATTTGTTATGGTTGTGGGTGTTTTGGCCATGCTTAAGGAATATGTTCCATTGCCAAAACAAGTAAGCAAGCCGTGGTTCATAATGATCAAAAGCAAAAGGAGTTGAGTGTAAAAGATGGTAGCAATTGGTGCACAAGCCTGTTGGATCTGCTGCCCTAAGTGCAGTATATTCATTTGCATACTTGTATTTTTTGAACATATTAGTTTAATAAAATTATCCATTAATTGCATTAATACATTTTGTATGTTGTCCACAATGGTTTTTGCACGCAAAACAAAATGGAAGAAAATATTAGTTCACTGGTTATCTAATTTTTAACTAATATAAATACGTATTACGTGGTTGGATCGTAATACAAAAAATACAACTTATATTAGTAGATGAACCTAAATATATCATTAGTCTAATCGAAAATAAGCAAACTGATTGAAAGACTAATATGAAGTCTATCAAGTCTAATTGGGGGGATGCTTTGTCTTGAGGATCAGAGCGGGCGACTCCTAAAATATAGAGATATATATGTGAGAAATTGGATTAATAATACATCGGACAAGACCCAAGTATAATAAATCCTAAATCCTTTTATGAATTTATTCACTTGTGATATTCATAGTGTGTCACATCTTAATCTTGAGTGGATGATGGATGATGGATTATGAATACATGACTCGTATACTTTGATACAAGTAAAAGCCTGAGTTTAAATAGATTGGGAATCAAAAGCTGGTGTATTGGGTATACGGCTTTTGTAGTATGTAGCATCATTCACAACTGTGAAATTTATAGCCTAAGGAATGGGTAAATGATATCCTCTCGTCGACATTACATAATAAATTAAAAGTAAACATGGTCACGAATCGTTTGTCTTTGTGATGAATGACTTAATTTTATAGTAATTGACTTTTCACGAAGGAAGGAAAATATAATGGTTATCGTGAGATAAAATAGGAACATATTGAGAAAACAGATTTATCCCAATAAGAATAATGATATCTTACGAGAGCAACACACTTATGGTAAGGTCATTGCACAAGCAGTGATCGAGTAGAGAATAAGGATAAAAGGATTCATATGTCAGATTGTAATTCTAATTTTTTTTAAAATTATGTATTTAAACGAGAGATAAGTATACAATTTTTTTATAAAATATTTTGTATGTTTAAAAAATTATATTTATATAATAAAATTGACCAAATAATAAATTAATCATAAGAAACCCGAAAGTTGCGTTATTATTAGGAGACAAAGACCTTGGTCTGAAAATAATAAATATTGTATTTAGATTTATTTTAAAAAATGAAATTGCAAATTAATATAGTAATAAAATTAAATTTCATTTTCTAAAAATTCATAATTTAGTTTTCACTTGTTAATTTTTTCTTGGTTTGATCTTTATTATTATTTGACTACAATCGATTGAATTAAGTATTTTAATAAGACTGTCTAGCTTTTGAGTGACAAGTCAGCGTTCCTTATGCAAAACTTGTTCACACTTTAAGCAAACAATCTCGACAATAATAATTAAATAAAGATCTCCAAAAACACTAATTTAGCTTAGGTATTTGTGTTAATTCCAATTTCCAAACGTTCAAAACCATGTAATATATATGGTTAATGTTGTAATTTTCGAAAATTTAGAATTTAATCTCTTCATTTTTATTTTTTAAAATTATTTTTTCTATTTTTAAATTCAAATTCAACCTTTAATATTGTTAAATTCTTAAATTTTAACAAATGTAACAATACTAACAACTAGTCCTGGATTAAAAATAAGAATTTAAGAAATAACTTCTAAATTTTTGAAGATTCTTTTAACATATTTTAATGTATATATATGTACCGACCACCACGCATCTAACTAATTAGCATAATAGCATTGCTTGGCAAATGCCAATTCACCATATGCATTTGCATGTGATTTATGCCTTTATGTTAGGCATTGGTTTGGCCTAGAACGTGGGAATCTTCTCTTTGATTTTACCATTCATTATATTATTATATTAGTACTCGAATATGTATCAAATATAAATGTCAAAAAAAAATTGATAAGAAAATATGAGAAATAGATTATTTTTATTACTAGAGATGTTAAAAGTAAATAGATGGTCGATTCTTTTCGAGCGACAATTAGTGTTTGATTTATTGAGTAAGTTATATCCGATTAACAAATCCAATTTAATTGATAGAATCCAATGTTATGCAAATAGAGAATCATGCTACATTGCATCTATGAGAACCATGGGTAAGCTGCCGGTCACAAGCGATAATCACTTTGAGGTAATTTACGACATTGGAAGATAGCCTCAACAATATTTGCTCCTTTTGTGTTTCCTCAATCCTCTTATTTTCATCTGTTTTTATTAACATTGATTTTTACCCTTTGTTTAAAGTTAAATATTATAGACCTAGTTTGTATTACTAAAAGTATCATGGAGACTTTTATATAGGCAATCATGTTACATTTTGTTCATTTATTTAAAAAATGGATTAATTAATTTTTTTATTGTTAAAACTCAATTATTTTGAATAAACATGAAGTACGCATAACACACATCACATATAACTGCTTGACTATTTCATCAGTCATGTCAATTTTTATTTCATTAAACAAATATGATGTTAGCCCATTTTACTTATGGGACTTTTGATCACACTATTCCTTTTGTGACATAATGTGACGTTGGGTATGAACAGCCGCAAAGCCTCAATTTAGAAGTTTGACCCACCAATGTTATTTTTATTTCCCCCACAAATAATTTTTTGTTTTCTTTTTTAGACTTTGTGGAAGAACAATTTTAGCTTTAGGACGGAGAAAAAGGTTGTTCGAGCGTGACTAAAAAAAATTGGAAACGTGAAAATAATGGTATTATTAAAAGATGATGGCCCATTAGGTTTAAAATTTCGATGGGAAAAGTTAGTTGAAATTTTAGTGGAGATGATATGTGTCGCTATTTCTTCAAGTGAAAAATAATATACTGCTAAACTTAAATTTGAATGGTTATTATATTATCATTTAGCTTTGAGTTCCTTCTATTATTTTGGTTTTGTTTTTAATGGTACTAATTTCACGAGCAATAGAGTACACGTGGGCTGCTACATAATTTATTATATTAATATTGTTAAAATTTTAACAATTCAATCAGTTTTTCATTAAAAAAATAAATTTACTGAATTTTAAATTTAGAGGATCAAAATAATAAAAAATAAATATTAACAATTAAATTTGTCATTGAACAATTTTCTTTTTTTTTTTTAAATGTTTGAGTAAAAGTATTAGTCGATTTTGAAAATGAATAAATCTCAAAACTACACATAAACTTTGGTCTTAATAGCAGAGTCACGGGGGCTGGTAAGGGCCCCGACATTCCTAAAATAGAAAAATTTTCATTTAGACCATTTATAATTTATAAAATTTTAAATTTGTAATGGTAAAATTGTACTTTAGTTCTCAAAAATGATAAAAATATAATTTAATCACTTAAAAATTATAAAGATATATGCTATTAAAATGATAAAATTATATTTTTACGAGTAAAAATATACAATTTAATTTTACCCCTTAAATTTTTTTCTCTAACATTAATATTGTTTGGTCTAACGTGTAATGTTATATTTAAATAAATTATATTTAGATTTTAGTTGGACTAATTTTATTGCAAATAATATCTTTAAACAAAATCAAAATTTCTTTTCAATCATTTCTACAAATATAATTATATTTATAAAATTATTAATATTTATTTATAATCTTTTATATTTTTTTAAAATTTAATTATAATATGTCATATTATTATTCATTACATCAAATATTATTATTTCACATATAAAACGTTATTTAAGAAAAAATCAGATTTCATCTACATAAAAGTCTAACATCATTTGAATCTAACAACATCGGCCACAAAAATCACACTTCACTTTCACGTGTGCAAGACACGAGCTGCACGTTTAATGGGTTTTTCAGACTTATTACCTGTGCACTTTACAAATCAATATTTAGGACATGGCTTTTTTTCCAGTCCTAGTTTTTCTAAATAAATATATAAAAATAATTATTGAGTGTAATTATAATTAGAACCGTCATTGTAATATAGAATCAAATTGATAATCGAAATATACTCAAATAATTTTAATCAAAATCAATTACAATAAATGATCAGAATGATAATCAAAACATATTTAAAATTGTATCAAAATAAATTTATAAAAGTCATACAAATGATGTAAAATAATAAATCTCTTGATGATAAAAATCAACAAGAGAAGAAAGACGGTAAAAGAAGTGATAGTTCACCTTTGTGGGGCGGAAAGCCGTCATATTATGGTAAAGGAATGGAAAAGAATGAAGAGTGAGTTTCCACGAAAAATGCGTAGTTAGAGAAGTGAGAAGACTTATATGCATAAGGTGGAGGGGATGCCACGTGTTAAAATTTCACTATCTTGTCTTACTGTAGAGACAATGATGTGACAATATAAGGTAGTTTTGTAATTAATGGATGTGAGGTTTCATGTGCACTTGACGAGGGTGGTTTGCGTCGAAGATTCGCTCAAATATGACAACCAGTCAAAAATTTACTTAGTATAAAGTTCACTCAATGATAATATGTATAACTATTTACAAAAATGATATAATAAAATCTAAAAATAACTTATGCATAATAAAATTCAAATTTAAATTTTTAAAATTTTCAAAACATCAACTTTACAATTAAACAAAACAAGGGTATCGTTACCAAATTTAAGCAATATTTTGGACGTGTAAAGTTTGTATTAAATTTTCTACTGAAAAATAAAATATTCATCACCATGTTAGTACAGTATTATTTATTTTCTACTAAAAAAATCAATATACTATTAATTGAAAATTTCACTAAATTAATGTCATGAAATAATCGAACATTAACAAAAAAATATATAAAAATAAAATATAAAAAAGTGTATATTACTATGGATATGTAAGTAATTTATTTTTTTTTAAAATCCTTCCTGTTTTTTTTATCTTCACATGCAAATTTTTTAAATATTTATATCTTGATATAAATTATTAATTTATTATATTTTAATTACTCTTTCATTGTAAGTTTATATTATTAATTATATATTTTTTTCATATTAATATGTGTTATTGTTGGCATAAAAATGATATACCTTTAGGGGTTTATATAAAATTAATTGATTAGATAAACTTGATTTTCAAATAATATGTAAAAGGCAAAAGTTAATAATATCTCAAATGTGCATTTTAATATATACTTAATCTAAAAATGTAACACCTCTTGTCCAACTTAATCGTCATATCCTAGTTCTAATAAGTTACATTCGTAGTCAGAGAAACTACAATCAATTCAATGTAAAATAATCATTCGTACATGTAATTCAATGTCAAACACATTCATTTATGAATAAACAATCAAAATCGAGTATTAATTGAGCTTACAAAAGTTTTTTTTATAAATCCAAACTCGAAAATGATCAAATTGTAAAGTTTTAAAATTTTAAAATCGACGTCGTGACATCATCAAATAGTTTGTCACGTCACAACGTTAAGTCACCTAAAGTCATGATGTCACATTATTGGGATGAAAACTCTATTTAAAAAAAAAATGAACCATCTGATACATTCAAAATTCGAATTAAACCATCTAATACAATCACTTAAAAACATATCAAAACACATAACATTTCAAATCAAAATAAGTCATTTAATTATTTCCAATAAACTAATTCAATATAAGTTCAACGTATTACAAAACTATCAATTTCTATACATTTCAACGAATACCGTTCAAACAAACCAACCAAATCATTCAAATGTCAATCTTTTATCTAAGCCAACTCATATAAAATCATTTCATTTTATTTTCATTTCAAGCACTTAAACTTATTAGAGCCAAATTTACCCAAAAAAATCTTAAATTTCGGTTTTTTTTTTCACTTTTAAAGATGCAAAAAGAATAGGGAAATGAGCCCAAAAAAGAGAGTTGTTTGCAGAGTGAAACCCAGCTCCAATCGAAAAATGGAAGCCCAATCGAAAATAGGGTGAAAATCTCGAAGATAGAAATTCTGGGTTTTATCCAAAAAGATTTAGTAGCTCTTCTTGTTCATTTTCTGAAACTTTTGCTCTCTTTCATTTAGCCTCATCAATGGCATCTTCTTTATCCACTTTCCATCACCTCAGCTCTTCATTTTCAGCCCGAACCATCGACAATGCCAAACTTTCATCTTCTCTTTGTCCTTCACCCACCACCTTATCTTCAAACCCCAACATTTCTCTCCAATTCCTCAACAGAAAACAACCCCCATTCGTCTCTTCAACTCCAAGGTTCTTAACTGTTATCGCCATGGCTCCTCCTAAACCGGGTGGCAAAGCCAAGAAAGGTTTTTAGATTTGTTCATGTCTTTCCTTATTATTCGATACCCAATTTTGAATTTCCTTAAATTTATTGTAATTTTGTGTGTTTTTGCAGTGGTTGGGCTGATAAAATTAGCTCTGGAGGCAGGCAAGGCGACACCGGCGCCTCCTGTCGGACCGGCGCTTGGAGCAAAAGGTGTAAATATAATGGCCTTTTGTAAGGATTACAATGCTAGAACTGCTGATAAAGCTGGTTATGTTATCCCTGTCGAAATTACTGTCTACGATGTGGGTTTTCTTTATTTATTTTTTATCATTTCTTCAGTTTTCGAACCTTTTTTTTGCTAAAATCAACAATGGTGATGATTTCCTTTTGTTTAATTACTTTCCAGGACCGAAGCTTTACTTTCATTTTGAAGACACCCCCTGCTTCTGTTTTGTTACTGAAGGCAGCAGGTATATTTCTTTGTTATGTCACTCATCAATGAACATTCAAAGTTGTTAGCATGTTTCTTTAAACATGGTGCGATTTTATGTTTGGTGTAAGGGATAATTCAGTGTTTTATTCCATTTGTTACTGCTTGTATTTATGTTTGTTGAGGGGAGGTCACTCTCTGGACCGGTCTTGGACCCTCAACGGAGGAATTGTTTCCGAGGTCTCTATACTTGGTATTGGCCCCAGGTTTTGTCTCCCTACTCCGAGGAGAGCCCATAGGGGTTCATGGAATTGCACCCAGTCCACCAAGGAAATGTTTAGCATTTGGTCTTGGTGGGGTTTGCTTGGGCTCTCCCTGGAGTAGGGAGACAAAATCCGGGGCTAAAACTGAGCATAGACAACTCGGAAATAATATCTCCGTTGAGGGTTCGAGACCGGCCCATAGAGTGACCTCCCCTCAACAATGTTCTTGTTCAAGGTAAACAAAAATGGCTTCTATGTTTATGACATGCAATTGAAATCTCTAGCTTCAGACAAAAATGGTTTCTTTTAAGTACCTGTGTTTATACTTATGTTCAATATATTGGGACATGAGTAGGGAGATATGCTCCCTCCAAGGATTCTCGAAACACATGAAGAAACTTAGAGAAAATTGAACTTACCTACCTATGTTAGGCATATACCCGTATACAACATTCCCACTTGAGTCCAAGTAAGATGGTTGCTTATGTGAAGCTAGATTTATTTGCATGTTGGTATAAAGATTTTCACAGTGTGACTGATGCTTCGATATCACCGATCTTTTCTCTTTATGTCAACCTTGTTCCCTTTGTCATTGTATATGGATTAACTGATGTCGGTCTAATGGATACATCTTCTACAGGCCATTAATTAATGACTAATTTACTGGTTATTAGTCATACGAACATGGTAGGTTGTGGCTGATCGTCTTAGGCATGCTGCATTTGATCAAGATGATTGAAAGTTTTAACCATCTTGTCCCGGAATAGTCACCGTAGTAGCAGATTCCTTGCATGAGTAACTTGCGCATAAGAGAACAATTTTTGGCTATCATTTCTTACTTTCTTCGAATTATAATGCAAATTGGTTATTATTACATTTTATGGTGTTTTAGGAGTGGAGAAAGGGGCCAAGGACCCGAAACAAGAGAAAGTGGGGAAGATCACGATTGATCAATTACGTGCAATCGCTACTGAAAAGCTAGCTGATCTGAATTGTACAACCATTGAATCGGCTATGAGAATTATAGCCGGGACAGCTGCTAATATGGGAATTGACATCGATCCACCGGTTCTCGAACCGAAAAAGAAAGAATTGATTCTGTAGTTGCTTACTTTTTGTCATTTGTTTCAATATTTGCTAGTACTATGTTTGCCCCATATTGCCATTTTACTCTAGAAGTGTAAGTTCATTAGAAAATCCTCTAGGTTTTGATACATGTTTGTATTGTATTTTAATTATTTTTTCGTATAGTCTCTTGATCGATTACTATGCTTTGTTGGTAAATCTCTTCCCTTTCTTCGAGCTCGATTCTGCAGACGAGTGAATTAGGATTCCATCTAGAGGTTTGATTTGAAACTGTTTGATGTTCTAAGCTTAGCCATTGCCGGCCGTCGTAAATGGGTTAATTGTATCCTTATTCTAACTTGATCTTGAACCTAAAAATGTTTTAATTTTAATTAGGTATTAAAGTACCATTATTATATCAACTAAGTTCATTTTGAATTTCTCGGATATTAGATAAGGAATTTGTGTGTACAAATCATAGAGCGACATTTGTGTTTATAATTTGATTCGTGTAAATTTAAACATGCTCCATGTTTAATTTGAGGTTTTAACATGCTCCACAATTTTCAAATTTGGATTAAATCGGCTGGTGGATTGAGAATCAGTTGGGGTATAAGTTTGAAATAAGGGTTTAGTGGTTGGAATGATCGAACTAGTTGAATTGATTTTCTCTATTTTTAATAATTTATAAGGTGCTGTTCCTCAATGTGATGTATTAGGTGATCGTTAGGTACCTCGCGCAAGACATGTTCACCCCCTCAGGCTAGATACTTACCTTGAAACGTGTCTTCTCCCACAGGCTAGATACTTACCTTGAAACGTGTCTTCTCCCACGAGGAGATGAGATGACAACTCACATGGTGTTAGTGACAGTTGATTTGTGACCTTGTGAGATGGTGAGGCGGGGTGATCTTCTGCAAGGTGGCGAGATGGTGGCAGTGGAATAATTGTTTGTGAGGGCTTTCTTTTTCATGTGATCAGGTTGAATTTCGAGTTTTTGAAATGTTCTATAACATTATTCAATCAAATTGGAAAAATCTGTTGCTTCGAAAATTGATTGTGTGACTAGTTTGATCACTGATTTAGCTTTGAAAACTTTGCAATTTTCATTATCTAATTGATTTGACCAATGACATAAAATTATTTATAGATCAAATTATTTATAATTATAAACTGATAAAAATTGAAAATCAAATTATTTATAAATTATAATTTTTTATTAATTTATATAATCGAATTCATGCATCAATTTAACAAATTAAATAAATAAAAGATCCAATTAATTCTACTATCAATACAAAGGTATGTTTATTTTTAGACATAGTAACAGCCAAGTAAATATTACGACCCAACAAAGCCGAAAAACGCTACGCTACGAAATGAAAAACCATCCATCCGGACTTAAAAACAACGCTACGTGAATCACCCGACGCTACGAACCCCCTCCCCTTCGTCGCTCTATTCGGGGTTCTTCTTCTCTCTCTTTCTCTCGCCCCACCCTTTCTATTCCGGGGCTCTTTATCTCTCCGACACAATAATCTTCTAATCTCCCCCGATTTAGATCGATCCCAATATAGCCCTTCCCTTCCTTTCTCTGCAAAGCCTAATTTCCCTTCTTTCACCTTTTTCTCTCCCACTCCCCACTGTTTCACTGCTCATTCCCACGCGCTACCTATCACATTTCCCTTTATTTATTTATTAATCATATACACATAATAGGTCTCGCAATTGGAAAGCACATTCTATAGCTAAGCCTTTTTCGTTGAAGCATTGAACACATTGGTATATTCTTCTCTCTCTAATGCTTCGATGGATCCGAAGTTTGGTTTCGTTGCTTAATGTTTTACTGCGTTTTGATTTATTTTTATCGCAATGTTGATTCAAATTTCGCATGGAGTTTATTGATTTATTACTTATTATACAGTTTTTTCGTGTTTGTTTGATTTTGATGTGATCAAGGACGAGCTATGAAGTGAAGAGCTATATATAAACGAAGATGTTTGGTTCAACTAGCCGTAAGTGTTTATTGTAGTTTTATTTATTAAATCCGGTGGAAAATGTACTGGAGATCTTATTTTGATTTGATTCGTTGACCTGATTTTTTCAATGAATGTATGATTTAGCTTCTGTTCTTTATTAAAACTTGGAGCTTGTGGCTAGTTAGTAATTTTGGAATCCCGAGTATAGGATTCTTTGTTGCATTTTGCTTGCTGTGATATCCATAGATTGTTGTTACCTTTTGCTTTTAAGTGTTTACCAGTATCTTGCGGGTTAACTATTGAGTAGGGTGTTTAGCTTCTTGATCTGTTGTTAGTCATAATATTTTAATTATTAGTCGAATCATTGTGCTTGTTATTTGCCAACTATTTGTGCTTTGTTTGTGATATTTATGCTTGTAATTTTCCGTTTGTGTTTAAATTTTGTTGTTATCTTTTATCTATATGTTACATGTTATCCTTTTTGAGAATGAATTTGTTTTTGCTTGTGAACTTTCTGTTTTTGGGAAATTAATTAATTGTTAGAAACATATTAAACAGCTTTTGGGCAATCATCAAGTAGCCCATTTGCTTCCCAATCTGTTTTTGGCCAGACCAACAATGCAAATAGCAATCCATTTGCTCCAAAACCTTCCTTTGGTAGCATTACCCCTTTTGGATCCCAAACAGGTGGTTCAATATTTGGGGGTACTTCTACTGGAGTGTTTGGCTCAACCCAATCTTCTTCTTCCTTTTCCTCAACAACTGCCTTTGGTGCTTCATCGTCTCCAGCTTTCGGAAGTTCCATGCCTGCTTTTGGATCTTCTTCTACTCCTGCATTTGGCAGTTCATCATCATCTTTTGGTGGTAAGTGTTTCTGTATTTTTCTTTTCTTTTCTGGTATTATAATTCAGTTCATCTTCATTTCATATTCCTTCTGTTGTAGATAAATATGTTAAGAGAATATGATTTGAAATTTCAATGCCTTTTAGTCTTTTGATTTTCTGTGATGCTTTACTCCTAGTGTTCCAACGCTACACATGCATAGATCATTGAGTTGTTATACTTATGTGTAAGCATGTGTACATGCATAAATATATTCATGTTACCATTTACTTACACTTTTTATTTTGCAGCGATGGAAGAATTTACTGTTTCATCTATGGGAGACTTTCTTGTTTGTTTCATTCTTCATTTTGCACCTAAATATGATATTGAATGAGATCATCCTTTTAATTGGGGGCTCTTGTTTTTTCTAATATACATTTAATTTGCTAGATTTTTGTAATTTGCCTTTAGTTGTACGCATATGATGACTTTTTATTCATTAGCTCTTGGGTAAGTTGGTTAATTTTCCTCAGTTTTGAAGTGATGACCTTTCTTGTGAATAGGGTCTTCTGTTTTCAGTCAGAAGCCTGCATTTGGCTTTGGGTCTACTACTACTCAATCAAGTCCTTTTGGAAGCACAACGCAACAATCACAACCTGCATTTGGTAGTGGTATATTTGGTTCCTCTGCACCTTTTGGTTCCAGTACTCCTGCCTTTGGTGCCACGAGCACCCCTGCTTTTGGTGGCACAAGTGCCCCTGCCTTTGGTGCCACGAGTGCCCCTGCTTTTGGTGCCACAAGTGCCCCTGCTTTTGGTGGCACAAGTACCCCTGCCTTTGGTTCCATGAGTACTCCAGCCTTTGGTGCCACAAGCACCCCTGCCTTTGGTTCAACTGGAAGTCCAGCATTTGGGAGCACTGGAACTGCATTTGGTGTGTCCAATGCCCCAGTCTTTGGAACAGGTGGCACATTTGGAGCATCAAGCACACCTGCTTTTGGCACTTCCAGCACTCCTGCTTTTGGAGCATCTTCAAGTCCATCATTCAGCTTTGGGTCAGCATTTGGGCAGTCAACACCAGCATTTGGTAGCTTTGGTGCCTCGAGCACTCCTGCCTTTGGTTCCACAAGCACTCCTGCCTTTGGTTCCACAACCACCCCTGCCTTTGGTGCTACCAGCACTCCGGCCTTTGGTTCAACTGGAAGTCCAGCATTCGGGAGCAGTGGAACTGCATTCGGCATGTCTAATGCCTCAGTCTTTGGCACAGGAGGCACATTTGGAGCATCAAGCACACCTGCTTTTGGCACTTCAAGCAGTCCTGCTTTTGGAGCATCTTCTACTCCTTCCTTCAGCTTTGGGTCTAGCCCAACTTTTGGCCAGTCTACACCAGCATTCGGTAGTAGTCCATTTGGAACCACTGCATTTGGAGCCCAGAGTTCTCCTTTTGGTGAGTAACAAGGTCTGAATGATCAGTTATGAACTTCAAAAACAGTTTGGGTGAAGTATATATTTTCACTGGCCTTCCATATTTTGAGCACTGTGAAGTTCATGTATATAATTAAAATTCTTTTAAACTCTCATGTAGGAAGTCAATCTTCAACACCAGCATTTGGAAGCACTAGCTTTGGCCAGTCACCTTTTGGGGGTCAGCGTGGGGGAAGTAGAGTAGCTCCGTACTCTTCTACTACTGAAACAGATGGAGGGAGTGGTACACAGCCAGCTGGAAAATTGGAGTCAATATCAGCAATGCCTGTTTACAAAGATAAAAGTCACGAGGAGTTGAGATGGGAGGATTATCAGTCAGGAGATAAAGGTACCTTTGTAAAACATTGTAAAACTTGTCCAGTTAAAATTTCTTCTTTTCTTTGCTTGACATTGACTACCTTGATGTATGAATTTGAAATTTCAGGTGGACCAAATCCAGCTGCTCAGCCTTCTGCAGGAATTGGCTTTGGTGTGTCAACTACACCTTCAAATCCTTTCGGCACCTCTTCAACATTTGGTCAGACATCTGCAAATCCTTTTTCCAGCACAAGTACCAATCCATTTAGTCTAAAACCTCCATCCTTTAGTAGTACAGGTTTTACAACCTCAGCAACTACATCAAATCCTTTTCAATCGACATCATCAAGCCTTTTTGGGCAAACTTCATCAATGACAACTTCAATATTTAGTTCATCTTCCACTCCTACATTTGGAACTGGGTCTTCTCTTTTTAGTTCATCTGTCACTCCTTCCTTTTCAACTTCGTCATCCATTTTTGGCACTAGTGCTGCTCCGGCAACAACGCCTACATTTGCTACTGGTTTAAATTTTAACAGCAGTCAGACATCCCCCCTGTTCAGTTCTACCCCTGCAATTGGGCAGACAGGCAATGCTTTTGGGCAGGTGACCTCTACATTTGGACAGAATTCTAGTAATTTTGGTCAAACAAGCATTTTCAATACACCTTCCACTGGGTTTGGTGTGAATATGTTTTCAAGCTCACTATCTTTCGCTCCTTCTAGCAGCCCAGCTGCCTTCGGCTCAACAACTGTAAGTAGCTTGTGAAATCTTTACAATCATTCTTCTTTTCATCATATTTGTGTTCCTTTGTTCATGTAATTTGGTTTATAGAATGAGGCTTTAATTTTGGTTGTTTTAGTCTTCCTAGATGTCTGATTTAGTTGGATGTAGGACCCAGTTTTTTGCTTTTGTATTGCGTAAATAATATAGAACCAAATAAGAGTTTCTCTGTTCTTGCCAGATTTAGATGCCTTTGTTTTGTTGAATGAAGAAGCACAATTGCTAATTCCTGAGGATAGTTTCTACATGCATCTAAAGATCAGGGTTCATGGGGACTGATTTGATTAAATGTCATGACTATTTGTTGAAATGTGTTTTAACTATTTTATGAAAAAAAATGCTTAGCTATATGTTTGAGCAGTTTTGCTATCTTTAATTTGTTTTAATACTATGCTTGAGTCTTTTCGTAAAACATGCTTCCTTCTCCACTGTTTGTGCAGACCCCTTTTTCTTCTCCTTTTCAGCCAGCTCAGACTAGTGGTGCTTTCAGTTTCAGCAATTTTGGTCAGTCACAACCAGGTAGTAGATGTCTTATCATTCAATGTTTAAGCTTTCTCTGATAGTGCTGACTTTAATGATGTTGCCGGCTTTATAGGTGGTGGTTCAAGCATTTTTGGTCAGAGTAACATTGGCTTGTCGTATGTGTAATTTCCTTTGGGTTTTTCTTTCTATTTTCAGTTGCTCTTCTACATATCCTTATGTACGCCTACAAACATATGCATATTAGTTACTGGTATATAATTTTTCTTGTAACTTTGTACACGTAAATGCAAAAGTATGCCAGAATAAGTTGTCCTTGGTTAACAAAATAATTGAATGATTATATTTTGGAGCTTATCCTGCGTGCTCTTCTGTTTGACAGGTCTTCTACACAGAGTGCTGCTGTAGCACAACCCTCGACTATTACAAACCCCTATGGAACACTCCCTGCTATGCCTCAAATCTCAATTGGTTGGACTGGGGCTGCCCCATCTGTTCAATATGGAATTTCTAGCATGCCTGTAACTTGACTTTGCTTTAGTTATCGAGGCTTCAAGTTTGAGTCTGCTGTTTTTTTACTTTTAGATGTTTCTCTGATTTTGTCTGTCTTCATGCTAGTAATTACCATTGGCACTGATTTTTGTGTGAAATAAAATATAATGGTATTAATTGGTTGACTGGTAATGAATTTATCAGGTTGTGGACAAACCTGCTCCTGTTAGAATATTGCCCTTATTGACTTCTCGATACCTGTCGCAAAGGCGAATTAGGTTGCCTACAAGGAAATATCATCCTAATAATGATAGTCCGAAGGTGAGGATGCTGCATCTCATGAAAGTAGTAACTCTGATCTGATTTAAAATGCTATTACATTGCTCATGATATGAGGTTAGAGTTCTCTAACATTTGATTGTTTCATTTGTTAATCAATATCTGCAGATTCCATTTTTCAGTGATGATGAAGAGACACCCTGCGTGCCTAAGGCCGATGCTGTTTTTATTCCTAGGGAAAACCCAAGGTCTCTGGTCATTCGTCCCACAAAAAGTTGGCCTTCCAGAGCTTCTGCAGAGAAGGCATCACCATTGAAGGATGCATCCACTCCGCCGCATGAGAATGGTAAGGTGCTTTGAAGCTCATCTGTGATCCTTTTTTCATACCCTGTGAGATTAGGAGAAAGGCTTATAGATAGGGGCAAAAGTTTATTGCTTTGAATCATATAAGATTCTTAGTGATATTCTCAAAATGCTATTGCTAAAGTCCTTTTGAATAGTATATCATCTTTGGGAAGTCGGTAGCGAGAGTTCATTTTTATGCTACCTGTATCTCTCTCAAACGCACCCACATACGAACACCCATGGATTTCAGTCAACTAATGAAGATAATCATGCAATACAAATTGGCCTATGGAGAAAATTGTATTGCCATCTGTTGCAAGAAGTCATGTTTTTAGTACCATTACACTATTCTCATTGCACTGAGAAAATGCAGTATAATTTGTATGTGATTCTTTTTTATGGTTTGATTACATTAATTTTTGAGTCCTTGTGGCTGACTCTTCGGAGCAACATTTTAATTTAGGCAAACTTTCTAATGATGGCTCCAATGCTGAGGATAAAGACGGTAAGTAGTGTCTTTTACCTGGAATTATAATCACCTTTAATTTCCTATTGTGCCATTTTATCTTTTACCTGAAATTGCAATGGTATGATCATTGTAGAAAATCCTGCTGAAAATGGCCTTGTGAAAGAGCGAATTCATATCATCAGAAGTAACCAAAAGGCTAATGGAGTCCATGATGATTATTCTGCTGAGAAGGAGGACTCGTACATGACGATCAGTGGTCACAGAGCTGGTGAAGCGGCTATTGTCTATGAGCATGGGGCTGACATCGAGGCTCTAATGCCAAAGCTCCGCCGTTCCGACTACTTTACAGAACCTCGAATCCAAGAACTAGCAGCAAAGGAAAGGGCTGAACCAGGGTACTGTCGCCGTGTAAAGGATTTTGTGGTTGGCCGGCATGGTTACGGAAGCATCAAATTCTTGGGTGAGACCGATGTGAGACGTCTTGACCTGGAGTCCCTTGTCCAATTCAACAACCGTGAGGTGATTGTTTACTTGGATGACAGCAAGAAACCTCCTGTTGGACAAGGTCTTAATAAACCTGCTGAGGTAACACTTCTCAACATTAAATGCTTCGATAAAAAGACCAGACAGCAGTATACGGAAGGGCCACGAGTTGAGAAATACAAGAACATGCTTAAGAGGAAGGCAGAGGAGCAAGGAGCTGAGTTTCTCTCCTATGATCCCATCAATGGAGAATGGAGGTTCAAGGTCAATCACTTCAGCACATACAAGTTGGAAGATGTAGACGACGATGGTGAAGATAAAGAGCACTTGTGAATGTAGGCTGTTCCGGATTAAGAAGATGGGGTCACTTGTATTCGAAGGAAGAGCTTTACAGAAAGCCATGGCCACCGTGAAGGGTTGATTTGAATTGTACAGGAATTGCCAAATCGTTCAGAGTAATACCTGAACCGTGTTGTGTTTCGAGTATTGGTTTTTGTATGCGTGTTTGTATTTGTATTGTTGTAATTTTCTTTCTCGTTTTTAACTTTCAATATGTTACTTCTGGATTGGCATTTTATCATTTTGTAATGGGGAAGTGTTGGTCAAGAGGGAGATCGGATTTTTGTGTCTTAATAATTGTTTTCTTGGCTTTGAATTTTTAATTAACAAAGTTGACGTGTATTAGAATTTAGGAATAAAAAAAAAAATAGGTTATGGTTTTGAGCATGAAATGAAATATATATATATGTATAAGCTTTGCTTTTTAAAGAAAACTAATATATATTTTCAATATATGATGGCTGATTAATTCATTTTATTTTTTAAAAATAATATATGATAAATTGCATATTGATCGAAAATTTCAAATTTATTGTTAAATTGCATTTAAACTTTTTTACTCATATGTTGATTAAATTTTGGATTAATATACCATTTAATATCTATATTTGGTTTTAATGTTGAATTTGATATCTAAGTGTTTTTATCTTAATTTAGTACTTAAGTTTAACTTCAATATTCAATTCAGTGCCTAAACTGAACAACATTGTGTGATCCAATAAATATTTGACCTCTACTCTATTAAAAAGAAACATGGGTAGTTAATTGGGACAAAAGAAAAACTCAAGTATCAAATTAATCATTAAAGTCAAACTTAGGTACTTGTATGAGACAAAGAAAAACTTAAGTATCAATTTAAAAAAACTTAGGTATCAAACTAAACATTGAAGACAAACTCAGGTATTAAATTGGACAAAATAAAACCTCAAGTATCAAATTGAACATTCAAGCCAAATATAATACTAAATAGTATATTAACCTTAAAATGTATACTATATCAATTAAAAATCTATACTATTATTTGAAGGAGTTAGTGTCACGAGTCAACTGGACATCAACTCGGTTAGGCAATTACGGAAATGCTCATTCGTAATTAAAATAGGTGATATTATTCGAGGATTTTTAGTTTTTTTACTTTAAAAATCATTGAAATATACATATAGTGAGATTTGAATCCACACTAATTGCATTAGTAAACCTTTAATTTACCATTCAACTAAAAATTTAATTTAATATTTTCATACGATTTAATTTTATTATGCACACTCTATTATCTCCGTTAATTGTACATCTATATTATTACTTAAACTCCTGACCAAGTTAGTGCTAGGAGTCAACTGGGCACCAAATTAGTTAGAAAGGTATGGGAATGTCATTCCGTAATTAAAATAAATGATATTATTTGAGGGTATTTTAGTATTTTCACTTTAAAAATCATTAAAAATATGTATATGGTGGGATTTAAGCCCATCTCAATTGCATTAATAAAAACAATTAATTTATTATTCAACTAAAATTTTATTTTGATATTTTTTTAATTTTATTATATACATTCTATTAATAATGTATTTGATTGAGTTGATGTTAAAAGTTAACTCAACACCAACTCAATATTGATTATAACATCATGATAAACAATTTAATCTAATTTTTTTCATTCTAATAACATACATATTTCACGTGTTATTATTAGTTAGTTCAAACCATAATTTTTTTATTTATTATAAACGTGTATTTATATTCTAAATTTATGATTTTTACACGAATACACTTTGTAATAAATTTTCTAATATATTATAATTTTATTTTAAATATATATTTGAAAATGTTGTTCACATTTTTACTCGAAGGTCTGTTTAGATGATTATGTAACCTACCCTAAAAACATGACTATAATTTTTGAATGAAGCTAAAAAAAACCTGATCTACATATTAACTCGTAAATAATTATTTAATTAAAATTTTCTTAAAACGTGAAATAATTATACCTTCTATATAAAAGGGCGCTAGGGTTAGGGTTTTTCCAACCACTTCTCCAAGCCGCCTAAAAGAGAGCCGGGAAAGGAAGCTAGAAGAGCAAAGGGAAAATGAAGACTATACTTTCCTCCGAGACAATGGACATCCCCGATGGGGTTAGCATTAAGGTCAAGGCTAAGGTGATCGAGGTTGAAGGTCCAAGGGGTAAGCTTACCCGCAACTTCAAGCACCTCAACCTTGATTTCCATCTCATCAAGGACGAAGAGACCGGCAAGCGTAAGCTCAGGATCGAGGCTTGGTTTGGCTCCAGGAAGACCAGCGCCGCCATCCGTACAGCTCTTAGCCACGTTGAGAACCTCATCACCGGTGTCACTAAAGGATACCGTTACAAGATGAGGTTCGTCTACGCTCACTTTCCGATTAACGCCTCCATCACTAATGGCAACAAGTCGATCGAGATCCGTAACTTCCTTGGCGAGAAGAAGGTCTAATCTCGCATTCCTTCCTTTTTTATGCTTGTATTTATGTGGAACTGGAATCTGCTTAAGTTTATGCTTTAGCTTGTTTATGGATTTTGATTTCAGATAATTTTATGTTGAATGTTTGGCCATTTAAGTATACAAAAATGGTGAAATCATGTATTCGTATCAATTTTATGTTGAGTACTCTTTGGATGATTCTTCATTTTGCTTTTGATTTCAAATAATTTTATGTTGAATGTTTGCCTGTTCTCATGTTCAAGTACGTCGAAATCATACATTCCTATCAATTTCAGTAAGAGTTTGTGATTTTTTATGCCTAATGATTTAACTGAACTTCTTTATGCAGTCTTTTCTATTCACAACTCTAAATTTGCTAAGAATTATTTTCTGTTAATCCGTTATAATATCAACCAGTAAGCCCTAAATCCTAAAGCCTTTTTTCTGTTGTTAAGCAAGATTGGTTGGATTAGCTTATTTTCTGTAGGTTATATATTTACATATGCGCCTTTATGTTTTACTCTAAGTTGGTTAGTTCCAATAATGTTTGAACCGGGAAGTAGCCGGCGTACCGGTCTGGAGAATGGCTTTGAACTGGTTAGACCGGGAATTGGTATGGACTGGTTGAACCGGTGGTTGAATTGGGTCTTTTAATGTTTTTTAATTTTAATGATTTTTTAATCAAACTGGTCGGACTGGTTCAACCACCCTTGAGTTGCCATGCTATTGTTTTTTAAAGAGTTACAGATGTTCTTTTTTAAATTTTATATGTTGTCGTATTAGTATGGCTCATCCTCTGTTGGTGAACATCAGGTCCGTAAGGTGGATATGTTGGAAGGTGTTTCCATTGTTCGATCCGAGAAGGTTAAGGATGAGATTGTTTTGGATGGTAATGACATCGAACTTGTATCCCGATCTGCAGCTTTGATAAACCAGGTACTTTCTCATTGAGTGCTTGCCTTTTGCAAGTGTTTCAAATTTATGTTTCATTTATAGATTTCAACTTTGGTTTAACTATCTTATCATCTGTTCCTTTTTGAACAGAAATGCCATGTGAAGAACAAGGATATTAGAAAGTTCCTTGATGGTATCTATGTTAGTGAGAAGGGAAGGGTCGCTGAAGAAGAATGATTACTATCTCCTTGAATCATAGTTATAGTGCTGCTTTATTTTTTTGTCGTAGTAATATCTCGGGACTCCGTTTTTTGTCTTGTCTTTCCTGTTTCCATGGATTGCAACTGTTACAGAGTACAAGGATGTTGTCTTTATTTGTTTGGAGAATTTTGGATATCTGTTTAATCTTTAGTACTCTAATTATTCCCCCATTTTAAGCTGTGTGTTGATTTATAGAACTGTTCCTCAATGAATCTCATTTTTCTGCAATTTGCTTACGTGCTGAGTATGTTACCGGAAATCCCGACTTGGATATTTTGAAGTTTAATCATCAGTAAGTTGATCATATTCCTACTAATAATCTATGATGGTTTATTTTTCGTAATTTGTTCAATGTATATCTATATCTATGATGACACTTGATTCCGTTGATTTGATATTTCTGCCATGCCTTAGTGTTAACTGTGTGACGACATGGTTGTTCTAGCTACCTTTTTTGCTCTGTTGTTGGTTGTACATAAATAGCCCTTGGATGGCACGGTTGTTCTCAGTACTTGTTTGCTTTATTGTTGCCCGGGCATGTATTTGTACCTACGTGGACATTAGATTCCATTGATTTGATATTTCTGCCATGCCTTAGCGTATACTCTGCGATGACACTTTTGTTCTCCATACTTGTTTGCACACATCCATTAATTTTGGATCCCATCCCATTCCTGTCAAAATTCAATAATGAATCAAAGCTTACAAATGATTAATGAATTATTGAAAATTATATATAGGAATCCCCTTCTTACACTCATTTCTTCTGAATTATCAAAGCTTGTATTTATTTCCAGCGGAACCACGGCTCAATTAACTCCTCCCTCACTCCCACTTGCTCTACAAAATTAATTCATGAATATCATATATTTTTGTTCATTTTTGTAATTCCATTGAATTAATGATATGGACTAGGTGTAGAGACATAGGGCATACATGCAATGTTGGCTAATATGCTTGTCATGTCACCATTTGTCTAGAAAATATAATCTAAGACTAAAATGTACAACCAAGCTGATATTTTAAACGCCAAAAAGAAAAAACTTCAGAACAACAATAAGGAAAAGCTTCTGATACATGCTTGTTCTATGTAATCTTATCGTAAGCATGAATTCAAAATTTTGCCGTTGTTGGTAAATTTTGAAAATTAATGAATAAGAAAACAATGAAAATGATCTTATCTCCGTTGTGCAGCACGTTCATTAAATCATCATCATCTTCACTCCCGAGCTTTCAGTTTCAGATTCCATCAACTTCGTACCCTCCCTGATTGCAAGTACAATATTTTCAAACTGTTTTGCATGTATAATCTGTTGTGTTCCATTATATTTATCTTCTGCTATTGCCTGTGTGTTTTAAACTCTTAAGATTGTGGAACCAACCCTCCCATCGTTTTCCTCAAACAGGCTGGTTTTGCCGGTGAAGAAAACTCCTAGGACTGTCTTCCCATGCGTCGTTGCACGGCCACCGCGCGCCGGAATGGAACACAAAGCTGTCTTTTTCTGTGTGAAACTCTGGCTTGGAGTCGTATTTGCACATTGAATTAACCTGTTGATCAACATGATTTCATTACCAATTGGGATGACATCGAACAAATCTGGTATCACACTTGCCATAACGAGTTTCATGTCGATCCCCAAAAACATCCCATGCTCCTCACCGAAGCACCGCACAATTCCAAGTCCAAAAGGCAGAAAATGGCCGAGATAATGTTCGAGAAATTTAAGATTCCGGCCATGTATTCCGGCGGTGATATCGCTTCATGCTGCCAAGCGTACTACAGGTTGGTAGTAGCAACAAGATATAATTGATTCACCCACAGACAAAAAGTATATCTATTCACGAGTAGGTTATTCATTCAAGCTCGTTTGTTCAAATTTTAAGAGGGTTTAACAAAAAATATTAAGTTTGAAAAATAGAGTTAACTAAAAAATTATACTGAGTTTAAAATATAGATCAAGCAAAGATTTCAACATTCAAGATTCAAGTCAGTCTGATATTTTTTTAAATTTATGATATTTTATCTTATATAATTTATAACATATAAAAATTAATTTTATAGTTTATACATTATAGATTAAAAGTTAAGATGAATATATATAAAAGGCTAAAACACGATGTTTAATCTAAAAAGGACTTGTTTGGGAACATAATCCTTTCCGGTAACTCCACCATACTTGCCCCCGGTGTGGGTGATGGAATCATTAAGGAACTTTCAGCTCTTATGCCGAGTGATATTGAGATTAAGGTTGTCCCACCACCGGAAAAACATTATCTGTGCATCAGTTTTGGCTTCTCATAGAACATTACCTCAGGTATTATATATATAGTTTAAGGGTAAATTACTCCAAAGGTCACTAAACTATTAGTAAGTTACATTTTAGTCACTCAACTTTAAAAAGTTACAAAATGATCATTAGATTATTCAAAAGTTTTTATTTAAGTCACCGGATTGTTAAACTTGCTACTATATGACCTTCTATGTTTGCATTGCTTATACCAATCAAAAGCTTTTCTTCTACAACATAAAATCCAAACAATTTTCTTCTTTAATCTTTGACACTGACCGTCTAATCGACCTGGACGTAGGGTACATTTTTTTACTCATCAATGATTGGCGAGCTTTTTAAAAAAAAAAAATTAACAGTCCAATGACTTAAATAAAAACTTACAAAATGTCATTGGTTGTTAAGGTTTTTTTTTTTAACTAACGAGCTCCAATTAACGATTCAACAATCAGTACAATGGATTAGTACCCATCAATGAGTAAAAATATATACCTTAGATCCAAGTTGATTTGATGGTTAATGTCAGAGATTAGAGAAGAAAACTGTTTGGATTTTTATTTCGTAGATTCGTGATGTTTAAAGCTATTTTATGAAAAAAAATTAAATTGCGAAAGAGTAAGGAAAAAAAGCTTTCAATTGATGCAAATGGTACGAATAGAGAAAGCCATACAACAGTGATTTTAACAGCCTAGTGACTTAAATGAAAATTTTCGAATAGTTTAGTGACCATTTTTCTAACGTTTTGAAGTTAAGTAACAAACATATAAAGTTACTAATAATTTAGTAATTTTAAGTATAGTTTGCCCTAATTTTTTTAATACTAGTTTTGGTCCTTTTAGTACAGTGAAATTTTCACTTCAACCTTTTTATTATTATCTACATGGGGAAATTTTGTCAACGGAAACGGTCAAGGAATTAACGCAATAGACGAAACTAAAATAAAAAAAGATAAAGTAAAATACAAAAAATAGTAAAATTACTGAAGTGAAAATTTTATTATAATACGAGGGCCAAAACAAGTATTAAACCATATCTATTATATTGTTTTCATCATGCTTTTCTTTTTCCTTTTCCTTTTAGTAAATCATGCTTTTCTTAATCCATTTGAGAATCTACTCTAAATATGATAATTATGTTAGCATTGAATGCAGATGTGCATATCCAAGGCAGAATACGATGAATCAGCTTGTATCGTTGGTTAAAAAAACGCTCATTTATTGAGTTTTAATTTAATTAGTATCGAATATAAAATAACGTATTTCTGAATGTTCTTAAACGTATTTATTTTTCTATTTAAAAGTTGATAAAAAATATCATATTTGAAATAATTAATATAGAAAATAAGAAATATGTTTAAAAAATGTAAAATTTAAAATAATGGAGGAAAGATTGAAGTTATTATATTATATCAAAGTATTTGATTGTTGATATTGTAATATATTTTACTTTTCTTATTTTATATTTACTATGAATTAAAACATAAATGTTATTTACTAATAACCTACCATCCTAGATATTTCATATCTTCCCCTAAATTTGATTTAAAAATTAAAAATTATCATAAATATATATTTAATATTTTTATATTTTGAAAATATATATTAAAATATTAAAGTAATAAATATAATCAATTCTCAATCCTCATCTAAAACAACAATAGAAACATCATTAAATCAGTCTAAAAGTATTGCATCTAATTAATAACATAAGAGAAATGATGGTATAAAACAGGAGTGTCACGTCATTCTATATCAATTTTCAATTATTTAATGATATTTTAATAAATTTTTTCATGTCATTAATATATAATTTTGATAATTTTTTTAACCTGAATCTCGAATTCCAAATCTAAAACCCTGAACGATATTGCTACTATAGGATTATCTAATATGTTTGAGTATTCTAATTTTTGTTCTAAATTTCACATATTTTTGTTTAACATAAACCATTTTAATTTTATTATTATGTTTATTCAATAAAAATGAATAGAATATGTTAATTTATTGCACTCTTACCATATTTGTTGAGGGGACTTTCTGAGAAAGAATTTGAAGTGTAGTGTCTAAACTCAACAAATCTCTTAACAGTTAAGTATTATTCTAGAGTCAAACCAAGATTTAACCTCTTGAGAGAGAACATCCTATCAGATCGGACCGTGCACGGCACATGAATTCCTACCAAAAGACGTGACTACTGCTTGACCAAGTGGGTAGTATATATACCTTTAATTCGACCCAAAACCAATATGGAAGTGTAAATCATTCTAATTTTACATAATAATTGAAGTTAATTTTGAAGTCTTACTAATTTATTTTAAGATTCATATTATTTGGTGTTAATCAATCATGACACTGGGCAATTTACGACATGATTGCAACAGTTTATGTTCTTCAATTCTTAAAGTAAAGTTTTGAATATGTTAAATACAGAGAAATAATCTTTGAAAGGAAAAACAAATTAACAAAAAAAAGAGGTTAAAGCTTTTGAACATGTTAAATACATACAGTATAAAGAAGAGCAACCAAAGCTGCTACGGTTCCGGGTCCGGCACCACCGGTTGGGAGCCGTCTCCAACGCATTCACGGGTAGTTTCTTCCGGTGACGGCGACGGAGGAAGACAAATAGAACGGCAAGTGGGACAAGAAGAGTGTGAAGCCAACCACCGTTGAATACATTGTACATGGAAACCATGTTTACACTTAGCCAACACTTGAATTCCGTCGCCTTCCACGAATTCCGACAAGCAAATAGCACATTCCGGTACACCCTCCGCTCCGGCAAGCTTCATCCCATTCGAATAAACCACCGTCGGAGCCACCGACATGCGCGCTACACCCGCCTCCGTGACAGGCTTCCTCTGCTCAAGCTCTTGTTGGGTTTGAGGAAGGTGACTGCCGTTGCTTGAAAGCCGAGAGCGGCGGCTTCCGCTGTAATTCCCGCGTAAGAAGCAGCGGATGAGGGCGTTAAGAACTACAGAGCAGATTAAAGCGCAAAAAAGAATGATTAAGACCATGGCAACGTTATCTTGAAAATCACTCGAGTCCGAGTATGGTTGCCACCTGCAAATGTTAGGACTACAGGTTGAGTTGGAAGTGGAAGACATTCGAGGCGGTTCGCCGGAAGAAACTGGTGGCGCCGGCGGTTGTCGCATTTGGTAATTTAGAGAGAATATTGGGTGGGAGAAGTAAGGAGGGATATTTTTTATAGGCATATATTATTAAGCAAGCAAGCATATCAAGAAATGCATACGTGCATTTAAGGGTTAACAATTTCTTGTCACCGTTATTAATTGATGTAAGTACATGAAGAATCACATAATTGTTCTAATTATTTATTTATTGATTTGATTTAATTTAATTTATTAAAAAAATAAAGAATGACAATTTAACTCATTCAATATTATTTCCCAGATTAATATTTTATTTAATTCAAGTATTATTATCTAAAAGTGTGAACAAAGTTTTCTAAAAGTTCATATTGTCGATTGAGTCTTAGCTATATTGGTATAAGTATTGTTGTCAATGTAAGAGGATATGCGTTGAAGTGTATTATCCTCATATTTATGGGTTAAAGAAGAGTATTTATTCTAATTTAAATATGATCATATATGGTCTTTATATTTAGGTTAAATGTGTTTTAAATCCTTATATTCTTTATACATTTGAAATTTAATCCTTATAATTTCAAGTTCATTACAACATCATTCTTTTAATTACATAGCTATCAAATACATTTTAAACATTTAAAACACCATATTAATAAATTTAACAAAAAAATTAATGATATTAGTAATTAAATCTAAATTTTAAAAGATAAAAAATAAAGAAAAAAGTAAAATTTAAATTTTTTAAAAAATAACATTTATTATCACATTTTAGTTTCACATATCCCAAAAATGTTTAAAACTACAAAGTAAATAGATGATTCTACGAGTTTCGAGAAATTACTAACATTCATCAATTGGGCTCCATTAATTAATACATTTGTGCATGAATTCTCTCTCTTAATCATACGAGCATTGATGGCATTGAAACAAAAATGTCGCTTTTGCAAAATTACCCACCTATTTTTGCTTCTTTCATAGCTAATTTTCAATACCCAGATATACGAGGTTGACATACAAATTATGTTATATAATTCTAATTTCATGTACCAAGTATGGCCTTTGCCCAAATAAGGAGAAACCCATTGCTGCTGAGGTACCAATTATGGTTTGAAGCAACTCAGTAATGGCAGACTCATTGGTTTAACTCATTGGCCATTGTTGTTTTTCACTTTTTGCTTTTGACCAAATGACGACAAGGTTTGAGATAAGCTACGTAAAAAAAAAAAGAGTTGATAGGATAAGTTTGCATTTGCAATCACCTTTTAGAAAGAGGTAGACCCCATGAAATGAAACACCCCAATCACCTTTAAAAAAGATTATTTTGATTATTAACACCACCAAGCTTGTTTTTAAATTTTTTTTTTCATGGGTTTATGTAATTTTTAGTTCGGTATTTAGGTTGATTTTGATATTTGATATTTTTGGTCCATTTTGTTATTTAAATTTAGTAACTAAAGTCATTTGGTCTCTGAAATTAATGAATATAAGAGTTTGATCATGTGTCACTCTAAGATTGTACCATATCATCATTTGAAAATAAAAAAAAAATTCAAGTATATACCAAGTTTAAAATCAAAATAGACCTAGTTGGTGGACTAAAAAAGAACAAGTATCAAAAGAGGCCTAATTACTAAAATTCAGGACTAAAAGTTATATTAACCCTTTTTTATTATCACAATTAACTATAGGGTTAATATGTAGATTGCTCTTGAACTTATTCAAAAGTATTTAGTTAGTACCTGAATTTGTATTTTGTCACCTAAATTAGTATATTCGCACTAATATTATTAGTTAATGCTAACATGACACTAATAATCATGACAAAATACAAATTATTAATTAAATACTTTTAAACAAATTGAAGAGTAAAATACATATTAACCCCTAAGTGCAAACTAGCATAGCATAAAAGATAAGGTTTTTTACAAGTAGAACCAAAGGGAAGGAAAAGGGTGATTGGGGTGTATTTTGGAGGTATTAGGGGAACAGTGAGAGATGTGTTTACTTAAGAACACGTAGATAGTAACATATTATGCTACTTCCAAACAAACAAAAAAAAAAAAAAAAAGACACGCAGACAGGGTTTATGGTTTTTGTGGGAAAGAGGGTAATGGTCGGCATTCAACCTGGTCCACTCAAATATCTAATAATAATAATAATTTAGATGAAGCAAAATATAAGCAAATTTATATATTTTGAACAATTTTACGTAAAAAAAATATAAAGATCACGGAACTTGAGGTGGTGAGAGTCAATAAACGTCAACACTGGCTTCACATTATATGTTTTACTAAATTATTAAAAAATTTATGTTTTTACTATTAAATTTTTAAAAATTATATAATAATTATTAAATTATTCAAAAAAAATTTATACTGTTAAAATTACGGTTGCTTTGTTGCAGTACATATACTAATCAAAAGTTATCATTCTCGATCTCTTTCACAATTCTTTTTTTTTTTTATGAAATAATTTTAAACGTCACGAATCTGTGAACTAAAATTCAAATAATTGTCTTCATTGATATCAGACATAAACCGTTAGATCAACTTGAATTTAAGGTATGTTCTTCTACATAGGTACTGATCTGTCTTACTAATCGTCGAATCATTGTTTGAAGCTCGCTAATTCAGCAACTTAAATGAAAACTTTTACATAGTTTAGTAACTAAAACATAAACTTACTACTAGTTTAAAAAATATTGATTTTATGTCTGCATACCGCATATTTTATATTATGGTTTAGTTAAGCACTGGAATGGGAAGCATATTCATTGATTGCAGGTAGAGGAAGAAACATTGAGAATATACGTTTCTTTTTCGCATTAACTGTAATGGATTCCATCACCGCCCTTTTCTTGGATTTTTTTTTTCTTAATATCGAAATGCATTGAATTAAATAATTATTTAGAAATATAAGATGAATTTTAAATTATTTAAAAAAGTATATAGATGTTTTTGTAATATTATCGTGTCAAATGACGAGTTTATTATATGTTTGTCACACTTACTATTTATGTATTTTTAAAATGGGTTAAATGATTATATGTTAGTTATCAATTAAATTTTAGTTTGGTTGGTGTTGATATTGTTATCAGTGTAAAAAGACACAGATTTAAGCGTAATCAAATGCGTTTTATCATTTTTTAAGGGAGGAGTTACGAATAAATTTAGGCATTGTATAAAAAAAGAACTATTTATTTGCTCTTTTTTTTTGGTGTGAAACAGTGATTCCATAAAAGGCGAAACAGTGTGTTATGTGTCACACTTGGGGTCAAATTTAGGAATTCCTTTTAAGGGGATTGAAATTGAATTGTAAATTTTTTGTAAGTTAAAATATAATTTTATCATGTATTAATTTATAATTTCATCATTTTTAAGAGATTAAACAAAAAAATTTTACATTTTAGGGACTAAAGCACACATTTATCATATATTAACTTATAATTTCATCATTTATAATGAAACTAAACTATAATTTTTCCATGTCAAGATTTTCTGTCTACTTCTTTAGATTCACCTCTGATCACGTACCTAATGAACTCACCATATAATATAACAAGATCACTCGTCAAGAGAAAAAAACTAACATTACTTTTCTAAATAATTATTTAATTTACTTTTTTTATAAGGCTTAATTAATAGAATAAGCAACACTCAAACTATATCATAATTCTATAATCATTATGGTACCGTTATATTCGTTAAAAAAACACTTCAATCAACAAAAACTTGTCATGTGCCATTTTTATCTATATTATTATTTACATGAAATTAAATATATGTTTTATTTAAATTAAATTAAATTAATTTTTATTTTCATTCTTCTTCGAACCACCCACGTTGGTTTTTTTTTTTTTCTTTCTTCACTGTTTCTATTTTTTTTTCTACTCTCTTCCCCCATAAAATTTTCACATTATTTTTTTTTTCATTTCAATAAAATTTGCGGGTTTTCACATCCCCCAATTTTTTTTTCCTTTTTACATTTACATTAAATTTGAATTAAATTATTATTTAATATTAATTAAAATTTTTATATTATTTAAAAATGACACGTGTTAACTCTGGATTGAATGAAGGATTTTTTTAAACAGAAATAATGGTAGGAATTCATAAGAATTATGGAATTATAATTTAATTACATGATTCAATTAAAAGAAGTTTAAGTAGAAAGTGCTTATTGGATTAAGCTTATAAACATAAAACCCGTTTGAAATGGCCTCTAAAGCCTGGTGTGGTGTAATTATGGGGTTCTCATCCCTCCCATTCAGCAATAGAATCAGAATCTGGTAAAGAACACATAAATGAGGACTTAAAACAACAACTACATGCCAATTCCATTGAAGATATTGCCGAATGACTATGCTTTTAAGAAAGTGATTCAACATAAATGATCTATCAATTCGGGGGAAAAAAAGTAAGACCTTTTAAAACAACCACATATGTGCATGTCAAATCCATTTGCTGTATCCCTCCATATTCTAACCTTCCAATCTCAAGTCGACAAACTCTGAAATTTAAAACCTGGAATCTTTTAAAATTAAATACAATATCATAATCTCGAGTTGAGTACGAGTCACTATTAGATTTTTTTAGATATTTTTATTATCGAGTACGTTGGGATCAATAAGTATAAACAGTGAAAGAGAAAAGATAAAGAAGATCAAACACAAATTTTACGTGAAAAACTCTTCCGAATAAGAGGATTAAAACCACGGGCAAAGGCAGGGGCGAAGTCAGAAATTTTTTTAGGGGAGCCGAAATTAATTTGTAATTTTTACAATAGTAAAGATGTAATTTTTAAAGGATTAAATCAAAATTTTATCATTTTTAGGGGGCCAAAGTATAATTTTGACCTTTACTAATTTAAAATTTTAAAAATTTTAAAAGGCCAAAATGAAAAATTTTCCATTTTAGGAGGGATCGGGGCCCCTGCCAGCCCTCTTAGATTCTCCCTTGGGCAAATGAGACTTCGACTTTTCACTAAATAAATAAACAAACGAGAATACAATATAGAGAAAATAAACCTAAATGTATTAAATGTATTAATGTATAAAGCCAAAACCCCGTAAACAAAACTTTAACTCTCACAGAGTTCTCTCGAAATTTGTACAAATTTCTCTCCATAATTACTATAAAAATTCTCATCACCAAAACTTATTTGCAACTACATCTTGTCGCCCCAAAAGAAAAATTTTGTAGTACTACATCTTTAATTGATTTATCAAAACAATGATACAAACCCTTTAAATAGGCTAGGTTCAAAAGGTTAAAACGACTAAAATATCCCTAAAATAAGCATAGTTCAACTGGAAAAAGATAGCAGAGTTTAACTAGGTGAAGAAACTTGATTTTTGTGGGAAACAGGTCATAACATCCCTATTCGCGTCGTCATGACGTCGTCTATGGTTGCAACGTTGTGAAATTTCTCATCATAACGTCGTTGGCTAACTTTGGTTTTGCGATATTAAAATTCTTGTGTCACGATACGAGGTGTATTAAATACCTATAAACTATCTGATAAATACGAGGCACACTCTACGAAGTGTATGTAGTATAAATCTTCAAAGTTATAATGGTGGTTGAAGTTAGTTTCTAATTTTGGATATGAAATGTTAAACTATTCATTAAATGATTGAAAACTTATGTTAGTTTTCCAATTGCAACTAAGTATTCCTCACAAGTCAAAAGCAAGCCAACAACCCTTTTCCCTTTACCCTTCAACTAACCTAAACCCAAAAATTTGATCTAATTATTTCTAATTAGGTTCAACTCAATTTAATTATGAAAAGTTGATAATTTAATTTCCTTCAACTTGAATCCAATTTAATTCGAACTTAAATTAAGTATACTTTTTACAAAAATAAAATAAATAATTTATTACAATATTTTGATTCTGTTTTATTTGAAAATTCTAAAAATATTTTCCGCTCTTTATTATTTTTATTTTTTCATTATTTTAAATCCTAAAAATCTAATTAATTTCTTGTTATCCCACAAATTTTAAATTGGATAATGTTATTTTAACAATAAAATATTTATAATGACAATTTAAAAATATACTAAATAATAACTTTTTTTTAACTTTTTTTTATGGTTTTTATATATTGGATTATAGGTTAATTAATTTAAATTTATTATATTTTTATAAATATTAATTTCTATAATAAATTTAAACCAAATAATAATTCATGTACTTCTATTTTTAAAATATAAATACAAATAACTTTAATTTAAAATAATCGGATTCAAAAAAATCCTAGTATTAAATTAAATCTAAATTACTAAACATAAAATGACAATAATTTAAAATGGTTTGAACCCAAAATGACCATAACTTGAGATGACCCGAACTCAAAATGATCCGATTTCAAAACTAATTTTATTAGAAATAACTGAATATTTTCAAAACTCGAATTAACCATATCCAGATTCATCCAACCTACCCAACTCGGAGGTCTAGCATAGGTTATATTTTGTATTGGTTAAACTGTTCCTAAGTACTGAAGACAAGTTTAGTAAAGATATCCAACAAAGTGGTAGGAATAACAGCGAGCCACCATGTATTGACTAAGAGATTCAGGTTATTTGACTAAGCTATCCACACTCTTGTTTAGTTGGATTACTTTGAATAGAGGAAAGGTTTTAAAAATCTTGAAATTTGTTGTATTAGAATATTAATTATGACTACTATGTTAACCAAACATGGGGTTTTTTTTCCCTTCATACGTATTTATTTTCCTGTGATTTTAAGTTTATTAATAAATAAAGTATTCGAAGTAATGGGCTAATTAGTATTTTACTCTCGTACTTACACTATGGATTCAAGTCGCAAGAATTACATGTTAAAAGTGTTTGTGTGCGAGACATTAATTTGCTCCTAATGGTGTGTGAGTCATAAAAAAAAAATTAGGGTAAACTATACCCAATGTTACTAATTTAATAGTAAGTTTATGTTTTGGTCACACTTAACTTCAAAAGTTATAAAATTGTCACCGAACATTTCGAAAGTTTTCATTTAAGTCATTAGGTTATTAAAATCGTTGTTGTATGATTTTCTCTATTCACGCCATCTATACCAATGTAAAACTCTTCTTCCCATTCTCTTCTACAATTCATTTTTTTTTTCATGAACCAACTTTGAACATCACGGATATGTAAACCAAAATCCAAACAACTTTTCCGATCTCCGACACTAACCGTTAGATCGAATTGAATTTAAAATATGTTATTCTACTCGTTGATGGTATTGATCCACCAAACCGATCATATGACTTAAATAAAAACTTTTGAATAGTTCGGTGATTATTTTGTAACTTTTTAAAGTTAAATGATCAAAATATAAACTCACTAATAGTTTAATAATTTTAAACGAGGGTGAGGTTTTTGACTTAGGGTGGGTTTGGATGGGAGGTGCGTTTGACTGCAGTTAGTGTAAAAACAGCGATGGCGGTGAGATTAGATACTATAGCAATACTGTAGCGTGAGACAAAAAGTAAACTAAACGCACCGCACTGCAACCAATCGCCCATCCAAACTAGCTCTTAGTGGGATACATGGGCTTGGGTTGTTGGATTATATAGATTCAACCAATAAACAATTCATTTTTCTATATTAGGGGGCGCTCTAGGTTTCAAGACTTGTACGGCGCCGTGCTTGCTTGGACAAATGGATGAAACAAAGCTTATCACCACCAACTTATAATAAGATTGTTAACTTTGATTTCTGATTTTTTTTATTTAATCCATGGTAGTTTTAGAATTAGGTGGTTTTTTTAAATTTGGGCATTGAATTTAAATTTTATTAAAATATAACGATATAATATTCTGAAATTGTCTCATATTATTATCAGAAAAAAATTATTTTATATATATATATTTAGTTTTTTAAAATTTTTAAGTGATGAAGTGATATAATTTCTAATCGAGAAAAGTTACTAAGTTCCAGATTAAAAACTAAATATTACTTTATCTTTTTTATATTACTATTTTATAAATACAATTAATATTTTAGTGATAAATGTTTTATAATTATATCGAACATATTTATTCACTTTATATTAGAGTAAATGGATCATTTCTCTATAATATCTCTGTTATAATAAAGTTTTTAATTGAATTAGTATTACTTATCAATCGAGTAGAAAAATTACCAAAATCCTAGGAATGCATTTTTTTTAATATTTTTTTAAACCAATAAGAATTTAAACACGATAAACTAACTTAGATATGTCTTAATATGTGAATTAACAATAATCTAATATTTTGAGAAAAAAAATAAAAGGATTTTTCTAACTTGTTTTAAAGAGATGTTATTTTTTTACTAAGTTTTCTAATTTTAAGTCAAATTTATAACAATTATTCTTTATATTGTGACCAGATATTTTAATAATTATGTAATAATTATTTTTTTACAAGAATACTTTATACAACTAAACAGACTTTTATTTTGAAAAGGCATAAAGATGAATTTAGCATTTACTGTTTACATATTTTTTAAAGTTAAATTTGGCCTTCAACCTTTTATAAAAAGTTAAATTTGACCATTAACCCTTCAAAAACTAGTTGAATTGTTTTTCTAATGGAAATATTAGCTAAAATGTTAAATTTTTAAACATGATAAACTGCATAGCAATTCATATATACTAGTTTTGTTTTTGAATTTTTATGAATTTTTTAAATATTTTTTGAATATCATTTTTTTAAAATTTTAAATTATTTGTTGGCATGATCTATAAGATAAATAATGTCATGTTATCATAAAATATATGTAGATTGCCACATAAGTTTTCACGCTAACATCATTAAAAAAAATTAGTGTTTTAGCCAATATTAATTAAAAAATTATTTGACACTTTTTGAAAAACTAATGATCAAATTTAACTAAAAAAATAATGACTAATTTAACAAAAAATATAAAAGTTGAGAGCTAAATTCATTAGTATGCCTTTTCAAAATTAATACTAATTTAAAAGCTAATTTTTAATTTCGAAATTAAAAAAAAAAGTTGCATTTAAAATGTTGGTTGAGAAAGTTTGCTAGTGTAGTTTTTTAATTCTATAAGCAATGTTGAATAAATAACAAATATTTAATTTAATATTTTTCAAGGAGACATGATATCATTTCATCCTTGATTATTTAGTTTTTAAATTTCATTAGCAATATTTAAAATAAAATCTAAAATAAAATTATTTAATTGTAAAAATAATTACAATAAAAAACACGATTTATCAATACCAAAAACATGTTTTGTTTTTTGTTTTTTAAGATTGTTTTGGCCGCTAAAAATTAACTATTTTGGCGGCCGGAAGCAACCCTACACATAATCTATTTTATTTAGCCTTAATAAGGAGAATGTAATAGAGGGAAGAAGTAGCCGCCAAGTCAACAACATCAGCTGTTCAGCTATTTCGCCGTGCGGTGCGGTTCTGAAGTTTAGGTCCGGTCCCGGCTGCCCTCGTGTTTATAATTAATTGGGCAGACATTTTTTGTAAGGGGGGATTGCGGCTATTTGCCTATGTTGTTTACCAATGTGGAAATCAATCATTTCATATTGGTGGTCGAATGGATCCGATTAATTTAAATTAATATATTTTTAATTTTTTTATAAAAATAAAAATATTAAATTAATTTTTATTCAATTTAATTGGTTCGTATCAATTCTCGAATCAATATGTTTAATATCTTTCTCCAAATCGATATTTCGATCGATTCTCAATTCAATTGATTCGACCAAATATTCTAGTTTGATTTAAACAACATTAGTGGAAATCACACATTGGTGCTAGCAAATTATTTTAGTTTGATTTAAAAAAAATCGAATTTGATTCAGTAAATATTGAATAAAGCTCGAGCTAAATTCGAAATAAGTAATATTCGACTTAAATTGCTTGCTAGCATTTTTGAAATTTTCATTTCTAATATATTTTTAAAATATTATTATTAGGCTTCGTTTGTTTCACTGAAATTGATTTCCGGAAAATGATTTCTGGAAAATTATTTACTTTTTTGGAAAAGCTAATATTTTCTGGATGAATCTGTGTAAAATATTTTCTGTTGTTTGGTAGATTTCTTAAATATATTTTATAAAAGTTGTTTTCAATTAAACAAACATACATTTGAGATTTTCTCTTTTTTTTTTTTATTGTTTAATTGAATTTATTTTTATCTATAATTTTATATTTTACATTATTTTTGCATATATTAAAAATATTATGTTAATTTCAGATTCGTTGCAATGTCATTTTTTAATTACATGACTACTAAGTGAGTATTTTTATTTAAAAATGTGACATCAACAAAATTGACAAAAAAATTAACGATATCAACAATTGGACTTGATTTTCAAATTTGAAAAGTAAAGGGACTAAATTTCTTGAAAATAAAAGTACAATGACTAAATTACAAATCTGTGAAGTGTACATAAACTTATGACATATTTAAACCTTTATACTACAAAACATTTATTATTAATATATTAATATTGAATATTTTCAATAATATGTGAATAATATTATTTAAAATTATTATTTTAAAAATTTATTATTAAAATAAAATTAAAATATTAAATAATTTATTAAAATAATAAATTATATTTATTTTATTAATAATTTATTATATGACTAAATATAAATAATTAAATATGTATGTTTAATAATATTAAAAAATATAATATTTTAAATATTTTTTAAAAATTATTATCAATATAATAATATTAAGATTGATTTAAGTTAATTTTTATATAAAAATAAAATTATCTATAAATGAGTTCTTTTCCGGAAAATAACTTACGCTTTTCAAAAGGATAAGTCATTTTATAGGAAAAATGACTTATTTTACCTTAACCTGTAAGTCATTTTCCGTTGACCAAACTCTTGTCTGTGAAACAAACACAAGAAAATGCAGTAAATATTTTTCCTAAAACCTTTTACATGTAAACAAACGGGCCATTAAATTGTATTATTGTTTTTAAAAATTATTATTAACTTTAAGTTTAATTATTGAGTTAAACTTGAATTTTAAAACATACAAGTTTAATTGAAATTTAGTTCAAAAAAATCGATAAAAACGAGTTAAATAAATATTAAACTTTAAATCAATTGCACCCTAACTTTTTGTACTAATCCACCAGATGTGATAATTTTTTTTCATCCACTACCTAAAAATTGATAATAATAAAAAAACTTCTTCAATTCTTCTCAAATTTGAAATTGAGCAAATTAGTCCTTCTAAAAAAATTGAAGCAATGTAATCTTTATCAAATTCGAAAGTGAGTAATTAAAGACAATTAATCATGACATTAATGTCTTCTGTCAATTGTACATAATTTTGATTAGTATAGTAACAAATTTAGCCTACAATGTTTACATATTTGGTCATTTTGGTCTTAATTCTAAAAAATTCAACAAATTCAGCTTTAACATTTACATATTTACACAAATGTTCCAGGATAACTTTGCTAAATTAGAATCAAATTGACAGAACGTGTAAATTTAGGGGCTAAATTTATTATACTAATAAAATAATGTACAATTGACGAAAAACATTAACGTCGTGATTATTTGTCATTTGCTCACATTCGAAATTGACAGGAATTAAATTCCTTTGATTTTTTAAGAGAGATTAATTTGCTCAATTTTGAAATCGAGAGGAAGTAGAGAAGTTATTTCAAAAAAAAAAAAAAGATTACTTTTTAAATAGTTAATGTATTTTCATTTTTATTTCTAAAAAATTAATTTTAAAATAATCAACCAAACATGTTTTTTAATGATTTCTTTTTTTAAGAAATAGTGTTAAGCGGGGATCATCTTAGTTATGAATTTTAAGGAAAAAATATTATTTTTACAAAACAACAAATATTATTTTGAAAGTATTTTTATTTTTTATATAATATTATTTTTAGAATATTTTTATTTATTATATTTTATATTGATAAAATTTAAACATTTTTAAATTTTAATTTTACCAATTTAGTCAAAATCACATTTAATTTTCATATTATTTTTTTACAATTTTTTTCATCTAATGTTATAATACAAATTATTAAATTATTAAATTTTTTTGACAAACAAAAAAAAGAGAGTACATTATGCATAAACTAGAGATGCTATTTTTTCATTTTATTCATGCAAGCATATACGAAGAAAAGAAGCATTTTCCGATCCCCTTCGCCTTTCCTAAAAGGTTACGTTTTCCAATTGAACAACGAAAACGCCTCTCTTCATTTAAATGCAACCTTTGACCTTACACTAAAAATAAATATTATACTATATAATTCCAAGAATACTAAACCATACCCATTCATTGTTTGATTTTATTGGGAACCAAAAGAAACCGATTTACTTAAAAAATCTAAAGACGAGAGAAAATGGAGAGGGTGAAGGAATCGGAATCGGAGCCGGCGTCGTCGTCGTCGGCGGCGGCGGCGGGTAAATTGGAAGAAGAAGTAGGGAGGGTGATGGATCAAGCCAGGGAATTGCACGAATCTGGAGCTTCGCTTTTATGGAAGATTTCAAACGAGGAGCAATCTCTTCGCCAAAAAGCCATTTCTCTTGAATCTTCTATTCGCCGTGTTCGTTCTTCAATCAATTCGCTTATATCTAAAAAGCTTTTGGATCCTAAGTTCGCTCGCAAGGTAAAACTCCTTAACCTGTTTTGCACGTTCCTTTTTCTTATCATTTCTGTCTTTTAATTGTTTCTTTGTTTCTTTATTTTTTTGGATCTGAGAAACAGCTCGAAGAGGATTTACAGAGAGCCAGTTCCATCCTAACAGATGGAGAAGCCGCTGCTTTTCTTCCTGCTGAAGCTCAGGGTATACTTTGATACTTGCTTGTTCTCTGTCTCTTTCTTTTTAAGTGATTTGATTTCCTGTAGTTTGATGTTGCGATTAATTATTTGTAATTGGTATGGCAGGAAGGTTTCTGAGGATGTTTCTGGGGCCAATCAATGTGCGAGCATCTCGTAAAGAAGTCCAGTTGAAAGTTAAGGAGGAATATAACAGCTACAGAGTAAGCATCACTTCTCTTTTACTCTTTTCTAATTTTATTCGTTGATTGTCTTTTGGTTTGCATATGAATATATTCTTGAATTTAACGATAGCATGCCATTTCCCTCGTATAGAAATTCACCAAATTAATAGTAGGACTTATCAAATTCATGAGTTGTTTGTGAATTTTTATTAAACAGAAAATTGGGAATTTTCGAAAATTGAAGTATTTATGTATGCTTACTCTGTACTGTCTTCCTTCAACAGGATAGGACTGCCTTTCTGTTTCTTCTTTTCCCGTTAACTTTGCTTATTTTAAAATCTTGGATTTGGGAAGGATGCTTGCCTGCATTTCCAGTTCAATTGTACGAGGTATTATAAAGGTTACTTAGATTTGCTTCACTTGTTGCTGATTTAAGGCAGAGTTATATTTCTCTGAATTAATGCTGAGTGTATGATATGTAATTGTCAGGCATGGTTGTTGTTCCTTTACACTGGTTTGGCTATGCGAGAGAACATATTGCGAGCAAATGGAAGTGATATTCGTCCATGGTAATTGCATCCCTTTTTTTTTTCTCAAATGTTTTCTGAAAGCAAACTTGTACATGTTTATTTTGTTTTGTTGTTCCCTGAAAGCAGTCGTGTAACTGGAGAGTTAGTTAGAGGGAGGTAGATTTTCAGTATGATAATGTGATAATGTGAAGTTGATGTTTCTTTAAGTTCTGATGGGTGGAATCAATCTTTTTGGTTGTTTCTCAGAGGACATTGAAAGGAAATGGTGTCTATGTTAAATTCTCCTTTGGTTACCCCATCATCACAACTGAGTTTATGTATTGGTTGTAACTTGTAACCATTTTCTTATGTTGTAGATGGCTTATCTGTATGTTATCCCTAACTTAGTTGAAGAAAAATAACTTTTTGTAGACATTAGTGCCTAGAACACTCTCTTATTGCACATTTCTTATGTTGGCTATGTCACCGGATTTGCGTGAGAGACCATGGAGATTTGGCTTGCTTGTGATTACTTACTAGCATTTTACTCCAATGGCATCTTATTTATCCATGAAAGCTTTATGTTGATCATCTGAAATTGTTAAAATCCATTTAATCTTGTGGATCTCCTTTTTGCGGCTTACAACAGCCTGTGAGAACAATTATTGCCCAGGTTATGGAATGTGTATATGTTAGTCTACTATCAATTCTAGAACGTATAAATTTTCATTCTTGATGTTCGTCTGTAGTTTGTTTGTGTGCATAGTATTTTCCTGGTATTGATGACCATTATACTTTCGCAGGTGGATATACCATCACTATTGTGCTATGCTTATGGCCCTAGTTAGTCTCACTTGGGAGATCAAAAGACAGCCTAATTGTGCCCAGAAGCAGGTCACTGCTGTGCCATTGTACACTAATTAATTTTATTATTTTTATAACTTATTGCTGATTAACCATGTGTTAAATCCCTGTGCAGAGAGGTGTAGAACTTTTCCTTCAATGGGCTATGATGCAAGGAGTTGCCATGCTTCTTCAAAATAGATATCAGCGTCAGAGACTTTATACTCGTATTGCCCTTGGAAAGGTGTTATCTTATTCCCGCATAAGCAATGGCTATTATGCCTCCATGTCAGATCCTTAAAATTATAGAGAATCAGTTCTAAATGCAAATATTTTATTGTTGTTTCCAGGCTAATAGAATGGATGTTGTGTGGGGAGAAACGTCTGGTGTAGACGGCCAACTGTGGGTTTTATGTCCAATTCTTTTCGTTATGCAGGTAATGCAAGCTAACTTTTGATTAATTGCTGAGAATATGTAGACAGGACGAAATCCGTTTTATGATATTCTTTTTACCACTAAAGGGTGTAAAACCTTCAGTTGTTGTGAACATGGTTATAGGGGTTTGAGGCATATGTTGGACTCCTATTGCTCAAGACAGCATTCGTTGGAGTTGTTACCGAATGGCAGGTAGGTTTTCTCTTAGTAAACAACATATGGTTGTATGTGAACTTGAAAAATGGTGCCATTAATGGAAAACTGGGTTTTGGCAGGTAATTTGTTGTGGGATACTTTTGGTTTTGATGGCTGTTGGGAACTTTATAAACACAATACAGACACTCGTGACAAAATCAAGGTTTAAAGCAAAGATGAAAAGATCAAAGAGCAAGCCGGAGTTGGATTAGAATGTCCTTTATTGTTAGGTAAATCTTACATAAACATGTTTGTTAAGTATACTTCATATGAAAATTAATTGAGTGGAAGCAAGCAACGCCTAGATATTCTTTCACCATTTTGAACTCTTTAAGGAAATGGCAAGTCCAAGACTAGGCTTCTGTTTTTTTTTTTTTTTTTCTTTGAAATGTATTTTTGTAAGGTATTTTTATTTATATAAATTTTGATTTGTTAACGAGTCTGAGATATTTAATTCGTGTTATTGTTCGCATTGCTTTATTGTGTAGTGTTATATTCTCAAGTACATTTAGTTGTAATCTTACTGAAAGTTGGTCCCCTAGTTTTCTGATATTCAAATTTATGGCCATCTCCAGGCCACTGTGGACAGTCGCACAGCTCGGCCACAACACTGATTGCTTTTGGGATATGCTGATGACCTAGTTTCAATCGTGATCGCTAATAACAGCTTTAGCTTTTGCAATAACTTTAAGATTTAAGGGTTAAGGATTCGTAGAACCATCCCTCGCAATGTCCTGACCTTTTTGTCCAGCAATTGTCGAGGAATGTCAAAATGCCTGTCTTATCCCTAAAATCACATTCAAGACTTGATACGGATGCTACGAGCGACTTTTTTCTTTGTGTATTTCAAAACTGAGGATGATCACGATGCACACCTTCGAATCATATTGCAGATTTTAAGAGAATGGGAAGCAAATTAATTCGAAATTGAACAAGTGTGGGTTTTGAGAGAGAACATTTCGTTATATTCAGGTGACTTTTACTTGGATGAGACTTAGATTTTTTATAATTAATTTTGTTTATAATAAAAAAAATTAAATTACATTATAAAAAAGATATAAAGAGTAAATATAGAAATTAACTTAAAAATTTATCTAAAATAATGATATAATGATGATATAATGTGCTATTAACTTGACGTTAACAGTCAATAATATAATAACCAAAATATTACAAATCGACCATGTAATTATGTTACCTATATTATATATCCAGGGAATGCTAAACCGTACCCATTCATTGTTCGATTTTACTAGGATAACCCCCCACAAACGATTTTATTCGAAAATTCTAAAGACGAGGAAATGCAGAGGGCGAATGAATCGGCGTCGGCGTCTGCGTCTGCGTCGGCGGATAAATTTGAAGAAGAAGTAGGGAGGGTGATGGAGCAAGCCAGGGAGTTGCACGAATCTGGAGCTTCGCTTTTATGGAAGATTTCAAACGAGGAGCAGTCTCTTCGCCAAAAGGCCATTTCTCTTGAATCCTCTATTCGCCGTGTTCGTTCTTCGATCAACTCGCTTGTATCTAAAAAGCTTTTGGATCCTAAGTTCGCAAGCAAGGCAAAACTCCTTAACCTTTGCATGTTCCTTTTTCTCATCATTTCTCTCTTTCAATTATTTTATTTTGTTTTGGATCTGAGAAACAGCTCGAAGAGGATTTACAGAGAGCCAGCTCCATCTTAACAGATGGAGAAGCCGCTGCTTTTCTTCCTGCCAAAGCTCAGGGTATACTTTGATACTTACATGTTCTCTGTTTGTCTCTTTTGTTAAGTGATCTGATTTCTTGTAATTAGAGGTAGCGATTAATTAATTTGTAATTGGTATGGCAGGAAGGTTTCTGAGGATGTTTCTGGGACCGATCAATGTGCGGGCATCTCGTAAAGAAGTCCAGTTGAAAGTTAAGGAGGAATATAACAGCTATAGAGTAAGCATCACTTCTCTTTTACCCTTTTCTAATTTTTATTCGTTGATTGTCTTTTGATTTGCATATGAATAAATTCTTTAATTCAACAGTTGCATGTCATTTCCCTCGTATAGAAATTCACCAAATTAATAGTAGGATTTATCAAATTCATGAGTTGTTTGTGAATTTTTATTAGATAGAAAATTGGGAATTTTTGAAATTTTAAGTATTTATGCTTACTCTGAACTGGTTTTCCTTCAACAGGATAGGACTGCCTTTCTGTTTCTTCTTTTCCCGTTAACCTTGCTTATTTTAAAATCTTGGATTTGGGAAGGCTGCTTGCCTGCATTTCCAGTTCAATTGTACGAGGTATTATAAAGGTTACTCCTTAGGGTTTTGTTTAGATTTGGTTCACTTGTTGCTGATTTAAGGCGGAGTTATATTTCTGTGAATTGATGCTGAGTGTATGATATGTAATTGTCAGGCATGGTTGTTGTTCCTTTACACTGGTTTGGCTATGCGAGAGAACATATTGCGAGCAAATGGAAGTGACATCCGTCCATGGTAACTGTATCCCTTTTTCTTTTCCTCAAATGTTTTCTGAAAGCAAACATGTTCATGTTTATCTTGTTGTGTTATTCCCTGAAAGCAGACATGTAACTGGAGAGTTAGTGTCAGAGTGAGGTAGATTTTTACCGGTATGATAATGTGAAGTTGATGTTTCTTTAAGCTTTGAAGGGTGGAATCATCCTTTTGGTTGTTTTTCTGAGGACATTGAAAGAAAATAGTGTCTATGTTAAATTCTCCTTTGGTTACCCCATCATCACAACTGAGTTTATGTACTGGTTGTAACTTGTAACCATTTTCTTATGTTGTAGATGGCTTATGTGTATTTGAAGAAGACAAATATTGGATAACTTTTGTATACATATTAATGCCTAGAACAGTCTCTTATTGTACTTTGATTAATGTCTTGATTGCTTATGTTGGCTATGCTGTCGGATTTGCATGAGAGACCATAGAGATTTGCTTGCTTGTATTGACGACCATTACACTTCTGCAGGTGGATATACCATCACTATTGTGCTATGCTTATGGCCCTAGTTAGTCTCACTTGGGAGATCAAAAGACAGCCTAATTGTGCTCAAAAGCAGGTCACTGTTGTGCCATTGTATGCTAATTATTTATAACTTATTGCTGATTAACAATCTGTTAAATCCTGTGCAGAGAGGTGTAGAACTTTTCCTTCAATGGGCTATGATGCAAGGAGTTGCCATGCTTCTTCAAAATAGATATCAGCGTCAGAGACTTTATACTCGTATTGCCCTTGGAAAGGTGTTATCTTCTTCCTGCAACCCGCATAAAAAAAAGTTGTTTCCTTTAATCGTTAATTATTTTTGCATGGTAGCTATAAGCAGTGGCTATTATGCCTCCATTTCAGATCCTTAAAATTATAGAGAATCAGTTCTAAATGCAAAACTTTTGTTGTTGTTTCCAGGCTAATAGAATGGATGTTGTGTGGGGAGAAACGGCTGGTGTAGATGGCCAACTGTGGGTTTTATGTCCAATACTTTTCGTTATGCAGGTAATACAAAGCTAACTTTTGATTAATTGCAGAGAATATGTAGACGGGTTGAAATTGGTTTTATGATGTTTTTCTTAACCACTAAAAGAGACTAAAACCTTCAGTTGTTTTGAACATTGTTATAGGGTTTTGAGGCATATGTTGGACTGCTATTGCTCAAGACAGCATTTGTTGGAGTTGTTACTGAATGGCAGGTAGGTTTTCGCATCTCATGATTTCTCTCTTTGATCATATATGCCTGAAAGTGTAAAGAATTAGTAAACAACATATGGTTGTATGTAAACTTGAAAATTTGGATTTTGGCAGGTAATTTGTTGTGGGATACTTTTGGTTTTGATGGCTGTTGGAAACTTTATAAACACAATACAGACACTCATGACGAAATCAAGGTTTAAAGCAAAGATGAAAAGATCAAAGAGCAAGGCGGAGTTGGATTAGAATGTCCCTAATTGTTAGGTAAATCTTACATCTAGTTTTTTAGTGTCATTTTTTTTAATGTTTCCGGTGTCTCATATATGTTTGTTTTAGATGAGGCAATTTGTGTGTTTTTGAAGTATTTTCATTTTCACAGGCAGTTTTACTTTATATGAAAATACACTTTTTTTGGTGTGTGTTTAACCAAAATGTAAAGTTCAGTGGAAACAAGCAACGCCTGGATGTTCTTTCACCATTTTGTAAGCTCTTTAAGAAAATGGAAAGCCCAATACTAGGCTTTTTTGTTTTTCTTTTTAATTTATGTAATTTTGTAAGATAGTTCTGTATTTATATAAATTTTGATGATTCTGAGATATTTGTTTATTAATTCATGTTGTTTTTCGCATTTTTGTCTAGTGTTTTATTCCAAACATACATTTAGTTGTAAGCTTACTGGAAAAATATACATTTAGTCGTAAGCTTACTGGAAATTGGTTCCCTATTGTATCGGCATACATCTGCTTGAGAGTCCTATGCAAGAAAGCTTACTGATTGCTCCGATGGCCGATGACCGAGTTTCCATTGTGATCGCAGATAACAGCTTCACCACCTGCATTTGTCACGGGCAGCAGAATTCAAGCCCCGTGATACATTGCCCGGGTTTTGCTCCATGAAGAGCTGTCCGTGTTAAGTTTCAGCCAACCACTACTCGGGGCTCGCCAAGAGACCGAGATAAAGGACTATAGTGGTCTGCTGCTTATAGATGAATTGAGAGGGCAAAAAAAACCCCCCACCGGGTCCTGCAGTAGTTTTTACCGTAACAGTGTTCTGTTGGGGGACTTTTCCCCAAAATAAGTGTGAATTACGTTGCAATATTTCCCAAAAGCATCATAAACCAAGGGATTGTGGGTCTAAGGTACCAAGTTTTGGATATTAGGTTCACATAAAACAAGCCCTCGCAAATGGTGTCCATGGGTCAATAGTTTCCTAAAAGCCCATTACCTTTCTTGTGAAGGCCTGCAAATTCAAGCCCAAATCTCAAGTAGAAAAACAAATTAAAAAGTTAAAAGTACATGAGAGGTTCCTGTATTATTAGTCTCTGGATCAATTTAGTCTTTATGATATTAAAAAAGATTCAACTAAGTTGATCTTAATTTTTTAAAATAATTTCTTTCAATTTGGTATTATTTTATATTTTTTAATAGTAGAAGCACACATTCTCCAAAATAAAAGTTAGCTACGATTTGCAAAAGCCACTGGCCCCAGAGTTTCTGCTTTTCAGTTGAAATTTCTTTTGGTTGGCATTATATGTAAATATTTTTTTATAAATAAAATGAATAGCTAAATAATTAGATACGTGAGAAGGCAATCTTTCATAGCGATTTGGCTGGTAAAGGATACTCTTCATACTATTAGGAAGTCGCCTTTTAAGTGTATGGTCACCATCCAACTACTTAATTTTATCCTTTTTAAGTTAAAAGTTGAGTTTTGGGGGCTTAATTGAAAGTTCCAAAACTTTTGAGAACTCAATTAAAATTTTCAAAAAATTTCAAAGATTTTTTTTTTTTAAGATGGTTAATGAGAATTGTTGAAAATGTTTGAGGGTTTAATTAAAATTTTCATAAGACTTAATTAGAAAAAAAAAAAGCCGTCCAATTAAAAATTAAATTTATTTTAAGATTTAATGATAATTTTTCAACTGAGAGGCAATTTTTTTTTTTGGTACTATGTTTACAATACACATTAAATCACAGTTAAGGGCGTGATTTCAACATAATATCTTAAAATTTTAATAACTTCAAACTCACCATTAAAGTTATTTTTTGGTAATACATTAAGTTAAGATTTCAATTACATCATTAATGTAACTATTAAATTCTCGATGATGACAGGAATCAAAGTAATATATGAAAGACAAATTAGATCCCATAATTTTTATTTTTTTGGTAATAAATAAGAGTTTAGCCATAGGCTAAAACTACAGCAGTATTATTGTCCATCAACCATTATATGAATAGTGCGTTGGACATCTTTCTCCAATAAATCTCTCACATATATCGGTAGATCCATATGAATAATCAACTATTCTATTTCATCTCTAACCTTTTTGGCGATACGGTCTGTCACCTTATCATTGTCCCTCAAAATATGTCAGAGTTTCACGTTCCAATCTTTAGAACACCAATCATGTATTAACTTAATTTCATTGTGATTACTGCCCACTGCTAACCTATTCTGTATAATGTCAATTAGCAAAGCATTATCACTTTTTAGATCTCATAATTTTAATTATGATATGATTGTAATTTGACATGACATAAAGATATAGGGATAGTGAAATGAAAGTGAGGATTATGAAAATTATATGGCACCAAATTAGCTATTTAACATCTAATCTAAAATCAAGTGCAGCGAATCAATGCTCATAGTCAGCAATAGCAAGCAATTGGTTGGTGACAATTTCTCAAATCAACAATTTGGTTGATATTTAGCAATCAATCTAGTCATATGGAACAATAACTATAATATAATATATAATGAAGGTATTTGATCGATATTAAGTGCTTGGCTAGCATGATTGCCGTAATTTTATTAATGACAATCTTTATATCAAGTTGAATCTGATTTAATGATTTTCACTTTTTTAAATTAATCAATTTTCATATAATTCATATATGACTTATACCCCAAAATCCATCAACTCCGAAAGAGTCAAATCCAACCACACTCTAAAATCGAACCTAATATTTTTAGGCAATAAAAAGACTATATCATAAGAGGATGGCACACATCAAGTTTTTTCTGATTTATAAAAATCCCTCTTCCTTTCAGAAGGGGACAAACTTATGCCTATTAGTATAAAAACTTCCCGATGTGAACAAGTTTCGTTTTATTTACTCTGCTATCAAGTTATAGTAATTAAAATTTAGAGTAAACTATATTAACAGTTATCTAACTATGAAAAATTATAAAATAATCACTTCATTTTAATTTTTCGTCACTAATTAATTGACGCTTTTAAAATTGGTATAACAGTAGTTTTCACCCCCAACAATTATAAATTATATCAATTTAATTTTAATTCTAAAAAAAAATAAACCATCAACTTTTACAAATTTTTTATGTACTCCCCAAACCCATAGTACCCACGATATTGTATTATAACAAATTATAGTAATTAAAAATTAAATGATGTTGTAATTAGAACGTGGTGAAGAGGATTAAAATATTTTCTATATTAGTAAAATTAAAATTTAAAACCACCTAAAAAGTATTATATTGTAGAAGGAAGGGGAGCACGTGTAATGACCATTATCGTAAGCATGACAAATAAGGCGTGCAAAATGATTTAAATTTGAAGTTTATTAAATAAAAAACAAATTATTTGAATAATTAATTGATTTCTAAACTAATTACTGCTATCAATCAAGATTTTTTTTTTATGTACATATCAAATTATATTTATTTATAAATAAAAATTATACAATTTAATTGAAATAGTAAAATAAAATTTTTAAAATTTATGGTTATTTTTATATTTATTATAGTCTTTTAGTTGCTTATTAATTGAATTGATTTAAATAAAAATATTAAAAGTTGTGTTTTTTTCCGTCATTTTCTCAATTTTAAAATAAAGCAAAAAAAAAATCCCAAATTTGTTTAAGATGCGTAAATTTTGATTAATAATTTAATTAAAATCTCAATAATTTAAATGAAATGAGTCAATTACATCATTTCTTTCTTTATATATACGCGCTTTAAATTATTAAAAAAAACAAAAGGAAATCTAAAAGGTAAATTCAAAGGGCTGCAATTATTGAATACTTTTAGCGGGCCACCTTAAATTGGCCAAGTAGAACAAAAAAATCAGCACGTGCAATATATATATATATATATATATATCAACAAATATTTTTATTTTTTAATAATGTAAATAGGATATTTGATATTGTGAAATTTTATAACTCAGAAAAAAATTAAATATATATTCTAGAATATTGTGATAATTATTCTTTTTGATATTATGCATGTTTGTTTTACGTTCCACGTTTGAGATTCATGATTGTCCCTCTTAATAAGTTGTCTTCAAAATTTGAACTTATATTATCTTATTGGAAATACAATGTGACTTGCCATTATATCCAACATATATTAAAATAACTATTTAATACTCAATATAATTAGTAAATATAAATAATATATTATATTTTGGATTATTAAAATGGAAATCCAATAATAATTATTTGTGTAGATTTCCATTAAAAAGCATACTATATATATAATCTCAATTAAACTTTTATGCAAAATAATTCCAAAATGATTTCTATTTCATTTAATCATCCAAATAGAAAAAATTATTAAAATATTATTATTCATATCCAATGTTTTGAAATTATCATCTTTTGTTATCCATATTCATTTTTATGCCATAATTCCCTATAATTTTTCATAATTTTGAAATTTAATTTTATATTTTAATTTCTAGAAATTTAGTCTCTCTGTTGTTCAGATTTTAAAATTTGGATCCAACTGTTAACACTGTTAAAATTATTTTGTTAAATTTAAGTTCATTACAACGTTATATTTTTAGTTATATTGGTACTGAGTTTTTTTTTTTCATTTTAAAATGTCACACTAATAAATTTAACCAATAAAAATTAACATGTTAAAAATTGTAATTTAATTTTAAAATTTGAGAGATAAATGAACTAAATTCTTACAAATAAAACCAGAAGGACTAAATTTCAATTTTTTAAAGAGTATAAAACCCTTTAAAAAATTGCTTACGCGTGTTTTCTATTTAAATTACTTTTACACATAAATCACGCAAAAAATAGAAAAAAGAAAAAGAGAGAACCTCACTGGCTTTCCCTAGGAAGCTATTTCCATGGCTTCTTCTTTTTTCTCTACTTTTTAAATTGATTTTTTTGTCAGATTATGTTAATCATCACCATGGCTACTACAGTGTTGACTACCGACAGATCTAAGGTTTAAAAAAATGGTTGTTGGATTATGGATGTCATAGAGTTTGTCTGCTGGTGCCAATGTTGTTGGAACATCCCATCCATTTCTTCCTTTTTATTATTACCAACACTCTTCTTTTCATCTTCTTCATTCACCACTTTCGTAGTCGCTTCCACCGTTTCTCCGCCGACAGCGCTGACAGTTTCTTTAAAAGCAACTCAATCGCCGCTGTTTTATCCTCAACTCGCTGTTATCGTCGCTGTTTCTCTTCTTTTGTTTGCTATGGGATTCTTGTTGAAATTCCTTAAACGCCGGAAACACACGGCGGCGACTGGTCGGGCCGATGAAGAGAAGGGAAAAGAAGGGGAACAAAGGGGTGTTAGGAAATTTAAATGGGATGAGATTAAGGATTTGACTAAAGGATTTTCGCGGTTGATCGGACAAGGTGGGTTCAGTAATGTGTACTTGGCTAACTTGTCGGGTTCTAATCTCGGAGCAGTTAAGATCCTTGTCGGAAATGATAGATTAAATCAAGTGTTTAAACAGGAACTGGACATTTTAACCCGAATCCGACATGAAAACATCGTTAAATTCCTCGGTTACTGCGACGATCAAGGTGCGTTATGCATTAGCCTTCGCTTTTTTTCTCTCTTTAAAATGAAAAGGTTTATATCTGTTTTGGCCCCTGTATTATAGTAAAATTCTCATTTTGGTCGTTTTGCCTTCTACTTTCATTCTATCCATCACTTTAGCTCATTGAGCATTTCTTTTTCTTTTTCTTTTTCCTTTGTTTAAGTCAATTAAGTCAATCAAATCTAAACACGTGGAAGGCAAAAGTGAAATTCCCAAATTGAAAATTTTACTATTATAGGGAGGTTAAAGTGAGAATTTCATTATAAGGGATGAACACGTGAGGGTAAAAATAAAATAAAGAAAATAGTTAAAAACTCTTGTTTTAGCCCCTATACTATAGTAAAATTCTCATTTTAGCTCTTTTATTGTTTTGCCAATCACTTGCCTCATTTACTTTCATTTGAGCCAATTGAATGTGAAGGTGAGAATTAAATTATAATACAAGGCAAAATGAGAATTTCATTATTGAATAAGGGATAAAGTGAAAGTCACTACAAAGTTAAGGGGCAAACCCCTGAGATTTCTTTTAACAGAAATGGTTGGGGGGTAACGTGATGGATGAAATGAAAGTAGAGGAAGAAAACCACATGAAAATATAGTCAAGGGGCTAAAGTGAAATTTTCACAAAGTAAAGGGGCTGTTAAGCCAAATGAAATCATTAGTCTTTTTGACATTTTTTGTTTTTTTGTCTACAGAGGAAGGTGCCATTGTGTTTGAATACATTTCAAATGGAAATTTACAAGAAAAACTCCATGGAAATGAAAAGAATTTTCTTCCGTGGAAAACCCGAACCGCCATAGCTTTTCAGCTTACTGCAGCAATTGAATACTTGCACGAAAAATGCAGCCTGCAAATAGTTCACGGCGATATCAAAGCTTCAAACATCTTATTAGACGAGCGTTTCAACTGTAAACTCTGCGATTTCGGGTCGGCGAAGATGGGTTTCTCGTCGGCGGTAATGCCTCCGTCGTCGAGGACGAAGCAAATAATGGTAGGCTCACCGGGTTACACCGACCCTCATTACTTGAGGACCGGTATCGCTTCAAAAAAGAACGATGTTTACAGTTTGGGTGTTATTATTTTGGAGCTTGTGACTGGTATGGAAGCTTTTTGTCCCGAAAGGGGACAACTATTGACGACAATGGTGGCGCCGAAATTAAGGGATATTGCGAAGTGTGGTAGGGCGGAGGAGACGGTGGCGGAAGTGGTTGATCGGCGTTTAGGTGGTGAGTTTGATTTGGAAGAAGCAAAAGCTTTGCTTTTGACCGTTGAACTTTGTCTTCACCGGTCACCTACTGTTAGGCCTTCAGCTTCACAAATCTTGGAAATGATGAAGGTTAAAATCGGTCCGTTGATTCTCGGTTTTGATTAATTACAGTTTTTTTGCAAAGGCAAGAAACAGGTCGTTTGAACAAGAAAAAAAAAAAAAAAAAACAGGGTATTGCCTGGTTTGTTTTGTCTTTAGATTAGATGATGATTTTTTGTGGAGATTTTAGTACTTTGTAAATGGTAAACATTAAAATTTTAGAACAAATGGTTTTTACTGAAAATTCGACAATGAATTGGATTTTTCGATGTTTTCCTGTACATGACTAATATTCGATTTTTTCTCGAACCTTGATTATTGGTGTCAGACGAACAACAATCTTGTTTCGACCATTGAAGTATTTTTCAGACAGACATCGTTCTCCAAAAATGGTAAGTTAACAGCTGAAGTTTACCCTGTTAACTTACCATGTTTTGGAAATTTAGGCTTGGTTTGCCTCTGCAAGGGTTTGAGAGTATGACTAGGCTCGTTTTTTCTTTTTTAATTTCTTGAAATGAAAACTCTCCGAATTATTCTTAAAGACAGTGTTCTATACGTAACAAGCATTATTTTCCATTATTTCAATCCATTTTTCAACGAACAAGATACCAGATGCCGTGACCCCAAGATGACATAGTATCATATAGTTTGAATATACATGTCAAATATAATGTGCCCAGCTCAAGTACATTGGATCGAGGATAATGTGAATGGAGCCCATAGCGTAGCTGGTTCGGGTGTTGAGTGGGGAACTATGTTCAGGACTTTGATAAGGTACATATGGAAGATGTGGAATGAATACATCTTTTAGAATGTTACGAGACCCGCTGCACAAGTAGTTAGGCACTGTTGGGTTGAAGCGAGCAGGTATAAGAAGGCTTTCAGTACAGAGTTGGAGCATGCAGGTAGGTGAGGGAGGCTTTGGGTGGCGGTTGCTGTCAAATGACTGGGTAATGGAGAATACGGGATGCTCAAGGGATGAGGGATGTGGCTATGCGGTATTGGGAGGAGGATTAGTATGGCCCCTGTACTTTTTGCTGAGTTGCGAGCTGTTCTCGAGGGTTTAAGCTCAGCTAAGGCAATGGCCAAACCGATGGGAGTGTTTTCAATCCATGAGTATCTTACGAGCACAAATATCTTTTTTACATTTTAATGCTACCTAAGGGCAGCAAAGCTATCATTGTTGTTAAACTTGGTCATCGTTAATGCTTTGCCTAGAGAAAAAAAAAAAAAAGACAGATGCAAATACCAAAACTACTGCATTCGAGTTCACAAAAACTAGAATGTTTATCCGATGTTTCACTAAATCAAAGCTAGAGCAAACATGTTAATCCAAAGGAAAAAAAAAACAATCATTTCATTGGAAAAGATACAAACTACCTCCCTCCTCCGGTTTTCAGATATACCAGAAATAGCCCCTTTGTCGTGAACTGGCTCGATAATAAAAATTCAACCACGGTGCCCTTGCTTCTCTTTTAATACTGGATCCCTGAAAAAAATTATTGAAACCCGAAGGTGAGATAGGATTCAATGGTCTCAAGGGCAATAATTATAATTATCCTACATGGAAGATTCGAGTTTAACCTCTGAATATGATCAAGAATAAGGAGCCTTGGTCCAGGAGGTATTTTCACATCTCTAAGAGCACTGAAACAAATCATATGCAATTTAAAGGCCATCAGAATATTTTATATTAATTAAAAAAGTTAAACTAAAGGTGAAAATAATCCAACTGCTTGCCTATCAGTGAGCAAAGGCAATGTGCTATCTGTTAACAAGCCTTTTTTGAAATTCTTCTCGTAGTTCTGCAGGCCGAGACTGTTTAACATGGATCTTGTTCTGTAATAATTCACATCCTCAACAGGTGGTTGAGAAAACTTTTGCCCCAACTGTATAATCACAAAAAAGATGCTGTTAAACAATGTTATTTGGATTTGGGTGAGTGTCAGATACAGGTCTGCGCTGGACACGAGCATGTTCAACTTTTTCCACATATTGGGAGAGTCCTTGACGAGTCATATCTGCCATGCTCATGTCCAGATCAGCATCCGTAGCTATTAGATATGAAACTACAAACCGGCAGAGCAATATTTTAAAGTTAATGGAGGTAGACACTCTTGACAACAAATGATTCCGAAATTTTAGCAAGCCATGTTCTCGGTTTTTTGGTTTATGTATGTTCTTTCATGTTCACAGCTAGCAGAGCATATAATAACGTGGGTTGACAAGAAAATAATGAGATACATGAGGCTAATGAGATAACGCATCACCTGGAAAAGCCCGCCTTGCACAAGGGCGAAAAATAGACCAGAAGTGACAGCATTTGCAGCCTGATTCGGTCCACCCATGCCACTGACTAAAGAAAACATGGCCCCAGAACCAAAAGCTGCCGCCATGCTGCAAGATACAATAGTTATGTTAAAAGGAAGTGTAAACATTAAGTACTATAGTCTAGCCATACAAAACAAACCGGTGAAGTCTACATTTATTTATTCAAACAACAAGCTTTGATCATCAATGCAATCTTCAGAATACCGCACACAAATATTGAACAATAACGGGACCACAATCTTAATTCTTAACATAGCTTGACATGAGCTATTTTCCCAGATAAGCCAGAAGGGAAATCGAGATTGGTTCGGAAAAGGCAAAAACCTTTAGAGTTTCCACGTAAATTCAAGAAAACATTGCTTCGAAATTATGACCCGATGACAAACTAGAGGTATACATATTAACATCATCCCTTCTCAAATTCTCTGTTGATGAATCTAACCGTGCTACTTTTAGACCAAAGCAAGAGAGAAAACTCTTTCCAACTGACCAAATTCAGAAACAAGTAAGCAAAGATACCCTACCATGAACAACTTGTTAGATTGTAAAATTAGGAAAGCTAAGATTGTTTTGACCTTAAAGACTGACATCAAGTTTTTCTCTGCTTCTCAACAGGGATCACATTGATTTGCTATTTTGACTAGTAGTGATTTCCTCTAGCTATAAACCAACAGAAAGTAAATGAGAAAAGATAAATAAACCGTGATTATAAAAGGACCTACCTAGATTGCACATCCTCTTTCCCTCTCAATCTTTTCATAACACAAGATATGCCGGCATTAACACCGGTCATCACCGCAAAGTTGCGAGCTTGTACCAAAGGACCCCCTGATAGAGCCTGTAATCAAAGCAAACATCTATCACATATATACAAATATAACTAAAATTCATTTATCTACTAATAATCCAGTGCTGTTTAGAAAAACCCTTCAATGGTTTCAAGTAGAAACTAATGCTTTTTTTTCTAAACAACAAGAAATTCAATTAGCTTGCACCATTTAAGAACCTAATTAAACCCAAAATAAGACTATCGGCATAAACCCAACACGAAACATAGACCGTGACTTTGGGTTTTCAACCAAATTTGAAAAAGGACACGACCTGGGCTTGTTTGAAAGAAGCCATAGCTTGAGGATTTAGGGAAGCTTGAGGAGGAGTTTGAAGAGAGGACGAAATATCATTGGTGAGGGTACCCATTAAAGCACCGATAGCAGCGCCCTGAGCTGCGCCGGTGGTGGTTACAACAGTCGCCTCGACTGGCAAGGGTTGCTTGGATAACCAAGCCCTGAAACCATTCTCCACTTCCTTGAACTTAGCTTGCAATTGCTGCAGAGGGTTTTGTTGCTGGGGCATCGAACTAGGCACCATCGTGCCTTGCTTTTCTTCTATACGCACCATTTTCGTTAAGCTTTTTTCAGTGTACGATTTGATTTGATTTGAATTGAGAGTGTATAACTGAAGAAGAAGGTCTGGGAATTGGCGCTGGTAGTGGTGCCTCTCCGACGTTGCCGCCGAAAATGGATATGGGATTATATTAGGTGGGTATGCTATAACATCCTTTCAGCCCATAGTTTGTACTAAACCAGTACGTCTGCCGGCTGTCCGAAAAATAATAGGGTTTGGATAAAAATATAAATTTAAAAAATAAGTTTGAATAAAAAAATAAAGTTAATTTTTTAAATGGGTCGGATCTCGAGTAAAGTTTTTCTATCTCCTTAACTCGGTTTGAATATGTAAAAAAAACCGTTACTTTTTTTTATTATTTTGTTGTTATTTTCTTGTTGTTTTTTCATTATTGTTACTATTTTGTTGTTATTGTTTGGATATTATATAATTTTAGACGCATTTATTTGTTAAGTTACACATATGTTAGTGTTATTTAAGTATATATATTTTTTAAATTTTATTTTCAATTTATTGAGAAACATTTATTTGAATATTTTTAATATTTTTGATGTATTATATATATTTAAATATATATATAAAAATTAATACGCATGGGCTAAGCCTGGGTTTTAATATTTTTATCTGCACTGTGTTTTGGCCAAATCTTAGGCACATTTTTTGGGTCGGGCCTAAAATTTTGGTTGGGTTCGGCCCGAACCCAACCCATGGACACCCCTAGTTTGAATGTATTTGGGTCGGATTGGGTTGTTATTTAAAAAAATATTTTTTTCAAAGATTAAAATATGTCATAAGTGCTCGTAGTCTTTGAAATTTTGGAATTTAATCTCTTTATTTTTATTTATAAAAATTTAGTATAAAATCCAGATCTAATTGGCTATGTTGTTACAGTTTTTTTTTTTGGTTAAATCCAAGTTAATTGAAACACATTTTTTTAATTATATATTTACCAAGTAATTTTTTTTAATTTCAAAATATCAAATCAACAAGTTTAGCAAAAAATTAACAATGTTAACAGTTGGACCTGAATTTTGAAATCTGAAATATAAATGGACTAAATTCTTACAAATAAAAGTATAAAGACTAAATTCTAAAATTATGAAAAGTATAAAAACTTATGATATATTTTAACTTTTTTTAGCTAACTTATTGTAAATTTTATTTTTGAGTTAGTGTACTATTTAGGGCCTCAACTTGATAAGTCTTTCCACATTAGGACTTAGATTTTTTTGGGTACAAGTTAGCTCTTGAATTTTGGAGTTTAAATTTTTTTCTTATTCAAATTGATTTTTGAACTTGACAATTGTTTTCACATTGGGCTTGAACTACAGTTGTTCATGGGTCAAGTCGGGTAGGGTCAATTAAAAAATTAAGCCCGTTTTCTAGGCCTAGGCCCCACCAAAAAATGGGCTTAAAATTTTACCAAAGCTTGGCTCGGATAAAAAATGCTAAAAACCTAAGCCTAACTCGACAAGCCTGTATTAAAATTTTTTATATTATTTTTTATATAAAAATAAATTTAAAAAATAATACATCAAATAACATTGAAAACATTAAAATAAATGTTTCGCAACAAATGAAAAAAATTAAAAAATATATACTTAAATGACACTAAGACAAATGCAACTTAGCAAGCGAATGCCTCTAAAATAGTAGCAAATTTAATAATAAAATAAGAGTTATACAATATTCAAATAATAACAACAAAATATTAGCAATATTAGCAATATTAACAGATGATAGCTTGTGCTGAATATGTGGTAATGTATTGGAATCAATTGAGCATATTTCAAGAGAGTGTCCAATGGCGCAAGCTATCTGGAAGAGACTAGACCTAGTGGTACTTCAATAGAATTTCTTTACTGATAATTTTGAGTTATGGCTATATAACGGGAATGTCCACAAATAAAATTATTTAAACTTAATGCGGATGGTGGAGTTGATGTGAATTTTGAAAACGCAGCAGCAGGTAATCTAATAAAGTACTTAAATGATAGTTCGGTTTTAGGATATGTCGGAACATGGGAGTTAATTCGATTTTAGATGCTGAACTACAAATGATTATTAATGGGATCAACAGACGATTAATTCAATAATGGGATCCGGAAGCATGAGGTTACCATTGCTAGGAATAGAGGCCCAAAGATGGATGAGGAGGAATTGACAAATTAAAATGAGACATGTGCCACGAACAGTGAATATGACCGTTGACGCTCTAATCAAAGTGGCTAGAAGGTGCATATTGGGATTTCATCTTTTTTCTCAACCGCTGTTGCAGGTGCGAGCTGTTCTAGACCATGTGGTTGAGCTTGTTACTCAACTTCCTCATGTAAACTTAAAAAAAAGAAGAAGCCACCAGTTAAAATAGAATTAATTTCGTAAAATATATATTAATCGTTTGTTCATTCAAACACTTTTGTCGGAAAAGGGAAAAACAAAATTCTCCCCAACAGTTTCATCGTTGATTTAATTGGAAAGTCCAAAATTGACCTTCCATTGATACAAACTTCACAACTTCATCCTTTTTTTCTTCACTCATCAAACAAAAGAAATTCAAATTACTTTCCACGTGGCATTTTATAAAATAAACTTAAGAATTAAGAACCACTGGCAATAATAATCATCAATCAAAATACCTGTAAACTGTATTGAAACAGCTAAGAACACAACCAAAAGTTTTCATTAACACCAAATATAAATCATACTAAATTAATTGCCTTTTAATTTATAGCCATAAAATAAAACCGAACCATTTATCATTGGTCAACGAAGTTTGACGACAAAGATTTGAATCTTCAACCCCTTTATATACTTTTCCTCATTCACATACCATGTAAACGTAAATTCGTTGTTTTCAAGGCCAAGGTATTAAGCCTTGAATTTTTCATGAATTTTTCTCTTCTTTTTTCTCTTTAATTTCGCTTTTTTTTCTTTTTTTTTTTTAAATTTTAAATTTTTTTTTTTCAAATCTGAGTTGGGAAAGGAAGGGAGGAACATCAACGCGAGCTTTCCATTTTTCATTCAAGAAAAGGAAAGCTCGCTTTTTTTTTTTTTTTTTTGAATTTTTAAAAGAAAATTCAAATCAAAAGATGGTGACGTTGTTTTCGATCCAATTCCATGAACCTTCATTAACGCTGTTGTTGTTGTTGTTGCTCCTCGTTGTTCCTTTCTCTTCGTCTTTAACCGTCGGGTCGCAACGGAATTTCACGACGACGGCCATCCTATTACCTTCCGAGTCGGCCGACGCATGTGGCAGTTCGCCCCGTCCTTATTCATGTCCCGTCAATTGCTTTAGAACCGATCCCGTTTGCGGTGACGACGGAGTTACCTATTGGTGTGGATGCGCCGATGCTCATTGCTCCGGTGCCAAGGTTGCCAAGATAGGATTCTGCAATGTCGGTAATAATGGCGGAACTGGATCTTTCCCTGGTCAGGCTTTACTTTTGTTGCATATAGTTTGGCTCATTGTTCTAGGCTTCTCTGTTTTCTTTGGCCTAATCTGATTCTCTCCTTTTTTTTCTTTTTTTTTTTTTTTTTTTCATTTTCTTTATAAGAACGAAGATTTTAATTCAACATTTTTTAGTCACCATTGATCTCAGTGAAAATGTATACTTCCATTTCCTGCCTTTCACGTCTCTAGCCATTTCAATTTTCTTTTTATCAATTATTTCGAATTTAACATTTTTAAAACCTATAAACAATCAATTTATTCATATGGTATATAATATAACAACTATTATACAGATTTAATCAAATTTTTAAGTTTAATTTGGAATCGAGGATGGGAATCAAACCTCATTGAAGATTTCGAGCGACTCGATACTTTTCCCTCCAACAAAGCTTTTGCTTTAAAAGTAAAATTTGATTGCATTTGGACGAATTTTAAGGCTAATATTTCAAATTGAGCAGTTTGAGCACTTTGATTTGATTACATTCAAAAGTTAAAAAATTTGTGTGTGACTTAATTTATAGTTGAAAACTGATAGGAGTAAAATGATAAATAATGATGATACAAATAATAGCATGTGACAAACGGAGTAATTATTGAACTAACATAGTTATATATGTCATTCTATATATTTCATTCTCAATCAGACAAATGTTACTCATCTTTTGATTTTGGAGGTATTAGCTTAATAAACTGTTACAAACTTTCATTCTCTAAATATTATAATTAGAGGATTTGACCATTCAATTCTCCGTTTGTGCTCAAATCAACTAAAAAAACTCAAAACTCAATGTATCAAATTTTTATTAGATTCAGTGTTTAGAACCATAAGCAAAAGAAATGGAATCAAATTACTTTTATCAATCCTAACATCACCTAAAACCTATCCTTTTACTTTCAAAATGTTCGAAATAATCATCTTTGTATTAAGTAGATACAATGACCGAGAAATACAGTTCTACTCTTTCTTCTAGGAGCCTGTTTTATAGCTCTGTGGGGAGACGTTTAGACGAGAACCGTTGGCAGAAACATCACTAAAACTGGGCTTTTGTACATGTTGAGAACTTAAGCAACCATGTTGTAGAACTAGGAAGCAACATTGTTGTTACCCTATCAATGAGCATAAAGGACAAGTTCAGTAAGCATCGATATGTCCCCAGATATATCCCTTCACGTCCTTGACAATGTTACTGAAAGCTTGAATGTACTGCTCTACGATCCTCAAACTTGTTAATTTTGAGATCTCATTTTTCTACTCGGCAATAAGCACGACATTGGTACCTCTCGTCTCGTCTACAAATGATTTTGGCCTTAAAACAGTTTATGATTCATTTAAATGAAAAATGCTATATATTACAGCATATAACAATACATAGAACAGATCAATATGTCCTACAATTGAACCGAGCTTTAAACGGTAGGTCATCAGTATGTTCCCTCTATCTGCAAAATCCAGAGGCATTAAATCTTTATACTAGGCAAACACCGGGAACTGAGATCTCCTCAGCAATACCTATTTGACATTTACAAGTATCGAAACGAGGCCAACATGTTTACGGAACTTCTATATGCAACCAGATAAAAGTAATCACCTATATCAAAGCCAATTATGATTAATATAAAGCTCAATCATTTGTTTAACAAAGGACCAGTTACAAGTTGATATCACTTACCTTGTGCTCAGTTAACCTGATCCATTCTCGTAGCCTCAGATGCTAAGATCACAGCGTTTTTCATACCATCAGAAATGTTGATGTTGGACTGTCTTTCTCATGTTGACTAAATCAACCGTAAAAGAAGTTGATATGGTGCCACTAGACACTACTGCATTACCTTTGGATTCAAGAACCTGAGCTCTCTTTTTATGTTCTGCTTCTGCTTGCATTTCCGTAGCTGCCTTCACTCCACGAGACGAAGATATATTCCCTGGGATGGCAGGGAAGTTGAGTATATGAACGATGCATGGTGAACACAGAAAATGACCTGAGCTGAAAATATTGGCTAAACCATACTCGCTTATCTAATAACAGAGACAATGAACGCCGAGTCTTTTGCAGCCACATTGATGGCCTCTTGCAACAGTCGTGCGCTGCAATTCGAGTATGATATGAGATTGATGCAATATCGTTCCAACCACTTTGGCACTTTCCCAATTACTTCTTGGTGGAGAATTGTCGCGTACATTTAACAAACACTAGGCATAAATTTGTCGACATGTCATACAGGACAAAACAAGCTTTGACGCAGAGATTAATCATGGAACCTTTAGTCAACACATCAAATAAGCTACTATATATTATACAGTTTTCAACTTGACACCAAAGGCAGGCACCATTGAAGGCATACCTTAGCCTTCCTTAGATACAAGTTAATCAAATGGTGAATGAGAAAACAATCGTAATACATTCTACACAAAGTGAAAACAACATCCTTATAACCAAGAGAAAGTCACAAAGACTCACATTTACAGCTTATCTAAAGAGACAAAGGATACACAGAGAGCCTTGATCTATGTCATCGTCTGATTTACAGTTTAAGACTAATCCTATTCGGACCGAGATGGTATTCAGGTAAACTTCTCCCTCTCGATTGAGGACCGCTACGAGATCCCAACTCAGTCTAAATGCCCGGAGAAGAATTGCCAACAACTTATTGATACTTAACCCAATATTGATAGAGTCAGACTTGCAATATAAACTCAATTCATTTCTACGGTGGGTTGATTCATGAAAGTTAAATATGTTAAATTTCAATAATAATAATAATAATAATAATAATAAAGCATGGGAGAAACAAAGAAGGAAAACGAACCACAATTTTTTCATTGAGAGTATCCCTCTCTTCGATCCACTAGAATTGATGAACGGTAAAGCCCTTTTAAAACCCATTGAATTGGGGGAAAACCCAGAATCTTTTCTGCATGTTCTAGCAGTACGATGAAATGATTATTCAGAGTCGATTAAAAAAATAAATTTATTTTTATTCTTTTAATATGGGTGAGTGATATTCAGGGGTGGGCAGAGTTGAGGTTCCAATCTCCAGTTGTTTAGGTCTGTTCAAATTATCTAAGAATAATAATTATTTAAATTTAATTATAAATTTATATAAATATTGAATGTAGAATTATTTTTATTAATTGAGCCAATAAATTATAAATGCAAGTTCAACCCAAAGTCTCACAAGCTCATCATCACCTCTACTCTTATATTAAAATTTAACATAAATATTAAACTTATTTTTATTACATAAATAAATTTAATTAGTGATCGTTAAGTGGTCATATCACTCATACTATAAATTTTTAATTCATCCGATTCAAATCAAATAAACTATTAAAATTTTAAAAAATATTTTCCATTCAATCAATTTTTACCTTGTTTCAAACAGATTTTCGATCTCGTTGATCCGGTCGACTGGTCTAAGAGTGAGTTTGGATGGGCGGTGCGTTTAGCTGCGGTTAGTGTAAAAACAGTAGTGGCGATGAGATTAGATACTGTAGCGATATTGTAGCGTGAGATAAAAAATAAACTAAACGCACTACACCGCAGTCAATTACCCATCCAAACGAAGCCTAAATCAATTATGAAAACACCAGTAAAACATACTCTTTTAGTTCAAAAATTTGCATGCAGAAGTTTTTACTTGTAGATTAAGCAATGAAATGGTAGGATATTTGATTGATTGTTTGGGAACTCAAAAAACCTTGTCTCTGTTGAACACGACAGCTTTGTTGACCGCCGCGCTTAGGACTATGTTCTACTTTATTTATTTTCTTTTTTGGTAAATTACTTTCCTTATTTACCACATACATTTTGGGCTATTCAATCAAATTGATGATAATAGTGGGCAACTTTTTCAATAAAATAATCCAAAATGCAATATTCGACTTTCGAGATTAAATTTAAAGTCAAGTTGTATTAAATTTTTAAATAAAAATTATTCTATTTTTATTATACACATTAATCAAGTTTTATTTAAAAAAATATTGAGTTTATTATCACTTTATATTAAATTTAGATAAAAATCATGTTAAAACAATATCAAGATTCAAACATTGTTTGATAAGCTAAAAAGTGTATGTATTGAGAAATTAAGTATTGAAAATTTTTATTTTACTTATTTTCAAACATTTCACATTATTAAACAAAATAAAAATTTTAAATGTAGAATATTTAATAGACAATATAATATTAAAAAATAAAATAATTTTAATTGATAAATATATACTTATTTATTTACCTATCATTTTCATTTTTTTTAATAAAAAAATTCTATCAATAATTTTTTATTATGAGTTATATAAAAATTAAATCACTGAAAATATTACGAATATATAAATATATTTAAAAAATTTAAAATAAGTTTTATTAATAACATTGTAGACATAATTATGATATAAAATTGTCCCTTTAATTATTTACCATAAGAAACAAAAAAACATTCTTCCTTTCAAATCTAACCTGAAAAATGGTTCAGTAATTACCCTTTTCATACTTATTTTGATCAGTGTGGAATGAATCATTTTCCAGTTACAGTTTTGTGGGTGAAAATTATAATTCACTTCTTTTCACAATCTTCAATTTCAAGTATATTAATAAATATTCAACAAATTAATTTAATGATTTTTATATAATAATTTTTATATAATATTTAATGATTTTAGATTTTTATTTATTAAAACTTTATATTTAGTTATCTTAATATTTTTTTGTAGTATTTGTATTATAATAGATTTAATTTTTATGTTTATAAATTACATAATATATTAAAAACAAGAAGAATATAAAATATTACAAACTTAAAAACAGATCAAGTTCAGACCTTGAATGTTTAAATCCAAGTCTAACCTATATTTTAAACGAGTATATTTTTTTACCTAAACCCTCTTAAATTTTAGATGAGTCTTTAGACTTGAACAAATAATCTAGGTTAAATTTCATTAAAAAAATCAAATTAAGAAACTAAAAGAAAAAATGAAATTCCGAAGCATTTTCATATGTTGCCACGTAGCTCATATATACCCCCACGGTTACAGTAGGACTCCTTTCTGAGTTTTCTCCACGTAGGAAAAAAAAAGAGCTTATTCGCTACCTTACTCAAGACTCTACCTTTAAATTTTCACCAAAATTACGTCCTTGGACAGAAATAAAAGAAAAATAAGAGAAAGGGACCCTCGGGTAATTTTATTGATAATCGAATAAATTTTTAATTTTGATAATAATAAAATTATAAAAGAGCATGAGTGAAAATTTTGATAAAAAATTGTACTCCGTCGATGGACTGTACATGCAGGCTTGGTCCTCAGATTATACGAGAGTGCAATCATTCAGGATCTAAAGTTGAAAAGGACTCAATTTTTAATGTGATAAAACAATTTTAAACTAAAATAAATGAATTGAATATTTAAGGTTTTTAATTTTTTACTATAAATACTTCATGGCCCAAAAACTTTTAAACTTTTATTATATTATATTTTATAATTTTTTTAGAATGTCAAGAATAGATTCATGTACAGGCCATTTCATCTTTGAATTTGAATTTCGTCAAAGTGTAATAATTTCAAAATTATACTACATTTTTATTTAAAAGAACGGTAATAAGAACATAAGGGGGAAAAAACACAACATAAGGGCAAAAAAATAGATTAGCTGACAAGTAAGTACGCGGAATATCCGAGTTGAAACGCGGGCAGTAACTGAAATTGAAGGAAAAAAAAAATAAAATAATCGGTAACTTTCTAAGTGGTTTCCTTTGTAATATATGCCCAATAAAAATAGCCTATGGGGACATCTTCCTTTTCGCTTAAACTCTTTCAAATCCAAATACTAATTCGCCCTGAATCTTCTTCCTTTTAGGGTTTCAAACGATCCTTTATGCTTTGAATCTCCTCCTCCTTTTTGGGTTTCAAACGATCCTTTATTTGGGGGATTAACAGCAGTTTACCATGGCTGTTTTCTCACTGAATTCACTGCCAATCGGAATCAGATTCCGACCAACGGACGAGGAGTTAATCGATTTTTACTTGCGAGCTAAAGTGAACGGGAAAAGGAAAGATGAGATCGGGGTTATACGGGAAGTTGATGTTTGTAAATGTGAACCGTGGGATTTGCCTCATTTGTCTGCTGTAAAGGGTCGTGACCCGGAATGGTTTTTCTTTTGCCCACTGGACCGGAAGTATCCGAATGGAAACCGGCTTAATAGGGCTACCGAGGCGGGTTATTGGAAGGCTACGGGTAAGGATAGAAAGATAAAGTCTGGGTCTTGCTTGATTGGCATGAAGAAAACTTTGGTGTTTTATACGGGTCGGGCTCCTAAAGGGAAGCGAACTAATTGGGTTATGCATGAGTACCGTACTACTCTTGATGAACTTGATGGAACCAAGCCTGGACAGGTTCGATCACTGGGTCTTTCTTAATTCGTTTGATTGTTATGTTTTTTTTTTTTTTTTAATTCAGAATTTGATGGGTTAATTTGTTTTGTTGTGTAGAATCCTTTTGTAATTTGTCGTTTGTTCAAGAAACAAGATGAGACTATTGAAGATATTAATGGTGATGATGTTGATCCTGGGGCCTCTTCTCATACGGAAGAGGTGCAATCGGAGTTCGACGGGCCTTCGGTGGAAGGCGGAGCCGGAAAAGTTCCCGATGAAACTCGGCCTGTGGGTTTATGTAATGAAGCCGTTGCACCTATATTCGACTGCAACAACGATGGGTTTAATGCTTGTGAACTGGAAGAAACGGCACCTGCACAGGTGAGAAAATGGAACTGGATTTGGATTTGGATTTGGGTTTTGCAATCATTGCTGTAGTGCTTATGTGGTTTGATGTGGTTTTCAGGTGGATCTACTTGGAGAAGCTTTGTTTCAAATTTGTGATCCAATGATGGAGCCATTGGATTGGAAGCTCTTTTCACCATTGCATTCGCAGATCGAAGCCGAGGGGGCACCTTGGATGTTTGATCATGTCGGGAACAGTTTTGGTGGGGTGAAGTTCGAGCATGGCACAAACGAAAATGATGCTGAATTCATGAACTCTATCCTGAATAATTTGGATGACTATTACAGCGACGACTCAAGCAGTCGAAGGAATTCAGTTATTGAAACCGAGACCCCAAAGTCAATGGCCTTTGGTACAAATGGTGGATTGTATTGCAAACCTGATGCTGAACCGGCTCGAGTATTGGTGAGTAGTAGAACCAAGCTTGTTACATATTTGTTTACTTTATTCATTGAAATCATGAAATGCCTCATTGAACTCCTATTCAAAATTCATGCAGCCTGGGACTGGAACTGCCAACGGAGGAGCATTCTATAATGTGCTAAATAGCAATGGAGAACCAAGCAACCATGTAAACACAGCTTTTAACGTCGACACTGCACCTACCATCAGGATTCGATCTCGTGCTCATCGAATTCAGCCAGACACAGAGAACTTCGACAAACAGGGTATTGCATCGAGAAGGTGTAAACTTGTAGTCCATTCACCTCGCTTCGAAGAGAAAGAACATGACTCGAAACCCATCCTTACGAAGGTGAGAAATTTGTAAACTATGACATAGTGTTAAGCCATTGCCAAATCCAGATATTTGGGCATTAATAAAGTTGTCTTTTACAGGGTGTAAAAGCCATGGAAGAGTATATCAGTGTTGGCAACGATGCTGCTCGAAGGACCATGGACGAACCCCAGATTTTCGATACAAGCAAAAGAGGTGTTTTGAGGTTGAAGAGCAAGATTCCAGTCTCTGAAGCGGTTTCATATCGATGTTTGAAGAGGTTTTCAGCTCGTCGCCTGCATAAGCCGTTAAGTGTTACTATGTTTCGGGTCGTTGCTGTAATGTTAATCTTGTTTGTAGCTTTGGTTAGCACATTGAATGTTTTGTAATTTGATGCTGTTTTTGTGTTGATTTTTTGTTAGTAATTAAACTATTAATCATATTTGCAATATTGATATATGCAAATTAATTAATTCGAGTTAAAACAAAATTAAGATTTACTTAACTGATTCCCAATAAAAATGCAATTTATTAATTGATTTGAAATCATCTAAACTGATTTAGTTTTCTATTTTTGTAGATTTTGGTACATTTTCAAATTGGTACTTAAAACTTTTTTTTATCCAATTAGTTACTTGACTTTTGCTTTTTTTTTTTTTTGTTTAAATTGGTACTTAAATTTGACTTCATTTTAAATTAGCTCAAATATCAACAAATAAAACATCGATGAAATTAATTTAATAAAATCAAAATTTTCTCCCAACTTTAGTTCATAATTAATACGCTATCAAATAATATACCTAATAATTAAAATTATTTTAAAGTAATTTTCTTTGGCTTTCTTTTTCAATTTTCTATTGAGTATGGTCAGAGATGATCATAGGCCGAGCCGTAATTTCAAGCCTGTTTGATAGGCTTGGGTCTGGTTGTCTAGAAAATAAGCTTAAAATTTTGCCTAAGCTCGACTTGGTTCGTTTGTATAAATAAATTTAAAAATATAATACATCAAATCCACTAAAACCATTAAAATAAATGTTTCCCAATAAATTGAAAATAAATTTAAAAGGTCTATACTTAACAAGCAAATGCCTCTAAAATTGTAACAAAATTAACAAGTATCCAAGCTAATTTTTCAGATCTATATTTTTGTCCAAACCCTCCCACTTTTCGATCGGACTTTTAGGTCGGGTCAAATGACCCGACACATGATCAAGTTTAAATATGATATACTCTATCAACAATTCTTTTAATAACATATATATATATATATATATATATATATATAAACTACAAGTAATATACCTAATAATTAAAATTATTTTTTTAAATATAAATATAATATAAATAGAATCAAATTGAGATAAAAATTGGATAAAACTCATATGCATTAATATAATAAAGGGTAAAATATAAATTTGGTACTTGATCTAATTCACTCTTCCCAGATTAGTACTTAAGGTTTTTTTTTTTTTTTTCTAGATTGATACTTGAGCTTTTTTCCGTCAACTACTTTGGTACTTTTTTAAACACCGTTTAAGTTTGAAACAGGTGACAATACCAGACAGCAACACGTGGCGTTTCATCTCCTGCTTATTTATATATATTTATAGTAGAGTTTACATTAGTTATTAATTGATATAATAAAATTAGCATTTGATCATATCTAATAGATTTAAGTAGGGGTGAGTATTCGATCGAGTCGAGTCGAATCGAGTCAAAAAATTTCGAGTTAGTCGAGTTGATGAATCCTATTTTAGCAACCGAACTCAATTTAAATTTCTTTCGAATCGGATCAAATTGAGTCAAAAATTTTTGAGTTGAGACGAGTCGAGTTAACGAATCCTATTATTTACACTCAATGTTGCGTTTATATGAACCGATTATTTAACTAGTAAACGAAGTACAAAATTATTTAACTACATAAACAATATAATGGTTTTGTCTTTTAACTTAATGAATAAACATTTATCAAAACAACATAATTTTGCCTTTTAACTTAATGGTTTTGACTTTTAACTTTAGAAAATGAAAATATTTTTCAAAACGGCGTAGTTTTACTTTTTCTTATTCGGATTTTCAGATAACTCGAATTGTGTAATTCATATTCGAATTAAACCGAAAAACTTAATTTTTTATTCGAGTTGATCCAAATAATTTGATTAACTCAAATAACTCGAACTATTTAATTCAAAATTTGAAAAATTTATAAAGTTTTTCAAATCGAATCGGATTATGCTCACCCCTAGATTTAAGATTTAAAAAAATTATAACTTATTTATATATATATATATATATATATATATATATATTTATTTATTTATTTTTCCAAAGAGAATCTATATGATATCTTTTCTGTTTTTTTTTTTATATAAAAAATTTCAAAAATCTTAAATCTATTAAATATGGTCAAATACTAATTCTACTCTATCTTAAAGACTGAATTAAATTAATAACTAATGTAAACTCTATTATTTTAAAATCATATTTATTCTATCTAAAAAATTCAATAAATACCTAATGCAAATTAACTTTATTGTTCTATGAAATCACATATAGCAAAATTTTTCTTTTTTGTTATTGATTTCTCTTTTGCTTTTCGTTTTTTTTCTTTCTGCATCAAGGTAAGACGGAATTTGATCCTTACGGTGTAAACAATTATGAAACAGGGTCTTCAAGTTCATCGAATTTACCACCGCTGTCGTTCACTGTCAATAACCGGCCGTCGATTCCATTTATTGGTTTGAACCAATCCATGAATTGGCGGCGGATTGATGATGCTTATCAACCTTTTGAATTCGCTCCTATGGATTTTCACTCAATTTCCACTCCATTTCGTCGTTTTCAACCCAAAACCCATTGTTATCCTTCTTATGGCTTACCAACGCGAACCAGCCTGGACCATATTCCACTACGGGATTGTGGTGGTGGTGACCGTGGTGGCTTTTTTGACTGGGAGAAAACAAAGCCGGTTTACAATAATTGCGTGGATCCTTACAATCTTGGTATGGTTTATATGTAACATGTGTGGATGATCTCATTTTGGTATTTTGTGGATGCTTTTAAATTAACACTAATCTATCATTAATCATGTCATATAAAATCATTAACTATATCTATTGATTTAAAAAATTCCATGAATTTAATTATAATAAGATCTAACCTTAGATATTATCATATATGTATATATATCATATTTAAGTAAATTTATTGTTGAAAATTTATTTTTGCTTATAATTTATGTTGAAGATTTTAATCTTTTGAATCGTTAAATCCCTAACTAAATTATAGTATCTCGAGTTAAGTTAAGTTTTGTTGATGAGACACTCAGACTTTTCTCAAAGAGATAAAATATCAATTTGAACCACAATACCAACTTGTTAAGGAATTCAACCATCTTAAATATTTATTGATACAAATTTTCATTCACTCTTTAAATGCACTTAAAGCTTAAATTTCCATAATGTTTTGTTTTTGGTATCAAATTGCAGGGCCTCATTCCCTTGAATCTGATTTTCTGCTGCCTAGAAATTACAATACGAATCATGTTCCATTCAGCAACCCATATCAGAATCCACTAAGTTGGCATGGCATTACGCCAAGTGACCCTATACCTTCCATAAAAACATCACCTGGGATTGCTTTTAGACCACCACCACCATCACCTGTAGATGCATTTTCTTCGGCATACGATACCCTCTCGTTCAAAAATCTTAATATCGGCGTCAATGGAATCGATACAAACTCGACTGGCAAACCATCAGTAGCCGAAAAGCTTTCAAAACCACCAAATATGTCCTCTAAAGGAGCTTCAACTTCTTATGATGAATCTCCATTTCGAACTTCCAAGTCTGTTTTCGTGCCGGATGCAAAGAAACACGAAATACTTGATCGTGATCGTGGTCGAGCACATAATTATCTGCCTATGAAGTTTTCAGACGTAGTTAAACTTCCTCCACGGAAACCATCGGGTACTATCAGAATGAGTGTTGAAAATGGGAAAGTAAAAGATGGTTCAACCTCCTCTTCGAAATTCAATTTGTTCCCTACTTTACCAACTAGAAAACGATCCAATCTTCGAAAAAAGGATCTGAACAAAGATTATTCTTTATTCAGTCAGTCATTGGATGAGTTTGATAAGGAGACTTCCCTTCAACAAGGTTTTGCAGAAGGTAAATTCGAGGTCGGTGTTGCTGAATTTTGTACGAAGATGAATTGTGATTCTACTAAGCATTCTAATTTCTTAAGCAAGAGATCATTTTCTAGTTACGGTGATAATATTTTGTTAGAAAGAATGCTTGTATTATCTGATATGCTTCTGTCTTGGTGTTCGGATCATACGTATGAACTAGAGGAAAAAGATCAGAAATCCTTGGAGAAAATAATCAACAATCTTCATACATGCATGTCGAAAAGTATCAGACAACAACCATCATTGTTTAGTGGTCTTTCCGAGGCAGGTGTAGCCGATTTTCATACGAAGGCGAATGATTTTAATTTCTTAAGTAGATCATTTTGGAGGGTTAACCATAAGATTATGATAGATAGAATGCTTAGCTTATCAGATTTTCTTCTGTCTCTTTGTTCCAATTATACGTATGAATTAGAGGAAAACGAGCACAAATCGTTCGAGGAAATAATCAACAATCTTCATACGTGCATTTCGATAAATATTGTACAAGATTCAGCATTGGTTAGTGAGCTTTCTGATTCTATTCCGAGTCAGAAACTAGAAGATAAGGCCAATCATTCTGTTTCCATTGATAGTGACTTGAAGCTGAAAATTGATAAGACCGCTGAGGTAAATACTTATTTGATTCAATATCATTTGAATGTACATTTATATTCTAATCTCTTGCTTGTTTGGTAATTTACAGAATATAAAGAAGATTCTTATGGAGGATTATAATGTGAAAGAAGAGAAAGATCCACAAGTTCGGTTTTACAAGACTTTATGGCTCGAAGCAGAAGCTGCTTTATGTTCCGTCAATTGCATGACTCGCTTTATTAACACCAAGACCGAAATCGAAAAATCTAAATTGGACGATGCAAAAGGTTAAAATTTTAGATTTTCTTCATTTTTTTTTTGTTGGAAGATCTTTCATTTTATTTATCTTGTTTTTGATTTGTCAAAAGGTTCATCCGATGAGGACGAAACGTCGAGTTTCGAGCTTAACGAGAACGATGAGTCATCTAAGACCATTGAACCACTAGCAACAGCTTGTGATGACGAGGTTGATAAATCATTTAAGCTCGAAAGCGGATTGACCCAACTGGTTTCTGGTTTCGTTAGTGACTCGAGTTTCAAGCTTAACGAGAAGTATAAGTTATCTTGTGATGATGAGGTTGATAACTCCACTGAAACAGCTTGCGATACTGATGATGAAGTTTCACAGCATCAAGACTTTAACTTTGGTCATGCCAGAGAACAATCGGAGGTGGGGGACTTTAATGTCCAGTACGGTTGCACGGTACGGCCTGGTAGTAGTTCCGGAATCGGTGATCAACCCACTACAAATTGGTATGACGACTCGTCTACTGACTGGGAACATGTCTCGAACGAGGAGGATTTGTTTTCGTTTTAAATGCCTTCTAAAATTCATGTTAAATTTTGCTATTAATATTTCTACTTTTCGAAATTTGATTATTTTTAGGCTCTGACTTTTGGAAAATAATTTCTGAAAAATGATATATTTTTAAAAAAGTTAATATTTTCTGGTGTTTAAAGTATTTTCTCTTATTTGAAAGATTTTTTAAAAATATTTTATAAAAGTTGTTTTCAATTAAACAAACATATATTTGAGATTTTCTTATTTTTCATTGTTTAATTGAATTTATTTTTATCTATAATTTTATATTTTACATTGTTTTTGCATATATTAAAAATATTATGTTAAATTCAAATTTATTACAACGTCATTTTTTAATTACACGATTAATAAGTGAGTATTTTTTATTTAAAAATGTGACATCAACAAAATTGATAAAAAAAATTAACGATATCAATAATTGGACTTGATTTTCAAATTTGAAAAGTAGAAGGACTAAATTCTTGAAAACAAAAGTACAAAGACTAAATTACAAATCTGTGAAGTATACATAGACTTATGGCATATTTTAACCTTTATACTACAAAATATTTATTATTAATATATTTATAATTGTAATAAATATTTATTATAAAATATTAATATTGAATATTTTCAATAATATGTGAATAATATGATTTAAAATTATTATTTTTAAAATTTATCATTAAAATAAAATTGAAATATTAAATAGTTTATTAAAATAATAAATTATATTTATTATATTAATAATTTATTATATGACTAAATATAAATAATTAAATATGTATGTTTAATAATATTGAAAAATATAATATTTTAAATATTTTTAAAAATAAAAATATAATTTATTATCAATATAATAATATTAAATTTGATTTAAGTTAATTTTTATATAAAAATAAAATTATCTATAAATGAACTCTTTTCCGAAAAATGACTTATGCTTTTTAAAATGGTAAGTCATTTTACAGGAAAAATGATTTATTTTACCTTAACCTGTAAGTCATTTTCCTTTGACCAAACTATTTTCTGTGAAACAAACACAGAAAAATGCAAAAAATATTTTCCGTAAAACCTTTCACATGTAAACAAACGGACCCTTAATCTATTAAATTAATTTTAGTCTTACACTTTTTAAATTTTAAAATTTCGATCTTAATGCAAATGACAATTGTTATTCCATTAATTAGATTTTTAGTAAGTAATATATTTGTTGTATTAAATTTTGGAAATAATAGAACTTAAAGAATTTAACCCTTACTAAATTTTAAAATTCAAAAAGTATAAAGGCTAAAAATGATTAAATTAAAATAAATAGATTAAATTTATAATTTTCTTAAGTACAAGAACTAATAGAAGAATTTAGCCATTATTTTGCTTTTCAATCTTTTAATTTCCGTCAATTTTTTTCTTGTGATTGAGAGTTCATAATATTATTTTGCTTTCTCAACATTCTAAATGCTTTTTTTTTGTACACAGAATAAAGCAGAAATCAGTAACAGAGATGGTGATAATGAAATTAGAGAAAATTGTCTGAAAATTTTATAAAAAAAAAAGAAAAAAAGACGATCTGAGCCACACATTAGATGGTAAACTAGCTCAACTGCGACAATTAAAATGTCGATACTAATTCCGATAACTCGTCAACAACAGCCAAGAAGACCGACCGGCTGGCCAGCAAGACGAGAATACCTTAAATGGTAAGGTCCATAATAGCACTCACATTCACATTGTCTCTCTAAGTAGGTAATTCGCTCCATGAATAGGTTTACATGTTCGTTAATTTAAAGAGCAAACACGATGGAAAAAATAATCTAGTAATTACACATGACCCACATATACCTCATATAGCTCCATAATCTAATTTATTCAATTTTTTGATAAAGGGACCAAAACATATTTCCACTTTTAATATAATAACCCTCTCAAGCGAAAGAAAAGAGAGAGAAAGTTGAAAATTGATCGTCTTTACACGTATTTGATTATTGACGACTTCCGCCTATGAAAAGAACATCAAGTTTTAGCTGTCATAAGATTTTGAAATAGAAGCACTTTCGAAGAGAGAATTAAGTTAAAACCTGATATTAAGACAGATATCAATGCATACTCTGCAAGCAACACTAGGCATAGACATGTTTCAAGCTTTAAAGAAACAAAGCCTGTGATCTTCGATCTTCATTCAAAATCACTTGAAAATAAGAGTACCTTGTACCCAAACTTTAGCAAAAGGAGGAGCTTGTGGACACAAAATGGAGAGAGTTTCTTCAAAATCTAGAAGGCTGACCCTTAGGAATCCTCACTTGCCTTTGAGATTTCCAAGTCTCAACATGCTCTGAAGCATCACAATGTAACACCCAAAACTTACATGGTGCAGCTGAATCACAAACATAGCAGTAACACTGCATTCAAAGACAGAACCCCAAATTACAAAATTTCTCAAAAATCAAGATAAATCGGCCATTAAAGTAAAAAAAGAAAAAGGATTGTTCTTTTGCATATATATTACCAGGTGACAATGTCTGTCATGTGGTGTAGTATCAAATGGAAATTGCAAACATAGATGCCTTGAATGTGGATAATCTCTACAAGCCACCTAAACCCAAAAAAAAAAAAATCATTTTAGGTTTATTTTCTAGGGGAAATAATAATACCCAGAGCACAAAATTGAACTGATTTGAAGTTTTTATTCCAATTAAGTGTACGACCATGTTAACAAGAAATTGAATTTAAGTAACAAAAACAGAGAAAAAGAACCTGGCCCTTCTCGGCGACGACGGAGAGATCAGCTTCATCGCCGTCATTGACGGCGGAAAGCTTAGCAATGTCGATGGAATTAAAAGGATTAAAATCAAGAATAAAGCAATCCTCAGTCTCTTCAACCCGTTTCATATCTACGATCTTCTTCAAACAAAATATAGATCTCAACGGACTTTGATGATCCTCTGGGTCTTCATTATTTTCATTATTCCTTTGCTTTTTGTACGTAGGGTTTTTTAATGTCATACCTTTCTCCGCCGATGAAGGTACTATTACTACATTTTCCGCCATTTTCGCTCCCTTTTTGCTTGATTTTCTTCGTTTTCCCATTGATCCTTGTGTGCTTCCCTGATTTAACTGTCGATTTAAACCCTTTTTTATTTTCTTCATGATAATAAGGGAAGGAAATTTTGAAATCTTGAATTGAATAAGGAATTTGAAAGACAACCGTTGGCTGGGAGGGGTTTGGGGGCGCTTTAGATCCCTCTAAAACCCATACAAGCATTTGAATTAATTCCCCGTAATAAAAGCCTAAACTCTGTAAGTGGATCGTTTGTTTTGAAAAGGGATAAATTAATATTTAATCCTTGAATGTGAAAGTTTTTTCAGTTTGATCCTTAAATTTGAATTCCATTAAAATGTCAGAACTTCAGAATTTTCCATATCATCACTTGATTTTCTTTTGAACTTTTTAAAAATTGCATATTTTCTTATATATTAGATTTCAGATAATATTTTTAAATTTTTTTAGAATATTGATAAAAAAATTGTCCTTTATCAAATAACTTTCTTAATATTTTATTTTCTTAAAACTCAAATTATTATGTGTGAATGATTTTTAAAATTCATTTCACTTTAATTTATTAAGTAAATTATAGTTGTAGTCAATCAATTATTCGTAAGTATTTCTTTTAATCATTCATTTATTAAAAGTTAAAAAATATCACTTAATTATTTGATTAATCCTTAACGTTTACACATTATTTGATTTGGTATTTTCTTTTTAATTTTACTTTTATTTGTCATTCATTCACCTAAAAAATTAAAAGGAACAAATCTATCAATTAAATTTGATTGAAAATATATAAAAAAATACAATATGTAAATATTAAGGGTTAATTTTTAAAAAAAATTAATACTAAATTAACTTAATTTATAAATATTGAAGGTTCGTAATGTAACTGTTGGTAAATAATTGAATAATAATTTTGTAACTTAATTGTTAATTGTACGATTACCTCAGTAACCTTAAAAAATACATAATTTATGGGCTTGGGCCTAACCAACCCTTCAAACCAGTACTAGTTCCCCTTCTTTGCACTTAAGCACAAGCCGAACACCACTTCTGCAACAAGGAAGTGACGTCATCAACATGTCATGGCCGCCACAATCAATAAACAAATCCCTACCCAACGCCAAATCCATTTTCTTCACCCTTCCAAAGCCAACACCTTGTCTTCCCGACGTATTTCTCACTGCAATTTCTCTTCTTTTCTTCATCTCCTCCACTAAACGCAATCCTTCTTTTGTCAAGTTCCTTCCTTTCGTTTCTTCAGACCGACGTCGTTTTCTTAAAATCCCATCCATGTCTCACTCTCGACCCCCCTTCGCAACCCCACAAGCCCTCTCCGATTGGCTCAAACCACGGTTACCTTCCGACTCGTTAGCTTCGTGGGGGGTCAAGCCTGGAACCAAAAACGTTCACAACCTCTGGCTAGAACTCTCCGAAGGCGAAACTTCGCTCGTCGATTCATCCCCTCCGCTCCGTACGGTTAACGTCGTTACGGTTCGTCTGATGGGGAAAGACGACCTCGTCCTCGTTGAATCTCGACAACAATTGTCTGACGGTAGTTTCAGGGATCGGTTTAGACCTCTGTCGGAAAAAATGAAGCCCAATGAAACCGTTGAAGAAGCCGTGGTTCGTGCCGTGAAAGAAGAGCTTGGTTCGGTAATTGATCCTGGGTCGGTCAGAATCGTGCCGGGTTCTTATATAAAGAAACTAGAGGAGCGTAATTCGGCGTCGTATCCGGGTTTGCCCGCACGCTACGTTTTGCATTCCGTAGACGCGTGGGTTGAAGGTTTGCCGGAGGAAGATTTTTGTACTGATGAACAAGAGGAGTACCAGGATTTGAATGGGACCATGGAATTGGAGAAAGCAGTGTCTGTAAGAAAGCATTTTTGGAAATGGGTTAGTTCTGATTCACTTCGTTCTTGAATTTCCACTTATGGAATGAGGAATTTTGGTTTAATTATTTCCAAGTTTTTATGGGTTTTTAGTTTTTGCTGCTTGTTTAATCATGGAATTAAAGTACCCATTTTTTGTGTAGTAAAAAAGGAATATTTGAACTTATATATATAGCAATATACATCAAAACAACAGAGTTTCATATACTGTTACAATTTTGTATGTATATACTATATACCATTGTTTTTGTATCATTGAATTTATGCCATCATCAGTTTTGATTGCTTACAATAAGCTATTGTTTCAATTGTGGAGCCATTGTAGTTAGATTGTTGAGCTTAGGGACTCGTTTGATAAAATGTTGAAAGTATTAGCTTCTAACTTGATAATCTATGATGGCTGCTAAATCTCTAGTTAGAGTAATGATTTATAGGACTAAAATGTCGACAATCAGCACTCTGTATTGCTCGTATTTCATCGAATATACTATCTATGATCTTATGGTCAAATGTCGAGTTAGAGACAAGTTAATTGTACACTATGAATCCTTTCTTCCCATAACGGCTTGAGAGGAGCTCAGCTTCTAGGTCCTTATGTTTAAAGGGTTTATTGAATAAATTCTTTTGAAGTTTCTTACGAGAACTTGGAGTATTTTCTCTTTACTTAGGAATTGATTTTTTTAGTTTACAAGAAGCAAGTTGATTTGGTGAACTTTTCTCACTCCTATGGAGCATAGATTAGATGGAAGCACTTTTGGTATCATTTTGAGTAGGGTATAGGAACTTAGAGAACGACTTTGCCTGTTGAAGCTGGTACCATTATGGGAACTAATTCTAAAGTTTTAATAAGCATGTATCAACCATATATGGTGCACTGTAGGGGTGGCTTGTTATACTTTTAGTGGTTTGCACTGTAAGGGTGCAGAGAGCCGCTACTATGAAGGCGATTCACACCTCATTTCATGATGGTCTCCTTGGAGAGTCTGGTTCTAAGCCTGGTTTTGTATGTGGACTGGATTTGACTCTTTACCTTGAGGAGTGGGCCGAATGGGATTTTGTTATATAGGAGGTTGGTAAGCGTAGGGAGTTGGGATCATTAAGTGAGATTAGACTTGATGTGACTATTGTCCTTGATGGGGCCGTGGTGATGGTGCTATGGCATTGCCTGCTAAGCCATGCATTGTTCGCTAAGCTCTTTGTAACAGCATGTGACATTCTGGCATAGGGATATAACAAATACATTCAGAGTATCTTTGAAGGTCATATCTATATGCATCTAAAAGATGCGAGTACTTCAAGAAAAACGAAAAGCCGAAGCAGCATAGGTTGAAGTGCTAGACTTTGCCCTTTGCCCTTTCGGGGGAGATTAAAGGTGAAAAGCATAAGTTTTATGAAGTTCCGTAGCCTAGTTCATCGTTCACATTATTAGAACTGATCATCAGGTGACACAAATCACTAGCTTTTTCGATATATCCTTAAAAGTTTGGTCACTTTAGAAAATAGTCCCTCTTTCTTTCTTTTTTTTCTTCTGCTTTTTTTCTGATAATAATGTATTTTGTCTGTATTATACATTTTCTTACTGTACAAATCAATTATTAGTTGCAAAATAATTGCAACAAGCAACTAAGATTTTGTCCCAATATCGCTTGATCTCTCTTCCCTTTACAAAAAGACGAGTTTCTTTTAATAAAGCGCTGGCACTTTCTTTCTCCTATCTCTTTTCTCTCTCTATTTATTCAGCAAATGACTCGAGTCATTTAGCAATACTTCGTACATTCATGCCGTGTTTATATATTTTCATGCGACATAATATTGTTTTAAGGTATTGCATGTTTATGTATTCGTATTAAGTATCAAGCAAGAGATCTAAGAAGCGGATGTGTTATTCATTATCATAATCGTCGGGTTTTTATAAACTATTAATAGTTTGTATCGATAAATATCGATCGGTAATCAAGTGAATATTGTCAATTTTATCATTCATTTGTGAGGGTCAAAATTAAATTAAAATTTTTACGATAGTAAAAATATAATTTAATCATTTTAATGGTCTCTATCTTTATAATTTTTAAAGTATTAAATCAAATTTTTATTATTTTGGGGGTTAAAGTGTAATTTTATTTTTATTAATTTAAAATAAAAGATTTAAATAGAAAATTTTTTATTTTAGGGGTTCGGCTATTGCCACCTCCAATTTGACCTCTGAAATCTATAAGATACCATGCTTCACCACTTGTTTTGCTTTATTATGAATGTATAATATTTAAAATTAATATTACTTTCATGGATGTTAGATATATTCACCCTCAACTTGATTTATTCTGTTTTAATTTAATTTTTATTAGTTTCAAAATTTGAAGGCAAGTGAATAATTAAATATAAATCTTAAAAAATACTTAAACATAAAACATATAGATTTTTATAACACAATGTTGTATTTTTACTTTTTTTTAATAGTTATATATAGATAAGAGTAAATTGATAATTTTATATAGTGAGGTAGGGTACTATAAGGAGTTATCGTAATTTGAAATCTATTTCACCTTGCCTCCACTTTTCAAAAAGGAAATTGCCTCATTTAATGCAAATCAATCAAAATCTATTGCATCGTTTGGATTTTGTCATGATTAATAATAATTAGGGGGTGTAAATTGATGGTAACGATTATTTTGTTGGATAATTATTGAATTAAGTTTGAATTTTACCATGATTAATAAAACTAGGGGTATAAATGGATGGTTTAGATTTTGTCATGACTAATAACATTCGATAATTATTGAGTCGAGCTCGAGTTATTCTTATTGATCGAGTTGAATTCGAGCTTAATAATACTAGGTTTGAGTAGCACACGAGTTTTATTGAACTTTTCATATTTTTATATTATTAAATTATGTTATTACCATTTATATATATTCTTAATTTTAAGTTTAATTATCAAGCCGAATAAAAATTGATAATTAAACTTAATTAAGCTCAAGTAACTCGATTATATCTCAATTCAAGTTCAAGCTTAAAAATAAATATTTGATCGAAATAATATTTGACAGTATTCGGACTCCACTCCATTTTTACATCCTAATAACAGCCGAGGATTGTCTATAAATTATTTAAGATGAAGGGTTGATATGGAATTTGATAATTCCTTAACCACCAAAGTTATCGTATTACAGCCTTTCTTTTGCGCTTTTCGATTGGAATCTCATCCACCATTAAAACTCTTTTTAAGCTCAGTGAACGAGGAATGAGCAAAGTAGCAAAGGTGACACAATCCCTCATCTTTCCACGAATAAAAAGCAAAGCTAGTGCCTCATCTTCTTTTTAAAATCCTCCACCATGCATGTGAAAAAGCTAAAAACCAGACCACAATAATCAACATATAAAGATAAGATAAATGGTGAATCATTCTAAACAAAGCTTTTTTCTTTGAATATATCACATTACAACATTGCAATCCCTGAAAGAAGTGAAGAAAAATCCATAGGGGAAGACATATCTATCTATATATATATATATATATTTACATAACGTATTATCTCACACGGTAGTGGAACACTGAGTCCCTCGATTTGAACTCAATGGACTCGTTGGGGCAGTATTAGGTCCAAACGCTATAATAGACACACAGTTAACGTTGAATCGGTAACGGCCGGAAACCCAACTCCCGACTTTCCACCGGAGTTTCCCATTAACTTTCAAGCTCAAAACTATCTTACCAGCGATCTGATCACGTCCAACTTCGTATCCAAAAGACGGAGCCACCGGCAAGGCCGTTCCTTGTAAAAACGCAGTCAACAAGTTGGCTTCTTCATGGTCTTGATAAAACGGAGGAAGAGAGGTATCAACAGTTATTTGTTGACCTTTATATGAAGCGTAAGCTTGTAACTGGTCGTAGTAAATGGCTACTCTTTTGTTTGGGTTTTTAGAGAGGAAAGTGAGTTGGATGGATGAGTTAAGAAGGGAAGGGCGAGTTAAGCTGAGTTGATAGATATCCGCTTGAGTGAGAGAGAACTGTGGTTTGGAAGGGTGAAGGGTTAACCAGATGAGGAAGATGCAGGCTAAAAGGAGGGTCAAAAAGGAACAGAAAGCGAAGAAGAGCTTCTTGTGGGATTTGGAAATGGTGAAACGTCGTCGTTCGGCGCAGTGTTTGGGGGATTTTGAGAAGACTTGAGACATTTGGGAGAGGGTAGAATGGAAGGAAAAGAGATTGAGAATGTGGGTTTTACAGAGGGAGAAGGTGGCAACGGGCTTTTAATAAATGGAGGAATACAGAAGGGTTAAATATTGGTATAGGTTGCTGTACTATTCATAAATTTAGAATTTAGTCCTTATATTTTTATTTCCAAGAATTTAGTCTCTCTACTTATCCCGATTTTAAAATTCAAGTTCAATTGTTAACATTGTTAACTTTTTATTTTTTGTTAAATTGATTGGTGTGACATTTTGAAATTAAAAAAATACTCACTTGCTAGGTGTAACCTAAAAAAATAATGTTGTAATTAACCTAAATTTAACAAAAATAAATTTAATAGTACCGTTAATCATTTGACCTAAATTTTAAAATTTGAAAAGTAAAGAGATTAAATACTAAATTTATTAAGAGTACAAGTACTTATGGCATATCTTAACTGATACAAAATCTTTGGGATAAAGCAAAATTTAGTCCTTGAATTTGCAAATTTTATTCAATTAGGTTCTTAAACTCTTTTTGTTCATGTTTAATTCCAAAATTTGACAAATTTTCTCAACATGGTCCATGAACATGGATTCACCTAAAAATTTAAAAATAATTATATAAAATACTCTTAAAAAATAATTTTTTATTTTTTTTAAAGAGTTTCAAGTGACAGAGTGACACGCCATAATACCTTAATAGAATCCATGTTCATAGACCAAATTAGAAAATTTTGTCGATTTCTAGAACTAATGTGGATAAAAAAATAGTAATCAAAATTAAAAAACTAACCCAATTAGGGACTAAATGTTAGTTTATCCTTTTGAGTGGCAGGTCCACTTGGTGGTGGGATTTGGTTAAATAGATATTCACTCTCTTTTAACTTCTGGAATGTACCTTTTATTAAGTTGATGATTAAGAATAATTTGGAGCTGAATATAATTATGACTTACTTCTAATATCACCTCAATAAGTAGAAAAGTAAGATAGGGTGGATCTTAATATGTTTAAGGTCGCATAAATAGTCCAAAAAATGAAAACAAATTGAGGGTGGTAGTAATTGGAATTTTTTTTTTTTTTTTTAATAATTTCTGATTATATCTATTGTTTATCATATTTAGAATTATTTATAGCTCATTCTCAATATATAAATACGAAGATAATGCGCTTTAGAGTATTCAAACCCACATCCTCCCACATTATTAAGAATGTTCATGCCAATTGGGTTAAGATCACAATTAGAAATATTAATGAGAAAAGCTAAAACATGATTACAAATGCTACTCATGGGCCCTCCGCATGCGACAAGCTTGAATTACAAGTTTTATACTTTTTTTCCAAAAGTAAATGGCTTTTTAGTATATACATTACAAACTTGATGATTGAGGGGCAGGATATACATACAGCTATATCTTTCTTTTTATTTAATTTTAAATTAATCAGAATCTGCAATGGAAACTCCTTTTAAAAGAGCTTTTATGGAAAGGGTGTGTTGATGTAGCCCCTAAGGAAAGGGTAGAAACAATTCATGAATCCCATGAAGCTCATTAGTCAGTCAGGTTTGTTAGAAAAATAAGCTAAAGGGACCCCTCTTTATTAACATCTTTCAAATTAGACCAGAAAGGGTTTGCTTTAAATGCAAAGCAATTCCAGTTTTTGAGTCCTTCAATCAAATACAAAAGCTGACTGACCCCATTACTATTGACCCTTCATTCAACTTTCTTTGTTTTTTTTTCTTCTTTTTTTTTTTTTGCTTTTGTGGGGGTGTCCAGGGAGAGGTGGCAGCAGGGTTATAAAGTGAATTTACAGGAAATTTCCATTTAAAACTTGATACCATTTTGAAAAAAATACCTATAAGCAACCAGATTCAGACAATGAGCAAGTGACAAAACACCGAGGAAAGTGTAAGAAAGCGGTAACCCTTGGATCAATCAAATATATCATCTCCTTGTAGAGCGTGCCTATGTAATAAAAAATATTTTTCTCGATTTACTTAGTGACTTGGTTGTTTTAAGACTGAATCAATTTTTATCAATTTTAAGTGATTTTTAGATTGATTGATTCAGTTTTTTCGTTCCCATCGTTATATCAATCAGTTCTCGATCCATTCAACCCGTCTTTTTTTAATAATACTAATTACGTTATTAAATTTTGACAAAATCTAATTTAGAAACCAAAATGAATCTAATTACTAAGTTTAAAGATAAAAATGGAAAAAAAAGCCAGATCCAAGAACAAAAATTATATTAGGGAAGATTGTGTCTATTTTTGGTGTGATCATATGTCCCACTAATTGTCTGTATTTGTTTACAAAATAAAGATGGGATTATTTACATTGAATTTTCAAGCAACTAGCCATGGCAGCTCCAACAAACAACACTTAACTTGGAACTTGCCACTGGTATGAAATCTACAAACAGAGATGGCCTATTTCTAAAATTTATCAATGTTAATGTCGGGTTTTTCTAACAAAAGATGCTGTTCGAGAAAAAAAATTGCAGATATTGAGATTTAAACTCGGATTTCTACGTTACCTATTAGCTCTTTAAGATGAATGTATAAAACCGAGTTAAAAGCCCTAAGTAAATGTCCTGCCAGGTAAACCAATAAAGAATGACCAAAGGCAATCAATCCCCTAATGCGAAAACAAGCTCAAAATATTATGTTACAATAAGTATATATAGCAACCTCTTTTAGGTAACCAAATAGTATACTTACTAAGCTATAGATATGTACAATGGCATCTCCTCGGTTTAAAAAACTCATAGCTACCCATCGGATGAATTGCCATAATGGGACGGATCAGCTTGTGGTTGACGAACAAACTGACCTTTAACCCTTGGACGCTGTTCAGCGAGTTTCTTTCGGCTCTCGTAACGGACCTATAAAAAGTATCCAGCGGAAAACATTAGCTGTTTTATAAGACACCAGGATGATGGCAATTGATGGTATTTTTGTACCTTTTTCTCAAAGCATCTATCTTTCCGCTTCAAGCGGAACTTCGTTAGAGCTGCCTCTCTTTGGATAGAACGATGTGAATTTCCGGTAGGACTGGGGAAAACATCGTCGTTCTTGCTGTCTGCAGAAGCTTGGACAACAGCTACCTGCTCGATATTGCTGTTATTACTTGCAGCACTGCTTCCATATGCAATACCATTAAGTTGACTTAAGGAGCCGTTACAGAAACTGCTGGTTGCACTCTGGTCGGTGGTAGGGGAAACGTGTCCTCTATCCTCGGTTGAATTCATCTTTTGGTCCAACTTCTGCAAAGGTTGATTGGTTAACTGGCTTGCGTTAGAAGCAAGTCGATCGTAAAACTGTCCGGATGAGTTGCTTTCAAAACTGGGTTGGTGAAATGGGTTCACACAACAGGCAAGTTCCTTTTGGTTGGCTAAGCTCGGACTTGGTACTAGAACAGGCAATACTACCTTTTGTGTGCATGATGCCGCTACTTCAGTTTGCTTCAATTGACCAGTAGTCCCAGTTGTCAAAGGGTTCGTGTTTATCTGAGGAGTTAGTGTCGGACTAGGAGTGTCAGAGTTATACTCGGAAATACTATAGGGCAACATCTTCTCAGAATCAGTTCCGGACTCTTTCTTTTGATCACTCGCACTTGTCAGCGTTGATTGCAGGGGCTGTGATGGCCTGCTAGAGTACCTGCACTAAGCAAAATGTGATTACATCAATTTGTTCCGAAAAAAGCTTCTAAAGGTTTTGAGCTAAGCTCTTGCAAGGGTACCGAGAAATACAACAGAAACCAACCTTGTAAAGGCTGATGAATTAGGATGCCAAAGGGTAGGCTTTTCTCGAGTAGCATGATTCTCGACTGCATTAGGATAACATCGTCCCAACGAAAAATCCAAGTGTGTCGAAGATCCGACCTTACTTGTGCTATTCATCGAAGAAGAATTGCAATTTCTATCGAATGTTCCCATGAAATCAATAGCTTTTCTTGGTGAATCACCAAGGGCATCACCGGCCTCAACCGAGATCTCGGTATCCTTGCAAGCACCAACTGCTGCTCACAAGTTTGATTCAAGTTTAGAGACAGGTTATATATGCTCTTCAAACTGAACAGATAAGACAATGCCAAAATTCAAAATTTAGCGTCTTACTTACCCCCAGTTTTCTTCTCATGCACGAGCAGTCTCTGATTGAAATTCGTCTGAACTTCGTGCTCCTGAGAATTACTCGGCAAGAGAAAAAGTTCCTGCATATTTTCCATGTTTGCATCCTCAGCTTCCATGTCTGGCTTTGTACATGTGCTCTGCAAGGGACAGAAAACATGCAATCTGTAAAAAACTTCATGCAGCCAACATAAACCAAACGAAATGCACTAATCTATGACCTTAGGAGGCTCCGTTAAGTCGATTGTTTTTAAAAGGGCACAATACTAATTATATAGGAAATGCACTAATCTATTACCAAATAAAGACGACAAATGAAGAACACTGACCTGAGCTTCACTCCCTTTCTCGGTTTGTTCCTTATTTCTTTCACCACCAACCAAACAACCACTCGAACGATTGCTTGCAGCATTATTTTCAGATAGAGCTTCAACCTTTTTCTGCCCAACGCTCTCGTCCTGAGGGGTGTTTCCACTGGCTATCAACTGATTCGAACAAGAAACATAAACCGGGATCAGAAAAAATGTAAATTATAACATTGAAGGAACCGTTAAAAGAAGGAAAATGAAATGAAGTGTAGAAGTAAGCATACTTGTTGTCTTCTCCATACATGCTGCCATAAATTTCTCAGCTCATTTCTTCTTAGTGGCTTAACAAGATAGTCAGCAGCCCCTCTCAACATGCATTTGTATACCGTGCTAATCGAATCTTGTGAGGACATCACTGCACAATCATGCCGAAAGGGAAAAAAAAATTACTTGTTTTGCCAGACATATAGTAGAAATGTCTAGAAAATATTATATTATCCTCCATAACGTACTTATAACAGGGATGCTTTTACAAATCTCGTGTTCCATGATCAAAGTGAGAAGAGCGAATCCCGATATAGATGGCAAATCCACTTCTGTCAATATGAGATCAATGTTATGGGGTTTTGCTTTTAGCATCTCCCATGCCTGCAAGCCATCAGGAACGGCAGAAACTGCACGCAAAAAAGAGGGGGGGGGGGGGAAGCCATCTTCAGTTCTGAATGTAGCGTATTATGATTCTAAACGACTTCTTATTTCGAAGCAAGAATTGATGTACAGTTTTGCAGGCAAGGAAAAAGTAAAAAAAAAAAAAAAAAAGGAACAGCTTGATCCACCATATGTAACCATGTTTTATTGCCAAAATGTTAAAAAAGCAGAGGATCTTGCATATGAAGTGGAATCATTTCAATACAAAACTAGTTGGGGTGGGACTCAAACAACCCAAAAGGATAATACTAATGCAAATTGAATTTAGAGACATATTTACAAGCTGAAGTCAACATGTTTTGAGATGAAATAAAGTTGTAATGCCCGTATCAGACACTCACACTCAAGTCAAACTAATATTGCTATAAATTATGAGATATTGTTTTTACTTTTTTTTTTTTTTTAAATGCATTGATCCAATTTCACAAAATACGAAATTGTTGATAGGAGGAAGAACATGTTGCAGTTTAAGACGGTTTACCCGAATGATCGGAATATGGGTACAGGGAGAGGATCGGAGAGGAGACCAGAGTAGAAAAGAGTTGAGAGCCTCTTTTAGAAAAGATGTCATGATCACTTTTCATGGTACCCTTAAAACCTATAAGGGTTCTCTCTAGTAATTCCCGAGGTGCCACCTGTCACCTTAGGAACTATCAAAGAGAACGCTTACGAGCACCGGAAAAAGGGACCAAGACACCTTCACTTTTTAAAATGGGTTCTCAACTCTCTTTTACTCTGATCTCCTCTCCGGTCCTCCCCCGGTATCCATACTCCGATCATCCAATCTCACCTACGGCTCTCCAAACCGCCACAATCTCCTCCTTATATAAACAGAAAATGAATTTAAGCACCTGGATCCTATCTCCCAAGGAAATTTACTAACAAATAACTAAATCTATCAGATTTATTCATAAGCCAAAAAAAAAAAAAAAAAAGTTATGTTATTAATATAAACCATTTGAGCTAAGAAGAACAACTGCTAAGAAAACGTTTAAATAAAGAGAGAAGGTAAGCTGAATTATGGATTGGCTCTAACACCTTAAAGTAACCATTAAAACTAAAACAACTAAAAACAGTGAAATTGAAAAACAGAAGTAGTAATGGATCAAATTCTCGGGCAGCCATGAAACAGAGACGATTCACAAAAAAGTACCCATCAAAGCTGACAGCAATTGAAAAACCACCAAAAATTTTCATCTGATAAAAGTAATTCAAATAAACCCTCAAAAAAAATGGAAACTAACCTCTGTAATTGCATTTCCTAAGAAGAGCAGTAACAATCTGTCTAGTTGAATCATCAGCTTCAACCAATAAAACCCTTAACGCCATTGTTGGTAAAAAGCTTTCCCAATTCACAGCTTCACCAGAAACAAAACTCCCACCACTCATCTTCTTCCTTCTCTTATTCCCTTCAAATTCCCCATTTTCTCTATCGACTTCGCTCTCTGTTTTCACTCCATCGCTGCTCATCAAAACCTCACCCATATGTTCTCTTCTTCTTTTTTTATGAATGTTACCACTAAAATCTAACACCAAGCACAGTACAATTTTACCCTTGACTTTGAACTCCAAGCTTTAGCAATGGGAGAAGAGAATGGAAAAGCAGAGCAAAAATAAGTAGGAAAAAGAAAAATCTAACCCATTGCTGCTAAAAATATCTTAAAACCGGTAGCTTAGATCTAACGGCTATAAAACGAAATTGAATTGCCGAACCGACTTTGATCTAACGGTTGAGAAAATCTCTTAGCTATGAAGAACAGAAAAATATCTAAAAGTTTGATTTGTATGGCCTACGGAAGCCACGTCAGCTTATGATCTAAAGGCTCACAAGGATTTGGCTTTTGAGGCTGTCGTTTAATCTTTGCATATAAAATAATAAAAAATTAATTATTTCATTTTATTAATTAAGGGTCAAGTGTCAATAACATAAGGCGGGCCTTAAGCTTCGGTCTTTTTTTTTTTTTTTTTTTTTAGATTTGAGATATTTTTTGTGTGTGTGGGGCCTACCGTTAATATCTGGAGATTTTTTCTTTTTTGGAGTTTGTAAGGTGAAATTTCTTGGACAGGATCCGGACACGTGGAGGAGTATGACAAGGGGAACGTCTTCTTTCGTTTTGTCAGCGATGCGTTTTACGGGTGGTGGATTTCACTCGCGTTTTTATTAATTGGATTTAGATGGGCATTGAAGCAAGTGGCTCTCTATTTCTCTACTTTTGTGTTTGTTGTACAACTAGTCGGCAGGCGCGTGGTATACTTTTTTTAGGACAATTTCAAATTACAGACGTGCGTTTTATACGTGGCTGCTCGATTCTGGACTATGTCAAATAAATTCTATAGTATAATGATGGTCGGTACAGTTCAGATTCCAATCGTACCACTGTACGTATTATTATATACACTGATATTAAATGGTAAAAGTATAATGGGAGACTCAGGAGTTAAATTGATTTCTAATTATTTTATTTAAAAAATAGTTAAATTAGTTTCTATTTATTAAATTAAAATGTAAAATATTTTTTTAGTTAAAAATTTTCATTTCTATTATTAAAAACTAGCGTGATAGGCTAAGTAGTTATAAAACTGGCATGACTGACTAAGTAGTTACACGTAGTATGCTATGTGTATCTCGTTTTGACGTGTAGGGACCAGTTTTTAACAGTAGAAATGAATGAAACTTTTAATAAAATAAGCAATTTACTTTTTGATATAATGTACATGGCCTAATTTGTTCTTTTTTTTAGTAGAGTCGGAAAATATGATCCAACTCTTAGTATAAAACCTTCAGAATATTTTTTATCAAATATTAAATAATTTAAATTTCATTTCAGTTAAAAATTTTATGTACTTTAATTATGTTAATATTTTTCCATTTATGTTGATTGATACCTATTTGTACATATCGAGAAGTAAAATTCCTAACAATATTTGTAAGTAAAAATTAGTGCAGTTGGATCAAAACTGGTTGAGTATATTGATCCAAACAAAGAATTTAATTGACCTTTGATTAAATTAATCAAAGTCAGTAAAAAATAAAAAGTCGAGATAAGAAAATAACGATTGAATTGATTAAATTATTTTTTATTTATAATATTTATGATTTTCATTGTTTATTTAGTTATTTTTTTCCAAAATTCAAGTAAGGTAAATCGATACTTTTGATTTGATTTTTAAAACATCAATAAAAATTATATATTCATTTCAAAAGGCATAACTTTAAAAAAAGACTAGAGATGAGAATGAGATGGAGCTGTTTTGGGCGTATCTAACCCCAACTCGATATATCCTAATTTAATACATCGTTAATTCGATCTCAAATTAAATATTAATTTATTTATTAAAAATTATATTTGAAAGAAATAAAGTTATGATTGACATGCTACAATTATTTTTTTTTTATAAAAAATATAATGTTTTTTAACATATAAGACAATATTATTTGTAATGATACTATTAATTATTTTTTAATATAAAATTTATTATTGTACGTTCTAAATTAATATTATATATAAAGCTATTTTGGTAATTATTTGGACTAATTTTAGAATTAAATCTACCCAAAAATTGACAAAAGGAAATCCAATCATATGAAATCAGATGGAAACACATCATCGAATTCAGATTTTTTCTAATTATCCCTACGAAAGTTTCATAAGTAGCTTAAAGAAGGGGAAAAAGCCAATAAAAGCAATTGTAATGTTTTATCATCATTTCACAAAACCAAAATCAAATCATTTGCTCCCTTAAGTTATCTTATTCTTTTCACTCAATTTGCGCACTAATAATGTTTTATTATTAGTAGGGAGTTTTTTTTATATTAAGAATAGGATTATATTTTATTTTTTATTTAAAAAATAAGTAAATTAATTCATATACATTAAATCAAAGAGTAAATTAATTTTTTGAATAAAAAATTTATTAATTTCTACTGTTAAAAAATTGTTCTCTATATGTTAGTATAAATTACACATGATATGCCACGTATAAATATCTAATTATTTTGTCAATAATGTTAATTTTTAATAATAAAAATGAATGAACATTTAAATAGAAAGATCGTAGTTATTAACTAATTTACTTATTTTTTGAATAAAAGAGAATAAAAATTTTCACAATATTTTTACCCAAAATAAACTCAACAAAATAATGCTAGAAGCGCACTAAACAAACAATATTATTATCGAAGTTACTGTTTTCAACACGTAACATTGTTTAAAATTTTTTTTAATATCATTTATATGATGCTTTGTTTTGATTTTTTGGGTAGGATGCTTGATTGTCCTTGAAAGTTCTACAATTGCTAAAATTTAATTCCATGAACTATAACTTCAGAAGCAACATGATTGTAAATTAATCATTATTGAACAAAAAATAAAAGCAATAGCGTTTGATTTGACATAGCTTTCTATGTTATCCCATATTTGCATTGTATTTCATGGTGGGGCAAAGTTTTTACCGTCTTTTTCTTTTACCAAAGAGGGAACGATATACGTTTAGATTAATCTGAGGTTAATTGAGATTTATTTTTTATTTTTTTTAAATTAAGTACCACATTTTTAAGGGTGAAAGTACTTATAAAACTCCTAATACTCTGAATTAATTTACTCTATACTATTAAAAAGAATTAAATAATACTTCGGTATATACATGAAACATGCCTCGTGCCTTTGTATCAAATAACCTATTATTTTTTATTGCAAATCATAGTAGTTAAAGTAAGTAATAAATCTAATTACCCCCAAAACAGTAACATAATTTAATAACCAATAAAGGGTCGTTGAAGGATTCACATATCAAGCACGAATAGAGCAATATTTAAAAGAAATAACCGTTAATATCAAAATGAGACAAAAGGACCAAACTTAGTTCATCCACCTGCGTTCAGAAATAGTTGCTTCATCTCCAAGAAAAACCATTAATTCCTAACCTCACTTGTCCTCATAGACACTATCCATTTATACTCTGCTTAAGACCATTCAACATATCTTACCCCTAAATCTTTCCTTCAATGCAAGCAACGCTGGACTTTCTGTTTCTTTTGAATATGAACATCAATAGCTAACTGATCCGGCCTGAAAAGATAATCAGTCATATGTATAAGATTCACAAGAGTGAAGTTCAGACTTGCCATTTGATAAAAAAGGTCTAGTTTCAATTTCATGTTTCATATAAATGGGACAGCTATTAGAATACACGTGACGGTAAAACCACATCAATGCATAACATATCATGTCCTGTTATACAAGTATACTGGATTAATAGGAAGTTTACCCCCAACATTACTCGCAAGTTTGACGCATAACCTACTGAGCCTAACAAAAGCAGCCATGAAGGAGGGGTTACTCCTTGCATTGAATATCAGAAATCAGAATTTACCTACCTTGTCAGGTGATCCTGACCTTGACTTTGACCTTGACCTCGATCTTGCTCTGAATCAATGAATAGAAGGAAAAGAAAGTTTTCATAAATTGTACGGTAACAACTAGACCGAATAACAAAGCAAAGAAGCTAAGAGGAAGATGAGACCCAATTACCTAGATGACTTAACAGGAGAGACAGATCTTGCTTTAACTGGTGAGTTGGATGCAGGTCTTTCCCGTGATTTACTGCATGCATGGAAGAAAATAGGTGGAGTTTTGGCACGCGTTTGAACTAAAAAGGTTATAAATGACTGAAAGAGAAGGGGAAAGGGTCTATACCTCCGGTCTCTTTTAATGCTGAGGCTTCTGCTACGGTTTCTGCTTCTGCTTCTACTTCTACTCCTGGAGGGGCTGCTCTCGTATCTCCTCACCTATCCATATTGAAGAACAAATAAACACCAAAGACTTAAAAGAAACTGAAAGTTGATTTTGAAAATTCTATATGGCCTAACATAACAAAGGAAATATATATATACATTTGCCATGAAAGATGTTGCTGGATCCGCATAAGGCCACAATGCCAGAAATCCTTTGCAATTATAACCAGTGAGAGTTTCCGGGGAGAAATGAAGGGTATGGAACAATTAGGGAAAAGTGAAGGATAGAGGGATGGTCAGACCATATCGATTCACGTGTTTACTTGGTCAAAAGTACAAGCACTAGTCTCAGATTGTGTGAACTCATGGATAGTAATAAATAATAATTTTGCACATTAAAACAACTCAATGGACTAATGCATAGCAAGGTTACCCGAATATAAGCTCTTGCCCAAGGATTTCTAAACTCGGTATCATCAAGTTTACTGATCTGCATGGTGTTAAAACATGTCAGCTGAATTACAAGCACTGAAGAAGCACAACTTCAGGGCAAGGAGGTATAAAATTCTATCTAAACAACTTACAGCATATTTCATGTCATCATAATTGGTAAAATCAACTATACCAAAGGTCCCTGATTGAACAGAGAGAGATAGTAAATAAAAACTCATTTGAAAATATTAAGGCATAAAAACTAAGCTGATCTAGTTGAAAAATCAAGAAGAGATGATAAGTATTAGAATTTCAACCCATTGCAACATAAAGGGAACAACTCATAAAACAATCAGAATTTGAAGAGAAAGTACAAGCATATTAAAGAGAAGTAGCAGAAACAACAGATCTTAAATTATAAACATCACCAAGTTGGAGTATCCAAAACATCCATTTAAGTATGCCCCACATAAGATGGTAAGAATAACAAACTGCATCATTTTAGATCTAATAGAGTTTGAACTAAAAAAGATTCAAGATCTGCATATAAAATGAAAAGAGAAAAGAATAAGCGGAGAGCATCAAAGGGATAAGGTAAACAATGAACTATAAATGCTTATCAACACATCCAATCTGGTCATACCATCACTGTCACGTGAAATTTCTGCAAAACACACATCACCAGCTTTTCGCATGTGATCCTGAATAATTTACGAATAGGTAAGTGATACAGCTGAAATAACAAATCCCAAATTTCTTTCTGAGTTCACTAAACCTTCAAATCTTGCCAAGAAGCAGAAGAAGGGAGCCCACGAACGATAACTGCAGCGAAACAAATGTGTATATTAGAACCATTTGTTAGTGCAGATAAACGCTAAATAGACGACAACAGGAATTGCACAGTTGAACTACTAGGCAGACCTCGATATTCAGAATGACGTGATACACCAAACTTAGCCGCAGCGCCACCATACCCGCCTCGACGATCACTTGAGGATTGTCCTCTACCACCATGTGCAAGCTCAACCTACATCAATTACAATGAAAAGCCAGTTATGTGGGGAAAATAAATAAATACATAATGAAAACAACAAGAGCCTCTTAATACCCTCAAACGACAACCATCAAAGTTATAACCATCTCGACCTCTGATTGCATCTTCAGCATCCCGGGGATCCTCAAACTACAAGACAAACACAACTTATTTAGAAATCGTTACCATTGATTTATCCATTCTAGATAAAACATCAGATGAGAAATGTACCTCAACAAAACAAAAACATGGAGGGCGGAGCGGAATCTTCAATTCAATATCCAAAATACGACCATACTACATAAGAAAACAAACAGTTATCAACCAAAGGGAAAGACATTCTTCAAAAGCATTAAAATGTTGTGGGTCATAAAGTCTAGATTACATGCGCCAAAATCAAGCATGATATAGAATACATACATTACTGCTGTGATAAAAAATGAAATGGTATTCATTCTTTGATAGAAGAAAAAAGGCATTGCAGAATATTAAATTCAACACATACCTTGTAGAATAGATCTTCAACCTCACATTCTCTAATATCAGAGGGTAGGTTGCCGACATAGATAGTTCGAGAGAAGCGACCACTCATTCCACTACCAGCAAAAAAATAATAGAAATATTTCACTGCATGCACCAAAAAACAAAGCCAGGTTAACAAACAAACAATTTTCCATTCCATATTTATAAAAAACAACGTAACAATAACCACACACATATATCCCATTATCATCAGCATCAACTCTGATGACAATGGAAAAAGATTATTTCGTAACCAAAAACAATGAAGCAAACCAAGTCAGCAACTCCTCCAAACTGTGACTGGTGCTCCACAAGCTCCATTGCTCATTTGCTCCAACATTTGAAACTTAACATGGTCTCATCATCCTCAATAATGAATATATATATATATATATATGAATATGTATATGTACATGCATGCAAAACCAAGAAACAGGCAGCAAACCAAATTAACAATTCCTACAATAGTCATACAGAATCTCCATTGCTCTCCAGAATTACAACCTTTAACATGGTCTCCTCATCCTCTCATTAACCTTTTTTTTTTTTTTTTTCCAGAGCTTCAGAAGGTAGCAACAAGGTCCAATTATTAAAACCAATAACAACCGACTCTCCCACTCCATTTCTATACCCCCTATGTATCATTGCGAAAGCTCTTATTTGTCCAAGCGCTTGTCATCTATCATAAACAAGGCAGGCTTGTCACCAGATGAGGTGAGATTTTCACATACATAGTTAATTTATTTCATTTTACCTCACTCATCTCATTTTTAACTACATTGAAGAAAAATAAACACAAACAAATACATTTTTTTTTTAAATCCCAGATTTCTTCCCCTTTTAAACACAATCTCGAATTACCGGCGATTACTTTCAAGAGACAGACAATAAAGCAAAAGGAATGGACAATTTAAAAAGAAAAAAAAATCAAGTACGAATGTGAGCAATGGAAAGGTAATGTCATTGTACCGGCGAATTAATAGCTTGGGGAGAGTGGAGTGGAGACGATGAGAATCAATTGGCGAACTGTTGGCCCTAGGCGGAGTAAAACCTGAGCTTGACGGGGCCTCGTGGTGGAGCCTGTCCTGCCTGGTCAAATCTGACTTAGCTTAACTAGCTAGTGGCTAGGGTTCGCTCCTCTTCGTCTTTGCCAAGCTTCTCGTGGGTTTACCCACAGCCCATTCGAATTGATTATATGTTGAAGAGCCTTGAACCGGACCCGGCCCTAACCTCGCCTAATCACGTTATCTTTTATAGGCTTTAGCTATAGTCCAAATAGCTTGTAGTTACACATTTAATAAGTATTAGATTATATCAAACGCGAATATATATTTAGAAATAACAAACAGTATTAAAATAAAAAATTTAGATTTAATTGTTTATTATTGTATTGTTATTAATATCAAGTCAATGTCGAATTAACTTTTGACACCAATTCAATCAAGTTAAAATATACAATTGATGAAATTAATAAAGCATGCATAACGCTTTAAAATAAAGTTTTAGTTAAGTGATAAATTAAATATTTTACTAATACAATTGGTTCGGATTCAAATCCCACCATATGTATATTTTTATTGAAAAAGATTAAAATACCATTCAATAATATAACTTATTTTAATTATGAAAAAGACTTTCATAATTTAACGACTGAGTTGGTGACCCGGTTGAGGGTAACATTTCATAATTTAACGACTGAGTTGGTGACCCGGTTGAGGGTAACATCAACTTAATAAAACACTTAAATATAATGATTATAATGTGATAAATTGATAATGTTAAGTGACTACATAACAACTTGGTTAAAATAAATCATATCTCTCTGTATTCTTTGTAATTTTAGAATTTAGTCACTGTACTTTTATTTCTAAAGATTTAGCTCCTCTAATTTTTAGATGTCAAAATTTGGGTCCAACTGTTAACAATGTTAAAATTATCATGTTAAATTTAGGTTAATCACAACTCTATTATTTTTAGTTACATGACTATTAATTGAGTATTTTGTTTATTTCAAAATGCCATAGTAGACAATTAACATTGTTAACAATTGGACTTGTATTTTGAAATCTAAAAAGTAAAAGGACTAAATTTCTAAAAATTAAATTCTAAATTTACAAATAATACAAAAACTTATGACATATTTTAACTTAATATTTTTTTTTAGAATTAGGTAATAAACTTATGCCAACTTCACATGTATATTAAAAATAAATAGTAAAAAAATCCTAACAGTTTTATTTTTTCTTTACCAATAATTTTATTATAAATTCTTATTATATCTGTTTTTGAGGATACAATATTTAAAATTATCCATGACCTTTATCAACTCTAAAATAAGATGATAATGTACTTCAATGCATTCGAATATACGTCTTCTTATGCCGATAATAATACTGATACTAATAAAATTAAAACCCAATTCGCACAAATATCTTTCTTCAGTTGTAGTATAATTTTGTTTTATTTTGTTATTAGCTTCCTATGACTTTAATTTCTAGAGGTTCAATCCTTTGGAGCCAAATGGTCTTCGGTTTTAGAAGATTGATTGATCGAACAATCTAGAAGTTCAGGACGACATCGTTTAACAAATCAGTCTCAACCACCCAGTTTTCCTTATCAAACCGAAAAGACACGTGGGACATCCATTTAAATGACTTTTTTTTTGTCATTTTTGGAATATTAGCTCGAGTGGGCCATAGCTATATGATTGGTCGCTTTTTTTTTAATTTTTATAAAATAAATAAAATAATATATATGATACGAGAAAATTAAAAATAGTAGAACTCATATTATATGGAATTCGTAAATATATATTTCCTTTCCTGACCTTTTAAACCGATAAGATTTAAATTCTTTATAATTTTACATTAAATATATTTCATTAAGACTAATTAAATGCATGTTTTCGACTCATTTAAATATTTTTTATATAACTATTAAATGATAAAATTATATTTTTATTATCGTAAAGATATATAATTAAATTTAAACCCTTCAAATAAATTTTTTAACTTCGTCCTGATTAACTTGATATGCTTAAATATAATTTTATGTTAAAAATAAAAGAAATAATAAAAAGGAAGGAAATGATTTATTACAATGATTTTTTTTTTCAATTACATTGTAAAATTATTGATGTAAAAGAGGTAAAATTATCTCATGTACAATTTGTGGAATTTTTAAACTTCACGAGCGAGCTGAAGGTGTAATATGTATCATTTAAATAAAAAGTTATTTCGAATTATTTTAACTTTTTTTCATGTGTGAATTTAGAATTTTATTTTGATGAATGGATTTTATTTTATAGTTTCTAGATATTAATTGATAAAACTTCAATGTATTTTTTCATGAATATCTTAAAAAATAAAGTAAATAAAAATAATTTAAAAAACTCCTACATAATATTTTAAAATAGTTTTTATGTAGTATCTTCATTAATTTAAAATTGAATTAGTTATTTTTAACAATAAATATAATTAATTATAAATTGAATAAAGAATAATTCAATCCAATTCCTATAGCTATAATTTTTAACTTGTGTACTAAAAACCATCCAAGTCCCATGGTTTGAATAGATTTTCGATTTCTCTTTTTTTTTTTCTTAGTATCAATGCAAATTGAAATTGTTGTGTTACGTTACAGTATTGTAACAATATCTAATTTTATCGCCACCGCTATTTTTACATTAACCGCGAGTAAGCGCACTGCCTATCTAAACTCACTTAATAAAATTAAGCAAATAATTTAATCATTTTTTTTTCAAAAAGTAAGTTATTTAATTTATTGTAACAAAAATATAGGTAAACTACACTTAGTATCACTAAACTATTAGTAACTTTATGTGTTGGTGACTCAACTTCAAAATGTTACAAAATGATCACGGAACTATTTAAAAGTTTTCATTCAAGTAATTGATGTTGTATGGCCTTCACTATTCGTACCATCTGCACCAATTGAAAGCTCTCCTCCACCTTTCTGATCTCGAAAATTGATCGTCAAATCAAATTGGATATAATGTATGTTTTTCTATTCATTTATGGGTACTGATTCATCATACAAATCGATGAATTGTTACTTGGAGGTTGCTAGCCAAACTTTTTAAAGATCGGTAACTTGAATAAAAACTTTCGAATAGTTCAGTGACCATTTTGTAACTTTTTGAAGTCGAGTGACTAAATAATAAATTTACTAATACTTTAATGACCTTAAATATAGTTTACCCTAAAATTTTAATGATACGGTTCAGTGGATAAGGAAATGGAAGAAAACTGATGTCTGTCACGGAAGTCGATAAAGACGACTACGGGCGCTGTAACTCTATCCAGATACATCATACACGTGTCACTATTAAAGTGGTATTTGTCACAGAGAAAAGAATAAATGTGTCCGCGTTTTAACGCATCCTACTCAGCATTATTTATGTCTTTGATTTCCCTTTTTTTCCCTTATTTACCACGAGTTTTGAAATGGCTAGTTTAATTCCAAATATCGTTCAAAAAAGAGTTTAATTCCAAATTTTTAGAGCATAATATTAGTAAATACAACGTCAAATTAGTTGATCTAAATTTCCTAAATTTGATAAATAAATAAATAAGTCTTCTTTCTCTTCTTTTTCCTTCATTTCGAATCAACTAGCTTCACAAAAAAGTTTTTTTCTTTATTCTATTTAATTACGTTACGTACCATAGAGTGTCATAAACCATCGGATAATGGTACATGCATGCATGAATTTGCATTTTAGAGCTTGTGGAAGATAAAATACTAACAAGATAAGAGGGCAGTGGAAGGGAAATTACAAGCTACTTAGAATTAGGTTTTCATAGGCATATTACGAGTTTTGTAATAAATTATATGTTATTAGCATATAATTAACAAATTTGTACAATTGGGTAAAAGAAATTGTAACAATTCGTGTAATTAGATATTATTTTTTGCATAACTGGATAATGTTTACGAGATTTGTAATAATATGTGTTATTTAAAAAAAAAAAGATATCACCAATATTGTAATAAATTGTGTAATTAAATAATGTTTGTTGTATGATTACAGAAGTAAATAATATTTTATGTAATCACATGAGATTTATTACAATTCGTGTACGTACCCTTCATCACCATTTTTTTTATATTTTGTTCGTTAGGTTAGGAAATTAAACAAATATTTATGATATATATAAGGATGAAAAAAAAAAAGAAGAAAAAAAAATACTTTTTATCGTCGTATATTTGGTCAAGAAAGTAAAGAAGTAGAAAATTCCTTTAATTGATAAATTAAAAATTAAAAATAAGTTTGACATAAATTTTCAAAGCATTATTTGTTAAGTAATCGATTGAACTATTAAAAAATGAAGATATTATGTTTCTAGTGTTTATGCTTGGTTTTAACCTAATATTGAATTTTTTTCATAGTGAAGAGATAAAACCCAAAATTAAAATCGAGTATAGACACATCGAATACAATACTTCTTTTCGAGAGTTAATTACTCCGCAGACAACTCCTCAATCACTCGACAACTATTACAATTAAAATTATAAGGTTGAAACTCGGATTGGATTTCTTTATAGGAGTGAAGGAAAAGGTTGTTCAGATTTATCCGAAACCTATTGCAAACACCTAAGCAATGCAAGTTATTTATAACCGTGGTTAGTTTTATTGATAAATGGTAGGGGTAAGGGTTGTCTATAGATCCAATCCCATATTGATTTCAATTGAAAATTTAAGCAAAATTTTATCATTTTATTTGTAATTCAATCGATTTAAAATAAATATTTTAGTAAAATTTTTTCATAATTTAATGTTAAAATTAACTAATTAAAAAATTATATTAAAAATTATTTAAGTTTAAGGATGTAAAAAGTCTTCAAACTTAAAAAAAAAAAAAGTAATTAAGCCCCTCCTTTTCTTTTTTGCACTCAATTGAGCACTTGAACTTTTAAAATATATAAAGAAGGCCCTCAAACTTCTTAAAAAAAATCAATTAAGCCCCTTACTTTTTTATACTCAACTGAGCACTTAAACTTTCAAAATCCATAAAAAAGGCCCTCAAACTTCTTCAAAAAAAAAAAAATCAATTAAGCCTCTTCTTTCTTTTTCTAGTTAATTGGGTACTTTAATTTTCAAAATGCATAAAAAAGATCCTCAAAAATTTTCAAAAAAACAATTAAGCCATTTCTCTTATTAAAAATTAGAAAAAAATTATAAAAATAATAAATAATAATTTTTATTTAAATTTTTAAAAAATATAAAAATTAAAATTTATTAAAAATTAGAATTCTTTTTTATAAAAATCGTAAAAAAAATTGTAAGATTTTATAAAAATCAGAAAAAAATTAACGACCCCTATTTTTTTTTCAATTAGGGTATCATGTGTCGCAACATAGCGTGACATATGACAAAAAATGATAAAAAAATAAAAATCAATAAAAGTTATAGAAAAATTATAAAATATTTATTTTGGTACAATAATTTTTATAATTTTTTTTACAAAATTTATATTTCTTTACATTTTATATAATTTTCTTACGACTTTGTAAAATTTTATATTTCTATATATTTTATATTTTTTTACGATTTTTATAAAATTTTACAAAATTATATATTTTTTACGATTTCTATATATTTTTTCTAATTTTTAATAAAATTTAATATTTGAAATTTTTATTAAAATTTAATAATATTTATAAATTTTATTGATTTTATAATTTTTTCTAATTTTTAATAAACGCAAGGTTTAAATTTTTTTTTTTAAATTTGACGGTCTTTTTGATACATTTTATAAGTTCATATACCTAAATTAGTGCAAAAAAAATAAAACTTAATTATTTTTTTTAAAATTTGAGAATTTTTTTATACATTTTAAAATTAAAAGTTTATTCTTTAAAAAATTTAATAACTTTTTACACTCTTAAGCGGATTATTTAATTTTACACTTAAATATCCACGGAAGCATCTCATTTTTCACTCCATTTAAAACACACACCCAAACCATTGTCAATTTACAGAATCATAGCTTTAACCAATACATAAGAAAATATTTTCTTTCAAAAAAAAAAAAAACATATTATAAGAAAACACACACAGAGAAACCAAACAAAAAGGTTGTCCTCTTTGTTAGCCGTTTTCTCTATCGATTTGCGGAGTCTCTCTCTTTTTCTTTTATTTCCTTTTTCTTTCTTGTATTTCTCAGTGTATGAAGTGACGATCTTTAAGGTTTTCTTTTGGATTTTACATCAATGGAAGCCATTTAGATAAGGCGGGTACGTTGTTCTTCTAACAACTTCAACTACAAAAACAACTTTAATCTTCGGTTTTTTTTTTTCTCTTCAGGGTTTTTTTTTTTATTTATCATTGAATGAAGCAGAAATAATAAAGATGGGATTTTTTTCTTGTTTACAGGAAAATCTGAACCAGACCATTCTTTCATAAAAGGGGAATTTTTTTTTCCCATTCGATCATGGCGGTTGCTGAGAATGACGGGTCGAAAATCGGGTCGTCGGGTCAAAATTTGGTGCCGGTTGACACCGATACGGTGAACGATTCCGGTAAACCGAAAACCAACTCCGGTTCCATGACTGTTACTAAGACTACCGAGGAACCACCAGCAGCAGCAGGAGAAGCCATCAACGGCGATGGGTTCAACGAAAACAACCACCACCACCAGCAGATGGCTACAATGACCGATAAGCTTAACGGGTTTACCAGTGTTCAAAATGGGGGTAATAAGGGTGAAATTCTCAAGAAAAACATCACTGATTTGGTTGAAATTTTGTCTAAGCTTAACCCCATGGCTGAAGAATTTATACCCCCTTCCCTTATCAATCATCATCAGCAACAACATAATCTTAATGATAACCAGTTTCTGGAAAATGGGTTTGGATTTAGTGCTGAAAATACTAATAGAAGGGTATGCTTTTTTTGCTTTGGCATTTTTGGTTTTTTATTTTTATATTGGTACCTATTTTGTCTGATAATTTGTTCTTTTTTCTTTTAACACAGAAAAGGACTTACTTTAGCCAAGGGAAGAGAAGGTTGAATAATCGAACCAGCATTGCGCAACGAGAGGATGCGATTCGAAAAACTGTATACGTATCCGATATCGATCTGCAGGTAACATATTTTCAGTTTTTAACTTTGTTTATGTACTGATATATAGTGATGTATTGATGTATTGATTATGTTTTATATGGTATTTAGGTTACTGAGGAGCTTCTTGCTGGTCTTTTTCTAAGTTGCGGACCGGTATTTACCTTTTGTTTCTTTCTGTATTTAGTACCGAATTTTTTCGGTTATTTCCCGTTAAACGAACTTTCTGTTATAGGTTGTTGATTGTCGTATATGCGGTGATCCTAATTCTGTTCTCCGCTTTGCGTTTGTCGAGTTCTATAAAGAAGGTAAATAATAATAATAATATGAATGTTTTATGCATTTGGTAAGCATTGGTGTCCACTTTCGTTTTTACAATATTGGTGATTCGGTGTTGTTGTAGAGGATGCAAAGGCTGCTTTGAATTTGTCCGGAACCATCCTTGGTTATTACCCTCTAAAAGTGATGCCTTCCAAGACTGCCATCGCGCCTGTTAACCCAACTTTTTTACCTAGGGTAAAGCATATATACTATAATAGATTGTGTCATGTTGATATGCATTTTCGTTTTTAATGCCTCTGAATAATTTATGTTCTTCAGTCTGAGGACGAGCGGGAAATGTGCACGAGGACCATTTACTGTACAAACATCGACAAGAAGGTAGTTTCTCATATCCCATTATTTTCTTCGAATGCTAGTGTGATCGATAACCTGAGTGGTATTACTTGTTCTGACTGATACAGATTACTCAAGCTGATGTCAAGCTCTTCTTCGAATCAGTTTGCGGGGAGGTGTGTAGTTTCTCTCATGCAACGTGCCGTATAAATGCTGCATGTCTCGTAATTATTGGATTTTATGATTTGTTACTGAACACTGTTCTTTTCTTGTAGGTTCAACGATTGAGGCTCTTGGGAGACTATCATCATTCAACTCGCATTGCTTTTGTTGAGTTCACATTGGTAGTTACTCTCTTGCTATTTTTATTTACCGAAAGTTGGTATGATGTTGAATTTTTACGCATTGTACTTTCTTGAGGAGAGAATAATCTATCTTTACCGGTTTTTAAATCTTTTAGTTCACATAGTTTAATGATGCTTTTGGCATCATTCGCCTTTTTAGCCAGAATCATTTTGTCCCAGAATGGAACCGCCAAAATGTATATTTTGCTGCAGAAATATGGTCATAATCAGGGATGAAGCCAAAAAATTGCTTTAGGAGGGACCAGAGATGAATCATAAATTACCGAGGACCAAAGTGCAAATTTACCATTATACTAACATGCAAATTCATAAAAAATTATGGAGTTAAATGGCAAATCTACCATTTCTGGGTGGCCAAGGCCACTGCCTGCTCTCTTTTGTCTTTGTCCCTGGTTGTAATTATGCTATTGCCATTGAACAATTGTGCTGCAACTCGTTTTAATGTTGCCCTTATTTGTTAACTAGTAAATTTACTTGAATGCCATTCATGCAGGCTGATAGTGCGATCGCAGCCCTCAACTGCAGTGGTGCAGTTTTGGGATCACTTCCCATAAGGTCGGTTTTAGTTCATAGCTCAAGTCTTTTTCGGTTGTAAAATTCATCCCTTTTTTATTTTTCACCCAAAATTTATCGGATTATTTGCCTTTTGTGTATGCAGGGTAAGTCCATCAAAGACACCTGTTCGTCCCCGTGCTCCTCGTCCTGTTCTGGGCTGAACCACCCTCGCCGGTTTCTTTCTCCCGGAACTGATCAACTGCCAATATATATACATATTTACTCATACATGCATACATACAGCAGTACATTCGAGGTACTTTCGGCGTTAATGTAATCATCTTGTCCTTGCATCATAGTTACTTTTATATGGGGTTAATCTTGGTCGGTTTCTTGAGGTCGTAGATGAGGTTTTTGATAGACGTGGATGTTAATTTTATGTTGCTTGTTACAATGCACCCCTCTTTAAGGATGATCCCTAAAGACACAGATTGCTCGGACATAGCTAACATCTGGTAATGTTAAACTAGACTATCTTATGTTCTTCATGATTTGCTGTCTGCTTTATCATCTGTGTATAGCTAAGTTACTCAGGCTCGATGCCGGACACCCGAGTTTATATACATTATAAGCACAAGTATCGTTAGGGAATACTAAGTATATATGCTCTGACTACTTAGTCGGATATTTCTTAACGTTGAGCTACTCGACTTTAGCCAACGAAACAGCTAAGCTGTGCAATTTTTTGGTGCTGTCTAAAGGCAAATAACAGTGGTGTTTAAGCTATTATGTCGAAATTGAGTTTTAAACATTTTATAAAATTTTTGCATTATATAAAATTTGAAACATTGGTATGTTCATGTGATGTTATGTTCTGTCGAAAACAATAAACAACCAGAAAAGGATAGAATCTAAGAACAGTTAAACCAATGTGTTGTTACCGAGAGATGTTGAATGTAATAATAACATTGGGCTAAACATCTCTGTTAATACCCAGAACATTCTCGATTTTGGGCTAATCATTCGGCTGATTTCGCACCTTCTGTTCTAATTTCAATTACTATTTTTATATATATTACTCAGATGTTTTAATTTTTATACGATTTTATAATGCTTTATTTTAATTAATGTTGCAGAAATTAATATGATATAAAAATTATTTAATATTCCTAAAAGAAATATTTAATATTTCAGGTCAAGTCAGGTATGGATTTAGGGGGTGTCAGGTCAGGGGAGATCAATTTTTGGTTAAATTCGACTACAAATATCTGGAGCACTATTTAATCTGAGATAAATGATTTATGGTGTTAATTTTTTTACTGCTTAACCAATATTAATTTGATGATATTCTTAAATCTTGAAAAAAATATTAACGATTGACAATAAATTTTTTATTAACAAAATCACAATAATTCAAATCGAATAATATTAGCAATTAAATTTTATTTTATTGTCGTCTGCCAAGGACAGGAGAATTCCCATAACAAGTTTGGTTGTGGGTTCCATGTGTTTGTGTTCAGTTTTATACTAGGTTTCATCTCTCACTTCCGTCGAGAGCCGTGAGGTGTTCAAGGAGGGAGAGTCCCTTTGCCCACTAAATAAATCTTAACATTAATTCAAAGATAAAGCCGAACACAAACAATTCAGATACAATATTTAATTTGTTCAAGGGATCCATTGGTCTTCGATGGACAACATTTCATAAATTTCTCTTCAAACAGTCAAAATTTTCTCGACAATTTTCATAATATCAACCTTAAATTCTAAATTAAATACTAAAATGATTTACACCACCAATTTTAAATGTAAAAATATATAACATTTGCCAAACATAAATATAATATTATAAAAAAAATTGAATATCAAATAATATATATAATTTTAAAAAATAGTGATTAGAGTATAACAAAACACCAGAATTGAATAAAGGTAATTATGAAGTGTAATGAAGTAAAGCCTTTTAGGAGAGGACACATGTGTACTTAGTTAATGTGACAGTTGAACAACCCATGAAACATCCACATTCATATCTGTTTCATGTCATTAAAAAAAGACAATGAAAATGGTGGACACATTGTTGACACCCATTGGACTTTTGTCACTTAAAGTTCTTCCCTGTGAAAACTACGCATCAAGTATATTTATTATCAATTTAGTCCTTATGTTGTTCAAAATTTAAAATTATAGTTTTTACTAAATAATAACGGTTAAATTCATCAAGTTTTATTATTTTTTAAAATTCATTACATCTAACATAATATCATCATATGCCATGTTAGGTTGTAATCTCCATACTCACTAAAAGTTCAATTCATGGATTAAAAATTATCATTTTATGTTAAGATTGAATTTTCAAGGTTCGAAAAGAATAATAACTTAGAATAATCTAATCGAAGAATATAGACTAAATCTATAACTATACGTATAGTATAATCGAATTTAACCAAATGGATTTAATTATTATTATCTGGGTCAGGACTAAAATATCAAAATTCAAATTAAAATTGATCAAATTATAGGGACTAAAGTTACAATTTTCACAAAATTATAGGGACTAATAACAAAATATAACCTAAACAGAAACCAAACATATTATTAAAAGGATGAGATAAGCATTGTGTTAGCTAATTTGTCTTAAGCCAATTTGGTTGCTTGTGTGTGATTTTAACTTATTGAAAATAATCGAACACCTTGTTGTTGTTGTTTTGTCGATATCAGGCAAAATCCTACTATTTTCATCCTCTTTTTATCTTTAGAGAATTTTCTTTTATAATTTTTTTAATATTAATCTTATTATAAGTTCTTATCACATCTGTTCTTTTTTATATAATATCTATAATTCTCAATAGTCCCTCCCTAACCCTTAAATAAGAGGATAATGCTCTTCGACATACTCGAACCCACGTCTCTTGTATTGACAACAATATCGATGCCAATCAAATTAAAACTCAATCGACTTTTATAGAATTTTCAACAAACACAATACATCAATCAATTATATTTTACGTTATTGAGAATAATTGTTGAGAATATTAATATTATAGAAGTTAGTTTAAGTAATGAATTTACCAAAAGCTTTTCATTTTTAATAAGTAATAAATATTATTTAAAGGATAATTTTGTCTTTTTATATATAATCTAGAAAAATACTTGTGTATAATAGGATTCGAACCCAAAATATTATAATCTTTAATTTTTTAACTTTACTGTTTTACTTAAGCTATTTTTTTTAAAAAATTTGTTACATACATTTTTCACCGACATTGTAAATGTAACAAAACCTAACGTTGGATTATGTAGTTTTAGAATTGAAATTGAAATATACTCCGTTGTTACATGACTTTTTTCGTATTTTCAAGAAGTATATATTAATTTTTCAAAAATTCATAATTAATTTTGAATATTTAATTATAATTAATTTTAAGCCCTTATAATTAATTTTTTCTGAAAAATTTCATTAAAAAAATCATGCACGTGGAAGAAACATGTATATTGAAATTGAAACATAGGGACAATAATCAACTTCAAATGTATATGACAAAACAAATAAAAATAAAATTATTCATTCAGGGTTTGGATTTTCTCACAGTTATTAAAAATAAATTATAGAGTTATAACAATATAATATACACCACATATTTAATATTTTCAAGCTGACAATTTATGAAATCCAACACTTTTTTTTTTATAATTTACATGTTTTATTTTAATATAATTCTAAAAAATTAATTTAACATTTTCTTTACAAAACCCTAAATTTTACATCTTAAAATCTAAACCATAAATTTTAAACTTATTTCTTTAAAAAAATTTAAAAAATTACCGGACTGTGACCCATCCTTTTTTTTTTTATTCAGATCAAGGATAGTGCCAAAGACTCGTAAAACAGTAAAATTTTATTTTAGTCATTTTAAAATTTTTTAATTATATAATATAATACAATCTTGAAATTATATTTTGCAGTGTCTTAAAAAAATTATAATTTTTAAATAAATTTGTGGTTTGGTCCTTGCATTCAAAAGTGGACTGAAATTATCTATCTATGAATCTTCAATGGTGGGCACAAATATAACTACCCTCCAAACCTTGTGGGAACAAGGAGTATTTGTCAGCCGTACAAGTATATATAGCAAACAAATCCAAAAACGTATATATATATTGTATGTATATATTTTATAGCAAAAATCACATTAATAGTTATTCATATTTTTTTATTATCAAATTGTGAAAAGTTACAAAATGGTCACTCAACTATTCAAGTTTGTCTTTTTCGGTCACTCAGTTGTCTTGAATTTTTTTGGATGTGATCATTGTTTTTAAAACATGATTGGATTGATCGATTGGATTGAGAATCAATCGGTATACTGGTCCAAAAGGGATTGAACCGATTGAACGAAAACTACTCGGAACCGATAAAAATAAAAAACTGAGACAAGAATCAGTAATTGAACAAATTGAGCTGGTTTAACAATTTTTTTTTTCTGATTTTTAATTTTTATGACTTTTTAATTATTTACTTAATTATGATTGGTCTAGCAATTGAACCGATCAAAACGATTGAATCGAGAACCAATATTTTGATTGGTTCAACCATTAGTTTGGTTATTAAAATAATGCATGTGACACACTAAAATTGTACTACGTTATCACCTATATATAAACTAAATTTTTTACCCGACGATGCATGGGTTTGATCGTATGTATTAATTAAAATACAATAAAATTATTTTATAATCTCGTATAAATTTAATTTAATTATTGATATTATAAAATAAATTCAAATCATTTCATTGCAAGTAAAATTATAAAAGAAAAAAAATATTATTAATAAAAAAATAATTTTCTAATTAATCATACCTTTCGGAGATTTGAAGTTAGCTAATTATATAATTAGAATATATATAAATGTATTGATAAGATTTAATATATTTAAAATAGATAATAAATAAATATTTAAGATTTAATACATTTTATCGATAAATATTATGATTTATTCCAACATTTTATTGATACAAAATATTTAATTATAAAATAATTAAAATTTACCAAATCAAAAAAAATATTATTTTTAAATCAATTAAATATTAATTTATATTCTCTTTGATTAAATTTAATTAAATATTCAAATAAATATAGAGTTATCAATATGTCATTTAAATAAGTTGTCCACATCAATAAAACCCGATAAAACAACACATTTTCAAAGTTTCACGTTGTTTATGTTTTTTTAAATCTAAAAACTAAAATGAATCTAATTACCCGATTTTAGGTATAAAAAAAATGCAAATATTAAAATAGATATAATTACAAAATTAAATTATTCCTTTTTAAAATCCAGTTGAACAAAGGAGAAAGGACATGGATGTGTACAACGCATAGGAAAGAGAATAATATCATACGATCAGTGTGTAGCCTTGATTGTAATTTCAGAATCCATTAATTAAAAGTCTCAATCACTTTGAAAGCAGCCAAATGTAGTACTCTATATCAAAGTTCCCTACAATTTTCTAAAGATCCTCAACACATATACCTTGAAAAAAGAACCTCCATTAATGGAGACCAGAGATCAACATCATCCATCATCAAACGAACTAATATTACAACAGTACAGTCAGGCACCACCACCAGGGAAGAACAACAGCAACAACAACAGCAGCAGCAACAAGAGGAGGTTCACCGACGATCAAATCAGGTTATTGGAGTCGATTTTCGAGTCAGAGACAAAGCTGGAACCGAAGAAAAAATTGCAGGTGGCGAGAGAGTTGGGTCTTCAGCCTCGACAAGTATCCATTTGGTTTCAAAACAGAAGGGCGAGGTTAAAGTCGAAACAAATGGAAAAAGATTACGTAACGTTGAGAGACAATTACGACAAGTTGGTGTCGAGATTTGAGATGTTGAAGGAAGAGAAACAGTGTTTGATTTCGCAGGTACGAGGTATCTCCCATCCCTTCCACCGTTGTTTGTTCTTACTGATAATTACTTTTGCGTGTGTGTGTGTGTTTTGTAACAGATGGAGAAGCTAAGTGAAATGCTAGCTGAAAGTGAAACCAATGGTGTAAATAAGGCCAGCAAGGTGGGTAGCACTGAGCATGAAGCTGAACCGGGGTCTAGTTTCAAACAGGAAGACGATGGGGTTTTGGGTTTAGAAACTGAGAAAGGTCATAGAGAAATTGAAGATGCAGTGAAGCATGGAGATGAATTCATGAGCATGGATGAATATAGGGATTATGATGATCAGTTTGATCATTTGTGCAGCCGTTGGCAGCACTGGTTAAACTTCTGGACTTGAACAGCTGCATCTTCACGAGGAAACTCGATTTTGCCTGTAGCTCCATTGTATCTATTGATTTAGAGTTAGAGATGTTCCCACTATCACAGAAGGAAGGAGAGTGTCGATGGCTGAGAAAGCCATGACACCGTACGTTGGGGTTTTTTTTTTTTTTTTTTTTTCATAAAGTTTCTAGTACAGGACGAAGACCCTTTGCCACTTCTATTCAATGTAATTAGGGATATAAATCTGACTTTTGTTCCGATTTTACTTGTACCTTTTCTATATTGCATGCCAAGATGATTATCATATCACAAAGCATGCAAAAGTTGGCTGCAGTAGCAAAGAGATGTTTCTAGTTGTAAACAAATAGATTTTTCCTTCTTTTTTTTTTTTCTTTTCCTTTTTGATTATAGTAAATAGATGAACGAATGGTACCTTAAAATATAAGCTATGGGTTTTCTCCAAAATCCAGTATATACTTGATGATCCTATAGAAAGGAAAAAACAAAGATCAAAGACATCTTTTTCCCCAATAGTAGTCTTCCAGTAATTTGGGTTTGGGTTTTGGGCACTTATGAAAATGGACTGATTGATTGGATCAAATATTCATGGAATCGAATTACATTTTGACTCATTTGTTTTTAAAAAAAAAATTAACATTTATATAATAGATTAAAAAGTAAAGTAATTATCCTATTAAAAATTTTATTTATTTATATTGTTAAAAATTCATCCGTATACATCAGCATGAGATACACATGTCACTATTTAATTATTCTATCATTCAGGTTAATTTTTAACAATACAAATGAATACATTTTTTAACAAAAAGTACCAATTTACTTTACATAAATTAATTTATTTATATTTTAAATAAAAAATAAAATATAATCTAATTTCCAACCCATCAAACTTCATATTACTTTTTCCTAAATATCATTGTTGAAACATGGGGTGATAAAAGTTTTTGCTTAAACAAATGAAAGAAGCTACCATAAAAGCAAAGGTTCACTAAAACACGTTTTTTTTGCCCCATTTTCCCACCTAACCCTCAATAATTAGTAATAGGAATAAAGAGAAACATGGACACCCGAATGAAAAACGTACACTTGTTTTTCGGCTTTTCATACATTGAAGAAGAATAAGTTACTTGTTGGGTACAAAAACAGCTAAGTGCTTACTCGAGAACCATGAAGCGGACTCGGGAAAATTTTATTTTTAAGAGTCGAAATTAAATTATATATTTTTATAGTAGTAAAAATATAATTTTATTATTTTAATAATTTATATCTTTATCATTTTAAAAAGATTAAATAATTTTTTTATCATTTTTTAAAAGATTAGAGTGTAAATTTACCAATATTAATTTAAAATTTTATAGATTAATAAATGGGAAATGGGAAAATCAAGGGTTGCCGGTCACGTGAGACACAGTGTAGAACTCAATGAACTGGTTTTTAAAAAAAAATTAAAGTGTAATGAGGCGGTACCATCAACAAGACAGTTTGGCCGAGTGGTCTAAGGCGCCAGATTTAGGCTCTGGTCCGAAAGGGCGTGGGTTCAAATCCCACAGCTGTCATTATAATTTTTTTAGTCAAGGTTGGTATTCGGGCGAGCCCACTTTGGTTTTTTTTCTTTAAAATTAAAAGTTCGGCTTAGAAAGTAGGGTTGGTATTTGGGCAGGCCCAATTCGGTGAGCAGAGTCGTTAATTTTGGAGTCGGTCAATCCCATATATCAATACACATGCATCCTCGCATAATCACCTTACATATTTGAGAAAAGTTTATATTTACATAAATTTTAATGTTATATTTAATTATTGTATAAATTGTATCAAAACTTAGGGTTTTCGAGTTTTGACACCAAAGTTAAAATGAGTTGCTTACAGTTAAAAGATTATGCAGCTCAGAAGTCACCATGGTGGATGATCCAAAACATTTTCCAGACAATGTAAAAAGCATGACCGCCATCGCGGAGTTGCAAAGTTTGTTAAATATTGCCATCATCATTTCAAAAACGAAGAACTTCCATTCAAGTACAAATGGAAGAACATAAACTACAAGAGAGTTTCAAGCTAAACGAAATTAAAGATGTCTGTTATTAGAACAATAGTTTCCAACCAGAAATCTGATAATAAAAGTAGAATTCCTCCGTCAAAATATGTAATCTACTTGATCTTCTTCTTTGGCCTCAACTGTCAACACAAATAAAGTACCGATTAGTTTCACTGAAAAAGTAGTAGCTATATCACGTATCTAATGTAATGATAAAATCAGTATGGATTACCTGATTGCTGTGTCCACACTTCTTTTTCCTGCAGTTCACGGCACGGGGGTGCAGACGAGCATAACACCTAGGGCAGAGACATAAATGGTATGAATTTTTGCATCGAAATAGAGAACAGAGATTTTTTAGTTCTAAGCGCAAGCCCATTTTACAATAGGGAAAGAATTAAGAAAGTAATTTCCTATACAACCATATGGTATCCTTAGGGGGTTCTTAGGAGAAATCGGATACTCCAAAAGGGAATGGAATAAAATGCTTATTCCAACAATATATATCGAAAATGGGAGGATCTAGGTATAACCAATGCAGCTTTATATTACCGGACTCAAGGGGTAAGTATCAGAATATGCAATATATGTATGCATATTTTATATGTATATATATATATCGAAAAAGGGAGGATCTAAATCTAACTAGATGCATGCATCTAACAGAGGTATATTCAAATATCCCATACTTAAGCCAAAATATTCGTTATATACGTATGTCAAATAAGAGTACTTTAGAAAAAGTGAAGAAATACGGATCACAAAGCATTTAATAGTGCTTTCAAGAACAACTCATTTCAAATGAACATGTAAACTAAAATTATTAAGCAAGCAAATATATAGACAATAAGAAAGTGCCGACATACTTGCGGCAGATCATCTTGTCCTGGTTGTATTTCCTAGCCAATGCCATCAAAGAAGGCTCGATAATGCCACCACGAAGTCTCAGAACCAGATGCAAGGTTGATTCTGCAGAATTACACACAAAGAAACAATCAAATCAAATCAAACTAAAATATACATCGAACAGAAAAAACATATACACCTAGGCTTTCTGAGTATTGTTCGATGAAATTGAAGAAGCAATACTTGAACAGTTATAAATTCCAAGGAAGCTACTTTACATTTTTTCTAACAAGAAGACATTACTTAAACATGCTCGTGGCTTTAATTCACAGTTCAATTGGGAATAAAGTAAATTAATGTTCTTTCGAATTTAGATATATATCGTGAATCGTCTCAAAATAAGGCAAATTTTCCCGAGAACAAAACAGGGCCTAAGATCACCAATGATTACCTTTCTGAATATTGTAGTCAGCAAGAGTACGGCCATCTTCGAGCTGCTTTCCAGCGAAGATCAATCTCTGCTGGTCCGGTGGAATACCTGAAAACATTTACACCGGAAAAATCTAAGCCATCAAATCCTCCTACCGATATCAACATTAAAACATGTAGGAGGGCGGGAAAAAAAAAAGCGAGATATAAACCTTCCTTGTCCTGGATCTTGGCCTTAACATTGTCGATAGTGTCGCTGGATTCGACCTCTAGGGTTATGGTCTTCCCTGTTAGGGTTTTCACGAAGATCTGCATTTTTTTCAAACCCTGATTCTGATTCTGTTTCTGTATCTGAATCTATCTAACAAAGTATACTGACAGCCTGATTAGGGTTTGTAGTGAATTCTTTCTTAGCCTTGGGTTTTGGCCTTTTGGGCTTTTCTCTGTCACTGTCTAAATGAAAATTTTCAAAATAGTTCAATCATCCTTTTGTAAATTTTTTAATTAAATGATTAATATATAAATTTATTTAATAGGTAGGTGATATCGGTGTAATTTATTTAATTTTAAAGAATTACAAAATAATATTTAAAATATTTATGTAAATTATTAAAATTATTATTATATGTTTTTTTTTATTTTTATAGTCTAAAATGATAATTATTATATGATATTTTTTTTCCTCCTCAATTTATAAATAGGAATATAATGCTTTTTAACACATTTAAATTTACGTCTTCTTGCATTGACAATAATACTTATACCAATCGAATTAAGACTCAATTATTTTCTTAATTGAATAACCTTAAATTTTATAAAATTATAAATTAAAATAAAAAACAACTTTTTTAAACTTCGAAATTGAGGCAGCATGCCATAATTGTCGCTGCGAGATGGAAGAAGAGAACCTACTTTTGTATCCTTAAAACTTTATTCCCTTAAATCAAATCCACTCCCATTATTGTGTAACGTAAATTGAAAAAAAGTTGAGCACGCAAACGGCATATGGGCAGGCTGGGACCAGAATCTTTTCTATATATATCTCGGCTGTATTTGGTTCACGTTTTTTTACTTATATCTTGTATTTTTATATTTTAATTATTTAAGGATTTAAAATGACTTCAGTCAAAAAGTAAAAATATAATTACGCCTTTAAATACAAAATTTATTCTATTAAACCATTAATAATTTTTAAAAAATTAACTAAGTCTTTTCGTTAATGAAAATCACCATTTAATTAATTTAACATGTATAGATGGTGATAATGTAACGTGTCGGTAGTCCATCAAATATTCTATTTAAAATTAATTTACTAACAATATAAAATACTATAATATTAAATTATTTACGCAATTTAATAAAATATATTCTTTTAAGTAATCTTATATTTCCTAAATCAAACAACTAAATCCTATATTGTAATTAAATAAATCACAATTAAATTTGTTTATGGGTCGAGTCATCTAGTTCAAAGATCGGCCCAAAAAGTTAGAGAGCTTGAGTAAAAATATAGGCCTGAATATAGGTTCGGGCAAAAAAAAGGCCCGTTTAGAAAATGAATCGAGCCTCAAGTAAGACTTTTTTGGCCTGAGCCTAACTTGGTCTGAAATTGTAAGTAAAAAAAAATTGTTATTTTTTACTATTTTGCTGCTATTTTCTTGTTGTTTGCTAACTGTTTTGTTACTATTTTACTATTATGTTGTTATTATTTGGATATTATATACCTCTTGTTTTGTTGTTAATTTTGTTACTACTTAGAGACATTTACTTGTTAAGTTACACCTATCTTAGTGTTATTTAATATAAATATATTTATTTATTTATTTTCAATTTGTTGAGGTAAATTTATTTTAACATTTTTAATTTATTATATTTTTTAAATATATAAAAAAATAATATGAAAAATCGGGTTGAATTTAGATTTTAATATTTTTATTTAAGTTGAAATTAGATAAAATTTTAAACTTATTTTCCAAGCCGAGCCAAATCCAATCATAACAAATGAGTCTAAACTTTTAGTTAAATTCGACCCAAATCTAACCCGATACATACATACCTCTAATCACAATATACCTCATATGAACAAAATTTAGACAAATGATTTTTTTTAAACAATTAAATAGCGGTAATACCACTTTGTTTGATGGATCAAAAGTATTTCTTTTCCTTTTTTTCCTTCAAAATTTTAATCATGTGGATTGACACCCACGATTAGGACAAAATCATGATCAATGTCTAAATCAGATTGATTTAGACTAGAAATTTGACCAATTTCATATCCATAAAAAAAGGGGGTGACTTTTACTTTCCTCAATCTTGACGACTTTATTTTTCTTTAAACTAAAGTATTTTTTCTATAATAATAATTAATTTCCAAATTTGAACTTCAACGTGTCTTTGATATTACTGTCAACAGTGTGTAGAATATAATTACCTTCAGCCCCTGCTAACTTCAATTCTACGCCAATTTCATTTTTTAACAAATCAAAAGCTAACCCAACACTTCATTCATTGGAGGGTGTCTAAAATTTGTGCAGAAAATATCTACGAAAAACTGTTTTTTTATATTTTTTTAATATTTGTTTTATAAAAAATAATTTAATGTAAATTGATTTATCCATTCGAAAAACATAAATCATTTTCCGAAAAATAAATTTATTTACGAGTAATTTTATTTTTATATAAGAATATTTTTCAAAATGATTTCAGAAAATTTTATCAAAAATACAAAATCATTCAAACACAGTAAAACATTAATTTTTTCAAAATACCGATCCATTTTTCGAAAATTATATTCAGCCAAATAAAAACAATTTAAATAATAATAAAAACTTTCCGTAGAAAATTAAATTTGTATATTATATTACATATTAAATTTAGGTTTATGTGCAATTTTAATTTTTTTTCATAAAAGTTTACACATATATGTTTATGTCATTTTAATTATATCCTTAATTAATTTGTATAATATTTATATTATATAACTATTTGTCTTTTTCTCTTAAAAAATTTCCCTGCTTTTCAAATTTGCCACATACATTAGGTCACAGATTAAATATTTATTTGTCAAAATTTCCTTCAGTGTTTTTATTTATTTCATCGCCTAAAATTAATTTTATTCGAGTTAAGTGATATTCGAGTAAAATTTTTTTAATATTAACAAGTTTGATATTTGAATGTACTACAAATGTTTAGAAAAAGAAGTTCACTGTCAAATTTTTCCAACCACCTTGACAGTATTTTTATTATTTTTTTAAATTATATGTATTTGTATTTTTTTTTTAATTGTGTTTAACATATTTAGTTTTACAAAAGAAGCTTCATATTTTATAATTAATAATTAATAATATTTATGTTTATTAGGACTTAATATTCTTTATTCATAATGTATTAGTGTTTTTTTTAATTTTTCTGTCATTAATTTTTACTATTATCTCATATTATATGTTCCAATTTTATTTGCAAGTTTCAACAGTATAAAGATAATACAATTACAAGTTCACATTCAACAAATAAATAAAGTAGAATCCAATCAGAAACAAGGTTAGAAATTTTATTTGGAGGTCGAGATAAAATTATAAATTTTCTCATACTAAAGATAAAAATACTAAAAAAAATTATTTATATTTTAGATAAGCCAAATTTTTATTTTTATTTAAAAATACTTAAATTTAATGTTTTGGTTTGCAGAGAATACCCAAACCATTACATTTAATGTGTTTCAAATATAAAACGTGTGACTTATGATTGTAATTAATAAACATTTCTATTAAAAATATTTCACACCTAATTTTGTTTATTATTCACATACATACATGTAATGTGAACAGATAAAAAAGGATAAAAAAATCAATTAGGTAAAAAGCACTCTTTTGTTGACTGTTGTATGGAAGGCTGTGAATGTAATTATTTGCATTGATAATTTGCTTTTATGGCTAAATTAGCTCAATTTATCGAAAATAATAATAATAATTAAATAAGTATTTTTTTTAGTGAAAATATGTTTAGTTGGGCATGTTTTATTCACAGTAGTGAAAGTAATTTTTTTTTGTACTTATTGGAAAATACATTCGGTTAGGGGTATTTTCACACACTCTCAAAAAAGGATTTATTTTCTTAAATTTAAAAAACGACCTATTTGACCAATTAACTTTTATTTTTAACATATTTTACTAATTTAGTCTGCTTTTATATATAAACAATTTTTTTTCTTAATTTTAAACAAATTAAAAATATCATATATTTTATTTTTATTTTGAATTTTAATAATATCATTATGAATAAATATGATTTTTTCAATGAAGATGTGTTATGTTATTATTAATTGATAATGTATAAAATTTATGCACTAACGACAAATCAAATATCTTTAAAATTCTTTTAAATTGGAAGAAAAACGCGCTCAAAATCATGTCCTATTCATTGTTGCAATAGCAACTGCACCAATTTAGTAAGACTAAATTGACTTTATTTTTTACTAAAAGAGTAAGTAATAAATGTGTAAAAGTACTATGAAAAACTCTATATTATGAGTCAATTTGTAATTTATCCTTTTAACTAAAAAATAGACAAATTAATCTTTATGCTTTAAAGAAAGTATTGATCATTTTTATTAAAATTTTTATCAATTTATAATATTAAAACTTTTGTGTTTGACAGAATAAATAGACGGTTACACGTAACATGTTACAAAATATATGAAATAATTTTTATCGGTAGAAACAAATGACTATGTAACTATTAATTTACTTATTTAAAAAGTAAAAAAAAACACAAAATGCAAGTGATTATGTGGTAATAAAGGGAGAATTAATTGTTATTTGTTACATATATTTGTAATTTAAGTTCTGGTTTGTTGTTGAAATTAATGTCAATAGAAAAACACTAAAAATAAAGAAATAATGGAGAGATTAGAAATAATGAGCTTTTCTTAAGGTCAATCTGCAAGTCTTTCACTTTGAAAACGCTCTCTCTCTCTCTCTAAAAATTCGATAGAGCAGAGAGAGTCTAGAGGGAGAGACTAAAGGAAAGGGGGGCAGCTTAAGCTTCTCTCTTTGTTTTGGGCTTTCCTTTACCTTAAAACTTCCATGGTACCTTCAAGCAACAACAACGGTCAGACCGTAATCCACCACTTCTGCGGCGGTGGAGACGGCGGATTCTGGTCGGATTTGGCGAAACCTCCTTCTAAAACTGATTTCTCCGTCACCGCCATTGCCGGTAACGCTTTCTTCGCTACCGTTTTTTACACCAGTACTAGGTGAGAGAGAAAAAAAAGGAAATGAAAAACTGATCCATCGTTGAATGCTAAAAATAAAATAAAATAAAATCTCAGAAAACCCTAGTAAGGACACGTAGTGAGAGTAGTTGATTAAATAGGAAAAAAAATAAAATCAAATCGTAATAGATGAAAGCGCTTAGACGAAGTCAGACTTCGTCTTCATCTTCGAACTCGCCTTCATCGTCATCTTCTTCGTCGTCTTCGTCATCGTCGTGGACATATTTGCGTTCGGTTCTTTTCGTTGTTACTTCTTCTTCACCGGCTGCCTGTTCTTCCGCTGATAGGTAAGTCCTCTTCCTCTCTTTTTTTCGTTAAACGCTTGATCTCTCGTTAGATTCTCGTTTCAGATCTCGATCTCCACTTGTTTGCTTTGCGTACATTTAGATTCTTTGCTTGTTTATTTCGAAATACTAGCATTTACTTTGCTTTACTTATTTGATGGATCAGTGTTAATGTTCCTTGCCAAATTTGTTCGTCGACTATTTCTACTTTTAGATTTGCTTCAATCTGGTAGTATATTTTTGAATACGAAGACTCAAAATCAAATGGAACAGAGACATTTTTTTGAGAAAATATTTATTTTATGATAAATCAGATTCTCTTAATAGAGAAAATCAAATTATCATTTTTAAATTGAAAAATTGGAATAATAGAGAATCTATTTGTTGGTAAGTGCTAAGATATTTGCTCTTGGGATTTTGATTTTTCGCCCTCTATGTTGATATGTCACATATTGTTTTCACATTATCAGTAGCTTCTCATTTCCCATTTGTAAATTTAACCTTTATTTTCAGTGGTAGACTCAAATCACCTTGGTCTCGCCGGAGAAAGAAACATGCCCTTTCACCTCAGCAGTGGAGAAGTTTGTTTACCCCAGATGGTAGACTCCGGGGTGGCGGGATCAAGTTCTTGAAAAAAGTTCGCAGTAGGGTGAGTTACGGGGACCTCTAACCTATTCATTTTTCTTGTAATTTTAATGCTTAATCTTGTAAACCACTGATGCAGGGTGTTGATCCCGGTATTAGGGCTGAGGTCTGGCCATTTCTTCTGGGAGTGTAAGTATACTAAACCTGTGTGTTTATGATTGTATCTTATTGTTGTTGCTGCTGGTTCTATGGTTGTTCTTTTACTCCATCACGCCAAGACATCATGAAAAGTTTCTACTTTTCCATGGATAACAGTTGTCTTGGGGCATGTGGACAGTTAATCATGTTAGCTACCTTTTATGATGACTTTGTTTCCTTTTTGTCTGCTACAGTTATGACTTAAACAGTTCTGAAGAAGAACGAGATGCTGTTAGAACTCAGAAAAGGTAAAAAAAAAATACCCCTAAACCCTTTTAGCTGTAAAAGTTGATTGTTATTGAGAATGTACTTCTTTGATTCATTTCTTCACTTTTTGTCAATCTATTAATGCAGGAAGGAATATGAAAAACTTCGAAGAGAGTGCTCCCAACTCCCAAAACCCAGCACCAGGAGTTTTAATTTGACTGAAATTGGTGGAACTTGTCAAAATGGAGACAGTGAAAGTCTTAATCAGGAGACAGACACATCTAGCTCTGAAGATGGGGTTAGTGCCAGAGAATCTCTGTCTAGCGAGGAAAGGAACCCAAATGCTGACTACTCAGATGAACCATCCAATACTTTAATGGAAGGAGATGATAGTTCAAGAAGAACAACAAATGCTGATGTGTCGGCACTGAACAGCGAGTCATCAGATTCCGACTCATCTGAAGACCCTGAAGTGATTCAGGGTTCCACCTTTTTGGATGGCGAGGAGGAGAATGATACTGATGTGCCTTTGAAAAGGAAATTTTCTCCCTCGACCAATGAATGGCTATCAAAACTACATGCAACTGAAGATTTTTCCACCTGGCAGCGAATCATTCGTCTAGACGCCATTCGTGCCAATACTGAATGGATGCCATACTCTGTTTCTCAGGCTGCAGTATCCGATCGGAGGGCACGCCGTTTAGCTAAGGCTGTTGGATTAAAGGATTATGATCACCTGGAGCCTTACGTAATCTTCCATGCTGCACGTTTGGTTACTATCCTTGAAGCTTATGCGCTTTACGATCCCGAAATTGGCTACTGCCAGGGCATGAGTGATCTTCTTTCTCCAATAATTTCAGTCATCCCAGATGATTATGAAGCTTTTTGGTGCTTTGTAGGTTTCATGAAGAAAGCTCGACATAATTTTAGGCTCGATGAGGTGGGGATCAGAAGGCAACTTAATATCGTTTCCAAGATAATCAAATGTAAGGACTCTCACCTCTACCGGCATCTGGAGAAGCTCAAAGCCGAGGATTGCTTTTTTGTTTATAGAATGGTGGTGGTACTGTTTAGAAGGGAATTGACATTCGAACAGACAATTTGCCTCTGGGAGGTGATGTGGGCAGATCAGGCAGCCATTAGGGCTGGGATCGGGAAGTCCGCCTGGAGTAGGATAAGGCAAAGAGCACCCCCTACAGACGATCTATTACTTTATGCCATTGCAGCTTCGGTGTTGCAGAAGAGGAAATTGATCATTGAGAATTATGGCAGCACAGATGACATTATAACAGAGTGCAATAGCATGTCGGGCCAACTCGATGTATGGAAACTCCTAAACGATGCACACGATTTGGTGGTAACTCTTCACGACAAGATAGAATCAACCTTTTGACTGTTACCGATAAATTTATGTGCTTTGAGTTCTTTCTTGGACCTCAGTGCTGTTAGTATTTCAATCCTCCTGCTGAGATTTTTTTTTTTTTTTGCTTCAAAGCTAGTTGCAATTGCTTATTTAACAGATAATATGAAGACCATTATTACCTACACGAAAGGTTACGTGAATCCCTTGCTTTTAAGCGGTAGATTTGGATTTCATTCTGTGTTGATTTATATTAACGGTGAACTCCAGTGTTTTATCGGGATCGTAAGGTATTTGCCATGGCGGAATGTAGGTTTGTTTAGTCGGAAGAGTGTTTGAATCGATCTTTGCCTATGTATTTCTCTTGTGGAATCACTGTGCCCCATCTCTTCGACGTTGCTGATGGCATTCTTCCCATGATTCAGTAGCGGAAAACACCACAATCTAACTTACCGAATCCAGGGTTGAAACTTAGTTAAGGAATCAAAACTCAGTTAAAGAATCAGACATGAAAACTATCGTAGAAGCAGCAAAACTCTTATCGCCACGGGGTGATCATCCATGACTATATTGTCTATAAAACAAACCTATGAAATACTAAAAAAAAATCAATAAAATGTTTTAAGAAACTTCGGTTCCAGATTTTTAATTCTTTTAAGATATTGAACCGTTTTCATAAGAATTTCGAAGCTATTCTAACCAATGAAAAGCTTCAGTCGAACCATGATTTATGCATATTACTATCAGATAGTCGACTAATTCAAGCACGAAAAAGTCCCATTTTACACTGATTTATGCATATATATATATATATATATATATATATAATATCCACTTCATCAAAATAGCTGCGGTTTTCACTCTAAAAAGACAGTATGATATAATTTGAAAATTATTTAATATGAAATAAAATTAAAATGGTTTTAACAATTCAATTGTTCACTTTATTAATATAGTTATACTCATTATACATGTAAGTTTTTGAATCAATCCGGTACATCATTCATTCATTCTATTGATATAAAATATTGTCTAAATTTATCTTTATATCTATATAATTTTATAATTAAATTTAAACAAATATTTATATCTTTTGAATATTAGAACAAATTATTTGAATAAACTTAAACAAATTAAATTCAAACTGATTTTTTAAAATCTAATCTCGACCCTACCCGAACACTTGAAAGCAAATCAAATGATGTATAGTATATTTGACCGGCAAACCTATAAATTCTTTATCTTTTAAGAATTTTCCAAAACCAGCTATTCAGTACAATATCTGGGGGCACCTCCCACCCACCAATATGTTACCATCATTTTCAATATTAATTTCCTTTGAACCCACTGGAAGTGTAATAATTGTAAATATGCGATAAAAGTATTTTATATTTTTTTATAAATTTAAAATTTAATTTTTATATTTTTACTTTTAGATTTTAAAATTTAGATTCAATTCTTAATATTGTTATTTTTTTGTTAAATTTGTTAGTGCGACATTTTAAAATATATAAAAAAAAAACTCATTTGGTAGTCATATAACTGAAAAATGATATTATAATTAACCTAAATTTAACAAAATAAATTTAAAAGTGTTAACAGTTGGACTTGAATTTTTAAATTTGAAAAATAAGGAGACTAAATTTCTAAAAATAAAAAATATAGAGACTATATTCTAAATTTATAAAAGTACAATGACTTGCGGTATATTTTAACAAAAAAAAATCCAAATAACCTTAATTTATAAATTTAAATTGTTATTTTATTTTAGTTTTACATAGTTTAATTAATTATTTAAATATCACGTAATTCAATTAATTAATTATATTTTTAATGTTATAATTAGTTGCTTCCGTTAAATTGAAGACGGATTTCTTTTAAACAATTTTAAGCATTTTATTTGTATGCAAATTTATTATTTATTGAATATGATTGATGGATTTTCATATGGTTTTAATACAGTAAAAATAAAATTAATCTAATTGCTTGGAGCGATAAAATAACATCTAGTCCTTGATTTGAAAACATTTTTTATATTGATTTTTGATTTTTTTTTCAGTCCACATTAATTTTGGAATTTGACAAAAATTTTCAATTTGGTCCATGAACTTGAATTTTGTCAAGGTATGATGATGTGGCACCTTGAGACTATGCCACATCATCATCTATTTTAAAAAAAATATAAATTTTAATAACTTTCAGGTAATATGATACAATTTTAGAATATTATATCGTCACTCTAGAACGGAATTCAAGTTCTGGAACTAAATGAAAAGAAATGCAAAACTTTGAAATTAATAAGGACATAAAACAAGTTTAGGGATCAAGATGATTGTTGAATTCAGAAACTAAATGTTGCTTTTATCTTTTGCTTTATTGACAACAACTTGGGACCTAATAATAATGTTGTTAAAATGAATATATAAATTTAGATTAAATTTCAAATTTCAGTATAATATAGGGACTAAAGACAAAATTAGAGCCAGTTTTATGCCAAATGCGTTCACCATATGAACCACCGACACCTCGGCGATAGTACTGGTCATACCGGACAACCTAGGTCCCGCCACGTGTACAGTTCAGAAAAAAACTCCACCAAATGGATCCAATTGTAGAAATAACTGATCTTCACGGTTTCCATCGTCTGTTACTCGTCCCCACCATATCTCCAACACCCCTCCGCTATTACCCTATCGTACCCCGTGAAACTGACCCCACTGTTCTTCTCGATTAAGTCAAAGGTACAACTATTTAAATGGAAGTGATAATATAATTTTTAGCCCTGAACTTTTGATACTTGTATTTTTTTATTCATTTTAACACTTGAACTTGTCAATTAGTCAATTAGGTCTATTTTGATCCTGAATTTAAAAAATATAAAAAAATTGATGATGTGGCACTACTTGAAAATTTAAAATTTTATATAAATTTCCAAGTGATATGTGATACAATTTTATAGTGTCCCATTCAATGTTTTAATAATCGAATTAATGGTTGAATATGTCAGATCATTGATTCTTGATTCAACCGGTTTAATTGCTGAAACAATAATAATCAAATAATTAATTAAAATTTTATCAAATTCTAAAAAATAGAGGGTAAAAATTTATTAAACCGGTTCAACCTATTCAACAGTCTATTTTTATTTTGGTTTTCAATTTTTATCAATTTTAAGCAGTTTTTGAGTCTTATGACCATTATATCGATCAGTTCTCGGTTTGTTCAATTTGGTCTTGTTCTAGTAATACTAGTTACATCATTAAATGTTACCAAAATTCAAGTTGAGGAACAAAAATGAATCAAATTATCACGTTTATAGAAAAAAAAAGGTATAGGTACTAAAATAAACTTAATTGTCAAATTAAGGGATCAAGAATTATATTATCCTAAATGAAAATGTACCAAATACTAAAAAGCAAAGGGTCTGGCAGGGGATTAAAACCCAATTTAATGCACTAAAATATGAACCCACACTGTGCAGAAAGGACTTATATATGGCTTCACACTTCGCGGCTTTACATTAAGTCTCCCATCGTCTCTCCCGAGAAGTAAACAAAAAAGGGAAGAATTTTGGTGACCGGTGATTCGTGAGTATTGTAAACAGCTGCAGCAGCAATGGAGCTGTTCTACTTCGTGGTGTTCGGGGCATTGGGAGCGGTGGTGGCAGCATTAGAGCTAAGCAAGAGCAGCAAAGATCGAATCAACACATCCTCTGCTTTCAATTCCTTCAAGAACAATTATCTAGTCGTTTATTCTCTCATGATGGGTAACTAAGTTAACTCCCTTAACTTTATTATACCCAGATCTGATTTTCCATTTCTATCGTTTTAGATCTTTTTTTTTTTATTAACTTGGATCTGATCTAATGCTGTCGATCTAGGTTTCGTAGTCTGATTCTGGGTTTTTTTTTTTTTGGGGGGGGGGGTTGATATGATAATGTTTTTGTTTAAATGAGAATTTTGAAAAAAAAATATAGAAGAACTTAATTACAATTTTCAAAAAATTAGGGAGACCAAATTAAAAATTTCAAGGGAAAAATGAAAAGTTTCAAAATTGGGGGGCAAGGCCCCCTCTGTCTCCATTACGGTCTGCCGCTGGTTCTTTTGTTGTGTTGGAGATAAGTCGCTATTGCCCGGTTTCGTGGTTCTATTTGGTTGATGATGGTTTGTCCAATTTTGGTTTGAGTTTAGTACCCACACGGCACCTTATATAATCTAACCCCGAGTCACAAATTCGATGAATCGTATTCATAATTAGCGGTTTATCTAGCTCTAAGTACTAGTCTTCAATGACATTGTTGTTCGATCCATGTAATTCGCGATCTTAAACGCGTTACTTCTTCTGATTCTGTTTTGATAAATGGTTGTTTATGTGTAAATAGCTGGAGACTGGCTGCAGGGTCCGTATGTTTACTATCTTTACAGTACATATGGGTTCGGAAAAGGTGAAATTGGACAACTTTTTATTGCCGGTTTTGGGTCCTCTATGTTGTTCGGGACAATTGTCGGATCTTTAGCAGACAAACAGTAAGTTTTTTTTAGTTTGCATTCTGTAGCAGACATATATTTGTCTTAAGCTGACAATACTTACATTTGTTCCATTCAGGGGCCGAAGGAGGGCGTGTGTTACTTACTGCATAACTTACATACTTAGTTGCATAACGAAACATTCTCCTCAATACAAGATTTTGATGGTTGGTCGGGTTTTGGGAGGTATCGCCACTTCTCTTCTCTTTTCGGCATTCGAGTCATGGCTTGTTGCAGAACATAATAAAGTGAGTCGTTGCTTCTTTGCTCTTTACTCTTCGATGCATATCAAGCTAGACTTACGATTTATGTTATTCTTGACGAGTCTGTTTTTGCTTTGAATCTTTGCAGAGGGGCTTCGAGCAACAATGGTTATCTTTAACATTTTCGAAGGCAATATTTCTTGGTAATGGTCTTGTTGCCATTTTGGCTGGGTTGTTTGGAAACGTGCTCGTTGATTCATTATCCCTTGGACCTGTGGCTCCTTTTGATGCTGCTGCGATCTTTCTTGCCATTGGGATGGCCATTATTTTATCATCATGGACCGAAAATTTCGGAGATCCTTCAGAAAATAAGGACTTGCTGACCCAGTTCAGGGGCGCTGCTGTAGCAATAGCTTCGGGTAGAGTTCAATATTTACTTTAAAACTCGATCATTGATCGATTACCATCTCTGATGCCTCGTGACTTTTTATCGGTCATCCTTATTTGTTTTCTTCCGTGTGTTGCAGATGAAAAAATTGCTTTGCTGGGTGCCATACAGTCTCTGTTCGAAGGTTCAATGTACACATTCGTGTTCCTTTGGACACCTGCTTTGAGCCCCAACGACGAAGAGATCCCTCACGGTTTCATTTTCGCCACTTTCATGTTGGCTTCGATGTTGGGAAGCTCCCTTGCATCTCGTTTGATGGCTCGATCATCACCTAGGGTAGAAAGCTACATGCAAATCGTTTTTGTGATTTCCTCAGCCTCTCTCACACTTCCGATTATAACCAATGTACGTTCCAACATCTCATACTCTCTCTTACTCGTTCTTTAACCGGGCTCCTAACTAGATGAATTTACAACAGTTCTTGGTAGCACCTTCGAAAGTGAAAGGCGGAAGCATCTCATTCGCAGGTTGTCTTCAACTTCTTGGTTTCTGTACTTTTGAAGCTTGCGTAGGGATATTCTGGCCATCCATTATGAAAATGAGATCCCAATACATCCCGGAGGAGGCTCGGAGCACCATCATGAACTTTTTCCGCATTCCTCTCAACATCTTCGTCTGCATCGTGCTATACAATGTATGTTAAACAGTCAAATCACATACCATAAGACACATTATTAACTCCGTTATTAATCCCGTTTTTGCCTCTGAAGGTCGATGCATTCCCCATCACCGTTATGTTCGGTATGTGCTCGATTTTCCTCCTTGTTGCATCCATCTTGCAAAGACGGCTGATGGCAATTTCAGACAAACCAAGTAACATACATTCTACCAAATCAAACATCTATCGTTTTTCTGGTCGCTCGATCCATCTCCGGTTTTCTAACCACATTTTTTCTGGTTTTTTTTCTTTCTTTATCAGAGATGGACAATTGGACAGCAATGAAGGAAAGGGACCCTGAAGCTGAAGCATTAAATGATTGAAAAAGGCAACCAAGGATTGAATTGAAAGCAACAGCATAATGCATTGCGGTTATATTTTATGTTTTTGATTCTTACAGTAGTGAAAGCAAATGTGGGTTAAAATAGGTTACTTTGAGTATTTATGATTTGTTTATGGGGCTGTCTGTTAATCAGCACCAATAGTTAACCCTTTTTTTTTTCTCCCTCTGTTAAAGTAGGGACACTATTATGAAATATCCCACTTTTTCTTTTTTCTTTTTTTATGAGAATTATTATTATTCTTTTCCAAAAACTGGGCTATAATTTGTATTAGTTTTTCCTTCATATAATATGTTTCTTTTTAGTGAATGGAATTGCTCCGATATATATATTATGAAAATTTTAATATTAAATTTAAATTTATAAAAGATTTTATTTGTTTCTTAAAATCTTTTAAATAATTTTATTAAATAAATTGATATGATTTAAATAATCAAGATATTTGTAAACATCTGTTTAAAACTTTTTAGGTAAAGAAAAAGTGTCTTGAGTTTTGTGTAGCTATGTACTTTTGTTTTATATTTAAATTATTATTTTTATATTAGATCACTTCAATTATTTCAAATTTTTCTTAGAGTTTAAAATTTTAAATATAAATTGTAAATAATATATTTTCAATACAAACCATTTTTAAAAAAACTTCAAGGCACGCATGCTCTAATCTGACCCCCTTGCCTGACTTTTTTCTTTTTATTAAATAATTTTGAATATCACAAATTTATGAATCGAAATGTAAACAATTATCTTCTACGATTTTTATACTAATTGTCAGATTGACTTATATTTAATCTAAAATATATTTTTTTACTCGTTGCTGGGTAATGGTCTACTATATCCATTGTTGAATCGTTGTTTACAGCTCGTTAGTTGAACTTTTTACCAAAAAAAAAAGACTCTTAAATAATTTAATAACTATTTTATAACTTCTTAAAGTTGAATGCCTAAAAATTAAACTTACTAATAATTTAGTGACTTTAAGTGCAATTTACCCAAAAATCATTTCAGAAAATTAGCCAAAAATTTTAAAGAAGAAACAAAAATGGCCCCAACTATAAACATCCAAAAAAAATAATCTGTATCTTTCTCTTTCAAACAAAGCAAAGCCTTAGCTTGAAGATCAACCCTTTGCTCTCTGTTAGCTGATAAGCCTAAAATTTCAAGCCTTTCAATATTTTTTTTTGAATTAAATTAAAAAAAAAAAGCAATGCTGGAACCATCCTCACAAACCCCTGATTACCTAATCTCACCCATAACACTGCCGGCACCACCATCACCGCCGCCGCCGCCTACAAAACCCAATCAGTTTCTGTCCTTGATATCCAACAGACCATCCCTTAGAGTGACTTCAGAGTTCGACAGTGACAGCCGTGTGTTCTTTCACAAGGTGTCTTGTAAGTTGTTCGATGACCTTGCTAAGCTTAAACTATCCTTCGTTAATAACGTTAAACGTGAGATCTCGGAGCCTCTTTTGGCGTTAACTTCGAAGCATTTGTCTATTCACTATGATCCCGAGGAACAAAATGCTCTTATCAAGACATCTTTTGATGTGGGTCCTAAATTGCAGTTCAAAGCTGCTCATGATGTTAAGGTTTGCCCCTTTTTTTGCTTAGTTGCAGTGGTTGAAGTTTTTTGTGTTAATGAAAATATATGAACCCTAATTTGAGAGATTGTTTTGTTTGGTGATAGTCATTAGGATGTAGATTCTTTTCAAAGGGAGTTTCAATTTTTTGTGTTACAAAGAGGAAATTTTGAAAATCAGATTTGTTCTTGGGTGGGTAAAACTACCATGGTGGCGTAGGAGTCGATTACATTTTGTCCTTCTACTAAAAATGGGTAAATTCCATCTATTTCTGGTCCTTTTATTAAAAATTACATCCAAGGTATATTGCATGCCACGCTAGTTTAACAGTACAAACAGGATGAAATTTTTAACAAAAATGAACAATTTACTTTTTAATCTAATATACAGAACTAATTTGCCCAATTTTTTAGTAGAGGGAGTAAAATGCAATCTAACTACCAGTACAGGGGCCTCCATGATACTTTTACCTTCTCGGTGTTTTTTTAATGAAATTTAAGACCCTTTTGAATATTCTTTTTTGCTTTTGGAATTAGTATAAAAACCTAAAGAGGTGCTTTTGGGAATGGGAATATTTTATAGTTGCTATTGAAGCCAAGCACTTTTATTCACAATGTTAAATGAAGTGCTAAATGAATATTTCATTGATGCCATACATATGGTGTATCTCTTTTAATCTCTTTCATATATTCTTTTTCAGGCAAAACGAGGCGAGGTTGCAATGATTGCAAATGTTGCTGATCCTGGTTATGCCGTTGAAGTGTCGTCCCCTGTTCCATATATTGGCTTGGTGAGTCCTATTTATCCACAGTGTCTTATTTTTTCAGGAAAATTCTGATCTTTGGTGTTTCTGGGTGATAGTATGGGTGCGATTTTAGCTGTTTTTTGGGGTTGAAGAAGTATTTGGCAATTTTCGGGTTCTCAATTGTAGGATGCACGTGGCATCATGTTGTTGTAATTATCTGCATGCATTAGTCAACTGATCCTATGCTTCTTTGCTTCGCTTGAGACTGGACTGGCGATGGTGCTCTTGCGTTTTTATGCTTATATGTTATCACCTTCTCATATGCTTCTTTTTCTGATTTAATATACTTAAAACATGTTCCTAGCTCTTTTTTCTCTCTAATTGCCTCCGTTTCTATCTTGTTGCTTAAGCCGAAAGCAACAATTAGATTCCCTACCGGTGAAGTTACACTTGAGGAGAGAGAAGATGAAGAAGTGCCAAGCAAATTGTTGATAAATGGGATTCTTAAAGGTCCGATTTTGAATGGGGTCGGTGCAGCCCATTACACAGATGAAGAACTGAGACTAAGATACTCATATAAGGTGATTCTTTTTGTCGGTTTTATGTTCATTTACTTGTTGATTGATAAGCTATTGTGGCTTGTACATGAGTTGCTCCTGGCATATTTCTCGTTGTTCAACATTTAAACTATAGGTGATCGATCACCCCCTATGAAGGAAAATGCTGGGTTGTGGGTAACGCTATGGATATGTGATTTTTCACTGCTTTTGAGTGTTTCATTTTCGTAATGGTTTTTGAATTGTAGGATGAATCACTGTCATTTATTCCTAGCATTTCACTGCCATCAAATGCTGTTTCATTTGCATTCAAGCGGCGTTTCAGTCCATCTGATAAGTTGAGGTTAGAACTCCTAGTATCTCTACGTCAAATATCGAAATCTCTTTTGGAGTTAAAGGTCCATATTGGCTATCAATTTATTTATCTAATTTATTTATCTGCAGCTACTGGTACAATTTTGACTCGAACTGTTGGAGTGCTGTTTACAAGCACACATATGACAAAGACTTCAAATTCAAAGCTGGCTATGATTCAGAGGTTCGTCTCGGCTGGGCTTCTCTATGGGTAAGTTCTTGCATTTGTTTTAACTTGGTTGAGGCCAGCATTGTAAGGTTGAGGTTCTGATGACGATAATTACAGGTCGGAGAAGAAAACGGAAAGGCAAAGACGGCCCCGATGAAGATGAAAGTCCAGTTTATGCTCCAGGTACCACAAGATGACATTAAATCATCGGCGTTAATGTTTCGTGTTAAAAAGAGGTGGGATATATTGTAGCTTCATACATACTCTTTTAAATGACATGGTTTTTAGAACACTTTGTAACGATGATGCTAATTGCTATATAATGACGATATTGCATCACTGGGTTAATCAAGTTACTCTTTGAATAATTTCTTCTTATCTATGTTACTTTTAACCCTTTATTATTTTTTGAATCTATGTATTTAGACATGGGCCCATATCTGTCTATTTGATGGATCAAATTAATTTGAATTTGGTCATTTGGGGTTTCATAATGGGGACCAAACAATGCTTGGTTTCCATCAGTTGTCATCAGTAAACCTAGCCGTTTTGAATGCACATACTATTTGATTTTCACACTCGAGTCTGAATAAAAAGAAACGAATTTGGGTGCTTGAACACACCCTTTTCCTTGCTTCACCGGCCCTCTGCCGTTTTGGCCTTTTTTTTCCGTCTCCCTTTTGGCAAAATAATCTTTGGGTGGCACTTTTTTGCCGTCTGCTTTACCACCTCTCTTCGCTTGAGGGTGATGGTTGAGCTTTCTCAAAGCGTTAAAGGCTCGTGTGTTAAGTCTGAGACTGCTTGTTTTTCTCGAGCCAATGTGAGCTCGCTCTCTCGAGTTTATAGTGACTCGTTTTGTCTACACCAAATTCAATGGGGTCAGGTGTTGTTTCTGGTGGTTATTTTCCACGATATGATAGCTTAGAGCGCTCAAGTTCCATTTCGCAATCTGATTGTAAAGCTTGAATGTTCGAAAAAAGAAACTCAAATTTAACATAAAGAGCAAAGTTTATATTATAAACAAGTATTTAAACATGGGGTAATAAATGTGGAAAACTAAGAGATTGATAAACAGTTGTAGGGATTCAATAGTAACACAAGTATTAAGTAACAGGGCAACCATCAGCAATAACACCTTTAGCAGTTGGACAAGCAGCAAGAGGACAACCTTCTCCATTATTTCCCCACCAGCTGACGCCGATTTCCTTTGACTGCAGTGTAAGAAACAATAAGACTGTCATAAAAGCAGTTCCGGCATCAAGACCACCTGAGAGGACATAATTGTAACGTTTCCACCATTCCGGTCTGTACTTGAAAACAACAAATCCGGAAAGGAAGCTGACGAGAAGCCAACTCGTGAAGTTTACTGCACTAGCCGGAGGCATCATAGACGTTGCGCCTAAGAGAACCGGCATGTGGATGAGGCGAATCCATTCTTTATCTGGGAATGCTTTGTGTGCCAGCCATACTAGGAAAGGAGCTAGAGCTCCACCGAGAAAGAACCAATTGACATTCCCATACTCACCTTCTGTTCCAAATATTCTACGAGGTCCGACAAGTCCCCATATAACGGATGCGTCAAAAAACACGCGGTCCATTGGACAAGTCCATGGACTGTCATGTGGTAACAAGGAGGTATCACAAAGATTGGGAATCTCTTCCATTAGCCACCATGCTGTTATGGTGTATACAAAGACTGCAACAAGTGTTCCAACCATCTGCAAATACCAAATTTGTTAGATATTCAACGATATATCAGTGATTTTCAGGATTGTAGATGGGAAACTGACCTGTGCTGTGAACATCGATCGAGGTGGAATCTTCATGTAATGGCCAAGTTTGAAGTCTGAAACGAAAGTTAGAGCTTGAACCATGCTTATATATCCATACACCTTGAAGCACATATTAGCAACAGGGTGCTCCGGATACATATATCCAATCACATATTCGGTAATAATGTTCAAACCTGGAGCCTACGGATGCCAAGAAAAGACAAACCGAAGAGTCAATTTCAGATACAATCGAAGCAACATATCAATGCAGAGAGGAAAATAGCTTTCTTCTTACCTGATTTGTGGTAGCAGCAATGATACCAATAGGAAGGGTGAAGAATAAAGCAATGGCACAAGCTAATAATACACCCCACCAAGGCAATTGAAGTGACTCATTATAGTACTCACAAGTGAATAGAATAAGGGCGAGATTCAACACAAGGATCATGGCAAACCACCACGTTGGGACGGATTTGTACTTCTTCATAAGCCTTGTGTGAATATCGATCTTCTTATTTCCTCCGAAAGCGCTTTTGGTTTGTTGCCATAGCTCTCTGCATATTGAAACAGGGGAAAAATGAGATGAGATAAGGTATATATATTATTTTGTTATATGTTACTTTTTAAAGCCAAGAGCTTACCTTCCATCAAATAGCAGGACATGGAAAAGTGTTGCAGTTAGGGTAGCAAAACCGAGACCGTAAGTCATAGCAAAGAAAGTACTGAGATGCACTCGACCATTTTGTCCGTAAACCTCCTTGTCTAGGTGAAAGGATGGATTAACGATGCTCAATATGTCATACGATTCTCCGTTCGACTTGAAAAGTTCACTAGAATAAATAGGGAAGGTTTTGGCTTTGTAGACATCAAACCAGTATGTGAGTGGCGTCATGACGTACATCACAAGGAAGAAACCGACAGCAATATTGGCAGTAGCAAACCACGGACTAGCGAGAGGACTCCCTAGGTATGAGGAAATCGTAGCCCAATCTATGCCGAAAGAACCGATTCCAAGGCCATTCAAGCCTGAGCCGAGTTGTTGGACTAAAACTGACTTGGGAGCCAACCAACAAACCCAGGAGAAAGATGTCAATGTAGTGAAAAGATAACCAGGGAGGACATAGTATGCAAAGCTGCAAATCAAGACTAGCAGAAAGAATTGGTTCAGAGTCGTCCCGCCTTTCGGCCTTTCTTCTTTATCGTGCAAAGCCCTGCGGTTATGATGGATACACAAAAAAAGTAAGCAAACATCGGCAGACAGATACAATATTACACGAAAACAAATACCTGAACAAGGAAACCATGACCAAATTAGATGGCCACCACATTTCCCCTGGTTCAACCAGATATTTCCTGAAAATCCCAGCCCAACCAAACCCCAAAACCTGTAATGAAACACAACAAGAGCAACACTTTATCGTATAAGATACCATGTAAGTACGCATATTCAGACATAGGTACGGGGATATGAACACGACCCTTCGAATTACCACTACACAAGCATATGAACATGTACAATATCAATCATATAAGATGCATATTCCGACATAGGTACAGGATATGAACATGACACTTGGAATTACTTGCCACACACGCATATAAAAGAACGCATACAAAACAAATCATTAGAAGGTTTCTAAGCTCAAATTAATGGGAAAAAAAGCCAAGAAAAAAAACCTGGGTTGTGATCATAACAAGTAATGCAGGTAGAAATGTGAGCTTCCTCCTATAATAAAGCTTAACAGCACTCAAAATATGAGTAGCATAAACAGATCCAGCACCAGAATTTGCAAAAATAGTAATCAAAACATGCTCCTTCATATTGAATGGACCAGGGTTCATTGAGAACTCCAATCTAGTATTCTCGAAGAACACACGATGCGGCAACGTTTTGGCCATGAGATGGCCGAGTGGCACGACGGCAATCATGGCGGAAATGGAAGAAATAGTCAACGGCATCTTTCTATACCAAAAGAACTGGTTAACAAATGAAAGAACAATACATGAACTAAGACCCAAAACCCACATCCTAAATGTCACTGCAGGCAAAGTGGGATCATCAGTTTTGGGCACTGTTATTTCAACTTGTTTAACAGGGCATTCTTCTTCTTCTTCGACCTTGTGCTGTAACTCCATGGCTTCCATTTCAGATATTTCCCCCTTTTCTTCACTAATTCACCAGAAAAAAATGATGGGAATCTTTAAAAATATTCAAAAGATTCTTAGGGGCAAAAACATGTACACACAGACGTAATGTGAAATCAATAAAAGAAAGGGGAGATTGTCAAAGAAAAACGGGAACAATGATACAGTTGGGTAGGGTATGTTTCATAAATATTTTTGGTTTGGGTTTTATTTCATGAAGGCATTGAGCATTCTCCATTGAAGCTAATGGAATAGCTAATATATAGTAAGTCAAGTAGGCCACGTTCCTTGGTTTTAGCATGTTGAAAGAGAGTGTCAGCGGGCAAGGTATGTACTAGGCGTACGATGGTTAAAATGTTGTCACAGTCCCTGTATTTTTTCTACATTTAAAATTTAATCCTTCTACGGTTTAAAATTCAAATTTCAGATTTAGATTGTTAATATATTTGTTGGTGTAACTTTCTGAAATATTTAAAAAAGGGTTAAAATGTATTATAAATCCCTTTACTCGTCAATTTTTTGAAATTTAGTCATTATACTTTTATTTCCAAAATTTTAGTCTTTTACTTTTCAAATTCCAAAATTTAGGTTCAATTGTTAGTACTGTTAATATTTTTTGTTACATTTATTTTAAAATATCAGACCAACAAATTAAACAAAAAAAATTAATAGTGTTAACAGTTAGACTTGAATTTTAAAATTTAAAAAGTAAAAAAGATTAAACCCTAGAAATAAAAGTATAAGACTAAATTTCAAAATTTTAAAATGTACAAGAACTTATGATATATTTAAACCTAAAAATATTCATTTGGTAAATATATAATAAAAAAATATAAATTTAACAGAAAAATTTTAACGATGTTAATAATTAAATTTATAGTTCTAAATTTAAAAACTAGAGGGTTTAAAATTTAAATGTAGAAAGAATACAGGGGCTTAAAGCACATTTTAACCATATATATATGATAAGATTGAAAAAGAAAATCCAGGGAAATTTAATCTAGTAAGGAAAAAAAAAAGCCTGAAAAGCTATTAATAAAAGAGAATCAATTGGAATCTTATGATTTAAAAAGCCAAAAAATAAGAATAAATTTCGGCGACTCTTTACTACTGTCCAACAAATCGTACCGCAATTAAATGCTAATTTTTTAATATTATTTAAAAAAAAAATTAAATAGGAGCATTGTTGGATCATGGTCATCTGTTGAATATTTGAAAAAAAAAAATTGTTTGATATACATAATCTTTTTTTAAATTTTTTTTTATTTATGAGATTATCATAAAACTAGGAAATAAAATTTAAGCAATATCCAAAAAAAAAAATCTTATCTGGTAAAATTTGAATTGATTTGCAATTTAAATAATAATTTTATTATATAGATGGAATATTGATAACTTTTATTAACGAGATTTATTATTATTATTTTCATTTGGTAAATTTTTAATTTAATTTTACGTTTTTATTTGACTTGGATTTTAGTATTTATATCGGAATCACAATAATAATAAAATCTTATTTTTAGGGTTTTTAATTAATTTGAGCCGTTAATATCAAATCCATTAGAGGAAATAATTGATTGTGTAAAATTAAATAGAATAAAAAATTCCTTTTGGTAAAAACAGGTTGGTGAACTTTCATGTACAGTAACTCAAAACTGGAAACAATTTCCACTAAGAAATGACAGAAAACAAAATCACAAAATTAGAAATTTGAATGCCAAAAAAAGGATTTTGGATAAACAAGATTCGTCGTGTCCCTTTAACAGGAAATGACATAAATTTTCAAAATAAGGAAATGTAGTTATTAACATAATGTCAGACATATATGGTCAGTTTAGTATTGATTTTAGGGTTGTTCAAATTTCACTTAAATGTGAATCATCTGACTAAATTGATCTAATTCAGTTAATCGGTCGGTTAACTGATTTAGTTCGGTCAAAGGTCGATTAAAAGTTTTTAAAATTTTTAATTAACAGTTAATTCGGTTCGAAACAAGATAATTAACCAAATTAGCTGAACTTAACAAATAATATTACATATAATTTGTATTAGGCTATTACTAGTTCAGTTAATTTGGTTAGTCCAATCAAATGAACATTATAATTTTATTTTGTATATGTTTTATACTTGTTTTAACAAAAAAAATAAATTTCGGTCAACCAACCGAGTTAATCGAAATATTTCAATTCAGTTAATTCGGTTAATACTTATTTGGTTCGGTTAACCGTTTGAACATCCCTAATTGCTTCTTATAAGCACTTTTGAGATAATAATACTGCTAAACAAGATACTGATAAAAGTATTTTTGGGAAAAAAATGCTTTGGAAAAATACTTTTTTAGCCAAAAGCAAAAACGTAAAATTTTAACTTTACTCAAAAGCATATTTTGGTACAAAAGCACTTTTGAAAAGCATTATTAAATTAGCTCATGCTGCACATCACGAGTTCGAGTCGCAAAGATTTTTTGTGTGCTTATGATATGATTATGTTAATCATATATATTATTTAGTCCTTGATTGATTAGAGAAATTATTAAAAAAATATTATTTCATAATCAAATATATATTAGTGTAATTAATTTCAAATCATACATGTCATTATTTATCATATGTTATTTTTAAATATAAATTTATGTTCTAAATATATGATTTCAAACATTTACGCGTAAAATTTTTAACATATATTTATATTAAATATAATTTTAAATATAAAATGTTAAAATAGATAGGAAATAGTTTTATAGAATATAAATGATGATTTGACACTAAAAATGTATTGAATTTATTTATATGATCTGTTGAATTGAGTGTTTGTACATACGATGGAACAAATATAGTATAAATATGAGTACAAAATAAATACAAATATATATTTAATTAATTAATACAATGTAGAATTTACTTAATACAGTAAATCTATACAAAGCGCGTAAACATTGTAACTGTAAAAATGATGAGACTGTAACCCCAACCATTAATGTTCTGAACCACATGACGAGAAGCAATCAAACACTGCCTTCCCCAATCGTCGCCGGTATTGCCATTTGACACTGACGCCTTCACCTCCTAGCTTTCTTCATATTTGGGTTTTCTTTTGTTGCTTTTTCATCTTCTTAACTTATGGTCTAACGGCAACGTCTTAATATGTTGTCTTCCATGAGAAATTATTTTATGGACTACCCTCGTTACATTATTTATGATTTTTTAAAATTATTTAATAATATTTTAATATTTTTTACATCATTAACATATAATTTTAATAATTTTTTTCCTCAAACTCGAAATTTAAATCTTAAATTTTGAATTTAAAACCTTAAATCTCAATATCATTTAAAGTTTAAGATTCGAGATTTTAAATTTTAAATTTTAAATTCGAGATTCAAAATTTAGAGTTTGAAATCTTAAATTTAAGATTCAAGATTCAAGATTCAAGATAAGAAAACACCAAAATCATATATGAATAACATAAAAAATTACTTAAATATTATTAAATAATTAAAAAACCATAAATTATGTGATGAAAGAATATATAAAATAATTTCCTTCCTTCTATTTCAATTTGACCTTTTTTTCCCTTTTTTTAGGGCTCAAAAAGATGACAAAAATCTGGATTTATATCTTATCCATTCAATTAAATGGTCCCTCCAATTTATTTTTATTTTAACGGTCCACATTTTTATAATCCTTGTAGTCTCTCTAATATAAGCAACTAGGCTTTACCACTTCCTATAATTCTGTGCACTTTTATAAATTGGACCGGTTGTATCTAAAAAGAAATTAAAAAATTTAATAAAAACAGATCGTTGACTTAAAATTAGACTTTTAATATAAATTTAAAAAAAAATTCAGAAATCCATATCCTCTGTTTCAAATGAACGTAATTAAAGATATCCAAGAAATATGATAGGGTTTAGATAATACAAGGTCCCAAAAATAAATTTATAAATTAAACTCATTTAAAGTGCAAATCAGCTTGAACCTCACAAGTAAGGTTCCAACCTAGATTGACCCCAGTCATTTTTTTTAATGTTTTTGTAATATATTTTTATTTTACTTTCACATATTACGTAATTAATATTACATAAAATTAAATATATAATGATATAATACCAAGTAAATATGAAAAATATGTTGGCTATATTTAAAATTTTAATAAAAATCTAAAATATTAAATACTAAACTAAAAATATATTTCTTTATAAATATGAGCAAGTCTAAAATGAGATTGAATTAATCATTTAAAAATATGAAATAGATTTGAATAAAATTTTAAACCTATATTTTAGATCGAGTCAAACTCCAACAAACATAAAAAAATACTAATATCGTATATAAGCTCAACCTAAACCTAACTCAACCCAACCTCTAGTTTCAACCTCATACATAGCAAGTCATTAACCAATACACCAGTGACTGATTGAGACAGCTGATTATCGATTCATTGGTAGAAATATTTTTTCAATACTATCTAAATGGGAAGTTGAAAGCTATAGTCTTCATCACCACATGTTACCAATTGATGATACAAAGGACCAATGAGAGTCTTCATATAATGACTTGCACATGCTAATAATGTAAAGTTGTTTGTAGGCAACAATAAAGAAACAAGAGGGCCTTTTTCTTCTTGTTTCCAGAAACATGCATATTTTTCTAATGGGGTAGATCAACACCCTCCTTTGACTAGAGGATCAAATCATATAATTGTCGGCTACCTTAGCCCTTTTTTTTTTTTTTTTTTTTTTTTTTTTTCTAGATTGCTGATAAAATTCCTCAGTATTTAAAGTCTAAAACTTCACTGGAACTAAGCTGAAGACTATGCCTTTTAATCTAAAGGGATAATCTCATGGATTAAAAGTAAATATCCCATGTGAAGAAAATGTATGTAGCCAGGGAAAATAAGATTTGTATGATCATTCCAAGAATCTCATCAATTTCAGTTCAGTTGATTATATCAGCAAACACTCGTGAAACCAAAGAAAAATATCAGATCAAAAAACTATGCCACTTGGGCTCCAGCTTAAGTGTTCTTTGTAGATATGTTCAATTTTTTTTGGAAGATCTTGGAGGGGTTATATCCTCATATTCAATGTCTATATATGCATCAAACATGGATGAGCACTTCGAGAAAAATGAATAGTCAAAAAACATAAAATCGCTATTGATATAGAAAGCTGGGTTTACGAACTGCCAACTAAATAATAGCTATGAATAGAGTCTAAGCTGATTGAATATTAACTTGGTTGGCATTGACATTGTTGCTGGTGCAAGAGAACGTGAATTCAAGCGCACTCAAGTGCGTTTTATCCCTTTATTTATAAGTTGAGGAGAGATCATGAATAGTTCTAAACATTATATAAAAAAAATTATTAGCTCGTTAATCTAAGGTAGCTCCACAAAAGTAAAAAAAGACACCATCAGTCAGTGTGAGTGCATTAAATTCTATACCACTTCACATGCAGACAACCCAGCATTAAATTCCATCTAGTTACTCTTAAACCCTATTCTCGTGTTTTCTTAACCGCCTATGAAGCCTCTGTAGCTGAAACTTAAAAAAAACAACATTCACAGTAGGCGAGCTTCAGTAGATATAGTACCTGAATACAGTCAACATCAATGCATCATCACCTTTGCAAGCATCCTAAGTCATATATGCCACCAAGACCATCAATACATTAAAAGGAAGGAACATATATTGCCATAACACATATTGGCAACTACAAACAGTACTAATTTCTGTATAGAAGAACTAGCCTTACTACTTAACCGACTCTTCAAAAGATAAGCATACGGTACTATTCTATCAATACAACTAAACAGCTTCATATTGCTATCCAAAAACAATAATCATCACATCAACAAAATCTGCTCAGCCATGCCAACACGCTTGAAATACAGCAAAAGTATATCTTGTGCTACTTACTAACTACAGCCTACAGGAAAGGACTATTATTAAGTTTTTTTGGTGGGTGCTAAAAGCAAATGCAAATGCACATGGCACATCACAATCCCTTCTAAAGAGGCTTCTTTTATTTTATTCATCCATTCTTTTTATTCAAACTTCATAGAGGGAGAGATGGGGAACTGAACTGCAGAATAATTTCGAGAAAAATGATTACACACGAAGCAATTTCACCGCACGCCCATTGTTAATCAAATATTTCCAGATCATGACTCCTCATTGCAAACTTAAACAAGCATGGAAGAATTCTGTGAAATGCATACGAAGTCGTTTCATATAATTAAGCCAAATACAGTTCGTTGTTTTCTAGCAGAAAAGAAACACACTCAAATATCTAGCGATTATCCTGGAATTATCGGAAACTACACAACTCGAGTTCATCCTAATGAAATCGATCATTCAAAGACTGGTGTAAGGTGTAATTCTTGCAATCACAACGTCGTCGTACCATCCCTCATTATCATAACCTCCCAAATTTGAGCAAATCCTACAGATAAGTGTCGTTCCACGATTAAATGTCATCGATCGCTTTATCCTGAAATTTCTTATGATACCCATGACCATGAATAGTAAAAGGTCGACTGGATAAAATAAGTATCAATCACCTGCAAATCGTACAATTCAGCGCTTGCCACGATGCCCGCCACCTGACCTTGCACCAGGATAGCGAGCAAATTGCAACCTTAGTTTGACCGAGTCATGGTCATGCTCATCGAATATATAACCTGCAAAATCGAACTTAACTATTTATATCGCACAACTTACCGCGCTTTGAAAGTGTAAGAGGGCTTCGTGACCCACACGCAATAGGACGTGAACCGTTCAATGAAAAACTTCCATCGATAAAGGTTTACTTTCTCAGAATCCTAACGATAACACAGTGCTCCAGCACATCCCTGTATCAACGAATGGAAACAACGGAAAAGGATTTGGGAAAGACAAGCTAGGTTTCAGAAGGCTAACTGCCAGGCTCTTATTTCTCCCTAAAATAGATGGCAAAACTGTGAAGTATAAACAGCTTTCTTTTTCCTGATTAATTTTATGAGATGACATCAACATGGCAATGGAAATGGGAAAGGATGAGAAGAGGCCCAGGATAAATGAATATAGAATTGCAATGTTAGAAAGACCACACAGTATAAAGTGAACAAGAAAGACGATTAGTCAGTGTCACATTTAGTCCATGCAACCAGTTGAGAATCTAACTAACGCAGCCAGTACAAGAAAGACGAGCAGTTAAGCTTTTGGACTGATGAAGTGAAACTCTTAGTAAGTTGCAGAATTTTGGAGGATCTAACTAATGCAGGAGACTGGTCTACTCAATTTTCTTGCAAATTTCGACCACCATATTTGCTAGTATCAAATAACATGAAGAAATTCGATATCAATGCAGAATGAACTGAAAGGTCCCAACAAAAATCCATGAACAAATTGCAGAGAAGAATGCAAAGATATTATCTCTCCTGTTAACCTCTTTAATTGCTGATATAAAGTACATATCGAAAATTTCCCTGAAATCACTGGCCGTCAAACGTACATGCTGATGAATTATAACTAATTTGACCAGAGAAAAATACAAAAACCCCAAAAAATGAATGCAAAAAGAAGGGAAACCTAAGCTCGTAATGGAACAATGACGGCTGAGATTCTCTGTTTGAACTGTCCCTTCATAGCATTTATATCATTGATTTTATATTTTTAACCATTCATTGCAAATGAAAGTTAAGAAACAAGACATAAACTAGTTAACAAAACAGGAACAAGTGAACCAAATGACTCCTTGGTTTTGAACTTAACCATCTAATTAAATCCCCAAGCACTCAAGGAGTCATTCCTTTGAAAAGAAATCTTGCTACAATCTTCTCTATTCCTATCTCCACTCTCCTATCTGATACCCTTACAATTGGATCTTTCTCTAAAACTCACTTGGAAGAAAAAATTGGACAAAGGAAAAGGGGAAAGAAAAAGGAGGAATCGAAATAAAACAGGGACTGATTACATAAGCCTCTATTCTGTGCTTCACTTCACTAGTGCATGCATGGGTGATTGGGTATGTCAGTACCTTCATTTATGGCATAACAAATAACATCCATGAAATTTAACCATTTTGATCGGCAAAATACTGGAGACTGAAAAATCCTTGTCAGGCTAACCTTGTACAGCATCCATTGAAGTAGCAGCATGAGATGGGCTTAAAAAATCAACAAAACAAAGTTTTATTGGATCTCCTCCAGCCTGCAAAAATCATGAATTATCAATGTTTTTTTTTTTTTTTTTTGAGCAAACAATGTACTTAATATTTACTCTGAAGTCAAGGCAAAAATAAATAAATTAACTTACATATCTTGGTTCCTTGGTTACAAGTCTCACTTCCTTGTACCCAACAAATGGGCGAAAAATATCTGTCAACTGAGTGAAGGAATAAAACTAAAGGGGAAAATTGAAGAAAAAAGAAAAGAATAGAAGAAGCTGAAGCTAAAATTATAGCCAATGACGGGATACGAGAAACTTCTCGGCGTGTACAATCAGGAGGCAAACCCTCAACAAAAAGAGTACTGGATGCATCAGGAGGAAGGTGAGGTTCAGGCCTTCCACTACTAAATCCTATAGTCCTATCTTTTATTGTTTGTCCAGGATCAAGACCACCAATACCCACCATTCGGGGATCATCAACAGCACAGCCGGGCATTACACCACTCATTGGTCTACCAGACTGACTCCCACTATATGATGACAGTTGCTGGAAGGGTGCTTTTATTTATTAGCTCTATTGATATAATCATAAAAAGTATAGAACTTTGGACCTTTATCAGACAAAAACATTAAAAAATATATTATATTTTAATACCGTGCTGCGAAGGTAACGATCATAAGATTCTCCGATGGAGTCACTATCTCTGGTTGCCCGCATTGTTCTTTTATCATCGTCCCGTGAATAATAACCAGAGAGCTCATGGCCACCAGAGACAACTACAAGATTAAGCACACACTTCAGCCAGCAAACCACCGAGGAAAGAAGAAGCGAAGAGATGGGATGGGAAGGAGCAACATACTAATCCTATCCAGAGGTCAAAGTACATTAAGGAAGGAACATAAAACTGCAGCATATATAGATATGAATATGTGAATGCAAGATCTCTTTCTTCATCACCAACACCGGAGTGCTGATCTCCTCAAACTTTTGAGGGTTACAATTAGAACAAACTAGTGAATCCACTAAAAGGGTACCAAGAATCATAAAAGACACAATAAAGTTGCTAAAATTGCCAACATGAATGAATTAAGTACAAAGCATACCAATTAAGCAAGATAGTCACCAAATAGTTTATCAGCATTAAATCTTTTCTCTTTCTGATCAATTTAAGAAACAGATTCTCACCATCATTAGAGTAACAGTAATTGGTCAAAAGTTCAGATAGTAAACTGGTTAAGGCTGCATGCATACTTAAATCCTTAACCACACAAAGCAACATGTTCATTCGGTCATTCAGTCATTCAGTATAGAACAGACAAGGGAGTCATCGAGCATTCAGATGGCCAACAATTAATAAATACCAAAGCTTGCTCTATTCCCACAGTACTGGCAAAAGAGACAACCATTAGTAATCAAGATCGGTGGTGTGTCAGACACACATGACACAATGGAAGAACACGACCAACCAGTGGTTTTCCAATATTCTCTCTAGCTTCTAAATCCATGGTTACAAATAATCACCCGTGCCAAAAAATGAACCTAATGAAAACGCAATCATGGAAGTGCAACCCAATTATGCTAATTTTCAGATATTACAAGCAAGCAATTAGCAATTACACACTGAAAAGATCAATTAAACAGCAGACATTGACATTAACACTGGGAATCAATGAAATTTTAGTTCATCAATGCATTAGAAAGTTGAAATTTCAACTAGGATTTCAAAAAATCAATCAGCTTAGAGAAAAACAAGAGCATATTGATTATCAACACAAGAAGGATTTCCCTTTTGTTCACCTATCCGTGTTTCTCTATCAAGGAACAAAGGTTAATTTTGCAACATGAAAAAACATATGAAAACCTAATTTGAGAATAGATTAAAAACAAATGGAAGGAAAACAAAAACAAAAGAGAATAGAAGAAGTCGAATCTACCGTAATCGGAGCGAGGGCGTTTTCCGACGAGAGGAGGGATCGAGGAAGGCGGAGGTTGGCGAGGGTCACTGTACCTCCAATAAGAATCGGACATGCTTCTTATCTATTAGCTTAAGATATATAGTGCAAGAGATGGGAGAGAGAAAAAAAAAGAACAATAATACTTCGATAAAATTAAGCAAGAAACAAAATTTGGAGAAGATGAATTAAACGACGACGTAATAGGATGAATGGAGAAACGTGTGTCTATTCTATAGTGGACTGAAGAAAGTTCGTATAAATGATGCTTCTATTCTACTCCATTTTGGTTCTTGTATTTTATTATTTATTATTTATTATAAATTGAATAATATTTTTTTTGAATGCCAAAATTGAATAATTGAAAATATTAGAAAAATGAAAAATTATTAAATAAATGAGAAAACGGAAAATATTTTAAAAATAAAAATGTAAAAAACAGTTAAACACTTTGTGATATTTAGTAATTCTATAAATATTAATATAATTTCTAGTAATTTTATCTAGTAAAAATTTATATTCAATCGTAATAATAAGTTTAAATTATAATTAAATATAATTCAAAATGAATATGAAGTATAATTTAATATTTTGTTGAATTTTATCTATTCATATTTTTATTTATGTTTAATATAATAGTAAAAATATTTTTTTTATATTCAAGTAATACACTCTCATTTATAAACTTGGTCAATTTAAATTATAGTAAAAAGTGTAATTTAAGATAATTATAAAGTATAGTTAAATATTTATTGAATTTTATGTATTAAAAATTGTTTTTGTATTTTTATATTATAAATTCATTTTAATTTAAAATAAGTAAAAATATTTATTAAAAAAGTAAATTAAAATTCAATAAATTGGGATGAGATATACTCAACAGGATGTTAAATGTATTTTTTCTTGTAATTTTTTATAACTTAAATGACTATCGAGATCAGTTCTAATTGTATTATAAAAAAAATACCTAATAAATGAAAGAGAAATTTAAATAAATTTAGATTCCTGAAAATAATTAAAACTAAATTATATCTAAACAAAATAAAAAGAAAACAATTAGATTATTAATAGCAATTTTAACCTTTAACATTTATAAATCATCTTAATTTAATTTTAATCTTAAAAAATCTAACCCTCAATATTTGCCCATTGTGTAATTTGATTTTTTTTTTAATTTTGTTTTTCTTTATAACCCTTTCATCTAGAAAGCTAAAAAATAAATTTATCAGCTAAATTTTATTGAAAATATACAAAAAAATGGAAACATGAAAAAATTTAAGATAATAACTTTCATTTTTTTCTCGTTATTTTAAAATTAACCTCAATGTCATAAAGAAAAATAAAATTGTAAAAAAAATCAAATTGAACAACATGCAAACATTGAGGGTTAGTTATTTAGAATCAAGAGTAAATTGACGTAGTTTATAAATGTTGAGGGTCAAAATTATTATTGTGTCAATTTTAATGTCAACTAATTAATGATAAATAAAAAATTAAATTAAATAATTGAGTGATTATTTTATAACTTTTTATAGTTGGACGAGTAAAAAATTATTAATAATTCAGTTACGAAATATTTACCCAATATTTATTTATAGTCGTTATCTTCCCATTTGTTTCTCCGTTAGAATTTTAGATTCATACATAACTTAGCCCCGAAGGGCGATGACCATTGACCTCATAACTTAGCCCCGAAGGGCGATGACCATTGACCCTAAACCCTACCTTTTTGTATTATTTAACCATCCCCACACCCACCATAATTCTTCATCTCTTAGCACAGCTTAACTGTGAAACCCATCATCACAAATCTTCTTCATGTATATTTCTCTTTTTTCAATGTTCTTTTATTAATCGCTTTTTTTTCTATTTCTCTTAAAAGAATTTTATATGTATTCTGTGTTCTTATATAGCTTTAGCTTCAGTGGACATTAATGGAGTACAGTGGTAATCCCTTGTACAGATGCAGAAACTGTAAAAATCCACTTGCTCTTATTGACGATCTTCTTTCTAAAAGTTTCATAGTAATCAATCTACTTATACGACTTATTTTTTTAAAATAAGAATTTTAAGTTTGATTTTGATTTGGTCTTCTTTTTTTCTTTTATAATGACAGGCGAAATCAGGGAAAGCATATATGTTCCAACATGCAATGAACATCGTGTTGGGCCCGAAATACGACAAGCAGTTGATAACTGGTCGGTTCAGCATTGCTGATGTATTCTGCAGTAAGTGCGGTGAAGAATTGGGTTGGAAATATGTTCAGTCTTATGATTTGAAGAATAGGTACAAGGAAGGCAAGTTTATTCTGGAAGAACTAAAGATGTTCCAAGAATATTAATTAATAAATAATCAAATATATAGTTTGAATAATGTTATGGGCATATAGTTGGATAAATTAATAAACTATATAATAATGAAATTTGTATGATATCAGATTTTAATTTACATATACAAATCTATGTTTTAATTGAAAGTTTATATTAATCTCTAGTGTTTAATTTTCCAGTTTCAATGATTTTGTAGCTAATTGTTAAGTGGTTGAATTTGGCCAACTTTTCTCGTGTGATTTAGACCACTCCCGACCCACCATTAATTTTGTTTTATCTTTAATTTCCAAATTCGGATATTATTTTTTAGTTTGTGTTGAATTTTCATATGTATTATTTTGGAAAGATAAAAAGATTTAATATATTATTTGATGGCATCAATTCATTAAACATGGAAGTTACATTTTAGTCACTTATATTTAAAATATTACGTTTTAGTCACTTACGTTATCGTTTTGTTACGAAGTGGTCACTCTCTTACCTCTCTAACGACTGTCCTACGTGGTAGTTCAAATGGGTTTTAAATGCCAACTTGGATATCCTACATGACAGTTCAAATTAAATTTATTTAATTAAAAACATATTTTCATCTTAAAGTAACAACTTCATAACAAAATGATAACGTAAGTGACTAAAATGTAATCTAAAATAAGTAAAAGTAACTATTTATTGACAAAAAAAAAACATAAATATCAAATTGAATATTAAACTTAAATTCAAATATAACACAATAATTAATAACTTAATTATAAAATTAAAAATATACATTTATTTTACAAATAATATTATCACGAGGGTGTTTATGTTTTTTTATTACATAAATCTAAAAATTATATTCATAATGTTATTTTAATATATTTTTTTATATGACGAAGATTCCAACTAAGACGACGACATGGTATTCAAGCAACATAATTTTTTATATATCAACATTATTATTTTAATTAAAATCTCATGTAATTATTTTTATAAAAAATATATTTTTGGATGTGTTGCTATTGTCACGTTTATTATAATTAGACCATACGTTATTCATATTTGTAACGATGACACACATCATTATCCATAAAATAATTAAAAAAGACAAATTATAAAAAAAAGTAAATACAAAAAGAAAAAGAAAACCATACAAGTAGAGCCTGTAGAGATTGACTTAAAAGGCAGAAAGATTTCAGGGAAATGTAAATTTCCGCGAAACAAACAGGCTTTAACTTCACGCGCCTCTTTCGCGTTTCAACATCACGAATATCTTTTAAGCTTGAAGGAACAAAAAGTGGAAGACTGTGCTTGTATTTTTTTATAAATTTAAATTTTAGTTTTTATATTTTTTAGTAGTTTTATCTATTTAGATTTTAAAATTCAACTTAAATTATATATAAATTTTTAAATTTATTAATGTGATGTTTTAAATTAAAAAATACTTATTTGATAGTAAACTAATTAAAAAAAGTTATATCTATTTGTTTAAGGTTAAAATATGCTTATAATTCTTATACTTTTTGAAAATTAGGAATTTAATCTCTTATTTGTATTTTTAGGAATTTAGTGTATGTATTTTTTAGATTTTAAAATTCAGATTCAACTATTAAAATTGTTAAATTTTTTTGTTAAATTAAAGTTGAATTTTTTAATTACATGACTACCGCATAATTATTTTTTATTTTAAAATGTCAAAACAACTAATTTAATAAAAAAAAGTTAACAATTAAACTTAAATTTTAAAATCTAAAAAATAAAGTGAATAAATTCCTAAAAATATAAATATAAAGACTAAATTTTTAATTTTAAAAATATAAGAACTATAGACACGTTTTAACCTTTATTTAATCGTAAAAAAATAATTTTAACAATAAAAATATATTACTAAATTTTAAATTTAGAAAGAGTGATTTATAACATATTTTAAGCAAAGCGAGAACCACTTCAAACAACGCTATTGGCAATGAATTCCCCATTAGCTAGTTCGATGCGTACATCACGCTCCACATCAGGCGCGTGTTTAACCTACTGTCGCCATCACTTTTTGTCCCACATTTTCATCAACAATAAACTACAGTAAAGAACTCTAAAAAAATTTAAAAAATTGCAGAAAAACAAGAAAATCTCTCAAAATCCTCTCTTTTTTAAAGACCTTTCTTCTCTTTCATTAAATGAAAAACCCTCACTCTCAAAGATCAGGTTAGTGATGTTAAAAGAAAAAATATTTATTTATTATCCAAATTTAAATGTAATTTAATAATTTGTTTTTAATCCCTCTCTCAAATGATTCTCATGTTGATCTTTGTTAATTAGCCACTGAAAATTAATTTTTCCATTTATTATTAACTATCCTGTCTTTATCACACCCATTTATTTAATCAAAATTTACGGAATCTTTGTAAATCCACTTTGGTTTAATCTTGCACGCAATTACTAAACAAATTTTATTTTATCTTTTCTCAAATCTATTATTATTGCAGTGTTGTAGGTGAAGAGTTTTCCTTTTTCTTTTTTTTCTTTTGGCTCTTTTATCGGTTCACGTTTTCATGAAATTGACTGCATCTATAAACTGGGTTTTTCTTTTCCTTTTTTGGGTTTAAATTGGCTTAGTTTCTTTATTTTATTTTATTTTTATTTTAATTTTGGGTTTTTTGAAGCCTGGAAGTTGTTGATCATCAATGGCTGAATCCTTGGGTCCACGATTGTATAGCTGCTCTAATTGTCGAAATCGTGTTTCTCTCCACGATGATATAATTTCCAAGTGTTTTCAGGTATAGAACTCAGAGAAGAAAAAAGAAGCCGCTATATTTGTGTTTAATTCTGCTAGATTTTTCTGCATGTGATCATTTAGATTACAAAGAAATAAAATTTTCTGCATATGATGTTCGAAACTATATATATAAATCATTCATCAAATTCTAAAGCTTTGAAGTACTTGCCATCTAAGAGATAAGTGCCAATAGCTAAACGAACAGCCCACACATCTTTGGGTTTTCTTGAAACAATTCTGCAATCACACACAACAAAACAAACTCAGACACGGGGACTAAATTGTAATGATTTGTTTAAACAACAGGTTTTAAATATGTTTTTAGAGTTAAGGCTTAAACCTTCCAACATCACCGGGCTTGACGAGGCCGGAGTTAGCTCTGAGACATGGAACCGATGCTGCTGTCTTTATCATCTTTGGTGCTTCAACCACAATTATGGGAGACCCGATTTCAAGCCTCGAGCTTTTGTTTGAGTTAGCCGAGGGCGATTCACACCTTATTCGACTGGTTGAGTTGCCGGGTTGTAAGAAATGGTTTTTGTGAGAGCATGGAAATATTGAAGTATAAGAAAGTGAGTGTGCCATGAATGAGAATTGAGATACGTGACGGGATAATGTTTTTGTGGCTCTAGGGAGAAAGGGCTATGTGTGGCTCTAGGGAGAAAGGGCTATGTGTTTTTCATACATAACTTTTATAGCCATTTTGCCCCCTAGTTGCTAAGATAATACGAGCCACAAAAACATTATCCGTCTCGAATCTCACAGGACAACCATTTCTTACAATCCAGCAGCTTGGCCGGTTGAATTCAAAATCTATCCTTGTTGCTCATAAGGTGTGAATTGCCCTCTGTTGACTCAAACAGAAGCTCAAGGCTTGAAATCTGGTCTCCCATAATCGTATAAGGACTGCAGCATCAGTTCCATGGCTCAGAGTTAACTCCGGCCTTGTCAAGCTTAGTGATGTTGGAAGGTTTAAGCTTTAGAAACCTGTTTTTTAACAAATAATTGCAACTCAGTCCCTGTGTTCGAGTTTTGTTTCATGTGTGTTGTAGAATTGTTTCAAGAAAGCCTAAAGATGTGTGGGTTGTTCATGTATATGTTGTGACATGTAGAGTACTTTAAGGAAAATGAAGAGTCTGAGTAGCATAGCTCGTGTATATGTTGTGAATAGAATTAGGAGAAATTGTCTCGAGTCTGTATGTGTTGAATATGGATAAAATCGGTGACATTGAGAAACACTTACAAGTGATGATCAAGTGGTCGTGCTTTGTTATAATGTGTTTATATTATGATACTCGAATTTGGGTTTGTGTTTGGATGATTTTTGGAGGATAGTATCATTGTTCCCGTCAAACATGGGTACTTTAAGGAAAATGAGGAGTCTGAGTAGCATAGCTCGTGTATATGTTGTGAAATGTGAATAGAATTTGGAGAAATTGTCTCGAGTCCGAATATGTGTTGAGTTGGGAGAAACATTTTGTTATCATGTGACATGTTACCTTGAGGAAAATGAAGAGTCCGAGTAGCATAGCTTGTGTATATGTTGTGAATATGAATTGAATCAAAACATTGCAGAAATTTAAATTAGTCTCGTGTTTGATCGATAAAATGATCTCAAGGAACCTTTCCAACGTTCTTTTTTCCATAATTTTGTTCTTACAGGGAAGAAATGGCCGTGCATTTTTGTTCTCACACGCGATGAACATTACATTAGGACCAAAAGAAGACAGGAATCTCTTATCCGGTCTCCATACCGTGGCTGATATTTACTGTGCTGACTGCCACCAGGTTTTAGGCTGGAAATACGAGCGAGCTTACGAGGTGTCACAGAAGTACAAGGAAGGGAAATTTATACTCGAGAAGGCGAAGATTGTTAAGGAGGATTGGTAACAAGCAAGCCTCATCGTTTTTTAAGGTTTTCTCATTCCATTTTTTCCCCGTGTTTGATGTAATTGTTATCGGTGCCCGATGTTCACCTTGTACAGAAAAGACGTCGTCCCCATTTCGGAAAAAAATTGTCATTGTTTCGAACCTTGCATTCTTAACGATGATGCGCGACGGATTGGCAATTCTCTGTGTTAATAAATTATGGTATTCTTAAACATCGTTCATGACATTGTTCTATTGTGTAGTATATGGATTCAGAATTGTGTAAAAATATCTGTGATTGAAATGCTATTTACACCAAAAAAAAAAAAAAAAAAAAAAAAAAAGCCTTTAGTTTCGGTCGGAAAAATAATTGGTTTCTCAATGAAAAGATTGGTAGAAGTTGTGTATTCATCGTATTTGTATATTAGATTAAAGAGTAATCTAATTCTTTTATTAAAAATTAGTCCATATATATGTTAGCATGAGCTACAAGTATAATTGTCTAGTTAGTTTTTTAGCCACCCTAATTTTTAACAGAAATAAGTTTATGTTTTGATTTAACATACAAGAATTAATTTACTATTTTTCTAATTAATTTACTATTTTTCTAAAGAAAGGGATACTTTTATCAATATTTTGCCAAGGACTTCCCTAAACCATTCAAAATAACATCTCAAAAGCTTCCTCATTTGTAAGTTAAAAAGTTAAAACCATTCTTGTGAGGAAATCTCAAATACAGGCACTCTAAAGAACAAGTTTCCTTTAAAGAAAACAGGTACATTATATTAATAGTCATCTAATATTTTATATATATATATATATATATATATTTGTCGCCGAAGTTAAAAAATAGTCACTTTTTCATAGTTGAGTGAAAGAAAACATAAGTAGAAACACCATAGTTGAGTGAAAAAAAACATAAGTACACCAATAAAAAAGAATGTCTAAAAATTTGAAACACACACCCAGTGGGACTCGAACCCACAATCGCTTGATTAGAAGTCAAGCGCCTTATCCATTAGGCCATGGGTGCTCATTAAACGTTGCATTACAAATAAAGTTTAAATATATAAAAATTCATGCAACAAAAACTTCTAATACACATTTAGTGAATTGTTAATATTATGTTTGCCATTTTTTTTCCGTCATATTTATATTTTGCAAAAGTTATACATATTGGTACTAAAAAAGATAATAATTTTAATTTTTTAATATTTAATTAGAGTTTTAGAGTTGACTTAATGAAAATTAATTATTAATATTATTATGTTTGAATTCTCATTATTTTGTTAATATAATAAATCTAATGTCAATTGTGAAATTATTTTATTTTGTGCTAAATACAACTTGGTGAGTGAGAAATTTTTAGTTTTCAGAGTTAATTTGATGAAAGTTAACTACTAATATTATTAGTTCATTACGAATTTTTATCTAATCAACCATAAAACTTAAATTAAACACTTAAAAGTTAATATCATTAAGTTCAAGTTTCAAAATGTAAAACTTTTGCTAAATATAAGTACCACATTAAAAAAAATGTTATTTTGGGTGGGGGGAGATTATGGATGTTCTTCAAATTGATAAAAACACCTCTCCTCTCATAATTTTGAAATTGAGCAAATCGGTCCTTCTAAAATAATCGGACTAATTTAATTCCTTTTAATTTTGAAAGCGAGTAATTAAGAACAATTAATCTCGGTGTTAATGTCTTTCGCCTATTTGTACATATTGTTAATTGGTATAACAACGAATTTAACCGTACATAGATTGTCAATTTATTGTCGAATCTAAAAAATTCACTAAATTTAGCCTCAATATTTATACATTTTCACAAATGTTGCAAGCTAAAATTTTTAATTTGGAACCACGTTAATAAAATGTTTGAACTTTGAAAACTAAATTTGTTAACATACTGATCAACATGATGTACAATTGATGAAAGAGATTATCATAGTGATTAAATATCCTTAATTGTTAATTTTTAAATTTAATATAGATTAAATTACTCTAAATTCTTTCTGAGACCATTTCAACCATGGTGTCTAAATTCTTACTGAGAGCATTTCAAACATGGTGTCGAATTTTTGTTTTATAATTTCAATCACAATTGATCGGGAACAGTCAATCACGACTCGACGGAAATACGTTAACGGCGGTGGAATTAGACGCCGGTAACGGAGCCGATCAAATCAAAAGAAAACGAGAACGAGTAAACAACTCTTAATTCTGATTACTAAAAATAAAACGAACACACTTATTATTGAAACCCACGTTACATTCACAACATTAAATCCCCCAGAATTACAATCCCTTTTCGAAATGAACCATTAGATCTTCAAATTAAAATTTTCACAAATCTCATCTCCTATTAAAACATTCCACACATTCTGATTCACCACCGATAAACTATTTCAAAGAAATAACTTGTAAATTTCATAGACACCCAAGAAAAATGAAAAACGCAGAAACAGAAATATCAAGGTGGCCGCCGGTCACCCCAGATCAGGGACGAAGACAAAAGAGACAGGCAGTAGCTTTGGCCCCAAAAAGAGTACATTTATCGTTTAGTCCCTTAAATTTTTATAAAATTACATGTTAGTATAATGGTCAAATAATACTTTAACCCAATAGATTATGATTCGTCTCTAACCGAAGCGAGATTTAGACGGGGAGATTAACGACGCCGTTTGGAAGACGATTGTTAATGTCAAGCCTAGAGGAAACAGAAGAAGAGGAGATCGAGGAACAACCGGTGAACATGAGAGGTCGGTCATGTGCCTGGGAATCTTTGACGTCGTCGGAAGTGGAAAGGTTTATGCAAGAACAACGTTGGAGCGACGAGAAAAAAGCTTGGGCTACGCTGGTTCCAAACCAAGACAAACAATTCCCTTATTATCTTCCATTATTATTATTCCAGTATTTTTTTATGTAATATGGAAATCGAAATGTGTAGCGAAATTCAGAGAGCTAAGCTTGAAGAAGAAGCGATGATGGGTGAAAGGCTCGTAGATAAAAATAAAAGCTGATGGATTTGTTTTTACAGTACTTTTTGTCTTTTTAAAATGATTTCTGTAACTACGACACGGAAAATGTTAAAACTAATTTGGGTTGAGACTGTTAGGATAATGGCCCAAGCATAAATATAATATAATTATGGCTTATATAAAAAATAAGTACTCAAAATTATGCAACCTTTTTCATTTAGGTACTTAATTTTTTTTAATTAAAGTAGATACCTAAAGTTTTTTTTGGTTACCATTTTAGACATCCATTGTAAACTCCGGTTTAAGAAAAATTGAATCAATCAAATTATGACATGTGTTATTTTTAATTAAATAAAATACTTATTTTAAAAGAATAAAATAGTTAAAATAATTATTTTAAATCAAATTATGGCATGTGATATTTTTAAATAAGAAAATTTATTTGGCACGTTACTGATGGAGTTTTTAAACTCTACAAGTAAGGTCAGAGGGTTGATAAGTGTCCTATAGAATATAATAAAATATTAAAAATATATAAATTTGAATATATTTTATTAAATTAAAGTTATTACGTGTCATAATTTGATTGCTTCATATTTTTTTTAATTAGAGTTAATAGTTGATACATAAAGTGGTAGCAGAATAAAACTTTAGGTATTTACTTTGACCCAAAAAAATCTATAAATACCTTAATGAGAATTTTGCATAGTTTGACATACTTATTTTTCATATAAGCCTACAATTATAAATACACGTTTGAGGTCAAATTCACACAAACCAATTATAAATACATGAATTATAAGTGAGATCATGAACAATTTGTGTTTAAGCCTTTTAGTTATACTGGTTTTAAGTTTGTTCTTCAAAGGATTCCTTATCTCTTACAAATATTTTTCTAAGTGGTTTTCGACTTTTTTCAAGTGAATTCATTAAAGTATTGTTAGTTTGGAGCAAAACGACCTCTCAACACATATGGTATTATTATCGATTAGAGATTTATCTTTTAACTTTGACAAAACACTAACACTCAAGGTAGTGAGTTCAACAAAGTGGGAACTCCTCATGTGCCGTGTGAACACTAAATGAGCCCTTTGTCTCAAGTTTACCAACCCTGCAAACCTTGAACCACAACCAATTTAATTCTAATCTTTTAACTCGATCAAACTACAACTAAACACATATAAATCATATTCAAATTAACTCATATAAACATACGACCAATGTACCCTTATTGGTACCATAATTTATCTTAACAATCCAATATTATACTATACTACCGAAGCCTATTTATTTTTATACTTAAATTTGCATCTTTCACACTAGACTTAATTAAGTTATATATTCAACCATTACCACTAACAACAATTTTCACATTAACGTTCCAAAATGACCACTTTTGACATTCTAGGTACATGCCATTACCAATAATATATATGCATTACCTCATTGAATTCGGGACCGGCCTAAGATGCTGATTCAATGGTCTAGCTTTATTTAACCTGCACACGGACACAAACCGTACACTGAGTATGAACTCAGTGGTATTTCTATAATCCGAACACTTAATAACATAACATACATATAATATCATATAATGTGCATAAATATTTATTTATTCATAAATAAATAAATTCTTTACAACTTATTCGGTCTTTATCATCTAATAGCCCGATTAGCTTTTCAAATAAATTCACAATCACTTAAACTATAATATTTTTCCGTTCATATATCTCTCTTATACTTACATCATTATTCGAAGATCGATGAAATAATTTGGTATAAATAAATTTATCAGTTTCATTCAGTAACATTCAACCATTCAATGACAATTAGTTATTCAGTAATATTCATTCATTCGGTAACAATCAGTCGTTCAATAATATTTAGTAACGATAAATTATTTGAGAGCGATCGATTATTCGATATCGATCAATTATTGAGAATGATCATTTATTCAGTACCTTTATTTACCCCTATTAACATGACTCGAACTCGGACGGATACACAGATCCAACCCACACACTGGAATAGCATACAGTGTTTCATCGGCGGCAGAAATGAGATACAACCGTGATCGATAATGATACTTAATATAATAGTAGCGGTACACAAAGTACCTCATCGGAATAAATTCGGAATAGTAATAAAGAATATGATGAGTATGAGTACCTCTTGAACGAATCAAAAGCGAATAATGATGGCGACACATATAGTGTCTCATCGACACGAAGTCGAAATATCCCTGAACACTTCCAATCCTATAGCATGCCAACTATATTCGATTTAGCCCGATACTGTTAATAGGTTTAACCAATTTTCGGTTTTCAATCAATATGTATATATTTCAATTAATCACATAATTTAATAAATCAATACAATTCAATATAATTCAATTCACTTTTCATTAACATATAATCAAATTCTACAATAAACACATATTCGTAATTATTTCACCACATTTTCAAATCAATTCATTTCAATAGTAAACACAAAACCAATAATTCACACTTTAATTATTTACCATAACATTCATTTAAAATATAGCAATTAATAATAAAATTCACTCTTTAATTCCAATCAAAATATAATAATTAAAAATCAATTTCACCTTTCAATGCATTACCCTACACATTAAATAATAAATTCAACAATTAAATATTAAGTTCGGATTATAGAAACACAAACCGTAATTTTCGAGTTAACTCCTGTTGTCTTTGCCTTTTCCTTACTTAGCCGAGATTTTTCGGCACAATGCTAGCTACGGAAATCAATTAAATATTATCAATACACTATCATTCAATTTTTATATTGGATATTTCAATTTCTATCCAACTTTTGCCTTAATCCCAATTTAGTCCTTAAACCGAGACTAACTTTTATTCTTTACATTTAGCTTAATATTTTTATTCAATTTCCACTTTAGACTTATTTTAACTCTCTAATTTCACCATAGAACCATAATTTTAAAATTATTTCAATTTAGTCCCTACCATTCAAAACTTATGAATTACTTTGCAATTCAATCCTTATTTCATTTCTAACTTGAATTTCTATCAATTTAACCCTTTTTTCATCATTTTATTCAACATAGACAATATCTAAAAAAAACTAATAACTTTCAAAATATTAACTTAATTTCATCAAAACCTTGTTTTAAAACTTCAAAAACATCAAAATTAAGTAAAAAGGGCTAAATTGACTTACCTATTAAAGTTTGAAGCTTCCAAATCCTAATTCTCCCTTTTCTTTTTCTTTCCCCTTTTCTGCCTTTTCCCGTTTGCTATTTTGCTTCTTTCTCTTTTGTTTCCTTTCTTTCTTTTATTTCATTTACTATATATATATAATAACTTAATAATATACTTATTATAATAAGTAAACATACATGTATTTTACAAATGTATATATATTAATATTACACATTTCATCATATATACCATACATTTGTCAACTTTTAGTTTATTTATCACATAAAATCTTATAATATAATTATTTAATTAATAAATATATTTTACTTAATAATAAATATGTATTAATAATTAAATACATGTATTACAAATATATATATTTTTATTTATGCACTTATATTAAATCATTACCATACACTTGTCTTTATTTAATTTATTTAATTTATTCATCATATAATATCAATTTAATAATAAAAATCATAATAATAAATTAATTAATTAATCTAAGAAAAATCTTAGATTTTTCATTCATTGCCGCCTCAATTAATACATTAGTCATAATTTCCTATTTGGTTCTTTTTATTTTCTTTTAATCTATAATTAAACTTTCACACTTCATTCAATTTAATCATTTTCCTAATCACTCTTAATTAAGCTAAATTCACCTAATTAAACTCTAATTAACCACTCATTTTACTCTATTTTTCAGAAATGGAGACCTGAAGATACACTTTTCTGATAACCGTAAAATTCAGGTCATTACAAAAATACAAATGCTCACTGCCCTATATTGGGAATCAAATTGCATTTAGCTCTCTCCACTCAAAAAATGAGCAAATTAATCCCTACACACTAGATCAATGAGTAAATTGTTTCTTTTTTGTTAAAAATTTCATCCATTTGTATTGTTAAAGACTAACATGGCTAGCGAATGAACTAGACACATCATGTGTACATCGTGCTAATGTACAAGGACCAGTTTTAACTGTATAAATGGATGAAATTTTTAACAGAAAGACCAACTTGCTCTTTGATCTAATGTACAATAACTAATTTACTTATTTTTTGAGTAAATGAGCAAAATGCAATCCAACTACTAATATAGAGGCCTCCACAGTAACAAATGGCTGTGCACCATGTGTAGTTCGTCAATATGTGAGGCACCTCCAACTCCTTTGAATATGCTGCCTCTTCAAGCAACTTAAAACACTCAAGTTATTGTCAAAATTGAAAGATAAAACTTCAACCAAAAACAATATTAAATGTGTTAAAAAATCTATTGAGAACTTCACCCGAAACTAACAACAAATCCCTCAACAAAACTAAAATTAAATAATTGAAAAAATCTCTCTAACATTTTAACTAATCTAATTCTATCCACTCCCATTCAAAACTACACCGATGGCCAAAATCATACTATTATTATTATTATTATTATTATTTTATAATTTATCAATCACGTCATTTTATAAAATATATTCAAACGGATAACTTCTTTTAAATGTTAACATTATCGAAAATAATTAAGAAAATTATCTTGGACCAATTAATTAGTTTTTGTGGAAATCAATTTACACAATTACAATCATCATTACTCAAGATTAAAATCGTATGACATAGAATTCCTTGATAGTTAGTATATTAGAATTTTACTCTCCTTTTATAATTAAAAAGAAAAAAGAAAGAAAAATCATATGATATAATTATTATTTTAGTTTTTGGAATCAATACCTCTTTTGACTCTTAATTATCACTTTGTTATTTATTTATTTATTTTTATTAATTTCACTCTTATACTTTTATTCTGTATACCTATTACCCAACTTATAATTTATGTTAAAAACAAATCTTTTCATTCAATCAAATGCTGCCACATATAAAAAAAAATCAAAATTCATTTAAAATATTAGAAAAGTAATAAAAATTTCCATAAATTTATAAAATAAATTAATATTTTTTTTAAAAACCAAAATTTCCAAACAAATAATTTTTTAAAATTTTATGATTTTTTTTGAATTTTCACGTATTTATGATATTTAAAATATTTGTTTAATTTTCAAAAATAGATTATAATTCTTTTCATTTTTTATGATTTTTTTTAAATTTAAAAAAAATATTAAGTATTTGTTTAAAATTTTTATGATTTTTTTTTCAATATGCCATTGGTTGACTTAATATTCTTTTTAAAAGAAATTTGGATTTGGATAACAATAATATAGAATCAAATTACATGAGCTAAACTGAACCCAAAATTGATAAAAATAGTATGGGTACCAAAATGATAATTTAGATATCTTAGGAGGAGGAAAAGAGGTATTAAGACTTTTTTTTTCCCCTTAAAATGAGAATTAAGGCCCCGTTACCTACTTTTACCGAAAACCATGCACGAAAACTCCATGAACCAATAGCTTATATTCCTTCGAGCCCAGGCAAAAAAGAAATAACCAAGACCAAAGTTACACATGTTTCACTGGGGTTAGGGAGTGTTGGGATTTTTGACAGCTACAGCATGTTTACAAGCTGCATGCACTTCATCCGGAGATATTACAGCCGCATGGTAGGCGAATTTTCAACAGGGAGACGAGGAGTCCATTAAAGTCCACCAAAGACGATTCGTTTCCTTTTCCTATTTTGCATGAGCATCATATAGAATCTCACAGTTGCTGCCTTTTCTTTTATACCATATATAGAAACAAGTTTCTACGTCCCAAGACTATTCTCTCCATTTTTTTATATATAACAACATTGTTTGTCTGTTTAAACGAAGATCATGGAAAACAAGGACCATTTTAAGGGTCTAAAGAGGCGTTTGGATTTTGAGGATGAAGATTCCGACGACGTTCGCCGTTTCAAAGTTTTGTTACCCAATGGGACTAGTGTTGGACTAGTGTTGAAAAATCCTGAGTCTGAAATCTCATTTCAAGGTTTCATTGACTTGATTAAGGACGCTTATGACATGGTTAAACGTCAATCTGGGTCGTTTAAAAGGAAAGGAATGATAGATTGGAAGAATGAAAAGTTATGTCTCGAGGATATAAATGGGGTTAAAACTAGAAGCAGGATTGATTTGCAGCGTTTTAAACCGCACAAGTGTCATATTTTAAAACTTCATGTGAGTCCTGTTTAGATGTATTTAAAGACATGATAGAAGTAAAAGCATGCGTTTTTTATGACTTACTACTTGTTTGTTTTGATAATCAGGATGGCTCTGGAAAGTTAGCCAATACTTTTGAGGTAGTGTCTTTTTTTCTTTCTATTTTGGGGGTCATTGTCGTTTTAAAATTGTTGGTTTATTTTATTTGTTGTTTATGAGTTGCAAGTAACTTTGTTATGGCTATTTGTATGTTACATAACTAGATATGAGCATGTGATGGCCTTTTGAAGATCATATATACACCTGAGTACGAGTGAATAACTTAGTAAAACTGGCATGTATTTTACTGAGAAACCATAACTAGTTCTTGGATGAATTTGTTGGTTTTCAGAATATGTGGGATTTGACCCCGGATACAGATTTGTTAATGGAGTTACCAGAAGAATACACTTTTGAAACTGCTCTTGCAGATTTGATTGTAAGTTTAATCGAGCTTATGAGATTCTGGATTTTCTTTTTATGTTTAATTTGTTGTTAAAATCGGTGCTTACACATTCCTTCCGGTTTAACAGGACAATTCCTTGCAGGCAGTGTGGTTGAATGATGTAAACCATAGGAGATTGATAAGGTTTAAAATTATTTGTAAAATTGATGGTTTATTTAATGATGGCTATATCTGAACTAGTGTATGGCTGTATTTTGTTCTTAGCTTGAACTTATTCTGTTGTGGAATAAATTAATTTCAGATAGTGAACTGAAGGTGTAATGAAACTAATGATTTGATTGTATATGTGACTGGTTGAGATTATTGATTATGGCCAATGACTTGAGCTTTAGAAGTATGATTTATTCTCACTTAGATTATTCCAACAATTTCGTTAATATATGATGTGGTTAAGAATTTGTTTGTTATCTGTCTTTTTCATACACATTGATTTGTTTTCTTAAATTTACGCCAGAGTTTCCTAAAGGCCTATATGTATTTATATGGAGTCTTAAATATTCTTGCCTCTTTATGTATTGTGTGTTTTCTATGATGTGTTGCTTTTCCTCATAATAGAAAACAAATTGTTTTCATCATACTTTATATGGCTAATGGCTATTTTAATGTTTTTGAAGTGTGGATGTTCTTGAGAGTGGAATCTCAATTTTTGACACGGGACCTGGAATGGACAACAGTGATGAAAACTCTATTGTGAAGTGGTATGTTTATATGAAGTCCTTTTTCTCTTCTTTTATATTTATGTTTTTTTTTTTTTTTGGTTACGACTTCTTGGTTTGGCACTTTGGGTTACTTTTCTTCTGAAGTCAGGTAAGACAGAAGTTAAGTTCTGCTTGATGTATTCAACTGCTACACTTTTCAAGCAGCCTTTTTAGATTTTCTCTCATCCATCCACACCGGTTTGTTCATGGTTCAAAGTTTCGAACTTAAGTGGGACATATTTTGGAAGGAAATATGCACTATAGACTTCTACTGGTTGTGTTTCTTAATTGTAGTTTTTCTTTTGAGTTTTGCTAATGAATTCAAGTTTATTCCACTTATTTTATTCAGGGGAAAGATGGGTGCCTCTCTAAACAGGTTATATAAACAACAGGCAATAGGGTGCAAACCACCATTCTTAGTGGTACAAAATCTGTGAAACTCATGTATTTCTTTGGTTAGACACATTAGTATCTCTGTCTGAGATTTGACATAATTGAAGCTTGCCTTTTATGTTTGCACACAAAGATTCTAATATTAGTTAGAAGCTCTCACTTTGGCTTTCACAACAATGCAGCCCTTTTTTGGCATGTTTGGATATGGAGGACCTATTGCATCTATGAATCTAGGGAGGTATGACCTATTTGACAAACCACATGTCCTTTCCTTTGTTTTATGCTGATAGAATCATTTCCTAGAGAATTAATAGATTTTTGTAGTTATATTTTTCCTGTCTTCTTATAGCTGTGTTGAAGTCTCTTCCAAGACAAAACAATCCAGGAAAGTTTACAAGTTACGTCTTTCACGAGAGGCTTTACTTGGCAATTCTGGCTCTGAATGTAGTTGGAGTGTAAGATAGTCTTATTATTAATTTCCCCAAAGAATAAGTTTTTATAGAAATTATTTTTGTTATGAAATTTTCTCAGAAGTTTGTTGCATTATGTCATTAAAATCTTTTTACATTAGACTGATGGAGGCATTAGGGATCCTCTTGATGAAGAAATCAAGGAATCACCCCATGGGAGCTTTACAAAGGTTTACTCTTCTGTATATTCCCTTTAATTTTCATGTATTGTTGTTTTTGAGGTTAGATCCTGCATTCTATTTGTGCATAAGAATCATTTTAGCTAGGTGAGCTGTTTGCGTTTTATTTGTCTCAGTTCATGTATTTATAGTATGATTCTTCACAGGTGGTGATATTAAATCCTGTAGTGAAAAACTTGGACATATCTAAGCTCCAATGTAAGCTGAAAGACATATACTTCCCATATATTCAGGTGTGAGTTTATCCTTTGACTTCATGTATTGTGATTTAATTAAGCTTTGCCAATGAAACATGGCAACATGTTTCTCATTTAGTTGAGTTTCTTTTTCTGAATTTTGGGTTCTGTTGATACTAAAAATGGGCATCATCCTTTCTCCTTTTGGCATTTTTTTCCAATTACATTTATACCTGCCAAATTGGCTGGTGTATGCACATATATTTATGTGCTTTTCTGTTATATTTTTATGTTGGAATCTGTTCTAGCTTTCAACTAGTAACTGTAAGCATTTGTTTGAATTTCATTGTCATCTATATTAAGTTACTATTTAGTAGTAACATTTTCAGTTTCAACTTTTAGTCATATTCCTAATTGCCTTCATGTAACAATTTGTTGACCTGCAGTGTGATGAGTTGTCCAAGGTTGGCAGGACTGTTACACCTGTTGAGTTCCAGGTTTAGTAATCTGGCAGTAACTTATTAATTTTGACATGGCTTTTGTTGTTACTCCTAATTGTCAAGTTGTGGACTGTGTGGGAAAATATTTTGGGAGTAATAAAGGATATTGTTGCCGTTTAGGTTAATGGTCTTGATTTAACTGAAATTCAAGGCGGTGAAATTGCAACCACCAACTTGCATTCTTGCAATGGTCCTGAGTTTACTCTACTAATGCGCTTTTCCCTTAAGAAGGAGAAAATTTCAACCAGTGCTTCAGGTAGTTATCATTCTTACTGTTTTACTGCTTTTATTAATGCCATTCTTGCTGCTTATGGAACAACCATATTTTTCCTGGTCTTATGTTGCTGAGGTTTTTTATTTTCCAGGTTCAAAGGCTCCTCAAATAGCAAATGCACGCCTCAAATGCATTTATTTTCCTATCCGTCAGGTATTTGGATGATTTGTTTCCTTTTTGTAGCTAGGCTCTGCAGAAGTACTATAAATAATGTTTTACAGGGGAAGGAGAATATTGAGAGGATTTTGGAGAGTTTGGATGCTGAAGGATGTGGAGTTGGAGAAAACTTTGAGAATTATAGTCGTGTCTCAATTCGTCGACTTGGTCGTCTACTTCCAGATGCTCGTTGGGTTAGTTTCCTATCAAGCTTGCGAATGTGAAGTTGTTTTTCATATATCTTACATTGTAATTGTGGTATCTCCGTTTTTAAGAATCCTCCCCGAGGAGATACTATTTATTCGTCTATAATAATTTAAATTCATATGCATTAGTGCTTCTTTGTGGTAATGCTGTTTGGTAAAAAACTCCAATAATTAATTCATAATGTATTTGCTTTACGACAGGCAATACTTCCTTTTATGGATTTCAGGCAGAGAAAGGGAGATCAGTCTCACTTGTTGAAACGATGTTGCTTGAGAGTTAAATGCTTTGTTGGTAGAGTGCATTAAATTTAAGAGAAAGTCCTTTATATGCTTACTTGCAATGTTCCTTTTCTTTTTCTATTATCATTATGCTTCAAGCAAGCACTTTTTTGGTTGCAGAGACTGATGCTGGATTTAATCCAATGCCTTCAAAAGTAAGCAACTTTGTGTCTCCTATATATATGTTTCACCAGCATGGTTTCTGAATTTTTCATAGCATGCTGTTACGCCAATATCTATGGTTCTATTGTAATTTTTGTTACCAGTTAACTTGCTTGAGTTATTCCTGGCTTGCTGCTCTACATGACGGTTATCATTCTTAGTGTGTGCATTTACGGTGCATTTTAGTTAACAATCAGGTGATGGATTGAACAAGTTTAATTAACAATATTTTTATGTTGTGTATTTTTTCCAGACTGATTTGGCACACCATAGTCCTTTCTCCACTGCTCTAAGGAACTTTGGCAATAGGCCTCAGGACAAAGAAAAAGGTGTTTTTTTTTTTTTTTTTTTTTTTTTGGTTTTGCTCCATGCTGAATTTGTTAATTTTACTTTGCTTATGATCCTTTTTAATCGAATATTCTTGAATCTATAGATGTTGAAATTGATATTCATAGAGATGGAAAACAGTTAACACCTTTGCAACTGGAAAGGGAGTACCGGGAATGGCTTCTTCTAATGCATCATAGGTATGATGAAGAAATCGACTCTGGTGAGGATCCGCCTGTTCTTATTGTCAATCCCTTGAACAAGAAGGCACTAGGAATATCATCTGATGGTATGTATTATCTCTTAAGCAGTTTGACATATAAATGCATGTTTGATTGATCTGCTATTGTTTTCCTTACGTCTTGTCTTTGTAGTTGACATGTTTCTTTCCATTCCGTTTTAGTAGATATTATTTACATGTACTATTGCCTCTTTTCAACTTGCAGTTATAAGGGTTCATCAAGCTCTAAAGAGAAAGGAATTATTGTGGAAAAGTGGCCAGAAAATCAAAGTTCTCAAGGGTGCATATGCAGGGTGTTATAAGAACAACGTCTATGCTACAATAGAATATTTCTTGATTGAAGGATTTGAGGGGGATTCCGGTGGTAAGCATTTTATTAAAGCAAAGAAGCTCAATCTCCCATTTTCTAATGTCTTATAATTCGTTATTGAATATTGTACATCTAAGTGGCTTTTGATTGATTGATGCATCATTTATTTGTTTTCTATAGGAGAAGCTCGGATTATATGCAGGTAACCTTATAGTTTTCCTTTCTAAGTTTCTTGTATTTCTTTTAATCTTGTTTAGTAATGACTAATGTGTATGTCCATTTCTGTATGGAAGGCCCCTAGGTACAGAAAATGGTTGTGAACTTTCTGTAAAGGGTGGAACACCCAATTTAAATATTCAGGATTCATTGTCTCTTCCAATTAGCGTGATTGATTCGGGAAAGGTTAACTTTTACCGTAAATTCTTCTACTACTGTGAAACCTATTAGCAACTGCGTCATATGGTTGAGTAACATGCTCAATTCTGAGCCATTTGCAGTGCATAGCCATTAATGATTCTGATTGGGAGCGTCAACTTGAGAAACACAACCAGAAGACTCCCTCAAGAATTGATCTGCTCAATGTGAAACAATGTCATTGGTTGGAGATCGATGGGGTCAGTTGATATTCAATTGTGATATCCTCCCATTCCTTTGTTTTATCTGTTGGCCTATGGTTTTTGGCATTTTCATAACAGAAAGTTTGGCTGTTCTTGTATTAGGCTTTTGCAGCCAGTCTCACGATACCTGCTGGACAAACCCCTCCAGAGGACATTGTCGCTGTTTTTCGTCCGAGTAGTTTCGAGGTTTCTAAGGTTTCAAATTACTTGGACCAGAAGGACATTGTGAAGACTAATTTAGAGATGTTAATGAAAGTACAATATAGAACTGAGAACCATCGAGATGCTAAACAAATTAACTCGCTTCGCATAGCACCTTCATCCTTCAAAGGATTTCATGGCTTATATAAATTTCCACTTGGGGTTAAGTTCCCTCACTTGTTTAAGAAAGCAGGTGCATATACATTTTCATTCTCCAGTGTGAGTAATTCAAGAGAACTCTTTTTCCTACTTTTGAGTTTATACAATACCATATGTTTTGAAGCTTCTTCTGGTCATGCAATCTAATGGAAGCTTCACATTTATTAGGAACATTCTCGTTGTCAGAATTACAATTTAACAATAACGGTGGTGCCTTCAGAAAAGGTTGGAAAGTGGCAGCTACTGGGTGATACACGGTTTCCATCTTATAGTGTAAGGTAGGGAATCTTGAGGATATGATTTCTGGATTTGGGTGTTTAGCAACTTCCTTGACAAATGAAGTTAATGTATATATCAACAAATATTCTCATTTAGAACTACATTGTAGAAGTTTAAAATGAGATCATTTTTTCCACCCTTCTCTTACTCTATGGACATTGGACAGGGTCGGTTCATGTTTTCCACCCCTCTCTATTGCATGCTATGACATATATGACAACCGAATGTCATTTACCTCCATTCCTGACTTAAAGGTCACTCTCGGTATGAATGAATATTTGAGTGTTGATATCGTCAAGATGAAGCCATCCCTTTCGTCTGATAAGTTGGCCATTGTTATCGAGGTATGTTCTTTCATAAATCTTTTTGCCTCTTGAAAGGAATTACATTTATATGCCTAAAACTGTGCAAATAATTTTCTATAGGATGTCATGGTTGAAACTAATGGGTTAGACTCAATCCGGCCAAATTATGCAGCCACCTTGATGATATATATTCAAGATGAGTCGACTTCAATTCCTTTGGAATGTCAAGGTATTCAGCCCTACATTAATTATTCTGCAAGTAAAAGCTTTAGTTTAGAAACAAGTCTAATCATTTATTTTTTACTGTTTTTTTTTTGCGCATATTAGTTACACCTGGAGCTTTACACCGTATCGAAGTCAGTTCACAACTTCCTGGAAAGCAATTACTCCCAGGTTTTGTAATTGAGCAGTTTGTGCTAGAGGTGACTTTGTTATCATTTTAATGCCAATTGTTTGGTTCTACACACAGAAGGAGAGCCACTTTTTATTTTTCTCTCTTTCTTATAACCTTTTTCTGTGGCTGTGAGTGGAAACAGTAGCACATAGGCCATAAGATTGTAATCTGAAATTATACACTGGACATGTGGTCTTGATATTACTAACACGATAATGTGCTTTTGTAGATGTTCGATGTGTATGGAAATCATGTTGAAGAAGGATTAGAAGTTCAATTCCAATTGAATGGTTTTAGCATCCCAGGTCTAATAGGCTCAAAGCATAAGGTTGGTTCTTTAAACTTCTCTTTGTCGGCTCTCAAAGGGGGAATAAAAGTATCGTACTAATTTATACTGCATGTTCAATATTTTTCATGAATTTGATGTTAAAACTTATAGTCAAAATTACACTTTTTGAGATATAAGCATGATGGTGTTCTCAGGTGGATAACCTTGGACGCATTGACCTTGGGGGCCTACTGAAAGTAACTGCAGGTTATGGAAAACAAGGTATGTACCTTCCTTCTTTAGATAGTTGGTGTTTCTTGGCAAAGTTGTCCCATTGAAAAGACATTGAATTTCCTTTCAATATAAATCATATGTTGTTAGTTTCAAATTCTATTAATTTTTCCAGATCAGTTGTAACTATACTTTTAGCTGATTTTTTTCCTGCATGCCTTGCTCCTGCAGTGTCTCTATCTATTTTACATGGTGATAAAGTAACTTTCAAGCAAGCATTTCAAACAGAGAAAAGGGAGCTACGAATATCATCAAGTGTCAGTAATTATTCACTCTTGTTTCATTTTCATCATTGCTAATATTTCCATAAACTTTTCTGTTTATTATATTGTTTTCTCAGATACCTGAGCACTGCCTTGCTGGTTCTACACTGGAAAATATAAGTTTTGAAGTTATAGACTCGAAGGGGGATGTTGATGGAACTTTTCATGATGATGAACAGTGTGGCCGGTTCCATACGCTCGTAGTTAAGTCGGAATCACATCAAATAGATGATTCCATTCGCTATGCATTCAAGCATGGCTGCTGCAACATAGCTTCTTTACCCCTTCCTCAAATTGAAGGGCCCCTTTGCTTCAAAGCTTTTCATTCTCGATACACTGAGCTATATTGCGATGTCGAGGTTGGAAAAAAATCTTGTGTCTATACTGTGATTACCATTTCATAAGCAAAATTGCTGATTTCTTTCTGCAGATTTCTCTTGTTCATGCTCCAAATGTTGACACCGATGAGAATGAGGTCCAGTCTTCAGATGGAAAGCTGATGCTCCTGCAGAATTCACCATTTTTCAAGAATGGCAATGTAGGAAACCTACTGGCCCTAGTGAAATATGACGAGGTAAGGTGACCTGTCCAAAGGGTGCATATTTTATCGATGTAACTGCAGTTGAATTTTTAAACTGGACTGTTTTTTGAACAGGGACTAAAGAGTGAATTATGCAAACATGGTGAGCGTGTTGGAAAATTGGAAAATTATCTGAAGACTCTTAATTGCCTGAAGACAGACATCGAGCTCTATATGTCTGAGTTGCAAGGTTGTTTTTCCAGCATGTTTTATTTTATTGTTTTCTAAACCAATCATTTGGATAATGAATATGGTTTGTTTATAAGATGTCTCAAGCTTTAAATTATTGTTTTCTCGTTTCTCCTTGTAAACTTATCATATTAGAAAATACGACGTATTTGTTTATCAGCAACTTTTTGCAGATTCTCTGGAACCTGATTTAGTGAACGATCTGGACTGTTTGTCCACGAAAGAAGAAATAACGAAGCTAATCGAGGGAAGAGGTCATTCTGCAGCTTCTACTCTTCTCTGCAGTATTGCTCAAGGACATTGGATGGATGTCATGCAAGATGTAGTAGGTGTTGTAGCCCTACTCGGAACAGTTGGCTCCGTTAAGCTAAGCAGGTTTTCTTTGCTTTATTTTTAAATAAATCTCTTGTTAAACAAAATGAAATATCATAAAATCCTTCTCTAACTCCAACTCCATGGATTACCTTGTTTTTCTCCATTGTAGGATTTTAGCTGAGTACTTGGGTGAAGATCAAATGGTTGCTGTTGTGTGCAAATCCTATGAAGTAGCACGTGCCCTCGAGCAGTATGACCATAAAGGAGAAGTTGATTCTCGGCTTGGTCTGCACGCAGAAGCTACTGCACTTAGTAAATCTATTAGTGGCAGATTTCTTGTAGTATGCCTTGAAGATATAAGGTATGGCATGCATGATAGCTATTGGTTTCAAGATTATTAAAACTTTTCTTATAGACATTGCAAGACTTGGGGATATGATTGTTTTGCGGTCAATGAATTTCGACTCTATGTAACGATCATGCAGGCCTTATCTAAGAGGGGTTGAAGTCAATGACCCTCAAAGGAAGCTAATCTTACCGGCTCCTCGGTTACTAAGTGGAAACTACCCTCCAGGTTTTATTGGCTATGCGGTTAATTTGGTTAACTTAGAGCACCCTCATATAGATTACAGGACCGAATCTGGCCACGGTCTGCGTGAGACTCTGTTCTACAGACTTTTCAGCAAGGTTCAAGTGTACGAAACAAGAGAAGAGATGGAAAATGCTCGTAATTGCATAACACACGGCGCTGTGTCTCTTGACGGAGGGATTCTGAGAAAGAATGGCATTATATCTCTCGGATTCAGGTACTGAAAACTCTTTCTCACACCATACGAGCATGCATGCATATTTGTAAATATATGAGTTTCTTATGTTATACATGTCTAATTCATTGAGTCTTCATCTTCTAGGAACCCCGAAATATATTTCCCTGTTCAGATCACGAACGTCTCTCCAGAAAGAAAGAAAATCATGGAACAAATCAAGGAAAAACAATTGGAGCTAAGAACAACTTTGCAAGGCATCAATGTAGCAAGCGAAAAACTTGATCGAGCTCGCCATAAGTTCAACAGGAAACAAAAGCAATATCAGAAGTACTTAGATAACATCGATGATGCAATCAACGATACCGTAACTCCGAGTACAACGCCATCGCAATGCACCCAACGGCTCGGAACTCCCTCCAAGGTGATTATATAAATCCTAAAACATGTTTTTAAGTTCATATACAGATTTTTCTTTTGGTGAGTTGTAATTTCATATATGGTTTTAGCTATATGGTAATTTCACAACAGCTGAAACATTATAAAAGATCATAGGAGCTTTTGCATTATCTTTGCAGTGCCCATATTGACCTTTTAACCTTTTTTTAAAAATCTTCTTTATTTGCTTTTTAGTATCAAAAATGGATTTTTTTATTATATTAAATAAATGGAACTTTCTTAGTTGTATGCCAGCATTCGGCATGGATGATATATATATGGAAGATAGTTTTATAATTGCCGGTATTAAAATGTAAGCATATTGCTCATAAAGTGCAAGACTTTGATTGCACCCTTCACCGGCTCATAATTTGTGCCACCTTGTTGTGACTTGTGATTAAGCTTTTTATGATTATTCTTAGGTTTTTTTTAATATCAATGTTTAATACTCAATTTTTGCTTTTTGGGTTGTTTGATAGAGTCAAGATTTTGTCTCCAGATTTTGTGAAGAATTTATAAGTTAAGTTCCGAACCCTATAAATGTTAAATGATTATAATTTCTTTGATAAGTGATGATACCACGAATGGTTTATTTTGACGAGGCATTTTCATTCAGTGAAGCCGTCGCCTGTCAATGCTCTTGAGCTTTTTTAAAAATTAAAAGACAATCTCATCTCGACACCCAATAAAATAAGATCCCTTAGCGTATATTTGTTTCCTACAGTTTACATGTCTCATTTTAATCTTAAAAAAAATTCTTATTAGATTATATTACATGTGATGATATATTTATTGCATCACTTGATGAATTGTAAATTTTTATATGGAAATTATATTCAGGATTAAATTTATAATTTACACAAAATACAAGACTAATATTAAAATTTAACCAAAATAAATAAATATAGGAAAAAGCTAACGAAAACGAAGGAAGAGAGTATTTTTAAAAGGAGAGAGAGAAGAAGGGGCTGTTTGGTTCTTTTGAATCCATTATTATTTTTCTACCAAATCTCCACACTTTTCTTCATCCCTCTCACTTCACCTCAAATTCTTCTTCGTCCAATTTCTATTTCTTTTTTTTAAAAGAGAACTTTATAGAGAAGAAGAGGATCAAGAAAAGAATTTTTTTTATTTTTTATTTTGGGGTGATAGTGGTGAGGGGGATTGTTTTGTAATTTTCGTTGGAGTGTTTGGGTGTATTTCAAAAAAAAATTATAAGAAATCTGAGATTTGGGGGTGGCGCTGTACAAAAATGGAGTCGGGTAGTATCGAGTGCGTGTCATCTATAGATGAAATTGTTGAAGATCATGAGATCCCTCACCATAATCTACTCCACCACCCACACCCTCGTCATGCCCCTCATCATCAATTTTCATCGTCAAAGCCTCATCACAACGGCACTAATAATGTTAATAGTATTAGCAATATCGCGGGTCCAACGGCGATTGCTCCGGCTGCTAGTGTCCATGAATTGTTAGAATGTCCTGTTTGTACCAATTCTATGTATCCACCAATTCATCAGGTATTTTCATGTCTCTCTTGCAGGTTTTTTTCTGCCTCTTTTTATTGTTGATTTTGTTGAATTTTGATTGGGTCGTTGTGTATTTGGGTGGGATTTTTTGTTATGTTTTATTGCAATGAAAGATGTTAAATCTGGGATTTGAATGTTTAGATTTTTCTTAAGCCTGATTATTAATTAGGGAAGAACTTTTTTTCTTACGGTTTCTTTTAAATTGTAACATGATTGTATGTGCTTGCAAGACTTCGTCGGGTCTCCACTTCTCTTAGAAAGTATCATGGAGTCGATTGTACTAAAAATTAAATTATATTTGTCTCCTCTACTAAAACAACAGTATATTAATTCTTCATTAGATAAAAAAGTAAATTATTTTTTTTTTTTAAAATTTCATCAATTTTTATCCTTATATGTTAGAATAAAGTATAAATAATGTCACATCTGAGTATTTTATCAATAACACCAAATTTTAACAGTAAAATTGAATGAAATTCTTAATAAAAATGATCAACTTACTCTTAATAGAATGATGAGCTTCCATAATACTTTTACAAAAAATCGCCTCATCCTCTGGAAATACCTTTGACCTCCGAGCAAACCCGTCATCAACCGCAAACCCATATATTTTCATCAACACGCATATTCTTTTACATATTTTTCTTCATTAACAATGGGTAAAGTCCATAACTGAAACTGTGCTTGGCAATTGCTTCTCTCTAGCTAATAGAGAGAAGAAACATTGGAATAGTTTGAGATGTTCCTATCTCATATGTTATGTTGGACACTGAGATCTGTAAATATTAGATATAAATTTCTTTAACACTAGAGTTTTTTTGCAGTGCCACAATGGACATACACTTTGTTCTACCTGTAAAATACGAGTACACAACCGGTGCCCGACTTGTCGGCAGGAACTCGGTGATATTAGATGTTTAGCATTGGAAAAAGTCGCCAAGTCCCTTGAGTTACCTTGCAAATACTACAAGTTGGGGTGCCCGGAAATATTCCCCTATTACAGCAAACTCAAACACGAGGGGATTTGCATCTACAGACCATACAATTGTCCATATGCTGGTTCGGAGTGTTCCGTTGTTGGGGATATCCCTTTCCTTGTTGCCCATTTGAGGGATGATCATAAGGTCGACATGCACACCGGCTGCACATTTAATCATCGATACGTGAAATCCAACCCTCGGGAAGTTGAAAATGCTACATGGATGCTAACAGTAAGTTCTATTATCTTTTATAGCTAGTGGTCTGTAATAGTCTCCTACCATGAACCCTATCTGCTGCTATTTGTCAGGTATTCCATTGTTTTGGTCAGTATTTCTGCCTACACTTTGAAGCCTTCCAGTTGGGAATGGCTCCAGTTTACATGGCATTTATCCGTTTCATGGGCGACGAGACGGAAGCTAGGAACTATAGCTACAGCCTTGAAGTCGGAGCAAATGGCCGGAAAATTATATGGGAAGGCACCCCACGTAGCATCCGTGATAGTCACCGGAAAGTCCGGGACAGCCATGATGGTCTAATAATCCAACGAAACATGGCACTTTTCTTCTCCGGTGGGGATAGAAAGGAGCTGAAACTGAGGGTTACTGGACGAATATGGAAGGAACAACAAAATCCAGATGCCAACATGTGTATACCAAACTAATGTAGTTGAGTGGATTGATTTTGATAACCTTTTTTCCTTTTCATCTGTTCCGATCTGTTTCTGCGGTGTGTTCAACCTCTACGAACCCTTTTCCGGCATGTTGTAATGGATGAAAGTTTTCAGCTTTTATCAAATGTGCAAAATATGAATTATCTTCTTCTCCAAGCTTTAGTTTTGCGATAATATGACCATAAAAAATCATGCGATATTCAGATTTTAACCTGTGCCAAACCTTAAACATTCTCAGTGGATATAGTAATTTTTCATTGGGTTAAATCACTATTTTGAGGTCTGAATTTGGCAACTTTATACATTGGGACCTGAATTTTTTTTGTCCAGTTCTCCCATTGAGGCCTAGACTTTTTTGGTCCAAGTTAGGGGAATATCGAGACTTTGAACTTTTTTTTTTTCAAGTTAGTCTTTGAAAACATTAAAATTCAAACTCTAATGTGACAACAATTGTCAAGTTCAGGCCCCAAATAGTGATTTAACCTTTTTTTCATTTAATTAATTGCCTTGGCTGGGAAGAAAATTGATCTGCAAGTCCCTCATAATCATTCATTATATTCATATCATCATATAATTTTGAATGACAAGTCTCAATTGCTTCTCTCTGATCTTTCTAACAACAATTATTCAACCAGTATTGCCATCAATATTTAGAAATCAGAGAGTGACTCTCGAACCTAATTTTCTTTAATCCCCTAATTACAGATAGACAAGCTGATAAAATTGAGTCCATAAATGAAAATATAAGATCTTACCTTATCCTTCAAAACAACGGAGCTACTTCCTGCTATCAGAATGGTTGCTTTGCATCAACAGGATTTGAATCTGAAACCGACTCCATAATGGTAGCTTCCTCAATAGACCCTTCACTCTCATCTTCATCCGGCACTTCACCATTTTCATTTGCCACGGTTGAGTCAGATTCATCTTCTTTCTTCCCAAATAACTTAGATGGAAGAATAGATGAGACAGCCGCTTTTGCACTTCTCTTGGCTGCTTCTGCAGCTTCAATTTCTCGAGCTTTAGCTTCGGCTTTAATTCTCTCTTTCTCCTCCATAAGCTTTGTTAAATCATCTTCTCTCCCTACATTTCTTAACAACTCTTTAACATATTCTTGCAACTCCTCAGTGAAATCAGAGCTTTCCTCATCCAACATCTCATCAACCATTTTCAGCACATCATCGAACTTCCCCACATCGCTAAGTGCTTTCATTATAAACTTATAGCTTGAATCATCCATCTTAAGCTTCTTCACCATAGTATCGTAAAATGTTTTTGCCTCGTCTACTTTCCCAACTTTAACCAATTCATCAACCAATCGATTATAAACAGCCAAGTTCGGCCTCAAACCAGCCTCCACCATCTTCCTAAAATATGAAGCCCCATCATCGATTCTACCCGTTTTAAAACAAGCATCCATCAGCAAAACATAAGTATACTCATCAGGGCTAATCCCTTCATCTCCCATTCCACCATATAGTTCCTCAGCTTCACACAACAATCCATTTCGACATAATTGATCAATCAAATTGTTAAACGACAAAGTATCCGGACTACACCTATAATCACGCATTGACTTGAAAACATCAATGGCTTCCTTAAACTTACCTTCAGCGCAATATCCATCGACAATCACATTAAAGCTCCCCAAATTCACAGCTAACCTCCTAGGAGGGCTATGCTCATTTTTCATCCTATCAAACAACCTTAAAGCCTCATCGAATTTACCATTCTTACTTAATGCATCCAGAACATAATTATAAGCAACAGCACTCATTTTAACCTTTGAATTCTCTCCACAAGCTTGTTCATAACACTCCATAGCTTCTTTCTCCATTCCCTTCATGAAATACCCGTTCATTAAACTCCCATAAAGGACCCCATCTTCCAAAACCCCATCTTTTTTCTCTTTTAATTCCTCAAAAAGCTTAAAAATCCCATCTGAATCACCCTTCTTGGCAGAACCAAACATTAAAAAACTATAAACGATAGGGTCAGGAGCCAAACCTTTCTCCGCCATTTCCTCCTTCATTTCCAAAGCCTTCTCGAATTTCCCATTATCCACAAGCCCTTTCACTAAAATCCTGTAAGTAGTAGGAGAAGGATTCACAGGGGACTCATTGATGAACTGCTTGTAATGTTCGAGGGCAGTATCGGGTTTTTTGCAGTCGAGGTAAGTTTGGAAGATAAGATTGTGTGTGATCACATTTGGGGCAATTCCAGCTAGGGTTATGAACCGATGCAGGGAGAGAAGATCGGCGTATTTCGATTGGCGTAGCTGGGCGTTTAATACGGCGTTGACAGTGTAAATCGTGGGGCGGCAATTGGAATAAACGGAGTGGCGCGTGTATAGAGCGGCCTCATCGAGGTCGTTTTCACGGATGAGCTTCAAGATCTTGTTGTGGAGGTTGAGACGGTTGCCGGTTAGCGCAGTGACGGGTTCGGGAACTTTAGGGGCGTTCGGGTTTTGGATCGGTTTCGGTGGAGCCACCTGCTGAGCCTGTTGTTGAGAGCGCTGGGCAAACGAGAGTGGCGGTTCGACTCGGAGTCGACGCTTGCGGCGGCGGCGTTCGGCGGCGGCTTCTTCTGGGGTGCTAAATGAGAGGCAGCGGAGAGCAATAAAAGAGGGCGGCGAACGGTGGCGGGGATGGGCGAGGATTTTGAGGTGATTGAGGAAGGCCGGTTTGAAAAGGGCCATCTTTTGCGATGTAGCGAAGGAAAAAGGTAGGGTTTTGGGTTCTGATTTGTTAGGGTTTTGATGAGGGTTTAAGGGGGGACGGCTAAATGGTAAATGCTCCAAAAGATTTGGTAAAAGATATGATCGGGTCGGGTCTAAACATTATGGTTCGGCTTGTCTTAAGGAAGTATTTGGGCCAGTCTTATAGCCCATAAACTTCATCTGAAAATGACCCAAATTTGCAACATTTCTTTTTTTCTATTATTACATAATGGCAAGGCGATAATAAAAAATATACCATATAAACTATCAACCAGGCGTGGCATTGTTCACAAACTTCGCTTCTTTAAACATTCAGATTCGAGTCTCTTTGTATGCATGCATCTCAGTCTTACTCTTGTTCATGATATTTTATGTTAGTTTGATTTAACGTTGTTATTACCTGGACATATATTTGTACTTGTGCATGAACTCTATTTATAATGGTAAAGTTTTTTATAAAAAAAAATTCAAATTCAAGCATGTCGGTTCATTTTCACTGCTAAAACATTGAAGGTATATTTTTATTTTTTTAATTAAATTAAATTTTAAAAATCTTTTTATTATTCAATTTGAATTTGAACGGACTCATGACAAAAAAAACAATTTATCCAAACTTAACCGAAGTTGGACTAAGCAAACTGTCTAGCCTAATATGAATGCAAAAATATGTGGGTTTAAGTGTAATTGTTATAATTTACGTATAAATGGCATGTTCAAGTAACCGTTATAATTATTGGATTCTTATGAGTCGAGCGTAATAGGAAAGAAGGTGAAAATTGAAATAATCGCACATAAAAATATTTCATTTTTTAAAATATAATTATATATTATTTTGTTAAGAATAATTTTTCATACATTTAACCTACTAAATATACTAAATTACATTACATTTATTATATATAATTCATATAATATTATTATTTTTAACTACATTACATAATATTTATTATTAATCAATAAACAACCCATAACAAATAATATATATTTAATATTAAATAAAAAATAAATCCTGTAAAAAATAATTAAATAAAATTCAAAATTACATAAAATTCTACCTACAAATATACACGAAAATGAGGCAAATACAAAAACTTATCAAATTTTATATAAATATAAAATAACACAAACACAGCTATATATATAAAACCATAACATCAAAGCCTGAATTGCCAATTCTAATTGGACAATCGTCATAATTTGAAAAAATAAAAATAAGTTGTGGTCTGTTTTTTATAGATAAAGATAAGATATTTACTTAATAGTTTATATATATATATATTTTTATTTTTTTTATGAAAAAGAAACGTAATTTAATTTTTTATAATCAGGTTGACACTTGTTTTAGTTTAACATTATTTATTTAACACTTAAAATGCGATTTGAATAATCAAATCAACCAATTTTTTAAAACAACGCTTTGTGACGTGCAACTTGTCATATTATTAGAATATATTTTAAGCCATTTCAGTTTTATGGTCCAAATTAATCACATAGGGTTGTAGGGTTAGGGGCTTAAAAAAATTATATTTAATATTCCTAGACGTAATGCAAAAACATTAGATAAACTTATAAAATATGAATACCCTATAGTATATTTAGGGGTCACATTTTTGCAGGCAAAAGTTTTGCCCCATTATACCGAGGAGGGTAGAATTTTATGTGTTAGCATAATGGCTAGGATGTTTATTATTTTAAGTGGAGTTCGAGTTTGAATCGTGTTAATTGTATTGTTGTTAGGGTTTTGTTATTCTCTTATAATTTACTGGAAAAAAAAAAAATAGAAAAGAGCACAATAATAGATATACACTTTTATCTCTCTAAAATGATAAAATCGTTTTTGAAATTCTTTTATATGTAAAATTATAATGTAAATATAATAGTTTCACATAAAATTTTTGCTTAGTTCTTTCACGCTAGAGGTGTTAGTGAGTCAAGTTGAGTTCGAGCATGATATTAATATACTTTATGTTTGTCCAAGTTTAGTTTGACTCAAAACATGAGTTTAAAATTTTGTTCAAGCCCACCGATATTTACAAATAACTAACTCAAGCCTATTTATTTTTAACTTTTCAATAATATTTATATTAATTTTTACAAAAAAGTATTTAATAATTTTGTATTATTTCATTTATTAAATATATACAGGCAACTTAACAATTTTCAAATGTTTACGTTATGAGAGAATATTCTATGCATTGTCGGTATATAAGTCTTATACACTTCATTATTATATAAAAAAAATACAGCGGAAAACTTAATATTGAATTATATTTAAATAAATTATTAGTATTATTTACAAGTCCTCCAAGTTTTTTTGTTTAATTTAATGATGTTATTTATTGATGGTGCATCAAAATATTACTCTTTACATTACAGCATTATGTATTACTAAAGATTCAATTTTCTTCTGTTATAAATTACATAATATAATACATTACAAACATAAAAAATGGGTTGGGTTCGAACAGACTCGAGCCTGAGTCCAATTTATATTAAAATTAACTTAAATCTTTTTACTCAAATCTAATTTTTGTGTTTAATATTTTTATCGACATTCTCAAATTCCACCGATCTTTAAACTTAAACAAATAATTTAACCCTTACGATAATAAATAATAAAGTATAAGATAATCCATAACAAGTTTTGTGATGGGAAGAAAGAGTTCAATACTTAATTCATATAATATTATTATTTTAAAAGAAGCCGTGAAAGGCCAACACTCAACAACTTTATATAAAATCAACTTTTATTTTACAAAGCAAAAAAAAAAAAAAAAAAAAAAATCCAAGTTTCGACATTTTCCCTGTGGAAAATAAGAGCGAAAGAATTGACAAGCGATTTTCAATCATATAAATATATAAAATAATAATAATAAATTATATATAAAGAGAGAAATGGGCCGCCAAAAGATAGACGTAGACACCGAATCAGATTATGTCAGCATTTTTAATGGAAAAAACCAAAATAAAAATTTATTAAAAATAGAATATATAGACAAAAGAAGAAACAAAAGCAAGTTGAAACATTGATATTAATTAAGGGGATTTTGTCATTTGAACAGGAAACAAAGCTGGTTTATTATAAGAATTAACAAGTGGGAGAATTATTTTAATATATGGTTGACAAATCTTGTGCCATTTAATATGACAAATATGAAACGTTATTATTTTTTCAGTCACCTATTTTGAAGGCCTAACAGTAATTTTCCAAAGTGTGTAGTAGTCGAAGGAAAGATATCACCTTAGACGTGTTTTTGATACAAGTCTTTTAAGATTTTAATTTTTCTTTTTACAATTCCTACAATATTCTCTCAAAATCATTAAATCTGAAGCAAGGGAAAAATTAGAAGAAAAAAAAATTGAACGGTCGGAATTAAGTTATAAAATTTGATAAGAGTTAAAATGTAAATTCACCATTGTATTAACTCATATTTTTATAATTTTCGAATGAATAAATTAAAATATTATCAATTTTTTGAGAGGATCAAAGTACAATTACTCAAATTAATTTATGACTAAATTAAAAAACTATCTACTTTTATAAATAGTTTTAAAATTATAAATTTTTAAAAATTTATATTTCGAGAAAAACCCCTCAGCTTTTTTATAAAAGTGATCCAAAATTTTTAGTTATTTACAAAAAAAATAACTTACTTTGAAAATTATGTACGTAAATAATCTGTTTTAAACAGTAAGCATCGGTGACGCCATTGCCATTGGTGTTAACGCCTCTAGTTTAAAAAAATAACTTTTTTGAGTGCCATCTTGCCATTGACGGCACTGGACTGAAGTATAATTACATTAAATGTTCAAGGACTTAATGAAGTAATTACCCTTTTTAGATTGGATGAGAAAAGGTGATGCCATTCCTAGTGGGAACCAATTACATGCTTTTAAACTTTTGATTTATTTACATGTTAGGTCTGTTCTCTTTTGAAATTAAATTTAAATAACCTTTAAAAAATATAAGAATAACAAAAATAGTTTTTTTTTTCAAAATTTATTTTTTAAATAAACTTAAAAATTTATATAAAATTTTTATTAAAATTTTCAAAATATATTCCTTAAATTTTTTTTAAAAAAATTGAAGATGGTGACAGCAATGACAATGATATCACCAACCTTTACTGTTCAAAATAAATAATTTTCATACATAATTTTTAAAATGAATTGTTTTTATAAATAATCAAAAATTTCAAGTATTTTGATAAAAAAGCGAAATTCCTCTCATTACTCATTAGAGACTAATTTAATTGTCGTCTTGTCAAATATCATATCCACATTTTCCATCAAATTAAAGCCTAAATAGAGTTTTTGCATTTTTTTTTGAAAAGAAATTACAACTCAAGTACCAAATATCAAGAAAATTCATCACATAATTCTTATCAAATAACCGCAACCCCGGTTCCCTGTCTCGCCTAAGATTGACTATCATGTCTACAATTCTATTCTCTTCTTTGGGGAACATATTGAAGATTCTAATGGTTCAGAAGCTTCAAAAACAAAAGTATTCTCCTAACTAAACCAGAATTAGAACATTCACGAACTCCTTCATGAATGAGGTTAACAGCTTCAAGATTGTCCATCCGAATAATGACTTTGATAACCACAATCAAGAGCAATTTACAACCCATCTAAGATGTCCCATAATTTTAAATTAATAATTTCACAAATTACAACCCATCTAGGATGCCCCATATCTCTATAAAAAAGCTAAATCCCTAAGACTAATTTAATTATCGTCTTGTCAAATATCATATCCACGTTTTCCATCAAATTAAAGCCTAAATAGAGTTTTCGCATTATTGCTCGTAAAGGAGTAGCAATGATCATAAAGGAGTAGCAATGCTTCTTTACTTTTAGATAAATTTTTTTTTCATTAAAATTTCTTTTAGATAAATGGATCCCATTATTGCTTTTATTTTTCGGACAAAACATTGATGATGATTGGTTCTCGACTAGCTTTCAAAGATTTTGGGGATCTCATGTTATTATTATTTTTTATAAGATAAAAATATATTTTTAACTGTAATTAAGTTATTTACGGTTGACAATCGTGATTAACTTTTTCGTCACGGGTGTTTTCTGAAGAAGTAAATGGTTAACATGAAATGTGCTCCATTCCCATGAGTAGAAATTAAACTCCTAACTACATGATCAAGGGATGAAATATTAAACATTCACTACACTACATTTCATTGCTTTTTTACACCTATCTTATTCGAAGCTTTGACACATTAATAATTTATTAGGATGGATTTAATAATTTTATTAATACTAAATTTAGGTCCATAGGGATGCGGATAGGACATGTTGCAATAATTGTTACAACATCTTAAAGGATATGGGATTGAACGCGTTTAAGAGCATAATATTATCTACCTTCAATATTTAGGGTGATCATGATTAGTGGCAAAGTTATAAAGTTTTTTTGGGAGGTGGAATTAAGTTATGTGTTTTTATGAGAGCTAAAATGTAATTTCACAATTTTAATAATTTGTATCTTTGTAATTTTTAAGGGATTAAATCAAAATTTTATCATTTTGGAGAGTTAGTGTGTAATTTTTTTTGGGGGGATAAGTAAGTTGTATTGTCCAAGAAGCAGGAAATAAAAAACCTGCTACATCCAATAATCCACAACAACCAAATTGAAACTGTACAGTAAGAGCCTATACAAAACCAAGAAACACAACAAATTACAGCAACCAAAACAAGAAATCTAATCTATACATTTCTCAAACTCCATTGCAAACATAATCGATTATTAACAGGGTCTAAATTAGTGAGACATCTACCACTAAGACAAAGACGCATGACATCTTTAACTTTCTTCAACAGAAGTAGAAGAATTTCCAAAAAATCTACTATTCCTTTCACACCAAATAAAGTACACAATTGCATTCCATGCAAGCTTGATAAAGCAGACAAGGAATGACTTGCCTTTCAAACAAGAAATTGCCCAGTTAAATTATTGAAGCCACATACCAACTAGAAGTGTGCATGGGCTGGGCCGAGTTCGAGTCAGGCCTAGACAAAATTTTAGGCCCAGACCAGACCCGGCTCGAAATACGAGCCTAAAAATTTATCCAAGTTCGGCTCGAAATAAAATTATTAAGCCCGAGCCCAGCCCCCCATATTAAAAAAATTTTAAGCTTATTTCATTAAATAAAAAATTCTAAAATATAATAAATTAAATACATTTAAAAACATAAAAACAAATATTAAAACAAGAAACAAATAAAAAACGAGACTAAAACAATTCTTAAAACAATACATAAATTTAAAATATAATAAAAAGTGGTTATATTAAAATTGAAAATAAAATATAAATATGATTAAAAATAAAAAATATATATATTTAGTATATAATTCGGGCCGGGCCAGGCCAAAAAAGTTTTACCAGAGGCCAGACCCGTTTTCTAAACGGGACTCTTTTTTTGTCCAAACTCATATTTCGAGCCTATATTTTTACCCGAACTCTCTCATTTTTTGGACGGACCTTCAAGCCGGGTCAGGTAGCTCAGCCTATGCACGCCTCTAGTACCAACAGACCTCCTGATACCACATAAACTCGGAACAAGTTGCCACAAATCTCGAGAGTAAGTACACTCAAAGAAAACATGATTTCGAGTTTCAGAAGCATTAGAACGCAATAGACAACAACGACCAAAAACCATACCATAACTAAATAATCTGTCCCGAGTGAAAAATCTATTTAAGATAGCCATCCAATCAATTGTAGGGTATTTAGGGACATGAAAGGGGAACCAAAGGAGTTTATGCCAAGAGACCTTAGCAGCTTTATCCCGAAGGACTTCCCAAAACTTATGAGTCGACACAATTGTTCCAATCGGAAAGTTTCTCGAAGAACTAACAACAACATCCTTAAGCCACAAAAATCTCCTCCAATTCCAACTAGTAGCTGCGTTGTCAGCAGCAGCTAGTGTGTAAAAGTAGAATTTTACATTTTTTCTTCAAATTACAATCGTGGTGTGGGAATTTTATGTATTTTTTCCTTTGAAAGTATTATATTTATAATAATGAAACTTTATTATATAAAGGATTGTAATGATTATGTATATCATTCGTATATGTCAAACAAGGAAACAAAATCAAAGGGCCATGCAAACTGTTCTCTTTTTTCGAAAGGATCCATGCGAACTGCTCTAGTTTGGGGGCAGAACCGCGGTGTCAAATCGGTTGTCACGTTTATCACGTGTGACGTGTCTGGGAGGAACTTGAGATTTTATAATTAGAAAAAATGAGTTTATGAATTTTTAAATAGGTTTTCACAATCAATTTGAGTTTATGTATTTTAATTAAATAATTTATCAAAAATCATAAAAATTAAAATTTTAATTTAATCTGTTTGTATGTCGATGGGTCAAATTTCTTATTTTAAATCGATACTTAATTCAAATAAGATTTGAATGGTATTTTAATTCATTTAATTCATGCAAAATTTAAATAGTATTTGCTAGGCGGATTAGAGTCTAAATTATTGCTTATAAAGGAGTGGCGATGCTTTATTTCCTTTAGATAATCTTTATTTTATTTCATTTATTTTTATTTTTATTTTTATTGAATTATTTTGGATAATACACTGCTTTTTAAACATGGCTAAAGATGGTGAAAGGTCGTCGTTTAGGTTCAATGTATTATCTTCTTAAAATTTAAAAAAAAATCATAAATATATTTTTTATTCTGTATTTTTTGAGATTAAATCTTAAATTTTATAAAAATATAAGGACTAACAACGCATTTTAACCTAAATTTTTTCACATATTACAGTGTCATAATATAATAAATATAGATACGTGGCAAACTATGAAAGGGCCATGCAAACTGTTATTACAACAATAATGTGAGTTTAGGGAGGTAGACAGGGGGTATCAAATCAGTTATCACGTTTAGCACGTGGTGGTGATCTTCTCCACCAGCAATTGATTCGAATACTTTATTAAAAGATGTTTTAAAAATAAAGTTTTGTAACATAAATTTTTATAGTGATTAATAATGAAAATTATAAAATCTCTCACTCGATTTTTCACTTATTTTTTTTAGTCACCAACTGTTATTAACCAAAAATTAACTCATTGTGTTTTTAAAATTGGTATAATAACATTTTTTTAATATTTAATATTTATATATTTTGTCAATTTAGTCTTGAGTATAAAAGTTTTAAATTTCAATATTGCAAATTCACAGGAGCATATCATCTAGTGGTTGAGAAAGTATACCATTTGAGCCTTAGCCCTTTAGGAAAAATTATTACGTAGCCCATTAAGAAATGTTTAAATTGTAAATTAATATAGGATCAAATTACACATTTATCCTCAAAAAATAAAGAAAATTATATTAAATCCCTTAAAAATAATATAATTATAAATGATTACACAATAAATTTATATTTTAACCTGTTAAAAAATTATATAAATTTCGCCCCACTAAAATAATTTATGACTTCGCCCTTGATTACTAAATCACTTGAGTTAGGCCAAATGAGATGCTCATACTCTATAAACCTACCACAATCTCTTCAAGCACTTAAATTCTCAACAGAATTGAGAAAAAAAATTAGTCGAAAATTTTAAGGGTCGAAGTTACAATCTTATCCTCAATAATATTATATTATAAGTTATGATATTTTAAAATTATCATTTCTTAAACAATTAAATCTAATCTAATCTAACCCTTAGCTTTCACGTTTGGAAAACTAATATATATTTATATAAATATAGTAATATTTTATTATTATTTATTTATTTGTAAAATAGTCAATAAAATTAGATAATACTTGTCTGATATTAGTATTAACGTATAAATTAATGTTTTAACAATAATGAAATTAATATGAGTACTTGAGGTGGCAAGATTAACACAATTAATTTATTTATGTTTTTTTTTTTGCCGTAAAAACAATTGAACTTATCCTTCCAACAAGTCAAATGGGTTAAATTGCAATTTCATACCTTCACTATATAAAAATTTTAGAAAAAAGGTAGGTCTTTTACTTTTAATACCAGAATATAAAAACACTTAAAATTTTCAATCAAATTTTTTTTTGGCTGTGTTTTTCATTTTTTTTCTAAAAACCTAACAGAGCCTTAGATTTTTATAATTATAATAAGGGTTAATATAATTTTTATATTCTAAATTTGACGATTAAATTCATTTTAGTCCTTAAAATTGAATTTTGTAAAGATTTGAAATTCGCCATATTACTACATACATGTATCAAAATAAAAAACATATAATTATAGATAGCAATATAAACTTAACTACCAAATTAAGTGGAAAAAATTGCATTGCCCCAAGCGTGTGCTCGGTTCGTGCTCCTCGTATGAAATTAAGCCACCTGTTTTTTTTCATTGAGATATTTAAACAAAAAAATGAAAAAATCACGTGGCATAATTTATAGAAAAGATGATTCGATTTTCGCTAAGTAAAGCAAAAGGGAGGAAATTATTATTTTTTGTAAAGAAATTATTTTTTTAAAAAATAAAAAATCGAAATGATTAAAATGAAAGGTGACAGAATGACAGACAACATGTCCAATTATAAATTTTGTAATTTTGTATCTATTTTGGCAAAAACGAAGGCCAAAGAAAGAAATTCTGAAATTAGAAGTATAAAAAAAAAACTGAAAAAACTTCAATCTCTTCTTATATATATATATATAGAATCGAAAAGTATTAGCTAAGTGTTAGCCCTATCCAGTATTGGGTTCAAGTTCGCATCAATGAAATAAGGTCAGTTGTTTTCTCTGTTCCTTTTTTTTTTTCTCTTTCTCGAGTACTGGTTTCCTCTTTATTGTTTCATGCTTTTTTTTTAAAAGGTTTCTGGATTTTAAATTTTCTGTTTGTTTGCTGAGAAATTATAAAAAATAAAGCTGCGGGCATCTCCATTGTTCTTTTTTATGTTCTTGTTTATAAATTAAAAGTTTTTAAGGATTTAAAGCTTTTTATTGAGTAATTTATGGTTTTTTTCAGGAGGAAATCCAAAATTTCTAGGTTAAAAGCTGGAAATAAAATATTTTGGTAGTTAGTAGAAATCTAGAAATCACGATTATAAATGAATTGAATACAGTATCTGTTTGGTTGCTGAGAAAAATAAAAAGGGAAAAAAAAAGTCAGAGATTTTGAATTCTATATGAAAAAAATTATGAACGAAATTTTGATGAATGACAAAAATTATGAAAAAAATAAATTGAAATTTTTCTTGAAATGCTTTTTTTTCCGTGTTTCGATTGGTTCGCATATTAGTTTTAATGTAGAAGGTCACCATATAAGGAGTAATATTATATTTTACCTTTTTACTAAAGCAATAAATAAATAAAATTACGTGACTTAGATTAAAAGGTAAATTGATAATTTTGTTAAAAAATTATCTATTATTATTATTAAAAACCGGTATAGCTAATGGAATAAGCTGACATTTACACTTGACATGCTTTGCTGATGTGTAAGGATCAATTTTTAACAAAAAGAACAGTTCACTCTTTGATCTAACAAATTAATTTATCCAACTCTTAAGCGAAGGGAACAAAATATAATTCAACTTTTAATACAAAAATTTCAATGATATTTTTACCATTTTAACTTGATTTTCTATTTTTCTGAAACTTCAATTACTCTTTATTTAATCTCTAATTACATCTTTCTTTTCTATTACATGTTTTAGCAAAACTCCTTAATCAAATCTCAAAATTCAAAATTAAAATTACATGAAAAATATCACAAACACAACCATATATTATATGGGAGAAAACATCATCACAATAAATAAATAAAAACAAATCTACAACAATAAAATCAAATCTATGAAAAAGTTTCTTGTGGATTATTCAAGAAAGTTCAAATTAATATTCAATTGATGGATACTATTAAAAAATTAACTTAGGGCCAGTTTGGCAATACTTTTAAGAAGTGCTGTGGAAAAGTGCTTTTGAAAAATTTAAGTGTTCGGTATTGCTGTCAAAAAGTACTTTTGAGAAGTAAAATGTCCATTTTAGACATGATATTATAAAGTAACAAATATGTATTTAAATAATATTTAAATTAGCTAATATTATGATATTTTAATAAAAATATAAAAAATAATTTATTATAACTTATTGTTAATATTTTAATCTATAATATTAATTTTAAATATTTCTAAGTAATTAATATTAATTATTTATTAAATTTAATTAGAATATATAAACTATATTTAAATATTTAAATATAATAATTAAATATTTATAATTAGATATTGACACAAATGTATTATTTTAAAAATTATTTTTTATTTGTAATTAAATATTTTTTTAAAAATTATTGTAAACTTCAAATAAGAAAAGAGAAAAAAAATCTTCTAACGTCTAGAAAAAATAGCAAGATTAAAATAGTAAAATATCATTCAAGAAGCACTTTTAGCTGAGAAAAGTAAAAAATTTCTCCTTTTTCATCTGTGCAAAAGTACTTAATTTAAGTTAAAAAAAATTAACATTACTATTTATTCTCTATTACTTTTTTGAGAAAAACCCATAAAAAAAGAATGAAGAAGGGGGCGTTAATCAAAGCCTTATTAAAACACATTATATATATAAGTGACAAAAAAAGCAAAGAAAATCAAAAGGCTATGCAAACCATTTTGTTGAAGGGTAGGCCATGCAAACTTTTATTTACAATAATAATGTGAGTTTAGGGGGCAGATCGGAGATGTCAAATCGGTTGTCACCTTTAGCACGTGTCGGTGATTAAGATAAAAAATAAAAATATAAATTTTTTAATACGATTAAAATAAATCGATATTAGATAAATGGTTTTGAAGGGGGGATGATAATTGATAAGTAAGAAATTAAAATTTCTTCCAAAAGCAGAAAACACAGGCGTATCAAAGTCAAAAGTGGGGAAGCGGTGTCAAGGATTAGCGTTGAATTTTTTTTTTTTAATTTTAAAATAATTATGCGCTGGAATTGAACTGTAAGGCGGCTGCCGAAAAAAAAGTAATATATTTATATAATTATTAAATTCATGTAAATAATTAAATGAAAAGATTTGAAAGTTCATATGTTGCTAATTTTAAATTTGTATTTTGATTAATTTTAATAAAAAGATAAAAAATTATAATAATATGTTTTAATTTCAAAAAAATTGTATAAAAATGAAGCTGAGATACAAAAATTCAAAGTTTATTATGTCATAATATAGAATATTTTTATTAATTAATAAAAATATTTTTATAATAATATTAATAATATGGATGGTTCTTTAATAAATTTTAATTGAATTGTGTATGTTTAATTTAACAAGTAAAAAAATAAATTTATATTGATGTCGTGTCCTTTTAGGAATCTAGGCCACGTGTTTCTCTTATTTATTTATTTTTTTACTGTTATTTTTTTAAGTTGTAATTTATTTTCATACAATTAACATTGAAAAAAATTAAATGTCCAAAAAGCAATAAATAAAAATGAACGTGGCGTAGTTTTACTCTTTTTGCTATCTTTAGAATGGGATGCAATTTCATTGAAAAAAGAAAGATTTTTGGGTCTCTGAAAAGTGAAACAAAAGGTACCATGTACAAATTTAGGGTAAAACTGAATTAATTTAGTTAATCGGTCGGTTAATTAAATTAATTAGGTTGGGGTCGGTTAATAATTTTTTAAAAGTTCGGTTAATAGTTAATTTTGTTTAAAATCGGTTGGTTAATTGAATTAATCGAATTTAATAAATAATATTATAATATATAAGTATTCGGTTGGTTCAGTTAATTTTTTATAAATATAAATTAATCGGTTGGTTAAGTCGGTTAATTTTTTATATGTTTTATACTTGTTTTAACTAAAAATAAAAATTATATATATAAATTTCGATTAATTCGGTTAACCGACTGAATTAACTAAAAAATTTTGGTTCGGTTAATTTTTTTTGAAAAAAATTTAGTTCGATTAACGGTTACAGGTTTAAAAGGGTCGGTTAATGGTAATACGGGTCGGTTAACCAATTGAACACCTTAGTCGAAATTAATTTTCTTTTTCTTTTTCTAAAAAAAATCAAGATGATTTCAAATGAAAGGTGACAAAATGATAGACAACTTGTTGAATATAGAAAAAAAAAATTAATTGGTCAAATAGATCGTTTTTTGAGAGAGTGTGTGAAAGTGCGTCCAGTTAGATGTATTTTTTGCAGAGTTGACAGGAAAGCTCTTCCAACTAGATGAGCTTTCTGGTGACATGTTAGGGAAAGTGCGCTCAATTAGATGCGTTTTATTTTGAATTTTCAAAAAACACTCCCAATTAAGCGCGCTTTCTCGACATGTCAATAGAAAACTCGTCCAGCTAAACAAACTTGTACACTCTCTCGTAAAAAACAACTTATTTCCCTAACTTTTCAAAAAAACGACCTATTTAATTAATTAATAAATTTTGTTGACATATATGGCCTATTTAACTCAATTATAAATTTAAGTAAAAAGATAATTATCTCAAAATATACATACTCGTATGATTTGTAAATATAAGTTTGAGAAAATTTATAAATTTGTTTAAAATTTATTATGTAAAATTGAAATAAAAAAATAATTATATCCTTATTATATATGTATTTATTTTTATTTAGCTTCTTCATTTATCTATTTTTAATTACTAAATAATGAAAATTCAGTTAAAATTAAATATTTTAAATTTATATTTAATTCAATTATATATTAAACTTAAGATTAAATTATTAAGTTGAAAAGTTAATTATTTATCTTTGTTTAGAAAGTTTTATTAAAATCAGAAATTGATTAAATATTAAAATTTTAAAATAAACAAAAATGTGTTCATATCAAAGTATTATATTATAATATTATATTATAAATATTTAACATTTATTTATATAAAAATTTATTAAAATTTTAACATCAGAGTTTCAAATTTCACTTTTTGTAATCAATACGTAAATTCTCAATTTATATTTAAGCTTAAAGGTGCAAAAAACCCTCAAACTTAAAAAAAAAAAAAGCAATTAAGCTCCTTTTTTTTTTCTCACTCATTTGGGTAATTAAACTTTCAAAATACATAAAAGACCCTCAAACCTTTTCAAAAAAAGCAACTAAGTCCCTACTTCTTCCTTTTTTTCATTCAATTGGGTACTTGAACTTTTAAAATATATCAAAAAGATCCTCAAACTTAAAAAAAAATAAAAAATTAAGCCACTGTTTTTATTTAAAATTATAAAAAATTAAAATCAATAAAAGCTATAAATATTATTAAAATTTAATAAAAAATTCAAATATTAAAAATTTAATAAAAATTAGAAAAAAATAAAAATCGTAAAAATAAAAAATTGTAAATTTTTATAAAAATCATAAAAAGTTATAAAATATATAAAATAATAAGATTTTATAAAGTCGTAAGAAAATTATACAAAATGTAAAGAAATATAAAATTCGTAAATATTTTTATAAAAATTATTATACAAAAAGAATTATTTTATAATTTTTCTATAACTTTTATTAATTTTTATTTTTTTATTATTTTTCTTCACATGTCACACTGTGTCGCAACATGTGGTGACTTTAATTAAAAAACTAGGGGTCTTTAAGCAGGGGTTTAATTTTTTTTTTTTAAATTTAAGATCCTTTTTAATGCATTTTAAAAATTTAAGTGCTCAATTTAATAAAAAAAAAGAAAATTATTTATTTTTTTAAAAAAAAGACCCTTAAGCCTTATATTTATTATAATTTATATCTCACCGTTTTTAAAAAAATTCCATTCATTTTTTATTTGAAATTCACTTAATAAATAAATCTTAAATAACTCATAGGGATTAATGATTTCTTTTATTTATCAAAATGGGTGATTTTCAAAGCGATTTTTTTATTCAATTGCTCTTATAAATTTGCATCCAATTTGACAGGCGAAAACAGTTTCTCTTTTAAGAAAAAGAGAGCTCTAAATTGAATTCAAGTGGCTCAAACAAACTTCAATCCCATCTTCTATAAATAATCGAAACGTAAGCTAAGTGTTAGCCATCTCCAAGTTTAAGAAAGCAAAAATAGATTAAAGAAGAAGAAGCTTAAGAACAAACCTCAAAAACTCTCAAGTGTTCTTCAAGCTCGCATCAATCTATTAAGGTTAGCTGGTTTTTTTTTTTTTTTATTTGTTTACATTGCTTTCTTTTTAGCTTCTAGGTTTTGGGTTTATCGTTGTTTTATATTTCGAGTCTTGGGTTGATATTTTTTTGGATTTTTCATTCATTTTTTTTCTCTTTCTTCAGTTTCTGGGTAGTTGGATTTGTTCTGTTTGTTTCCTGAGAAAATATGAGAAAGAACAAAAAAATGGTAGATGCAGGCAGCTTCATTAGATTTTTATCTTCTTACTTTCTAAGTTTCTAAGGATTTAAAGCTTTTTATCAAAGAATTTAATGTTTTGTTTGGCATCAAAATCCCAATTTATAGCTTTATAAGCAATAACGATAATAAAAAGCTCAAATGACAGGCTTTAAAGAAACACCCGAGGATTTTTTATGGCTCATTCTTCATAGTAGTTAGAAGACAACAAAAATCTAGTAATCACATAAACAAATTGAATACAACATCTCTGTTTGGTTTCTAAGAAAAACAAAAAGGAAAAAAAGGGTCAGTGAAAAATTTTCCTTTTGGGATTTTATATTCAGTAAACTGGGCCATGCTGATGTGATTATGTCGATGGTCCCAATTGTAGTATTCGAATTTGTTTTCTGCTTTTGATTCTTTTTAAAAGTTCAATTCTCTTGCTTAGAAATTTCTCATTAATTTTAATGATTAGATGTTTCTTTAGCCGAGAAAATACCATAGCGTAACTCAATTTGTTCATTTGTGGCAAAAGAAAAAAAAAAAAGTTAAGAGGCTTTACGAAAGTGGTGACGTGGATGATAAATTATCGTGGTAAAAGTACCATGAAGGTCTTTGTACTAAGAGTTGGATTGCATTGTGCCCATTCTATTTCAAAAAATGAGCAAATTAGTACCTATACGTTAGATCAAAGACCAAACTGGTACTTCTGTTATTCTAGCCATTTTTATTAATAAAAATTGGTCTATAAGGTGCACATGGCACACCATGTGTAACTAATTTGCCTTTTTTTAGTAGAGAATGTAATCTGCCTCCTAATACAAGGGTCTCCAGGATACTTTAACCAAATTATGGTATTAAAAGATGTTATAGCATCCTAGTTTAGATTATGTATTGAGTGTGCTCTTTATATTCAAATTGGGTTTTTTCTCCACTTATCAAGTTACCGCCGGTATCAAAGTTCAAGGTCTATTTTTGTTGTTATTGTTTTGTCATGTAGTAAACTTTTTATCAAAGTCCATTTACTATTTTAGTCAAATATTTAAAAGAAGGGATTGATTTGTTTAATCAAAAATCTTTTAGTGATGTAATCTTTTGGACTTTCCAACCAATTTTGTTGGTGGGGTCTTTGAATAGGATGAAATGGTGTTTTCAAACTGGTAATTGATGTATATATTTTTTTGTTTGTTCATTGATGGTCCCATTAGATATATGCCATTTACTTGCTATAAAATGGTTATGTTGGGCTTAAGATATCTGTATTTGATGCATGATTAGATATGGTTTGAGATATGAAAATGTAAGGATCTTCAGTCGCACTCACGTAAATCTCGAATAATGGTGCTTGTAATTGGTGATCATAGGTGAAGTTATTTAGGTATAGGTTTACTATAAGATATGAATCTCCAAATAGTGATTGTTGATAAATATATGTATGCTTTTGGTATTGGCAGGTGAACCTTTTGTAGCAAATGAGTGCACTGTCGACAATTTTCGGGATTGTATAAACGTTGGTTTGTTGTCATGGGCTGTGCAAGCTCGAAGAGAAGCAAACAATTACATGGGTATGAAGATCCAAGTGTTCTTGCTGCTGAAACACCTTGTGAGTAACGATTCTACTTCGTGTAGCTTGTAAATATGTCCTTTATGTTGCTTGAGTTCTTTGTTTTTTCTTAAAATACTTGTGTCATATATCAAACACATGTTTGGACGTTGGTACAGCCGTATGACTCTTTAAATATATGAAAGAACTTAAATTTGTCGAATGTATCCGTATCAATATTTAATATTCAACGTAGAATATGCTATCAAAATTTGCCTTTGTTTGCTTTTTTCTTTAGACACTTCCCCGAGTATGGATACAGGGAATAACTTTGAAAAAGTTGAACATATCCATGTCAGATACAGTGGCTGGCCTTGGCCCCCTTCCAAACTGGTAGAATTGCTTTAGAGTCCCTTTAGAAATTGTAAGAATACAAATTAGTACAGTAGTAAATTTTCATTTTGGTCCCTCCAAACATTTATAACTTCTTTCCCCCTAGGAAAATTTTTTGGCTTCACCTCTGGTCAGATATATACTCTGTATCTAATACTCAAATCTGATGATAATTTCTGTTTGCAGTTACGGTTAGTGAAGTAGAGTCCCTGGAGGAGCTTTATAAGAAACTAAGCAATTCGATAATTGCAGATGGACTTATTCACAAGGTACATTCATTCGACATATACGATTTGAATCAAGCCATAAGCAAACATTAATTAATTTCTCTGATGTTTTGTTAAATTCTATGCCTTTTTATATAGGAAGAATTCCATTTAGCCCTCTTCAAGAACAGAAATCAGAGGAATCTTTTTGCAGACAGGGTGTGTAATGTTAGCTCGACATTGCTTGTATTCTGTATCAAACTTTATTTTTGTACCAAACCGTCAACTGTTTGGGATGCCAGATCACTCGAACACAAACGTTTTCTATGTCTGCAATGTTATTGTCCCCTCTTTTTCTTATATCATCACCTATAAATTTGCAGGTTTTTGATTTGTTTGATCTCAAACGTAATGGGGTCATCGAGTTCGGTGAGTTCGTTAGATCATTGGGCATCTTTCATCCCAATGCACCTGTGGCTGACAAAATCGCATGTAAGGGCAACCTTTTTGATGGCAAAAGTATCATAGAGGCCCTTGTACTAGGAATAGAATTGCATTTTGCTCTGTACGTTAAATCAAAGAGCAAACTGGTCCTTTTGTTAAAAATTTCATCCATTTCTATTATAAAAATTGGTCCTTGTACATCAAAATGAGTACACGTAGCACACCAGGTGTAATTGTTTGGTTATTCTGTCAGTTTTTAGCAGTAGAAATAGATGAAAATCTTAATTGAAAGAACTACTTTGTTCTGCAATTTAATGTATAGGGACCAATTTGCTCATTTTATGAGTAAAAGGGGGCAAATTGCAATTTGATTCCTACTACAGGTGCTTTCATAATACCCTTTATGATTAGTTTTTTTCTTCATGAATTATGTTCTTAGTTGTGCAAATCCTTCTTGCAGTTGCATTCAAGCTTTACGACTTAAGACAAACCGGCTTTATCGAGCGTGAGGAGGTTCGTATCATAATGATAACCTACCGAGTACCGAGTTACTATTGTTTACACGTATATGGTCAATACTAACTAAAATATTTCATTGACTTGCAGTTGAAGGAAATGGTTTTGGCACTTCTGCATGAATCGGAACTGGTTCTTTCAGAAGACATCGTTGAAATGATTGTCGATAAGGTGCAGATATCTCTGACCGATCAACTATCGGATATATTCGTATTCGATACCGACATTCTTAACTCTCATTTTATTTCTGTGTTTTCTGCAGACATTTAGCGAAGCAGACACAAAAGGTGACGGCAAAATCGATCTAGAAGAGTGGAAAGCATTTGTATCAAAATATCCTTCTCTTATAAAGAACATGACTCTCCCATATTTGAAGTGAGTAAATCTATCTTGCTAAACTGATACCCAATGCATACCCAAACATACCCTTGTACTCGAGTAATGGTGGCCAAGGGCCCCCTCAAAATCTTGAAAAAAAATTCATTTCTTCCTTAAAAGTTTTAGAAAATTTTAATTAGGCCCTCCAAAAATTTTAAATTTCTCGTTGTACTTTTTTTTTCTTTTGAAAATTTTAATTAAGCTCACAAAATTTTAAAAGTTTTAATTAGACTCTCAAATTTTATTAATTTTTTTTTCATTAAACTCTTAAATTTTTTGAGAATTCCATTAGCCCCTCCCAACTTATTTCCTAGATTCGCCGCTGGCAATGTAGCTAGTTTAATTTCAAAATGTTTGTGGTGTCTTTTGCAGGGATATAAGCATTGCATTCCCCAGCTTCGTGGTTCTGCCCGAAATCGAAGATTCGGATGTTAGCGTCTCCGTCAATGGAGATTAAATATCCGATTTTGTCAAAACGTTTTGCACTAATCTAATTAAGTTATGAAGCCGATGAATCCCGAGTATGAAGGACGACCAAAAGTTCATAAAAATCACAATCTGCAAATGGATCAGCAGTTAAATGTTCTTCAAAATCTGGGGTTTGCACTCTTTTGTATGTACAGTGTTGTTTTATATGTTTTGGGAATGTTCATATTACTGTTGAGTATCAGAAAATTTTGTGAAAAGAACAGTTTTCTCTTTTTTTTCTTTTGATATATTTTGTGATAAAAGCTATGGTGATATGACCTCTTAGTTTGTTTTCAAATTTTATTGACTGTAATTGACACAATTTTGAATATAAATATTTGTAGGGACCAAATTGAAATTACAATAATTTTTAGGAAGGGTTAAAAATATCTAAAGAAGAAAAGAGTTTTAAATTAAACTGAGAAAAAATTGTCTAATAAATACATTTAATAAAGGTTTATATATGATCTGAATGTACATGAGAGGTTTCACTTGATTAATTTAAATTTTTTTATTAATAAAAATTCGAATAAGATTAAATTAGAATTGAATTAATATTTATTATTTAAAAAATATAATTTAGAGTTAATACTTTTAAAAATTTTATAGTTTTATAAATAAATTATTTTGTATGAAATTGAACTGTTGTAGTCAAAAAGAATAATTTTAAAAATATTTTTATACAGTAATATTAATTTTGTTATAATTTAAATTTATTTAATTCTTTTTAATAGTGCTGGGATTACATTGATCAGAGATTTATTTAATTCAATTCCTATAGTTCAGCGATTTCTCAAGTACTTTAATCATTACAAAAATATAACAAGAACTTACTTTGACAACAAGAGTTTTAATAGTATACTTAAAAGGACTAGTAAGCAATAAGCATTTATTACTCTACTCAACTACTCAACCCAAGTCACCGACATCGAGTTTGATTATAAACCAAGACTCCCACATGCCCAACACAGTTGCAGCCACAAGTACAGGGAAACCAATGGGACGACACATAATAATGTCAGAACTGAAACAAATTGGGTTAATTTCATAGAATATCCTCGAAGTAGGATTCAAAATTTGAATTCAATATTTTGGTTGAATCCTTAAAATAAATAAGTATTATATCAATTGAGTCATTTCGTCAGCTTAACCGGCAATTATGAGATTATATGCTAGTTTGGATATGAAGTGGACTATATTTAAAATACATGTATCAAATTGTAAATTTGTGTGTACTTACCACATTGATATTTTGTATCTGAGGCATTAAAAAGTTTGATGATATTGTTTTCTTTCTTTAATAAGTCAATTCCAAGTTGTCTACATAATAGGTACACACATATTTACAATTTAATCAAAAATGCTTTAAGTATTGTTCACTTTATATCTAAATAGATAGGTAGACCGAATGATTTGATTTGATACGATGAGGGGTGGTGGGAGGGGACAAGCAACGGCCTTGATCTCTTTAAAATTAGAAATCTACTTTTTTTTATTTATTTATTTTTACCTTTTAGAATGTATAAAATTATAAATTAATAAAGACAAAATTATACTTTAATCCTCTAAAATGATGAGATTTTAATTTAGTCCTTTAAAAAATTATAAAGATTTGACTTATGTAATTACATTTCCCCTATGTACAACATTGATACTTTGAAGATTTATATTGAAATATTTTAAAGTTTTAGAATCAATTCAAAATCAGAACAATAATTTAAAGACGTTTGGTGGAATCAACTCAATGAAACCTAAGTGACACTTGTATATAATACAGCACATGCATCGATATTTGACATTTGTATATATTTTTATTTTTATTTAGAATTTAGAATTATTAAATCGATTAAAAAATATAAAAAAAAATAGTTGTGGATAGATGGACCAAACTAAAATAAATACAAAATGTGAAACAACATTCAAGCTTTAAACTTGTAAACCAGCCAAGAAAGCAACTCCAGTTGATGGTAACCATGATGATCCGTAGATAAATTGTTGGACTGTAAATTTACTTGCTTCAATCTCGGAAGTAATAACCCTATATCCCCGCCACCCGATTCGTTGCCCGATCGCCGCTCCTGGCCCGTAATTCATGTATTCACCGTAATATAGTGTATCCAGGGCGAATGTGGTGTTCCACTCGAGCCATCCCTTGGGGTGTACGTGATTATTCATGTATGACAACATGAACACAACCCTAGAGTACAATTTCCACGGACGCCCTAAGTACGTCTCAAAGCTACCGTTGGATGCGACGAGATCCGATGCAGGTAGAATCCGACATGCATGGATCGAGATGCCCGTATTCTGATTCGGGTCTTTTCGGTTTTGAGCAGTGATGGTGTTTTTCTGTAAGGCCATCGGTTTCCGAGCATAAATGCTACAGTTTTGGAATACCACGGCGGCGTTACCGAAAATGAAATCAACGGTCCCATAAATGTCACATTCACGGTAGAATTGCCGGTTGGAGTGAACGTAGAGAGTGTCTTGGTATCCGATGATGTTACAACGGTAAACCACGGCATGATCTGCCCCGACACGAAGAGCCACCGCTTGGTGCTTAGCTGGTCCGGCCCAGTTCTCGAATGTCATGTCTCTTGCAATAAAACCGGCCCCGGTTGCAGCTGAAACAATCAATGAAATCCATACAAGTTGCAAACATTAGTATATGGTCATTCAATGATCCTTAAAATACATAATAAATTTTTTAAAGAAATTTTAAACCTATCCATATTGGAGACATCATAATTCAAAATCTAGAAATAGGGAAATGTTATTAAAGCTGATTATTTGACAATAACACATGCATAACCAATAATGGTAGATAACACCGTGACCCACTTTCAATAATGTCACTATTTTAGCTTCAAATTGTACCCATAAACATAACATTTCCAATCATTTCAACACTTTCCTATTGAAAAAAACATTGTATGTATTTATTACATTTTTGGCACCTTGCAAGTTAATTTTCATCAATTCAACTTGTAATTATATATATTACATTTTTTTATGTATTATGGATCCATTAAAAGTTCATTTTCATCCCAAATTGAATTAAAAAAAAAAATAAAACAACATTAAAAGAAACCCAAATATTTTTTGTCCAAAAATTTCGAATGTCACATCTTAAAAATTGAAAATTTTGAAAAAATTAGAAAAATAATAATAATAGAGAGGATAAGGTGCAATGAACATTGGCTTATAGGAATCTCTAGTGCTTTTGTCCCTCTAGAATAACTTCCCATGTGCATGGTTTAAAAGGTTTTTGGTCCCATTTTTCTTTTTTGAATGAGGATTTAAAGAAAAATACTAAAAATAAATGGTAATTTTTTTAGATTTTATAAATGAATTAAAAGCGTGAGAAATGTTTTATAAATATAAAAAATATTAAATTAATAAATAAATACCTAAATTTGTTGGTAAAATTCATGTATATGAAATAATTTTTTATAAATAAGAAAAAGGTAAAAGGAATTTACCAAAGGCAGCCGTGTGGAAAGTGGTGATGTTGTCAAAAATACTTTTTCCACCTGAAATTATTGTTTTACCCTTCCCGTCCCCTATGAACATCAAGTTTATTTTCTTTCTCCCCACCTTCAAATCCTTCTCTTCGTACCTGTCAATAAAATCCATTACTCAATTTACCGATTTATCCTTACACCAAACTTCTAATTAAACTTATTATTATAAAAGTGTTTTTATTTTTTATATTTTAATACAAAATCAATAAAAACAAAAATTAAACTTATCACACAATGCATTTTAAATAATTTAATCTAATATAAAATATACTTAGTAATGCATTAAATATGAATTTTTAAAAATATTATGGTGAAAATATATATAAAATACATATTTATTAGAAGATTATATAAAAATCTAAAGTTTTAATTTAAATGTTAAAGCTGAAATTTTAAAAAAAAATTGTTAATTTTATATAAAATATGGAAAAAAAACCATTATAATAATATGATTTAATTTTATCAAAACATAAAATTTTCACTTTTCAGTTTAATTAACGCCAACTTTTAAAATTAAATTCGCTTTTAAACTTTAAAAGGCCGAAACGAAAAAAGGCTATGGTATTATATTCCTTATAACCCATAAATTTACCTTCCTGCCCTCACGTAAATGATGATCCGCCGAGTACTATTCTCCGGCGCCTTTTTAATCGCCTCGCTGATCGTCTTAACGGTACCGTTCTTCGAGACGATTATATCAGCCTGGATCGCCGACACGGGAGTGTTCAACAGTACCCTCTCCTTCCTCCCTAGCCACTTCGGGAATTTATCCTCGTCGACATTTTCTCCCGATAAATCGTCACCCGACGCCAGCAACCTCCTGTTCTGCACCGGCACTCCACCGAAATCGTCTCCGCCACTCGCCGCGAAAATCGACAAGCAATTACTCACGAGCTCCGCCAAGTCGCTCAGTTTCGCCGCCACTTGGTCCTTCACCGTCCCGCTCACTCCCTCCAACCCCTCCGTACACGTGTCGTGGTTCGTCAAGGCCGCGCTCAGCCAAGTCATCACGTCTTGGGACGAGCTGCCTTTATAACCGCCGTCTTGCGAAGGCAAGACAGAGGAGAGAGAACGGGAGAGTGCGTCGACGGAATCTTCTAGAAGCTCGAGGCAGTCATCGAACGCTGACCGTACTCGTGGATCCATTTGAACGTAGGAGATCGACGCTGTCGTATAAAGAGCTTGACTAAAGTGCCGTAACGTCATATTGAACGAAATGTGGACAAGGTCTTGCTCACTAGCAGTGAGTGAGCCAGGGAACTCGAGGAGTGAGTTAACACAGAGACTCGGGAACCGAGCTTTACTACACGTCTTGGAAATAGCTCGAGTGGGTTTCCGGTGGATCAATACGCCTCCTCCACCGCCGCCGCCAACACGGTCGGCAGCTCCTTCACGGAGCACGATTGCAAAGCCAGCACAAACAGCTGACACAACGATCATTGCCAAAGCAATAACCGAAACGATAACAAGCCTTTTCTTCTTGTTTTCAGGTATGGGTTCTTCTCCTCCTTCTTCACGTTGTTGCCGGTGATCACCGGAACTCTCAAATTCCGGTCGTCGGAGTAAGTCGTATCCCATTGATCTTTTCTTTTTTTCAATTTGGGTCAGTAATGAGATGAAGATAAAAGCTATAAATACTTCTACAACTACTTACATGATCATATATGAATGTTCATAAACAATGAGTAAAGTGTGTGGGGTTATATAAGAAGAAAAAATGGTGGAAAATTAGAGGGAAGAAGGTCGGTGTTGAAGGCTTATGGGGGCAACCATGAGCTGTCCTCTACTTTCAGCACTTATTGGTTTTTGCCCATTGGTCAAGGGCATAGAAATTAAACTCCCATTGAAAAAAGTTCGGATAAATTTTACTTGAATTCATCTAATTATTAGTAAATTTATATTTTGACCATTATACTTTAAAAAGTTATAAAATAGTCACTAAATAATTCAAAAGTTTCCATTTTATATCAAACTATTCAAAAGTTTTTAAAGCCACAAAAGCTGTTAAGTTTTTTAAAATAATTAAGTTTGGCTAATAAGCGTCAAACGACGATTCAACAATTAGTACAGTAGATTATAATCAATACGTTTTAACAAATGTAAGAATATATCTTAGATCCAAGTCGATTTGACAGTTAGTGTTAAAGATTGGAGATGAAGGTTATTTAAATTTTGATTTGTAAATCAGTGACGCTCAAAGCTATTTTGAAAAAAAATAACCGTAGAATAGAAGGGAAATGATAGCTTCCGATCGATGCAGGCGGTGCGAATTGAAAAGGCTATACAATAATAATTTTAACAGCCTAATGACTTAAATGAAAACTTTTGAATAATTTAATGGTATTTTATATTTTTTAAAAAGTTAAATGATTAAAACATAATTTTACTAACAATTCAATAATTTTGGAAGTAGTTTAGTTTGATTTCTCACTTTGTCTTACTTTTATCATCTTTTTGGATTTTAAAAGTAAAAGTTAAAAAAATATATTAATAATGATAAGATGCATTAAGGAAAGTATAAACGATTGAGATATGATTAAGGAATTAAGAAAGTTCATAGAACTTTTTTGATTAAATTTTTAGTGGATTTGTGGGGTTTTCTTTTCTTTCTTTCTTTTTTTTTTACTCTTTTAAATGGATTTTTTTATTAAAATTTTCATAGTGATTGACGAGGGATTTTATAGAGTGAAGAGCTTGAAGTGGACTCTTTTGATGAATACCTTATATAGAGTAGATTTGTTAATGAGTTGGATTATTTATTCAGATTCAGAGGTTCGTTCGAAATTTGAGAATATTTAAGAAAAAATATTAGGTCTGAAAAATAAGCTTGGGCAAAAAAATTAGGCTTGTTTAAAATATGGGTTGAACCCGGGCTTGAACATTCAATGCCCGAACTTGGCATGACCTGATCCGTTTTTAAGTTTATAATACTTTATATTATGTTATTTTTATATGTTATGTAATTTATAACACATTAAAAAAATAAATTTCGTAAACATTAAAATAATGTTAAGATGACTATATAAAAAATTTCAATAAATAAAAAATAAAATTATTAATATTAAAATAAAGTAAATATTTTTAAAAAATATTTAAATATGAGCGGGCTTAAAATAAATATGGGTTAATCTTTTACAAATATGAGCGAGTTTGGACAAAATTTTAAGTCAATATTTCAGACAGGATTAGGCTTGGGTAAGTATAAATCATGTTAATATCATGTTTAGACCTAACCCGACCTATAAACACCTTTAGGTCAGAGATAAAGTAGTAGAGAACCTTGATAAAATGCTACCATATACGAATTGATGGAACCTAGCATGGTTGTGTTTAAACTTAAGGAGTTGGTCACTGGACTTTTGGAAGTGATAAGAGTTAACACAAACCCATACAATGCGGATTTTCTCGGGAATTTGTAGTGGCCATGTGGTTCCTAAGTTGGGCGAGATTTTAGAATAGCAAGTCATTATTTCGACACTCCTTTTGAGTGATATGGTGATTAATAATAATAAAAAACTATTCAATCGATTAATATTGATTTCCGACCCAATCAATTTAATATAATATTTTGAATTAATACTCAATTTAACTAATTTGACTGACACTGTTCAAATATGACAGTAAATTTGGGGGAATGTATTTTTAGATGAAGCAAGCTTGATTTTGTATAGCATGTATGGCAATCCGGCATGTGAAGTACTTCAAATAGTATAGAGATAATAGTTACTTTACTTTAATGCTTCACGGGGAAGAAAGTTAGGCTATATTTTCATTTCTCGTGATTAAAATTTTAAATTTATATTAAATTTGACCATTTGCTTTCTTAACGATGTGTATTAACAATCAATAGCATGATGACATATGATAATCTCATATTTTAATACGTGATAAAAATAAAAACTGAAAAAAAAATATTTAAAAAATTTACCGCACATCAAGATGTAAAATTACCACGTGTCACCATGCTATTGGTTGTTAGTGCATGTCAATTTTTTTTAAATGTGACAATCAGGTACTTAAAAAAAATTCCAAATTAACTTGCAGCTTTCAAATTTAAATACCAATTAAATAAAAAAATTAAAATTCCAAATAAATACTATATTAACCTAATAAAAAACTTTTTTTCAAATTTTTTGGTGAATTATTGGAACTGAAAAAGGGTAGACGAGGCACAATGAAGAAACAATAATTGTGCAATTGCTTAGCCAACAAGAATATATTAAAACACTTTCTTTCTTTCATGGCTTTGTCACTCTTACCATGTAAATTTTATAAAGTATGTCCTTATGCTCTTTGCTTCTCTTTGCTTTATGCCGCCCTCTTTTTAAGTAAAGTAACCAAAGCAATACTATAATTTAGTGCTTCACGAAGATTACATATATAGTGCCAAAATGAGTAAAAATATCATGAAGGTCTTTATATTAAGAATTAAGTGTAAGCGTTCGATCGAATTAAGTCAAATCGAATGAAAAAATTTCGAGTTAATTGAGTTGACGAGTCCTTTTTTATCATCCTAACTCGATTTGATCTTTTTTCGAAAATTGAATTAAGTGAAATTTTTTGAATTAAATTTAAAAAATTAAAATGTTAAATAAAAATATTATTACAGTACAACTACTTCTATCTTAGAGCATATAAATTTGAAATTATATATATTTGAATCTTTTTCAAAAAAAAAAAAAAAAAAAATAGTATGACAAACTTGAATCATTAATCTATCTTATTTAGGTCCAAAATTATTAATCTAGAAATTTTATAATTTTTTATTAGATTTTTTTGTTGAAATTTTATAATTTTTAAAAAAATATAGATTTTGGAATTTTTATAAATATTTTTTATTTTAAAAATTATTTTGATTTTTTTTTTTTGTAATTTTTGGTGACAGAGATCAATTTCTCATTTTCAAACTTAACAGGGACCAAATGAGTATTTACACCAATCTATTATTAAAATTATTTGAGTTATCCGAATTATAAAATTCAACTCGATTCTAATTCAAAACTCGAATTACTTATTCGAGTTGACTTGTATAATTCAAATAACTCGAATAACTTGATTCAATTAACTCAAAATTTAAAATTTTTTCAATTTTTTCGAATTAAATTAAGTTTTGCTCACCCCTATCGAGAATTAGATTGCATTTTGTCCATTTCATTCAAAAAAAATTAGTTATTGTATATTAGATAAAAAAATAAATTTGTCCTATTCTTTTCTTTTCTTCATTTCTATTGTCAAAATCTGGTCCATGTATAACATAACGAGGTACACGTGGTTATTATGTCAATCACGTTAATTTTTAATAATTGATTTGGATGGAATTTTTAACTGAAATGATCATTTTGCTCTTTGATCTAACTTACAATAACTAATTTACCTCTTTTTCTGAGTAAATAAGACAAATACGACCTAACTCTTCGTTTCCATAGTTCTTTTACCTATCAAAATGCTTCAAGAATAAGAAATTTATATGCTAATATATATATATATATATATTTAAAAAACCCCTTAATCCACTACTCTTTATTTAAAGAAGCACTTATACTATTAATTTATTTATTATTATTTGATACATTTCTTTTAATTCCACAAATGAGATTAAAAAGTCGTCATTTGTCTCATTTATATATATATATAAATATATTTAAAAAATATAAAAATTAAGAACACTAACCACCTTTTTAACCCTATTTGTTATATAATTAAAAAAAAACCCCACAACTCGAAATAATTATCTTAATTTAAAACTTAATTATTTGTAATATAATGTTTTAGATTATGGCTTCTCCAACATTCTATGCATGCATTATCAACTATTTTAATTATTATCCTTTCCACATCTTTCAATTTCATCCATTTCTTTTTCTCCACCTTTACAACATGTATGTAATTTAATTTTTTTTCATTACATTAGTTTAAAAAACGAGTTTTTTTTTTTGACGATTCAACTTATTTTAATTAAATTATATTAAATAAATAATATATTTTTTAATTTCAGCCAGCTGGATGTAAATCATAATTTCAACCAATAAAATATTTATTGTTTTAATATTTCTAAAAAAATGAAACAAGCATCTTGGATCCCATGGGTAAAAAGCAATTTGCTTTTTCTTATGTACTAATATATTTGCTCAGTGGCCATCTTTAGACAAAAAGGGTGGTGCTTATAAACAGACAAAATAAGATTTGAATAGTTCATCTGGTAAAGAGAAAAAAAGGTAATGGCACGCAACCTTCAGGGAATTATTCATGTTTTTAAAATGGAATTAGTCATCAAATCGATGAAGTTATTATTTATATAATCGATTTAATTAAAAAATTATAAAAAATAATTTAATCAGTTCGATCAATTCAATCTCGTTCTTCTAATTAATATCTTAATTGATTTTTGATCCAATCGATTGATCTGATTTGATTCCAACACCAGTGGCTAATACCAAGTTATGTATAAATATATATTAAATACATGAAATGGATATCAAACATACCTAAATCCTAACAATTAAAATAGTGGAAGCACTAATTATAGAAACTAAAAATAACACATAAGGATAATTTTAGTTTTTTAATTTTTTTTATTATGCTGGTCTTATTTTTTTAATATTTTCATCTTTAATCTTTAAAATTTAATTAATTTATTTTTTAATGAAATAATTGATTGAATAATTAAAATTTTAATAAAATAGACTTGGTAACCCATATTACAGTTTATGTGTATTTTATTACTAATGTAAATATATTTTTTTAAAAGCTTGACAAACCTTTTAAAATTTTAAATAATTTTTATAAATACACATAGACCATCACGTGAGCACATCAACACAATTAATATTATAATTATTCGGTGAACTTTTTCGTTAAAGAAAAAAACAAATTCACCAAGATTATCTTCGATTTTGCCAATGGATCATTTAGAAAAAAAAAAAAAATGAATCAATAGGGTTTTATGGGCTTTTTGAGCCCATCAATTAAGCCTCGGCAGAAGCCTAGAATTATAAGTGCTTGGCCCAGGCCTTCAAGGAGGTCCACTTTTGTAAGCGTCCCACCCATATCTAGCCACTCTGTTCAAGGTCAAATTTTGCTATTAGTCCCTATATTATGCATAAGTTATAGATTTAACCTCTTTATTCTAGTTCGGTCAGTTTTAGTCTTATTTCTTTTTGAACTCAGTGCTAACCAAAATTGTAGTAGTTAAATTCATTTAAGTTAAATTCTGTTGTTAATTTTGTACTATGCGTAAGATTTGGATTTAAACTCTGTTATTCAATTTGATCATTTTTTTTATAGTTTTTTACTTTCGAAATTTCAGCCATGTTCTTGACATTATTATCCAATATATATCCGAAAATAAGTATAAAGAAATCTCTCTCAATTAAAGTACTTGGGAGAATTTTATATTATAAAGATTGGATCAAATTAGTCTCTCTATTATTATATGTATCAATTTAGTCCCTACACCATTAAAATGAATCAAATAATTCTAAATTGTAACATAGTTAACATTGACTATATAAAAAATGACTTGAAATTTATCTTTCTCAATTGTAACTCAATTCCAAACAAAAGTTGCATATCCTATGAATAATGGGGACAGAACACAGTACTTCATGTTCTTTTAGTGTGTGCACACTGAAAGTAGAAAAAAAAGGAAAGCCATAATCAGACATAATCTTTTATTTTTATTTTTTTTATTGCACAACATTCAATCAAGGTTTAGCAGAAGCCCAGAAATCTTAAAGGGTCTTTATTACAAGGGATATATATTTTCTATGTTCCAAGAAAATTATGAATACTCAGCCCAGGCCTTCAAGCTGTTTGTAAGCTATCAATCCATATTTAGCTACTCTCTTCTTATGCGAAGAACCCGCAATTTTATCGGATACACATACGGGGGTTGGTACCGATCTTACCGATCAATATTTACCGGTTTTAAGATAAAACGAATAGTATGATACCAGTTTGTACTTGACGATACATACTGTGTATCATAGATATCGATTTTGTTTAGTATTTAGAATTGAAGATTTCATACATTTTGATTACCTTTTTTGAGGCATTTTGACAACATGACCTGCTATAGTAGGAAGCAGGCATGTTGATTTGCCTTGATTAATTTTGGTTCTTTTTACTTTTCGTGAAAATATTTAGTATATTATTAGTGAAGTTTTTAAATTCTATAAGTAGAATCAAATCAATTGATTTGCTGGTCCAATTGATTTGATTGATCTATTTGGTTCTATTAAATAAATCATTAAGAAAAATATTCTAACTAGTTTTTTTTTTTGCCATTTAAGTAATAATTAATTAAATTGATAATTTACACATTTGGTTTTGTTATACTTGACCAACAAAAGACATGTGGTAAGACCCGTGAATGGTTTGCATAGAATCTCTTGGAACTTCGCCTAAACTATTTATCTGTAACCAATTATTCAAGGACAAGTGAGTCCACTTATCATCTAACGCTTTAAGGGATGGCAATGTTAAAACAAGATAACCTACAACACAAACAGGTCCACGCAACACATACCATAACGACTATTAACTTGCAGCAATAGTGCTTGTTTGGCACCTAACCTCTGACTTGTCTGCACAACCATACAGTTCACCGTGTCACACTATGAAACAAAGGGCAATTCCCTATATAAGACCAAACGCACGAGGGAACGGGTAATCTTTTCCAAGTCATTTTCTCCCTCTTCTTCCTTTCCTTTTTCTTTTTCATTGTCGACTCTCCACCCTATACCAGTGAATCAGACCTTACCCCCTCGGCCTTCTCTTCTATCAACAAGTTCAAATGATATTAATAATGGTGATTTATTAAATTAAATTGAGTCAACTGCAACTAAAACATTAACAATAAAATATATTTAATTTCAAATTTGATTAAAATTACTCAAATTTCATAGAAATAAAACATCAAATTATTCAAATTTAAGTTTACATTAAAAATATTTAAACTCGACTTGCGAGCTGTACGAGCTTCATCAAATAAGACCCCCAACTAAATTCTATTTTCCTTTTTCAATCGAATAATTAATGAGAGACCAAGTCTTGGTGAATCACTACTTGCACCCATTGGACCACAAAATAATCAACTATGCCTTGTAATTTGTATCGAGTTCTTTGAATCATAGAGTTTTTTTTTTTAAATTAAATTAAATTAAATTATATTTTAATTTAAATAATTATACAAACGAATGCGAATGTATCATCGATTAAACCCAAACTTTTATGCTACACACTACAATAATCTTGTCATTAGTTTAAAAGATTGTTGATAAACTACATTTAAACACCATTGGGTTTCATCATTAATCCTAAAAAAGGGGTAAAAGCTTAAATCCAAGCTTAACTCATATTTTAAAGGGTAAATTATATTTAAGGTCATTAAATTATTAGTAATTTTATATTTTGGTTACATAATTTTAAAAAGTTACAAAATTATCACTAAACTATTCAAAAGTTTTCATTTAAGTCGGTGAGTTATTCAAAAGTTTTTTTATTTAAGTCACTGGGTTGTTAAGTTTTTTTTTTTAAAGTCTGGATAGTGAGCTCCAAGCCACAATTTGACGATCATTTCGGTGGATCAGTACCCATTGACGAGTAGAAGAGCATATTTTAGATTCAAAACGATCTAACGATCAGTGTCTAAAATTAAAGAAGAAAGTTGTTTGGATTTTGATTCGTAGAATCGTGACGTTCAAAGCTATTTTATGAAAAAAAATGATATGTAGAAAAAAAAGAAAATGAGAACTTTCGATTGGTGGAGGAAATGAGAACAAAAATGGCCATATAACAACTATTTTAACAGCCCAGTGATTTAAATAAAAATTTTTAATAATTTAGTAACAATTTTATAATTTTTTAAAATTGAGTGACTAAAACGTAAATTTACTAATAGTTTGATGACCTTGAACGTAATTCACCCAGTTCAAACATGTCTTTAGCAGGGCAAACCCAAACCTTAAACAAGTTTAATTCTCAAGAAATTAAATCAATTTCGAGCTAAAATTCATCTTAGCTCTCCATCGACCGTGTTCTGAAAATCTAAAAACCAAGAAACGTCTCGTCATGATCGTGAGTCATGAGCACTCCTTCACTAAAACTTGTCTCCCATTGAGGAATTTCGTCGAACACGATAATGATAAAATAGCACAAGCAGACAAAAAATGCTAGAAGACGACAAACATCTACTTCAATATTCAACCAAGCAACAACACGTGCCCCATAAAAGCCCATATCGATCACCCTTTCGCAAGCCCTTTTCGATAAAAAGTTAGTCGGGACCCTCACTCCATTGTCCGATTTCGGGGCAGGTTTTTATCAGATGAGCTGCTCTGGTCCTTCCCCCCTCCCCCTTTCGAAGAGAATATTGCCATTACCATTCCCATCGCCATTTCCCTAAGCTAATGGTCTCAATATTTCTACAGCCAACATCTGTAATGGTCCCCTCTTTTTTGTCTGTTCTGCATTTACTAATTCCTTCGCTTAAAACAATCAATTATTGTCTTTTTTACAAAGGGAATATGAGAAATCATTTCATCGAACACCTTAACTTCATTATTGAATCCTTCGTTAAAAGAAAAAAAAGGGTTTTCAATTACGGATAGGATTCAACCATGGATTAAAAAAAAAAGACATTCTATATTCTTCTGGTGTTTTTCGATTTGGATATTTTTACGAATTAGATTAATGTGTGGTTTCCCGTTTGATGTAAATTTTTTGGGTAAATTTCATTGTTAGTCACTCAATTAATTGATAAGTTTTTGCTTTGATCACTTAATTTTAAAAAAGATAACTTTAATCGGTGGCATTTTTTAGTTGGTGTAATAACAATTTTAGACGTAAGATTATATATATATATATTATCAATTTAACTCTATTTCTATATGAAACTATTAAAAAAATTATAAAAATTTTAAAATTTTTATATAAAAACTCTAAATCCCAAACATGTTGTTAAAAAAGTAATATGTATAAAAAATAAATAAAAAATGAATTGGGTGATGAAGAATAAGCCTTAAACTCCAAAAAATGATGATGATGCACCGGAAGCTGCCAGGTAATTGCAACAACAAATCTCCACCATTGCCATACATATTAGCTCTTCAGTAATAGGGATTTTGAATTTTTTTTTAATTTTTTAAAATAATTTTTATTTTTTTATAATTTAATACAAAATCAGGGTCAAATGTAAATATAAAAATAAAAGATTAAAATTGTTATTATACCAACTAAATTAATCACTTGATGAATAGTGACTAAATTGTAAATTTTTTAATTAAATAACCGAAATTAAAACTTAACTATAATTGAGTGATTAATTATGCAATTTACCCAATTCTTTCCCTCCTCCTTAGGCCCCAATTGGCAGTGCATGGAACAATAGGGTTACTTACAAAGGAAACTACTGATAAATCTAAATTCATATAAAAAATGGGTAAAAAATTCATTCAATTATTGAACTTTGTTTGATACAATAATTTTTGTCATTATCGCAAACGATGATAATGGACATGACTTTGATATTGGAAACTAAAGTACAAAAAAGAATTTGTTACATCACTAATAGCAAAAAAACTAGATTGAAGGCTTATGTAATAATGTTACTAGCTTGAAGTAAAAATTCGTTTTTTACACAAGGTTAAGAGTAAAAAATAAAAACCCTAGTTTAATGTTTATATAAAAGCATAATATTTACTCATTTATCATTTTAGTCTTAATTATTTTTATTACTTTGATTCACAACATTCAAAATTTAGATATATTGTCTCTTTTTTTTTTTAATGAGAGTTTTTTTTTCAAAATATGAAAAATCGAGAGGATAAATTTATTTTTGGTGAAAGAAACAGATAAATTAAACACAATTATTTAGTAATATCCAAGGGATTCTCTGCGAACAACTGCAAACCTTCATTCATGTTAAAAGCCATCTTGATGATGTAGTTAGCTTCCAAGTTCTCTTCTTTGGGAATATGATCTCAATCTCATTAACCTATTAAGTGCTGAATTAGATGTTGATAAAAATGCTTTATAAATGACCTAAATAACCTCCATACTATCCATCTGAATCAACATTTTATCACATCACCTAAATTTCAATTCTTTGTCTCTAAAATAATTGATACAATTCGAGAATCCCACCCTGAAAATTGACCCAAAAAAAAGAAGAAAAAAACTAAGAAAATGGGTGGGTAGGAACTCAAAACAAGAGCCTTTAAAGTCAATATCAAGTGGTTTTGTTGAGAAGAACTCCCATGAAATAGAGGCTTGCATCCAAAAGGCAAAAAAAGAATCAAAAAAAAAAAAAAGTGGCATGGTGCATTGGGCCATGTAAGAGAGGGTTGAAATGCAAAAGGGTCCCATTTTACCTAAAAAAAAACAAATTCTACAATTCCATTTCACATTATAATGACAAGAAACAAAAGGCACCATCAAACAATCCCCTCCAGCTGTTTTCTTAAACAACTCTCTCAACACACATTTCACATTCATATTTTTCTGGTTCCAGCTCTCCAAATTCCCCAATTCCCCGTTTACGTTTTAATTATTTAACTTCAAAAGATTAAAAAATAATTTTTAAATTATATGAAAACTTTCATTTAAGTTATTGAACTGTTAGAATTATTTTTGTATGGGTTTTTTTGTTCACACTACTTATACTAATCAAAAACTTTTCTTCTATTTCTCTACTATAATTCCGTTTTTTGTTCATGAAATGGATTTGAATATCACGAATCCGTGAACTAAAATCCAAACAGCTTTTTTCTTCAATATTCAACATTGATCGGCAGATCAACTTGGATCTAAGTTATATTTTTCTACTCGTTAATGAGTATTAATCCATTCTACCAATCGTTGAATCAGGGTTTGGAGTTTACTAGCCGGACTTAAAAAAAAAAAAACTTAACAGCTCAGTTACTTAAATAAAAACTTTAGAATAATTCAATAATTATTCAGTAACTTTTTAAAATTAAATAATTATTTTTTTTTGTCAAACATTTTTGACAAATTTTAGTGTCTTTAAATGCAAAGTTATATTAAAATTTATTACTGTAATAGATGCTAAAGCTACCCAATAAAATGTGTGGATTCTTTTTCACCTTATGTCTCCAATAACTTTCTTTTTTACTTTTTTCCAAGTCAACTAAGTGGATTTTGGGTATTCACAAGAGGCAAATTCCCTTCAATTTCAATTCTCTTCCTTTGAAAATTTCTGGGTTTTTCTTTTTGCATTAAAACCAGGAATTTTTTTGGGGGTCGATTCAATTAATTATACCCATTATTTTTTTGTCTAATAAAACAAAATTAAATTGGATGGATTCAACCAGCTGGTGTAACTAAGACATTCTTCATTATCCTGTCAGCTAAAGTCCACCAAGAAAATTATGCCCTCCGATAAAATTGCGCCGCGTGTAGATATCTAATTGGTTTCGAAGTATTACTCCGTGACAAAAACGTCAACAAAGTGCAACACATGTAACTCAAGTGTTTTTTTTTTGTTTGGAACCATGCATACCTATATGCAAGTCCACTGACCATAATCGTTTTTCTTTAATTCATATCAATATTAATTCGGTAAAAGTATCTTGAAAACCTTATATTAAGAAATAGATTGTATTTTATTTTAATTATTTAAAAAATAAGTAAATTAATCTTCGTACATATCAAATAGCGTACATAGACAAAATGTGAGTAAATAGTATACGTATATCAGACAGTTATACAAGACGTGCTATGTACACCTAATGCTAACATACAAGGACTAGTTTTTATAATAAAAATTAATAGAATTTTTAACAGAAAAACCCGTTTGCTCTTTGACCTTACATGCATAGACTAATTTGCTTTTCTTTTTAGTAGAATGGGACAAAATGCAATCTGACTCCTAATAAATGGGCTCTGTGGTACTTTTGCTTTTACATTTCAAGTCTAATCTTGGTAAAAGTACCATAAAAGACCTTATATTAGGAGCCAAATTACATTTTATCCCATCTACTCAAAAAATTGGCAAATTAATCTTTACACTTTAGATCAAAGAGAATATTGACCATTTTGTTAAAATTTCCATCAAATTTTATTATTAAAAAACAAGTCCATATACATCAAAATAAGGCACACGTGGCACGCCATGTGCAGCTGTCTAGTTATTCCATCAACTATGTCAATATTTCATAGTAGAAATGGATGAAATTTTTAACTGAACTAACCAATTTGCTCTTTGATCTAACACACGATGACTAATTTTCTTAGTTTTTAAGTACAATGAATAAAATGCAATTTAACTCCTAAAACATGAGCCTCCATGATATTTATATACATACTTATATATTAGGGTTAATGTAATTTTTAGCCATTCAGCTCAACAAGTAGGGTCACTTTGTTACATGTAATTTTTTTTCAGTTTTGTACTTGAACTTAGTAATTACGTTTATTTTAGTTCTTAAACCTTGCAATTAAGTCCCCTTTGATATTATTGAAATGGAATAGAAATGTACATATATCAAAACGGACCTAACTGTTGAAATAACTCCAAGTAAGAACTCACAATTACACAAGGTGAGACTCAAACTTAATAATAATTAGTGACATTAGGTATAGTTTACCCTAATTTATATTTAATATTCACTTTGGAGTCCGACATAAGAGTTTTCCTTACAATTTTGCCAATGTACTACTGTTTGGTATTTTAAGTTCCTTTGTACTATCACAGTAGTCATCCAAAAATGGATAATACGATATACGGTCCCTCACTCATTATTGTTCTTTTTTAGAATAAAAGAAAGAAGGATTTAGTTGAAATTCTCCCTTTACAGCCCAACTCTATATTAATATTCCACACTTTATGAATCTTTTTTTTTCAAAAGGAAAAAAACCTGAAAGCTATTTGACGAAACATTGAAACTGGAACAGAACTTGTGAAAGTGAAATCCTTTTTAGTGGGTGTTTCACTGTTTTTTTCTGAATTTTTGTCTTTCTCTTTTACATCTTAGATACAACCAATAGCCACTAATTTTAATGTTGACTGTTTTTTTCTTTTATTGAAATTTTTTTAAAAAATTAGATGTTAAATTTTGAGTTTAAATTTAGAGTAAATTACAATAGATATTATTTAATTATGATTTTTTTTCGTCACTTATTATAAAAAGTTACAAAATAATCATCTAATTATTTAAATTTTTTTTTTATCACCAGTTGGTTAATATAAAAATGAAACACCCAAAAATTCAAGATAATTATTTGATTAAAAAATATATAATTAAATAATTAAAAAATTATTTTGTAACTTTTAAACATTTTAGCTATGTTGGACGATGGTATACTTGTACTTATGTCCACGTAGGCATTAGACGCTGGAGTTAGCATTATCGCGGGTGAAATTAGGAATTCTGAATTGAGATAAATTATGAAATTTTGGGTTAAATTTGTAAATTATGAGTTTAAAGGTCTTAAATTGATTTATTAATCTTTGAAAAAAATTACGACTTGATTCAAGGTCTCGAATTACGACTTGATTTAAAAAAATAAATTCAAGGTCCGGACTTAACTTGATCGGTCCCTAACAATTTTATTATTTGGAAAGTGATAAAATATTAAATATATATTTCTATATTATTATTAAACTTAAACTATAAATATATTTATTGAAATTTGTATAATTTTTTTTTATATTTTAGTTCAAATCTCACTGTATGTAAATTTTTATAAATTTTATATAAAATATAAAATAATAAAAAGACTCTCATAATAATATAATTTATTTTTATATAAAAAATATTTTGATCATTTCTAATTAAATTGATGTCTAATTAATTTTTTTTGGCAAAATCTAATTATAAAATTATCTCATTAATTATAAAATCTATCAAATTAAACGAATAAATCCAATAGTTTAAAACAGAATGTCTACCGTCAATCCACCGTTTTATTTAAAACAATTCCATCATCTAACATGCGAAAATTTGTCCCAAGAAAGTGACAATCAGCTTCAATTTTCTGCAAAGCTTTAAGAAGAAATTATTATTATTATTATTATTATTAAACAATTAAAATGAAGAGATTAAGAAATTATAGGTAAATTGTACTTAAGGTCACTAAATTATTAATAAACTTAAATATTAGTCACTTAATTTAATAAAAGTTATTAATGATCATTGAACTATTTAAAAGTTTTTATTTAAGTCACTGGCCTATTAAATTTTTATTTTTTTTTAAAGTTTGGTTAGCGAGTTTCAAGAGACGATTTGACGGTCAGTGCCTATTGGTGAGTAGAAGAACATACCTTAGATTTAATTCGATTCGATAGTCAGTGTTAAGATTAGAGAAGAAACTTGTTTAGATTTTGGGAAGTTTAAAATTGTTTCATGAAAAAAAAAATTGTAGAAGAGAAGGGGAATAAAGGTTTTAGATTGGTATAGATAGTGTGAAAAGAGATGGCCACACGACAACGATTTTAACACCCTAATAATTTAAATGAAAACTTTCAAATAGTTCAGTGATCATTTTATGACTTTTTTAAAATTGAGTGACCAAAACGTAAACTTACTAATAATTTAGTAATCTTGGGTGCAATTTACACATAAATTATTTAATTTTTTGTTGCTATTGCGAAACCTAAATGTGAATTGTTTGAAGTTTTATCCCATTGCTTTCAGCTCGAATCTTCTCTTGTTTTTAAAGCAAGGGCATGTTAATTATTATTGGGGCGAAATCAGAAAACTTTTTTAGGAGAATAGAAATTAAATTTTAATTTTTACAATTATAGAAATATAATTTCACCATTTTAATAGTCCATATCTTTATAATTTTTAAAGAATTAAATTATTTTTTATCATTTTTAAAAAATCAAAATGTAATTTTATTTTTATTAATTTAAAATTTTTTAAAAATTAAAAACCTAAATAAAAAATTTCTATTTTAAAGGGCCGAGAACACTGGCAGCCCTACTAATTATGGTCCCGATTGTTATCATGTTTATGTAGGAAATAAAGTAAAATAAATAAAATATTAATAGTTATGGTTTAATTTTGTCCAGGTCCATATACTTCTTTGGACTCTTGAAATTTAGTTCATCTCTTTATAATTTCGAGAATTTAATCCTTTTATTTATTTAATTTTAATATTAAAATCCGATTGATAAAATTACTAATAGATTTTCATTAAAATTGAAGAGGTGACACACTAATATACGAAGATTTGGTTTAAATAGGGGCAGTAGAATTTGATATTAATTAAACTTTAAGTATATGCAGTAGACTCGTAGTGGCTAGTAGCTCTCAGGAATGAGAATTCTAATTTACTTAACGTGTAGAGGGTAAAATGGTTTTATTGATATTGGGTTTGATAAATATCAATTAAACAAGTAATTTAACACTTGATGTTACTGTTTCAAAGACGGGACAAAAGTAGGAAAAATTATAAAGAAAAACATACAGTCTTTGTTAAATTCAATTTGGCAATGTGGAGAAATAGGGCTAACCAAATTGATAGAGCATTTGAATAATCTTTTTTTTAATCAGAATATATCCATCTTTTTTACAGCTATTTTTTCATCACAAAATAAATAAATAAATAAATATATATATATATATATATATATATATATACTGATTCAATTTCTTGAATTTACCCAGACGTTTCTAAAATTTTCATCAAAGGGACAGAATATTCAACATGCTTTATTTCAGGCTCGATGTTTTATGTATTTTTGTCGTGTTTACTTTTTGTATAAAGATAAATTTAGTATTTAATATTTATATATTTTATCAATTAGGTCTTTATTCTTTTTCTTTGAGTTAAATTTGACCTTTAATCTTTAAAAAAAATGTTTTAAAAAGAGTCGACTAAAACGTAAAAAATTTAAACATAACTATAAAATTTAAGATATACTACATGCTAATTTTTTTTAAGTTTTTATGATTTTTTTTGGATTTCTTTTTTATAATTTTTAGTTATTTGTTGACGCAATAGTACTATATCAGCATGAAGTGCACATAGATTGTCACGAGAGTTGCCACACCAAAATCGTTAAAAAACTAATATTTTAACTATTAAACGTTAACGGTCAAATTTAACTAAAAAAAGAGTCAAATTGATAAAAATATAAAAGTTGAGAACTAAACGTAATTATAAAATAATATATATCGCATTTAAGATATGTTAAAAATAAATAAATAATATAATAAGATTGGGCTTAGGGTTAATGACGGCTGAAGCTTATCTTAACAACTATAATATGTTATATTATTAATATGGATCTTTCGGATTTTCCTCTCAATTATGTTTTGACCGAGAAATAAGCACATTTATTATAAAATGAATATCACATGAAAAGAAAATATTTTTTTATTAATAAATTTATTATTTAAAATAATTATAATTATTTATTAATTTTATAAATATCAAATAAACGGAAACACATTTTAATTTATCCTCTTTAATTTTTATTGGTACATTTGAACTCAAAGACATATTTTGTTATTGCAATATTTAATCTCACCGTTATTATTATTTTTTGAGATGAATATTAAAATTATACATGAACTTTAATAATATATGTGCAATAACGATAAATTATTTTATGGACTCTTTTTACCACATCATTTATGGTCCATTTCTAATTATTTAATGACGTTTTAATAATTTTTTTTATATCATTGACACATAATTTTGGTAATTTTTTTACCTTGAACCCCGAATCTTAAACTTGAGCTCAGAACCCTTTTAGGGTTCAAGGTAAAAAAATTATCAAAATTGTTGAAATATCATTAAATAATTGAAAATGAACAATAAATAATGTGGTGAGAATGGTCTATAAAATAATTTCTTATGCAATAACATACACGAATTTTGATTTTGTGTGATTATGCATATAAAATTTTAATTTTATTCAATTTTCATTCACTACCAATATTATCGTATTAGCATCATTTTATGTTTTAAATTATAAATTAAAACGTAAATATACATTATTTGTGGCCAACAAATTAAGGTAGGCGTAGGATAAAAACTGTAGAAAAAGATGGAAGTAGGTCAATTTCAGATTCTCATAGCCTGTGATTTTTTGTTTTTTGTTTTTAGAGACAGATAATTACAACCTTAGATTAAGGAGTATGATTTTGATTGATTTGATTAAATATTTGAACCCACAGCCACCAAAAGCAAACAACTTGCTGTTTAAGTAATAAATAAATAATTAAAATAATATTAGTATCAATACTAGTGCAAGTGCAAGTAGCTAATAAAGCCCACAACAAGTTGGTTTTGTTGACGGATTTGACCTGCAACTTTAATCGCCTTTTTTCTTATCATTCATCTTTCTTTATTTTCAAACTACCAATGAATTGGATTCAACATTACATAATACCATATATATACTTTCAGTTATTATATTCTTTTGAATATTAGGGATTTAATTTTTATATTTTTAAAATTTAAGTTTAACTATTAATATTATTAATTTTTTATTAAATTTATTATTGTAATATTTTGAAATAAAAAACTATTCACTAAGTAGTCATGTAATTGAAAATAATGTTGTAATTAACTTGAATTTAACAAAAAAAATTAACAGCGTTAATTGTTCGACTTGAATTTTGAAATGTGAGAAATAGAACAACTAAATTCTTAAAAATATAAATATATAGACTAAATTCATAATTTTTAAAAAGAACTGAGATTATAGACATATTTTAACCTATAATATAATATAATCAAGAGAAAAATTAAGAAATCGGGGTAAAATTGAATAATTTTTTTAAAAATTAAAGTCCAATTTTACTATAATACTAATTTATAATTTTCTAGAAGTTAAATATATATAAATAATTTTTCAATTTTGAGATTAAGGCCACTTGACCTTCGTTCCCCACGATACAATACGATAAAGTATAAACTTATTTATAAATATAATTCAAATGCAAGTTGCTTACAGTGTATAGGTTCTCAGGTGAAAGTTGCTGCAAAGGAATATATATTAGAAATTTTCCATGTATAAATCAGTAAAACATGTTATAATTAACCTATATTTGTATTAAAAATGTAAATATTTTTTAAAAAAGGTAAATTATTGAGAGAATTTAAATTCATTTGAAAAAATTATTATTTTTTGGGTCATCGATTGAACTTCCGATAATAATTGATATTGTCTTCGATAAAGTTTGTATCTCTCATCTCTATTGAGAGAGTCTTTAAAGGTTTATAGAGGAAGAATGTCTCAAATGCTGGAGGGGAAAGGATGGTATGAAACCGTGATGCCACGTCATCTGTACCATTTCCAATAGTTTTATGCCACATCAGTACTCTTATCTTGAATTTCAGGATTTTATCTTAAAAAAATCAAATTCAAATTAAAATACTGAAATTCAGGATAAAATCCTGAAATTCAGGATAATAATACTGATGTGGCATAAAACTACTGGAAAGGGATACAGATGACGTGGCGTCACTGTTTCAAACAATCCTTTCTTATTGGTGGAGATATGCTAGCAATGATACCCTACTTGCATGTAAGTTCCTTATATCTCTTTGATTGGTGGTTTGAGTCTTCCGTGCACAAGTGATTTACATAATTACTATTATGTGTTATATTGATACTTATCCCGTGAACCTTGCAAGTTGTATCTCTGTTAGTCAAGACGCTCCCCTCTATGAATACTTCGAGGCTCTCGACAAAGGCAAGAAATAGAGCTTCATCGACTAGCTACTCGATAAAAAACACTTTGAAAACATCGTCCAAAAGAACTGTAAGTTCCCTCAACACAACTAAAGGCTGATGTATTATTAGAACATGAGTTCCATGCATTGTCATTGAACAACAATATCACATACTCTAAACTTGAAATTTTATATAAATCGTAAATCTTAAATCTTAAATCGAATCCTTAAATTCATTATAAACCATAAACTATAAGCTTGAAACTTGATAAAAATTTATAAAAATTATAATTAATATTAATTATATTGAAATAAATTTATTCATACATGTATGTGTATGGGTAAGAAAACTAGCTTATTTAAAAATCCACATTATATTTTTGTTTTATCCAATGATGATGTGTCTTTGGCAAATGTTAAAAAGAAATTATGTTTAATTTTTTTTTAAAAATGAAATTATAAATTAATATATGATAAAATTATATTTTAACCTCTCAAAAATTTATAATTCGATTTCGGTCCCTTCTAAAAAGTTTTCTAGATTCCCCATTACTAATATTCACTGATACATTAATAGTGCATCAAATATTATTTTTATACATAGAATGATAAAAAAATTTATGTTCAAGTTTCGACCGACACCCATCTCGATTCAATCTCCAAACAATCTCTAACCTTATTGATTATGATAAAAGATTAAACTGAAACTCGATTTAGCCTTTTGTTATCCATTATTTAGGATTTGATTATTGTTGCTTCCCTTTAGCCTACAAATTCTTATTTGGAGCTGTAAAGTTGATTACTTTCCTTAAAGATATGGCTTGCAAGGTTTATCTTGATGGATATGTTTTTTTCAGGTTCAAATCAACACTCACATTAAGCTTCTGTTTATATTGCATGCTTAATTATCATTTTATGATAACATTAAATATAATATAAATATTACTTTCTTTGATTAATCATTTCAACATGTAATCTATTAAAAAAATAATATATTATTTTATATATGAATTTGATTTTTTTTTAACGCGGTACTTGTATTTGATAAAATTTATATATTTTTTGGTACATAATAATGTTTAATTCGAGTTTTGAAGTTGATTTGTTGATGACAATTAAATTCTAATATTATTAGCTAATTATGAATTATCATCAAGTCAACTCTAAAACCCTAATCAAATACTAGATAGTTAACAATGTTGCCTTCAGGTACAAACAGGGATGACTTTAGGGGGGGGCCCGAATGGAAAAATTGTCTCTTAGTCCTCAAATGATAGAATTAAAAGTTACTATATAGTAAAATTACATTTTAGTCCCTTCAAAAATGAAAAGATTTCTATTTAGTTATTTCAAAGGTGATGAAATCATAAGTTAATATAATATAAATTTCACTTTACCCAAAAAATTGAATTCACCCTTGAGTACAAAAAATATATAACATTTTTTAAATACATATACCACATTGGAAAAAAAAAACAAAAATCGTACATTAAAAAAATCAAATTTAACTACAAAATTAGATATTAAACCTTAAAAAATCAAAATAAAATTTATTTTGAAATTATATTAGTAAAATATTAGGCTATGGAAAAATGCAAGTTGGGAAAAGATTGTGGGCAGTCCATAAATCCATATGATTGGCACATATATTTGTCTGTTTCAAACATGGTATAATGTCATATTTGATTACAAATTAAAGTGAAAAAAAAGACATTATGAAAAGAAAGATGTAATAATAATATATAACATTAGCTTATTGTGTCCTTTTTGTTGCTAAAAGCTAATCTAAGTGTTAATAAATTATTATATGTAATATCACTTCATGGAGTATGTGAACTTCTTATTAAAATGCTTAATTACCAAATTCAACCTCAATTTATATTAATTTTTTATTTAAATATTTATGCGGGGAAAATTGTGTAGTTTAAAGTTTAATTTTAATTTAATTTATATATATATATATATATATATATATACACGATGAAATTTGAGTTTTAAATTTATTGAATATTGAAGTTTATTGTTGTCGGTATTATTAATCAAAATCTTAATAAATAAATAAAACATCTAGAAACATGAAAAATAATTTGAATTGTTATTTGGCATATTAACAGTATAAATTTTAACTCAATAAATAAGATCGAGATTTTGTCATATGTACTATTTATTTTTAAATATTTTTAAATATAATTTAAGTACATGCATTGATTTCTCAACTAATATATCAAATAATTATTTTTAAATAATTTCATTTTTCATTGCTAAACACTAATCCAAGTGTTAATTATTATCAATTATATGACTTTTAGAATATGTCTATATATATACACATGTAAGGTTGGGGTTTGAGAACATGAAAATGTCACCTTTTAAAAGTAAGTAATAATTTTTTTATTAAAATAAAAATAAAAATTGAAATGTAAATCTATTAATTTAAAAAAATAATTAAATAAACTTAAGAATTAAACTCATAGTTCGAAGAATGATTTTGAATCGGTTAGATTAAAAATAGGTACGGACCGGTTGAATCGAAAAAAAATCAATTAAATCGAGTTTTTTTTTAAATTTTTAATGATGTTTTAATCGAATTGATGACCTGACTAATTCAACCACCAATTCAATTAAATAACACTAAAAAGATATTTCACTATAAGATTTCTTTTTAAATTCAAATTATGGATTCTATAAGTATTTTTATTTTATTTAAAAGTATTGATGGGCTAAATCAGAACTAAAATTTAATTCTAAAAAAAAAAAATCAAGAGTTCAACTCAGACCATTTAAACAGTTGGCTTTAGTGTTTAAAAAATAAAAAAAATATAAATATTAGTGTAAAAATATTTCTTATTATTTTTAAAAATAAAATAAACTAAACCGATACAATATAAATCAATTTAAATTCAAACTCAAACTCGACCCATAAACACCTCCAACCCATTTCAATTCTAGAGCATTTTTGTATGAGATATAAAAAAATATAGCTTTGCTTTCTTGCCTACAATAATTGCAGTGATAATGAAGCAAAGCTAAATTTATTTTTTCTTTTAATAGATTCAAATTCCTTTCTAGTTTCCACCTTTCCTTTTTAGTAACATTTCCATTTAAGTAATGTTCAATTCTTAAATAATATACAAGGAAAAAAAAAGAGGTTCTATTCTGAGAAAATATACAAAAAAAAAAAAAGAAGGACACATTTTTTCAGAACAATTCTTTAGAACTTTTCAATTTATAAGTGCAATCATTTTTATCCATTTTAGCATGTCTCCAAACTTTAGATCAATAATTACTTCAGATTTAAGTAGAATTTAGTTATTTTAATTTTATCTTTTTTTTTATATATAAAAGTGTTGAAACCTTTTAAATTTTTATTATTCTTTCTCATTTATTTTTTTAAAAATATTTTAAAAAAAAAGTTGATTGAGTATTAGTTTGATTGATATTGACATTATTGTCAATGTAGGAGGATGTGGATTCGAGTGTGCTGAAGCGCATTATCCTCCTATTTAAGAGTTGAGGAGGAACTATGGAATTTTGATATTAAAGCTATACATAAACTTTCATTTTGTACAATTCTATATATGGAATTTTAATTTGATTCATTTTTTACGAATTACTAATAACATTATTAAATTATAACCATTTTATGTTGATGTATTACATACATAAACACTTATATTAATCTAATATGAAGATAAATATATGTATTCATTTCTTTAAATGTGTATAATTAAATCAAAATTAAAGTTTTTTATATACATATGAAACATGATCCAAATTTTACGATATAATTACACCAAATTAAAATTTATATATCAAATTACACATTGTAAATATGATATTTATCCCAATAATATCTTATCATAAAAAAACAGATTATTTTTGGTGTATTGTGTATTTATGTTCAAGAGATTAATGCAGAGATGGGAAGACAAAATATACACAAAAATCACATCACCAATTGCTTGTTCTCTCCCTCTTTGCAGTCAATATATTGCATGTACTTTTATATATTTATTTTTTAAATATTAAAAATATTGGTTATTTTGATAATTTAAATATTACAATAATGAAAAATTGAAAACATAATTAAAGATTGAAGAAAATAATCAATATATTTTTTTGTAATTTTTAATTACTAATTGATTGAAAAGAAAAGCTTGGATGTTAAAAGGTTGAATTATTTATTTTATAATGGTAAATCTTAATTTTATAAATGTATTCACCATTCAATAATAAAAATTAAATATTATTGTATTAATTTAATAATATAATTAACAATTTTTTAATATTAAATATATTGCATGTGATTTTATGCATTACATTAAAGAATTTTTAGAATAAGATAAAAAATGATTATTAAGAATAATAAAACAACAAAAAAACAATTAATTAACTTACATGTATTTAATAGTAAGAGATTTTAGTTGTAATTATTGTAAACTTACATAATTAATTAACACATTAATAGTTTTACATTAGTAACAAACTTATTATAAATATGTATATATAGTTAGGTATTGATTAATTTAAAAAAAAAATTGTTATTATTTTATTTTGACCTAATATTTATATAATTTTAAAAAAAATTATAATCCTAATCTTATAATAGTTTAATAATACTTTAAATGGACAATTAAGATTATTCTGGTTAGTTCAAAAGTTTTTTCAACAATTGCTTTTATATATAATATAAGTAAACTACACCTAAGATTATTAAATTATCAGTAAATTTATAAATTGGTCGCTCAACTTAAAAAAGTTATAAAATATTCACTAAACTATTTAAATGTTTTTATTTAAGTCGTTGAATTGTTAAGTTGTTTATTTTAAAAGTCCAACCATCGTGTGCTTCAAGCAGCGATTCGACGAGTAGTATAGTGGAACAATGCCCATCGATTAGCAAAATAACATATCTTAGATTCAACATGATTTGATGGTTGGTGTCAGAGATCGGAGAAGAAAGTTTTTTGGATTTTATTCGTAAAATCGCAACATTCAAAGTTGTTTTATGAAAAAAAAAATTATAGAAGATGAGGGAAGGTTTATCCATTCGATTGATACCAGAGGTGAGAACAAAAAAGGCTATACCACAATAATTTTAATAGCTTGATAACTTAAAATAATTTAATGACCAGTTTATAATTTTTTAAAGTTTAGTGACCATTTTGTCAGCCTACTATATTCATCTTCATAGTTCTTTTGATAATTTAAGCCTAGTGTAACCTTTTTTTTTAATATAACTTTTTTAATAAAAATGTTCATTTACCACTTTAGCTTTTTTCCCCTAAAATTACAACAATTCCAATATGATTAATTATTATAAGTAATGAATGGAATAACCAATTCAACAAGTAGATTAACTCTAACTAATTAACCAGAACAAATCTAAAAAAGAATCCATACATTTATATAAGTGGGGACTAAAACTTAAGATATCAAAATTTCTAAAATCTCAACCTCGTTCAAGATATCAAGGTCTATTTTTTATTCATGGATAAAAGTACCATGAAGACTTTTGTATTAGAAGTCGGATTACATTTAGCCCCCTCTACTAAAAAAATGAGAAAATTAATCTTGTATATTAGATTAAAGAGCAAACTAGTTTCCGTTAAAAATTTCATCTATTTTTATTATTAAAAAATTATCCTTATATGTTATAATAAAGTACACATGGCATATCACGTGTAATTTTATTGTTATTTTATCAGTCATACTAATTTTTAATTGTCAAAATAGATAAAATTTTTAACTGAAAAAACTAAATTATTTTTTAATAAATATACAAAAATTAATTTATTTATTTATTTTTGAATAAAACGAGACAAAACTCAAATTGACTTGTAGCAAACATGCCAAATTTACCTTTTAATAAAATTATTTGTTTATACTTATATAAAATGAATAAAAATAAAAGTTACAAAAAAAATTTCTAATGTACACGCGCACAAAAACCGCGTGATAAAAAAATTGTTCTCATCTGACATATGATATTATATTATAATATAGTTGAGAGCGATGAGCACTGACTCCAGCCCACGCCACAAACATGTCGGAACTCAGGTTCAGTGCATTCATTTGTATAATAAAATTCCACCTACAATACTACCAAAAATAAATTTCAATTAATTAATCAAAATAATAAATTTATAATTCTGACGAAGTTATATAAAAGAGCATGATTAAGAACAATGAGGACAGAACACAGTACATGTCCTTTTACACCTTGTCCTTATTATAGTATTACATCACTTTATTTTTTTCTTTCTAAAAATCTTACAACTAGCTTAATAGTACCCTTCGGATTCTTATAAATATATATAAATTTCGCATTCTTCTTTTAGTCCTTAATTCAAAACCCCCCAAATTTTCTTTCCTTTCTTGAATTGTTTGAACACTCTTTTGTAAAAAAAAAAAAAAAAAAAAACCAGTTGTGTTCTTTGAAAAATTAAGGAAACTGTGTTTTCTATTCTAGCTGGAAAAAAAAAAAAAAAAACATGTATGCCGACACAGGGCTGTTTTTTCCTTACATGCAGAACTTCGCTCAAGATTTTCAGCAGTTTGAAGGTTACTGTAAAACCCAGAAACCGAATGCTTCAATGGTATTGAATATCTCAAATCTGTCTCTGAATCTTTGCTTCTTTTTGTGTGTGTGTGTGTGTGTTAGCAGACAATTTTGTGTTTTATGTTAAAATTTCGATTTTTTTTGGAAGTAGTTTTTTTATAATGGAACTTCATTTTTCCCTTGTTAAAAGATTTCAATTTTTAGGAATATTTGTTTTTTTTTCTTCCCAAAATTATGTATTTTGGTAGCTTTAGAGTTCACGGTTTATGTTTTCTGGGTGGGTGAGAAAATTTTTCTCTGTAACCAAACATGGCTGGAAATGGGAAAAAAAAGGTAAACTTTAAATGGTGGAAACTGGAAAAAGGGAAAGAAAAGTTGGGAATATAATTGGAAAATGATTTCCATGTCATGAAATTCAGTGTTCTTGAAGATTTCTACCATTTTATTCAACTTTTTTGATATGGGGTTTTCACTTTTTAGCCCACTTTTATACACACACACACACACACATATATATATAAACTGTCACTATTAGTAATTTGTTTGTCTTAAAGACCTATAAGCATACTAAAAGTAGAAAGAAACCATTACCAGACATAATCCTTTTCAGTGATAATTTTGTTGGTAAAAATATGAACTTATTTTTTAGTTTGTGTTGGTCTGAATTAGGTATTGTATATTGAACATATATGTTTTAAGATTCAGTAAGTTGTTATAAAATCGAATCCCGAAATGGTAAGATGCTAACATTTGTGCTATAATCTTCAAGTTCGAGTTTAATATGTCCCATGTGGGGTGATTTGTTCGATTGTACTCGTGTTATTGAATGGTTAATGATACTTGTTTCGTATTTGTTTTTATCGTAGAACAACATGGTTCTGACCTCGACGATATCGGAATATGATTTGGGAGGAGATGGTGATTTGTTCAAAGCTCCGGAACCGATCATCGAAGAACCAATTGTAAGCCTTGATCCGATGACTGCAGCCATATCATCGTTAATCTCGTGCGGTGAAGATGTTATTACTTCGCAAGAACTTAAAGCTGCGGATATCGAATCGTTTCAAAACGAGCAGCTTTTAGAGGTTTTGTATGAGTGCGAGAAGGATATGATGGCACAAGCGGCGATTGAAACACCGTTGGCGGCGGAGGTCATTGATGTCAAGATTCCGGTGGATGAAAACTGGAATCAAGAAAATGAAATGTCGTGTGATGTGACGTTCTCGAAAAGTGTTAGCTCAGGTAGTTTAAGCTCGATGGAATGGATGCAACAGGCTGCTATCAAGCCTAATTTCCTTGATTTTACCGGAATGGATTTCAGTTCTGTTTACGGAATGAGGAGAGCATTTAGCGAAGGAGATATGAAGGTCAGCCTTAATTGTTTTCGCATCGTTTTCTTATTACGATCATAAAAACCTACCTGAATCAAGTGATTGTGATAGTTGATCACCGTGCATGTATTGTCTTTGTAAAAACGTCTAGTAGCCAAAAAAAAAAAAAGAAGATGTTTGCCATTTCCACATGATGGGGTTGGTTATTAATACCGAGTTTTTATGACAGACTCTCGGCAACGGTAACGTGAGCATCATCCACTCTCCGGTCGAGAGACCTTCAATTGTCAGCTGCTGTTCTAACGAAGATAGAAGGGAAAAGCTCTCGAGATACCGCAATAAGAAGACGAAGAGGAACTTTGGAAGGAAAATCAAGGTATAAAAAACACATATACACTTGCGTTTGTTATTTGGGTCTCTGGTACCAGTGTTAGATATAAGTATATCTGGCTTGGGTTTGGAGGATCATATCATATCCTCAAAATATATTCTCCAAACCCATGCTGAAAATGTATCAAACATGCATACTTTCCATCGTCGGGAAACATAGTCTGTGTTATTCAATTTCTAACCCTTTTTTTCTTGTACCGAAACTCATCATATACAGTCTTCTTTTGTACAGTATGCTTGCCGGAAGGCTCTTGCCGATAGTCAACCAAGGATCCGTGGAAGATTCGCAAGGACTGAAGAATCTGACCACTCCAAGAGGTAATAAAACAGTTACCGACGGGAAGGAAGTAGCTAGGATCAATGAGGTTAATTAAAGAGGTAATGCTAAAATAAACAAGAACCCAAGTCTTGAGAAATAGTTGTTCTAGTCGTGTTCGCCATAATAACGGAGAGATGGCCGGCCGAGTCGGATGTACATAGTGTTTGTTCAATAAAATGGCAAAGCAGAAATTTGTACTTGTTAATATAAATACGTGTTTGTATAAAAATCATGATGTTTTTGCTCCATCTTTGATCCTGTCTGTTCATATTTAGTTGTTTTATGTAGTATCGAGTTTTGTTCTTATTAAGTTGCCCTTTTCCATATTTTTGGTATAATATACCATGTTACAAAGGACAATTCACTAACTTATTAGTAATTTTACATTGTTGCCATTTAAGGTTAAAAAATATGACTGATCTATTTAAGAGTTTTTATTTAAATTATCGAATTGTTGACATTTTTTGTCCTATTAACCAGAGATATACCTTGCCTTTTGGAATCATATGGCTGCAACACAAATATTTTATTATACACAAAACCAGATCTACGTTGACTTTTGCACAAAACAAGTTCGGAAGACATTAACACAAACTCTCATTGCAACTTCTTTTAATTTTAGTTTTGCTCGAATCTCAATAATTTCAATTACATCCCATTGGAAGGGATGAACAGTAGAGCAGTAGGAAGGAATTTGGGTAAAAGTATTCCGCATATAGACTTGAATAACCAATACAAGTAGAGCATAATTCACGAGTGAAGACACAAACATCTACATTAGGTAACTAAGTTTTAAGGCAAACTCACAGAAGATACTAACGGATCTCATGACCGTCCAAACTCAACTTTGACCTGAAATATATACACGATTATATGTCCAGCCCCAACATAAATATTATAAAATGCAGAGCATTTCCTTCATCCTATCTTAAATCATGACAATTTATAACGGCAGTTTACCGGAAATGATAAATGCATCAAAATAGAATGTAGCAGAGAAAGCAGATCAAGAATGAAGATGCAAGGATATGCCTAATCCAGGAAACCAGATGGCATATATCTCATTTTATTTGCTTCATAACCATAGGCAACAAAAACAGGGAGAGCAAAAATAAAAATGCGCATTATAAAAAGAACATGGATATAGCAATTGTCTCAATGTGTATTTTCAGGAGAATGATGTATCCGACTTAAAATTACGGACTCAGAGCCAGACTCATTTGTCTCAGGAATCAAAGCCCCTGATTCCTTAGGAAAATCATTTATGGAATCACTAATTGCATCGCCAAAAGCATGTCTTTCCTCAGCACAGTACACAGAACTATTACCTTCAGTTTTGCTTATATCATTTGAATTTTCACCATCCGCAGCCAAACCAACGGCCTCTGCTGTATTATCAAGAGACCGCAAAGAACCTTCAACTACATCCTCTGAATTCATCTGTTCAGTCTCAGTGTCTGTCTCTTCCGCCTTGTTGCCATCCAAAGCTGGTTCAGGCACCTTCGGGTTTATGTGACAAAAATCAGCATTTGGCAGTTCTGATTTCTCTGGAGAAAGGCTATCCAGATGATCGGGTATCTCCCTTCTTTGGACTGAAACTAGCTGTTCCATTTTCTCGTCAGATGTAACAGATGGAACAGCTTCTTCCGGCTGATCTGAATCTAGCATTGCTGAATCCACCATTTCTGCATCGGAAATCAAAACTGGCTCCTCTACTTCGTCTACAACATGATCAGGACTTTGCTCCTTCCCCTTTTCCTTGGACGCTGAAGCAAATGCTAATATTCCACCATTAACATTTAAGACAGCACCCATTTGTAGCCTCTGTTTCTTGTAGAGGTCCATGGCTTTCTGCAAGTCAGAAAGCATTCGTGAATCACCATCATTAGTTTAGAATCAGTTTCCAAAATAAAGAGCACTACCATATAAGATCTTCTATGTTCCCTTCCCCCAAAACAAATTCAAACCTAAACTATTCCCAGAAAAGAAAGATCTTAGATACAGTCAGGCTGATATACAGATATGAGCTTCACTAAGTACCTGAAAAACAGAAGCATTAGTTGCTGGAATCAGTGAAGGGCTCAGCACAGCAAAGGAAGCATTTTGCACAGGTCGTGCATCATTCTGAAAAATACGAGAGAAAGGGTATTTTAAGTCAAAGATCAGATAAATTAGATATTGAGAGACAATTATGTAGAAAAGGGTCCTCTCTACCTTCGAATTGACAAGCATTGTTACATCTTTAGCCAAATCTTTACTTTGCTCCACATTCAGTAAATCCATACACTGACCATATAAATCAGAACCAGCTAGTTCTGCTGAAATGTCAAGCTTAGAAAGATAAAGCAGACAATAGTGAGCATCACCATCTTGACTTGATACTTTGGAAGAATCAGGTGCCTTGTGTGGAACCATGGGTGAAAGTCTAGAAGATTCTTTAACTGGTGACATGTCATCAGATCTTGTTTCCAGACCTTTCACCTGAAGACCATTATTGCCATTTTCATATTGAGACCTCCGAAGTTCCTGTCCATCATAAACATCCTCAGGAGAGGCCTGCAGAGGATTTTCCTCCTCCTGAGATGTTGAGGGCAAGTCAACGTCACCATTTTGTCCTTTCCACACATCTGAACTGGTATCCCATCCCCGACCATTCACTGGATGCCTATTATGGTCCCATTCGGGACCCCCGAACATGTGCGCTTCATCCCTAAAAATAATATTGTGACCATCCCAACCATGAAAATGAGCTGGACCGGAGCCATCCATCGTATTCTGCCAGCCCATTGGTCGTAAATGATTGTTAAACCTTTCAGCATCAGGTATATGATATGGAATCCCAGAGTGATTAATTTCCATTGAGGGTCTACCACCAAACAGAGATGGAGAAGGAAACTGTGGCATCATAGCTTGAAAAGCACCATGGGGTGGCCCAGGTTGGAAAGGGATGAAACTATTTGGAACAGGTGCTGGCCAGTTTGGGGCGACCCTCCAAGCATTTGCGTGCCCTCTTCTAACATTCAGATCACCACTCCTCTTGTAACGACCACTGTTATTGAATCTATTATCTTCTTCTAGAGAACCCATGAAAGAAGGGCTGCCAATTCCAGCCCTCAAACCAGGAGGTTGTGAAATCAAGGATGAGTTGCCCTGTGCTCTATTATAAAACACAGAATCTGCTTGACAGGATCCATCCATAAGAGGCTTCTCAGGAGGCAAGTCTCGACTAAGTCTATTATCCTCTTCTCTGCCACCAGCGGAGGCACCGCTCCACCCTGTCTCCTCTGTGTCAAGACCCCGCCTAACACTTCTACACGTATGTCTACGCTCAAGACTTGTTGAAGGAGATTTTTCCATCATACTCATTGGAGAAGCTTTTAAACTTGAGGACCTCTCAATTGGTAACTCCCCAGAATGGTCCTCGTCCGCCCTACTTGACTTCTCCATGGATCTGTACTTAGCACCTCTCTCAGAGGTTTCAGAAAAACTAGTCACCTCTCTTGACGAAGCTGCTTTGGACCTCTGCTCTGTCATTGGATCTCTATAATTCGAATCTTCTTGTTTCAAATGTCTGTAAGAGAAAATAAGTCTATTACACTCAAGAAAGCACTAGGGAGAGTGGTGGGGCCAGACCCCCAAGCACCAAAAATTAGTAGAATGCCACAGAGAACGAGAAAATAAAATCAGTATAAATTGTCGAGCAATAATCTGAATATCTGACAGAAATTACTGACTTAATACCGTACATTGTTTGCTCAGTTTACCATTTAAACCATAGAATATGGAATAAAAAATATTGAAGAGGGCGTGATAAAAGCAAAAAGAGTACCTATACTCATTAGTCCCACCATGAGAACTTGAGCTGGGAGAAGCCCTCCTTCTGTTGCTGCCCATAGCAGCATCTAAATTGGTTGGGCGTGACTGAGACCTTCCCCTATCAGCATCTACCTCGAGTCTACCAGAAGCTGATTTATTTTCCATGTCAGAATACTGTAGTTTGGAACCTCTAGATTTAGTATCATTACCGTCATCCCGATCATCAGGAGATCGCTTCCTTCCCTTACTATCTTTGTTTCTAGCACTCCTCCGTTCATCATGTAACTCATCACGCTCACGATCTCTATCCTTGTCCCGATCACTGTAACGGCGATCACGTTCTCGATCTCGATCCCATTGAGAATCATAATCACGATCATTGTCATGATCACGATTGCGGTCACGTTCCCGATAATGGTCACGATCAAGATCACGATAACGTTCTCGCTCTCGGTCGCGTCCAATATCCCGCTCTCGGTCGCGCTCCCGCTCCCTATAGCGCTCACGGTCTCTATCACGATCACGCTCTCTATCATGGTCACGATCACGCTCAAAGTCACTATCTTGAACCTTGGACTTCTTCTGCCGAATTTTCATGCCATCTTTTCCATCCCTTAAATGCTTCTCACAAGACTTACTATTAGCATGATCGCTTGCCACTCGGTCATCTTGGCACTTATCTTCACAGTTAATGTCTTCCCGATACTTTTCTTTGTATCTTTCATCTCTATGCTTCTCATCTCTTGCTCTTACATCTTTGCTAGTATCATTGCTTGCAGACAACCGCCTGTCCAAAATGTCTCCATTATCTTCCAGATGCTTATCTACATCACCAGAAGCATCTCTCTTTTTCCTAAGTCGTCTCTCAAGCTGGCTCTCCGATTCAGGACTTTGCAACCGATCTGGTACATCAAAATCTGAAATACAGAAAAAAGAAAAGGAAAAAAAATGTTACCAATAATATCTAACAGTCTACTTACAGAAAACACCTCGAAAGTTATAATTTGATTTCAGCAAATATTACAAAAAATCCTCTGAAAATCCGGAAATCCGGACTTGATAATGACCATACAGTTTATCATTTTCCACAAACAGAAGACAAGATCCTGTGGAAAGTGCATGTAATAATATATCAAGCAGAGCAATGACATATAACACTGAAAATGTAAAGCAATCCAAAACAGAAAACTGAAAGATCACAAACTTAATATTAGAATTCATAAAGCATATAAGTAAACTTATCTAGTCTACTATAGGCTAATAATAACTTTAAATCTGTGAAAAGCAGAAACAAAGAGAAAGTGCCGAAATCCTGACGCATCTAGACATAGCACTGATATATTTGAGCCAAAGCAGCATGACAATTTAATATTAGGCCTCAAACAAAGGTCAACTCACCGCACTGACTAAAACATCATCTCCAAGCCAAAACAGAAGTGGATAGATGACCATAGCCAGATAACTATCCACAACCATGACAGCTTATGAAAGAAGGAATTCTTCCATTACCAGTTGAGGATTTAGATGGCGTATTTATTAGAAATATTTTTAAATACAGAACTATTTATAGAACGGTCAGCACTTCTCATCATATTTTATCAACTTCAAAAACTCCCTTCAAAGTCCAAATATGCCATTTATTGAGATTTGAAATACCACGATCAAGGCAATACATTCATTACCTTCAAGTTATTCAAGGCACCACTGGAAAATACAATCAGGACCATGGAACTTATAAGTACAAGGGATCCTTGCGGGCTTTGACCAACCTTGGCTAAACAAGATTACCTAAGTTGAGAAATTGACTTCATATACTTAGAAAAACACATGTAAATGCACTTCTAAGTGTAGAAGAAGTGTGGCAGCTTCAAGCTCAACCAAATAAATTCTCCACTCAATTTACATATAAATTGTTCTCTTATACAAAACAGGGAACCATGTATGGGAAAGTACTTCTATAATAACAGTAGTTAGAAGGCTATAAAACAATGAAAAAGTCACACCTTCCCAACACCATAAGACCTGATCAGTAGAAACTATCTTCTCAACTATGTCACCTAATCTTTAAATTCCTCAACCCAGCCTCTCATCCTGAAAACAGACATCTACTTTTCTTCTTTGGCTCATGGAGCAAATAAAAGTTGCAAAATCAGATAACTCTTGACACTTAAAATTATTTGGCTTGAAGTTAAACTTCCCCAATCAACTTAATATGCTTCTGAGAGTTTGTAGATATATATTAGATATAGACTTAACCATGGATGCATTCGAAAGAATAGCTTTCCTCTGAAATCTATAAATTAAAAGTTTGCAAAAGAGGAAATTAGAAATCTAGCAGAGTCCAACAAAAAGGGCAACTCGAAGTTATATATCAATTCCCTATTCCATGCAGTATGTATTAACTCCTAAAAAACAAAATTGGGAAAAATAATATGACAATCAATCTTAATATACAATATCTAACAACAAAAAAGGGCACCAAAATAATTAGAAATGTACATGCTAAATTGTCATTAAACAACCAACAAACAGTAAGTTATCTTACCAGTTCTTTCGGTGGATTGTTTCACAGAGCGGTGTTCTTCATTCTCAATGAACCTATCACTCTTGCCTTCTTTACCTTTCCTTTCTCTCTCCCTTTCCTCTTTTCTACTTGATTCTCGATGCTTCCCTTCACTCTTACTCCTCTTTGTATCATCCCCTTCAATATCCTCTCGTCTCTTACTCTTCGATTCACTTGAAGCCTTAGACTTCTTCTCTCCTTTACTACCATCATCTTCACCACCATTCCACCTATCGTTTACTCCATCATCTGCCTTTTCTTTGCGCCGCTTCGAGGAACTGTACTCCTCAATATAATCTCCATTCCCCGAAATCCATATTTCCTTGCTGGTATCCTTAGCGTCAAGCTTTCTCTTGTCACCGGATCCAAGCTCCTTTGAAGACCTAACACTTCCCTCCTCCTTACTCTTCTTTTCCTTCTCCTTTAAGCCCGAATCTTTCTCCGAATCCGAGTAATCCCTAGAACTGTGCTTACTAGACTTATGCCTTGAACTTCGCGGCATCACCGGCACCAAAATTACAACACCTCAAAAAACCCTAACCGGAAAATGAAAACAAAAATGAAACACCAATCTCTCAAATCAACATTGAATACAAAAACCCTAAAATCGAATCTTCCAATAACGTCGATCAACGAAAAGCAGGAAGAAATGAATGTGGAAACCCTAATTGTAAGGAGTAGGAGTGGAGGCGGTGGGGAGGTTTACGGCGGACGGAAAGAATAGATTTTTAGAGGAGAGTGGGGGCGGTTTAAGGGATGGGATCGAAAAAATGAGAGGGAAATTACGAGGGAGGGTAGGGTGGAAGAAATTTGGGGGTTTGAGTTTGACGAAGGAAGATGGGGGCGTTTTGGGGATAACTGCTAAAAGGAGCATGTGATGTTGAAGGAGTGAAGAAAAGAGGGTATATGCCTTTAGTTTTCAATAATGAGCTTTATATATTTATTTATTTATTTGGGGTTTCAAATAAGAATCGGAGTTAACAGTAGGACTTGGAGTAGACTTGGGGATAACTTTGTCCATCTGACAGGATTAAACCTCAATATTTCCTCCTATTACGGTCTTGTCTGAGTATTTCAAAATTTTATTTTTTTATAGCAATTTGAAGTATATTTTAACTTTTAATTTTTTATTATATAATTTGGTCTGAGAAAAAAAAAAACTGATATATTTTAAATTTTAATCTAAGAATTCGACTCTGATTCAACCCAAAATTTTATTTTCTCCAATGGTTACACTAAAACCTCATTTAACTTTCATAAATACATTTTCTTGTTATAATCAAGACAACCCATACTGTAGATAAATTTATTTATAAAAAGTTGTTTAAAATGGTTGAGAACATGAGACTATAGTTTTAGATTTTCTTGATTTTGATGAAAATATAAAAAAAAAAATACCATTATGGTGATTTATTACTTTATAAATAAGAAGCTTGTTTTTTTCATATAATAAGAAGACCTGAATCCAATAAGAACTGGTTGTGCTGGGGATCCATCAGCCAGAGTTGTAGGATAAGATGACTGCTTTGCTTTTTCTTGTATGAAATAAAAAAACAGCATATCTCGGCATGAAAAATAAATCCACGTACAAATGAGCTTTTCAGCTATTATTAAATGTTTAATTTTCACTCTTCATCTTTCAATTTTTATGAAATTATAGGTTTTATATATTTTTTTTGTTTGTGGAAGAAACAAGCATAAAAGAGATTATTAAAAATAATTGAAATAAAAAAAATACTCACATATAAATAATAAAAATGATAATTAACTTGAATTTAATAAAAGAGTACAACATTAACAGTTGAAACTGAATTTTAAAATCTGAAAAGTAAGGGTAAACTTTCGATTGAATTGATGAAAAAATTTTAAGTTAATCGAGTTGATGAATCCTATTTTATCATATTAACTCAATTTGAAATTTTCTCAAATTAAGTCGAGTGAGATAGAATTCGAATCGAATATATTTGTTCGAGTTTAATTAAAAAAATTAATTTTGAGTCCCTGTAATCATTATCACCTAACGTAATCAAATTTACCTACCGTAATCAAATTTGTTATTAACTTTCATCCCCTCATAATTTATTTATTAGTCTTTTATATACAGGTTAGCTTCATTGTTTGCTTAGTTGTTTCAATTATTTCTTGATTCTTGTAGCCATGTATTTTGAAATTAAAAAATATATTAAATGTAAAAAATATGATTTTTTTAATAAAAGTTATCTTAAAGATAAAATGTGAAATTAATACCAATGTAAAATTTAACACAAATATTTTATAACATCATAAATAATTCAATTTTAACAAAATATTATAAAGGTTCAATATGATAAAACAATTCAATAATAAAAATAGAACTAAATGTAGAATTTAATTTAATAATATAAATAGTAAATATAAATAAAATTATTACTATTTAGATTTAGGTTTCTTTTTTATAATTTTAATTTTTGATATGGGGCAAAAAGTGAGAAGTAAAAATTTTGAGGGTTGAGGGAGTAAAATTAAGGCGGGGAGATATTCAACAAAAATTGGGAGGATAAGTTTGAAGTAGGAGGGGGTGGGATGGGAGTAAAAGTATTAGAGGAATTTGAGGATTGAGGGAATAAAATTTTGGGGGAAGTTAATGGGAGAGTAAAATTTTGAGCTAAGTATAAAAAAAATTGTGGGGAGATGGGTTTAGGGCAGAAAGGAGTGCGATCGGAAGGGAGTAAATTTTGAAGGAAAGTAAAAAAGTTTAAAAGTTTGAAGTAAAAATATAAAATATTATAATTTAAAATTTGGTTTATTTGAATTATTCGAATTCGAAAACTAAACTCGATTCGAACTCAAAATTCAAAAAAAAAATTCGATTTGACTCGAATAATTTGATTAATTCGAATAACTCAAAATTTAAATTTTTTTCAATTTTGTTTAAGTCGAGTTAAGTTTTATTCACCCGACTAAGTTCCTTAAAAAAAAGAATACAAGTACTAAATTCTAAATTTTCCAACAGAACAAGAACTTATTGCAAATTTTAACCAAAACAAAAGCATGGCAATTTATAAACACTGACCCATATACAAGTATCATAATTCATGAGTCGGGACGGACAAACTCTACATCATAATTAACACATTTCATGACAATCCAAACTCAATCCGACCTGAAATATGTATACAATTATATGTCCAGCTAAATGCAGAGAATCAATAGGAAAACATAAAAACAAAATCATGGCAATTTATAAAAAGCAGTTTTACCAGAGATGTTAAATGCATCAAAATAGAATGTAGCAGATCAAGAACGAAGAAGATGCAAGGATATGCCTAATCCAGGAAACCAGATGGCATATATCTCATTTTATTTGCTTCATAACCATAGGCAACACAAAACAGCAAAAGTAAAAAATAAAAATGCGCATTATGAAAAGAACATGGATATAGAAATTGTCTCAATGTGTATTTTCAGGAGAATGATGTATCCCAGTTAAAATTACCAACTCCGACCCAGACTCATTTGACCCGGGAATCAAAGCCCCTGATACCTTAGGAGAATCATTTAAAGAACCACTAATTGCATCATCAAAAGCATGTATTTCCCTGGCACAGTACACAGTACTATTACCTTCGGTTTTGTTTATATCATTTGAGTTTTCCTCGTCAGCAGGCAAACCAACTGCCTCTGCTGCATCATCAAGAGACCGCAATGAATCTTCAACTACATCCATTGGATTTATCTGATCAGTCTCGGTGTTGGTCTCTTCTGCCTTATCACCATTCAAAACTGGTTTAGGCACCCCTGGCTCCATGTGACCTGAATCAGTACTTGGCAGTTCTGGTTTTTCTGGAGAAAGGCTATCCAGATGATCTGGTAACTCCCTGCTTTGAATCGAAACAAGTTGTTCCATATTCTCATGAGAAGTAGCAGTCAGAACAGCATCTCCTTTCTGCTGATCTGAATCCACCATTTCAGCATCAGAAATCAAAACTGGCTCCTCTGCTTCATCGACAACACGATCAGAACTTTGCTCCTCCTTGGGCACTGAAGTAGATGCCAACATCCCACCATTGGCATTTCGAATAGCACAAATTTGTAGCCTCTGTTTCTTGTAGAGGTCCATGGCTTTCTGCAAGTCAGAGAACATAAGTCAAACACCATCATTAGTTTAGAACCAGAAGTTGAAAGCTGAAGTAGAAATGACTATGTTTGATCTGGGGGAAAATAAGTAACAGCATTCCCCAGGTCATATATTTTTATACATGCTTTTGTAACCATTATTAAGCATTTCATAATTCTATTTCTCCCACCAAAGAAGTAACAGAAAAGAAAGTTCTTAGATATACTCAAACGCATATACAGATACAAGCTTCACAAATACCTGAAAAACAGAAGCATTAGTTGCAGGAATAAGTGAAGGGCTCAGAACATCAAGAGAAGCATTTTGTACTGGCCGTCCACCGTTCTGAAAAATACGAGAAAAAGGGTATTATAAGTCAAAGATCAGATAAATTAACTATTGAGAGAAAATTTTGAAGAAAAGGGTTCTCTACCTTCAAATTCACAAGCATTGTTACATCTTTACCCAAATCTTTACTTCGCTCCACATTCAGCAAACTTGTACACTGATCATACAAAGCAGAACCAGCTAGTTCTGCTGAAATGTCAAGCTTACAAAGATAAAGTTGACAACAGCGAGCATCATCATCTTCACTCGATATTTTGGAAGAATCAGGTGCCTTGTGTGGAATCTCAGGTGAACATCTAGAAGATTCTTTTGCTGGTGGCAAGACATCAGATCTTAATTCAAAACCTTTCACCTGAACATCATTATCGCCATTTTCAAATTGAGACCTCTGACGTTCCTGTCCATCATAGACATCAAGAGGGGCCTGCAGAGGATGGTCCTCTTTCACAGATGTTGAGGGCAAGTCAACATCACCATTTTGTCCCTTCCACACATCTGAACTGGTATCCCATCCCCGACCATTCACTGGATGCCTATTCTGGTCCCATTCGGGACCCCCGAACATGTGCGCTTCATCCCTAAAACTAACACTGTGACCATCCCAACCCGGAAACTGGGCTGGACCAGAGCCATCCATCGGATTCTGCCAGCCAATTGGTCTCAAATGGTTGTTAAACCTTTCGGCCTCAGGTATATGATACGGAATCCCAGAGTGATTAATTTCCATCGAGGGTCTAACACCAAACAGAGATGGAGAAGGAAACTGTGGCATCATAGCTTGAAAACCACCATGTGGTGGCCCAGGTTGGAATGGGATGAAACCATTTGGATGAGGTGCTGGCCAGTTTGGGGCACCCCTCCAAGCATTTGCATGCCCTCTTCTAACGTTCAGATCACCACTCCTCTTGTAACGACCAGAGTTATTAAATCTATGATCTTCTTCTAAAGAACCCATGAAAGATGGGCTGCCAATTCCAGCTCTTAAACCAGGTGACTGTGGAATCAAAGATGAGTTGCCCTGGCCGGTTCTATTATAAAATACAGAATCTGCTTGACAAGATCCATCCAAAAAAGGCTTCTCAAGAGGCAAGTCTCGACCAACTCTATTATCCTCTTCTCTGCCACCAACAGAGGCACTACTCCATCCTGTCTCCTCTGCATCAAGACCCCGCTTAACACCACTTCTACTCGTATATCTACGCTCAAGACTTGTTGAAGGAGATCTTTCCATCATACTCATTGGGGAAGCTTTTGAACTAGAGGACCTCTCAATTGGTACCTCCCCAGAATGACCCTCATCCGCCCTACTTGATTTCTCCATGGATCTATACTTAGCACCTCTCTCAGAGACTTCAGAAAAACTAGTTACCTCTCTTGATGAAGCAGCTTTGGACCTCGGCTCTGTCATTGGATCTCTATGCTTCGAATCTTCTTGTTTCAAATGTCTACAAGAGAAAATAACTCTATTATACTCAATAAATCACTTTTTTTGGGGGGAGGGGGGTGCAGCCATACCCACAAACACCAAAAATAAGTCATATGCCACAGGCAATGAGAAAATAAATTCAGTTTAACTCATCAAACAATAATCTAAAATCTGATAGACATTAACAGCTCATTGAGATCCCTTATTTACTCAGTTTACCATTTAAACCATTGAATAAGGAATTGACAATATTGAAGAGGGTGTGATAAAGAAACAAAGTACCTATACTCATCAGTCCCACCATGGGAAATCAAGCTGGGAGAACCTCTCCTTCTGTTGCTGCCCATAGCAGCATCTAAATTGGCTGGGCGTGACTGAGACCTCCCCCTATCAGCATCGACCTCAACTCTCCCAGAAGTTGATGATTTATTTTCCATGTCAGAGTAGTGTAATTTGGTACCTCGAGATTTAGTATCATTACCATCATCACGATCATCAGGAGATCGTTTCCTTCCCTTACTGTCTTTGTATCTTGTACTCCTCCGTTCATCATGTAACTCGTCACGGTCATGATCTCTATCCTTGTCCCGATCACTGTAACGACGATCACGTTCACGATCATGATCTCGGTCTCGATCCCATTGAGAATCATAATCACGATCATGGTCATGATCACGGTTGCGGTCACGTTCTCGATAATGGTCACGATCAGGATCACGAAAACGCTCACGCTCTCGATCCCGCTCCCTCTCCCTATAACGCTCACGGTCTCTATCACGATCACGGTCTCTATCATGGTCACGATCACGCTCATAGTCACTATCTTGAACCTTGGACTTCTTCTGCCGAACTTTCACATCATCTTTTCCATCCCTTAAATGCTTCTCACTAGACTTGCTATTAGCAAGATCACTTGCTGATCGATCATCTCTCAATTTATCATCTTGGCACTTGTCTTCACAGTTCATGTCTTCTCGATACTTTTCTTTGTATCTCTCATCCTTATGCTTCTCATCTTTTGCTCTTCCATCCTTGCCGATATCATTGCTTACATACAACTGTTTGTCCAAAATGTCTCCATTATCTTCCAGATGCTTATCCCCATCACCAGAAGTATCTCTCCTTTTCCTAAGCCGTCTATCAAGCTGGCTCTCTGATTCAGGACTTTGCAACCAATCTGGTACATCCATATCTGAAATGACAAAAAAAAAAAAAAAAAAAAGATATAAAATTTTCCAACATGACCGAGTTATTCACAATGAGTATTTCCCACAACATAAAAGGAACACCTTGTACAAGAAGTTATTGGGTTAAAAAATAAATAAAACTGAAAAAACTTCTGGTTCCAGTGCACGAAATACAAATAATAACAATAATAACAACTAGATGATACCGAGAAAACACTACAAAAGTTAAAATTTTCATTTCAGCAAAAAATACAAAAATTCATGAAATTCCCCACTTGGCAATGACCATATGGTTTATCATTTTTCACAAACAGAAGACAAGAACCTATGGCAAGTGCATGTAATGATATACCAAGAAGAGCAATGACTACATATAAATACAACAACAAAAATTGTAGAGCATTCAAAAGCTTAATAGGAAATCTGAAAACAAGACAGAAAACTGAAAGATCATAAACTTAATATTAGGATTCATAAAGCATATAAGTAAACTTATATGGTCTACTAAAAGCTAACAACAAGTTTAAATCTGTGTAAAGTATGAAATAAAGCGAAGGTGGCAAAATCCTGAGACATCTTGACATAGCACTGATATATTTGAGCCAAAACAGCAAAACCTTTTTATTCTAGGCCTCAAACAAAGATCAGCTCACCGCACTGACAAAAACATCTTCAGCAAAACAGAAGTGGCTACATGACCTTAGTGAGATGAAATTCTTTCATTACCAGTTGAGGATTTTGAAGGTGTATTTATTGGAGATATTTTTTAATACAGAACTATCAGTAAAAAGCTAGCACTTCTCATCATATTTTATCAACTTTTAAACTCCCTCCAAACTCTCTTCTTCCATTAATTTTGAGGCAATAACTTCATTACCTTCAAGTTATTTGAGGCTCAACTGGAGGATGCAACCTGGACCATGGAATTTATATGTACATTAGATCCTTGCAGGCTCTGACCAATTTGAGCTAAGCAAGATTTCCTAAGTGGGGAAATTGATTTCATATACTTGAAAAAACATATTTAAGTGCACTTCTAAGTGTACAAGAAGTGTGACAACTTAAAGCTTGCCCCATTAAATTCTCCTCTGAATTTACATAAAAATTATTCTCTCATTCAAAACAGGGAACCATGTCTGGAAAAGTACTTTCAAAATAACACTTTGAAGCTAATAAAAAAACTAAATACTGGAGACTCCGCTGAAATTTTCAAATTTTGATTCCTTTCAAACAAATACCCAGAAACAGGAAACCTTGCAACATAGGGAAAATTTTCAAATTATTGCTCTAGGGACTCAACATAGGGTGCATGTCAATTCAGAAAGAGAACAACACACCAAGTTTGAAGGCCGACATTAGTTGCCTTGTAACAGCATTCAGAAGGCTATATAAAACCTTGCAAAAACCACACGTCCCAATATCATAAAAACTAATTATTGGAAAAAATCTTCTTCCATTAATTTTGACTGTGTAAACTATTCTCTAAATTCCTCAACCCAACCTCTCATCCTGCAAAAAAAGAATCTACTTTTCTTCTTTGCCTCATGCAGCAAATAAAGTTCCTAAATCAGATAACTCTTAACATTTAAAATTAAGTAGTTTGAAGTTGAACTTCCTCAAAAAACAAGAATCAACTTAGCATGTTTTCTTAGAGAGTGTGTGTAACCGTAGATGCATTTGTGAGACATTAATTAAGACTAGCTGTAGATTAAAATTTAGCAATACTAGAAATTACAAATTTATTATTTCTAACAATGACTAGCCATTAATTACAAACGCAAAAGGATCTGAAGATTCTTTAAAAATAAGCACAGTTCAGTAGTTATTAAGTTAAACAAGTTAGAAAGGTTCTGAAATCTCATAAATATTGTCCCTATTCAATTCAGAAGGTGTTAACTCCGAAAAAAAAATAAAAAACAAATAAAAAATTGGGGAAAATAATAATATAACAATGAATCGCAATATCCACTACCTAACAACAAAAAACAGCACCAAAATAATCAGAAACGCACATAGAATAAGTTATCTTACCAGTTCTTTCGGAGTATTGTTTCACAGTGCGGTGTTCCTCACTCTCAATCAGCCTATCACTTTTGCCTTCTTTACTTTTCCTTTCTCTATCCCTTTCCTCCTTTCTACTATATTCCCGATGCTTCCCCTCGCTCTTACTCCTCTTTGTATCATCTGCTTCAACATCCTCTCGTCTCTTACTCTTCGATTCACTTAAAGCCTTAGACTTCTTCTCTCCTTTACCATCATCTTCACCGCCATTCCATCTATCGCTTACTCCATCATCTGCCTTATCTTTACGCCGCTTCGAGGAACTGTACTCCTCAACATAATCTCCATTCCCCGAAATCCATAGTTCCTTGGTATCCTTAGAGTCAAGCTTTCTCTTCTCACCGGATCCAGGCTCCTTCGAAAACCTACCACTGCTCTCCTCCTTACTCTTCTTTTCCTTCTCCTTTAAGCCCGAATCTTTCTCCGAATCCGAGTAATCCCTAGCGTCCCTAGAACTATGCTTGCTAGATTTGTGCCTTGAACTTCGCGGCATCACCGGAGCCCAACTACACGACCTCGAAAAAAAAAACCCTAACCGGAAAATAAAAATAAAACCGTTCGGATACAAAAATGAAGAACCAATCTCAAATCAACATTCAATATAAAAACCCTAACATCGAATCTTTCAAGGTAACTACAGTCGATTCTCGAAACGGACGGAATAAAAACGACAGTGGAAACCCTAATTGCTCTGAATGGGAATGAAGGCGGTCGGAACCCTCACGGCCAAAAAGGAACGGTTTAACGTGCAGTATAGATTTAGAGGAGAGTGGAGGCGGAGGCGGTGGCGGTTAAGAGAATGAGATCGAAAAATGAGGGAAATTACGAGGGAGGGTAAGGTGGAAGAAATTTGGGGGTTTGAATTTGACGAATGAAGATGGGGGCGTTTTGGGGATAATTGCTAAAAGAGCATGTGATTTTGAAGAAGTGAAGAAAAGAGGTGCGTCTTTGTGTTTTAATGGGATTTTTTCGGGTTTCAAATAATCTGGAGTTACTAATAAGAATTGGAGTAGACTTGGGATAATTTTGTTGATCTGACAGGATTTACCCTCGAGATTTGTTTGTATTACAGTCTTATCCTTGACTTTGTTGAGGGGAGGGTTCCCCTTTTTTGGTTAATTATTATTTTTTATTTTGTAAACTAAATAAAAAGGATAAACAAAACCAATTTTACTTTTACCACTAAGTTTACCTTAGAATTCTTTTTTATAAAATAATTATTAAATTATTAAAAAAATTATTTAAGTCATTAGTTGTTAAAAACATTATTGTATGAATTTCTTTCTTCGTACCACATGCACCGATCAAAAATTTTCTTCCCCTTTCTTCTACAATTCAGCTTTTCTCATGAAATAAATTTGAACGCTATGAATTTGTGAACAAAAATTTAAACAGCTTTCTTTGCTGGTCTTTAACACTAGTTGCTAGATTGACTTGGATCTAATGTATGTTCTACACGTTGATAGGTATGATTCACCATATTGATAGTCGAATTGTCGCTTAAAGCTCGCTAGTCGAACTTAAAAGAAAAAAAAACTTAACAGCCCAGTAACTTATAAAAACTTTTGAATAGTTTTGTAATGGCCTAAATTCAAGGTTATCGGAACAGTGGTTTCGTAACCACAAATTCGATTTAAAGAGAAATTTATTTCAATATTTTTGCATGAAAATTGATATGATAGGAAAGTCGTATGAAAATATTGATAGAAAAATTTTATCGATTTAGTGGCTAGTTAGAAAAAGAAATTATTAAAGAAACTAGGAAAAAATAGGATATCGAGACTTCTATTTCGTAAAACCGAGTCAAAAATAATTTTATAAATATTTATGAAATGGTAGTAATGTGGTATTAAAATTTCGTTAGGAAATTTTAATGTTTGGATAGTAAATTAAATAAAAAGAACTAAATTGTAAAAGATGTGAAAGTTGCTAGAATGATTAAATAGCTTAAGTGTCTAATGAGAAAGGATTTAAAAGGAAATTAGACCCAAAATTTATTTGGGCTGGACGGCAAGGGCATGAAATCAGCAGGAAAATTGATAAATTAAGGGCAAAATTGGAATATTACAAAATTAACTAAATAAAACTAGGACTAAATAGGAAATATCTAGATTTCTCTTCATTTCTCTTCACTTCCAGCAGCTAAAAACGCTATAGGAGGGTTCTCTAAGCTGCTATTTCATAATTTTTGCACCAAGTGAGTTAATCCTTGCCTTTTTCTTGTAATTTTTGTGTTTCTAAGACTTTTACAACTAGGTCCTACTATTAAATTTATTAGTTTTTGATTTCATGGATGAAATTGAAAGTCACCATGGTTGATTTCTGTAAGTATATGATAAAATAGAATGAAATTTAAGCTTTACTTTGTTTATGAGATGATTTTATTAGGTCATTTCAATAGAAATTAATTTTTAGGACCTAATTATGAAAATGTTTGGAATTAAAGTCTATTGCTGAAATTCTGATGCCTAAAAGTTGTAAACTAGTTTAAGGTGATACAATAAAGTGTTAATTGAGAAAAATAAGCTCAATTGAGAGGCTAATTGAGTATGGACGAAATTATCATTTATTAAAAGTTTAGGGGAAAATGGTAATAAACAGCTTGCACTAAAACAGTTTGAACAGCAGCAGTAGACTAACTTTGAAAAATCACCATAAATTGTAGGAATCGAATTAGAAGATGAACAAAATATAGAATTAAATCTTATTGAGTCTAGTTTCTCATAGAAGAAATAATGAAAGCAATGGATTTGTAAATTTTGAGATATAATGAATTTTGTGAGACAAGGTCAAAATAAATTTGGGTTCCCCTGTTCTGACTTTGAAAAATCATAAAAAATCTAAGAAAAATATTTAGGGCTTAAATTTATATGTATAGAATCCTGAATGAGTCTATTTTTAATAGAAATAAACGAGAACATCATTTGAATCCTGTATGAAGAGATAATTAATTTTTAGTGAAGAAGGGTCAGAACTATTAGACAGCAGAACAGGGGTGAGTTTAAAGAATAAACTGTACTGATTGGCTAAATCAAAAATTCTGAAAATTTTATGGTAAGAAGATATGTGAGTCTAGTTTCAGGGAAAATTATCGGATCCTAATTTGGAGTTCTGTAGCTCAAGATAAAAATAATTTAGTGACTATGACTCAAGTAGACAGCTTTGAATGAACTATAAATAATAGTTGAATTATAGAGAATGTTGCATATGAACATGAAATGTATTAAATTGATAATTAAATTTATTTATTTAGATCCAGAAGATTCAAATACGAAGCTAGATCGAGGAAAGCAAAATGTTCAGGATTAGTAGATTTTTGTACATGAACAAGTATCAAGGTAAGTTCGTGTAATTTGAATTATGTTTGAAATGTATGTTTTTGATATGAATATGATTTAAATGTTCATTATATGAAAATTGATGAAACATTGACATATTTGATAAAAAGGGAAAGAAATCCCGGTTGAATGAAAGGAAAATTCGATGGATCTCTGAAAAGGAATTGACGGTAAAAAGGATCTAGCCCGGACGGGTGATCCTATCCTGATATAGCCCTCCCGAAGAATATGTGTAAAATGGATTTAGCCCGGACGGGTAATCCAAATTAGGTCAATTTAGCTGGGTGGTAATTCAGATCCAAGCTCATTAGAGTAATTGTCGTTGTAGGGGATTTAGCCTGGACTGGTAATCCCGACAATACTCTATGAGTTTATATTGCAGGGGATTTAGCCTGGACTGGTAATCCCGCTGCAAGGTTGAGGTTCGCGGGAGTGTGCTCACTGAAATGGAAATGTGCACACATGAATATGAATTGACGGACCCGGATTTGTACACTAAAAGTGTACCTCTGAAAATCCATCGAAATTCCGAGTAATTCAACGGGATAAATATGGAAAAATAACAAGGGAATGGAAATCATGGTATTGATGAGCTCATCAATCATGATATATATATTACTGATACAAGGAAATTATTGTACTATCTTGAATGTTGAGTTTGTGCATGTTAGGGTAATAATGCATTGAATGGATATATGTAATGTTTATTGTATTGTACTGAAAATATTAGGTAAGTATAATTCTTGTTACATGAGCTTACTAAGCACAAAGTGCTTACCATGTTTCCTTTTCCCCTGTTTTGTAGTGTTAAGAGCTCGGAGGTCGATTTGGTGGAGACACATCACACTATCAACCTCAGATTTGGTATATAAAGAAACTTTATTTTGGGAATCAATGGCATGTATAAGCTGATAAAGTAAATGATTTTGTGAAATGAATATAAGGTTAGCCAATGGTATGGCTAACAAATCTTGGTTTTGGTATGTGATGAGGTTATCTTATAAAAATGCATGAATCTATCTTGAAAATATGTTGAATTGGATTGGTTGATATGGATTGGTCTCGATTTAATATTACAGGGAAGGTTAGATATTTGTAAAATGGATTATATTGAGTTTTCTTAAAAAAAAAAATAATTCGTAAACTCTGGTAATGCCTCATACCCTATTCCGGCAATGAGTACGGGTAGGGGGTATTACAAGTTTAGTGGCTTAAATGAAAATTTTTAAATAGTTTAATGACCATTTTGTGACTTTTTGAAATTAGTGTCCAAAATCTAAACTTATTAATAGTTCAGTGACCTTAAATGTAGTTACTCAATAAATAATCTACTTACTTGTGATTTGCTATTTAAATGACGTCATTGCGATTCCTGGTCGAACCGCCTCTTGCCTCTTCTCTTTCTTTCACCTCAACTCCATCCCTTAGTTTCCCATCCTTTTCTTTCTTTGTTATACCTCATAACTCATATAATGTGCTCAAATTATTGTAAAAACTCTATTTTAGGAACACTTTGAGGTTGCAACAATATTTGGTAAACAATAAAACACTTTGCTCAACATGATCCTAATAGAATCCCTATCTACTTCGAGTGAGACCAGTGAACAAATATTCTTATCCAATCAAACGAGTCCTTTACATTCCTCAACATCACTTATTTGGACACCAACCTATGCCTATTGGTACAAATATTCTAGTCAAGCATTTGTAAATTAGGGGAGCCCATGTATATACATTAAGGCCTCGATGAAAAAGGCGAGCTATCAAACCCTAAGCACTTTATTGCCACCATCAAGTTAATCTCAATTTTGATCAAATACCTTTGATCATTATGTAACTCTTTGTATGTCTTTAATTTAAATCGAGTGAATTATTTTAAGACATCACAACCTCTTTTATGTATCAACACTCTTCGACTGTTTTTTAGCTTTAGTCAATTTCTTGTTCAATTTTACTTCATATCAATTTTTGCCTTGACGCATATCAATGGCTCTCCTCCATCGAAGATTTAACTGAGGTGTGTTGTTGTCATATTTTGTTTCTACATGATTTGAAGGTTTGATGGGTTATGTTTGATGCTGGTGCCACCTTATATTTGGCTTCGATGTCATAGGACTTTACTGTCGATGTTCACCTTTGCTTTTATTTTTGACCTACATGGTTTTAACTTTAGTCAAACGTTTATACTATTTTTCTTAATGTGGTTTGCTTCAGAGGTATAACTATGTTGAGTGAAACTTGAATTGTAATGAGCTTGAGCTAAAGCTAAAGTCAAAACTCGAGGTTTGATATTTGACTCAAACTTTATTAAACATCATTTATTCAAATTAATGTAGTGTTTTTTATTTTCAAATAATTTTTTATAAAAAATTAAGAATGTTTGTCAAATAATGATAATTATTTTTATATAAAATCATTTAAAAACCAAAAATTAATATATTTCTTCAAAAAATAAATCAAAATTTTAAAAAATCACTTTTCTCTAAATTATTGTTTATTTAGTTTTTCATTTTAGTATTGTTTCTTAAAAGTATAGTTACTTAGTTTCATAAATATAATAAATTTGTAATTTCATCAGTAAAAGATGAAGAGGGATTGAATTTTAATTTAGTTGACATTAATTTTATTGTAATAACTTAAAATATTTAAGGACGTAGAAGGAATTGAGAAATATATGTATTTTAGAACATTTTTTTCAAAGTCACAATTATATCAATAATTTCAATCACAATAAATCAATGTAAGTAATAAATAACTCGAAAATCATAATACAATAAGTTTAAAATCATAATACAATAGGTAGTGTTGAATGCATCTCAGCTTTCAAATATAGCATGAGTTTTGAATCGAGTTCGATAACAAATTTATATATAATTGTAGTCATAATTATTTAAATCAAACCAAATCAATTGAGTCGAGAATCATTTGAGATACTAATATGGAAAAAAGTTTTAAACTGATTCACCGGTTTTTAATATTTTATTTTTATAAAATTTGAATTATTTATTTAATTAAATCGATAGATGAAATCGATTCCATTATCGCTCCAGTTTTAAAAACCTGGGTAAATTGTTTTCTCTTTTCGTTTTAGAACATCCCTGTCTTGGCATGTGATGATTAGTTAATTTAATTACAATAAAACAGAAAATAAACGGCAAAAAGATAGGGAAGAAGAATCTGAAGAACAGTCAAGAGTCTGAAGTTAAAAAATGTGGAAAATGGGGAATGATGAAGAAGACAGAGCTGAAAGCTTCCTAGATGAAGATTCTGAAGGCATATGCTCACTCTCTACTACGCAGGTAATAATTCATTCATTCATTTTCTTTTTACGAACACTTTGAATTTTCACTTTCTATGTTTCTTTTCAGTAAATTCAAATTTTGGGTATTTCTTGTTTGATGCAGAGAATATACGCATCCGCCGCTTGTTTACTTTCGGGTCTTGTTCTTATGTTTCTGGTATGATCATTCAATTCTTAAGCATTTTTTCTCTTCTTTCATTTGAAATTTGGATGTATAATAAAAAATCACAATTTGGGGATCCAACACGTTTGGATTCTAGGGTTCGATGTATATTAGCATTTTTGATTGGTGATACTTACAGTTCATCGATTGAAATAAAATGGGTAAACTACACCAAAGGTTACTAAATTAGTAGTAAGTTTACATTTTAGTTACTCAACTTCAAAAAATTACGAAATAGTCATTGAACTATTTGAAAGTTTATGTTTAAGTTATTAGATTATTAAAATTACTGTTTTATAGCATTTTCTGTTTGCACCAGCTATAGCAATCGAAAGCTCTCCTTCCCCTTCTTTTCTACATTTTAACTTTTTATTATGAATAGCCAAAAATCCAAATAGCCTTTTTCCCCAACCTCCGACACTAACTGTCATATTGTCTTAGATCTAAAATATGTTCTTTTACTTGTCAATGGATACTGATTTATTGTACTGATCTTCAAATTGTAGCTTGGAGTTTGTTAGTCGGACTTAAAAAAAAACTTAACAGCCCAATTACTTAAATAAAAACTTTCAAATAATTCAATGACTTAAACGAAAACTTTCGAATAGTTTAAAAACCATTTTGTAACTTTTTGAAGTTTGACCAAAACGTAAACTTACTAATAGTTTAGTGACCTTGGGTGTAGTTTATCCAATCCTTTATTACCCAAAGAAAGAACAGAGAAGCCCTATTATGATATCAAGTTCAATAGCTGCATATAGCAGCCAAAGAGGAAAGTTAAAGATGAAAATATTATGTTTTGAATAAGTCTTTTTCACTCGTTTCCCCATTTAGAGCAAATATCCTTTTTGATTGAGTCACTTGAAGAAATCATAATGACATTCTCTCCAATGCAATTTACAAGCTCATCCACAGGTTTTTTGTTCCTTCTTATACATCTACCATTTATCTCTACCCAAATCATGTAGATACAGGCACTATAACAGATTCTTTGAGCCCAAACGAATTCACGAGACCGGTTGAGGAACACCGCATGCTTTTAGAACTTGTTCTTGTACTTATTAGCTAAAAGCACAAGGGAAAAAAAAACATATGATCTCTAGTTTCCTCCTCACTTCCAAAAAGAAGAGCAAGCTGTATCAAGTTGTCTCTTACACATGTTTTGTTGGTTCATCTTGGGGAACGATATAGTGCGGTAGCAATTGTAAAGCAAGTTCCCTATTGGATATATGTATGACATCATCTAGCAACTTTTTTGTTTCCTTTTGCAGTCACTTATTGTGTTTGCCATACCAATCAAATTCGCATTATTGTTCACCTTTGGCAATGTCTTGGCAGTCGGAAGGTAGGTCGAATGGTGACTTCATCTCAACATTATGCTCTCAACACATGATTTGGTTTACTTGAGTCATAAATGCTGATTATGGACATTGTAACTAAGGAATAGTCTTTCAACCATTAGTGATCCTTCTCCTCAAGTGTCGCATAATTGGCATAACTGTGTCTTGACTTTCATATATCATGCTTTTGAAACCTGTTTTACCAATCCAGGCAATCTAGTAGTTTAATGTCTATTCAATTCCGGAACTTTTAACCTATCCATTGCAGCTTTAGTAATGTTCAGTCAATGAAAGGTCTCAATGAGTTCCTGTTAGTACAGTTCAACTTCTACTAAATTGTTTGCTTCTCAACTTTTCTTATATTTGAACTTTGTGGCACCCTTTGGCAGCACAGCATTCCTCATGGGACCTGAGCAACAGCTACGAATGATGTTTGATTCTGTTCGTGTTTATGCAACAGTGATTTACATTGGATTTGTCGTTCTTGCTCTCATTTGTGCTCTTTGGGTAAGTTTGAATCTATGATAGGGTAGATCAATTCTGGCAACCTTTAGTAATTGAAGTAAGTTTGAATCTATGAAAACCCCACAGTCCGATTATATCAAATCCTGAGTTTAAACCTCATTTACTAAGTTTGCGCATACATCATTGCTATTCGTTCAAGTTTCTGTGTTACTTTCAAGTTTTTTACAGTATCGGAACTATATGGACTCACATTCCATTTTCTTAAACTTGTCATCTGGCAGATTCAAAGCAAGATTTTGACATTACTTGCAATCATATGTGAGATTTGTGCCCTTATTTGGTAAGTTGGCCTTTGACATTTATCATTTAAAGTTCAAGGCTCTATTCTTACAGTAAGATCCCAGACAAACTTTTCTAGGCTGCTGCTTATATCAGTGTACTTTGAGCATTTTCAGGTACTGTCTGAGCTATATTCCATTTGCTAGGAGAATTGTTTCCGACCTAATGGTCCGATTTTGTGACACTGAGCTTTAGATTATGTAAAGGAAAAACACCATTCATCTAAGTTCTTTGGAGTGCATTAATTTTTTTTGCTTTGCTCAAGTGTGTACTGGTCTTAGTTGCCACAAAATATTTTTTTCAGGTTGCTTTGGGAATCAAACATTGTTTATATCTCAGATTTTTATTTTTTTATTTTTGTGATAGATTTCGAATTGATTTCTGTTGATTGCACTCATCTTAACTTTTTAGGTACTACCGGCAGTGTTGCGAGAACCGGATTGGTCTGGTAGACCAAATCGGTCGGATTGAAAGTCGACTGGCTTATCGGTCCAAAATTGGTCTTTGAGTGCACTGCTCAGAACCGACAAAAACCAGAAATTGAGAAAAACAACCGGTGGTTGATTTTTCTTTATTGGTCCATATTAGTCTGATAACTTTTTTTCAGTTTGTTCCATGAATTAAAATCTTATGATGTGACAAGGCCTACCATGGGATATAACAAGGGTAGAAGCCTCTAGTAAAACTGAAGAAAACCCAACAACTGCTGAATTCTATACCACTAGAGAAGGAAAAACTTACTTAAACAACTATGAAACCGTAGCTGCCCCACTTTAGACTCTGTGGCAGATCTAAACCTTGATGACCACTAGGAACCATGTTAGACGCTCCAAGAGCAAGGTCTACCTCAAATCCAGTGGCATAGCCCCGATGCTCTGACACTGTACACAAGCATAGTTAATGAGTTGCAGCAGCTAACTCAGGATCCACAGAACACCCCTGTATTTGCTTTCCCAGCGGTTAGCAGCTTACAAGGAGAAAGAATAACTATTGCCCAGCTAAATTACTTAGCTAAACTGGCAACAGAAGAATTTGCAAGTAGAGCAGATGGTTTTGAATCTTAAAACTGCTGAAGACATGATCACGTCTAGACTAGCAGCCATAGTTGATGATGTTAAGAAATTTCTAACACCACAAGTCGAGAAGTTATGTCAGGCTTTGGGTTTGTTCTTGCAAAACTCAGTGAATTGGACAATAAAATCCAATTAATTGAGAAAAAGGTCGACTATCACTGTGAAGCGACTGCTAAACACATTAATAATGTGGGTGATGAATTTAGGGACATAAGAGGAGAAATAAATAACACGGGTCAAACTATGATCCCAGCATTTGTCTCTTAGAAATTGAATCTAAAGTTGATAGACTTCCTAAGAGTGTCCCAGAAAATCGTGCCTCTGATATAGTGGCATTATTAGACAAACCAGCCGGTGAACTCCAACCAATGGTTAGACCAGCTGCAATAATGAGAGGAAGAAATTTTGTGGTCAATCCATCTAAATTTCATATCCTAAACAAAAACGTATAAGTAAGTCCAGATGAGTAAGGAACTAGAAAAATATCTGCACTTACCAGAAATAGATTAAATTCGGTTCATCATCAAGTCTAGTTTAAATCAAATTCAGGCCATATTCAATGGGCGTACAACAAAGATGCGTTTAGTTGGCAACAATCACCAATTATGGGATATGCTGTCTAACCCCTCGATTTTGAGTAAAGCTTGAATAAGGCCTGAATATGGTTCAGGGCTCCATGCCATCCACTGAATTGCATTTCGCCCATTCTCCCCTCCATCCTACTAAGCTTTTCTCTCAAAACCGCTCGATCTTGTAAGTTAACTTTTGGGCCTAAACCCGGGGTTTTATAGTTTTACACGTTGCATTTATTTAGCATCAAAACGTGGCGGCAGCATCATGTTCCAACACGGTGCCGTGTGCGTCTTTCCAATTTTCACTCCTCTTTTTAATCCCTTCAGAGAAACCAAAGGTTAGGTTTTTCTTTTGTCCCACACTTTCCTCTCCGCTTTACAATTACCAAAGAAACAGAGCAACAATGGCGAAAACCAGCCTGAGCCGCCTATTCACGTCACTCTCGGAGCACTCCATAGCCAAACTGTCTTTCACTAGTTCGAGATCAGAGTCGGTGAATCGTTCAGGTTACAACTCCGTGACTCGCTTCGTATGTTTCTCTGCTCAGGAAACTCAGTTGATCCGTGAAGAAAGATCCAACGAGGGAGATCGAGAAGCTGCGAAAGAGAATCTCGAATCTGTGAATAAAGAAGAAGATGAAGGTGAAGATGGTGATCACGTGAATAAAGAGACGGGGGAAGTGGGCGGGCCTAAAGGCCCGGAACCCACTCGCTACGGTGATTGGGAACGGAATGGTCGCTGCTCCGACTTTTGAAATTTTTTTTAATTATTATGAATGTAAAACTGAATTGAATCAGCGATTTTTAATTTCCCGGAGAATAAAAAAAACTGTTGGAATAATGATAAATGAATTTTTTGTTAAAATTTCGCTATTAGTCCCTGTTATTTATGAAAGTTCAATTTGATACTTTTAATCAAACGATTGTGTAATTTCTAAAATTTGATGCGAAAATGTTAGATTGTTATTTATTTTAGTCAAATTTCAGATGTCTTACATCATTTTTCATGCTTTAATAAGCAAGCACGCATTGCTAACGAAGAATATTCATTTCCATTTCTCATGCTTGTTAAGTGAAATTTTTAGATTTATTTTAATTTTAAAAATTCTTTGTAACAATGGCAGCTACTTCAATTCAACCAAGCGCACGCTTGGGTCGGTTGAGTATTGCCCATAAAATATTCGATGAAATGCCTATTTGGCTAATATCTTTTTCAAATGACATCAAGTGGGGGTCTTGTAATTCCAATGGCTTTTGGGATGTTAAAATCGTATGATTTTTTCTGTTTCGAAAGTTTCTTTTTTCCCCTTTTTTATAAACGAATCTAAGATATATTTTTTTACAATGATCTACGGAATCGATTATCAAGTTATCAATTAAGATTTATCGAATTTTAAAATAAAAACTTAATAATCTAATAATTTAAATAAATTTTTTTAATAATTTAATATCTATTTTATAATTTTTTAAAATTGAATAGTCTAATTTAATAATGTTATAATTAGTTTACACTCATTCCATTTACCGCCATTAGCAAAAGCTTTGAAGACCATATATATTTCAACTTTCAAAGCTTTCAAACAAATTAAACATGGACATTCTCAAACTCTTCTTCATCTTCGTTTACTTCTCCTTACACTCTGCAACCAGCACGATGGATCCATGCACCGAATCCGTCTGCCAAAGCACCAAATCGTCACCGTTGATTCGATTCCCTTTTCGTCTCATCGGCCGCCAACCCAAGTCATGTGGCTTTCCAGGTTTCGATCTATCTTGTAATTATAACTCAACCCAAACGTTACTTCAGCTACCATATTCTGGAAATTTCACCATCGAAGCGATTGATTATGGCGCACAACAAATATGGGTCAACGATCCTAACAATTGTCTTCCCCAAAGAATCCTTTCGCTTAACTTTTCTGGGTCACCATTTACGGCTGTTTATGATCAAGATTATAAGTTTTTCAATTGTACGTTGGATTATTCAAGGTATGGGTTGAACCCGATTGGTTGCCTTAGTGGTGATAATTACACGGTTTTTGCTACTTCGTCGAATGAGGTGGTTGATTCTTTGTCATTGTCGACGTGCCGACGAGTTGCCACCGTTTCGGTACCTATTGTGTGGCCTTTTTATGGAGGGGTATCGTCGTCGGACCTCACCGATGATCTATGGCTAACGTGGAGTAATCCCAAGTGCCGTAAGTGTGAATCGAGGGGTGCTAAGTGTGGGCTGAAACCCAATTCAACTAATGAAATTAGTTGTTCCAGTGCTTCAGGACGAGGTAAACATCCTTTGTATTCTAACTACAATTATATCCATTGCATTCGAATTATTATAAAACCATGGAGGTACTTGCATTGGACTCAATTTGCTTTTATTAAAAATAGATAATTTAATTCTTATACATCATATTAAACAGTAAATTGATCATCATATTAAAAATTTCATTAAATTTTATTATTAAAAACTGATTTTTGTATATCAAAATAAGGTACGTACTAGCATGCCACATGTAAATGTTTGGTTAATTTGTTTAACAGTAGAAATAGATAGAATTTTTAATAGAAATGATCAATTTACTCTTTAACTTAATGTATAAGAATTAATTTAACTATTTTTTTTAAATAAAATATAATCCAACTCCTACTATAACTATAAAGGTATCAGTGATACTTTTACCCAAAATAAAATTCATCATTACAAATCATAAATAAGACATAACATAGATCAAAATGTTTTTAGATAATATCCCCATGTGGTAGAATTTTAAATCTAAGAGTATTAAAGGGTAAAATTAAGTTATATAATTTTATGCTACTTAAAATATAATTTCATTATTTTAATAATTTACATTTTTATAATATTTTAAATGATTAAATAAAAAATTATTATTTGTAAAGAGATTAAAGTACAATTTTACTCGGTACTATACTTTAAAATACTTCAAAGCAAAGGGCCAAAGGTTGAATTTCCCAATGCGATTTAGACCAAAGCTTGAAAGATAGGCGTTGACTAATTAGAAAATAATAAAATTTCGTTGACCTACCAAATGGCCTAAGACTTGATTTGATCAATTTCTAGACACTTGTACATTTTTAATCAGGTTTGACATTCATAGCTATTACATAAATGAAAACAATAACACAATTTTATTTTTTTTTAGGAAATTGTTTTAGGGTTAAAAATAATAAATCTTATCGAGAGTTATGACTTATATATAATTTTATCATTATATTAAGTTATGATTTTTAAAAAATTTGAAGGGATATATAAAAAAAAAATTTCATTTTCATCAAGGCCACAGTTTGCCCCCTCTTTTTGCCCTTGGTCAAGGTCATTGTCAGCTCCATTTTCATTCCTAGGTTTGTTATTTCTAGAGTTTGTTTACATTCTAATCATCTGAAAGTACAGAGGAGATCTTGTATTATAGAGATTGTATCAAATTAGCCCTTATATTATTAAATAGATTAATTTAGTCCCTATACTATTAAAAAGAATCAAATAATGACAATTTGAAATAAAGTTAAGATTTATTGTTTAAAAAATACATCATTTACTGTTTAATGGAGTTGATATTTTTACAATTTTTATGGTTTTGTAAATGAAATATTTTGTTTTGAATTGAACTGCAGTTGAAAAAAAATCGAATTTTTTTTTACATCAAATGTTAAGTCTGTTATAATTTGTATTTATTTGATTCTTTTTAATAATATATGAACTAAATTGATCCATTTAATAATAGACTGATTAATTTGATACAATCCTTGTATTACTTTAACCATCCTAATTATATTATAATTCATATTAGTTCTCTATATATATTCATTTTCATTTGATGTTATAATTATGTTGTATACCCTTAATCCTCACTTCTCAAAACTCCATTATCAGGCATTCCAAGGAGTGCCCAATATGCAATCACAGTGGGTGCTGCTATACCAACCCTTTTAAGTATCTCATGTCTAATATGCTACATTTGTAGCAAGGTCAAGTCATATGTTGCACTACACCGTCCTATACCAGAGTTTAATCCGACGATCACACCGCAACCTATGCTTGTAGTTGGCCTTGATGGATCAACTATAGAATCGTATCCGAGAATAGTGTTGGGTGAGAGTCGACGCCTTCCAAAACCTGACGATAACACTTGCCCAATATGTTTGTCTGAATATAGGCCCAATGAAACTCTCAAAAGCATACCCCATTGCCAACATTGTTTCCATGTTGATTGCATCGACGAATGGCTCCGATTGAATGCTACTTGCCCCATTTGTAGGAATTCTCCAGAAAGGTCATATCCACCAACACAAGATTCATGACGTTTCTATTTGTTATTTGTTAAAACCTTTGTATAATATATAATTCCCTAATTATTAGTTTACGTGTTAGATGTTGTTAAGTATAACTTTTATTTCAGTCAAATTTAAGAAACTCTATTTATTTGTTTCAATCAAACTCTAATTAGTCTAGATTACTTTATTATTATTTGACCTATGAATTTAGCCTATAAATAGGATCTTTTACAACCTTAGAAAATACACCCATTAGATATTAGAACTCATAACACATTTAGAGAATTTTGTGTTTACGTTTTGAGGGTTCTTTATTTTCGGGTTTTCAGGGTTTAGTTTTTATCTTCATATTTTGTACTTTTTTTTCTTTTGCCATTATAGTAAATTTATCTTTACCCGTGGCTTTTTATTCTTTTTGGAGGGGTTTTTCCATGTTAAATTTGTGTGTTCAATTTCTCAATTTCTTTCGCTATTTTTTGTTCGTTGCTTAACTGGGTTGATTCCCAACAAGTGGTATCAGGGAGACCCTGATTTATGACAGAGAACGTTGAGGTTCAGATTGACGATGAAGATTAGGCTATGCTATTATTGTACTCTTTACCCTCTTCATACAAGTCTTTTAAGGAGACCCTGATTTATGACAGAGACAAACTCTCGTTCGAAGATGTGAAGAGTCATTTGTTGAGTAGAGACAAACTCGACAGTGAGTTTGGTTTGGATAACAAGGCAGATAGGCAATTTTCCGTTTTGGTAGCATCAAATAAGCGAGACAAAAGGTGTTAGTATTGTAAAAAGTTAGGTCACGTCAAAGTATATTGTTATAAATTACGAAATAAAAGAGCTGCTAAGAGTAACGAGGAAGATGTAGCTGGTGCTAATTTGGCCGATGAAAGCAATGATGATTTCTTGTTAATGTCAATGAACAATAACTCCAAGCTTACGTCCAAGTGGATCTTAGATTCGAGATGTTCTTTCCACATGTGTCCCAATAGAGAATGGTTCTCCACGTACAGTTCGGTTGAAGGTGGAGTTGTGTACATGGGAAACGATTCATCCAGTAAGGTAATTGGTATTGGTATTGTTAAAATTAGGATGCACGATGAGACGATTATGGCACTTTTAAATGTCAGGTATATACTTGATTTACGAAAGAATCTCATCTCCTTGAGTATTTTAGACTTGAAAGGATGCAGAATCAACATCAAGTTGAGTAGCATTAAGGTATCTCGTGGAGCTCTCGTTTTGTTAAAAAGTAAAATAACCGACAGTCATTATATTATGCAAGGTTCTACAGTGACCAGTGAAATCGGACGTCCCTCATCCGTTATAGAGTCAAAGCCAACTCGTTTGGAGCAGAGACAACTTGGTCACATGAGGGGAAAATGTATAATTGTTCCGTTGAAGAGAGGTTCTCTTTTGGATGCAGGTTTTGAAAAGTTAGGGCACTGTGTTTGTGAAAATCAGACCCGGGTTAATTTTGATTTGGCAGTGGACAAGTCAAAGGCTAGAAGTCTTCCAGTTTCTAAGCACAAATTTGACTCAGTTAATTCCTTGCATAGTTTAAGATAGGCTCGTGGCGAGCTTTGACAAAGATGACGTTGTGTAAATATGAGTCAAGGTGGAGATTTGTTAAGTATGGCTCCTATTTCAGTCAAATTTAAGAAATAATATTCTAGTTAAACTCTGTTTATTTGTTTCAATCAAACTCTGATTAGTCTATATTATTTTATTATTATTTGACCTATAAATTTAGCCTATAAATAGGCTCTTTTACAACATTAGAAAATACACCCATTAGAGATTAGAACTCATAACATATTTAGAGAATTTTGTGTTTACGTTTTGAGGGTTTAGTTTTTATCTCCATCTTTTGTACTCTTCGTTCTTTTGCCATTATAGTAAAATTATCTTTACCCGTGGTTTTTTTATCCTCTTTGGAGGGGTTTTTCCACGTTATATTTGTGCTTTCAATTTCTCAATTCCTTTCACTAATTTTACTTGTTTGTTGCTTAACCGGGTTGATTCCCAACAGATGTCAATTCGAATATGACTTTAGAGCATATTTAAAACAAAAAGTCATAATAATTTATTTGGCTCTATAACTTTAAAAAAAAATAGTTCTCCATTTAATTTTTCATCTTTTTTAGCCGTTAAAACTTTTTTTTTTGTCAAATCGACTAAAAATGGATGGAAAAGTTAGTTTTTTTAACTTTGCTGACGTACAACATTTAATTAATTTTTAATTTTTAAAATTTTTAAAAATTCATAAAAAATATTTTTTAATAATTAAAAATAGTATAAAATTATAAAATTATAAAAATATTTTTAATTTTTTTAAATATTAAAAAATTAATTAAATGCTTAAATGTCATCTACGTGACAATCCACATGTATGCCATGACAACAAAGTTAACAAACGTAAACTTTTCCATCCATTTTGGGGTGATTTGATAAAAAAAATACAATTTCAAGGGAGGATCATAATCATTATCGGATCTTTCCCCAGCATCTAAATCGGTTCAAATCACCTCCGAATGTATCTGTAGGTGGTGACCCGGGACAGGGTCGTAATACGAACTCTACTATAGTTTGGATTTTCGGCCATTTGCGATGTCCCCTTACTGTCCGATTGATCTTCTCACCCAACATTCAAATCAAAATCAACCCCGTGATATTGACTTATTGGAGTTACATCTTCAACAGACTGTGCATCATCTAACTCAGAGAACAACTGAATTGATAGGGTGTTGACATTCTCATTGGAGCAATAAAGTTCTATCATATTGGCCAAGTCAACATTATCTACAAGCTCCACTTCAATAAATTTCCATGGATCTATTGAGATTGATAAACTTGTAGAATAATTTTGACAAGGCCCTTCCACAATGGGAAGCTATTCTTCCACTGATTTTTTGCTTCATTTCCTCTAGCTCTATATTCTTATTGAATCGCATTAGCAACTTGTGTCGGGCTTCAAATATACAACTAACTTCTTTTTTTCCCTATAATTTTCCCATTGAAATAAACACATACACTCAACTTTTGGTTACTCATCTTCAATCAATTTTTTTCTCGCTTCAACTAAATAAAATAAGTTTTTTTTTTCTCGTAACACTTAAAATGAAAACACATTATTCTAATGAGATAAAATAGCTGAAATTTTTTTAGTCATGCCATAGAACTTGGCGGCATAAAAAAAATTTATATTTGATTTTATTGAGTGCAGCCAAGGCTAAGGGTGGCACCATAAAAAAATTCAATTTTTTTTTGAAAAAATTATCTTGCTGCCGTCGACATCAATGGCATGACAAAAAAAAAAAAACAAAAAACAAAAAGCAAACTTCTTCTGACAAAAAAAGCGGTGCAACCAACGTTAACGACAAGACCAATTTTTTTCTCAAATTATTCGGCGTTGCCAATGATAATGGCTGCAACTATTAAAAAAATTGTTTCTTTTTCCGTTATTTAAAGAATCAAAATATATGTATTTTTATCCGTGTAAGAAATACATATATTGGTTCCGCCAATAGTAGCAACGTCACCTACCAAAAATATTTTTTTAATCCAAGTCCTAATGATTGACTACCAATTTGACTTTGGTGCAGCCAAAGATAACGACCACACCGAAGGTTACTATTCAAAACAAGTCATTTATGTACTTAATTTCAAAATTGGGTTATTTTAATAAATAATAGATAATTTAGAGTCATTTCTGTAAAAAAAAAAAATCCAAAAATCGAGCTTGTCTTATCAAGGCCAAAACAAATATTTTCCTTTATATGTGTTGGTTAAATTGGAAGTTACGATTGGTGAAAATTTATTGTTGATGATATTACCGAAGTTGTTGGAGGGTAGGAGGTGTGTGTTAGCCATGTCTGGAGCTTTTGGTAATCGCGTGTCGAAGCAATTTGTTGTTGCCGTGATCTTGAAAATTCTTATACTAATTTTTAATCATCTTCATTACTCTCGATTTTGCATTTACTATTACTAATATAATGAAACATCTGAGAAACCCCTCTTTCCACTTTTCAATTTCAATGAAACCGGGTTACACGTTGGATCTTCTAAAATGAAAACTACCCAATTTAGCACTCGTTGTTTTATTTTAAAATTGTAGTAGAAAGAAAAAGAAAGTCAGCCAATGGTGTGATATAGCGCACTCACTGTGTCCGATCCAACGCGTCGAAGGCCATTGCCCATTACTAGACCGGACAACGACCTCTTCCTCATTTCAACCTTTTATACCACAAATTTCCATCCTTGAATATCGAGTTTTAACTCGGGACAGATCGAAACAAGTTCTTAATTAAAATTTTTGTAATCAAGTTAAAGATATATTGGTTTTGTAAAGTTTAAAGATTTGGTTGAGGAATTACCTTTTAACGAGCCTACACTATGTAGAGAATTATGACTTCCACGATAATTTTATTATTTATTTAATTTATTTTTTTCTGTTTAGATACCACCATACCAGGAATCTTCTAACCCAAACTGTGCACAAAAAAAGAAAGCGACTAAAACGATGCTTTTAGTATTTATTAGGGATTAAAAGTCAAAAAAATATTGTAAGGAAGAAAGAGTCTACAAGTTGGACTTTCCTTGTTCGCATTTTTTGATTTGAAAAAAACCCACATTTTCTATGACCAAAGACTAGTCCTCAGTCTCCTCATTTTTTTCCTTCATTCAAATCCAAAAAAAAAAAAACAGAAAAATCAATGTTCCCCTTTTTGTTTATTTATTACTTCAAACACCTCTTTTAAGCTTACACCCAGATTTCCCTTCTCTCTACAACACCCTTCTGCAAACTTTTTATATACCTACACACATATACATATATATATATATATATATATATATGTATATATTATTTGTAACTTAAGAGTAAAAAGAAATCTGGGTCTGGTAGTAATTTTGATCTTCTTTTTTGTTTGGTCCATTTAGTTTTTTTTTTTTTTTTTTTTTTTGCTTTTCTGGTTTTTATATTTTATTAATGGAGAAAATGGGAGAATGGGAACAAAGGAGTTTGGTGAGTGAGTTAACTCAGGGAAGAGAGGTAGCTAGGCAACTTCAAGCACATCTTAATGGTGCTTCTTCTTCGTCTTATGACATTGAAACTCGTGAAGTGTTAGTTCAAAAGATTGAAGCTTCATATGAGAAAGCACTTTCGATTTTGAATTGCAATGTTAACACTTCGTCAGCTTCGGCGGTTGTGCCACTAAAGCCGGTGATCAGAATCCCGGAGTCACCGAATTCTCGCTGTGGGAGTCCACCGAGTGAAGACTCTGACCGGAGTTTCAGAGATTCCGATGCTTCCAAGAAAAGGTACATAGCATACATGATACATCAATGTTTTTATAACGGAACCAGTGAGCCAATTAAATTTATTCAATCCTTCACTCAACCAATCGGTCCAATCAATTCAATATTATTTTTAGATTGATAGTCAGTTGGTTCTCGATCTATCAATCCTGTTCAAACATCATTGACTTACATATTATAGGTAAAATTCTTTCAAAGTCCCCCTATTATAGAGACTGCATCAAATTAGTCCTACTATTAAATTGATCAATTTAAATTTTTTATTAATAAAAAAATTAAATCAAATCAAATTACAACAGAGTTAATATTTTTTTATATATGAATGTAAACTATGTTGGAATTTAATTTAATTTAATTCTTTTTATAAGTACATAAATTAAATTAATCCATATAATAGAGGATGAGTTGCATTAAAATAATAATAATAGAGGACCAATTTGATGCAATCTCTAAAATAGAGGGGCTTCATAAATACTTTTACCTATATTAATGTTTGTATATACGATGAATTTTGACATGGATGACATTCTTTTATATTTCCAATTATTTAATAGAGGGGATTCATCATTATAATTTTGTTGCAGAAAAGCACCGAGATGGACACAACAAGTCCGAGTAACACCTGGGACAGCCCTGGAGGGACCTCTTGATGATGGTTTCAGTTGGAGGAAATACGGACAAAAAGACATTCTCGGCTCCAGATTTCCCAGGTATTTCAACCCAAATAAATATAAATCCATATTATAATATATATATATATATATGTATATGGTTGGAAAGCTGTATAGCTTAATTAAAGAATGATTTTCATGGTTGCAGAGGCTACTACAGATGCACACATCGAAACATCAATGGTTGTTTAGCAACAAAGCAAGTACAAAGATCAGACGATGACCCAACAATCTTTGACATTACTTACGTCGGAACACATACTTGTCGTAACGTAACCTCACATCTAATGTCTGAAAAAAACCAAGAACAAGGACCTTCTGCTTTTTCAATGGCAGCCGTTGAACCACAATCATCATCATCTCAAGATCTACTTCTTAACTTCCGGAAAGGCCTTAAAGTTAAAACCCAAGATTTAGAGGATCAAACATACGCTTCATTAATCCCTTATACTTCATCAACGTCAAACGTTGTGTTTTCATGGCCTTCGGTGATCGACAACAACCGTAATTTCGTATCGCCGGCAACATCGGGGACTAACTTTGATTTTGGAACTTGTGATGATCAGATTATTCAAGCTTCTGCTGCTGCTTCGGTAACGAGCTCGCCCACTGTTGGCTTGGATCATTTCCATCAGTTGGATGGAAATTTCACATTTGATAATAATGGCTTCTTTCGCCATGGATAGTGCCGAGAAAGTTCTGTTTCATTGCATGTACTTTGAGAAAATGATGACTACTTTTCCTCAGTTTTGAATAAGGTTTTCTTTTTTTAAGGTCGTAGATTTTCTTATAGCAAATGAAGACTATTTCTTTTCCAACGTTATAATATTTTTCTTCAACAGGATTTGAATAAAAAAAAAAATAAAAAATACCGAATAAGATTGATAGTCTTTTGTTCATACATTGGGTCTTGATTAAGTTGGAAGTGAAACATAACATTGGGGTGGAAAATGATTATTGTTTTTTTCATACATTAGCCTCAAATATTGAGTTCATTATAATTAATTATACAACCTCAGGTAACTCATCATATTTTAAACAATCTGAAAGCTCATATTAACGTCTTTTAGCCAGAAACTGATATTAATGTTCAAGAAATATTAAAATATAATTAAATCTCAATCAATGAATATTGACTAAGACTGAATTGTTTTGAGTTGACAAAAAAAACAGATTCGTAAAATAATCAACGGTCCAACGAATTTTTAATCAATTAGAATCAACTAAAGAAAATTCCAATGTATAAACTATCAGTGACATTGACCCAGATTATCAAATATATAACCATGATTAAGGAGAATTGTTAACATTTTCAGAGTTAGGACACAAATTTCTCTGTTCCAAAGTTCACATTTATGCATACATTCAACATTTGAAAAAGCAACAATTGCTTCTTCTTTTTTCAAACTCAAGCCATGTTGTTGACCTCCTTTTAAGTTCATTTTAGGATTCAAATGACAGAACAAACATTCATTATGCATAGACCTTTTTTAAAAACCAGAATATATGAAAAAAGAAAAAAAAAATGGGGTTTCCCCTTGCACACAACAATGCTCGTTAGCCCATGGCGTATTTCTGCGTCCAGCTCCTTGCAGTTGTCTCGTACTTGTTCTTGTCAGTTTTGTACATGTGAGCAATCTCCGGCACCAATGGATCGTCAGGGTTTGGGTCCGTCAGTAAAGAACAGATTGATAACAGTACCTAACAAGAACATATTAAACAGATGGTCATTTCTCATTAGCTTTAGCATTGAGTTCATATTTTGAGATGAGCAGGTTTGTGTAGCTCACTATGGTCGGATCGTGCTAAATGTATAAAAGAAGTTTCGAATATGAATATCGAGATATTTCAAGGACAATCACCTTGGATATCGTTAGCGCAGGACTCCACTGTTCCTTTAAGATGTCTAAGCAAATGCTCCCATTGCTGTTAATATTAGGGTGGAATACTTTCGTTCTAAATGCCACCTGCAAAATCCATCATCACATGGAAAATATTAAAGAGAAACTTCTTACAATATCATTGGTCAACCAACATAAAAGAAATCTACCCGTCCAGAGCAATGTCGGTTTTCATTTTCGTATATTTTCCACCGTTTCAAGCTTTTCAGAATATTAACCAAATAATAGCATTCCAATTTTCATGTGAACCTGAGCTTAAAAACCAATTAATGGTAATGAAGGCTTCGATCATGCTCATTAAAGCATTTCTCACTCTTAAAGGTCATATATCACCATTAACAAGGATTGCACAATCCCTAATTTATTCAAAATTTGATAAAAAGTAGATACCAGAGAAAGATGGAATACTGGATTGTAGAGGTAGCTTTCAACATAGAATAAATGGGAATGATCAATGCCTTAAAGCATTAAACAACAAAAGAATTCTCCATGCACTTGCAAATGTCACAAAAGTAAACAACCTACGACTGTTGTAGACAAAAGATGCAAATAGAGAGTACCTTGGGAGGCTTGAAGGGATAATCTGGAGGAAAATGGATGGTCACCAGGAAAACACCCCCAGCATAGGGACTGTCTGGTGGACCCATGATTGTTGCCTGCCAATGGAACATGTCTTCAGCAACAGGACCTGCAACATTGTCCAATGAACCATAAGCAATATATAAGTAAAACAATTCAATGATACTCAGAACACCTATACATACAGAACAATATCCATGTGCATATAGAATATATAGTATGCAATGTTAACCATACAAGCAAAATGATAATCACACTGCTTATCTAGAAACTAGATGATAATTCATATTCCGAGAAAACTATTTTCCTGCTATTAAGTCACGATTCTTAGCTGCTTGAGAAAAGCACATAAAACAGAACAAACAGTCAACAAAGGAACCATAGCCCCAACAAGAAACCCAGTTTAGAACTATTATTCGACTTGATGTACGCAAGGCAGTAGCAATCAACTACGGTCATAAACTAAATAACAGAGAGAGGTTGGGACAAACTACAGGCTTTCTTCCTAGTTCACCCTATCATGCCCATACTAGACATATCAGATACAGATACAGTCTGAGGATCATCTGACAAAAATATATTAAAGCTTTCACTTCCCTTTCTCTTATTATAAGCTGAAAAGGGGAAATATATAAATTCCTTCCAACCACTCTGTCTTTGAAGTGGCACACTTTCAAACCTTAAACCAAAGCAAAAGACTTCCATTTGATGATGCTTTCGCATGATGAAAATGCAATCATTATCATCAATTCATACAGTATATAAAATGTATCAAATTCCTTTGTCAACATCAACTGAAACACGATAAGACAATGTACATGGACAAATTTAATTCATCAAAGGTTTCATTTGAACATACTGAAATACCTTTTTTCCGTTCTCTCAGACATTTTAAAATTAGATTTGCTCCTCTTTTTGATGATGGGCCTTGACTGATTTTTAGAATAAAACAACTTACACAGACAAAACGGTTATGAGGCAAAAACACTAACACGAAATCGAAATCACTTCCAAATAATCGCAATTGGCAAATAAATATCACTATTATTTTTATTAACTTTTTATAAGAAAATCACTGATAATTATACCAAAAAATAATTTTTTTCAACCCTCAATTAAATCTGAAACATATATACCAAGAAATCTACCGTCCTACAATAATATAAGAACAAAAAAAATTCAATATTCGAGAAAATGAAAATAAAAACAGCGAAAAAGGAAATCATATACATAGAGAGAGAGAGCATGCAATACCAGCGCTGCAAGATGTAGGAGGATCCTTCTGTAAATCCTTCAATTCCTTCAAGATCCGCTTCGATGCCATCGCAAAACCTACAATCCATACAGCATAGATCAATTTAAAAAAAAAAAGGCAAAAAAAAGAAGAAGGAACAATTAAAAGCGAGAAACGAAGATACTGAACCTGAAAAGATGATCCTCCTTTGGGGGTAAGAGAGCTGAGGTTTTTGATCGAGGAAAGGGGAAAATGAAGAAGAAAAACCAAGGCGAAAAACAAAAGATGAGAGAATTTGTGATCGCTTGTAGTGGCGGTATTTTATAAATGGGTGGACCGGCCTCTGTTGTGCGTTTCTGATTGAGTTATTATTCTCTTGTGGGTCCATGACTTGGCGTTCATTTTACGGGAGTTTTTCTTTTTCAGTAATAAACGAGAGTATTTTATTATAATTCTTCTATTATATAATAATATAAAATTACATAGGAATTCGTCATTTTCAAATACGAGACGTGATTGAAAGGAGAATTTGATAATCTTTGTAATGTATCAGTATTTATCGAAGGGTAATAGAATATATTTTAGATTTAAGTTAATTTAATAATTAAATATTAAAAATTAAAATTGTTTAAATTTTAATTTATAAATTTGTAATATTTAAAATTGTTATATGAAAAAAATTGAACTATAAAAAAGAGAAGGGGAATGAGAGTTTTAAGCGGTGGAAGCGATAAAAATAAAAAATGTCATATAATAACGATTTTAATCGTTTAATGACTTAAATAAATATTTTTGAATAATGCAATAACTATTTTATAACTTTTTGAATTATAACGACTAAAATATAAATTTATAGTATAATGACATTAGATGTAGTTTTTTATAATTTATTTCATATAATAAATATTTTGTGCAAAGCGATGCTTTCCTAGCTCGCCATATCAGCTTTATTTTTTCAAGGGCAGAAAATTTTGGAATAAGGAGTATAACATTTTACGACTTTTAAGGGTCCAATTGAATAAAAATATTCTTCAAATTCCAAAGTGATAATTGATTACAAAACTTCGGGACTAAATAAAAATTAACCCAATAGTTTTTTCCCTGACTGCGTAGGCGCGTACGTAGCCATCAGATCATCATCGAAGAAAATGTAAAGGCTTCGCAAACTGAGACATTTTCTCATTTTCCTAATAATTTCCTCCTTTATTGCAAAATTTTCTTTCATCCTCTCCGATCACATTCGCAATGGATTACGATTTCAGGAACAGAACAGGTCCGCCGTACGAGGCGCAGATCCCGATTTACCGGCAACAACCCACTTCATCGTCATCTACCCATCCGATGTACGGATCTTCAATATACCCGAGGATCGGTGGTCAACCCGCCGCTCACAAGGTTGCCCCTCCGACCACTCGCGCCTCTTCTTTCCACCAGAATTCTTCGCCTTCCTCTTCCTGTAAACTATCTCCCCTAAAAATAATTTGTTTCCTTTTTTTTCATTTCTTTTTTCTAATTTTGTTTTGTGACAGCGGGATTGGGCATTAGGGTTGCTTTGAAACCAGAATATCGTATTACACCTCCGGTAAGCTCTCAGTCGCTTCATTTTGGGGGGTTTTTAATAAGATGAATATGTTTATCCTATTAATTAATTTGTCTTTCTTGCAGCCTCAGTTGTCTCCCCAAGTTGGGGATATTCCTCGAAGCAATTTTCAGTTTGATTTCGAGTTTGAGAGGAAAATTTTGGCTGAAGCAGAAAAAGAAAACATGAATTGGAGTAAGCTTGGCTTGGAAAACCTTTCTTCCAAGCCTATCGAAACTTCTTCTTCTTCAACGGTACGCTTTAGACCTGTCTTTGATTAACGTTGTAACCTTCTGTTCGATGGTTTATCTGTGATGACATTTTTTAGGATTTTGTTTTAATGAAATTGGTTCATATTGGTTGAACTTTTAAGGGATTCTCTTTGAAGAAACAGAACAATGATTTGAATGTGCAGGGTGCAAACTCAGATCCTGTGGTGAGCAAATACATTGCCTCTGGACTCGGCCGAGAAGCAGTGACCATCGCGGTTGCAAATTACGGCGACAATCCAACCAAGGTATGTGTTGATAGATGTTACTTCATCAAAGTAGTAGGAAAACCTGATGATAATTGTTATTAGAATCTAGTGCATGGGTTAATCATAATCCTAAATTAGAGCTTGATTGGGTCTACTTTGAAGCATTCATCACTCAGATGTCTTTATTTTGCAAGATGTGCTTTATGCTTGAGATTCGGATACATAATCGTCATGGATAGTTAGGATTCTATCTACCTGCATTTTCTTGATTAGCAGAGAGTAATTTCGGTTTATTGGCATACTTGGATTCTTTACTGTTGCTGTGTTTTCTTTCTCTTTTGGCTTCATACTGCTCTAGGAGAATTAATTGATTTTCATGATCCATGGCTTAGTTTCCTTTGTAGCATGTTGGGAATGCACGAAATAATTGTAACATGTGCTTTATCTTGAGATTAGGATACATAGTCATCATGGATGATTAAGATCCTATCTGCATTTTCTTGATTACCAGATAGTAATTTCGGTTTAATGGCATGCTCGGATTCTTTACTATTACTCTGTTTCCTTTCTCTTTTGGCTTCATACCTCTCTGGGAGAAATAACCGGTTTTCATGATCCATGACTTGGTTTCCTTTATCTCATGTTGGGGATACACGAAATAATTGTAACATGTGCTTTATGCTCGAGATTTGGTGGGATGATTAGGATCCTGTCTACCTGCATTTTCATGATTAGCAGAGAGTAATTTCGTTTAATGGCATGCTCAGGTTCTTTACTGTTACCCCGTTTTCTTTCTCTTTTGGCTCCATAAGGTTCTAGGAGAAATGACTGGTTTTCATGATCCATGTCTTAGTTTCCTTACATATCGTGATGGGGGTGAAAATTTCTCCAAGTGCTTTAGCTTGAATAGTTTCATTTCATCAATTCTTCTGGATATGCAGCTGGCATTTTCAAAAAGTGTTCATTAAAGCACATCTTTCATATATATATTTATGTTGTTTCGGTCCTTTGATAGGTTCGGGAATTTGTCACCGGTTACAACCTACTGCGAGAAATGGGGTTCTCATCAAACAATGTGGCTGAAGCCTTACTCATGTATGACAATGACACAGACAAGGCATTGGCTCATTTCCTTAACAGCTCATCATGAGTATCTTAAAATAAACCAAAATAGTTTGTATGCCAATCAAAACTGGAATGATAATCTGCCATCTATGTGTTTTGCTGCTTTGAAACAGATTGTACAAATAGTCATCCTACAATATTTGTCGTCTCTAATAAAGAACAAACATTACTATTATAACTATTGCCTCTTAGTTATTAATTGTATGTATGGGTGTATTGTTCCCCCTAAAGTATTGTTCTGGAGAATACATTTATAAGTTATTGCCTATCATCGTCCAAAGAAGTATCATGCAGGCTCCCATACTGGGGTCAAATTGCATTTTGCCCTTAGGGCTAAATTGGCCTCTGCATGTAGATTAAAGAGCAAACAATTTTTTTTGTTAAAAATATTATTAATTCCTATTGTTAAAATTTGATCTTTATACGTTAAAGAGAGGTACACATAGCATGTCATGTATCATTATTTAGTTATTCTATCAAATCATGTCAATTTTTATTCTATCAATCTAATGTATAGAGATTAATTTATTTATTTTTTGAGTAGAAAAGGTAGATTACAATCTACCTTTTAGTAGGACTTTCATGATACTTTTACCAACATGAATATGAATATGTTTGAATATATAAATATGATATTTCCATCATACGAAAAAACATGAGAGAAAAAGAGCACAATTTTGTATCCACACTAGTTTCGAGTCCGGGTAAGATGGATTTACTTAATATATTAATCCAAACGATGCCTAACATTAGAATAAATAATGTTATCCGATATGTTCTATCTGTATAAAAGAATGAACTTATACAAGAAAAATGAATAATATAACCCTTTTAAATCTACTATTATCTATAAGCCCCTTCACTGTGTCTACTTCAAACTATGCTCTCAATGGCTCATCATATGGCAGTTTAAAACAACTTGTATTGAGCAAGTAATAAGCCCTCTAATCAAAACTCTAAGGAGCAATTCTTTTATCAAAATAAGATACATCCTCTCATATATATAGCATTGGGGCTTGTATTGCTTTTCCGGGATCGGTAAATAAACTCAAACTCCAGAACAAATAGCTCCTGAAATCACATCCAATGGAAAACAAAAGATATACATGTTAGTTTACCCTGAGAAGACCGATACAAGTATGTCGGACATGGGAACTTTAGGAAAACGAAGAGTACATAGGATCTATCAAGAAGAATGTTCTCTGTTTTGGGATCTCTATACCTGAAACTATCTGATGACTATCACTAAGGAGTAAGGAAAATAATACTTCCTACTTTTGTTACTTGTTCTTTGAGCTACTCAGACTTGAGTGTAAGTTTCAAACATGGATATGCATGTGACAGGAGTATAAAGTTCTTTCACGCATTGGAGGGTTCTAGGAAGGTATATCCACACACCCATGTCCACATATGGGTCGGAAAAAAGGAGTAAAATATGAATATTTCAAAAAAAAATGAAGAGTTGGAGCAACATATCTTGTTCTTTGTAGTAAAGTTTGGATACTAATATCTATATTAATTATGCATACCATGATACCATCAGATAGAAAAAGGGAGAAAGAGGGAGAGACCTGTGGACCAAGATGAGCAACAAAACTTCCCTTCATCTACATGTTTGACATCGAGACCTATAAACCATGACCCAGCACTGACATCGTCATGGGCATACGTGCGCAGAAGAGATCTGCAATTCAACGAAATAGGATCAACTTCTTGCTTTATAACAGCATAACTTAAGTAATCATAACACCAAAGAGTAAAGGCCCTGACCTATTTATCGAAATAAATTTAGCCAAAGCACCTGATATGACATACATTTCGCCAGAAGCATGGCGAAAATATCTGTGCACACCCGAAAAAAATAAGAGAACGTACTCCATGGAAGGAAAACAAATATCAATATACAATAACCAGTACAAGAATCAGGAAAGCAGAACTGCTTTTACAACTAAACCGATAACACGGATCTTGACAGTGTAGGCAATAAGTAATATTAACAGATATTGGTCTAGAATTCGAAGTTGATATCAATGGCGGTAAAACTTACGATTTTTTATCACCAAACTTCCACCAATCTGGTTCATACCATTTATGGCTCCTGCCAATATCAAGAGTTGCAAGCATGAGAAGAAATAAAGGCTATTCAAATATATCAAACACATATGTGTCTAAGTTGAACTCACGGTTCTGAGAAAACTTGGCCAGATTTCATACAGCCAATATAAACACGAGGTTTGTCGAGATGAGATGAAAGTGTAGCTCCCAAGGCATCTGGAAAACATCAAGTCGATAGTGTGAAGATTCAAAATTGAGAATTCTGTATCACATCAATTGCGATACTAACCGATATTTACATAAACATCATCATTGACTTTTGCATAAAAATCAGCATCCCATTTATCTGCAGCAAGAGCAAAAAACATTTTGACTTTCTTTGGAAGCTCTCCGGGTGCTTCGACTTGGTCCTGTTTAAGGGAAGTATATACGGATGAATTGATAACCGAGTTTTTGAAACAATACCAACTGCTTTTGACCGACTTCTGAAAGTAATACTTGCATAAGGAGTGTTCTGTTGACTTACGAGAATGATAAAGTCATTTGTTTGCCTATTTTCATCATCGATGCTCCTGTCTAAACTGTCCCCACGGTCGGCACTGGAAAGCTATGCAACTTAAGAATGATTCTAGCTTTACCGTCATCATAAATTAGCAAGACCCTATTGAAAGAGAAAATTATACCTTCTTCCGATGACAAATCGTGAAACTACACCTTTTTCTTTCTCCATTTTCTTCAAAGTTTCACCTGGAAAATTAACGATTCAGGTCATCAACGCAATCTCAAAATTGTTCTTACTGTCCCTCAGTACTAATGCATGATACAGCATACATGTTAAACAAGTTGTGTGCACTTAAATTGTCGGTTGAAGATGCATATATTGAACTTGTCCCCTTAAAGGCTAATAGCTACAAACAGGACTTATTATGAACAGGTGTTCATACCGCTTCCCAAGTTCCGACAAGAACATAAATCCATTTACACAACAATCCGCTAATGCAAACAAAATCTAACCCAACAGATAATACAATAACGATTAATGGAAAGTCAAGTGTTCATACCGCTTCCCATTTGTGTGCACATAAATTGTCAGTCGGGGATGCATATATATCCCCTTAAAGACTAATAGCTACAAATGGGACCTATTAAACATGCATTTTGAGCAGGTGTTCGTACCGTTTCCCAATTTCCGAGAGAACATAAATCCATTTACACACCAATAACAAATACAATAATGAATGAAGGAGTGTTCATACCGCTTCCCATCCAAGCCTTACGTATAGCATCTCTGCTGTTTTTCCGGCCAAATCTCGTTAACACTCCGATTACTACCAGCGGCTTTCTCTTCGAAACAGCCCCGCTAGTATCTGATGAACGCTTAGAAGTAAAACCCTCTTGTCTAGCTATAGCTAGATCCATTTCAAGGGCAGATAATGTCTTGTGTTGTTCCCTATACAAAAAAAGAAGCCAATCCTCAACAAAATATTAATGTTGAAAATTGCAATAGAAATTCCCATTGTAAATTAGTACTCAAAAGTCAAAATAAAACAAAATTCCACCTTACCTGCAAGCAATGATTTTCAAAGTATCATCCACTGATATAGCAGATTGACCCTAAAATGAAAAAGTCAGTAATTCAATCAATTAAATCAAAACCAAAAAAAAAAAAAAAAAAAACAGCTAAATTCTCACCAGCCCTGTTACTCTATCAAGTTCTTTTATCAAATAAACCCTGTTTTGTGCATCCTGCCATAATCTAAATTCCACATAGTAACCGAAAAAAAAAAAAGAAGAAGGATTTTTAATCAGTAAAATGAATTCAAATTACAATTTAAAAAACTTGGGTCTGATAGTAATTAACGAACTGACCTGCCAGCAACATAAAAAGAAGCAAAAATGGCGAACATGGAGATCAACAACGAAGAGATTCGTGTTCGAAACACCTTATTTGTTACTTTGCTATTGGATCCCTTACTCTGCATCATCTTCTTGAATGGAAGAAAAAATACCCAGATTCAGTGATGTAAATGAGAAGTAGATCCAGGTCCAAGTACTGGGTTTTTTTTTTCAATGATCTGGTATCGTATCGTAATATGGTTCAGGGACTGGCTAAAAGATGACTTGTCACTGCTGAAAGCAATTCTCCGAGGTTGTCGGTCTTGTCTTTTTGGGTTTTCAGTGCAACGCCCTGCAACTGCAAAGCCTCAAATCTTTCAGGATTTTCTGGGTTTTAAATACACTTGGAAACTTGGATCAGGACATGATAATACTGTAATATCATTCGACTTAATATTTCATTTAATTTTTTTAAAATATTAAATTTATTAAACAGTGATTTTAGAGAGTAAATATTAATTATATTTCAATCTGACATTATTCTATTTTTTTTAATAAGGATTAAATTGATCAATTTAATAATAGAAGGACTAATTTAATTTAATCCTTATAATACAAGGACCTCTCAAGTGCATTACCTAATAATACAATATATAAATACAATTGAATTATATTAAATTTAGCTATTTAGTCTTTGTACTGCGTATAAATTGTGGATTTAATCTACTTACTTTAATTTGATCGTTTTTAATTTTTATACTTTTTGACATTTAAAATTTAAAATTTAACCAAATGATAGTTCTTAAATTTGTTACACTAAATTTTATTATTTTCAAAATTTGATACGGTAAATATATTATTGCAAATGTAATATCATGTCAATTAGACATTTTTACATGTTACACAAAAATTTAATTAATAGATTTAGCGAGTATTGTTTGTGTCAAAACTAAAATTTTAAAGTTCGAGAATAATAGAGACTATGAATGATCCAAGCATAAAAAATGAAATGAAATTTAATTAAACGAATTTAATTGTTATTGTTTGCGTTAGGATTGAAAATTTAAAATTCGAAAATATAGAGACTGAAAAAGATCACTTTGAAAAGCACAAGGACTAAAGTTGACAAAATTAAAATATAAAGATTAAATTTATAATTTATACATAATATAGGGACTAACAGAAAATTTTAACCATTGAACCATAGTATAGAAATGCAAATAGAGTTATGTATAGATGGAAAGAAAGCGGTAGGTTTGGATGATATGGTAACACAACGTAACCCTCCGTTTATACTTAATATGGCAATGTAATCATGCAAACGATGCCGTATCATGCCGCAGATATAATTTAAATTCTATTTTTCCTTTTCTGAATCTTTTTCATACGAATTTATATACAAGATTTTATAATATTAAATTATTTTTCAAAATGGATGAATTTTAAAATTGAAAATTTTGGTTCAATTTAATATATTAAAAATTTAAATTTACTTTCATTTTTATAATTTTTTATTTAGTAAATCTAATTAATTGTATATTTAATATTAATTATAAAAGGATTTTTTTGAATAATCTCATTATAAGTTTGGATTATATCTGCTTTTTTTGACACAATATCTAGAACTATCTATAGCCTCTCTCCAACATATAAATAGGAGGATAACATGCTTCAAAAACCTCGAATACAATGCCCATGTCAATCAAATTAAGACTCAATCGACAATATTATAAAATAATATTAGGTCTTATTAATTTAATCTATTAATAACATTAATGTGTTTAGGTAGGGATTATAGATCTGCCTACCCATATATCGGACACTTGTATGGTTTTATTTACTTATGGCTTGATATGAAAGAGATTGGAGGAAAAAAAAAAAAAAAGAAATAGATGAAAATGAAAACATTTTTTTGTTTTTAATTTTTATGTTATGAAAAATATTATGTAATAAATATATTTACTACAAAACGCAAATAAAGGAATGAAATTGTAAAATTAAAGGTTTAAAATTCATTATCCATTAGGTGCAAAATAAAGTTTTAATAATTTCACAATTGAGTCTAAAAATTTGTCAATCTATTAATTCTGCTTGCGAAGTCTATAAATTTTATTAGAAATGTACCAAGAATTATTCCAAATATTAAATATAAGTATAATTTTTTTTATGTTTTTTAATATTATATATGATTTTTTTTCATCGAGGTTGTACTTGGAATGAAAATTTTTAACGGTTGAAATTTTATCATTTATTTTATGTTGTAATTAAAATTTTACAAAAAGTTAAAATTTTGAGGTTGTACTGAATAATTAGGAATATATTACTTTGAGCCTTTAAATTTGACAATTAGGTTTGTTTTGATATTTATACTTTTTTTTGTCTAATTTGGTATTTAAACTTGAAAATTAAATCTGTTTGAGGATGTAACTAGTATTACTAGAACATGATAAGATCAATTAGTTGGACCATTTAAACTAAAATCGATCAATATAACGGTCCAAACAACGAGATTGAATCAGAAATTACTTGAGAATTGATAAAAATAAAAAATTAGGATAAAAATCAACAATTAAGCATGTTAAATCAATTTAACAAATTTTTTATTTTTTATTATTTTTAATTATTAATTATTATTGATTTAGTGTTTGAACCGATTGAGTCATAAATTAATAAATCAATAAATCAATAATAATTCAATCAGTTCAATCACTTACTAAAAGAATTGACATGTATCGTGTTATTACTAAAATAATTATCCCGATATAAACCCACGTTTCCAACCATATAAATCCACGTGGCCACGTGTATATATCTGTTTGTCTTTCTTTGTTTCTGTGTCGATTACAAAAAAGAGTAATCTTTGCATCGATTACATTCAGTATAGTTTTCTTTCATGATTTATTTAAATGCTTCTCTTTGGCTATTTAACACAAAATTTGCATTTCATACGATCCATCTTCCATTTTTGTCGGCCATTGTTTTCCTTTTACCACAGTATTTATATTCTATCGACATGTGGTTATTTAACTCAATCAAGTTCTTGAAAACCTAATGCAGATGGCTTTGAATTTGATGATTGGCTTCAATTGGAGCATTGTCGAAACTCGAAATTAACTGCTGTGAAAATGCATTGGAGCGTTTTGCAGATTCCTTTTCTACTGATCAATTGATAGGTACGTTGTAAATGGGAATGAATGTTTCGCTTTGATTCAATTTCGATTTGAATTGAACAGTTGAACTTATGAATTGCTTGTTTGATTTAAAGTTTCTTTTGAGGATCTTTGTGGTATTGTTGAATTCTATATAGGTTTTAATGATCAAGGAAAAGAGCAAAGATGGAGGATTTATGGACTATGTTTTGTGAGGATTTCACTTGTCCATATGGTGAAGGAAAGCTATGCCATTCTATTTTTTGGCATTTCACCCATCCCTCTTCTTGCATTAATCAAGGGACCATAACTTGTTTCAATATGGTGCTATTAATCATGCTCTTATTCAACATGATTCAGAAACCATTGCCGATACCGGTTGCAGTTCCTGCTCGGTTTCGAAATTATTCTGCTTTACAGATGGCTTCAGCCATTGTTAATGGTTGTCTCGGAATGGTGTACTTGTGCTTAGGCATTTGGATTTTGATAGAGAAGTTGAGGAAAACACAGACTGTTTTGCCTATGAATTGGTGGTTGCTAGCTTTGTTTCAGGGCTGCACATGGTTGTTGGTAGGTTTAATTGTGAGCCTTAACGGTAATCAACTTCCCAAGACACCACTTCGTATACTTTCTATTCTCACCTTCATATTTGCGGCAATTATTTGTATTTTATCGATTTTTGCTGCTATTTTGAATGGAATAGTCACGATAACAATAGTTTTAGATGCTTTATCATTACCTGGGGCAATATTGTTGCTATTATGTGCTTACAAGGGATATGGATATGAAGATGGTGATCAGAACACCAATGAATGTGGCCTTTATGACCCTTTAAGTGCTGATCACAATGGCAGTACCAAAGCTGCTTGCACTGAGCAAGTCACCCAATTTGCCACAGCTGGTTGCTTTAGTAAACTATCCTTTTGGTGGTTGAACCCTTTGATGAAAAAAGGTAGGGAGAAGACTCTTCAGGATGAAGATATACCTAAGTTAAGTGAGGCAGAGAGAGCGGAAAACTGCCATTTGTTGTTCTCATATCGATTGAACAAGCAAATGCAATCCAAGCCATCATCACAGGCATCTATTTTGAAGACCATAATTTTATGCCACAGGAGAGAGATTTTTGTGTCTGGCTTTTTTGCATTGTTGAAGATAGTAACTGTTTCCTCTGGTCCACTGCTTCTTAATGCTTTCATTTTGGTTGCTGAGGGAAAAGGAAATTTCAAATACGAAGGTTATTTATTGGCCATTGCTCTCTTCTTTGCAAAAAGTTTAGAATCCTTATCACAAAGACAATGGTACTTTCGAACCAAACTAATAGGTCTTAAAGTAAGGTCTTTACTCACTGCAGCTATATATAAGAAGCAACTGAGATTATCCAATGCTGCAAGGTTGATGCACTCGAGTGGTGAGATAACAAATTATGTTACAGTTGATGCCTATAGGATTGGAGAATTTCCTTTCTGGTTCCATCAGACATGGACAACAAGCCTTCAGCTATGCATTGCTCTAGTGATTCTCTTCCAAGCCGTTGGACTAGCCATGATTGCAGCTCTAGTTGCTATCATTCTCACTGTTCTATGCAATACTCCACTAGCCAAGTTACAGCACAGGTTTCAAAGCAAGCTGATGGGTGCACAAGATGAGAGACTTAAGGCTAGTTCTGAGGCTCTTATAAACATGAAGGTGCTGAAGCTGTATGCGTGGGGGAACCATTTTAAGAAAGTTATCGAGAATTTAAGGGCAGAGGAATATAAATGGCTATCGGCAGTGCAGTTGCGAAAAGCATACAATAGCTTTCTCTTTTGGTCTTCCCCTGTTTTGGTCTCTGCTGCTACCTTTGCTGCTTGTTATTACTTGAAAATTCCTCTGCAAGCTAGTAATGTCTTCACTTTTGTGGCCACATTACGTCTTGTTCAGGATCCTGTAAGATCTATACCTGATGTTATCGGAATAGTCATTCAAGCAAAGGTTGCATTTGAGCGTGTTGTGAAGTTCCTCGAGGCACCAGAGCTGCAGAATGCAAATGTCAGGCAAAGATGCCATATGGAGAATAACGACCTATCCATTTCTATTAAATCAGGAGAGTTTTCCTGGGAAGAGAATTCTTCAAAACCCAATCTAAGAAACATAACATTAGAGATTAGGATGGGAGAAAAAGTGGCCATATGTGGAGAAGTTGGCTCTGGTAAATCAACCCTTTTAGCCACAATTCTTGGAGAAGTCCCTAACGTCCAAGGATCCGTAAGTCATAAATTTTGATTCTTTATGAAGGACGGATGCCTTTAGCCTTTTCTCTCAGCATATTGCTTCCTTTCATCTTCTTTTCTTAGCAGGTCTAAATAACATAAGGTAATTTGCTTCATTGTACAGATTCAAGTATTTGGAAAGATTGCTTATGTTTCTCAAACAGCCTGGATTCAAACAGGAACCATACAAGATAACATATTATTTGGATCTGCCATGGATAGGCAACGATATGAAGAAACACTTGAGAGGTGTTCCTTGGTGAAGGACCTACAATCGTTTCCCTATGGTGATCTAGCTGAAATAGGCGAACGAGGAGTGAATCTTAGTGGTGGTCAGAAACAGCGAATTCAACTTGCTCGAGCTCTCTATCAGGATGCTGATATATACCTCTTAGATGATCCATTCAGTGCTGTGGATGCCCACACAGCTACAAGTTTATTTAATGTAACTACAATCAACAGTCAGCTTGCAATTTGTTTTATTATCAACTTATGTGAAAGCTGACTTAAGATTATTGCAGGAATATGTTATGGAAGCACTATCACGGAAGGCAGTATTACTTGTGACCCATCAAGTTGATTTCCTACCTGCTTTTGATTCTGTTTTGGTTAGTGTATATATTGCCAGAGCATAAAGGATTGTCTTTCTTTTTTGTTCTCTAAGAAAACCTTTGCATCTTTTTATGTTTCAACAAAATATTTTGTTGTAATGTTGATTTTATTGAAGTTAATGTCAGATGGGGAGATCCTGCAAGCAGCTCCTTATCATCACTTATTAGACTCCAGTCGAGAATTTCAGGACCTTGTTAATGCACACAAAGAAACTTCTGGGTATGGAAGAGTTGTTGAAGCAAGATCTTCTGTGAGTAATGGAACGTCCACTAGAGAGATCAAGAAGAGTTATGTGGAAAAACTGTTTATACCATCTAAAGGTGGTCAATTGATTAAGCAAGAAGAAAGGGAAAAAGGAGATACCGGGTTTAAGCCATATATACAATATCTCAATCAAAACAAAGGGTTTTTGTTGTTCTCCATTTCTGTTTTAACTCACATTTTGTTTATGGGTGGTCAGATATTGCAAAACTCTTGGATGGCTGCTAATGTTGACAGTCCTAATGTTAGCACCTTGAAACTGATCGAAGTTTACTTGGTGATTGGTGTTTTCTCAACACTATTCTTGCTATTTAGATCTCTTTCCATAGTTACCTTGGGTATTAGTTCCTCAAAATCTCTATTTTCACAGCTGCTAAATTCCCTTTTTCGTGCACCTATGTCATTCTACGACTCCACTCCTTTGGGAAGGATACTAAGTCGGGTAAGCATCCCACCAAGAGAATATTTACATAACTGGAAAATGGTTCTCGTAACTAACATTTATTCCTTCTTTCCATGTAGGTATCTTCTGATCTGAGCATTGTTGATATTGATATCCCATTCAGCTTAATCTTCACCATTGCGGCTACCGTAAATACTTGCAGCAATCTTGCAGTTCTGGCTGTTGTTACTTGGCAAGTCCTATTTGTTTCAATTCCAATTATCTATGCAGCAATTCGCTTACAGGTAACACACTACAAGTTTCGTTTCAAAATTCGATGATTTCAGTATGTCACTATGTAAATTTGACTAGTCTTGAAAATATTTTTGGGTTGTATATAGAAATATTACTTTTCCACGGCAAAAGAGTTGATGAGGATAAATGGCACAACCAAATCCTTGGTAGCAAATCATCTAGCTGAGTCAATAGCTGGAGCCATTACAATAAGGGCTTTTGATGAGGAAGAACGGTTCTTTGCAAAGTGCCTTGACCTCATCGACACTAATGCTAGTTCGTTCTTCCACAGTTTTTCGGCCAACGAGTGGTTGGTCCAGCGGTTAGAGACACTTAGTTATGTTGTTCTTGCCTCTGCCACACTCTGCATGGTTTTGCTTCCCACTGGGACTTTCAGTTCTGGTTAGTCTAAGAAACTATCACTCTTGTATACTAAATCAAGAATCTCGTAGAAATTAATCCTCCATATCAATCATTGCAGGGTTTATTGGTTTGGCGCTTTCTTATGGTCTTTCATTGAATTTGTCCCTTGTATCTTCAATTTACTACCAATGCACTATTGAAAATCACATCATTTCTGTAGAAAGGATTAATCAATACATGTATATACCAAGTGAAGCCCCTGAAATTATAGAGGAGAATCGTCCTCCTTACAATTGGCCAGCTATGGGTAAAGTGGATATCTGTGATTTACAGGTATATTTTTTCTTTGGATGGTCTATACAGCACCAATTAGTATACTGAGAATTTATTTGAACAGATCAGATATCGGCTCAATGCACCATTAGTTCTTCGAGGAATCAGTTGCACATTTCAAGGAGGGCACAAGATTGGTATCGTTGGCCGAACTGGTAGTGGGAAGACAACTCTAATCAGTGCTTTATTCCGTCTGGTGGAGCCAGCTGCAGGGAAGATTGTAGTCGATGGCATTGACATCTCTACTATTGGCCTTCACGATCTAAGGTCACGGTTTGGAATAATACCACAGGATCCTACCCTTTTTAATGGAACTGTTAGATACAATTTGGATCCTCTATCCCAACACACTGACCAAGAGATATGGGAGGTAAATTTTGATTTCTTTTGCCAATGAGTCCTTCCATCATTTTAACACTATGAATATAATGGATAGTTGATATTTCATCTGCATTTTAAGGTTCTTGATAAGTGTCAACTTCGAGAGGCTGTTCGGGAAAAAGAAGAGGGACTTTACTCCTTAGGTAAATTTCCTGAAACTTGATCATATCCTATTCCTGTTCGTTTTATATGTTGACAAAAGCCAATTGGTCATGAAGTTGTGGAAGATGGATCAAATTGGAGCATGGGACAACGACAACTATTTTGTTTAGGCCGTGCTCTGTTGAGAAGAAGTCGAGTATTGGTGCTTGATGAAGCAACAGCATCGATTGATAATGCAACTGACTTGATTCTGCAAAGAACTATTTGTACTGAATTTGCAGATTGTACTGTTATCACAGTGGCACACAGGATACCAACTGTCATGGATTGCACGATGGTACTTGCCATCAGTGATGGTGAGTTTCTTTAATGCTGACCTGAGAATCAACCTTTACATACAAACATACTTTGCACTGCATGCACTTCTTTCATCTTGCAGGCATCTTTCAATAATTAGGCACACTACACTAGCATTTGAACCTTGGGAAAAAGGGGATTATATTGCCCCCATTTATTGTACGGTAAACTACATTGGTAGTCATCTAACTACCAGTAAATTTCTTTTTTTTTTTATCACTCAACTATGATAAGTTACAAAATAGTTATCCAACTATTTGAATTTTTTTTAGTCATTAGTCGTTAAATTACTAACGGGAAAATAACTTAGAAGCTTTTAAAATTGATATTATATCAATTTTAGTCCTCAACATTTATGCATTGTGTCAATCTAGTTTTGATTCTAAAAAATTTAATCCTCAACATTTACACATTATGAAATTTGGTTTTTTTCTGTAATTTCACTGTTTTTTGTGACATTAGGGGCTAATTTTAAAAGAATGAGAAAATAGTCTGTTAAAAATTTCATCTATTTTTACTATTAAAAACTAATCTCTTTATGTTAGCATGATGTATAATGCCAAACCAGTTTTTATAGTAAAAATAGATGAAAATTTTAATTAAAAGAACCAACATGCTCTTTAATCTAACATATAAGTTTATTTACTTTTTTTTATTGATAAAAGGTAAATATAATTTGACTCAGGATCTCCATGGTACTTTTATTAGATTATACCCTTTTTTCCTAATAAAATCACATAAGAATGAGATTGTTTCATTATTATACTTCAGGCAAACTGATGGAGTATGATGAGCCGACGAAGTTAATGGAAAGAGAAGGTTCACTGTTCGGGCAACTTGTTAAGGAATACTGGTCTCAGTATCACTCTGCAGAATCGCATTGAAGTTGTTCACCAAGTTTTCATTCATTTTATCCTTGCTTGATCAACTAAGGTTGCTGGGTTTGTAAAGCAAAGGACAGGGAGTAAGAAGTTGTTCTAGGTTCATAGATGCCGTCGTTGCCGGTTCGTGGATCCGAGAAGAAACATGCTATATTCATAAGATTTTAAAGGGAACCTGAAAGCAAATAAGGAAGAGGAGACTGTTTAGAATTGCAAGGGGATAACAGATTTCTTGTGTAAACCAATTACGGGTTCAAATTCAATGGCTATAATCTTTTTTTTAAACTCAAAATTATAGTCTCTTTTCTACCAAAAAAAAAATGGAAACAATAATATTAATTAAACACAAGGATGGGTGAGGTAAAAATAAAAATATTAAAAGGATCCATCGGTGAAGAAAGAAATTGACAGATTAATTAAAGGGTAAATTGGTCTCTAAACTATTAATAAGTTACAAAATGGTCAATAAATTATTTAAAAATTTTTATTTAAATCACAAGATTATTATTATTTTTTTAAAGTCCGGCTAATGTGCTCCAAGTGATAATACAATGATTGATATAGTGGATCAGTACTCCATTGACAAATAGAATAACATATTTTAGATTCAAATTAATTTAATGATCAATGTTGAAAATAAAAAAAAGTTGTTTAAATTTTGATTTGTTGCATGACTTTCAAAGTTGTTTAATGAAAAAACTTAACTGTTGGAGTAAATCGAAATGATAACTTTTGTTAGTGTAGCTGGTACAAACAAAGGAGTTCATATAGCACCGATTTTAACAGCTCAATGACTTAAATAAAATTTTTGAATAGTTAAATGATCATTTTGTAACTTTTTTTAAATAGAATAACCAAAACATAAGCTTCATTTTATAACTTTTTAAAGTTTTATGACCAAAATATAAATTTACAAATTGTTTAGTGGAGTGTAATTTACCTAAATAACACTAAAAATAACTTAACCATACCCCTTCAGTCCAACGAAGGTTGCTTGTTGCAGCTACATTTCAGCACTGGTTTAGAATGGCTCTCTCCAAAACCAGAGCACTGCAGTCTATGTTTCGCTCATTCCACAACTACAAACCCATTCTTCACTTCTCTTCTCTCACCCATCAACAACAGCCTACTTTTCCACCATTATTGAACCTCGTAAACGAAATCTCTCGCGTACTAAGCGACCACAGGAGCCCTCACCATGACTTAGACCACTCTCTTTCCACATTCTCATCTCATATATCATCTCAACTCGTCGAACAAGTCTTGAAACGTTGTAAGAATCTCGGGTTTTCCGCCCACAGATTCTTTCTTTGGGCTGCAAAAATTCCGGGTTTTCAACACAGTGATACAAGCTATCGTATTTTGGTTGATGTATTAGGAAGTAACCAACAGTTTGCTATTTTATGGGATTTCTTGGTAGAAATTAGAGATAGTAAGCAATTTGAGTCAAACCCGGAAATTTTCTGGCTTGTTTTTAAAGCTTACTGTAGAGCAAAATTGCCCGGTGATGCGATCAGGGCTTTTGATAGGATGGTGGAGTTTGGAATCAAACCTAGTGTTGATGATGTCGATAAACTTTTGTTTTTGTTATGTAAAAAGAAATTTGTAAAACACGCCCAAGGGTTTTTTGATAGAGCTAAGCACGAGTTTGAGCTTAGTGCAAAAAGTTACAGCATTTTGTTGAGGGGTTGGGGAGATATTGGTGAAGTGGGTCAGGCACGTAAGGTGTTTGACGAAATGCTCCAACGAGGCTGTTCAATCGATGTTCTTGCTTATAATAGCTTGTTGGAAGCCTTATGCAAAGGTGGTTGCGTGGATGAAGCTTATAAGATGTTTAGAGAAATGGGTTCGAATGGGATTGAGCCAAATGCTTGTAGCTACTCTGTTTTCATTCGTGCATATTGTGAGGCAAATGATATTCATGCGGCTTTCAAGGTGCTCGATAGAATGAGAAGATACAATCTTGTACCAAATTTGTTCACTTACAATTGTATTATCAAAAAGCTTTGCAAGAATGATAAAATTGATGAAGCTTACCAGCTTCTAACTGAGATGATTGAGAGGAATATTAATCCAGATACATGGAGTTACAATGCGATCTTGGCTTATCATTGTGAACATTCTGAGGTTAATAGAGCTCTTAGATTGATTTCAAGAATGCAGAAAAATGATTGTTTGCCAGATAAACACACTTACAATATGTCACTAAAGTTGTTCATTCGTATAGGAAGATTCGACAAGGCAACCGAGTTGTGGGAGAGTATGGCAGATAGAGGATTTTATCCTTCGGTCTCAACTTATGCCGTTTTGGTTCATGGTTTATGTAAAAAGAGAGGTAAGTTAGAGGAGGCATGCAAATATTTCGAGATGATGGTCGATGAGGGTATACCTCCGTATTTTTCAACCGTCGAGTTATTGAGGAATCGATTGTTGAGGTTTGGGCTATCAGAAAGTGTTGAGATACTTGCGAATAAGATGGCTCGAAGCACTTCTTGTTCGATACAAGAGCTAGAAAATGCTATGAGAGGTAAAACAACATATAGAAGAATAAGAAGTGAAGAAACAGAGCTTGAAAGTGAGTAATAATGGCCCTTGCTTTTCAGTTTGATGCTAAATGTGAAAATCAGTCTCTTAAGTTCATGATTGGTTTTTCTAGTCGTATACATTAATTGATTGTCATATTACCTTGTCTTTTTTTTCAACTCAATGTATTGTCTAATCTAACAAGGTTACATAATACTGATCAATATCATACACTTCCTCTGCTTTCTCAGCTACCAAACAGAGTATTATTGGTGAAAAGGATTGATTTTTGAACCCATAAAATTTTCAATGTCACAACAAACCCAGATTTTGAAACTAATTTTTACTTCGCAAAAATTTTATTTTGACCCCCAAGAATTTATAATTCGAAGTTTTTATTCTGTTCCTCCAATATTAAATCCCTACTTTTGCCGGTGCAAATAACTAAGAAAAGATGAAGAAAAATGGAAGTTTTGCAGATGAAATTTGTTCTCTTATGTCATTTTTTTACTCCAAGAATTTATATTTCGATTTTTTGGTTGTTTCATGTATAGACGAATTCATATCTGAAAAGTGAGAGGATTTGGATAAAAATATAGGCTCAAAAATGAGTTTGAAAAAAATGAGGTCAGTTTTCTAGACGGATTAGGTCTCGGGTAAGCTTTTTTTGCCCAGATCCGATCCGAATAGCCTCAACAAAGTATAGGTACATTTCCCAAAAACATCAGCACTGAGCCTGAAAAATTGCCTGAGCATCGATACCCTAAGGCAAGTATCAAAATCTTGATACTATAGGCTTTAATATGGGTCAAGTCGGTCTAGGGTTTAACATTTATAATCTGGGTCAAATTTGGATAAAAGTTTAGGCCCATTTTTGAGTCAAGTCGGGCATGAACTATCAATTAGACTTAAAATTTTTGTTGAGCTTGGCTCAAACACGAACCGCCCGATCTATCAACAACTCTTGTACTGGCATGCTTTGGTTGTTTTTATAGCTTTTCTTTTCTTTTCTTTTTTGCCAAATTCTGAACATTTTTAATGGAAGGGAAAACATTTTATTTCTTGTTGAACAAAGCGTAAACTCTCTTGTGTTGGTGCTTGTAAGGCTTGTATATATAAAACAATTATTTGTAAACGATAGATATCTATTAATTTGGGGTTGGAATCCAATATCTACAATTGATATGCATGAGTGACCCAATTTTCAGCCAATGTAGGTAAAATAAAAAACGGTAGAGGCATATCTTGGAAAAAACGACCACTTTCTGAGCTAAAAATGACCACTATTTTTCAAGATAAGGATGAATTAAGCAAATGGAATTACAACCACATCTCAAGATTCAAGAAGCAACGACATACATAAAATAACATCAATGTATCAAGCGATTCTCTAAAATGTAGTTTAGAATTACCAATTATTTATACGAAGAATCACAATATTTTTATTTTGTAAGACATTGGTAACTCCGATTTACTTAATTTGTCAACAGAAAATTTTAATAATCGAACTTAACGATGACATAACAATTCTCCATTATTTTACATACGGAGACTTACAAACAATGAACCAATCAAGTTGAAAAGAGTGAGGCAAACAACTTCTTTCCTATATTATTGGAAAGATTTACTATGAAATTAACGATCTG